>CM060904.1:997318095-999818095 GCA_030737815.1 Allium fistulosum
CCTCTTCTGGTTTTGCCCTCCTTAAGCTCCCCCTGCTTTGTTACCCTCAAGAAAAGCAATCACCTCCTCCCGCCTCAAAGTCATCTCAACAACCACATTGCACGGATCTCTAATATGTGATAATTTGGCTTTAGCAAGCTCAGGTTTCAATCCGCGGATGAACTTCTCATTCCTTTTGATAACCGTATCAACCGTATCATATCCATATCTCGATAGCTCCTCAAACCTCATTGCATACTCAAGCACTGTCATGTCTCCCTGCTCCAACTTAGCAAACTTCCCGAGCAGAGTTGACTTTACAATTTCCGACATAAATCTTTCTTCAAACCTTCTTCTGAACTCAGCCCAAGTCATGGTCTCCTCATTGACTCCCACAGTAACACTGTTCCACTAGTACAGCGCTCCTCCCTGTAACTGCCTAGAAGCAAGTCTCCTTTTCTGCTCATCATTAAGCCCCAAATCAGCGAAAATCCTCTCGCAATGAAGTAACTAGTTCTCCACTTCAATTACGTCTTCAGTCCCGATAAACGGCTTTCCTCCAAGCCTGGCATAGTCTTTACTCAACATAGCATAATTATTGACCACTGGCACTCCCTGATTTCCTCCTTCAGCATTTCCTCCAACTGAACCCGTAGCAACTTCTGTCTGCATCATGTTAACAAAGAATTGATACATAGCTCCCATATCAACTTGCGGCATTCCAGCACCCACATTGGCAACTTGTGTCTGACCTAGATTCCTTTTCGTATTTCGTCTAGCATTCCCATTAGTTGTGGTGCTTCCTTCACCATATTAACTCTTCCACTTCTAGCATCCATATCTTATGTCCATAAAATCTGCATTCGAGTCTTTGTAAGATACAGAAGAATAACCTAAGAGAGATGTAAGAATAGAGATAAAGCATATATTTATACATTGCAAATATAGGTACGTTACTATAGCGTTATCCCATACCTCGATCTTTTCTCTAATTCCTTACGATTATGTTTTCAAAATCATTTTAAGTTTGAATTTTTTTTAAATTTTCCATAAACCTATGCTCTGATACCAAGTTGTAACATCCCCTGTCTTGAGGCCCGAAGCTAAGCACTACAGATGCCGTAGTCATCTATAGTACTAACTTTCGGTGATAAAATACGGTAATGTTAATGGTATCCATAATATCAGCACATGAATAAGAAAAAAATCACAGATTCAAAAAAAAAATTACTGATTACATTTATACCCATGTTTCATATTCCATTACATAATCCCAAACAATTCCCAAGTTTCGATCAAATATAATTATTGCAATTGCCAAGAGCGACATATGAAGATGCCCCCTTGGATGATCGGAGTAATAAATAGACACATCAGTCTTAAATACATCATATCGGAAATAAAACTAATTGCTCCTATATAGTTAACATTGCCTCCTGCTCGTCTCCAGAAGCTTATTCGTCCACCTACTAAGCCTGTAAAACCATAACTCTCAATCTACTCAAATTAATTTTGAGCACCCGAGAGTTTAAGGGAAAAACATAAACTTCGAGTCAGACATAAATCCTGGTGTGAATAATACTATTACACCTCGGTTTTCTGATATTAAGTGAGACCACGCCGCTTAGCGGAACAAGATCCCCCTTATTAATATCCCTTTTCAAAAGATATCTTTTGCAAATCAGAATCCTATAATCAAACTGATTAAAGCAGTAGTAGCAATATCATATATGCATATAAATCAGGTAATCAATAGACTATATGTCCGAATAATATAGTTTTGTTTGGCTAACTACTGACCATTGGCTGACTCGGGCCTACCAGACATAATAAATAATCTAACTTCTATTAGACACACTCTTGGACGGTCTGTCTTTAACTTACTTCTCCCAGGGTCAACTGATCCTAATGATTTTGTGGGTTCACCAGTAACCTATATTTCTCTGTATATTCCTTTCTGTGTGTAACATCATTTTAGTCTTACCTGTGACAAAGCCCTACACACTGGAATTTTCGACTTATATTAGCAAGGGGCTACTAGCTAAAGTATAGGGCGCGACCCTATACCAGTCCTATCTGGTATTCTAATATCTGAGTCATTTATTTAGGGTTAACTACCCCATCAAATTTTCCTTGGAAACATTCCTTTTAAATTGATTTAACTCTTTTTAAATCATACTTAAACAAGGAAAATATACTCTTTTCTTTACTTAAATACCTTTGCCATGATATATGCTTTACACAAAACAATGTTGATGAAAACCTAAATCAATAGGGTTATCCATCCCTTTAAAACAAGTTAAAGCCCTTTTTTAACTTAGAAAACATTAGGTTTTAAATCCAGGATATCATCTTCGAAACCCTTGTTTAAAAACTTTAAAAAATCCCTTTCGAATCCATTGAAAGTACCCCTTTCAAAATAGGTTAACTACTTTACCTTGAAACACTAAGCCGAAAGGCCAAAACATAGCTTTCGAAACCTTTAAAAATGAACCTTTTGAAATCATTGAGAGTATCCCTTCGAAAGCTTTATTAAAACCTTAGACATCCTCTTTTCAAAACACCTTAAACTTGCCATTCGAAAGCATTGGAAACCTTCCATTCAAAGACTGAAGTAAACCTTTCGACAACACTGAGGGACCTCCCCTTGAATACCTACATTATATTCCTTTCGAAAGCATTAAAACTCCTTACTTAAAACATACCTTTTGAAAGTATTGGGTTCAAGCAAAAGTTTGTGGAACATAGCTTCAAAACCATTTAGAACCGTTCCTTTCGAAACCTTTGGTTTCAACTTTCAATATATATCTAGGGGTTTTTGAAGAACCGGGGCAAAAGCTTTGCCTTCGAAAGCTTTGTTCCTAAGTAAAAGAAAGTGGATGGTTTTGAAACCAACCCTTTCGAAAGCATGGAGAAGCGGCTTCAAATTTTAAGGCAAAAGAATCCTTTTGAAAGCATTGATTTGAAGGGTTGAATGCGGCATCTAGGTTTCGATCCTTCTGAAAGCTTGTTTTTAATTAAAACAAAAGGCGAAAACCCATTCGAAAGGCTCATTTGTAACCAAACTAGTTCCAAGTTTATAAGAGCTACTTCTACCCCTTCAAAAGCATGGTTTCGACACTATACCTCCCGCCTTTCTCCAATCCACTACATACCAAAGCATTAGTGCCATGTGTATTGGTTTCGACTTGGTTAGGGGTGAAAGTATGGGGTCGAAAGGTTGCTGATGGAAGTGGCGAAGCAGTAAATTCTTGCAAAACTGGTAATTAGCCTTTTAAAGTAATTTCTTCACAACTAACTTGCCTTATTTGTCAACATATAATTGGTTGCCAATTCTTTCAAAGTCTTTTTCTAAAAGTGCCACCGAATTCAGTAGTTAACAATTTAAAACATTTAACAAAATAGCCCTTCTCCTTTTCGAAACATATAAAACATTTAAGTTTCATACCTTAAATAATTTTATAGCCATAGTAAAATACTCAGGAAAATTCTCCATAAATTCCCATAAATCACTTTTAAAATGTTTTCTGACATACTTAAATTTCAGACCCAAAACTCATATATAACAGCCGAAAATAATTTAAACCCAATTTTAACCATTTTCTTTCCTAGAGAATTTGTAATCAATCCACAATAATTTAGAAAATTATGAAACTTGAAACCCATCTCTAAAATAATGTTTTTGACCTTATATTAAAAACCAAGTCATTTGGATGTCATTTAATAGGATTTTCAAATCAAAACTTATCATAAAATCCATATAAATAAACATAATTCTTCAACAAGCATATATATATCCATTTAAACAACTAAAACATGGCATTTTACTTGCAAAATAAATTCGGATCTCAACCAGAAACCGAAACTAAATAAAATGAGATGTAAACCTATTATTCACCTTAGCTTGTTGTTAAGGAGGTTGAGATTTGCTCTTGAATTGATTTGCTTAAGCTTCGTACTTGAATTCTTGCTTATCTTCCTTTTTTCTCCTACTATAGTCAAATTCGGTTCCACTACTAAGTCATCTAACACATTCGGTGCTATAGTAGTCTCTGGATCTCGAATACACTTCCATAGATGAGAAATATGAAAAACATTATAGACTCCTGCCAAACTACTTGGTAACTCCACTCTATATGCGAGTTTCCCAATCCTTTATATAGTAGGAAATGGTCCAACGAACCTCGGCGCCCTGAGTTCATCGGGATCCTCATCGCGCAAGATTTCGTGCATGAGTCGCTCTTTATCCACTTTAGCATCATCGAGGGACTTGTTTTTTAGGTCTACAATATAGTCCCAGGCTTCGACGAGCGACTCGGGATAGCCCACTCTAAGGAAGCGGAGATTGCGATTCATGAGGACGCATGCATTGTAATATATCAACCATAGATTGAACTTGTCCTTTATTTTTATCCGACCGGCCTCTCAAGCCTCTTACTTGAGGGCCTCTATCTACGCAAGTTGTTTGTTAACCTTAATTTTAGGTTCGCGAGCCTCGACGACCTCCTCGCATTATCGTTGGGACTCCAGCCGAGCCTCAAGTTTTTCCTATTTTTACTTCTCAAGATCCTCCTCAAGCTATTTAATACGAAGGGCCAAAACATCATTGTCTTTTTTCATCACATCCTTCTCCTTCTGTAAGACATCTTTTTCAAGGGCTAAAGTGCCATTGCGATGAACGGCAGTGTCCAGTTCATCTTGGTGCACTTTCATTAAATGATCGGCGGCTTTAGAAGACTCGCTGGCTTCTTTCTCAATATCGACCAGTTTTGTACCCAACTGCTTAACCTCCTCGTCCAAGTACTTGATGATGTCTTTCTCACGGATCGCCTCAAGAGTTAAGCGATCAATTTCATGTTTCCTTTCCATTGACACCTCAAAAATTATCTCAGCCACATGGATAGTTGTACTGTGTTGGACATAGACATCATTAACGTAAGAGAGTACTGTATCCTTGGCCTCTGGAGGAATTGAATGCAAAGCGAGAACAAATTTGAACTCATCCTAAGCAAAAATTAGGAAATATGGCTTTAAGCTCAGCTATCTTCTCAGTAGCAGTGGCATCAAGAGTAGTTGGGGCTGAGAGGGCACATCTATCATGCTTGCGGGATATAGTATCAGGACCTTCTGTGCCAGACTGGCGTTTCAAAGATCGACAGGCACCGGAAGAACCCGAATGTTGCTTAGATGCAGTAGCCATAGTGGGAGCATAAGGCAGCGACTTACTTTACTATGTGTAGTAGGGTGTTGACCGACATCCTTGTGGTGAGAAGACTGAGATTTTTATTTTTCTTGGATGATGAGTCTTTGGATTAGTGGCTTCGGTCTCAATCTTCTCTTCCTTCATGCCCTTCTCTGTCTCGACCAGGGTCCATACCTCGACTGTGCCCAAAATAAGACGGCTGGGAGTATGCCGATCTCTTCAAGCAATCACAGTTGCGTGGGCATCCTATCGAGCCTGCAAACAAAATGAAAGTGTATAAGAATCACTAGAGTCAATGGTGGATAAGTTTCGTGCAGTGTAGTGCACATGATCATGAGTGTCCTAGTATCCTGCCAACAGACCAGTTACTGGAGCTTTGTTCGTTGGAGTAATCTCTACCATGCTAGTGGAAGGAATGTCAGCACTAAATCAAATAGGAGATTCAGACCCCCCCACCGAGGCATAAATTGGAAACATAATAATTCCCAACATCATCTGGAATTGGGATGTTCAATAGCCCCTTGAATAAATTTATGGAGGTAGAGAACTAGATTGGTCTATAGCAGCAAAGGCTAACTTGGATTTCTTGGAGACCTGCCCTCTACGAAGCTTATAAATGAGCCTTTTTCTTCTTTTCATTTTGAGGCGGGGAGCTGTAGGTCTTGGGAGGATCCAACCGCGGGCTCATCACTCGAGCTCACATCATCACGACCGAGCTCATTAGCATCGCCCCTTACCTCGCCTTCCTTGATGACATCCTGATCCCCTTTGACTGGGGGCATGACAAGATCAACTTCATTACCTCCTTGCCCAATAGTGCCTCCACTTTCTACAACTTCTTCCTCGGTGTTTCCTTGCAGTCCCATGCTGTGGCCTTATTTTAGTAAGCCGAAGATAAAAAGGCGCTCGTCGGTAAGAAGAGATCTGATGTCCCTATCCTCCATGGGTATATTTTTGAGTGCCGAAACCGCCATCGAGTATATGTTGCCGGTGGGATGTGGATGGCTACCTACAATGTTCAATAAAAACTGCTTAGTTCTAGATAAGACTTGAATAAAAGCACTAAAGGTTAATTTTGAAGCGACGCTTACATTCTTCCAGCCACCGTCCTGCAAAATCAATGGGCAGCGCACATAGAACCATTCATTCTTAAAAGCGCTCAGTTTGTTTGAAGCCCCATTTACAATCTGGCAATTAGTGACTGACTCGAGGAAAGTGTATGAGAGGTTTACCTTTTGCCGCTTGAGATTGTAAATGAATCCGATGTCTTCTAGAGTCGGCTCACGATATAAGAATTCGAGGAATATCATATACATGCAGTGCAGAAACGCGTAGTTGTTAGGATGCAACTGAGTCGATACCAATCTTAAATAATGTAACATTTTCTGAATGAACGGATTAAAAGGCGGAATGCAACCAGCCTAGCACATAAACTTGTTGCATGCAGTATACCCCTCTAAGGGGAAGTGAGCCCTGTCGTTATGAGACAGGACTTGCACATCCTCATACGGAATCCCATGTTTAATGTATAGCCTGTGGAGAGAGGCCTCATCGACCTTTGAAGCCACTGAATCCTTTGGATCATTTAAAAATATGGCATCTTCTAGAGTATCAGGAGTTGGCTCGATCTCTGTTTCTATGTTCGAAAGAATTTCTGGTACCTGTTGAGAACTTTCAAGCTGTTCAGATGGATGGCCTGGAGAGTTTCGGGTGGATATTATTCAAAGCTTGACTCGGTATCGGGATTGTCATAAGAAGAAGTTTGTTCAGTACCTATAGCAGCTAGATGCTCTGAGCATCTGGAACCTATAGCTATGAAACTCAGCAGATAGTAATCATTGGAAAAATTAACTAGTTACCCCTGTGCTAAGTGTAAACTAGTGCGCCGTGGTGCAGTGTTGTGGAGTGTAGAAAGAAGTAATTTCGAATTAGAACGACGGTTGTGACTAGACTTTGGGATTCGACTGAAGTGACCATCATCACTGACCGTCCCAACCAGCTTTCACGTCAACGGTTGTGGATCTTATCTAAGCTCCAAGATCAGTTATCAGAATATTGGAGTACGGTATTTGCGTTTAGGTTTATATATCCAAATTCATATGCATTGGTATTCAAGTCAAAGTGCTTACACCATGTTTGAGTTCCATTCCAAAGTTCAAGTGTTCAAGTTCAAGTCCAACGTTGGATACACCAACTTTCATGTCCAAGTTTGTTTCCCATGCTCATGCCCCTAAGGAAGGGTTCGGGTTCGTTCATGCATACAAGTTCATGTAATCAAATCTTAAAGTTTAAGTGTGCGCAAACAAGACTGAAAATCGCCTAAGTCTCCTTAGGCAGAGGGATCATACCAGATCTCTCACATAGGCAGCAATGCCTTAGGTTATTTTGGAGTCCAATACGCCTCAACCGATTCCTATTACCAATTGATCCCTCCATACAACCGATCCCACACTTTAGTTCATCTTCCTCATTCGTAAGATTGATCCAACATTTATTTGCAACTCCATCATCATCTTCCCTGACCCAGTAGCTAAACTGATCCCTATACTCTCTCCATCACATGTCTCCCTACATCATCATCGCTCCATTCCTCCACGACCATCGGTGAAATTATAAGCATCCCATCACCTCGTCACATTAAAACCCTTGCATGCTACAAAACCACCTATATATGTGAAATCAAATATAAATGCAAGGCCAAGGGTTGAGTTAACTCAGGAAGGATGATGATGATGTGGGTTCGAGCTTGGATCTAGAATTGCACAGGCGAGGTCGGAAGCGAAAACGATTTGGGGTGGCGGTGGAGGTTTATGGTTAAGTAAAATATTGGATCGATTATGGGATTGGAAGGATTGATGGATTTCTCACAGTCGAGTTGGTTAATGGCAATAGCGAGGGAAAATAAGAGTTTGGATCGATTTCAAATTAAATGAAGCAAGTGAGAAGGAATAAGTTAAGTCCATAGCTTATATACGAACACGGGCCGCTCCTCTTTGGACCCAAAACTTGGTTAGTCAAAATAGGTAGAGGGATTCGGTTCGATCCCCCACATAGGGGATTTATGCCGATCCCCTACCAATGTTTAAAAAATGAAAAAAAGAAGAGAAATGTGAATGGATGATGAAGAATATAGCAATGCAAGTATATTTCAACTACATGTTATTGGCAACGACCCATGAACGTACACACGTTCATACCCAACATTCGATTTCTTGAATCGATGGGAATTGAATTTTCATCTGAATTTCTCTAAAAGGAAGTCATTATAGATAGCCAAGGCCTACTAACTTGATCGACGAGCTCAATGAAACCAAGCATAGGCAATGGCTTGGGATTACGCTCTGGATTTATATACAAATATTGACCAAGTGTCATGACGAATGGAGAGAGATGCGACTCTTCAAAAAGACAATTCAATTGAAGAATAATGATTATTCAGGAAAATGATTGGAATCCTTTCTCATGACTCTAATTGCTTCGATTCAAAGCACGTCATGTTTGAAACAAGACATACTTTGGAGGCAAGTGTTATCCGGCCTTTTGACCTGGCTATATTTGGATTGGTCGGACAAGTTAGACTCAATGATAGACAAGGCAAGTATCCCAGAGAGGTAATCATAGAGACCAAAGACTAAGCATAGACAATAGTGTAAAGCAACGTTCAAGCGAAGCTGAGAGATAGACTCTGTAGAACATTCTAAGTATGGATTAGTGCTTCCACTATGCAAGGGATCAGATCGGATCACTATGGCTATCAACAGCATGAATCAACAATTCAACTCAATGTGAATCGATCTATATCTCTGAAAATATGAAGACAACTGTGCAAACAACTAAGAAACATGAAGCTAGCATAGAGGGGGACCCACCATGGTGATCGCATGGCACCACGTGGCAGGGAAGATCGACCAGCCTCGATCGCTCCATATTGGGAATTGGACCTCGAAATTTTCTAAATGACTTCATTTACATCTGGAGATTCTACCAGTGAATTTTCAGAAGGATATTTAGTTATCTACCCCTATAAATACAGGGTTCATAGCTCATTTGAAAGATCTTGGACACCGTTATTTTACTTGTACTCCATTTTAATCACGGATTCCAATCTGATCCCTCTTGTACTCATAAATTCAAGTGATTGATAAAGCTATTTCATCAAAGTGGACATAGGCATTCAACGTCGAACCACTATAAATCTGTTTATCGTTGTTTTTTTGCTTGTTTTCTGCTTGTTTCCTCTATTTTAATTTTGATTTCTTCATTTATTTCTCTACATATAATCTATTGGGTGTTTATGCCAACTTTTGGTGTAAACTCATGTGGATGCACAACCATTGAGAAACTCTTTTGAAGTCAATATTAAGCATAAAATTAGTAAAATTTGCTCACTCCAATTAAGTTCAATTATCTATGACGATCTCCTATAGTACTCCAATCTACATAAAATATTTTTAACTACAAATTTAACCACTTTTAACAAAGTGATTGTAGTGAGTGGCCCACTTCAAACCATTTCTTTTAATGATCCAATGCCATGATTGTGTACTTTGCTCCTTCTCGTGCCATCGGTAACACTCCAATAATGTCAATTCACCAAACCGTTAATGGCCACTGGCTAACCATTTACATAAGCTTTTGTTGGATGGGGCTCTAAGTATCTTCACAAATCTGCAGCACTTTTCACATTTGTTAGAAAATTCCATCATTCTTGATAGTTGGCTAAAAATATCCATTACCAAGTACCTACTTTACCATATTTTCCCCCACAATGTTATGTCCACAGCTTCCTTAATGGACATCCTCAAGGATGTTCTTCACTTTATCCTTATCAACACACCCTAGCAAGAGGGCTGAGAATCTCCTCTGAAGTCACACTCCATTTTGCACGATTTAATGCAATACCTTGCGTATAAGCTTTTGCGTTCCATTCACACTCATCGTAAGAGTTCCTTGTCAAATGCTTCTTGAATGGAGTTATCAATGATTCATTCTCTTCAATTTCCATGATGTCTTTTACATCCTGATACTTGGAGTCTTCAAAACCTCCACCAAAATGATTCCCAACAAGTGTGCATCTCCAGAGCTAGCTAACTTTGCTAAAGAATCTATGTTCATGAAGTCCTCTTTGGGGTTGTGCATATTTGTGTAATGCTCAATCTCGCCCAGTAGTTCCAAACCTTTGAAAAGTAAGGGGCAGTTCACGCACACTTAGCTTGAAATTATCTCTTCGCTTAGCAAACCACCAGTTGGGAGCAACTAAATATTACAATGACCGTACTCCCAACTAATTCACTATTTTGAGTCCCACTATTAATGCTTTATATTCTGCTTCATTATTCATAGCATTGTAACACCCTGCTAATTCAACCATAAATGAATTGGATAAATAAAATTAATAAGATAGCGGTAAAAAATATAAGTTTTGCAAAAGTTAGAATTTTACTATGAAAGTTATGCCGTTGCGTTTATGGAAAAATTCTGATCAATTCTGTATATAATATGTTGAAAATGGAGCTTAAACAAAAAAGTTATGGACATTCGAAGTTTTTGGGCTTAAAGTAATTTAAATAGAATTCAAATTCAAATGAATAATTAATTTTAAAATTTGAAATTCAAAATTTTATGGTAATTAGACTTGGGGTTAAGTAAATGTTAAAATTAACGTTAACGTTAAATATTAATTAAGGAATATAATAAATAAAACAACGCACAAAATTTACGCTTCTAAAATAAAGGGGGAGATCGACCCATGACCTTGACTGGTCGACCACTACTGATCGATCGGTGATAGAGGGGCGGTCGAACGCTCATTGGATAGTGGTAGCTAGGGTTTGTGAATTTGAATGTTCCAGATTTTATAGTTTCCAACCGACCTTCATCCAACGATTTCGGTGCATTATAACCACTATAAATAAGACCCTAGACCCCTTACTTTTATTTACATAATATTTTGGGCATATTAGTGAAGCTGTGCAATTCGTCTCTTCAAAGATTTGGAAAACTCCACTAGGGTTACAGGTAAGATCTCCCACAGATTTATCTTTGTTTATTGTTTATTTTCCCAACTTCTTCTCCTCCGAACCTTTAATTTTCTAAATCTAACATATGTACAAATCCCTTGCTGTATATATATTAAAAAGAAGAGATCTGATAGAGATTGTCAAAGGCGTGTCAAAGCCAAAGGAGGCAAAGTTAAGGGTATATGGTGAGTGGAAATCTTAGCTTTTATATTTAGTAATTGATTGGTATAGTTTGGGTTTGAATACGCTTTGGGAAGTTTTGGTTAGCAAAACATTATGTTATACCCCCAAAACGTCTTCAATGTGAAATGTCAATTCTAGGTTGAAATCTCAAACTTGTTTATGTCAAATAATGGAAATTGTGTAGATTTGCAATTTTGATAATTTTACCTTCCATTCCACTTCTTATTCTTTTTCTTTGAATTTGGTTAAATGATTTTAATTAAGGAATAGTGTGTAAGGTACAAATTTTATTCGTAGCTTGCACTGCTTATTCCCACGAATTAAATAATAATTCTTTTGTTTATTTTTATGCGAGAAAGGAGTTGAATAGAGCATAAAAATTGGAATTATAAGTTTCCTGTATCAATATATTCCGTTATTATTGATATAATAAGTTGAGTTTAAATTTTTATTATATACAAGTCTATTGATTGGAATTTTTGGATATGAATACTGGAATTTTGGTATTGTTGATAATATGAGATAAGACTTATATAATTGTTGAAAGAGTTGACATTTAAATGTTAGTTTAGGGCGTAAATTCCAACCGCTTAGAAATTACCAGGCGTGTGTGTACATATATATATTAGTGTAATTAACATATAACTATAATGTATAATTACGTAGTTAAATAGGTTTTGAATTTTATTAAAATCCCCCTTGGGAAGGTAGTTAATGTTAAAGGCGAAACAGGAAAGATCTCTTATAAGGCCTTAATTATGGAAATAGTGAGATGTGTGGTAATATAGGTAGAATGTGATATAGATTATGACTAAGTTATAGGGATGCAAGGTCAGTCAAATGCATATGGAAGTCTGCCCAGCTAATCTGGCTACTAGGAGTGTGACTTTGGGGCTGATGTGAGACATCGCCTACAATAAGTAACTAAGATGACGTGAGGTTAGTCTCAAATTCTACAGGGTACATCTACCCAACTAATCTTGGCACCCGTACTTATGAATAGTCGGGATAATGTGAGATATCACCATGGGGTCGGGTCATAATACGAAGGACCTACTTAAGAGATTGAAGGTATAAAGTGGTTGTGTGAGGGCCCACCTCTTCTCTATGTAGGAAGTAGGAAATGGTCAGGGTTATAATAATGAACTCTATAAGCACAATACCCGTTGATGTTTACATTAAATGTAATTAGAACATTAACATAACTTACCTAATAAATAATAGGGATAGAAAATGTAAATGGAAAAGATTGTAACTCCAAGGATAAATAAGGCAATGAATATGGAATAAATAAGGAGTTACAAGAATTTAATGAGAATATAAATGGGCTATTTAAAGAGATTAATAGGGAAATTGTGAAGAGATAAGGAAGACATAATAAGTAAAATTAGAATGAATAGATAAATGTCTTTCAAAATTTTCCGTTAGAATTTTAACTATTTATTATAAATAATTGACATTTATAGAAATAGCATATAACATGTTAGGTAGTAAGTAAATATTATAAAGCAAAATACTTGTAAACATACATAAGTAAGATGTAAAGAAGGTGTACATTAATCACCATAAGGAGATAACTAGATTTCTTTAAGGTTGACTAGAAAGTTCAAAAGAAGGAACAATTAAAGTTAATTTCTTGATCCAACCCCATGAGAAAGAATTTAGTAGATAGATTTTCGGAAATTCCTTGAAATGTTTTGAACGGGCTTTTTTAAAGGATTATTAAATGAAGGTCTTATGTATTATAAGTTGAAATTCTCTTTTAAAGGAAAAATGATTTTAGTCGGGTTTGGAAATACGCTATGTAATTTTAAAGAGTGGTGGAATAGGGGTTTTCATTTGTGAAATTTTTAGTTAAAAATTAGTTGAGTTAAACGGTTCTCAATTTTTGGATTCTTCGTTTTTGAAATAAATAGGGCGTATGATGGACCCAATGATTTTTCTCACTTGATAAATTTGAAAGTTCGTATTTTGAAAGAGTAAGAAAATTTGGAAATTCATAATTTATAAATTTATTGAGTTAAAAAGTTATAACTTGAAGGGATTTTGCATTCTTGAAATTATTAGTTTAAAATTCATTGAGCCAAAAAGTTTTTGGTCTAAAGATTTTTTTTGATAAAGCGATTTTTCGTTTTTGAAATAAATTTAAATAATGGTTAGACTTGATAATTTTTCCTACCTTGTAAAATTTGAAGTTCTTTTCTATAAAATTGTTTTAAAAAGGGTGTATAAATGGAAAAGACACTTGATTATAATATCACAGAAAGAATAGAAGGTTAAGAATGCTCGATAAGGTAGGTAGAAGGTGATAGTCTACTGGATCGTATCTAATATGACTTATGTATTAGTATGTGAGTGTATACCAATATATGAGCTAAACATAGCAATATAACAAGGTATAAAAATCAAAGTATAAAAACGAGCACACCAGAGTTTTTATACTGGTTCGGACCTCCCGTCCTATATCCAGTCTCGAAGCTCCCCTTCGGTATTTCACTAAACAATGACCTTCACTTTGCCAGGAGGAATAGGCTAATACAAAAGTTTTTCTTTGACAATCTTGTGTTCAATACAACATGGATATTGACTGCTAGTATAATTCTTCCTATAATCTCCTTTGTATGATAATGAGTATGAGTTGCTTGGATTTGTAGGAAATAATTTGACCAAAGTATATAGATTTTGGTTTAAAGTGATTGAGAATATTAAGTCAATGATAGCACAAGAGAATATGAATGTAGAAGTTAGAGAATAGTAAATCAAGTTAAATTAAAATCTCAATTGATTGAAGTATTTATAGAATTAAAGAGTTGTATTTGAAAAGTTATGACTTCTTGAAAGATCGCTCTTTGATTAATGATTGCAACTGTTGAAGGAGGAAGCGGTTTGTTCAAAGCCGAGAGAAGCATCTGTTCAGAAAACGACAGTTGCAGTTTTATGTTCATAGGCCGAGACAATTCACAGACGTCTGTGGATGTCTGTAAATAACAAACAAAGATTTGTTACAAACATCTATGAAAGAGGGATAGACGTCTGTCACTTTGTGAAGTATAAAACCAGGGTAGTTTGTTATTGCGATTTGCCGATATGAAATTGTATGTGTTATGATCACTCAAGGAAATTGTAAAACATTTATCTATGACTATAATACAATAATAGACCTTACTTTTAAATAGTATGATCCGTCTTTCCTTAATTTTCTGTAAGCCATGATTTTGTTGTGCACCGTGATCTTCTTCTAATATATATACCTGTAATATGATAAGATATATCCTTTATATGTGATTGTATAGTAGTTGTTATTGAAATTGTTGAATAGAAGCTCTAAAATTCTCCTCCTTTTTGATGATGACAACTATACAATAGTTAGTAATAAGTAATAAAAAGATAACTCCCCCTGAATGTTATCTCCCCTTATGTATATGCACATTTATATCCCCCTTTGGCATTATCAAAAATAATAATAGCGGAAATAAACTAAAAAAGAAAGCCATAAAAATCATGATGAAATAGTTAAGGAAGAAATAACAACAGCGGTACTATTACGAATGAACAACAAAGAACAGAAAATAAACAATCCCAAAAGTGCAAGGAACAGTCATTGATAGTCGTGATAATTGTAATTAAAGAAATCACCATAATTATCAGAGTAGTCATGGTAGGCGGACGAAGTAGAATGATAGTTTTTCGGCCATTGCGTATATTCTTCATCTTCATGAATAGACAATCCTTGAAATGTCGAAAGATTCATTTGTTGTGTTGCTGAAGGATCGGGCCAAGACATATCATCGCTATCTTCTTGTTCTTCTTTTGGTTCTTCCTGCATAATAGTCTGTCCTCAATCTTGTTGGGAACTTCCTCCATAAGATGATGATCTTTGAGGATGGTAAACATGAGTCTGTGCTGAAGGAGGTGGTGTTGGAGAAGGAGATGAGGATGATCTAGAAGATGATTTGCCACGAACTTTTCTCATAACTTTTCCCAAAGTGGAAACAACATTTTCCAAAGTTTTCTCCATTTTAGTCATTCGTGAAGAAAAAGATCGTTCCAAGCCGGCCATTTTATTGTGCGAAGATTTTTGATTTTTCTCCAAAGCTCTCTAATTGTTCATGATCACTTTTTAATTTCAAAGCGTTAAATCTCGGATGAGATCATTTTAACTCAGTTCAGTGCGAGCTTCGTAAATCTCTGAATCGGAATGATATTTCGTAATTTGGTGAGAAGAATCAGATTGTTGTGGAGGACGAGGTGATTGAGCCTATTGTAGAGGAGGGGGTGCTCGAGCCTGCCGTGGAGGGACTAGATGCATTTGTTGTTGCTGCTGATTAGTCCATTAAGCAAAAGATATGATTGGAGGTGGCCTTTCGAGAAGATGCATTAAGGACAAAAACCTTATACCACTTTCTTTTACTGGAATTTCTTCGAAATGAGAAATATAAGAAGGTACTCCGAGACCTTGTAAAAGACGCATGATGTATGGAGCATATATAATTATGTGCCGGTGGTGAGAGCAAAACTTTTAATTTTATCATGAATAAATTTAGCCCAATTTACTTGAATTCCACAAAATATAGCATATAGGGCTTTGTGGTCATTTTCGTATATTTTATCATAACTTCGTAATTGGGAATTAATTATCATACGAATTAACAACCTAACTTTTGGTTGTAGATAAACCAATTTCCATTGTGGCATTCTATCTTCCTAAATTTGGTGTGTAACTTCGTCACGTGGCAGATTTCTATGGTTGTGAATTCCTCTAAATCAAGTCCAGTAGAGGAACAATCGAGTAAATAACCAATTGTGTTTACACTAATTTTCAAAACACGACCGTACACGCTAGTACATAACCAACCATCTTCATTTTCAGGTGTCCAAATATCATTACAGCATAAGTTTGCATAAAAAAGAAAGACGACCAATTGATCAATTTATATCTCATTTTCATCGTAATTAATTAACTCCTAACATCCGGAGGCGATGGTGAGTCCTTGAAGACCATATTCTCCAAATTTGCATAGTCGGTAGAAAGAACCATAATGAAGTCTCTTTTGCTTCAGATCTTTGAATCTTTTGTTAGCGATTGGACTATTTTGAAGCCACTCTTGAATATAGGCATCGGTGACAAGATGGGTTTGAAAGGAAGAAGATTGGCCTCTCTTTGATCTCTTATTAACTGGATTCTTCACTTTGGGGGCCAATTTTGATGAATCAGGGTTTTGGGGGGCTATGGTTTTTGAGTTGGAGTTAAGAATTGAAATAGATTGGGTAAGTGTTGAAGAGTTGGATGATAAAAAATATATATGAAGTGCTATCTGTAACATTCGAAACTTGGCTCAGACGTCTGAGGAGGTGACAGACGTCTGAGATTACTCAGGAATTTTTTCCCGATAAATTTGATAGACGTCTGTCACGTTTTCATGGACATCTGAGAATGGCATAATTGTATTTTTCATTATGTTGTCTATACTTTTTATTTTTAATTGAATATTTCCATAGAATCAACATAATATATGATTATTATAATCAAGCAACATACAAAATATATATATTATATGGTTTATATATATATATGTGTGTGTGTGTGTTTATAAAATTATTCATCTGTAAAGAATTTTTGAATTCAGTTGATCTCAAGAGTTTGTGTTAGTTTGCTTACCTTGAGGCTTAAGTGGAGACCAACTTGGGCGAGCTGGAATATTAGTCTAATCTTGGTTTGATGGCCTTGCCTTCCATAAATTTCTTAGAGTAATGTTACAAGTGTTTACAGGAGTTTCTATTATACGAGGATATTTTTGTAAGCAATTTTTTGTTGGTGAATGACCACAAATTGCTAGAATACATTTTTTGAGGAAGTTAAGATGAGATCCTTGACGTCGTTACTCGGAATACATTTCTTGTTGAACTCCCATCATTTCTTGTTGATAGTGATATATTGCATCAACTTTAGTATTGAGAGACATTGATTCAAGAACAATCGCTCGTTTAGCTTTCATTTCCTTAGGACAGCAGCCGGTGTAATACATAGGTGATGCCAAAATATTTAGTGAGGTCGATCGATTTGACGGAGGTGTGGTTTTTGTTGGTGATACGTAGGTTCTATTTGATGAAGGTGAGCTAAAGTCGATAGTTGAGAAAGTGGAGTCGTGATCAGAAGACATGTTTAGCTTTTCTCAATTTATAAATAATATTTTTGTTTTTGTTTTTCTTAAACCATGTATAAATATATTATATAGGCTATTTATAGTTAAAACTTTATATGAACCGTTTTAACCATAAATTTGTTAATGGTTTTTTGTTATGGTTATTAAAAGATTGACTAAAACAAATTCAAGTTAAAATTTTACATAGAGAAATAATGTTCAAAATTTTATAATGATAAATAAATATGACATATATTAATTAATTAATTCATTAGTTGAACATATACCAAGGTCTCGCCGTAGCTTAAGAAAAGTAGATTCGCACGACGATTTAGTGAAAATATCGGCAATTTGATTCTCAGTCTTAACAAATTCAAGAGAAATGATTCCTTTTTCTACATTATCTATTAAAATTTGGTGACAAATATCAATATGTTTTGTACGAGAATGATTAATTGGATTCTTAGGTAAATATATAGCACTGGTATTATCACAATATATAAAAGAGTTAGTTTTAATTTTACCAAAATTTTGATCGAGATAGGACACACAATTTTGCTTTTTACTGAACCACGAAACTAGAGATTGACCAATAAAATGACATGTGCCACTTGTACCTTTTCCATCCGTCTTGCAACCACCGAAATATGCATCGCTATATGATACAAGTTTGAAAGAGCTATTTTTTGGGTAAAAAAGTCTGTAACCTTTGGTGTTGGTTAAGTATCGCAAAATTCTTTTAACTGCTCAATGATGTGACTCCTTAGGTTGTGCTTAAAATCTTGCATATAGACAAACGCTCATCATACTATCCGGTCTACTAGCCGTTAAGTATAACAAAGATCCTATCATATTTCGGTATAATTTTTGATCAAAATCCTTTCCATTTTCATCTTAAAGTACTATCCATTCCAAATCATTTTAATAATTCTCTACAATATTTTTCTTGATTTATAAAAATTCCATTTTCTGGTTGTTTTATTTGTAAACCTAAAAAGAAATTTAATTCTCCCATATGCTACATTTCAAATTCATTTTCCATTATGTTAGAGAAATCGTTACATAATTTATCGTTAGTTGATCCAAATATGATATCATCAACATATATTTGTACAAATAGTATATTATTATCTTGTCTTTTTATAAATAATGTTGAATCAATTTTCCCAATTTGAAAACTAGAATTTAATAAATGTGTTTTTAGTCTTTCAAACCAAGCACGGGATGCTAGTTTTAGTCCGTATAATGCTTTTTTAAGTTTAATAACAGGATCTGGATATTTCTCATGAACAAATAAGGGTGGTTGGTCAATATAAACTTTTTCTTTTATGAAACCATTTAAAAATGCACTTTTAACATCCACTTGAAATAATTTAAAATTATGATGACATGCAAAAGCAAGTAATGTTCATATAGCTTGAAGACGTGCTACATGAGCGAATGTTTCTTCATAATCAATTCCTTCTTCTTGATTGTATTCTAGAGCAACTAATCTTGCTTTATTACGAACAACGTTTCCATTTTCGTCTGCTTGTAGAAAAAAAATCCCATTTGGTTCTTATTACTGATTGGTCATTTGGTCTTGATACGAGTTCGCATACATCATTTCTTTCGAATTGATTAAATTCTCCCTCCATTACGATAATCAAAAAATCAGCTTTTGATGCTTCTTTATAATTTTTATGTTCAAAATTTGATATAAATGCAACATGACTTATTCGACTTAATTGATTTCTAGTTGAAACTCTGGTGTTTAAATCACCAATTACATTATTAATTGGATGATCTTTTAAGATTCGAGGTGGTTATCTTAAAAGATTATCATTATTATTTATGGTATTATTGTTTTCAGTTACAGAAGTATTATTAATACTATTATTATTTAAAACTTCATCGTCGTCGTCATTTTTGGTATTCTAAAAATCTTCGTCAAAGGAAACATGAAGACTTCCTTCAATAATGTTAGTTCGTTTATTAAAAATTCTATATGCTTTGCTACGATCCGAATATCCAACAAAATTTCCTTCATCGGCTTTTGGATTGAATTTTCCAATATTATCTTTAGTATTCAAAATAAAGCATTTAGAATCAAATATACGAAAATATGATACTTTAGGTTTCTTTCCAAAAACATTTCGTAATATATATTCTTAGTCATAGATCAAATTGTTACACGATATAATACATAACATGCGGTAGCAATAGCTTTGGCCCAAAAAATCTTTGGTAAACTACTGCCACTAAGTAATGTTCGTGCACATTCTTGTAGTGTTCGATTTTTCCTTTCTACTATGCTATTTTATTGTGGTGTTTGTGGAAACGGAAAATTATGACTAATTCCCTTTTTATTGTAAAAAATTTCAAAGATATCATTTTCAAATTCTCTACCATGATCGCTTCTTATACTTTTAATTTTTAAGTTCATTAAATTTTTAATTCTCTTAGCAAAGATTTTAAAATTTTCAAACAAACCGCTTTCATGTTTTAAAAATAGTGCTCAAGTATATCGCGAAAAATCATCGACGATAACAAATACATGTTTGTTATGATTTATTGATCTTACTTGTGTTGGGCCAAATAAATCTAGATAAAGTAATTCAAGCGGTTGTTTGGCAGTAATTTCTTTCTTAGATTTAAAAGAATTTTTCTTTAATTTTCCAAGATGACAAGCATCACATAGGTTTTTAACTTTACAATTTAGTTTGGGTAATCCTCTTACTAAATCATTCTTTGCTAATTTATTTATATATTTAAAATTTTCATGACAAAAGCATTCGTGCCATAGCCAAATGACCATGCTCTGATACCAAATGATAGTCAAGTGGATCGTACCTAATATGACTTGTGTATTAGTATGTGAGTGTATACCAATATATGAGCTAAATATAGCAATACAATAAAGTACAAAAAGCAAAATATAAAAACAAGCACACTAGAGTTTTTATACTGGTTCGGACCTCCCGTCCTACGTCCAATCTAGAAGCTCCCCTTCGGTATTTCACTAAACAATAACCCTCGCTTTTCCCGGAGGAATAGGCTAAATCAAAAATATTCCTATGATAATCTTATGTTCGGTACAACAGGGATATTGACTGCTATTACAATTCTTTCTATAATCTCATTCGAATGATAATAAGAGTGAGTTGCTTGGATTTGTAGGAAATAATTTAAACAAAATATATAGATTTTGGTTGAAAGTGATTGAGAATATTAAGTGTAACGACCCGTAAATTTTAACTGTTTTAATAACGTAATTAGTTGAAATTTTGTGAAATTTAAACAATAAAATTTTGAAATATAAATTTGATATTTGAAATGCGTCTAGTTAAACATAGCAACTGGTAAATTTTCATCCGAAAATATGAAGTTTATTTTCGTGCGTAAATTTATTCAATTTAATCGGTTAGAAATTGATGAAAATAAAATGTTTTCGAAACCTAAATATTTTTATATAGAAAAATTCTAAACCATCTTCTGAGCAAGACGTCATTTTTCGTTTTTCCAAATTCGGACTTTTTTAGCTCCATCGACCTTATTTTCCTGCGTTTTCTTGCATTTTCAGCGGATTGAAAATTCGAATTTTCATAATTCAAATCGTACCGATAATATCTATATACTGTTTTGATCATCTCATCAAGCTGATCTTCACGATATATTTATGTTCGTTTCGATGTCCAGTACGCAGGAGAGACTGCAGAATGGTTTACCGTATTGGTAACTGTTCGGGCGCTTTTGTTTCTTGTGCCTTTTCGTTGTCCCAGACAACCTAATAGCTGTTGCTTTCATTAATCTCTAAATTCGTGCTTGGCCTTCCTCATTTCCAACCTATACATTTTTGAATTTGTCCATTCGCTTGCTTGATATTCTCGGTTCTTACAAATTTTGGTCCAGTTATTTCTTTATGAAATTAAAGTATGCCTTCACTTTTCTTTTACTGTAGCCTCATTATTAGAAACGTTCTTCATCTTCCATCCTCCCTCACTCTCTCTTCCAATCATCCATGTTGTTTTCATTTTTTCTGTAGCCGAGAACCCTACCTCCCTCTCCCATCATCATGACCTCCGCCCGAGCCACCCACGCCACGGCCACCTACCCGAACTCCACACCCCATCAACCACATCTTCCGCCACCGCAAGCCGCTCGACCTGAGCACTCAACATCTTTGGCCTCGGCCTACACCACCTCGTCGGCCGAGCCAACCTCACGCACCGAGATCTACTACCCCAAGCATCTGCCTCACTTGGCCCACCCCACCACCGCTCCGCCAAACACCACAGCCGCACAAACTCCTCCTCACGGCTTCGACTACCACACTACTTGGCCACCGCAGCTTCCTTGACGTGCCAAGACCGTCTTTCCCTTGCCGTTCACCTAGAGATCCACAAACGCTCATCCTCCTCGACCTCAGCCTTTCCACTGGCCATCCCTGCGTGCAAGCCATCCAAACACTCTATCTCCTGCACCTCTTACTATTAAGGTATATATTTTATAACTTATATATTAATAGTTGATAATCATGGGTTTATTTATATTATGTTTACATAAACACTGATTTTATATGTATTGAGGCTGTTATATATGAACAGATAAAACTTATTTCTTTTATATGTTAGTTGTTTTTATAAGTTTGTATAAGTTGTAGATAATTGTGGTCTGCATGTAAGTTGTATAAATTTTCAGCGCATGTTATATATATATAAGTTGCAGTCCGCATGTATATGCATTTGAGTTAGTTTACTTGTTTTGAAAATTTGCTTGTATTTTCAGATTTTTGTATATGAGTGTCATAAATTTTTAATCTACTGTTAGCCACCTCGAGCGAACACACTTCTTCGAAACTACTCATTACTTGTTATCGATTGGTGCACCCTTGATTTGGGAGTGTTGTTTCACGGTGTTGTGATCGCTGCGGCGATGCGTTCTCACCAGTCCGGATCAGGCAAATGGTAGTTTCACTACCTTGGGTATTGCCTCATGTGCCTTGTCATACTTGTATCCCTATATACGCGACCACTACGATTTGTTTTGTGTTATAACTATGGAGTACTCCCTGATATCCCACTAGTTTACGGTGGAGTTTACAGTGCTGTATAGACTATAACGCTTATATAAAATGTGTTAAGGGGGATAATGGTAACGCCTTAACACTATTTTGATATTTTATATTACTTATAGGCATTATCTACTTATCGTACACTACTACATAGTAGATAGTTTAACGGATCCTTAAAGGATGGTTATTCCCAACATCCTTTGAGTTACTTGTATTTTAGTTGCTATTTCACTTGAGTTGGATTTATTGATATAAGAATGTTAATCCTGACTCGAGTGTTTTGTGTTTTGCTTTACGCTCGGGTCAGACTGAGTGTACCAGTATTCGAGACTCACCTTTAGAGTTGGAGCTTCGCTTGGAGATCCAGCTATCTATTCAGCTTTCAGATATCCAGTTGATTCCAGTGATTGTATTTTGATTCTTGTATTTGACTATTGTATTCGAGACATCTGTTGTACCTTATTTAACTCTGATATGTATATAGTAGCTTCATGAACTACTATCTTTTGTTTCTGTTGCATTTATTACTCTGTGTCTGTGATCTGTGATTACTTTATTTACTGTATATGCTCAGTTTTGCCAAATTTAAATTAACAATTCGGTATTTTGAATTATTCAAGTCCGACATGTGCGGATGCGAATGGTCTAAAATAGCGGGTCGTTACTTTAAGTCAATGATAGCATAAGAGAATATGAATACAGAAGTGAATAGTAAATCAATTTAATTAAAATCTCTATGGATTGAAGTATTTACAGAATCAAAGAGTTGTATTTGGAAAGTTATGATTTCTTGAAAGTTTGCTCTTTGATTAATTGCAACTGTTGAAGGAGGAAGAGGTTTGTTCAAAGTAGAGAGAAGTGTCTGATCAAAAAACAACAATTGTAGTTTAATATTTACCGACCGAGACAGTTTATAGATGTCTGTCCTTGTGTCACAGACATCTGTGGATGTTTGAAAATAACTAACATAGATATGTCACAGACATTTGTGAAAGAGGGACAGATGTCTGTCACTTTGTGAAGTACAAAACTAGGGTAGTTTTTTATTATGATTTGTCGGTATGAAATTGTGTGTTATGATCACTCAAGGAGATTGTATAACATATATCTATGACAATAATACAATAATATGACCTTACTTTTAAATAGTATGGTCCATCTTTCTTCAATTGTGTGAGAGCCATGATTTTGTTATGCGCCGTGATCTTCTTCTAATATATATATATACACCTGAAATATGATAAGATATATCCTATATATGTGATTCTATAGTTGTTGTCATTCACAGAATAGAAGTTCTAACAGGAGGAACATTCCCGTATAAGAAATGCGGAAAATGATAGTTGGGATAGATAGTAATAACATTAGTAATCTATATAAAGAATGGTTAGTAATCCAGTTAGAAATAATATAAGAGGAAAATAATAGGATGAAAGTTATCATTATCTACTCCACTTTTCATCGTTTAAAATTATATAAGATGATTCCGAATTTTTTGTTAAAACGAATGATTACCCGGTATAATGATTGAGTTTTTGAATGTTTTGGATTTAAAATCCTACTTTCAAAAGAAGAAAGCATTTGTTATAAGAAGTAATTAAAAAGGAAAACTTTTTATAGTTCCACTTTGAAAACTAAGCAATTTTTAAAATTTATGAATGAAAAGCCCAACCTTTGAAAAAATAAACCTTTGATGAAAAAAGTATTTGAGAAGGAAAATTATTTTTCTCCTTTTTGGGAAATAAGCAATTTTTGAAATTGATAAAAAGGGTTTCCACATTTACATTTTTAAAGATAAAGATTTCGGACAATGTACTTTATAATTGTAAAATTTTAATTTTAAAGAATGATAAGAATTGAAACAAATTTTTATATGCAGTAGATAGGGAGCACTACCTAGGTAAGGCAGTGTAAAGGTTTTAAGATATGAATGGAATATGAATAATATGTACAACATGATCTGGAAATTTGAAATCGATCCTAAATATTTAATAGTAGAATATTGATAAATTTGTGAAGGTATTCCAGATTTATAATTGGGTTGTGAGTTAGGTTGCCCTAGTTGACTTGGATTGTAAATTTCTATGTTTTGATTTATTCGGAACGGTTCCCATGTAATTTCCATAAATTATCCAATTACAAAATATATATATATATATATATATATATATAACACGTTGTTTGAATTAACAATAATTGTACCGAAAAGAGAAAGAGATGGGTAGGATATGGATGTTCTTTTCTATAGTTTGCACTGTCTGTTTCAATAAAAGAAAGAAATAATCCCTTTTAATCTCAAACAAAACAAAAATCTTATTTATGGAAAATTATGATGGTAATTCTTTTTAGAAGGATAACTATAATAAATTAAAAATGTAGAAATAAGTGTTCTAGTTTAGAAATTAGTATACATGTATAACCACGCTTAACGACAATATATATAATATAATTTACGATTAGATATGAATTAGTTAGTAATTAAGAGATTATGATTTATGGATATTAATTACGAATTTAACGGGCAATAAATTTGTAGTTAATGAGTGTTGAAAGGAATTAAATGGGGACCAATTTGAAAATTTTAATATGGCAATTATGGTGGAATTGAATCGGAGTAATAGGTGGATTTTGAAATTTGTAAAAGATTGAAGGGATTTAGTTGAGGATTAATTAGAGATGGTCCAATTTGACAATAGTGATCAATTATTATGGGTATATTAACTAAAGTAATGAATGAACCACATTTATTAGAAACCAAGAAGGAAAATTAAGGAAAGTGGGCGATGGTGGAATAACATATCAGGAATGCCTATCTTGTCTTGATTCAGTAAGGAGTGTTAGGACCTCAACACCATTTACACCAGTTGATGATAAATGGCAGCTTCCAGCAAAATTTTCTTTTAGAATTTTTGGGTTTTAATAACTAGTTGTCTCCCTTAGTTATAGGAAAGGCATAAGATATGGTATAAGATATATCCTAGTTTTATCACTGTGTTGGTTGTCGGATGGGATTGAATGGGCTGATATATACATATATATATATATATATATTGAGAAGCAACATAAATAAGGAAATTTAATTAATACATTTTACTTGCAATAAACCGTGGTAAGACTGGAAGTTAATGAGGAAATTAGGTTAAACAACTAGAAATAAAAGAATGCTTTAATCCCAAAAAATTTAGGATTTCGGAAAAATAAATATTAGCTTGTAAAATGTCACCATTCGAGAAAGAGATAGAATGAATTGGGATGTGAAGAGAATTTTCTATTGGACAAGGATAAAGAAGAGGGTAGCAGAATTTTCCGCTAGGAGCAATAAGACAACAGCGTCTCTAGCACTGATTTATATCAAGGAGATGATTCTACTTCACGGAATTCCAATTAGCATAGGAACCCATTATTTACTAGAAAATTTTGGAGGAGTTTGCAGACAGCTTTTGGAGCTTCGTTGAACCTTAGCACTGCTTATCACCCACAGACCAATGGATAGACTAGAAGAGTGAATGGGATCTTGGAAGATTTGTTGAAGAACTTGCATCATGGACTTTGGAGGACACTAGGAGCAGCATGTAGCTTTAGTAGAATTTACATATAATAAAAATCACCAATAGACGATTGGTATGACACCGTTCATAGTGCTTTATGAGAGGCCATGCAAATCGCCAAATTGTTGGTGGGAAACAATGGATAAAATCCTACTCAGACCAGATTTAATTTGAGAGACTTCAGAAAGATAGAATTGATTAGGCAGCAAGTGAAGGTCATAAAATTTTGAAAAATCAGGAAAGTTGGCACAAAAATTTGTTGGGCCTTTTCCAGCTTTGGAAAAAATAGGAAAACTCATGTATTGTGTAAAGTTTTATCGAATAAGTTTGCAGGAGTCCGTGACATTTTTACGTTTCATATTTGAGGAAATACCTTCATAGCATAACTATTGTGGTAGAGCCTGGTCAATTAGGAAGCTTCGCAACAAAGAAATTAGTTTGGTTCCAGTATAATGGGAGGGAAATCCAACGGAAAGCATGAGGACTTCTCGTCCTAAGCTTTTCTCTGGTAAACCTTTTCTCTTCAAAATTAGATTTTGGTTGCATCGTGGGTGCTGGATTAGATGGTATGGGATGGTTTCTACACTTTTCACCATCACTTTGCACTCATGTAGAAATTTTCATGTAGGTTTAGGGTGTTTTTCATACATACTCATATGTCATAGCCACACACTTATGCTAGGATTGAGCTCATTTATAGTATGTCTACAATACATAATCACATTGCACTTTCGGATGAGTAGATGGATGTGCAGATAACATGGTGGTATAACATGGATGTTTGGTGCGCGTTACGTTATTCTCCCTTTGGAAAAGATTTCGAGGACGAAATCCTTTTTAAGGGGGAAAAATGTAATACCCTTAAAACAAACCATAAATGAATTGGATAAATAAAATTAAATAAGATAGGGGTAAAAATGAAAATTTTCCAAAATTTGGAATTTGACAATGAAAGTTATGTCGTTGCGTTCGTGGTGAAATTTTGATCAATTTCCATACATAATATATTGAAAACGGAGCTCGGACAAAAAAGTTATGGACGTTTGAAGTTTTTGGGTTAAAAATAATTTAAATAGAATTCAAATTCCAATGAAAATTAATTTTAAAATTTGAAATTTAAAAGTTAACAGTAATTAGACTTGGGGGTTAAGTAAACGTTAAAATTAACATTAACGTTAAATATTAATTAAGAAATATAATAATTAAAATAATGACACAAAATTCACATTTCTGAAATAAGGGGAAAGGTCGATCCCTGACTACCACTGATCGACCGGTGGTAGAGGGGCGGTCGACCGCTCCATGTATTGTGGCGACTGGGGTTTGTGAATTTGAATATTCCAGATTTCATAATTTCCAACCAACATTCATCCAATGGTTCAAGTGCTTTCCAACCACTATAAATAAGATCCTATATCCCTCACTTTTATTCACATAATATTTTGGGAATATTAGAGAAGCTCTGTCAGTTTGTCTCTTCAGAGATTCAGAAAACTCCATTAGGGTTTCAGGTAAAAAACCTTTAGATCTATCTTTTTTATTATTTATTTTCTCAACTTCTTCTCCTCTAAACCTTTAATTTTCTAAATCCATCGTATATACAAATCCCTTAATGTGTGTGTGTTTGTATAAAAGAAGAGATCTAATAAAGATTGTCGAAGGCATGTCAAATCCAAACGGGGCAAAGCTAAGGATATACGGTGAGTAAAAATCTTAGCTTTTATATTTTAGTAATTTATTAGTATATTTTGAGTTTGAATAAGCCTTGGGTAGTTTTGGTTTGCGAAAACATCATATTGTAAACCCCCAAAAATTATTCAATGCGAAATGTCAATTCCAAGTTGAAATCTCAAACTTGTTTATGTCAAAATAATGGAAATTGTGTAGATTTGCAGTTTTGATAATTTTACCTTCCATTCCACTACTTATTCTTTTTCTTTAAATTTGGTTAAAGGATTTTAATTAAGGAATAGTGTGCAAGGTATGAATTTTATTCGTAGTTTGCACTGCTTATTCCCATGAATTAAATAGAAATTTCTTTGTTTATTTTTATGTGAAAAAGTAGTTGAATGGAGCGTAAAAATTAATATTGTAAGTTTCTAGTACCAATATATTCCGTTATTTTTGATGTAATAAGTTGAATTTAATTTTTTATCGTATACAAGTCTATTGATTGGAATTTTTGGATATGAATATTAGAATTTTGGCACTGTTGATGATATGTGATAAGACTTGTATAATTGTTGGAAGAACTGGCATTTACACTCTAGTTTAGGGCATAATTCCATACGCTTAGAAATTACTAGGCGCGTTGTATAATTGTTGAAAGAATTGACATTTAAACGCTAGTTTTGGACATAAATTCTGTACGCTTAGAAATTACTAGGCGCAAACCTATATATATATAATTAACGTATAACTAAAATGTATAATTGTGTAGTTAAGTAGGTTACGAATTTTATTAAAGGGACAGTTTGACTAAAGTCTCTATTTAGTTTCAAAATACACCAAACATTCTTGCCAAAAAAAAGTATGTAAATTAGGTCCCTAGAATTAAGTTACTGAATAATTACATACATTTATGCAATTATTCAGTGAATAATTGAAGACATTTATGTTATTATATCCAAAAAGTGCAGACATTTCCGCAATTATTCACTGAAAAATTGCAGAAATTTCCGCAATTACTCACCAAAAAATTGCGGAAATTTCTGCGGTTATCAAAAAAATTTGTGGAAATTTCCGTAATTATTCATTGAATAATTGTAGAAATTTATGCAATTTTTGGATATAATTGCATAAATGTCTGTAACTATTCACTAAATATTTGCATAAATGTATGCAATTATTCAGTAACTTAATTCCGGAGACCTAATTTACAATCTTTTTTTAGGAGGAGTTTTCGTGTATTAAGTTTGATTTTAAGGATCTGAGCCTAATATTCACTTTATTAAAATCCCCCTTAGGAAGGTAGTTAATGTTAAAGGTGAAATAAGAAAGATCTCTTATAAGGCCTTGATTATGGAAACAGTGAGATGTGTGATAATATATGTAGAGTGTGATATAGATTATGACTAAGTTATAGGGATGCGAAGTCAGTCAAAAGCACATGGAAGTCTATGCAACAAATCTGGCTACTGGCAGTGTGACGTTTAGATTGATGTGAGACATCGCCTATAATAAGTTACTACGATGACGTGAGGTTAGTCCCAAATTTTATAGGGTAAATCTGCCTAGCTAATCTGGCTACCAGTACTTACAAATAGTTGGGCTAATGTGAGATGTCACAGTGGTGTACATGTCATAATACAAAGGATCTGCTTCAGAGATCGAAGGTATTAAGTGGTTGTGTGAGGGTCCGCCTCTTCTCTATATTGGAAGTAGTAAATGGTTAGGGTTAGGTACGGTAGAGGATATCTCAGGAATGGGCCCGCTTCAATAGGAAGTATTAAGTGGCCGAAGAGATTTCGTGTAATGTCAGCAAGATAGTTACTATTGAGGAGCCCGCCCTGGGATTATATGTAGTAAATGACATGGAACTGTGACGACTCACCTTTTTGGACAATTTAAGTCGACAATAAACCACACATGTCTGACTCAAATCATTCAAAAGGGCGGATTATCAACGGGGTTTAATAAAGAAAACAAGAGAAAAGAAGGAAAGCAATACACAGAATCTCGCAGTGGAACGACAAAAATATAACCAAATAAAACAATTCATGAAGCTGTTTACAATATACATTTGATTACACAATTTTACAACATTAATCGGAATATAATAAACAAACATATCGAATAATGCAGCGGAAAAATAATAATAAATACTATCACCAATCTTCATCTTCATCTTCAAGGAATAACGTCTTCAAAACACTGAAATACTCAGGCTGACCCGAGCATAATGAAAAATAATACACTCGAGTCAGAACTAAAAACTCCTATGTAAGTCAAATCAATATCACGTGAAATATGAGTGCAATAGTTTCAGAGATGTTACGGGATTTTCCATCTCCTAATCAAAATTAGAAATACCAGTTTAACCACTTAAATTAAAATAAATCCACATTATTATTTTCTTTAAATCAATATTATTCAAACCAATCAAAATTCAAGAAATTGTATGGGTATGTATCATTTCAACCCATAATTTAAATGTCATAGGTATTCAATTTTAAGTTGATTCAAATGACCAAATTAAATGGTGTCAACAATATACAAGGTGATAATGAACATATATCAAAAATAAATAAACAATCGTACATCCAACATATCAATCAATAAGCATCCATTTCAAACAACATCCAAATCAAATGATATATCACAATAGTTAACAGTTATCGATGTCAGGGTTAACCAACAATTAAATTTAAATACAAATTTAAATGTCAATTCAATTTAATGTAAATTCAGATCCAATATCAATTCAAATGTCAATTTAAATAAACAAACATCAATCAAAAATTTATATAACACATCATAAATTTTATTTATCTTGCAACGGAAATTTTAGTATTGCATGAGTGGGTTTAATCACTCACCTTTGATTTATAGCCCGTTAAAAATCCAATAAAAGCCTAAAATTTCAACAGTCTCCAAACTAATCCAAACTGGTTTCATGTTGTCCGAAATTTCGATACGAACCCAATGGAAGAAACCACGCACGAATCCGAGTTCGTATGAAAAAGTTATCGATGTTAGAAGATTGAAATTTAAAATTTAATTTAAAACTAAACTAAGGGTAAAATTGTAAAGCTCACCATCTCTGATACCCAAACATTCATGCTCAAACTCTACCCAACGTCCAGCCGCCACGTTCCATCACCTGCCGTCGCACCTACGTGCCCTGATTCGATGATCGGACCCCACCACGAGAACCCCCTCGTCCAACCGCAACCCTGGGCCCCCACGCAACCACCTCCGCCTCACCAGAAACCTCCTCCGCCGCCGCCGCTTCTATGCCCAGATCTGGCGATCTCGAGCAACTTCGTGATGATCGGAGTCGATGGATGAAGACTGCTCCTCTACCAGACGCAACTCCCCAATCGTCGAATGGTCGACGTTTAACCGTTGATTTGCAAAACCCTACAATGGACGGCTGAGAAAGATTGCCAATTTCAGGATAAACGGAGCCTCCAATCGAAAAACGAATTGCAGATGCTGATTACGTTCGCCAAGGGCTTCGCAACGATATATTATATGATAGGACTGGAGCAGTTTGAATTTTTGGAGTTTGATTTGAAGTTAGAAATTAGGGTTTTGGGATATTCCCCATTGGGAAGAAGCAGATGAATTGGAAAAGTACGTACATAAAATAGAAATAGAAGCTGCTAGGGTCTATAACAACCTATATATAGGCAAAGCTGAAATAGGAAATGGATGGAACAGATCGATTGGGCCAGAGCGATAACAAAGACCCGAAAAGCCCGTTTCGTTCCCGAAATGAAAATAGGTCATCTCATATGTCAAAATATAGGTTTTCAATATTTTTAAATTCAATGAAACTAATTTCAAACCCCAATTTTTTGTATATAGAAGTTAGCTTTAAAATCAAATTATATTTATTTTAATTAAATTCCTTTAATTGATTTCTACGCAATTCGAGCTCGCACGATCAAACGATAAGTCTGATCGCTACGAAACTTGAAATCCTATAATAATTCACTAATACGGATCCGATGAAACTGATTTCGTCAAATCCGAGACAGTGCCCAAAAAGACTAATTTTACACGTTAATTAAAACAATCTATTTTAAAAATTAATTTAATCACTTCTAAATACTAAATTTAAAAGCTAACAATTTTCATCATTCTTGATTGAACTGAATTTTAATGATCTTTTGAAATTCAATTTTTCATGTTAAATCCAAGATTTGAATATTAAATTAATTTCAACATTTAATCACAACTATAATAAAACCCTAGTTCGTTACATTTTAAATTTCCAATAAATTATTTTATTATGATTTAAATTCTTATTATTAAATCAACAAATACCTTATGTATTAATTAAACATAAGTTTCCATTTTATTACACTCATCGCCCAACAGTTAATGTCTTTGCTCATATTAACTGCAATATTTCAATTACATTAAATTTCATTGATTTCCAAATTAATTTCAAACAGATTAAATAATAAGATGGTAAATAAAACAATTGTTAAATCTTAGTAATTCAACGCATTTCTAAATTTATTGTTTACAAACAATGGTTAATAAATTTACTTATCAATGTTAAAACCAATTTCAATTAAATGACATATGATTTCTCCTTTGATATACTGTTTATTTTATTCCTTTCTAGTCAAAGCTTAAATTTCATTAAAATGTTCATTTTAATTTAATTTAAAATGTAAGTTCTTATTCAAATGTTCATTTTATTTTCCAACATTTACTTGTTAAATTATTCTATTCTTGTATTAACATCTTTTATTACAATCAAAGAAACTTACATTCAAACAATTATTAAATAAATTATATACAAATCAATATCATTAAATCATATTCTAATATGGATTACAATCTTTTACCTCATTAAAATTAGTTGTTTTAGCATTTATTTAAGATCATGTTTTAAATTCTAACAAATTTTTACATTAATTAATCATAAAATCTTTATTTCTAACTATTTTAAATCAACAATTATATTAAATTTAATGGTTGAAAATACGGGTCGTTACAATCCACCCTACTCAAAACTTTTCGTCCTTGAAAAGAAACAAGAATGAATTAAACAAGAGATATGATATATTTTATTCAAAATAGTCAATTTATAAACAATCAAACTTACATATTTAAGTTTAATAAAATTTTAAAATAACTCAACTTCCACAAAATTTTCTAAGTCTTAAATTTACGAAAAATTTCGGCAGCATCTCCTTTGCGCGGATAGGTCCGGAAAAATAATAATATCAATAATTATATTGTGTATATATATATATATCATATTTTAATAATAAAATCAAGGAAAACAATAAGACACTGCTAAAAAAACAGTAATCCGAAAACGTACCTATTTGTCGGGTAACAAACTTTATTTATGACACCAAAAGCAACAGCTATTGCTTCTATAAACCTGTATCTTACTTACATAATTCAAGAGAATTAAACATGATAAAAGGATAATATACTAACCATTCTATCATAAATACCAATAACACACAATACAGCAATCATATGCAACGAAGCTATGTAACGCAACTAATAAGTATGATGCACTTCTACATGCAATTCTAATGGAATGTAACAGTTACATGCAACCAAAATAGTATAGAAATCAGAAGCAACAATCATAGCACACCATTTAATTATTAAAGTTTGTACGATGTATATATACCATTTTGTACACAATAACAATTCTGATTACTTGCTTGAATACACAAATTCCACTTTCGAACTAGTATTTTTGACTCAACTGCTCTAGTGCGGACTCTGATCCAATTTCTTGATTAGAAATCTCCATTTTCCTTGCATAGCCATAAACTATGATAGAAAACTTCAAATTCATATCAAAATTCATATCAAATGTTTGCCATCAAGAACCGAGCGAAAAATCCTAATTCGTACTGGTGTGAATTACTATGAATCATGTATTCAAATCTGGATCAAAACTATCATGCGAATAAAAAGATCTATATACAACTTACGTATTTTATTCTATTAGTTTCTTTGACACATCATTTACTTCATTCATTTTTAATACTCATTTATTTATGTAAAGATCAATTTCCTATATAATTTATTCTCCATTAAATGTTTAAGTCATTAATGAATCATTTCATAAAATATTACTTAAGCTTCTACTTTATTTACTTAAGTTTATCACTTAGTTCGGTTATAGAATAAAAATTTAAGTTTTTGGTATTCGTCTTTGAAGAGAAAAGAAATATTTCAATATATCTTAAAATTCAATTAAAACATTTAATCTTATTCACTTAGTATAAATATAAGATATATTTAAACTTCCTCAAAGAATTATGCAAAGATTGTCCAAAAAAATTTAAACATGGTTAGAAATTTATATCAAAACATTTTAACAGCTTCAAAATAAAGTTCTTTAAATCCGATAATTTATCAGACTCGTTATTTTAAAATAAGTATAAACTCAAAGATTATTAAACTGAATCTAATAGTATACTCAAATCTTTACATTAAATTTTCAAATCAAAGTATAAAATTTCATATCTTCATAATTAATTTTACACACTTTTAAAAAAAATGAATATTCAAATCATGGAAAACATTTATTTTGGTTTAATAAAAAATTCAAATAGTAAATATACTTATAAATTTCATATTAGTACTTCGAAATCAAGTAAATATTTCAAACCATACTTTCAAAAATAGCGATTCAAATTCAATTTTAATTTCAAAGCATAGTAATATACATAAACTTCCTAAATCATTTATTTTTTTATAAAATTTTAAAACAGAATTTTTTTATATATAGTCTATTTATATAATATGTCTAAATTATATATTCAAAAAACTTATATTAATTTTATTTGAAACATCCATTTGAAAACTTCATTTGTAAATCAATCATCTTTAATACTTTAATACTTTACGAAAATTCGTTCGTAAAATTTCTTGCTTCATTTATAAATACCATTTAAATATTTAAAATAACATTCTTATAAATATATGTAAACTATTTGAAAATAATTATTTACATCATTGCTTATATTTAGAAAGAAGCTATTGAAAACCTTAAATCCATTATTTATAAATTTATTAGTTTAATCTCAAAATACTTTTCAAATATCATTAATAAATCAATAATCATTAACTTTAAATATGTTTTATTGAATTAATAACTTCTAACAATATTTACAACATTGATAATTAACCTTTAAACCATGTCGTACATAAATAAACAACCTTTTAAACATTTTAAAGTATTTAGAAAAGAAAGAAAAATAATCAAAATATCCTTTATATAATACTTTATCAAAATACTTTTATAACTCGATGTCTTAACAAGTTTATCTTCGTTCTTACAGACTCTGGCCATACGTTGATCAGGCGCACGACTAGAATTCTCCAAGTGCTTAGTAGACCTGTTTCAACACCCAGTGAAAATACTTAAAAACAGATATGAAAAGTACCGCTCAAAAATCTGATGTCAAATGATGATAATCGGTTAATAGTAGCCCGCTCCATTGTTTACGCAATGGACGCAAAACCTTCCAGAAGATCCATCCATCTTCCGGATTCCAGAGGAATATCGTAGCCATTTCGTAAAAAAGGGACCATCGACCCCTGCCTCAGTGGTATGCTGCTCCAATGATTTACACAATAGTTGCCCTTCCTTCCTGGAAGATCCATAAACAACAGATCCTAGGATCGAAAGCGCATCCATTGGGTAAACTAAAGAACCATCTACCTTGAAGAAAAATGAAAAAAAAATCGAGGAACTCATGAGTTTAAGTCCGGACAACCTATATCGGTTCGAATCCATTTCTGAATTCACCCAGGCCCATTAGGGTTATCGATCGAATCCATTCCTGGATTCACCCAAGTCCATTAGCGTTCGAAGCATATCATACTATACTTCTTTGCAGAGGGTACTTCCCATATATCTTACTTCGAAATATATCATACAATATATAGTACTCTTTTCAAAGTCATAACTTCAAATATCACTTATATAAATTCCATTATATATAAGATTTCATTTCCACATTGAGTACTTTCCAAAACCAATAGTGTAAAGACCCGCAAATCCGTCTTTCGAAAACTCGACACCGATACGTCCACTGTACCAAATGTCAAGAAATCGAATGGCAAAAACGCGAAACTTTAGGGTTAAAAGAAGAGGTAGAAGAAAAGATAGAAGAAAAAAGAAAGAAGAACAACACAGGAAACACAGAACAGGAACAATATCAGAATCTCACATATCGCAGCGGAACAATATATAATAGATAAATCAATAATCTTTAAAACAAAAGACTATATCAGTTTATACATACATCAATCATCAGAGTTTACAACAATGGACAGTTATATAAACTTGTCCTCATACAGAATACACAGCGGAATAAATAACAAGTACGATAGTACGCTTCGCCATCCAGCTCATCTCCAAAGCTCTAGAATATCCAGAATATCCTGATAACATAACTCTAGGCTGCCCGTGTGGAAAATTATGGGCACCCAGAGTTTAGAAAGGGAACAATAAACTCCAGGTCAGTCATGGTGACTGGTGTGAGATCGTAAAACAGTCATTTTCGCAAAGAAAATAAAACAATTTCGCAATGCTTTTGGAAAATGAAACTACCATAAGGCCTCCCGCCACACACACAATGCAAATGCAGAATTGGAGGAGATTTCTCCTTATGATAGTCAAAAATTCTTACTACGCAAAATCAATTGATATTATTATTAATGTCTAGTGTGGAAAACATTTCGAAAGTATAATATCAATCTTAGCCAACATACAACTATTGTTGTATGTCTACTATAACTACTACGTTCAGTAGCAGGTTACCGCCACATTCCATAGCAGGTAATACAATTAAAAACCGTACAGGGTTCATATTGTTTCTTTGGATTTCCAACAAATGGTCAGGCTAAGGAACTTCCTTATACCGAAATAGAAACGCCTCTGGAAAGACGCCCCGGATCCTAACCGGATCTCTGCAAACAAAAGGCCGACGCTACCTCACGCTGTACAGCTGTAACTAGGTAACTAACACACAAGCTATGCCATCCCCCGGTCGTAACCAACCTTTATCCGAGGATCCTCAATCACAAAGCAACAACCACAAAATATAATCAACATAGGTAAAATATCTGGGCTCCATACCATGATATCACCTTTTATCCAGAAGGAAATGGCATTCCCTAGGGGAGCTACCCCTACAAACCTTTGTCGCAACATTCCTGTTTCGACCATTACCGGGTTGTGAGGCTCGACGAAGTCTCGTCCACAAAGCAACGCTTTTTCACAAAGCCACGCTTTGATCAACAAATGATCATCAGCACTTCGTATGCCACATTACCAAATTGGGAATGTATCACTAGTAACCATCAACTACATAACCTCTGAGCTCATACGTCTCAGAGAAGGGTGTTAAGCTAAGAGAATAAATTCTCCGCCACCAACAGAAATGTATTTGATAGAAACCAGCTTTACATCTCAAAGTGTAACGTCAGACACACATCCATACAAGTCCGTTCCGGGATCGAACGGAACCGAAGGCACTTCCAAAGAAGCCCTTGCAATACGGATATTCACTAATCACGTCCGGAATTCCCATCACAAAAAGAGTGATATAAATCTCTATACCGGAGAACCTCGGTGCAGAGACATTCGACAGGTTGTCCTTTCATTTTCACAAATATCCGGTCTTCACACCGGTCTTCAAATGCTATCCATTCGCGACGTATCACTATTCGGAATGGGTTTTTATGACACAAAGGTCCTCTCCCGGCTTAACCGAATAATGAGCGTTTGTTAAAAAAAACAAATCAAGTGTCATTTCAAAGGCAAATATTGATAGTCTGTTATTTAACTATCAAACAACATTCACAACAAACATCCAATTTAAATAATTTTTCCCAAATTATTAAATTTCAATCTTTTCATAAGATATATATTTTTCCACACTTCACATTTGAAAATCCATTTCAAATCGTATTTCACACTTCACATTTGAAAAATCAATTTCAAATCACATTTTCACACTTCACGTTTGAAAATCAATTTCAAATCATATTATGGTCCATTTAAACCAATTTGATAAATCCTTATCGATTTATTTCAAATTTACATTTCAAATTTGTAAATTTATTTCCACACTTCATCACTTTGAAAATTCGATTTCAAACCATATTTTCCACACTTTTAAAAATAAATCAATATTTATTTTTAAAACAAATTTCCCTTTCCTTTACAACTTCTATTCGGAATTTACATTCCTAAAAATCCACTTTTACCCGATTTTCAAATCGTTTTCCAAATATTTATTTTCAACCCCGAATCAACTTTAAAAATTGATTTCTCCATTTTATTTCAAATCCCAAATCGAATTTCAAATTGATTTCTGAATTTACTTCAACACCGAATCACATTTCAAATTGATTTTAACTTTAATCCCAAAGACTAAATCATTTTTACAAATCGATTTCCAAATTTATTCTCAACCCCAAAAATCAATTTTCATTCAAACACCAAATAAGTTTTCATATCGATTTCTCAAAGATTTATTTCAAATACCCAATCAATTATCAATTTGATTTCAAACAAATTTCTCTCCTTTTAAATAAATTCTTTTATTTTCCCAAACCATCAAAAATTCAATTTTAATTTCAGAAATCCAATTTCATTTATTTCTGGTATCCAACGATACCAAAAACACATTCGGCTAAATTATAGCTCTCAACAAATTCAATCACAGGTATAATCATACACAGATTATAAATAATCAATTAAACAACATATGAAATCAATTCAAATGTTTTGAGGAATCCTGTTGGATCCCTCCAACCTGTTTCCCTGCATCCACAGATGTTAGCACAATACCAATTCCACTTCGAGGTGGAATATCGCGGTATATGGGTTTTATAAAAATATCATCCGCTTACTAACGGCGCAATAGGGTCTCATCCGCTATACGAGGCGGGAAATCAATCAATCCAATATATACATATGCCAATATGTATATATTGCTATATATATAGATATATCCTACTATATCTAATATCACATCCAAACAGCAAAACAAACAATAACTGAAAATTCCACTTTTCAATTTTGAGTGAGAAGATCTCACCTTTGCTTTTATATTGCAATCCATTTTCCATTTCGACCATTTCTTCACGGTTTTGACCTTATATAAATAATTTATATAATTTATTAATATTCGAGATAAGCGAATAATTAACTATCGTTAAATAAATTTCTACTGGATAAATTTAATTAACCAATGATTAAATGTTTTCTAGAAATTTCCCTTTTTGAAACTATATATGTAATTATAAAATATATGTAGATAAAAATCTGATATTTATATAAATCCAAAAATTTCTATTCTTCCAAAATTTTATATAAACTTTCTGTACTTACATATAAAATTAAACTTTGTAAATTTAAGAACTGGGCAGCAGACCTTTTTTTCAAAATCAACATTTTTTTATATTTAAAATCCACTGCTTTCCCATATTTTAACTTCGGTAATTATGAATCTATTTGCATGTATAAATTTTTCTTTTCCTGCAAAGCTTAAATCCCTAAAAAGAATAAATGCAGATATACCCCACTGCCAATCTGAGAACCGAACACCACCCACGCGAGCATTGTTGCCGCCGGAATCGCCTTCAATTTCATCGTGCTCGAGTTTGACTCGCGAACCCTAAAATCGAGGCCACCCCTAATTACTGTCGCCGCCGTTCCTATGCCGCATCCACCAGATCGCGATCATCACCACGCGACATTGTCGCCTGACGTCTGTACTTGCCATCGAACAATGTGCCACCATCTTGCTGGCTCGAGAACCCTCGCAACCCTCCTCTATAGTCGACGCGTCGAGCAACCCTGGCACTGAGCTTCGATCGCTCGAACTTCAACTGCGCCTCCGCGAAACCCCCAACGACGCCGTCCTAGCTCGTCACGACCCCTAATCCGAAGTCGAAGCCGTCCCCTGACGAGATCGAGACCACCAGACTTGCCACTGTTTTATTTGGGAACGAATCGATTTCGTTATTATATTTTTTTTTCTGGAAGGCTTCGGCCATGATTTTATCTCGAACGAGAAAGTCTTCGAATTGATTTCGAATGGGAAACTCGGCCATTGTTTTAAATTTGTGAACGAGAGTTTTAAATTTGAACGAAATGATTTTGTTTCTTCTTGCGTGATAAAAGGAAAAGAAGGGGAGACAAGGGTACGCGATGTTCAGGGAATAGGTCTACTAAATACATATCTAGGGTGGCTGATGTTGACCAATTTTAAAAGTTTAAATTCAAATCGAATTCAGTTTAAACTTCAATGCGTTTTCTTAACGTACACTCACACGGCAAGTCCGAAAAATACGAAATCTGAAACCCGGTAATAATTCAATATTCCGGATCCAATGGAACTGGTTTCATCGAATTCCGAGACTGTGTGAAAAATGACTATTTTTAGATATCGATTCGAACGATATAATTTCAAAACTGAACAAACGAATTTCAAATTCAATTCTGAAGCTTCCATTATCTTCAGTATACTCAATATAAATTTCCTAAGCCTTCAGATTATTTTTAATCAGCTTAAAACTGAAGATTCAAATTTTTACCCAGTTTCAATAATTAAATTCAACAATTTAATCGCCAAATTCATTCTGATACTTGAACTTCAAATTTAAATTATCATTCGAATATTTAAACTCAATTAAATATTCACATTTTAAATGTCAAAAATTCAGGGTCGTTACAATCTTCCCCCCTTAAAAGAATTTCGTCCCGAAATTACAAGTCAGGAAAAATGGTCCTTAACTCGTCTACTGTTTTTTCACAATCCAATAGTTTTATCAACTTACTAACCTAAATCTTTTTATTAGAGATTCATTATCATTTAAACTAACTTTCCAACTTCAATTATAAGTTTCAAACAACATTGTTTCCTTAACAATTCAAATTTAAATCTAAATTCAAATTTTAAACTTTCAAAATTTTCTCAAAATTTTCTAACACTCGAAATTTTCAAAAAATTTCGCCAGCGTCTCCTTTGCGCGGCTAATACGGTACGACTACAAAACGTCCCTACGGACTCTCAGATCTCAAAAGAAAATAAAATGCCAAGTGGCAAAATCATAATCTCATCAAATTTCATACTGAAATTTAAATACATACCTTTTGGTCGAGCAAATTCAAATTATCTTCAAAATTTAATCCAATTCCATATACCCTGTATGTTTTACCTAACAACAATGGCCAAATTTACTTACTGGATTCTCAATACCCGTTTTACTTAAGAATTTCATTCATTCATTTCTTAAGTGCAATATAAGTATTACATACTTCTTATATTCGTTTTCACTTTACTAACAAAGTTATATATTCATTTCCATTCAACTTTGCATTTTCAATCCCATTTGAATTCAATTTACAATTTCAATTCAATTTGAATTCATTTTATCTTCCAATTTTCATTCAGATTTTCATTTTGAATTTTAATTGAATTCGATTCATCTTCTAATTTTGAATATTGAGCTTTATTCACTTTTATCTCAATTCCCAATTTGAAATCACTTAAAAATCCTTTTTAAAAATGGATATGGAAAGCACGTTCCCCCATGGATCACAGTTACTCGGCGGTTTCGCTACTATCCCAGTAGAATCGCTCGTAATCTGTAGATTTCTCATCTCTTAAATTTCGCCATGGTTGTTGCCATAGATCGTAGTTCACACGGCGGTTACACCACTATCCCAGTGGAATCGCTTGTAACCATAGGCATCTCGCCCCTCGAATTTCGCTGTGGCATCTAGATCGCAGTTTACACGGCGGCTGCGCCACTATCTCAGTGGAATCGCTTGTAACTGTGGGTATCACACCCCTCGAATTACGCTAGCATACGTCGTGATCAATCAATATGATCCCATCACGATCAAACGGATACTCATACTGAGTTCCAATACCTTCACAATTTTTCAATGGAAGGTACTTTTTCATATCCTTAGTTTAGAAAACATAATATGTCATATATGTATAGTACTTCATTTCCAATTGATTCCATTCAATTTTAAATGACATTCCATAAATCAAATCTCATTGAAAACCATTCAAATTTATTCCATCTACTAATTTAATTAGTATATTCACTCATCCAATTTAAATTTCAAATTTCCATATTCAATTCGTCTCGAATTTATTTTATCAATAACAAGGAAATTTCACTTTATTTTTCTTTCTTACTTACTTGAATTTATATACAAATTCAAACCATTTCATTTTATTCCTCCAAGTTTGGATTTTTATTCACTTGATTCAAATCAATCTCATTTCATTTTTCAATTCCAATTCACTTATTTACAAATGTAGTTTCATTTGTTCATTCATAAATTCATTCATTTTTTCAATTTGAATCTTATTCCAATCAAATTTCAAATATTTTATAAGTTATCAACTTATTTACATTCCATTAATGAATTTTTATTCCAAATAATTTCTTGGAATTCTATTTACAATTATAAATCACATTTACAATTTACATTTACAATTTCATTCGTATATGAATTTATCTTCAATTTTTTTTGGTTATTTAATTTATTTCTTATTCAATTCCATAACAATGGTAATATCATCTTTTCCTAACAACCAAGTATCCATATACTATGATAATTCATAGAAAATCATTTCTTTTCTATACAAAAATAGTTTTGGGCAAAATTATTTCATTTACCCTATTTAAAACAATACTGTGTTAGTTTATCTTGTTTAAGAGTTTAGAAACCCCTATCGATTACAGTTGGCCACCCTGCATCGACCAGAATCTATAAACAATCAACCGATAAGTCAACACAATACAAAACAAATTTTGTATTCACTAACAAATACGCGCTCATATCTATTATTACACTCACACTCATTCTAGAGTACTACTGACTCTATCTCTAATGAGTAACACCCAACAGAGCCAAGGGTTGTCGCATAACCGGATGCTCTGATACCACTTGTAAAGACCCGCAAATCCGTCTTCCGAAAACTCGACACCGATACGTCCACTATACCAAATGTCGAGAAATCGAATAGCGAAAACGCGAAACTTTAGGGTTAAAAGAAGAGGTAGAAGAAAAGATAGAAGAAAAAAGAAAGAAGAACAACACAGGAAACACAGAACAGGAACAATATCAGAATCTCACATATCGCAGCGGAACAATATATAATAGATAAATCAATAATCTTTAAAACAAAAGACTATATCAGTTTATACATACATCAATCATCAGAGTTTACAACAATGGACAGTTATATAAACTTGTCCTCATACAGAATACACAGCGGAATAAATAACAAGTACGATAGTACGCTTCGCCATCCAGCTCATCTCCAAAGCTCCAGAATATCCAGAATATCCTGATAACATAACTCTAGGCTGCCCGTGTGGAAAATTATGGGCACCCAGAGTTTAGAAAGGGAACAATAAACTCCAGGTCAGTCATGGTGACTGGTGTGAGATCGTAAAACAGTTATTTTCGCAAAGAAAATAAAACAATTTCGCAATGCTTTTGGAAAATGAAACTACCATAAGGCCTCCCGCCACACACACAATGCAAACGCAGAATTGGAGGAGATTTCTCCTTATGATAGTCAAAAATGCTTACTACGCAAAATCAATTGATATTATTATTAATGTCTAGTGTGGAAAACATTTCGAAAGTATAATATCAATCTTAGCCAACATACAACTATTGTTGTATGTCTACTATAACTACTACGTTCAGTAGCAGGTTACCGCCACATTCCATAGCAGGTAATACAATTAAAAACCGTACAGGGTTCGTATTGTTTCTTTGGATTTCCAACAAATGGTCAAGCTAAGGAACTTCCTTATACCGAAATAGAAACGCCTCTGGAAAGACGCCCCGGATCCTAACCGGATCTCTGCAAACAAAAAGCCGACGCTACCTCACGCTGTACAGCTATAACTAGGTAACTAACACACGAGCTATGCCATCCCCCGGTCGTAACCAACCTTTATCCGAGGATCCTCAATCACAAAGCAACAGCCACAAAATATAATCAACATAGGTAAAATATCTGGGCTCCATACCATGATATCACCTTTTATCCAGAAGGAAATGGCATTCCCTAGGGGAGCTACCCCTACAAACCTTTGTCGCAACATTCCTGTTTCGACCATTACCGGGTTGTGAGGCTCGACGAAGTCTCGTCCACAAAGCAACGCTTTTTCACAAAGCCACGCTTTGATCAACAAATGATCATCAGCACTTCGTATGCCACATTACCAAATTGGGAATGTATCACTAGTAACCATCAACTACATAACCTCTGAGCTCATACGTCTCAGAGAAGGGTGTTAAGCTAAGAGAATAAATTCTCCGCCACCAACAGAAATGTATTTGATAGAAACCAGCTTTACATCTCAAAGTGTAACGTCAGACACACATCCATACAAGTCCGTTCCGGGATCGAACGGAACCGAAGGCACTTCCAAAGAAGCCCTTGCAATCCGGATATTCACTAATCACGTCCGGACTTCCCATCACAAAAAGAGTGATATAAATCTCTATACCGGAGCAACTCGGTGCAGATACATTCGACAGGCTGTCCTTTCATTTTCACAAATATCCGGTCTTCACACCGGTCTTCAAATGCTATCCATTCGCGACGTATCACTATTCGGAATGGGTTATATGACACAAAGGTCCTCTCCCGGCTTAACCGAATAATGAGCGTTTGTTAAAAAAAACAAATCAAGTGTCATTTCAAAGGCAAATATTGATAGTCTGTTATTTAACTATCAAACAACATTCACAACAAACATCCAATTTAAATAATTTTTCCCAAATTATTAAATTTCAATCTTTTCACAAGATATATATTTTTCCACACTTCACATTTGAAAATCCATTTCAAATCGTATTTCACACTTCACATTTGAAAAATCAATTTCAAATCACATTTTCACACTTCACGTTTGAAAATCAATTTCAAATCATATTATGGTCCATTTAAACCAATTTGATAAATCCTTATCGATTTATTTCAAATTTACATTTCAAATTTGTAAATTTATTTCCACACTTCATCACTTTGAAAATTCGATTTCAAACCATATTTTCCACACTTTTAAAAATAAATCAATATTTATTTTTAAAACAAATTTCCCTTTCCTTTACAACTTCTATTCGGAATTTACATTCCTAAAAATCCACTTTTACCCGATTTTCAAATCGTTTTCCAAATATTTATTTTCAACCCCGAATCAACTTTAAAAATTGATTTCTCCATTTTATTTCAAATCCCAAATCGAATTTCAAATTGATTTCTGAATTTACTTCAACACCGAATCACATTTCAAATTGATTTTAACTTTAATCCCAAAGACTAAATCATTTTTACAAATCGATTTCCAAATTTATTCTCAACCCCAAAAATCAATTTTCATTCAAACACCAAATAAGTTTTCATATCGATTTCTCAAAGATTTATTTCAAATACCCAATCAATTTGATTCCAAACAAATTTCTCTCCTTTTAAATAAATTCTTTTATTTTCCCAAACCATCAAAAATTCAATTTTAATTTCAGAAATCCAATTTCATTTATTTCTGGTATCCAACGATACCAAAAACACATTCGGCTAAATTATAGCTCTCAACAAATTCAATCACAGATATAATCATACACAGATTATAAATAATCAATTAAACAACATATGAAATCAATTCAAATGTTTTGAGGAATCCTGTTGGATCCCTCCAACCTGTTTCCCTGCATCCACAGATGTTAGCACAATACCAATTCCACTTCGAGGTGGAATATCGCGGTATATGGGTTTTATAAAAATATCATCCGCTTACTAACGGCGCAATAGGGTCTCATCCGCTATACGAGGCGGGAAATCAATCAATCCAATATATACATATGCCAATATGTATATATTGCTATATATATAGATATATCCTACTATATCTAATATCACATCCAAACAGCAAAACAAACAATAACTGAAAATTCCACTTTTCAATTTTGAGTGAGAAGATCTCACCTTTGCTTTTATATTGCAATCCATTTTCCATTTCGACCATTTCTTCACGGTTTTGACCTTATATAAATAATTTATATAATTTATTAATATTCGAGATAAGCGAATAATTAACTATCGTTAAATAAATTTCTACTGGATAAATTTAATTAACCAATGATTAAATTTTTTCTAGAGATTTCCCTTTTTGAAACTATATATGTTGTTATAAAATATATGTAGATAAAAATCTGATTTTTATATAAATCCAAAAATTTCTATTCTTCCAAAATTTTATATAAACTTTCTGTAATTACATATAAAATTAAACTTTGTAAATTTAAGAACTGGGCAACAGACCTTTTTTTCAAAATCAACATTTTTTTTATTTAAAATCCACTGCTTTCCCATATTTTAACTTCGGTAATTATGAATCTATTTGCATGTATAAATTTTTCTTTTCCTGCAAAGCTTAAATCCCTAAAAAGAATAAATGCAGATATACCTCACTGCCCTGAGAACCGAACACCACCCACGCGAGCATTGTTGCCGCCGGAATCGCCTTCAATTTCATCGTGCTCGAGTTTGACTCGCGAACCCTAAAATCGAGGCCACCCCTAATTACTGTCGCCGCTGTTCCTATGCCGCATCCACCAGATCGCGATCATCACCACGCGACATTGTCGCCTGACGTCTATACTCGCCATCGAACAACGTGCCGCCATCTTGCTGGCTCGAGAACCCACGCAACCCTCCTCTGTAGTCGACGCATCGAGCAACCCTGGCACTGAGCTTCGATCGCTCGAACTTCAACTGCGCCTCCGCGAAACCCCCAACGGCGCCGTCCTAGCTCGTCACGACCCCTAATCCGAAGTCGAAGCCGTCCCCTGACGAGATCGAGACCACCAGACTTGCCACTGTTTTATTTGGGAACGAATCGATTTCGTTATTATATTTTTTTTTCTGGAAGGCTTCGGCCATGATTTTATCTCGAACGAGAAAGTCTTCGAATTGATTTCGAATGGGAAACTCGGCCATTGTTTTAAATTTGTGAACGAGAGTTTTAAATTTGAACGAAATGATTTTGTTTCTTCTTGCGTGATAAAAGGAAAAGAAGGGGAGACAAGGGTACGCGATATTCAGGGAATAGGTCTGCCATATACATATCTAGGGTGGCTGATGTTGACCAATTTTAAAAGTTTAAATTCAAATCGAATTCAGTTTAAACTTCAACGCGTTTTCTTAACGTACGCTCACACGGCAAGTCCGAAAAATACGAAATTTGAAACCCGATAATAATTCAATATTCCGGATCCAATGGAACTGGTTTTGTCGAATTCCGGGACTGTGTGAAAAATGACTATTTTTAGATATCGATTCGAACGATATAATTTCAAAACTGAACAAACGAATTTCAAATTCAATTCTGAAGCTTCCATTATCTTCAGTATACTCAATATAAATTTCCTAAGCCTTCAGATTATTTTTAATCAGCTTAAAACTGAAGATTCAAATTTTTACCCAGTTTCAATAATTAAATTCAACAATTTAATCGCCAAATTCATTCTGATACTTGAACTTCAAATTTAAATTATCATTCGAATATTTAAACTCAATTAAATATTCACATTTTAAATGTCAAAAATTCAGGGTCGTTACAAATAGTTTTAGAAATAAGTTCATATGTATACAAACCATTTTCATATAAGAATCGAAACTTTCAAATCAATATTTTTATAGAGTCAAAGATCTTCGAAAACAATCAATTTTAAAATATCAGTTCGGTTTCAAATTCATATAGGATTTCAACAATCCTTTTCCTTTCCAAGATCGAATACCATTTAAAATTTTAAAATTTCCACAATCAATAATTTTTAGAAATAAATTCAATTTAATATTTATGTCAAGTTTATAAATCAAGGTTTTCTTTTCCAAATCAGTATGTTTTAGAAAAATCATTTTGTACATAAATTACTTTATAAAACATTTCCTAAAACAAATTTCATTTAAACATTTCAGAACTAAATTTCATATTTGTGTCATAGAAAATAATCTTATTCATTTTACTTACCAAAATATTTAACAGTTTAAAACTTGTTTAAATTATATTATCCTTAAATTTAAGAGTTACAAAACCAAACCTTTATATATCTTTCTAAAATACCAAGCTTTAAATTTTAAAATATCAATTTGGAAGTGTCAGACTATTCAAAATTGTCGGAAAAATCAAATTCCAATTAAAAATTGGAAATCAGCAACCAATCACCTCAATAAGATGCACAATCAATCAATCCTAATGCATAAGACACATGTGTTCATAATATTATTCAACCAAAATTCGAGAACTGAACACCAAGATTATTTCAATCATTTGAAATAAATATATACATATCTTTCGAATATCAAATCATACTTCAGGGATTTGAATCAAAAATCGTTTTCGTCAATTCAATTGTGTAGCAAAGTTACTATAGTGGCCTTCTCCACCTTAAAACTCGAAAATGAATGCCGATGATGTTGCGATCATCACCGAAATTATTTTCTAGCGACAGAAGTGAGTTCTACACTTTATTTCTTTCGAAATCATTTCGAAAACATTTCAGTATGGAAAATACTTCCAAACAATACTACTATATTTATACAAAATCTTAGAAACCAATTTCAAAAACCCCGGAATTCAAGTTCTCAAATTTTCAATTTGAATAACTTTCTAGTTATAAATCATATCTAGCTAAACCATATTGAAACACCCCACACCCCTTAGTATGCCCAAAAGGACACACTAAAAGATGTGGTGCGTTGTAGGTATAACTAAAGCTAGCAGAGACTAAGATTCACAAGACAAAATAGATAGATAATAACACAGCGGAAGTAATTAAAAACAATAAGTGATTTTAAAAATTAATACTTCATAAATACTTCAATCAAATCACATATGTTCCAAATACCTAATACAATTGTCTTATGAAAATAAAATCTCAGTCTCATCAAAAAAACCAGAGTACAAACACAACCTTTCCCTCAATACAGTACCGGTACAATAAAAGAACAAAACGCTGGAAATAAAAAGAAGGAATACATGGTAGGGTCTCAAAGTCTCCAAGAAGCTGCGGTCTATCTTCCTTGCCCATGATTGCCTATGGGGGTAAAAAGGGGAAAATGGAGGAGTGGGTCAGACTAAAAGTCTGGTGAATGATAGTAATTACTAGAATCTTTAAGCAAAGTAAAAGTAATAGATCTTACAACAGTTCTAGTATATATAAAGGAAACAAAGAGAATAGAAAGAAAAAGGAATAAGCTATAAATAAATACGAATTACTAAATTAACGCAATTGATTAACTTTGATTGTTTGCACTTGTCTTTGTTAGGTACTTTGATTAGGAAGGATTCCTAATCCTATAATTAGATCGAAATCCTAATTCTACCCTTTGATCGGCCTACTACTCCATAAATCTTACTGCGGACTAGACGCTATATAACTCCTTACACATAAGGTAATGGCATCTACGAAAGACGCACAAAGTACAATGGTGTCTACGAAAGACACACAAAGTATTTATTTTGGACTAGATGTTATATAGCTCCCTACACAGAAGGCAATGATGCCTACGAAAGACACACATACTAAGCGATTGGAACTCATAATGATTTATAAGCCATCACTGGAAGTCGCATGCGTGACCACCACTAAGCTCGCGTTACATGTTGTTCCACCTATTGGGTCTTCTTATTACCTCAAGCTCCAGCATAAGCGTGCCCCTCGTCTCACTTTAGGATTATGTGAAACACTGTGTCCATAGAAATAATAGAGGAAATGCTTTGGTACTGGCCCGTCATCCAAACAATGTCTAGTTGCGCCCCTTTGCTCAAATCCCCATGATTTGGACTTCTACTTATTGACCAATTACTACCATTATTAGCATAAGCATGCCCCTCGTCTCACTTCAGGATTTTGTGAAACACCGTGTCTATAGAAATAATAGGGGAATGCTATTTGGTACATGTCCTACTTTACTTCTTTGCTTATTAACTTAGATAAATTATTCAAATAAGCCTTTATTATTGTTCTTACTATCCGTGCTTATTAATTTATCCTAAGTCTTAAAATAAGCCTCATTTTTTTCTGTTTTCTTATTATAATCATGCTTATTACTTAACCCAAAGTCTAAGTGTGAAAATAAGCTTCTTTCATCTTTTACTCGTTGTAGTTATAATTCTAAGTTATAACTTGGCCAATTTTTTTAATTTAGTCCAATTCTAATATTTACATCACAATTTCAGTCCAATTCCAATTCTTATTACAATCATTTCATTTTATATCTTATCTTCCGTTATTTCAGTATTCTTATAATTTTAATCCATATTTGCGTTTAATCCATACGCGAAGAAGAAGGAGAAACAAAAGAAAACTAAAAATAGAAGAATATCAAAGCGTATGAAAAAGATGTAAATAACGCATAAATAACAGTAAATAAATTTAAAATACTGTAAATAACTGTAATTAAACGGAAAAGCTATAATTAACAGAAATTAGCTACAAATAACTGAAAAGAATAGCTAAAAATAAATAGACTAAAAATAAATCTAAAAATGAAAATAACCGATAATAAGGTATTTCCAAAATCGTAGAAAAACTACAACTATTGGAACCCTATTATTTTAGATTGCTTAAAAATCTAAATAATTACAATCACTCACCTGTGGTCCTAAGCTCTTCCCTTTTGGTCTTTCCGAATCCACTTGAGGGTATTAAAATATTTTTATTAAAATGATTCTTTCCTTGGAATTTTTTTCCTTTTAAGGTCCTTCCTGAAAAGGTGAACCCAAGCGGAGAAAATCTAGAACGAGAAAAAGTGTTAGGCCTAGGGTCTTATTTATAGGTGTAGAAGTGGATCTCAGACCGTTGGGTTTGGAGATTGAATAGGATGCAACCACGTCATAGGCTGAATAGGAGCCATCAGATGGAAGCACGGAAGGACCATATTAAACAAAAGAATGCAAAATGAGGTGTTTGAACGTTACTGGAACGAAGGAATAATTCCTTCGTTCAATTGCTGAGGTGGGTCGACCTACAGGTCGACCGCCTATATAGAGAGGTCGACCAGCCTATCGCCCTAGGCAGTGGGATGGTCGACCTCTAGGTCGACCCCCAATATATTTTTATTTATTCTTTTTTTATTTTCGATTTTCTCTTATTCTTGTTTAATTCCTATCTTGTTCATTTTAGCTTGGATTCTGATGTTCTATATATGGAAATTGATCAGAAAATTACCACGGACACAATGGTGCAACTCCCGTGGCTTAATTCTGATAATTTCACAAATTTATTTTATCATTTAATTAATTCGTTAATTAATTATTATGAGTTAAATTTTGGGTTGTTACATTCTCCCCTCCTTAAGGGATTTCGTCCTCGAAATCTCTAAGGATAAAAGAATAAACTAGATGTTTTCATCCAAGTTCTACAACCAACTACTCAACCATCAACCATTTATCCATTGTACTTAAGTTTTTCTAATGCAATTTATGATAATTATGCAATTAGTGTAGTGTCAATGTACCTAACTAATGCAAAAGATTAGGCGGTCCACTGATTCAGTTGACCTCCTTTTATGCAATTATGTTCGTGCCATGTATCCAAATGAATGCAAATTCCCTAATGATAACTGATAGTTCTATATGTGTGCTACATATATCATCCAAATGCAACAATCATGTGAAAATCATCCATTTACAGCAACCATGGAATATAAAATAAAAATGCACACACATCCCTATGCATATGCCCTAGTGTCCTAGTTAGGCCGATCTCTAAGAGATAATTGTGCCTAGTGTAAGTATATGCGTCCATCGCATCCACTAGCAAAAACTTGCAACAACTAGCATACATCATTCATAACATGTTCTAATAACATGTTTACATCAAATCCTACCATCCATAGGTTAAATCCAGAGTTCTACCTTCCCAAAGGATAATAAAGGAAAGAACCTATTCAAAACTAAAGATGGAAATAGGAAATTCGAAGATTTATTATCAATGAGATGTGGGTATGAGATGCGAATTTTCTCCCGATCAAACCAATCTTCTCCAAAGTTTCCTTAACTATGTCGGAACCAAGGCAATCCCTTTGTAAACTCTATCCAACATGAAGGTGACTTGTGCGGTCTTCCATAAAGAGCTTCGAAAGGTGCCACTCTAATGCTAGCTTGAAAACTACTATCATGTGAGAATTCTACTAAAGGAAGATGCCTCTCCCAAGTTTCTCCAAAATCAAAAATACATGTCCTCAACCATGTGTGTCTTACTATCTTACTAATTTCATTTTACTGTTCTTCTTTAGTTTGCTCACATGAATTAACATTCCTAGGTTCTCATTAGTGTCCTATACACTCTACGAAAACTCTATTTATTACTTCTAAAAGTAATCAATGCTATCCCCTACATAGCTTTACACTTTTTCCGTCACACCTAGGAAATGGTTCCTATCTACTCCACACTTAAAAGTTTGGTTTGGTATTTATCACTTTATTTCAAAAACTAAAGCTTCTTCATTTCTAAAACATCAAATCCCAAAATTTCTACCTTTAAAAGTGTCTTTTCCAAATTTCTATTAAATTCAATGGTACTTGGTTACTTGACCTTTTATCTTTCTAGACTTGCATCCTTACAGCCTTTTGGATTTACATTATTTTCCAAACTTAAAGGGAAAACTCCCAAATTCTAAGTCTAAAACTTATTCCTCTTTTCTTTTAAAGATCTTTTTAGTTTTCTATAAAAATTTGAATTTTCAAATTCTACTTTTATTAAGTTTTCATTTCCAAAAACTTATTTACTTTTTCACCAAACCATTTTCTTTCAAAATATCTTTAAAATATCCTTATGTGTTTTCAAAACATCCTCTTATTACACCTAACAGTCTCATACCTTAATGTATTGGAACTGCTTTCTTTTTATGAGAAATTATTAAAGCTAAAATCTTCTATAAACCTTTCAAAAGAGGACTTCATGATTATGTGAAATTACAAGGAACTTATTTTATATTTTTCAAAATAGGCTATACAAAATATGGTGCTCCCCATACCTTGTACATCTCTTTCATGTATTCCTTGTAACTTGCATATAGCATTTTTATTAGTTTCATAGAAAATTATACCATTATTCTTTTCATTCCAATAGATTAAAGTATGTTTAAATTGTATTTTCTTACAATAGACATCTTTATTATCTAACTTACACTTTTCTTTTCAGAAAAACTCATCTTCAAAACTGTTTTAATATATCCATAACCAAAAACATTTTCTTATACTTATATTAAATAATAAGTGTATTCACAAACCACTTTATATTTCTATTCTTAGAAATTACCCTTTTTTAAAAAATACATTTTTATTTGGGTTAAAACGAATGTTGCGTAAAACACCGACAACCCAAAAAGACTAGTGCATGGATTCAAAAATAAATAAATCTCATATACTATGTAAAAACATTTCCTTTGGGAGCCATCTTCTATAACAATAGTGTTATAGTCTATGCTCCCTTTATTTTTCACGAAAACATTTATTACAACAATAATTGTTGTAACCTACATTTTCGATACTTAATAAACTCTAGGTTTTTTATATTAAAATATTTGTTTTTCTACAAAGGAACTAGCAAGCTATAATTCTTCAAAAAGAATATTACTTTTAACAAAATTTATATCATACAAAAACCAATTTAAATTTCATGCAAATTTCCAAAAACCCCATATTTATTTTCTAAAAGAAAATATTTCAATTCTAACAATTATATTTTATTGAGCTAGACATAAAGTGGATTTTCCTATTTACTACCCTAGGGGTATCCTCCCTAAACCTTGGAAATCTCATTTCCTTACTAAAGTCTTTTGTTCATATTCCTCTTGTATGCTTCTATCTACCTCAAGGCAATACAATTATAATCTTTGTAATTATCTACACATGGGCTTTCTTCTTTTCTTATCAACTGCATCTATTGTACATCTCCAATCCTTAGCCTATCACTCTTTGGATTTTCACAATCCGAGCCTAAATGTACAAAACCATTTCTCAAACTCTTTCCATATGTTGACCTTCTCTATGCCCCAAGAAACACACTTCCTTTACGCCAAAAGTGACACTTCAAAAACTTTGCTCTCAACTGATGAACACGAAGTGTACGAAGAACCTCCTCAAAATGACTGAAACATCTTTGATGACTGGAACAGAATCTAGCTTTCCTAGTGATGGATCAAAGGAATAAAGGAAGCTCAACATGACTGACCCATGTGGGTCACAAGAGACCTCGAGAGTCCTACCACTGCATGTCTCTAATCTAACGACTCACCTTTCACAGTCCAATATCGCTTCATAAGTGGATACCCCATCCTTTCCCAATTCATCCCCTACCCCAAAAATCCCAATACATAGGCATCACAATCAAATTCTACGCCTAGTATACAAATTTTCAAACCCCTACAGACCATAGATAAATGTGTCGATCCTCCTATGGGGTTTAAAACAAAATGAGATCTACTACTAAAGAGATGTCTAAGTGCAAACAATCTACTAGAGATAAAAGAGTGTGATGCTCCAGACTCGAAAAGAGTCTAAATGGAAAAATCAGGAATAGAAATCAAAACTTCTACAGTGATTTTCCTTCCTTTATCCGGTCTATTGCTAGAAGGCGCTGCATCCGAAGCCTGTATCTTTGCTGTAGCTGCGCTCGCTCCCTGCCTCGTCTTCTGAGGACAGGATTTACTAAAGTGACCAGGCTGACCACAATTGAAAACTTCCATTTCATTGCTGCCTTCTTACAATCCTTTGCGTAATGACCAACCATCCCATAACTCTTGCACTTCTTGTTTTTCTTGATCTGCTTTTGAGGTCCTCCTCCTTTCTTTTTATCCTCGTCCTTCTTATCTTTCCCCCACTTCTTCTTAGAACTTTCCGACTTAGGGGCCTCCTTAAACTCTCCCTCCTTAGGTGCATCGGACATAAGTGCCATCTCTATTAGTGACTCATATGTAGCTCTCATCAGTACGTGAGTCAATAAAAAACCTTGAAGGGGCTGAATTAATCCATTCGTGAACTTCATAGCCTTCCTGTGTGGTGTATTCACCAACTCCATTCCAAACCGCGATAATTCATTAAATTGATTGATGTACTCCTTCAAAGACAAACTCCCTTGCTTCAAATTAATGAATCGCTCCAACTGAATACTCTCTTCTGCCTGAGACAAAAACTTCCTAAAATCGCTCCCGAAATCCATTCCAAGTAACTTCTATTCCTTCCAACTCAATAACCTCCCACCAATAAGAAGCCTCCTCTTTTAGCTGCCAAGATGCTAGCTGAACTAGCTGCTGATCATCCAATCCCAATAGTCTGGATATCCTCTCCATGTTTCTTAGCCAAGCCCGAGCCTCCATAAAATTCTTCGTACCAGAAAATGTCTTTCTACCCAAGTTCGCAAAATCCTTACAAAGCTTCGTGAAATTAACCGCTGCAAGTAGGTTGATGGGATTCCCACCCGCTGGTGCTGGATTGGGCGCTAGCGCTTGTACCCCTGGAGTCATGGCTTGTAGATACCTACGAAACCAGGCTGGGACTGGAATGCCCTCGGGAAGATTTGGGGCATCAACCATTCTACGTAAGGAAAAAGATAGTTTAGGAAAGAGTCAAAGGAAGATTGAACTGGGCTTTTGAGGGAATTTTTATAAAAACACTTTTATACTTTAAAAACTATATCTAAGAGTTCCTTTCCGAAAAATTCTTTTAAAACAAGTTGTTCTGAAAAATAATTTACTTTTAAAACAAATTTTTAGGAATCCTGTAACCTCAGGCTCTGATACCAAGTGAAAACCCCACAGCCCTTAGTATGCCCAAAAGGATACACTAAAAGATGTGGTGCGTTGTAGGTATAACTAAAGCTAGCAGAGACTAAGATTCATGAGACAAAATAGATAGATAATAACATAGCGGAAGTAATTAAAAAAAATAAGTGATTTTAAAAATTAATACTTCATAAATACTTCAGACAAACCGCATATGTTCCAAATACCAAATATAATTGTCTTATGAAAATAAAATCTCAGTCTCATAAAAAAAAACTAGAGTACAAACACAACTTTCCCTCAATACAGTACTGGTACAATAAAAGAACAAAAAGCTAGAAATAAAAAGAAGGAATACATGATAAGGTCTCCAAGTCTCCAAGAAGCTACGGTCTATCTTCCTTGCCCCTGATTGCCTATAGGGGTAAAAGGTGGAAAATGGAGGAGTGGGTTAAACTAAAAGTCTGGTGAATGATAGTAATTACTAGAATCTTTAAGCAAAGAAAAGTAATAGACCTTACAACAGTTCTAGTATATATAAAGTAAACAGAGAGAATAGGAAGAAAAAGGAATAAGCTGGAAATAAATACGAATTACTAAATTAACGCAATTGATTAACTTTGATTGTTTGCACTTGTCTTTGTGGGCTGCTTTGATTAGGCTGAATTCCTAATCCTATAATTAGGCTAAAATCCTAATTCTACCCTTTGGTCGGCCCACTACTTCATAGACCTTACTGCAGACTAGACGATATATAACTCCCTATACATAAAGTAATGACATCTACGAAAGTTGCACAAAGTACAATGGTGTCTACGAAAGACGCATAAAGTATTTATTGTGGACTAGACATTATATAGCTCCCTACACAGAAGGCAATGGTGCCTACGAAATACGCACATACTAAGCGCTTGGAACTCATAACGATTTATGAGCCATCACTGGAAGTCGCACGCGTGACCACCACTAAGCTCGCGTTACCTGTTGTTCCACATATTGGTTCTTCTTATTACCTTAAGCTCCAACATAAGCGCGCCCCTCGTCTCACTTCAGGATTATGTGAAACATTGTGTCCATAGAAATAATAGGGGAAATGCTGTTGGTACTGGCCCGTCTTCCAAACAATATCTAGTTGCGCCCCTTTGCCCAAATCCCCATGATTTGGACTTTTACTTATTGACCAATTACTACCATTATTAGCATAAGCGTGCCCCTCGTCTCACTTCAGGATTATGTGAAACACCGTGTCTATAGAAATAATAGGGGAATGCTATTTGGTACAGGTCCTACTTTACTTCTTTGCTTATTAACATAGATAAATTATTCAAATAAGCCTTTATTATTGTTCTTACTATCCATGCTTATTAATTTATCCTAAGTCTTAAAATAAGCCTCATTCTATTCTGTTTTCTTATTATAACCTATGTTATTATCATGCTTATTACTTAACCCAAGGTATAAGTGTAAAAATAAGCTTCTTTCATCTTTTACTCTTTTTAGTTATAATTCTAAGTTATAACTAGGCCAATTTCTTTAATTTAGTCCAATTCTAATATTTAAATCACAGTTTCAGTCCAATTCCATTTCTTATTACAGTCATTTCATTTTACATCTTGTCTTCCGTTATTTCGGTATTCTTATAATTTTAATCCATATTTGCGTTTAGTCCATTCTAATCCATACGCGAAGAAGAAAAAGAAACAAAAGGAAACTGAAAATAGAAGAAAATCCAAAGCGTATGAAAAGGATGTAAATAACAGTAAATAAATTTAAAATACTGTAAATAACTATAATTAAAAGGAAAAGCTATAATTAACATAAATTCGCTACAGATAACTGAAAAGAATAGATAAAAAGAAATAGACTGAAAATAAATCTAAAACTGAAAATAACTGATGAAAAGGTATTTCCAAAATCGTAGAAAAACTACAACTATTGGAAACCCTATTATTTTAGATTGCTTAAAAATCTAAATAATTACAATCACTCACCTGTGGTCCTAAGCTCTTCCCTTTTGGTCTTTCCAAATCCACTTGAGGGTATTAAAATATTTTTATTAAAATGATTCTTTCCTTGGAATTTTTTTCCTTTTAAGGTCCTTCCTGAAAAGGTGAACCCAAGCGGAGAAAATCTAGAATGAGAAAAAGTGTTAGGCCTAGGGTCTTATTTATAGGTGTAGAAGTGGATCTCAGACCGTTGGGTTTGGAGATTGAATAGGATGCAACCACGTCATAGGCTGAATAGGAGCCATCAGATGGAAGCACGGAAGGACCAGATTAAACAAAAGAATGCAAAATGAGGTGTTTGAACGTTACTGGAACGAAGGAATAATTCCTTCGTTCAATTGCTGAGGCGGGTCGACCTACAGGTCGACCGGCCGGTCGACCTAGGTAGTGGGATGGTCGACCTCTAGGTCGACCCCCTAATATATTTTTATTTATTCTTTTTTTTCTCTTATTCTTGTTTAATTCGTATCTTGTTCATTTTAGCTCGGATTCTGACGTTCTATATATGGAAATTGACTGAAAAATTACCACGGACACAATGGTGCTACTCTCCTGGATTAATTCTGATAATTTCACAAAGTTATTTTATCATTTAATTAATTCGTTAATTAGTTATTATGGGTTAAATTTTGGATTGTTACACATATTTTATATATCACTTTCAGATATGATATCAAATACTCGGTATAATAATACAGTGGGGAATTCAGATATGTATTTGTTTCGAAATCCCATGTTGAAAATATGCAATTTCCTATAAACCGTTTAAAACTATTTCGAAAATTCCTGACAATAATCAATGCTCAAACCAACAACCAATAGGCGATGCTCATAAACTGGCCAAGCACAACTAAACAGTCAATAAATGATAATAAGCATTACCATTCCAATTAATAAATCAATAAAGTGATAATAGTCACTAATCATGAAACAATCATAAAGGACTATATCATTTTATTTAAATTCATTCTTTTATATATATACAAAATATAATACGAGTTACAATCATTTCATTTACCAATTTCAAAACATTTTATAACACTAATAAATACGCTCTCTCGTATATACACTCTCAACTCATAATAGGGCATTCCATTACCCTATCTCTTAATAAGTTTACTCCAACAAGCTAAGGTATCTTTAAACCTAAGCTCTGATACCAACTGTGATGATCCACCTTTCTGGACAATTTAAGTCAATAATAAACCACACATGTCTGACTCAAATCATTCAAAAGGGCAGATTATCAATGGGGTTTAATAAAGAAAACAAGAGAAAAGAAGGAAAGCAATATACATAATCTCGTAGCGGAACGACCAAAATATAATCAAATAAAATAGTTTATGAAGCTGTTTACAATATACATTTGATTACATATTTTTACAAAATTAATCAGAATATAATAAACAAACATATCGAATAATGCAGCAGAAAAATAATAATAAATATTATCACCAATCTTCATCTTCATCTTCAGGGTATAACGTCTTCAAAACACTGAAATACTCAGGCTGACCCAAACATAATGAAAAACAATACACTCAGAACTAAAAATTCCAATGTAAGTCAAATCAATATCACGTAAAATATGAGTGTAATAGTTTCAGAGATGTTACGGATTTTCCATCTCCTAATCAACATTCGAAATACCTATTTAACCACTTAAATTAAAATAAATCCAAATTATTATTTTCTTTAAAACAATATCATTCAAACCAATCCAAATTCAAGAGATTGTATGGGTATGTATCATTTCAACCCATAATTTAAATGTCATGGGTATTCAATTTTAGGTTGATTCAAATGACCAAATTAAATGTTGTCAACAATATACAAGGTGATAACCAAGATATATCAAAAATAAATAAACAACCATACATCCAACATATCAATCAATAAGCACCCATTTATAACAACATCCAAATCAATCAATATATCACAACAGTTAATAGTTATCAATGTCGGGGTTAACCAGCAATTAAATTTCAATATAAATTTAAATGTCAATTCAATTTAATGTAAATTCAGATCCAATATCAATTCAAATGTCAATTTAAATCAACAAACATCAATCAAAAATTTATATAACATATCATAAATTTTATTTAACTTGCAATGGAAATTTTAGTATTGTGTGAGTGAGTTTAATCACTCACCTTTGATTTATAGCCCATTAAAAATCTAATAAAAGCCTAAAATTTCAATAGCCTCCAAAATCAACCAAACAAGTTCCATATTGTCCGGAATTTCGATACGGACCTAATGGAAGAAACCATGTGCGAATCCGAGTTCGTGTTCAAAAGTTATCGATGTTAGAAGATTGAATTTTAAAATTTAATCTAAAAATAAACTAAGGGTAAAATTGTAAATAGCTCACCATCTCTGATACCCTAACGTTCACGCTCAAACTCTACCCAACATCCAGCCGCCATGTTCCATTGCCTGCCGCTGTGCATATGTGCTTTGATTCGATGATCGGACCGCACCACGATAAACCCCTCGTCCAACCGCACCCCTGGGCCCCCATGCGACCACCTCCGCCTCACCAGAAACCTCTGCAGCCTTCGCCGCTTCTATGCCCAGATCTGGCGATCTCGAGCAACTTCATGATGATCGTAGTGGATGGATGAAGACTGCATCGCCTCCTCTACCAGACGCAACTCCTCGATCGTCGAATAGTCGACGTTTAATCGTTGGTTTGCAAAACCCTACAACGGACGGCTGAGAAAGATCGCCAATTCCTGGACAAATTGTAACGTCCCAGATTTTCGCGTTCGAAAATCGACATCCATACTTTACATCGTACTCGAATGTCGTAGATTCGAGCGTTCAAATCCGAGTCGCCGGAGCTTATAACACAGCTAAGTAAATAACACAGCGGAAGAAATGAATAATACATTGATATACAATATCTGATACAACAGAATGATACAATGAATATCAATATACATCAGAGATATGATACGACAAATAGCAGCGGAAAAGAAAACGATAACATCAGCAGCGGATAATCTCCATCTTCAAAGCAGCAATCCAGATATAGCTCGAACTCCCAATAACGATGAACAAAGATAAGCAACGTCAGTCCATGAACTCCAAGAACTGAACTAGTTCCAGATAATCTACTAAACCTGAATATCTGAAAAACCCAACTCTAGACTGCTCGTGTAGGAAATTATGAGCATCCAGAGTTTAGGAAAGAAACAATAAACTCCGGATCAGTCATGGGACTGGTGTGAGCAACAAAACAGTTTATCTTTAAAACAAATAGCAAAGAATTTTAAAGTCAATTCGAAATGCTTTTGGAAAATGAAACTACCATAAGACCTCCCACCACACACACAATGCAAACGCAGAATTGGAGGAGATTTCTTCTTATGATAGTCAAAGATGCTTACTACGCAAAATCAAATCATTTTTGATATTATTATTAGTGCATAGTGTAGAAAACAATTTCGAAAGTAGAATATAAATCTTAGCCAGCATAGACATTTCGCACTTATGCCTACTATAGCTACCATGTTCAATAGCAGGTTACCACCACATTCCATGGCAGGTAATACAACTAAAACCGTACAGGGCTCGTATTGTTTTGTTTGGATTTCCAACAAATGGTCAGGCTAAGGAACTTCCTATTCCACGAAAGAAACGCCTCTGGCGGGACGTTCCGAGAACCAACTGTTCTCTGCCAAACAAGGCGGGCAACCCCTTTTCCCAAGGGATAAAAGAAACCTCAGATATGCCACCCCCGGTCCTTTAGGACCTTTATCCGAGCGCTCGATAACCAACATCACACATCATAAAGAAAGTGTATCCACATGAGTAAGTATCTGGGCTCCATACCATGATACTACCCTTTTCCAGAAGGAATGGTCATACCCTAGGGGAGCTACCCCTGAAAACCTTGCCGCACGATTCCTGTTTCGACCATTACCGGGTTGTGAGGCTCGACGAAGTCTCGTCCACAAAGCTACGCTTTTTCAAAAAGCCACGCTTTGGGTCAACAGATGATCAACCTATGATCACAAAGATAAATGATCAAACAAATGATCATATCACAAATGATCAAACACTGATCATCACACAGCAACACTCAGCATGCCACATTACCAAATTGGGATATATCGCTGATAAATTTCAACTACATAACCTCTGAGCTCGTACGTCTCAGAGAAGGGTGTTAAGCTAAGAGAATAAATTCTCCGCCACCAAACAGAAATGTATTTGAAAGAAATCGGCTTTATATCTCAAAGTGTAATGTCAGACATGTATCCATACAAGTCTGTTCCGGGTTCGAATAGAACCGAAGGCACTTCTCACGAAGCCCTTGCAATTCCGGATAACTTTCAATCACGTCCGGACTTCCCGTCACAAAAGAGTGATATAAATCTCTATACCGGCGCGACTCAGTGCAGAGACATTCGACAGGTTGTCCTTTCATTTTTCGAAAATATCCGGTCTTCAAATGCTATCCATATACGACGTATCACATATTCGGAATGGGTTATACGACCCAAAGGTCCTTTCCCGGCTAACCCGAATAGTGAGCGAAATATTTAAAAACATACGGATATTGGGATTTCAATTAAGTCACAACTTAAACCCAAACTTTCTTTACAAATGGTTTATCAAATTACCATTTTAATCTTTTTAAACAAAAAGATTCAATTCACAAAGTTCACTTAATTTCACAAAGATTCATTCACAGATTTTCCAAATCAATTTCCATTTCAGTTTAATTAACTCGTTAAATCTTTAAATCAAAGATTTAACTAATAGCTTTCAAAACAATTCCATTTCAAATGGTTTAAACAAAACATCATTTTAAATCTGTTAAAAATAACAGATTTGATTCATAGCTTTCAAAACAATTCATAACTTGGAAAATCCATTTTTCAATTTACTTGAAATTCCTTTAATTAACTGGAATTTCATTTCTTATCTGAAAGCTTTTACCATTTAAAAACAACAGTTTTTACTTTGGAAATCTGATTCATTCATACTAGTTGAAATCCTTGGGTTAAATCCAAATTCCCAACTTATACTTTTAAAATGGTTAAATTCATACAAACACATTTTATATCATCTTTAGTCCCTAGTTTCCAAATCATAGATTTAATTTCAAACTTGAATTCAAATTTAAATCTAATTATTTAAATTTTCAAACTTGATTAAGTTATTCAAAATAACTTTTATCTTTGAAATTCCATTTCAAAAGCTTTTCAATTTAAAACCCCAGATTTTCAATTTTCAAAATCAATTGAAATTAAATTTCAATTTCAAAAACAAACATCAAATTTAAATTATCTGTGACTTAATCGATTTCCACGTGAAATCCATATTTGTGTGTGTAACAGTGTGGTCTAGGGGTTTCACACACAATGGTGCAACATCAGTCATCACATATCAAAATACAGAATATAGTTGATAAGCGATATAAACTATAACGCTTATCTTTCACATACAGATCACAGATCACAGATATATAAATCACAGATAATAATTTACACCCATCCCCGATAAATAACTACGGTACAGATCACACAAAACAGAATATATCAGAAAGCATTACAGTTTAGAGATGTCAAATAATTCAACATTCAATAGAATCCCATCATTCACAAGTGAATTTATAAGTCAACTGATTAATTTAAATTAGATGTATCATTATTAATCTGGTTTGATTGTCATAATTGGGTTTTAATTTATTTGAAATAAGTCTTCCTTCAAATTTATTTGTTAACCCTTAATTATTAATTGATCATTTTAAATAAATGAACCAATTAATTTCTAATTATTAAATCATCTTAAATTTATTGCCATCATTAATTAAGTTTTTAAATTTAACAAATAATTTACTAAAATTTCAAATCATCATTTGATTAATTACTTTCAGTAATTATCTATTTATTACTTCTCTAAGTAATTATCTTTCCAAAATTATCAGGTGATTATTCCTGGATAAATTAAACTTAATTAATTTATCTTAACAAATCAAATTAACTTAATTAATTACATTAACTAATTTCCTTAAATTCCTTACCATTAAGTAATTATACTTAGAACAATTCATAAATAAATTTTATCACATTAATTATCAAGATTAATCACATTAATAAATTCATAATTACAAATTTAATCATCTATATCATTAATTTATTAAATTAAATAACTATCCCAATTTTAAATTATACTATTAATTAAATGAATTACAAACCATCAATTCTAATAAATTTTTTAAGGTAAAACTTTACTCTTATTAAAATTTAAAATTATCATTATCAAAACATTCAAGACAATTTACTTTTAAATTTTATTTCAAATTTCACAACTGTGCTTTTAGGGTTTAGATCCCACTTCGGGTCCTACCCGAGCTTTTACTCGAAACTGCTTCGAGTTTCCTCCAAAACCAACCCGTGAGCCCCCTTTTTTTTTCAACTTAAAATTTTGTTTAAGTGCTTACCCGATGCCACTTGAAAATACGCGAGCTCCAACTCGAGCTACCACGCTTTTTCCCTGAGACTTCTCCCTATTAAAAACTCGAGCTCCTGTACTTCATCTTCCCAAACTCAACAGCCCAGATACACGTTTTCACGCGTGCACGTGCACACGAAGCCCCATCACCTCCGGCCACCATCTTGACGCCCAGCAAGTCGACAACGACGTCCTCCCACCATCAAGCTACTCGGCACCTTCGATCGAATCATCAAAACAAATCGAGCTTTCAGCTGCAACCCAGACCTGTAGCCTTCACCATCGGAAAACCCTCCTTCGCCAGTGATCTCGATCGTAAAAACCCCAGCTACTCCTCCTAGAGACACGTCACATCCCTACCTTTCGATCCCCCCACGCGCGATGAGGTCCGATAACGTCCTGGTGACGTGACGATCACTTTTCTGACGTTAACTAAAACATAGCTTAAACCCTAGTTTAGTTCAAATCTCAAACGATGGTGAATTAAAAAATCTTCTTGTATTTTTCCAACAATCTATGATTACCCTAGTATCTCCCTGCCAAAATTCGACTTTTGAAATTTAGCCAATCATTGGAAAATCGATAGAACCCATTATCTATTCACGTCGCAAATGCCACCCTAATACGCAACTAAAAATTCAAATTTTTGTTTTAAAAATCATCATTTTTAAAATAGTTTTAGGTGGTGCAATCCAATCTAGAATTTACGAAATTCGAAATTTGGGTAATCCTTGAATTTTTCACTGTATATTCTATTCCCAAAACATTCATCCCATAACCATACCTATAATTATTTTTAAAATTGATATCACAACATTTTAATCACTTTTCATTTTGAGATTTGTATGTGGTATTGATTGGTTTAAGAGATTTGTATTTTCTTTTTTTCTTTTTTCTTTTTTGTTTAGCCTGTAAACATTAAAACAGGGATATATATATGTGCCTGTACATACATCTGTTAATCCCTATGTATATATATATACACACCTAGGCAGCTATATCATTCAAGCATAATCATACCTTCAATACAAGATCAAACAACAAGAAACATATCAGATTAAAAAGGGTTGCTCACCTTGGTTTCCTGGAATGAAGACAGAGAACAAGAACAATGAACAGAGAAAGAACAGAGGTGCCTTGTTTTGGAACAGGCTTTGAATTCTGAGAATCACTTCTTTAATCTCAGGCTTTTTAGTTGTTTTATCTGGATGTTGTTTGACTGATGATGATCTTGCTTTGGGTTTTTCTTCAAAATGATGTTTAGTTTTAAATGGTCGAAATGGAGTTGATGGAAAGGAATGAAATTTACAGTGTGTTTATTTTTCTTAGTACTGGGTGTATATCTTATTGGTTTGTAATTTTTTATAGGAGAGGAAGTGTTGCAGGTGAATATATTTTATCTTGTTTGTACAAAAGGCAAGGCTAAGATGTGATAGGGTATGGTGGCTGATACCTCCCCTTGTATGCTAGAGGTATATATTTGCTTTGCTTTTGTTTACAGCCTAGATGCTTTCCCTTTATTTTCGGCTGAGAAGACCAATTTGTGTTTGATTTCACACTTGCTTGATTTAAATTTTGTTTATTTACTTTGTATACTCTTTGTTTTGCTCGGCTGAAAGATGATTTGTGTTAGTGGGTATAGATATTTTTATTTTGTCTTTGCTTTGTATACTTGTATTAGTATTTGTTTTTGAATGTCTTTCTTATTTTTTTTTCTTGCCTGCATATCTATTATAGGCTTCACATATGTTTTGTATTTCTTTTGTTCCATACTTGTTGTTTATGTACATTGCTTAATTACTTTGTTTTTATTTGTTATCTCTTCTTTGCAATATAAATGAATTAAATGTTGTTGTTGTCTTGTATTGTAAGCTAATGCTTATTATTATTATCATTATCTATGTTTACACTTGCTTTATTTGTATTTGTTTGTATTCCTATTTCTTGTTTGTTTTTAACTTTGTATAGTAAATAAATTCCTATTTTAAATTATGTTGTTTGAATTTAACTATATACTACTTTATATTTAATAATTTATCTTATTATATATCTATTTGAATTTGTCAAATTTATTTTCTATTCCTAGTTTAAATATTTATTAAACCATCTATAATAAATTCTAAATTATATTATTATTATTATTATTTATATTTTAAAACATCTATCTAAGATTCAAATCCCCTATATATGTAATATTTAAAATTAAACGATTTAACTAATTTTAATTTGGATCCCGGGGAAACTCGCTCTAATTTATCAATTAAATTTACAAATTTTTTATCCAAAATTTATTTAATTACCCCATTTAATTCAAAAATTCATTTAATTATTAATTTAAATAAAATTTAAATTTCAGGGTCGTTACAAACTTCCCCCCTTAAAAGAATTTCGTCCTCGAAATTTGCAGGCACGAAAACAGCACAGAGATAGACAAATGCGATCCCCTATAACTTCTCGAACACAGGATATGGATTCCAAATTCAAGTCGGAATATCACAAAATACATACCAATTTGTCCATCTTCGGACTTTGGTATTCAAAAGAAATTACAATAGAATTTCAAATTTAGTTTTAAATGAAATCATTTTATCGATTCAATTCAAATTATACTTCATATTCTATTAATCAATTTAACTCAATTTAAAATTTTCAATTTATTCATTAAAGTTTAAATCAGAAATAGATAAGAAACTGATGGAGATACGAAGTAAGGATTTCTACAACGATTCGTAGAGCCATCACCGTACCGAAACTTCTTTCTGTAGCTGATACGAAGCAATGAAAAGGATTTGGAAACGAATCAAAGAAAATTGATAGAGAAAGATTGTTTCCACTGTTGCAGGGTATTGACCATTTATAGTCGTATTTCCCTGTCCCTTATCTCGTCCTCTTCTTGTACTCATACTCACCATCAGTGGATAGTAAGAGAATTTACTGAGACGTTTAAACGGATATCTTAAGGATTACTCATTCTAGAGTTTACTTCACTCTATCTCTAATGAGCTACTTAACGTGTTATACTCCTGAGCTAAAGTTCAACCTTAGCTCTGATACCACTTGTAACGTCCCAGATTTTCGCGTTCGAAAATCGACATCCATACTTTACATCGTACTCGAATGTCGTAGATTCGAGCGTTCAAATCCGAGTCGCCGGAGCTTATAACACAGTTAAGTAAATAACACAGCGGAAGAAATGAATAATACATTGATATACAATATCTGATACAACAGAATGATACAATGAATATCAATATACATCAGAGATATGATACGACAAATAGCAGCGGAAAAGAAAACGATAACATCAGCAGCGGATAATATCCATCTTCAAAGCAGCAATCCAGATATAGCTCGAACTCCCAATAACGATGAACAAAGATAAGCAACGTCAGTCCATGAACTCCAAGAACTGAACTAGTTCCAGATAATCTACTAAACCTGAATATCTGAAAAACCCAACTCTAGACTGCTCGTGTAGGAAATTATGAGCATCCAGAGTTTAGGAAAGAAACAATAAACTCCGGATCAGTCATGGGACTGGTGTGAGCAACAAAACAGTTTATCTTTAAAACAAATAGCAAAGAATTTTAAAGTCAATTCGAAATGCTTTTGGAAAATGAAACTACCATAAGACCTCCCACCACACACACAATGCAAACGCAGAATTGGAGGAGATTTCTTCTTATGATAGTCAAAGATGCTTACTACGCAAAATCAAATCATTTTTTATATTATTATTAGTGCATAGTGTAACATCCCGAAAATTTTCGACTTTCGAAAATTCAACATCGATACTCACTTTATCGACTGCTGAGCCATCGAATGCCGGAAACCCGAAAAGTTATGGTTTTAAGAAAGAAGAAAAAGGTAGAAGAAGAAGATAGAAGAAAAGGAAAGAAAGAAAGAAGAAGAACAACAGAACAGCAACAGAACAATATCAGAATCTCACATATCGCAGCGGAACAACATATAATAGATAAATGAATATCATTTAAAAAACAAAAGAATTATATCTGTTATTACATTACATCACATCATATCATCAGAGTCAATAAACAACAATGGACAGTTATATAACTTGTCCTCATACAGAATACACAGCGGAATAAATACTATCAGATACAAATACTATGTCTCGTCATCCAGCTTGCTTCCAAAGCTCCAGAATATCCAGAATATCCTGATAATATAACTCTAGGCTGCCCGTGTGGAAATTTGTGGGCACCCAGAGTTTAGAAGGGAAACAATAAACTCCGAGTCAGTCATGGTGACTGGTGTGAGATCGTAAAACAGTTATTCTTTAAAATAAACAACAGGATAATTTTAATGTCAAATTCGCAATGCTTTTGGAAAATGAAACTACCATAAGACCTCCCACCACACACACAATGCAGACGCAGAATTGGAGGAGATTTCTTCTTATGATAGTCAAAGATGCTTACTACGCAAAATCAAATCCTTTTTGATATTATTATTAGTGCATAGTGTAGAAAACATTTCGAAAGTATAGTATTAATCTTAGCCAACATACGACCAGTATCGTATGCCTACTATAGCTACCATCTAAACAGTGGTGACCACCGTACGTAAATGGCAGGTTCTACAACTAATACCGTACAAGTCACGTATTGGAGTTTGGATTTCCAACAAATGGTCAGGCTAAGGAACTTCCTATCCACGATGGGTACGTCCCTGGAATAGACGACCCGAGAACCTAACCGGATCTCTGCCAACACAAGGCCGGGTTACCTCTGCAAAAATAGGTAACTACTGACACGCGTATGCCATCCCCCGATCATCACCGATCTTCCCGAGGATCCCCGATTCACAACAAACCACATAGATAATAATAATGCAGTAACCACAGAGGTTAAGTATCTGGGCTCCATACCATGATACCACCTTTATCCAGAAGGAATGACATACACTAAGGGGCGCTACTCCCTAGAACCTTGCTGCATCCTTCCTGTTTCGACCATTTCCGGGGTGTGAGGCTCGTCGAAGTCTCGTCCACAAAGCTACGCTTTCTCAAAAAGCCCTGCTTCAGGTCAAAAAAAAATGATCAACCTATGATCACAAAGATATAAGATCAAACAAATGATCATATCGCAAATGATCAAACACTGATCATTTCACAACAACACTCAGTATGCCACGTTACCAAATTGGGATATATCGCTGATAAATTTCAACTACATAACCTCTGAGCTCGTACGTCTCAGAGAAGGGTGTTAAGCTAAGAGAATAAATTCTCCGCCACCAACAGAAATGTATTTGAAAGAAATCAGCTTTACATCTCAAATTGTAACGTCAGACACACAATCCATACAAGTCTGTTCCGGGATCGAACAGAACCGAAGGCACTTCTCACGAAGCCCTTGCATATCCGGATAAATTTCTAATCACGTCCGGACTTCCCGTCACTAAGGGTGATAAAACCTCTAAATCGGAGATCAGCCGATGTAGAGTAACTCGACGGTAATCCTTCCGTTTTCAAAAATATCCAGTCTTCAACACCGGTCTTCGAATGCAATTCATAACGACGTATCACATATTCGGAATGGGTTATACGACCCCATGGTCCTTTCCCGGCTAACCCGAATAGTGAGCGATTATTCAAAATAAGTGTGGCATTCAAATTCATCCAATCACAACAAATACCTATCTAAAGGTAAATATTGATAGTCGGTTATTTAACTATCAATAAAGATGCGCAACATCATCAGATTCCAAATAATTTTCCAAATTATTTATTCTTCAAAATATCTTTACTAGATATAAAATTTCCACACTTAACCGTTTGAAAACAAATTCAAATCAATTTCCACATTTCAATTTATCTTTAAAAGATAAAATCTCAAAACAGTTCATTTCATATTGGAAAAGCATTTCCATACTTATTTAAAATAAGTAATTCACAAATCATTTATTTTCAACATTTGAAAATATTCGATATACTTAAATCAATATTAAGTACATATTCATACTTTAAGGAAATCATTCTCTTTAAACACATTTATTTGAGTCAAAACGAATGTTGCGTAAAACATCGTTACGACGACTCAAAATCACTAGTATAGGGATTCGAAATTTAGATAGATATATAAATCCCAATACTACATTAAAAACATTTCCTTTCGGAAATCATTTACTATAACAACAGTGTTGTAGTCCACCATTTCCTTATTTCTCGAAAACGTCTATTTCAACAATAAATGTTGAAATCTATGATTTCGATATTTCACACGTTTTAAAACATCTTTTAAAACAATTACTTCATTTCATATATCATTTTTCCAAAACCATATCCATTTTACTTAATAATATATTCACTGTCCAAAATCGTGAATATACTTCACAAATTACATTTCACTATTTTCTACACGTTTTATTTCAATAATAATTCGCTATCCAAAATCGTGAATATATCTCCTTTAATAATTTTCTATATTTAATTTATCAAATCCCATCGATTGGTTTCCGAATTTATAAAACAACGTTTATAAATTCCATTTTCTATTTTCTATAACAACTCCGGTTTATAAATCTCATTTTATTAACTTCAAAAATTCACTTATAAGAATAAGTGATTTCGGATTTATAAAACAACGTTTATAAATCACATTTGTACTTTATAACGATTTCAACTTATAAAATCATTTCATTTTGCAATTTCTATTTATATCCCATCTAAGTGCAAAAGTCAAATTTATAAGTAAATTTCTTATAAATCTTTTATTCTACAATATCTATTTACTTTATAACTTCACGTTATAAATCTATTAATTTCATTCACTTATGAAATCCATTTATACTTCTTTCTAACACTTATAAAAATTCGTTTTATAAGTCCAATATTTTGATTTACAAAAATATCAATTTTTATAAATCTTTCTATACAAATCGTTTATAGTTATTCAAAAATCCCAACTTAAACCATTTTATAAATAAATCGACTTTTATTTCAAAAACGACACTTCGGTTATATTTCACTAGAAATTATGACTTTTATAACTTTAAAATTTTACGTTTATAAATCGATTCAAAAATTCCATAAAACGTATATTTTCACAAATCACTTTAAAAATCCTTTTAAAGTAAAAGTCGTTATTTTTACATTTCAAAACTGAATCCGATGATGCAACAACACCAATTAGTCCATCACAACAGTCAATATCATATATCAATATGATAACAGGATATATCAAAATATCTGTAAATAATCAATACGGTGAGGAATCCAGTTGGATCCCTCCAACCTGTTTCCCTGCATCCACAGATGTTAGCACAATACCAATTCCGCTCCAGTACGGAATTATCGCGGTATATGGGTTTTATAAAAATCCGCTTACTAACGGCGCAATAGGGTCTCATCCGCTATACGAGGCGGGAAATCATCAATCCAATATATACATATGCCAATATGTATATATTGCTATATATATAGATATATCCTATTATATCTAATAGCACATTCAATAGAAATCAAAACAAATCAATCAATAACTGCAAAAATTCCACTTTAAATCTTGAGTGAGAAAAATCTCACCGTGATTTTAAATTCTGATTCCAGCGTTTATTTTCGAATAAAATTAAACGGCGTTTAATTTTACCCGAAATCCAAACTAGCTCCAAATGGCTCCAATTCAGTTCCATAGCGAAGTGCTCGACAAAACGAAGCCAACGCCGCTTGTTTCGTAATTTTTCGATCTCGTATGAAAGAGATATAGTGTTACAAAGTTTAACGAATTATTATTCAATTTAATTTCAATTAAAATTAAATTTTAACCCTACAATGCACATCTGCCGTTCGTTTCTCCTTTATCGCATCGTGGCCACCCCCTTTATCTTCTCCAAACACGTTCGCTACTCCCAGTATTTGCACGCAAGAAACCCTACCCATCAGCCGCCTATTTTTCGCGAATTAGCACCACCCCTCCGATCGACGAAACCCCATCACACCACCACCAGAACGAGGCCAACGCCCTACCCCACACTCGGCTGCAATCTCGTGAAGCTCGGTCTCCATCTCCAGGTGATAAACGTGCTTGAACGTTGGCACTTTGAGGAGCAATTGCCGTTGACTCCCTTCGAGTTAAACGATCTTGACCGTTGACATTAAAGAGCTTGACATGCTCTACCACTTCACAGTTGAAACTTTCTTGTAATTGTTAATGGATCGTAAGAAACTTGAGGGAGAAGATGGAACGTTTTCGGCCATTGATAGTGAAACTGGCGGCTGGCTTCAGAACTAGGGTTAGGGTTTATTTTCTTCAAAAGGAAATAAATGAAGTGCTATATATAGAATTTTGACGAACACTATTCATTCCGGTTTTCTGAACTCCGATTTACGCGCGGTAACTGGCGTTCCTGGGGTTTATCCCGCATTCCGAACGCAATGGAACAGGTTTCGGAAGCTAATTCGATCGTCTGTGTGAGATATGGCAATAAACGATCAATTTAAATTAAACCGATTTAAATCGATTTCGATGCGTTTTGGCTTGCCCCGGACAAACGGTAAATCCAAAAATTATGAAATTTGAAATCTTACAATAATATCACATTACGGATCCGATGAAACTGGTTTCGTCGAAATCCGAGACTTTTTGAAAAATGACTATTTTAACTCGACGATTTAAAATTAAAACGATATCGATACATTTCGAGTTGCCAGGGTCAAACGACAACTTCGATTGCTACGAAAATTGAAATCCGATAATAACTAACTATTACGGATCCAATGGAACTGGTTTCGATCAATTCTGAGACTGTTCGAAAAATGGCTATTTCTACAGTCGATTATTAAATATTAAAATATTCAATTTTCACAGATTAATTCCAATTTCAATTTTAAAAGTTCTATAACCTTTCTATAACTCCAGTATGATTAAATAAATTTTTACAAATCATTTTCAATCATTTTAAACTCGATTTTCAATTATCTCTGGAATTTCACTATTTAATTTATCGACTTAATTCTCAAATAAACCCCAATATTCGAAAAATACATCATTCGACTTCTAAATTCCATTTGCTAATATTTAAAATTAATTAAATATTCGAATTTTAATTATCAAAAATTCTGGGTCGTTACACATAGTGTAGAAAACAATTTCGAAAGTAGAATATAAATCTTAGCCAGCATAGACATTTCGCACTTATGCCTACTATAGCTACCATGTTCAATAGCAGGTTACCACCACATTCCATGGCAGGTAATACAACTAAAACTGTACAGGGCTCGTATTGTTTTGTTTGGATTTCCAACAAATGGTCAGGCTAAGGAACTTCCTATTCCACGAAAGAAACGCCTCTGGCGGGACGTTCCGAGAACCAACTGTTCTCTGCCAAACAAGGCCGGCAACCCCTTTTCCCAAGGGATAAAAGAAACCTCAGATATGCCACCCCCGGTCCTTTGGGACCTTTATCCGAGCGCTCGATAACCAACATCACACATCATAAAGAAAGTGTATCCACATGAGTAAGTATCTGGGCTCCATACCATGATACTACCCTTTTCCAGAAGGAATGGTCATACCCTAGGGGAGCTACCCCTGAAAACCTTGCCGCACGATTCCTGTTTCGACCATTACCGGGTTGTGAGGCTCGACGAAGTCTCGTCCACAAAGCTATGCTTTTTCAAAAAGCCACGCTTTGGGTCAACAGATGATCAACCTATGATCACAAAGATAAATGATCAAACAAATGATCATATCACAAATGATCAAACACTGATCATCACACAACAACACTCAGCATGCCACATTACCAAATTGGGATATATCGCTGATAAATTTCAACTACATAACCTCTGAGCTCGTACGTCTCAGAGAAGGGTGTTAAGCTAAGAGAATAAATTCTCCGCCACCAAACAGAAATGTATTTGAAAGAAATCGGCTTTATATCTCAAAGTGTAATGCCAGACATGTATCCATACAAGTCTGTTCCGGGTTCGAACAGAACCGAAGGTACTTCTCACGAAGCCCTTGCAATTCCGGATAACTTTCAATCACGTCCGGACTTCCCGTCACAAAAGAGTGATATAAATCTCTATACCGGCGCGACTCAGTGCAGAGACATTCGACAGGTTGTCCTTTCATTTTTCGAAAATATCCGGTCTTCAAATGCTATCCATATACGACGTATCACATATTCCGAATGGGTTATACGACCCAAAGGTCCTTTCCTGGCTAACCCGAATAGTGAGCGAAATATTTAAAAACATACGGATATTGGGATTTCAATTAAGTCACAACTTAAACCCAAACTTTCTTTACAAATGGTTTATCAAATTACCATTTTAATCTTTTTAAACAAAAAGATTCAATTCACAAAGTTCACTTAATTTCACAAAGATTCATTCACAGATTTTCCAAATCAATTTCCATTTCAGTTTAATTAACTCGTTAAATCTTTAAATCAAAGATTTAACTAATAGCTTTCAAAACAATTCCATTTCAAATGGTTTAAACAAAACATCATTTTAAATCTGTTAAAAATAACAGATTTGATTCATAGCTTTCAAAACAATTCATAACTTGGAAAATCCATTTTTCAATTTACTTGAAATTCCTTTAATTAACTGGAATTTCATTTCTTATCTGAAAGCTTTTACCATTTAAAAACAACAGTTTTTACTTTGGAAATCTGATTCATTCATACTAGTTGAAATCCTTGGGTTAAATCCAAATTCCCAACTTATACTTTTAAAATGGTTAAATTCATACAAACACATTTTATATCATCTTTAGTCCCTAGTTTCCAAATCATAGATTTAATTTCAAACTTGAATTCAAATTTAAATCTAATTATTTAAATTTTCAAACTCGATTAAGTTATTCAAAATAACTTTTATCTTTGAAATTCCATTTCAAAAGCTTTTCAATTTAAAACCCCAGATTTTCAATTTTCAAAATCAATTGAAATTAAATTTCAATTTCAAAAACAAACATCAAATTTAAATTATCTGTGACTTAATCGATTTCCACGTGAAATCCATATTTGTGTGTGTAACAGTGTGGTCTAGGGGTTTCACACACAATGGTGCAACATCAGTCATCACATATCAAAATACAGAATATAGTTGATAAGCGATATAAACTATAACGCTTATCTTTCACATACAGATCACAGATCACAGATATATAAATCACAGATAATAATTTACACCCATCCCCGATAAATAACTACGGTACAGATCACACAAAACAGAATATATCAGAAAGCATTACAGTTTAGAGATGTCAAATAATTCAACATTCAATAGAATCCCATCATTCACAAGTGAATTTATAAGTCAACTGATTAATTTAAATTAGATGTATCATTATTAATCTGGTTTGATTGTCATAATTGGGTTTTAATTTATTTGAAATAAGTCTTCCTTCAAATTTATTTGTTAACCCTTAATTATTAATTGATCATTTTAAATAAATGAACCAATTAATTTCTAATTATTAAATCATCTTAAATTTATTGCCATCATTAATTAAGTTTTTAAATTTAACAAATAATTTACTAAAATTTCAAATCATCATTTGATTAATTACTTTCAGTAATTATCTATTTATTACTTCTCTAAGTAATTATCTTTCCAAAATTATCAGGTGATTATTCCTGGATAAATTAAACTTAATTAATTTATCTTAACAAATCAAATTAACTTAATTAATTACATTAACTAATTTCCTTTAATTCCTTACCATTAAGTAATTATACTTAGAACAATTCATAAATAAATTTTATCACATTAATTATCAAGATTAATCACATTAATAAATTCATAATTACAAATTTAATCATCTATATCATTAATTTATTAAATTAAATAACTATCCCAATTTTAAATTATACTATTAATTAAATGAATTACAAACCATCAATTCTAATAAATTTTTTAAGGTAAAACTTTACTCTTATTAAAATTTAAAATTATCATTATCAAAACATTCAAGACAATTTACTTTTAAATTTTATTTCAAATTTCACAACTGTGCTTTTAGGGTTTAGATCCCACTTCGGGTCCTACCCGAGCTTTTACTCGAAACTGCTTCGAGTTTCCTCCAAAACCAACCCGTGAGCCCCCTTTTTTTTCAACTTAAAATTTTGTTTAAGTGCTTACCCGATGCCACTTGAAAATACGCGAGCTCCAACTCGAGCTACCACGCTTTTTCCCCGAGACTTCTCCCTATTAAAAACTCGAGCTCCTGTACTTCATCTTCCCAAACTCAACAGCCCAGATACACGTTTTCACGCGTGCACGTGCACACGAAGCCCCATCACCTCCGGCCACCATCTTGACGCCCAGCAAGTCGACAACGACGTCCTCCCACCATCAAGCTACTCGGCACCTTCGATCGAATCATCAAAACAAATCGAGCTTTCAGCTGCAACCCAGACCTGTAGCCTTCACCATCGGAAAACCCTCCTTCGCCAGTGATCTCGATCGTAAAAACCCCAGCTACTCCTCCCAGAGACACGTCACATCCCTACCTTTCGATCCCCCCACGCGCGATGAGGTCCGATAACGTCCTGGTGACGTGACGATCACTTTTCTGACGTTAACTAAAACATAGCTTAAACCCTAGTTTAGTTCAAATCTCAAACGATGGTGAATTAAAAAATCTTCTTGTATTTTTCCAACAATCTATGATTACCCTAGTATCTCCCTGCCAAAATTCGACTTTTGAAATTTAGCCAATCATTGGAAAATCGATAGAACCCATTATCTATTCACGTCGCAAATGCCACCCTAATACGCAACTAAAAATTCAAATTTTTGTTTTAAAAATCATCATTTTTAAAATAGTTTTAGGTGGTGCAATCCAATCTAGAATTTACGAAATTCGAAATTTGGGTAATCCTTGAATTTTTCACTGTATATTCTATTCCCAAAACATTCATCCCATAACCATACCTATAATTATTTTTAAAATTGATATCACAACATTTTAATCACTTTTCATTTTGAGATTTGTATGTGGTATTGATTGGTTTAAGAGATTTGTATTTTCTTTTTTTTTTTTCTTTTTTGTTTAGCCTGTAAACATTAAAACAGGGATATATATATGTGCATGTACATACATCTGTTAATCCCTATGTATATATATACACACACCTAGGCAGCTATATCATTCAAGCATAATCATACCTTCAATACAAGATCAAACAACAAGAAACATATCAGATTAAAAAGGGTTGCTCACCTTGGTTTCCTGGAATGAAGACAGAGAACAAGAACAATGAACAGAGAAAGAACATAGGTGCCTTGTTTTGGAACAGGCTTTGAATTCTGAGAATCACTTCTTTAATCTCAGGCTTTTTAGTTGTTTTATCTGGATGTTGTTTGACTGATGATGATCTTGCTTTGGGTTTTTCTTCAAAATGATGTTTAGTTTTAAATGGTCGAAATGGAGTTGATGGAAAGGAATGAAATTTACAGTGGGTTTATTTTTCTTAGTACTGGGTGTATATCTTATTGGTTTGTAATTGTTTATAGGAGAGGAAGTGTTGCAGGTGAATATATTTTATCTTGTTTGTACAAAAGGCAAGGCTAAGATGTGATAGGGTATGGTGGCTGATACCTCCCCTTGTATGCTAGAGGTATATATTTGCTTTGCTTTTGTTTACAGCCTAGATGCTTTCCCTTTATTTTAGGCTGAGAAGACCAATTTGTGTTTGATTTCACACTTGCTTGATTTAAATTTTGTTTATTTACTTTGTATACTCTTTGTTTTGCTCGGCTGAAAGATGATTTGTGTTAGTGGGTATAGATATTTTTATTTTGTCTTTGCTTTGTATACTTGTATTAGTATTTGTTTTTGAATGTCTTTCTTATTTTTTTTCTTGCCAGCATATCTATTATAGGCTTCACATATGTTTTGTATTTCTTTTGTTCCATACTTGTTGTTTATGTACATTGCTTAATTACTTTGTTTTTATTTGTTATCTCTTCTTTGCAATATAAATGAATTAAATGTTGTTGTTGTCTTGTATTGTAAGCTAATGCTTATTATTATTATCATTATCTATGTTTACACTTGCTTTATTTGTATTTGTTTGTATTCCTATTTCTTGTTTGTTTTTAACTTTGTATAGTAAATAAATTCCTATTTTAAATTATGTTGTTTGAATTTAACTATATACTACTTTATATTTAATAATTTATCTTATTATATATCTATTTGAATTTGTCAAATTTATTTTCTATTCCTAGTTTAAATATTTATTAAACCATCTATAATAAATTCTAAATTATATTATTATTATTATTATTTATATTTTAAAACATCTATCTAAGATTCAAATCCCCTATATATGTAATATTTAAAATTAAACGATTTAACTAATTTTAATTTGGATCCCGGGGAAACTCGCTCCAATTTATCAATTAAATTTACAAATTTTTTATCCAAAATTTATTTAATTACCCCATTTAATTCAAAAATTCATTTAATTATTAATTTAAATAAAATTTAAATTTCAGGGTCGTTACAAACTTCCCCCCTTAAAAGAATTTCGTCCTCGAAATTTGCAGGCACGAAAACAGCACAGAGATAGACAAATGCGATCCCCTATAACTTCTCGAACACAGGATATGGATTCCAAATTCAAGTCGGAATATCACAAAATACATACCAATTTGTCCATCTTCGGACTTTGGTATTCAAAAGAAATTACAATAGAATTTCAAATTTAGTTTTAAATGAAATCATTTTATCGATTCAATTCAAATTATACTTCATATTCTATTAATCAATTTAACTCAATTTAAAATTTTCAATTTATTCATTAAAGTTTAAATCAGAAATAGATAAGAAACTGATGGAGATACGAAGTAAGGATTTCTACAACGATTCGTAGAGCCATCACCGTACCGAAACTTCTTTCTGTAGCTGATACGAAGCAATGAAAAGGATTTGGAAACGAATCAAAGAAAATTGATAGAGAAAGATTGTTTCCACTGTTGCAGGGTATTGACCATTTATAGTCGTATTTCCCTGTCCCTTATCTCGTCCTCTTCTTGTACTCATACTCACCATCAGTGGATAGTAAGAGAATTTACTGAGACGTTTAAACGGATATCTTAAGGATTACTCATTCTAGAGTTTACTTCACTCTATCTCTAATGAGCTACTTAACGTGTTATACTCCTGAGCTAAAGTTCAACCTTAGCTCTGATACCACTTGTAACGTCCCAGATTTTCACGTTCGAAAATCAACATCCATACTTTACATCGTACTCGAATGTCGTAGATTCGAGCGTTCAAATCCGAGTCGCCAGAGCTTATAACACAGTTAAGTAAATAACACAGCGGAAGAAATGAATAATACATTGATATACAATATCTGATACAACAGAATGATACAATGAATATCAATATACATCAGAGATATGATACGAAAAATAGCAGCGGAAAAGAAAACGATAACATCCGCAGCGGATAATCTCCATCTTCAAAGCAGCAATCCAGATATAGCTCGAACTCCCAATAACGATGAACAAAGATAAGCAACGTCAGTCCATGAACTCCAAGAACTGAACTAGTTCCAGATAATCTACTAAACCTGAATATCTGAAAAACCCAACTCTAGACTGCTCGTGTAGGAAATTATGAGCATCCAGAGTTTAGGAAAGAAACAATAAACTCCGGATCAGTCATGGGACTGGTGTGAGCAACAAAACAGTTTATCTTTAAAACAAATAGCAAAGAATTTTAAAGTCAATTCGAAATGCTTTTGGAAAATGAAACTACCATAAGACCTCCCACCACACACACAATGCAAACGCAGAATTGGAGGAGATTTCTTCTTATGATAGTCAAAGATGCTTACTATGCAAAATCAAATCATTTTTGATATTATTATTAGTGCATAGTGTAGAAAACAATTTCGAAAGTAGAATATAAATCTTAGCCAGCATAGACATTTTGCACTTATGCCTACTATAGCTACCATGTTCAATAGCAGGTTACCACCACATTCCATGGCAGGTAATACAACTAAAACCGTACAGGGCTCGTATTGTTTTGTTTGGATTTCCAACAAATGGCCAGGCTAAGGAACTTCCTATTCCACGAAAGAAACGCCTCTGGCGGGACGTTCCGAGAACCAACTGTTCTCTGCCAAACAAGGCCGGCAACCCCTTTTCCCAAGGGATAAAAGAAACCTCAGATATGCCAACCCCGGTCCTTTGGGACCTTTATCCGAGCGCTCGATAACCAACATCACACATCATAAAGAAAGTGTATCCACATGAGTAAGTATCTGGGCTCCATACCATGATACTACCCTTTTCCAGAAGGAATGGTCATACCCTAGGGGAGCTACCCCTGAAAACCTTGCCGCACGATTCCTGTTTCGACCATTACCGGGTTGTGAGGCTCGACGAAGTCTCGTCCACAAAGCTACGCTTTTTCAAAAAGCCACGCTTTGGGTCAACAGATGATCAACCTATGATCACAAAGATAAATGATCAAACAAATGATCATATCACAAATAATCAAACACTGATCATCACACAACAACACTCAGCATGCCACATTACCAAATTGGGATATATCGCTGATAAATTTCAACTACATAACCTCTGAGCTCGTACGTCTCAGAGAAGGGTGTTAAGCTAAGAGAATAAATTCTCCGCCACCAAACAGAAATGTATTTGAAAGAAATCGGCTTTATATCTCAAAGTGTAATGTCAGACATGTATCCATACAAGTCTGTTCCGGGTTCGAACAGAACCGAAGGCACTTCTCACGAAGCCCTTGCAATTCCGGATAACTTTCAATCACGTCCGGACTTCCCGTCACAAAAGAGTGATATAAATCTCTATACCGGCGCGACTCAGTGCAGAGACATTCGACAGGTTGTCCTTTCATTTTTCGAAAATATCCGGTCTTCAAATGCTATCCATATACGACGTATCACATATTCGGAATGGGTTATACGACCCAAAGGTCCTTTCCCGGCTAACCCGAATAGTGAGCGAAATATTTAAAAACATACGGATATTGGGATTTCAATTAAGTCACAACTTAAACCCAAACTTTCTTTACAAATGGTTTATCAAATTACCATTTTAATCTTTTTAAACAAAAAGATTCAATTCACAAAGTTCACTTAATTTCACAAAGATTCATTCACAGATTTTCCAAATCAATTTCCATTTCAGTTTAATTAACTCGTTAAATCTTTAAATCAAAGATTTAACTAATAGCTTTCAAAACAATTCCATTTCAAATGGTTTAAACAAAACATCATTTTAAATCTGTTAAAAATAACAGATTTGATTCATAGCTTTCAAAACAATTCATAACTTGGAAAATCCATTTTTCAATTTACTTGAAATTCCTTTAATTAACTGGAATTTCATTTCTTATCTGAAAGCTTTTACCATTTAAAAACAACAGTTTTTACTTTGGAAATCTGATTCATTCATACTAGTTGAAATCCTTGGGTTAAATCCAAATTCCCAACTTATACTTTTAAAATGGTTAAATTCATACAAACACATTTTATATCATCTTTAGTCCCTAGTTTCCAAATCATAGATTTAATTTCAAACTTGAATTCAAATTTAAATCTAATTATTTAAATTTTCAAACTCGATTAAGTTATTCAAAATAACTTTTATCTTTGAAATTCCATTTCAAAAGCTTTTCAATTTAAAACCCCAAATTTTCAATTTTCAAAATCAATTGAAATTAAATTTCAATTTCAAAAACAAACATCAAATTTAAATTATCTGTGACTTAATCGATTTCCACGTGAAATCCATATTTGTGTGTGTAACAGTGTGGTCTAGGGGTTTCACACACAATGGTGCAACATCAGTCATCACATATCAAAATACAGAATATAGTTGATAAGCGATATAAACTATAACGCTTATCTTTCACATACAGATCACAGATCACAGATATATAAATCACAGATAATAATTTACACCCATCCCCGATAAATAACTACGGTACAGATCACACAAAACAGAATATATCAGAAAGCATTACAGTTTAGAGATGTCAAATAATTCAACATTCAATAGAATCCCATCATTCACAAGTGAATTTATAAGTCAACTGATTAATTTAAATTAGATGTATCATTATTAATCTGGTTTGATTGTCATAATTGGGTTTTAATTTATTTGAAATAAGTCTTCCTTCAAATTTATTTGTTAACCCTTAATTATTAATTGATCATTTTAAATAAATGAACTAATTAATTTCTAATTATTAAATCATCTTAAATTTATTGCCATCATTAATTAAGTTTTTAAATTTAACAAATAATTTACTAAAATTTCAAATCATCATTTGATTAATTACTTTCAGTAATTATCTATTTATTACTTCTCTAAGTAATTATCTTTCCAAAATTATCAGGTGATTATTCCTGGATAAATTAAACTTAATTAATTTATCTTAACAAATCAAATTAACTTAATTAATTACATTAACTAATTTCCTTTAATTCCTTACCATTAAGTAATTATACTTAGAACAATTCATAAATAAATTTTATCACATTAATTATCAAGATTAATCACATTAATAAATTCATAATTACAAATTTAATCATCTATATCATTAATTTATTAAATTAAATAACTATCCCAATTTTAAATTATACTATTAATTAAATGAATTACAAACCATCAATTCTAATAAATTTTTTAAGGTAAAACTTTACTCTTATTAAAATTTAAAATTATCATTATCAAAACATTCAAGACAATTTACTTTTAAATTTTATTTCAAATTTCACAACTGTGCTTTTAGGGTTTAGATCCCACTTCGGGTCCTACCCGAGCTTTTACTCGAAACTGCTTCGAGTTTCCTCCAAAACCAACCCATGAGCCCCCTTTTTTTTTCAACTTAAAATTTTGTTTAAGTGCTTACCCGATGCCACTTGAAAATACGCGAGCTCCAACTCGAGCTACCACGTTTTTTCCCCGAGACTTCTCCCTATTAAAAACTCGAGCTCCTGCACTTCATCTTCCCAAACTCAACAGCCCAGATACACGTTTTCATGCGTGCACGTGCACACGAAGCCCCATCACCTCCGGCCACCATCTTGACGCCCAGCAAGTCGACAACGACGTCCTCCCACCATCAAGCTACTCGGCACCTTCGATCGAATCATCAAAACAAATCGAGCTTTCAGCTGCAACCCAGACCTGTAGCCTTCACCATCGGAAAATCCTCCTTCGCCAGTGATCTCGATCGTAAAAACCCCAGCTACTCCTCCCAGAGACACGTCACATCCCTACCTTTCGATCCCCCCACGCGCGATGAGGTCCGATAACGTCCTGGTGACGTGACGATCACTTTTCTGACGTTAACTAAAACATAGCTTAAACCCTAGTTTAGTTCAAATCTCAAACGATGGTGAATTAAAAAATCTTCTTGTATTTTTCCAACAATCTATGATTACCCTAGTATCTCCCTGCCAAAATTCGACTTTTGAAATTTAGCCAATCATTGGAAAATCGATAGAACCCATTATCTATTCACGTCGCAAATGCCACCCTAATACGCAACTAAAAATTCAAATTTTTGTTTTAAAAATCATCATTTTTAAAATAGTTTTAGGTGGTGCAATCCAATCTAGAATTTACGAAATTCGAAATTTGGGTAATCCTTGAATTTTTCACTGTATATTCTATTCCCAAAACATTCATCCCATAACCATACCTATAATTATTTTTAAAATTGATATCACAACATTTTAATCACTTTTCATTTTGAGATTTGTATGTGGTATTGATTGGTTTAAGAGATTTGTATTTTCTTTTTTCTTTTTTGTTTAGCCTGTAAACATTAAAACAGGGATATATATATGTGCCTGTACATACATCTGTTAATCCCTATGTATATATATATACACACCTAGGCAGCTATATCATTCAAGCATAATCATACCTTCAATACAAGATCAAACAACAAGAAACATATCAGATTAAAAAGGGTTGCTCACCTTGGTTTCCTGGAATGAAGACAGAGAACAAGAACAATGAACAGAGAAAGAACAGAGGTGCCTTGTTTTGGAACAGGCTTTGAATTCTGAGAATCACTTCTTTAATCTCAGGCTTTTTAGTTGTTTTATCTGGATGTTGTTTGACTGATGATGATCTTGCTTTGGGTTTTTCTTCAAAATGATGTTTAGTTTTAAATGGTCGAAATGGAGTTGATGGAAAGGAATGAAATTTACAGTGTGTTTATTTTTCTTAGTACTGGGTGTATATCTTATTGGTTTGTAATTGTTTATAGGAGAGGAAGTGTTGCAGGTGAATATATTTTATCTTGTTTGTACAAAAGGCAAGGCTAAGATGTGATAGGGTATGGTGGCTGATACCTCCCCTTGTATGCTAGAGGTATATATTTGCTTTGCTTTTGTTTACAGCCTAGATGCTTTCCCTTTATTTTCGGCTGAGAAGACCAATTTGTGTTTGATTTCACACTTGCTTGATTTAAATTTTGTTTATTTACTTTGTATACTCTTTGTTTTGCTCAGCTGAAAGATGATTTGTGTTAGTGGGTATAGATATTTTTATTTTGTCTTTGCTTTGTATACTTGTATTAGTATTTGTTTTTGAATGTCTTTCTTATTTTTTTTTCTTGCCTGCATATCTATTATAGGCTTCACATATGTTTTGTATTTCTTTTGTTCCATACTTGTTGTTTATGTACATTGCTTAATTACTTTGTTTTTATTTGTTATCTCTTCTTTGCAATATAAATGAATTAAATGTTGTTGTTGTCTTGTATTGTAAGCTAATGCTTATTATTATTATCATTATCTATGTTTACACGTGCTTTATTTGTATTTGTTTGTATTCCTATTTCTTGTTTGTTTTTAACTTTGTATAGTAAATAAATTCCTATTTTAAATTATGTTGTTTGAATTTAACTATATACTACTTTATATTTAATAATTTATCTTATTATATATCTATTTGAATTTGTCAAATTTATTTTCTATTCCTAGTTTAAATATTTATTAAACCATCTATAATAAATTCTAAATTATATTATTATTATTATTATTTATATTTTAAAACATCTATCTAAGATTCAAATCCCCTATATATGTAATATTTAAAATTAAACGATTTAACTAACTTTAATTTGGATCCCGGGGAAACTCGCTCCAATTTATCAATTAAATTTACAAATTTTTTATCCAAAATTTATTTAATTACCCCATTTAATTCAAAAATTCATTTAATTATTAATTTAAATAAAATTTAAATTTCAGGGTCGTTACACGAATGGAGCCTCCAATCGAAAATTGAATTGCAAATGCTGATTACGTTTGTCGAGAGCTTCGCAATAATATATTATATGATAGGATTGGAGCAGTTTGAATTTTTGGAGTTTGATTTGAAATCAGAAATTAGGGTTTTGGGATATTCCCCATTGGGAAGAAGCAGATGGATTGGAAAAGTACGTACAGAAAATAGAAATAGAAGCTGCTAGGGTTTATAACAGCCTATATATAGAAAAATCTGAAACAGGTAATGGATGGGACAGATCGATTGGGCCAGAGCGATAACAAAGACCGAAAAAGCCCGTTTCGTTCCCAAAACGAAAATAGGTCATCCCATATGACAAAATATAGGTTTTCAATATTTTTAAATCCAATGAAACTATTTTCAAACCCCAATTCTTTTGTATATAGGAGTTAGCTTTAAAATCAAATTATATTTATTTTAGTTAAATTCCTTTAATTGATTTCTACGCATTTCGAGCTCATACGATCAAACGATAAGTCCGATCGCTACGAAACTTGAAATCCTATAATAATTCACTATTACGGATTCGATGAAACTAGTTTCGTCAAAATCTGAGACAGTGCCCAAAACGACTAATTTTACACGTTAATTAAAACAATCTATTTTAAAAATCAATTTAATCACTTTTAAATACTAAATTTAAAAGTTAACAATTTTCATCATTCTTGATTAAACAGAATTTTAATGATCTTTTGAAATTCAATTTTTCATGTTAAATCCAAGATTTGAATATTAAATTAATTTCAACATTTAATCACAACTATAATAAAACCCTAGTTCGTTACATTTTAAATTTCCAATAAATTATTTTATTATGATTTAAATTCTTATTATTAAATCAACAAATACCTTATGTATTAATTAAACATAAGTTTCCATTTTATTACACTCATCGCCCAACAGTTAATGTCTTTGCTCATATTAACTGCAATATTTCAATTACATTAAATTTCATTGATTTCCAAATTAATTTCAAACGGATTAAATAATAAGATGGTAAATAAAGCAATTGTTAAATCTTAGTAATTCAACGCATTTCTAAATTTATCGTTTACAAACAATGGTTAATAAATTTACTTATCAATGCTAAAACCAATTTCAATTAAATGACATATGATTTCTCCTTTGATATACTGTTTATTTTATTCCTTTCTAGTCAAAGCTTAAATTTCATTAAAATGTTCATTTTAATTTAATTTAAAATGTAAGTTCTTATTCAAATGTTCATTTTATTTTCCAACATTTACTTGTTAAATTATTCTATTCTTGTATTAACATCTTTTATTACAATCAATGAAACTTACATTCAAACAATTATTAAATAAATTATATACAAATCAATATCATTAAATCATATTCTAATATGGATTACAATCTTTTACCTTATTAAAATTAGTTGTTTAGCATTTATTTAAGATCATGTTTTAAATTCTAACAAATTTTTACATTAATGAATCATAAAATCTTTAATCTAACCATTTTAAATCAACAATTATATTAAATTTAATGGTTGAAAATATGGGACGTTACATGAACTATCTAAAATAAAGGTATTAAATGGTCAGAGTCTGCCTAATTCCATTTAAAAGGTATTCGGTGACTTGAGTATTATCTCTTACATTGATAGGACATTATGGATGATAGATATGTGTTATCAGGTTTATAGCAAATTGGTTTTGGACTTATATTTGGAAAGCCTTTTATTTAAGTTTGAGAAAAGCCTTTGAGCTTATACCTGGAAAGATTTATTTTTTAGGTAGAAAACGTAAGATATATTCCTATTTAAATTATATTGCCCATGTACTTATATTGTAAGGCTTAAGATTTTTATTCACTAGCCATATGTTGTTCTGACTCCCTCCTTATTACAACATAGATTAGAAAAGATGATGAGGTTGAAGGTAAAGGCATGGAGTAAGCTTGTGGGAGTCTATCTATTTATCGATTCATGTTATTTTCAGATGTACCCACTGGAAACAGTTGTATTTTAAAATCATGTACTATGGATATGTAATGGTTATTATTAGTTTTTATGACATTTGAATTTTAATGAAATGGGTACTGTTTCTGTTATTATATTTTATCCTTCCGCTATGAGTTCTGAATGTGTAGATAAATAGCTCTATATTGTTCTTCTTACCAACCAACAGCTAGCTTCGAGATGGCTATAAATCTCGATGGGCCTGTTATGGGTCAGAATTTAATCCCATTTCAAGGCGGGTTGTTATAAGCATGGAACCCAAGCTTCAATGCATAGTGCATTGTCCGACCTTTTGGTGTTACCAAAACTACTTCCACTCTTAATCATGGTCATTAGATGTATCGTCTACATATGGTTTTCGTTATGATAGTTCGACTATCTCCTCTCCAATTAAATCTTCCAATACTTGTCCACGAACCGCCATCCTAGGACGATAAGTGATCTCATATTGGTTCACTCGATATTCCACTTCAACAATTATCCCGAAGTCTCAGGGCGATGTAATCCTTGCATAAAAGAATAACCCGCTGTTACACCTATATCTTCCAAATACTTGTAAAGGCGAATCGATGAAAGCACATGACCCAAAAGAACTACTTCCACGATGAAAGTTGGACTATGAAAGGGAAGCGAGAGAAAATCATATGGTACTATGACAAAGTGTTGGGACAATGGCAAAACACGAGGACTGCGCCTTTCCATTTAGTATAGCTTCAACACTATAACACTCCGCCAGTAACCAGAGATAGCCACAAAGTATAGGGACTAATTTGCAATCCCAACACTTAATTCAATGGGTAGAACCGCGAACAATCTTCAAGTACAAAATATGAAGGTTATGCTACGGTTCCAAAAGTAAGCTTAAATAAGTTGGGACTACGACGTAAACTTTAAGTAACAACAAGATGTAAAGATTGTGCCATAGCCCCGAAAGCAATACTAAAGATATAGAATTTTGGCACAATCCTTAAAGAAATCATATGCAATAATGATGCACTATAATCTTAAACTGTTAATTAAGTTGTTGGTTGCATTACAATCTTATATTGACACTAAAGCAATCAGGATGCACTGCCATCTTGATTTGACGTTGAAATGACAAAACAATGCCGCAATTCTAAGGAATACTACTCAAAAATACAATGACTCAAAGGATGAGGCAATAGAGTAAAACTGCTCCGCAACCATAACATAAGTTACATTCCTCAAAGGAAATATAAGAAGCCATGACATCATTCTCAAATTCCTTAGACACAACATAAATACGAAGGTGGTGGCGTAGTCCTCTATTGATAAGAACATCTCAGAATAGGTTCAATCAATATGACCATCCTTCAAAATGGAGATGCAGTCTCATTTATTGAGTCATGAAGCTTGATCCCGATTACCACTAACACGTGCTTTGTTGTTATTGTGGATGGAACAGCGTAGTATAGCTTCAGGCGGGTCGACGCAGTTCGGATGTTGTGTAATATCATCAACCTATGTAATTATGGAGGTGCAGTCCTTAATGGACCATTCACAATAGCAAAACCTTGCAGTTCTTATAACTATGCAGTTTTTCTAAGATAGGGGCAGTTTCTCATTGCAGTTTCGCCCACAGATGTGTGCAGTTAATTGGCTTGTTGCTTTATGGAATCATCGAGTCTTGGTCTATTCAAAATTGGGTTTTCCTACTTCAATTTCAAGCTTCCCACACAAGTTCAAAATTTATCAACTCAAATCACAGTTTCCCGCCTGAAACTAAATTAGCAATCCATGTATAGTAAATCAGCAAGATAGATGATCAACATGTGGCATAATCCAGAGGCAGAAATCAAAAAAGCGAAAGATGGATGTTAGCGGCCCGTGTGAATCACTGTGTACTATAAATAAACAGGGAACTATAGTAGAAAGGTGGGATTTTGGACTTTATTCTTTTTTTGGAAACTGAAATCAAAATTTTTCTTTTTGCCATTTTTAACCTATACTAAGAATGAAAAGAGAAGATAGACATTTCCCCATGGACGTAGGATTCTTTAACATCCAAACCATGTAGATAACTTGTATGATTTATTACTTTCTATACTTTACTTTTCCTGTTTTAGTGTTAAAATTAGAATGTATTTCCTAACGAATTGGATAAAGACCTTTCCTAAGATTTGGAATATTTTCCCTTATAATTTTTGCAAGAATTGCGGCACATAATTACTTCCTTTAAAGGAACTTTTAATATTACTTAATCTTGTTGATTCTTAATCACATAGGTATTTAGCATCGTGATTACTTCAAAAAATACTTGGATATTTCTAAGATGAAAAATCTTATTAACATTTTTGGTGCTAGAAGGAGAGCTTGAACCTCCGGCAAAATTTACTCACATTTCCTTTAGATGCCACTATAACACTAGAAATCCCACTAATTCCAACACTCCTCTTAACTAAGAACAACTTCATCTGACATTAAAAATACTAAAAAAGCAACTCCTTGCCTCTATGACCCAAACCGAGGTAGATGCTTCTGCAGAGCCCACCTTAGATCATGTCCTAGCTGCTCTTCAAGCCTTCACAAACAAACTAAACCAACACATGGATGGACTAGAGAGATCTATGGCAATATCCTGCTCTTAAACCAATCTCCCATCAACCTTCCGCGTCTCACCACCATCATTCACCAACTACATTGACTATGCAATGTGTGAGTGACAATGGCAATCTCTTAAATAAGAATAATGATGCTAGTCTAAAACAAACAAATTCCAAGCTCAAAGGCAGAATTTTGAATAATCCCTAGATCAAATCAAGGCCTGCGAACATCAACCCATTAATGTTGAAAAAGAAAGCACGAACTGCACCCGATGATGATGATGTACTTCACTCTACAGAGATAGTTCATCCCAAATAGATCCTAAGGAGGATGAGATCCGTCAACTGAAAGCTCGTGTAAAGTAGCTGGTGATACTTGGTGACAAAAAAACAGAGTGGAAGTAAGGGAAGGGGGTTCTTCCCTATTTCATGAAACTATTATAGAGGCAGACATCCTTGATAACTTCAAAGCCCCATCAATCGATAAATTTGACAGGACTGCTATGATCCTATTTTCACTTTTGAGTACTATATGGACATTCTAAAGGTAGGGAGGATGGCCAGGTACAAGCTCATCCCAGTATATCTGGTTAGGGGAACTTCCAGATGGTTAAGGAGGTATGGATCAGGGGTGGTTCATTCCTAGCCATAGATAGCTGCAGATTTCTTAAAACAATTCAACTCTACAAGAGAGGCTTCCCCAGATGTGAATACCATGTTCTGTGTTAAATAGGGAGAAAATGAAAGCTTATGAAACTTTAGAAAACACTTCAAATCTAAAGCTCTTCGGATCAAAGTGACTTGTGAGTAAGCATTATTGATGGCAGTGCACGTTGGGATCAGAAGGAACACTGCTATGTAGGATAAGAATAGCAGGAAGCCATGCCATAGCATGAAAGTATTCTACGAAAGGACCAGTGGCTACATCAGAATGGAAGAAGCCAAGGTCGAAGAATTACCCTCATCTGAGAAAATTTCTGCTCCCCATAATGAAGGAAAAAGGAGGTAGAAGGATACAGTCCATATAAGAAGCTGCAAAGAAAATTTAACTTCGCAGAATAAAACTCCCCTCACTCGTACACTGGGTCAGATATATGAGATGACCAGAGCTAAATTGGCCTGCAGCGTTTCAAACAATAGGGAAATACCAAAACAAAACAGGGGAGAGCCTATTGCCACTTCCACAGAGCCAAAGGCCGCCATATTGATAACTACCAACACCGAAAAAATGAAATTGAGAAACTGATTAAAAAGGTATACTTAGGCAGCTATCAAAAAGAAAATAATATAGAAAGGACTGGGAATCCCTCTTTAGATCCGAGTAAAGGACTAGTAGGAAAACCCTCCAATCTCATAGCCTCGATCCATGGAGGACCACACTTCATTGGAAAAAGCAAGGAAGCACATGAACGGTATGTATGATAGGCTAAAGTAGAGCAAAGAACCATATTCCATGTGAAGCAAAAGCTTACTAAGGACATAGTCTTCACTACTGCTGATGTCGCTGGAGTTGTTTTTCCACATCAAGATCCTCTTATAGTTACGGCGCTGATCTCAAACTGCACCATGAAGAAAATCTTTGTAGATTCAGGGAGCTCTGTTAACGTTATTTTCAAATCTTCATTTGACAAGATGAAGCTTCCGGCGAAACTACTAAAGCCAAGCCCCAAACCGATTTACGGCTTCAATAATTCTACGACTGTTCCTATCGGGTCAGCGCGTCTTCTCATCACCACTGGAACTGCCCCTCTCCATAAATCATTCTATGCAAGCTTTCTAATCATTGATCAGCCATCTCTATATAATCTATTTTTGGGAAAGCTTGCACTAATTGACGTGGGGGCAGTAATTTCTCAGAAAGACTTGCTTATGAAGTTCTATACTCCTACTGGAATAAGGTCAATTAAGGGGGAACAATTGTTAGCTAGAGAATTGTACAATGTAAATCTCAATCCTAGCAATAAAATTGTTTAAAACTATTACATTGTCTCTTCTAATAATTGTGATGATGGTAATGAAAAAGAAATCAAGGCAGTTTCGGGAACTACATCGGTGCAAAGCACCAAAACTGATGTTAAAACCGGTCATTCTACGACCACAACATCAGCAAGGAAGAAAAGGCAGGAGTATATACACATGATCGGCACTGATAAGCATAACTTGGTCCATGCATAGTATCTTCCAAGAAGCTCAGAGACAGGCTTTCTTCACCACTTCCCAGCTTGAAGAAAAAGAAGAAAGTGAAATAGATTCGAGATTAGTGGAAATAAGGAGAGAGTTGAAGCCATTGGATGATCATGAAAATAGATAGATGGATCCTAAAGATCCTTCAAAGGTTCTCAAGCTAGGAAAAAACCTCAGCGCAAAAACTAGAACAGAATTGATAGACTTCCTCAAAAGATCAACATATGTTTTTGCTTGGACACGCTCAGACGTGGTAGGGATAAACCTGGCTATCATCTACCACACACTTAACATCGATCCTAGTGCTCATCTGGTAAGGAAAACGCACAGAATTGTAGATCAGGAAAAGTATAATGCCATACATGAAGAAGTTAAGAAGCTGGAGGAGAATTGGTACGTTAGGGAAGTGCATTAACAAAAGTGGATCGCCAACCCTGTTCTTGTGAAGAATTCTAATGGGGGATGAATAACATGTGTAGATTATACCAAAATAGGCTTGCCCATGAGATAGCTTTCCTCTACCTAGAATTGATCAATTGGTAGATGTAACTACTGGACATAAGCTACTCTCATTTATGAATGCATACTCGAGTTACAATCAGATAAATATGTTTGAGCTAGCTCAGAAGCATACCAGTTTTATGATGGACAAAGATTATATTACTACAAGGTCATGCCGTTCAAACTCAAAAACGATGGAGCAACCTACCAAAGTTTAATCAATATGATATTCTCTGATCAAATTGGTAAGAACGTTGAAGTATACATAGATGACATGCCAGTCAAGTCAAAAGCAACAGCAAGCCAGTATGCAAAATTTGGAGGAAACCTTTGTAGTCCTAAAGCAATATAACATGAAGTTAAATCCTTTGAAGTGTACTTTTGCCATGTAGTCAGGAAAATTCCTGGCGTACATAGTAAGCGCCCGCTACACTGAAGCAAATTCAAAACTGATTGTGGCCATAAGGAAGATGAGAGTTCCATTGAAGCCAATAGATATCATGAGCCTAAATGGAAGGTTGGCCGCTCTAAGCAGATTCATTTCCAAAGAAACCGACAAATATATACTGTTCTTCAACCAAGTGAAAAATGAACGGAGTTTCGAATGGACTGAAGAATTAAAAATCACATTTCAAAAATTTGAAGGATCGTCAAATCAGTACTCTTATCCTCTTAAAACCAGTAATAGGTAAGGACACTTATATATATTTAGCTATAACTGATAAAGCAGTTAGTGCTGCAGTAGCTCGAGAAGATGAAGGAACCCAGAGGCCTATATACTTCATAAGCAAGTGCTTGTCCAAGGCAGAACTCAACTACTCGGTCATTGAAAAGTTAACCTACAACATGCTCCTTACAGGGAGAAAATTGTTGTTATACTTTTTAGGGCATCCCATCAAAGTCCTCATAGACAAACCGCTAAAGCAAATACGTCCAAAGCTAGAGGCGTCAGATCGCTTTCTAAAATGGGTAATAGAACTTAGTCAGTACGATATATCCTACTACCCAAGGAAAGAAATCAAAGGACAAGTACTAGCAGATTTCATCATGGAATACACGCTACCCACTGAGCCACAATCGAAGGAAGAGACACCCACTCCATAATTATGGCAATTATTCATGGATGGGGCAACAAATGAATATGGGCAGGGATCATATATGTACCGATCACCCCAGATGAGCAGAAACTATATGGGCAGTGCAACTCGGATTCAAAGCTACCAATAATATGGCAGAATATAAGGCTCTCCTCGTAGACTTAAGGTTGGCTCGGGTAATGAAAGTAACCTATATTAGTCATTCCCAATTACTTGTAAATCAAGTGTAAGGGAATTACCAAATGAAATAGCTGATTTTAGCTTAATACGTAGAACTGCCCAAAAAGTTACTGCAGGAGTTTGATCAATTTAATATATAGTAAATTCCACGTGAGAACAATTCTTCTGTGGACTCGTTGCCTAAATTTTCTAGTACTAAAGTAGCACATGAAATGAAATCTATCCTAATAGGGCACTAAGACGAACCAAGCATTACTGAGACCAACCAAATACTTGTCCTGGCTAGAGCACTACGGGCTACGGTTATGGAAGCTCAAAATCAAGAAAGGACTCAAGATCAAGAGTAGTTTCCAAATACGCCTATCCCTCATGGACAGAGGAAGACTCATGGATGATACCCTATCAAATAATACTTGATAAACGGAGTCATACCTCCAAACAAGAACAAAGCCCGTAAAATAAGATATCGGGCTCCGTATATTTCCTTCTTTGATGATATATTATAAAAATAGGGTACTCTACCCCTTACCTTAGATGTGCTTCCAAAGAAGGAATACAAGTCTTAGGTAAAGTACATGAAGGGTAATGCGGAGATCACTCTGGAGGAGCCAAGCTAGCAAAGAAGGTGCTAAGAAACGGTTACTACTAGCTCACTGCACTTCAAGATGCATAGGAATATGTAAGAAAATGCGATAGATGTCAAAAAATTTCCAGTATCCCAAGACTACCTTCCCATGATCTCACCTCGTTAGCCAGCCCATGGCCGTTCGATGTATGAGGAATAGATTTGATAGGATTATTTCTCATGTCAAAAGAAGGGGCAAAGTATGTCATGGTGGCAATGGACTACTTTACTAAGTGGGTAGAAGTGGAACCTTTAGCTACAATCACTGTAAAGAAGATAGTCACTTCTGTTGCGAGGAACATAATTATGAGGTTTGGGATCCTCCATAAAATAATTTCTGATGATGGAACCCCAGTTTGAAGTAAAGATTTCACGAAGCTTTGTGGAAGAAATGGAATAATAAAAAGTTTCTCCATTGTCACCCATTCATAGGAAAATAGGAAAGACAAAGCAGCAAACAATAATATCAAGAAGATGCTCAAGAAAAGACTGCAAAATGCTAAAGAGGGAAGGAGTTCTCTTTAGTACTATGGGCTTATAGAACCTCATCTAGATCTCCAACTAGCCCCACACATTTCTCCTTAACCTATGACTATGAAGCGATGCTTCCAGTAGAAACAAAGGTCCCATCACATAGAAGAATATTGTATGTGGTAGAACAGAACAAAGAGTTAAAAGAAGCTGCCCTCGATTTTATTCAAGAAAGAAGAGATGAGGCGGTAGTCCAAGTCCATTAGGGTACGGAGTGTTGGTTTTAGTAAGTTGTACTAAACATAAGCATACCAGAGAGTGGTAAATTTAAACTCACAATGGAATAGAAAAATATAATATAACATATATACCGACTAAGGCTACTACCTTAGAATCAATATTATTTCTTAGATATCTAGTCGCCTTATCAGTGCTTATCACGAAAGGGAAGATTCCACGATTTATAGTTCCCCTCTTGCACCAGTATGCTATCCCTCTAAATCTATCATGTGGGTTGTAATGAGGAGGCGGTCAGAACAACGTTCTGATGACTAGAAAATTACACACTTTACCCATAACATTAATTTATGCCAAATGATTTCCACCTAAGTGTTATGTCTATTATTTACACCTTATCGGTTCAATCCTATGTGCGCGTACGATATGCCTATCTTCCTCCATGTATAACTATATATACGTCTATATACGTATATACCTAAACGATGTACTACCCAAAAACCACGGCCACTTAATAATTCTCAAATAGGGAGGAGGCAGACCCAATGACCATTTAATACCTCAATCCTGAAGCGGGCCCTCCATAACGTAATCGCTAGTCAATTGGTTCTAGCTACAGAGACCGATGACATCTAGATATAGCTTTATAATTTAACAAGTACGAAGGCACGTCCGTTGGACATGTGAACAAAAAAGTATGCATAGACAGTGGTGAGCCTCTATTGTTTTGTACAGTAATGAAAAATTGATTGAGACATGAGAAGTGAATGACTAAATTTCGGTACAATCAGAAATATTAAAACTAGCGATGATTGAGGAAATTTAAAGTGCAAACAGAGCACGGTCCAATCAAAAAGTTGAAAAAAACATACGATAATCTTTTAATGATGTTAAAAAACCCTGTATATGAAACGTCAGAATGCAAAAAGAAAGTTTCCAGCATGAAACCTGCAAAATGCATTTTAGTAGAGAATATATAGTCATTTAGCTCTCTCAAGTGTTCGAAATGTATATGGGGAAGATAACATAAAATTGAATCATCATTGTAGAGACGAAATTGAACTATTTAGAACAAAGTCATAAAAATACTTCAGTTGCTTACAATTCTGGAAAACGTATATTACAGCGGTAGCGTTCAATATCAATTACTTTATAATTGTATATCACATAGAAATGTATATCACACATAAAATCTGTATTTAACAGAAGGAGTGCATATGAAGTAAAAACATGCATCAGATAGTAACTGACGCTAACTACTACAATAACTGGAGCACACGGTTTAATGCTATGTTATTTAATGAACGCTAACTACTACAATAACCAGAGCACACAGTTTAATTCTGTGTTATTTAATGAATGTAGTGAACCAAAAGTAGTATTATCATCATTGAAGCATACAACCAATGTAGGATTGGGGTGAGCAGTAGAGTGAAAATTGATTGGTCCCGCAAATGAAAATGTCAGTCTTCATATGTGAAGTCAACAAAGAGTGAAAAATGAACAGATAATGTAGAAGTTGCGGTTAAGTTGGAAAAAAAAAACACTTTCTCTCCTCCTTTTCCGGGCTTGAGACCGGTGTCTGAACAAAAAACATACAGATATGGAGTTAAAATGTTATTTTATTATTATTGATGGTAGGAAAAATAAAATAAATGGCATTCAACCAATAATCCAGTAGGTTTATTATATATATATATATATATAAACTAAGTGCATGTGAGAACATTGTGATGATTGACTCGTATTTTGATTACATGTAAGTAAACATCTTTATAACCTACATCTCTAGTATGAGTGTTGTGCATAATAGATAAGTTTTTATGTACTAAAGTAATAAGGTTTACAAATTGTTTTGAAAAGCTATGGTATAATGAATATCGACCTGTAATGTTATAGTAAAAAAATTCATGTTAGTAGAATGACAGAGTTAAATATCAGAGTTCAATTGGTTTCACAGTTGTAGTTAAAGCAAAACGGTTTTTTGCATTAAAAATTTTGGAGTAATTTTTTCGCATGTTTCTATATAAAAAATATGATCTTATCATTAGTGAACCTACTCATACTGTAAGGTTCAACTATAGGGCAGTCTATTGTTATTCAGCACGTTTTTGTTTCTCAGGTGTAAACTATTTGTCATCAATATTGTCATGTAGAGCGTTGATAATTTGAAAGATGGAACTGAAAATGGGAGTGGATATAAAATGGTACCGGTTGTAGCTGGATTGTGTTTTAATTTTAGATGTTTGCAATCGTTATGCACGTCGTCTACGATTAGCCAGCTTGACTTCTCTTGCATTGATTGACATCCTATTAAGCCGAGCTCGTTGTACTTGTTGACGTTGTTCTCGTAGTTAAACATTCATATGTTTATCATAGAAAATAGCAAAAAAAAATATTCAATTTAGTAAATGATGTTGAAGTAAATGGTAATAAATAAAAATATAACTACCGAAAAAAGACTAAATTTACGGTAGAATATGTAAACATGTTTAATGCAAATTTCATATTATTCCATTTGGGGACAGTAACAAAAAATAACATAACAGTATTATATATATAGTAATTTATAATCAATAAACAATTGTATTTACATCGAATAATGAAAAGTGTAAATATTGTAATGGTGTGTGAGAATTTGCATTGTGCATAACCTGATTACACAGTAGCTGCAGGAGAAAAACAGAGTGAAGTATGTATGTTATATAAGTTAAATAGTAACACGGTAGTGAAAGCAAAAAATAAGTAGATAGTATAACTCGGTTTAGTAAGAATGCAGAAAAATAATATGGAGATAGTGAAAGAGAGGTAGAAGTTTAAGTAGTGTTGTTATTGTTTCTTATATTGATCAAACCATAAAAAAAGGTAGAAGATAATTTTGGATCCTTTTAAAAAGAGTTGATTAATTCAAGTGGGGCTAAGTCAACCAATGTAACTGCTAGCTTTCCGTAAACAATGTATGTAGATATCTTCCAGCTAGTAACAAATAACTGTTAAATAGTGTTACATGTTGAATGTTGGTTCTCTTCCTTTTTCCATTACTTCTCCCTTGGAAATCTTGTACGTCAAATAATTTGCTGAACGAAAAAAATTTAGGAAAAAATATATAAATTAAGTAGTAAAATAATAAGGATATATATATATATATATGATTATAAATAAGTTCTCCAAGGGTTATCAATTGATAAATTATAGGAAAATTCCCAACATATGTTGGACAATAAAGGTAGATAAAATTTTGGGAAAATTTCGTATAAATCTTTTGTGGTAGAAGTAGAAGAAGCAAGCTGGAGTAGTGGAAGAATGTGAAATAGAGGAAAATTGAACATAGTTCAATAAGAAGTTTGGTTAATGAGCATCTTGTTGATGTCGGGAAAAATATACAAAATGTTGATTAAATAGTAAGTGATGTAATACCAGGGAAAATACGTAATGTCGTAATGGTAAGTATTGATAAATGACTTTTAAAAGGGGAATGTATTCAATAAGCTATAAAGGGAAATAATAAAAAAATCGAAGTTTGGAAAAAATAATGATATTATTCCAAAAATAGTGTTCTATTATATGTAAATTATTATGAATAATAATCTAATTCTATACCTAAATCGAATGTTTAAATTAATTAAGTAAGTGTTGCTGGTCCTGTGCATCAAGCCCGAAGCCCAAATCTCAGTCCAGTTTATACTTGCCTAAAATGTGTACATGCTTATATATATCCGTGTATCTTCATCTATGAAACGAGAATAGAAATCAATTGCTTATGAAATTCATGAATTCATATTTTGATCCTTAATTCTTCTTATTTGAATCCTATATTCTCTGAATATTATTACATGGTATCAAAGCATCGCGCATCGATCTAGGGTTCCCATTCAAATTAAGATTCAGATCTATCTCTCCTGCTAGAAATAATGGCTGAAAGTAAAAGTTCGTCAATGATTGATGTGATGCCGATGATGCCTAAAATAACGGATCGGAAATTAACAGGCACAAATTATCTGGAGTGGAGTAAAACAATTCGATTGTATCTCAGGAGCATGGATAAGGATGATCACTTAATCAAAGATCCACCAACATCAACAGAGCAAGAGGATCAGATCTGGTTAAGAGAAGATGCTCGACTATTTTTGCAAATACGAAATTCAATTGATAATGAAGTTATCAATCTAATCAACCACTGCGAATTCGTGAAAGAATTGATGGAATATCTCGAATTTTTATATTCTAGAAAGGGAAATCTAACCAGAATGTTTGATGTGTGCAAGTCCTTTTACAGAGCAGAAAAACAAGATCAATCTCTCACTACTTATTTTATGAATTTTAAAAGAACATATGAAGAGTTCAATGTTTTGTTGCCTATGAGTATAGATATGAAAGTTCAATAAGATCAGAGAGAGTAAATGGCAATTATGAGTTTTCTGGCTGGCTTACCATCAGAGTTTGATTCGGCTAAGGCTCAAATTCTGTCTGGATCATCAATAACTTCACTGCAGGAAGTATTTAGTCGTGTTCTTAGAACTGAAAGTTCAACTGCTTTATCTCATGCTAACAGCAGTGCCCTGATTAGTACTAATACTAATCATACTTCATATACTAATTCATGGAGACCACCAACTGATTTTAGACCACCATGGAACCACTCACAACAACCTAACTCTTGGAGACCATCATCATCCCCATCCTTAAGACCACAAAGGACTGCATGGAGACCAAGTAATAAAATGTGTTCATATTGCAAGAAGCCTGGGCACTTGATTTCTGAATGTAGAAAACTTCAATATAATAACCAAAACAAAAATCAAGGAGCTGTTAATACTTCTAATAAGACTGTGTTGATGACCACAGAAGAATTTGACAAATACAAAAAGTATCAAGAATCCTTACAGAACTCAGCTAGTAATCCATCATCATCTGTATCTACTATGGCTAATATGGAAAAGCAAGCATCAAAATGGATCATTGACTCAGGGGCTACTGATTACATGTCAGGTAACCCTAAATTGTTTGCAGATCTTAAAATACATGAACATAGTCGAGCTGTCACTTTAGCAGATGGGACTCAATCCAACATTCAAGGATCTGGTAACATAAATATTTCACCACCATTAAAGTCTGTACTATTTATACCCTCCTTATCATATATTCTTTTATCTGTCAGTCAACTTACCAAACACTTGAGTTGCAGCGTATCTTTCTCTCCTCAAGCTTGTATTTTCCAGGATCTTACAACGAAGGAGATTATTGGTAAAGGCTATGAATCTGGGGGTCTTTATATTCTGGATTCTTTACCAATGGCTTGTTCTAGTATAGATTCAGCAATCAAAGTTCATCAACAACTTGGTCATCCCTCTCTTACTCTTTTTAAACAACTTTTTCCACAATATAACCATATTACTACTCTTGACTGTGAATCATGTCAATATGCTAAACTTCATCGTAGTAGTTTAAAGCTAAGAATAAATAAACGTGCAAGTTCACCATTTGAACTTGTACATTCTGATGTATGGGGACCATCATCTGTTGTCTCTAAATTTGGTTATAAATACTTTATAACATTTAGATGATTACTCTCGAGTTACTTGGCTATTCTTAATGAAAAACAGATCTGAGTTGTTTTCTATTTTTTGTAACTTTCATGCTGAAATTCAAAATCAGTTCAAAACATCTATCCAAACCCTAAGGAGTGATAATGCTAAGGAATATACCTCTCATACCTTTAGCTCTTACTTAAGCCAACATGGCATCTTGCATGAAACTTCATGTGTGGACACTGCTTCCCAAAATGGAGTTGCTGAGAGGAAGAATATACATCTCCTGGAGACCACACGAGCATTGCTATTTCAGATGAATGTCCCAAAAGTGTTTTGGGCAGATGTTGTATTAACTGCATGCTTTCTTATTAATCGAATGCCATCTACAATCCTTAATTTCAATATCCCATACAAAGTCTTATGCCCTGACAAACAACTATACCCTATTAAATCTAAAAATTTTGGGTGTACATGTTTTGTTAGAGATGTAAATCCTTAATTGAGCAAGCTAGATCCCAAATCCTTGAAATGTATATTTATTGGTTATTCAAGATTGCAGAAAGGATATAAGTGTTTTTGTCCTAGCTTAAATAAATATCTGGTATTTATAGATGTGAATTTTATGGAAGATAAGCCATTCTATCAGAAATCTCATGTACCAATTCAGGAGGAGAATGGTGGGTTTTTATCTCATGTACCAATTCAGGAGAAGAATGATGAATTTTTAATTTATTCTACTGTATCACCTCAAGAATTAGAAACACCTAGTATCACTGAAACAAGGCCCACTCTTGATCCTAGTCTTGATCTTCCTATTGCTCTCCGCAAAGAAAGGAGACAGTGCACCTATCCTATTTCTACCTATGTGTCATATGAAAATGTATCTGGGTCTACATATTCCTTTATGTCTGCACTAGACTCAATTAATATCCCTAGAACAGTTACTGAAGCTTTATCCAAATCAGAATGGAGAAAGGCAATGATTGAAGAAATGAATGCTCTAGAAACAAACAAAACTTGGGATCTAGTTAAGCTACCAAATAATAAGAAAGCCATTGGATGCAGATGGGTATATTCTGTTAAAATGAATCCAAATGGAACTGTGGCATAATTTAAAGCTAGACTTGTAGCCAAGGGTTATGCACAAGTATATGGTATGGACTATTCAGAAACATTTTCTCCAGTTGCCAAGATGACATCCATCAGATTATGTATTGCTTTAGCAGCTAGATTTAATTGGAAACTTCATCAATTAGACATAAAGAATGCATTTCTCCATGGTGATCTCAATGAAGAGATATATATGGTTCAACCTCCTGGCTTTATTGCATAAGGGGAAAGTGGATTAGTATGCAAGCTCAGAAAAACTCTATATGGCCTGAAGAAAAGTCCAAGGGCCTGGTTCGGGAAGTTTAGCCAAACACTTGAGAAATTTGGGATAGTAAAATGTAAAAGTGATCAATCAGTCTTTCACAAATCATCTGAACAAGGTAATATTCTTTTAGTAGTATACGTAGATGATATAATAATAACTAGTAATGATGACAAAGGTATTGCTTCTCTCAAAACTTTTATTCATGATCGTTTTCAAACAAAAGATCTAGGAGAATTGAAATATTTCTTGGGTGTGGAAGTTATACGAAGCAATAAAGGAATTTTCCTATGTCAAAGAAAATATATATTGGATTTATTAAAAGAAACTGGTAAGCTTGGTGTTAAGCCTCAGAGTACACCCATCATCCCAAATAGCAATCTAACATCAGAAGGAGAATTATTATGTGATCCTGAGAAGTATAGAAGGCTGGTTGGTAAACTTAATTACTTAACTATAACAAGGCCTGATGTTTCATTTGCTGTTAGTATAGTGAGTCAATATATGGCTTCACCCACTAAGCAACATTGGTCTACACTTGAACATATTCTAGGTTACTTGAAAGGTACTTCTGGACAAGGCATTATGTATGCACATCATGGGCATATGAGAGTGGAAAGCTTTGCTGATGCAGATTGGGCTGGATCCAAAGATGATAGAAGGTCAACTACTGGTTTTTGTATATATATTAGAGGAAATTTAGTATCTTGGAAAAGCAAGAAGCAACATATAGTATCACGGTCAAGTGCAGAGTCTGAATACCGAGCAATGTCCAAGGCAGTTTGTGAAGTAATGTGGATTAAGCATCTTTTGAAAGAGTGTAAATTGGAATTTGAGCAACCAACAAAAATCTGGTGTGATAATAAGGCAGCTATTTACATTGCGTCAAATCCTGTATTTCATGAGAGAACGAAGCATATAGAAGTTGATTGTCACTTTATTCGTGATAAACTATAAGATGGTGAAATCACTACTCATTATATTCAGACTGAAGATCAACCAGCTGACATGCTTACTAAAGCATTGAATGGGAATAGAATTAGATATTTAGGAAGCAAGTTGGGTTTACTAGATATATATAACCCAACTTGAGGAGGACTATTATGAATAATAATATAATTCTATACCTAAATCGAATGTTTAAATTAATTAAGTAAGTGTTGCTGGTCCTGTGCATCAAGCCCGAAGCCCAAATCTCCAGTCCAGTTTATACTTGCCTAAAATGTGTACATGCTTATATATATATCCGTGTATCTTCATCTATGAAATGAGAATAGAAATCAATGGCTTCTGAAATTCATGAATTCATATTTTGATCCTTGATTCTTCTTATTTGAATCCTATATTCTCTTAATATTATTACATAAATTAAAAGAACGATATACATAAGTGGGAATGAACTTATTTATTAGATAGGGACAGTGGAAAACTAATATTGAAGGATATAAAGGACAATTTATAAAAATTAAAATATTAAAGGTAGCACGTGCATATTATTGAAAACAAAGATGGAAACAATGACTATGGTGGGAAAAACAATCGGTAACATACCATTAAGTGCCTAAGCATAACAGCAAGTAATAAATATTTTTTAACGATCAAGTCGTGTCTGTAAAAAAATTAGTAATCGGTAGAGTTTTTTGGTATTTGGATTGAAGGTATTAACTTGTTTGGGAAACAAAATAATATTTGAGAAGTAAAAATTATTATAAATTCAATTTTAAATGTAATCAAATGTCCATGTAGGGAAATAAGCAAAGACAGAAGTAAATTCAAGCAGCATGTTGTTAAGTTTGGCAAAAAACAATGATATTATTCAAAAAATAGTGCTAGTTACATCTAATTAAAAAGCTTGATCTGCATATATGTGGAAATGGAGATATGTATTAGATACAGACAGTGGGAAACTAATATTGAAGGATAAAAAGGACAATTTATAAATTTTAAATGAAAACAGTAAATGTGTGAATTATTTAGAAAAAAGAGGACGAAAACGGTGACTTTAAAGGCAAAAACAATCATTGACATACCATTACCTACCTGAGTATGACAATAAGTAAGAAATATTTTAAATGATGAAGTCATGTATAGAAAGAAATGCAGATAATATTTACCTTTATAATGACATGTTTCAAGTAGCTTTGCCAAAAAAAAAGAGGCTAGTGGGATCTTCATCGACAATCATTATTTAATATCAAGAGGAATCTAGTGAGTATTATTTTATGATCCTCCTACAATTGACAAACATGATGTAGAGGCCATTGCTTAATAATATAAAAAGAAAAGGAGAGGAGATTTATTGTTGTAGTTAAGAAGTACTTCAAGGTTTTTGTTTTTTTATTCTAATCAATTATGAATTCACAGACAATTGGATTTTTGTAGAAGGGAGAAGATTATGACAACAAATTCAAAAAATATACTAAGACTTAAAGAACCAATCTGTCTTAATTAATTAGCTATTTTATTTTTACTATGTCCCCCTTTAAAAAAATAGGAAACTCGATTAGTATATAAGATATCATGTTTCCTGTTTTAACATTTTAAAATAGGATATGAACAGTTTTAAACAAATTGCCATTTATGAACCTAAACTTCAACCAAATGATTAAACATGATAAAACAACGTACAACTAAAATTTGTAAAACATAAGTATACATACGAATTGGAGAAAACAAATTGGAGCCATTTGGGAGAATTACGTGTGGAAACGCTTTTTTAATTTTTCAAATTACTTGTAATAGTAATTTTTGTAAATAAGTGTAATAGTAATTTTTGTAATTAATACTTGTTAGCTTGGAAACATCTAGTTATTACACATGCAATTTTTGTGCACTATATATATATGAATAAGGACAGTGTTACAGTGTTTGAAATCTCATTAAGTACCCATGTAATTGATCATTAAACTATGGTTACCAAGATAGAGTATTGTGACATACCTTTGGAAACTCAGCCAATCTGACCTTTACTCAATACCCTAGGAATATTTAGCCAGCATCGCTATTAAGGAAAACACAAAAGTTTTAGTTGCAACTGAAATTTACAGCAAATAAAGTTCGATATTCTCAAAATGAGTTTCATATTCTCAAAGCGAAATATGATCATACAACCACCTAAGCTTAAGTAGGCATGGTTTTCTAATAATGGTTTTCATGTCCATAAAAAGAGACCTGATCTACCAGAACACAAACTTGAAAAACTACGGTTCTGATACTATTTCTGCTTATAATTTTGTACTCATTCATACACAAATTTTCAAATAGTAAGTAAGAGGAAAGTAATGATCAATTTCTTTTGGAATCCATATCAAACAGGAAGCGTACAAAATGGTAAGTATTTGGTAATCTTCCAGCTATTCATTTCTGTCTCGTCTCATTCTACAACCGGTACTATGACGTTGATAATTAGCGTCAAATATTATAGACTTTGAATCCTAAAACAGAAAAATAACATGGATCTTGATGAAACAATTAATAACTATTCTACATCCTCTTTTATCAAACTGAGCATCATCAAAGTAGTAGTTGAACCTGTCCAATACATTGAATTTACGAATATTTCGAAAGAGTTAAAATCAGGAAGTAGTTACAGAATTAAAAAAACGTGAATTCACTGCATTGGAGATGAATGAATTATTGATTGCAATCGCAACTATGTTTGAAAATATCAATATGATGATATAAGTAATACCCAGCTATCTATATATTCAATAAATGTTTTCTATATTGCAAAGTTTGTTAGCTTTGGACCTCACAGTTTTCATATTATTTTCAGGTTTACACCAAACTGGCATATAAAATGGGTAAATTATCAATTAGAAGAAAAATTAGGCATATAAGAGTAGGATGGAGTTTACTTAACCGACAGCTTCTGCTTTCTCCGTAATTACACCGTAAACCTCCAATTTGCAAATCAAAGAAATAAGTGGCTATCTCTTTAAATTCATTTCGGAACCTATCGGGTTTGGTGGAAGAAGAGAGAAAATGTTAGGAAGAAGAATTAATTTCTGTTCAGAACCTATGGATTTTGGTGAAAGAAGAGAGCAGATGTTGAGGGGTATGTACTGGAGAAGAGCAGATGGAAAAAGTGGTATTTTGAGAGGCAGTTGAGTTGATCGAGGGGTTTGTACTGGAGAAGAAAAACATGGGAGTACAAACGTGAAAGCAGTAAGGAAAAAAGGAAACCTGTCAAAACCGGATGACTAACCATTGATATTGTAGTGGGGGAACAGAACATGGGTAGTAGAAATGACAAACACACCCTCTATCATTATTTCCTAGTTTATTCTTTTGGACGTATGTGGATGGATAGGTTTGGAAGTTCAAAAAAGCTTCACCATGCCAAACTATTTACATTATTAGTAGAGATTATCATATTACTAATGCATCTCAAAGACTCTTCTAAGGGTTAACTAGCCCGCCACCAACAACCAAATAACTAACTAATTAAACTTTGGGGTCTGTGCGTATCCTTTATGGATTCTACACTAGTAGAAAGCGAAATCTGTTAGAGCATAACCCGAGTCTTTGCAATCGACCGCTCGGGACCACTGCGGGTCATTACCTATATGCCAGCCCTAACACTAAATACCGGTCCAACAACAATACTGACATAGCCCGTTGACCTTCCATAGCTGAATCTCGTTTAGACTAACCTAATGTAAGTCAAGGAAAATGCCCCTTTCAGTTACTTAATACCTCTTATTAGTGATGAACCAGACCCCGTTTCCCTAAAAGTACCGGGCTATTTAATACTCCAAATCTGAGGCGAACCCTTGGTATATTTTTCTCTACTAATCCGCAAATGCATATCCCTTCCCCACGGGTCTTATGGTTGGAGATGTCCTACATCAGTAGTAAGTATACACAACTGCTGGTAGCCTCTACGTGAAGGGCAAACTTCTATTGTGTAACTCTACCGACCTCACATCCCAATCCACTAAACCTAATCAATTATCCTAGGCCTAACTAGGCCCACTGATTCACGCTTATCCTAAACATATAATTAGGGATATATAATTTACTACTATGAAAACTATACTGCCTCCTATCATTTAATTTCTACCTTATACGCTTGTTACCTATATTCCATAAATGTCAATTGTCCGTAATAAATGGTCATTATTATTCTATTTGGACAATATCTAATAACATTTATTTGTTCGTTCTAATTCAACATAGCATGCCTGTTTTATTTCCCCATAAATGGAATACTAAATCCTTTAACCAGTCCCTTTAAATGCATTTATGTCCCCATTTAATTACTGTAACTCCCTATTAACTGCACATTTATTGCCCTATTAATTTTGGAGTTACTATCTCTTTTCCATTTACACCTCCTAATCCTATAACTTATTTTGCTATTTATAACTAGATGTCCAAATTATAACTAATACGAATATTGATGTATATTACGCTATATATATTTATATTTATAATCGGTAGGCTCGGTTATTTATAATTATATATATACATACATATATATGTATGCGTATATACATATATATATATATACACATACATACATACATATATATATATATATATTCTCTATTCCTAACACATTAATTCCTACGCTTTGGAATTTTATCCCTTTACTTGACTTCTTTTCCATTCTAATCCAAAAAATATGTATAATAAGGTATATCATACTATTAGAATTGTAGATCTGAGAAGATATTTGAGGTTAAGTGGAACTAGATTTATAATAGTAAAATTTATCTTTTCTTTTACAACATTGATTTGCTTCTTCTCTTCTTCTCTTTTATTTTCCACCCTTCTCTGATTTGTGTGTATATATATAATATAATTGTTTATAATTAATAAAAAATAGCAAAGAAGGAAAAATAGCAGAGCTTCGCTGCTTTCGTCAGAAAATTTGAGAAGAGAAGTGAGGGGTTGGGCCTGTATTTATGGGCGCTCAAATCAATCGTATCCGTTATATTTAAATAATTAAATCTGGATCGTTCGACCAAGGTTCAACCCTAGCCATTACTCCAAGGCCGGTCGATCACTCCCCGACAGTCGACCACTAATAGCTGACGACCTAAGGAAGGGGTCAACCGGTGGGGTCCGCATTTAATATTATTTATTTCCTATTTTCTACTTTTAATTATTTTCGTTTTGAAAACTTCAAACGCTGGTAACTTCTTCGTTTGAGCTCCGATCACAATACTCCAACTATGAAAGTTGCTCAAAAAATCGCAATGAATGCAATAGTGCAAGTTTCATGGTCAAATTTTGATGTTTGCTCAAATTCTATTTTTGAGCTTTATTGATTATCGTTTATTTAACGGGGTGTTACATTCTCCCCCTTAAAATAATTTCATCTCTAAAATTCCTCAAGGGTTGAATCATGTAATATAGCACATAACTAATCTAAGGTATCCAACCAATTAGTGTACAATCAATTTTGCAGCCAAACGTGTACAAGTGCACAGTGTATCACAATATATATGATATGCATGTTGAATGATTCTAAATCGACGCCTCCTATATGACTTCATTCTTTTAAAAACATTTTGAAAATATGATGCAAACAACATATACATATTGGCGGTTCTATATTTATGCAAGTTTCAAAAATCAAAAATCATTTTTCACACAATAATTTCCACACCACTATGAGTAGGAGTGTGCTTCAACCAATTTTGCATCCAATCCCTACCACCCAAAACCTAGCACACAATTTCTAACATCCAAAATGTAACGACCCGTATTTTTAACACTGTAAAAATACGAATTAAAATGAAAATTTTGGATAAAAATCCGAAGGAAATAAAATTTTGTGTTGTTAAATGTGAATTACAAGTTAAAATACAAAACTGAATTCTGAAATAACTTATTTGTAAATTAAATATGGATGTTAACTTGTAGTGAATGTAAATAATGAATTGAATTTGATTGTAAACGAAATTGGTTATGATTGTAAACAAAGAATAAATAAAATGGTAGATTTAATAATGGAAGTTTATGTTATTGAAACTAATATAAATAAATGTAACTCAATATTACAGTTGATTGAAAGTAGATAATTATTGAAACTGTAATTTGATAAAGATGTTAACTTGTAATTGAACGTAAGTAAAGATTTAAATTTGAATGTAACAAGTAATTGAATTGAATTGAGTTTGATTGTAAACAACAAAATAAATAAAATGTTACATTTAATATTGAAGTTATAATATTGAAATCAACATAAATGAATGTAATTTAATATTACTGTGAATTTAAATAAGATGATAGCTGAAGAAAATGAAAGTAAATGAATTATAAACTATTGATAATAATGTATAAGTAAATGGTTGATTCAATAATGAAAGTGTAAATCGAAATAAAGGAATTCAATTGGAATTAAATAACTTGAATTTGAATTACAATATAATTGAACGTTGAATCTAATGTAATCTTTTATACTGGATTTACAATGGAAAACTGCATTGTAAAAGATTGTTAATTACTGTGAAATTAAAAATGGGATTTGTGAACAATTGAAATTTGATTTAAAAGTTAATAATTTAAAATTGGGAATTTTATATTGAAATTAAACAGTAGAAATAGCCATTTTTACAACTATCTCGGATTTCGACGAAACCAGTTTCATCGGATCCGTAACAGTGAATTATTGTAAGGTTTCAATTTTCGTAGCAATCAGACTTGTCGTTTGGCCGTGCGAGCTTGAAACACGTAGAAATTTAAATGTCGAATTTAATTAAAATAATCGACTTCAAAAAGCTATCTTCCACATACGATTGAATTAGGGCTTGAAACCTTTTCCATTGCATCCGGAATAGGGGTATAACATTATAAACGCCTAGCGGCACGCCTCGATAGGAGTTCGAAATAAATATCTAGATATTTGAATTTAAAATAATAATAATAAATAATTTGATTTGACCATACCCTTCACATCTGTCTGTTTTCTTCTTATCAGCCGACACCCTAGTATCTATTTCCTATTTCCTATTCATACACGCCTACTCTCCTTCTTCTTTATTTGCACGCAAGCTTCAGGCAGTAAGAAAAAAATAAATCAAAACTTCAAAAATTTCTTTCTCTTCCAATACTCGATTAAAAATCACGAGATTTGTTTCAAAAATCACGTTTTCATCGAAGCTTCGACCTGACACAGTTTCACAGGAATCGACGTTGACTTGGGTTAGGAGCGTACGGCTCCTATAGCTAGGGTTTGCTAAATCGAGTGATTTAGCGATCGATTCGCAGATTGGAGTGCGTATTTGAGCTCGTCATCGAAGATAGCACCTCGGAGCACGTTTTGGTGGTGTGCGGTTGTGGGTAGGGACGTGCGGCTTCAGCGTGGTCGAGTAGTCGTGCTCTAGGTCGCACATAGCATGGTAGGTCCGAGCGTGATGATGTTGGCACGTGCAAATGCGGTTCGTCGAGAGGGAACTGTTGGTGAAAGCGGTTCGACAAACGGAGGTCCCTAGCTCCGTATCGCTCCAAATTAGTGCACGGCTTTGGTGGGTTTCTTTCTCGTGCACGTACTGGCACTTGGGGAAGATGATGTTGTGTGAGCCTTGGGCCTTTGGTTTGGTAAGGGGTTAATTTGAATTTTAGGACTTCAATTTAATATTAATATCGACGAACTTATATACTGTATATCTCATTCATACGAGGTCCGATCGGTACGAAACTTTTTGCGTTGCGATTCCGATGATGAGAGCTTCAAAATGAAACTAGTTTGGATGGATTTGGAGACGGTGGAAATTTGGGCTAAAGTTGGGCGTCGTCCAGTTTTAGTTCCAAACCGGAATGTCTCGGCGATAACAGAAAATCAATGTGAGTGTTTTATAACGCTCACAACGTACTGAATATCTTTATGGTAGTTAAATTTGATATTATGAAGTGATATGAATTTATTTGTCGTTGTTTGATAAAAATTTAATTGTCATATAGATTGTCGTGTGAATTCACCGTTGAAAATTTAAATTGACAATAAATTGAAATTAGGATTTAATTGAAATCAAATTTCCCGATATTGATAACTATGAAATTGTCGTGAATTGTATTGACTATTGGATGATTTATTTCGATGGATGCTATTGGTTGATATTTAAATGTTTGGATGTTTATTTGCTTATTTATATCCTGTTATACATGCACATGACACTGTGATTGGTTTAAGTAAAAATATATTCATCCCTGACATTTAATTGAAATAACTAACCACTTGGCCATAGGTTAGAGAATTATATACGGACACCGGGTTGGTTAAATTAAATGATTTTAAAAGTTGTTTTGAAATTATTTAAATGAATTAATTTTAAGAATAGAATCCAATTTATGGAAATTGAATTATTTCGAATTGAAGCTCGAGATGTTGAAATTTAAACTTGGTAAATGAAATTGTTTAATTATTCGAAGCTTAGATTTTTAAGAAAAAAATGAAATACGACATAAATTTTCGAAAGCTGATTTGTTTTAAAAGATTGGACTTTTAATCGAACTCTGAATATTTCTAAGAAAATTTATATGAAATGATATTTCAAGTTTGAGTTTGGAATTGAAAATTAATTTGAAATTGAGGTATAAATGGAATTATCAAATTTAGTTTTGAAATGTGAATATTTAAAGCTTTGAGATATATGGAAATTGAAATGGCTTATTTTGTGGTTCAAATATGTATTTGAAATGGTTTATTGAGAAGCTGAATCGAGTTGAAATTGATGATTTGAGATTTGATTAAATTCTAATTTTGGAATTCGAGTTATGTGAATCGTTTTGTGGAATTTGAGGAAGCTATTTTATATAAAGTATTTTAAACTATATCTAAAACTATTTATATTTTATTTTATATATTTTAATATAAATTATCTTAATATAAATCATTTTCAATATAAATTATTTTCTTAAAAACTATTTTAACTTATAACTATTTTATATAAACCATTTTATTGTATAAACTATTTTCTATATATACAAATTTTAATATCTAAACTGTTTAAGAGGAAAGTGTTAGGATTCCAAAATGTTATGATTTCAAGCTATGATTTCAAAGTGTTATGAATTTCAAGGTTTTGATTTCCGAAGTGTTTTGATTTTAAAAGACTTGTGATTTCGAAAGCGGTATAACTTTGGAATGTGATATGATTTTGGAAATGGATTTATTTGAAGTGAAAGTGATATCGTATTGATACGATTTTGAAATTTAAATGAAATATTGAGGCGAGAAATGATTTTCGAAATGAAATCGTATATTTTAAGTAGATATGATGATTTTGAAATGGGTTTGATTTTTGAAGCGAATATGATATTTTGATAATCAATTATGAATTGATTTTGAAAATGTAAAAGAGCCATCGGTGTAATAATTACGTAGTTATTGAAGAGTCCGGGATCGGATATGGACATACTCTCTGTCGATACCGAAAACCACTTTAATAACTATTATACGCGGAGTGTTGATCCAGAATGAAGTGGATGGCTTGATGAACGCGTTGACTGAAGAAAGAGAACGATATTGGATGACCCCTGACATGACTAAAATAGGAGCCGCGCCGGGCCATTGAGGTTCGCCACCTCTAGCGGACACACTTCTTCGATACCATGTCTATTACTGTTGTGATTCGATTTGGGTGCACCCCTCGATTATGGGAGTGTTGTTTCGCGGTGTTGGGGTAGTAGCTGCTATGCCCAACATCAGTCCGGATCACGCAACTACTAGTATCCTAGTTGGTATTGCCTCATGTACCTTGTCATACTGATTATCCTATTCGCGACCACTACGATTTTGATTTGTACCTTTAGTATATGGATTGCCCTCTGGTGACTTCCGGTTTTGGGGAAACTACAGTCTTGTATATGCTCTTGGGAATATAAACTGTGTTAAGGGTGGAATGGGCCATGGCTTAACGCTATTTTAATACTTTTACTTTAATGTAGACATATTATAATAGCGTATTGTACTACATAGTAGATAGTTTAACGGATCCTTGAGAGATGGAAAAATCCCATAACATCTCTTAAGTTATTGCACTCACGTTGACACTGGATAGGAGATGTCAAACCCCGTAAACATCTCTGACGCCGTCACACTCATATTTTCTTATTCGATTTGACTTACATGAGATATTTTAGTCCTGACTCGAGTGTTTTGTCTTTTCATCACGCTCGGGTCAGCCTGAGCATTTCAGATAAGGTTGAAGATCTATTTTGGAGGACGAAGACGGAGTTTGGTATTACATCATTTGTATTCTACTACCATATTATTTTTCCGCTGCATTATTGTATTATCTCTGATATGTATGTAACTCTGATTTATGATGTATAATAATAATCAAATTTATTTATTTAACAGCTTCATGAACTGTTATTTTATTATTATATCTTGTTCCTTCCGCTGCAAGATTCTGAGTTTTCTTCTGTTCTTTCTTTCCTTTTCTTATTTAACCCCAATAACCATCTGCCTTTTTGAACGGTTTGAGTTGGACATGTGTGGATTATTGTCGACTTGAACGGTCAAAAATGGCGGGTCGTTACACAAAATTTTTGAAAATCCAGTTTTTTTGAATTAATATTTTTTGTCGGAAAAGGAATTTTGATGGAAAATTTTACATTTCCATCCTTCTTTTGGATACCTATTTTTTGTACCTTGAAACCTTCTCTTTTGCTCCTGGATTTTGTTAACTTTTCTTAGTACAATTTGCATAAGGAGGTTTATTTTTGGATGTTAAATCATAATTATCCTAAATGCAAGTTTCGTTTGACTATCAACAAGGTAAAGAAATAGAAATTCCAAAGCTAAACAGCTTTTTTCTTATTATTATCTAAGTTTTGTATACTATCACCCTTGCCAGATAGTAAAATTCATATTTACTAACACGTTAACCATCCCTACGCTAAGCATGTGGCTTTTGAAAATTAGAAATTCTCTAATTTTCCATAAAAACCTTTTCCTCCCTTTCAATCAAGCTTACAAAATAGTTTGAAAAACTGAATTTCCAAAAGCATTTAAAAACCAATTTTTTCAAAAGCACCTGAACATAATTTTCCGAAATCATTTGAACCAAACTTCTCAAAAGATTTGCCGCTCCATTAAAAACAAATCCATACACATCTTAATGTAATCGGGACTCAATCAATGAGTTAATGCTTGATTGACCATAGCAATGTGCAGTTAATTCTAGATTTGGGGAACTTTTCCTTTTACTCTAAAACAACAAACATACACACCTATTTATAAATTTTAGGTTTTAAGGCATATGGATAATGACCTGTGATTTCGAAACAACCTTTCCCTGTCCTTCGCTTGCTAAAAAAAATTTCCTCCAAAATTATAAAGTTTTTTGGGGTTAAAGCTTTCTTTATTCTGTTGCTAACCTAATTTCCTAATTAACTTCCAACTTTAATAACATTTATCGCTAGTTAAGCATCCTTATGAGATTTCCTTATTTACACTATTTTCCAATATGTATAGCGGTCAAGGCCCATCTAAACCATCAACACGGCAATAAAATAGGAACATATCTCATATCATATCGTACACTTTTTCAATATTCGAAGGGAGACAACTAGCGATTACAACCCAAATAATCTTTAAAAACAATTGTTGGAAGTTGCCCTTCAACATCAATTGGTGTTAATGATGTTGTGGCCCTATCTCTCCTTGTTCAATTAAGATGGATGCTTTTAGTATGTCATTCAAACATAATCCACATGTCTTAACTACCTCCTTGGCTCCCAATAAATAAGGTCCATCCATTGTTTCAATCATTACACCCGATTATGGGATAAATTGTGCATTACCACACTGCAGTGGGTAAGCAGTATAAAATATACACATTTAGAATAACTCTTCAGAAAATTGGCTTGGTGGAATAACTTTCCTACCATCTATCTTTCCTTCCTTGACTCAACCAACATTTTTATGTGTGTTTGCCATCTCATTGCCCTCTTCTCCAATCATACTATGATAATCATTCAATGAAAATATCTTGATAGTATCCTCAAACTTTGGTATTTACTTTCCTTATCCTTGATCTTTCAAGCGAGTATATCCTAGAATTCGAAAAATTGTACTTTGATACCGTTCCCTATTCATTTAAGGGTTCTTCTTACGGCTTCCACACATCTCTAATAAAATTCCTAGGTTCATAATGATATTTCTTATATTCAATGGGGTTTTCTTATTGCTACCCGACGAGCATCCATAGCTATTTTATTCGTAGCATAAACCTTTACCCCATCTTACGTAGGCAGTCATCCCTATCTACTCTATATCTAAAATTGGTTTGGGTTTCACCACTGTTTATAAAACTAATACTTCACGATCATAAAGTTCCTAACCAAAACCTTTATCTTTGAAAATATAAACTTAGGAACCTTTTTATCAAATTAAAAAAATTCTTGGTTTCCAAAAAGGAGACATGTAAAACTTTTCGAAGACTTTCTTCAACATAAATTTACTTCTTTAAAATAGGATTTTTAACTCAAAACATTTTTCATGTTTGCATCCACAAACCCAATTGTTTTACAAAACCCTTTTTTTCGTCGACGTCTTCAAACAACGAAAATTGAAGTAGACACATATAACTTCCATTTTATTATTTTCCTTAACTCAACTTCATCAAAAATCTAGCTTATCTTTTCATGGTTATTAGTGCACACCTTCTACTAGGAACCTGCTCAATCCTTCTTTACATCTTGCTTCTAGATGCTTGCAACATATAAGTTATTATCTCCCATCTGTCTAGATGAAATGTTCATCTTCAATTGGCTCCACCGAAATCTACAATCATAAGACAGCCTAGGCCTAACAAATGAGTCAAGTACCATCTAACCTCTAGGATTCTTCTATATGCCGTGCTCATGCTCTACTCGGTCAATGCCTTGTGGTACATCCTACACTGCATGGGGTAATCGGGGTAGCGTATAAATTTAACTCTATTTATTGTTCCAACCCATAGTTTCCTCGTCCATCTTTTCGAAATATGGTCGCAACTACTTCTATAGTCGGAATTTATGGAGTTTGGCATATAATATAGATAATTATAGGTAAAAATAAAAATACATTATCTCGATGTATCCTAATTCCTATGATCAACTAACATAAGCTCTGATACCAAATGTAACAATCCGCAGCTTAATTTGCCTTAATTTCTGAGTATATCGAAACCCAAGTCCATTAGGGTACGATTCGTTGGTTTGGGTGACACGTAATAAGTATAAGCATATCAGAGAGCGATCAATATAATTCACAATGGAATAGAAAATTATAATAAAACATATATACCAACTAAGGCTACAACATAGGAATCAATATTATTCCTTTGATATCTAGTCACCTTGTTAGTGTCGAGCATGAAAGATAAGACTCCATCATCTGTAGTTCCTGTGTTGCACTAGTATCCTATCCCTCTAAATCTATCTTGTAGGTTGTAAAAGGAGGGGGTCAGAACAATGTTCCAGTGACTGGAAAATTACACACTTTACCAATAACATTAATATATGCCGATTGATTTCCATTTAAGTGTTATGTTTATTATTTACGGCTAATCCGTTCAATCTTATATGCACATACGAAATGCCTATCCTCCTTCGAGATATAACTATATATATGCTTGTACATACATACATACATACATATATATATATAAATGATGTATTACCTAAAAATCACGACCATTTAATAATTCTTAAATAGGGAGGAGGTAAACCTAATGACCATTTAATACCTAAATCCTGAAGTGGCCCTCCGTAGCTTAATCATTAGTCAATCGGTTCGGGCTATGGAGACCGATGACTCCTAGATGTGGCTTTATAATGTAATTAACGTATTACTAACGCATCTCAAAGACTCGGCTAAGGGTTAACTAGACCACCTCCAACAACCAAACAGCTAACTACTTAAACTTTGAGGTTTATGTGTATCCTATATGAATTCTGCACTAGTAGAAAGCGGAATCCATCAGGGCATAACCCAAGTCGTTGCTATCGACCGTTCAAGACCGCTGGTGGTCAAAGCCTATATGCTAGCCCTACTACTAAATAAAGATCCAACAATAATACTAACATAGCCTGTTAACTTTCCACTGCTGAAATCGCGTTTAGACTAACCTAATGTAAGTGAAGGAAAATGCCCCTTTTAGTTATGTAATACCTCTTTTTAGAGATGAAGCAGATGCCATTTCTCTAAAAGTACCAGGCTATTTAATACTACAAATCCGAAGTGAACCCTTGGTATATTTTCCTCTGCCTATCGACAAATGTATATCCCTTCCCCACGGCTCTTATGGTTGGATATGTCCCACATCAGTAGTAAGTATTCACAACTGTTAGTAGCCTCTAGGTGAAGGATAGACTTCTATTCTGTAACTTTACCGACCTCGCATCCTAACCCACTAAACCTAACCAATTTTCTTAGGCCTAAATATTGGACTAGACCCACTTTGCCTTACCTTGCTCCAGAGCCCTCCTCAAAGTTTCATCCAGTTCCGTACATCTTTGCCTTAGATTTGCCAATTTGACCACTCCTTTCCTAATTACCTAAAAGCACTAAAAAACCACATTAAAACACAACACATAAACATGTAGTCTCATAAATAAACATTCATTTATACATGCAATGCATAAGAACATGATAATCAAGCAAATCCTAATCTAAATCGAACTTTTACCCTAGCATATGAATATGAACAAAAAAGGTTGCAAAACTATTTAACAACCACCTTAAAACCTTTAAATTTTGGTCGTAAACATATGTTAAAATGTGGCTACAGTTAATAAATAATTTAGGATCAAAATCATGTTAAAACATTATTTTTAACTATATAAACAAGCATAGTAGAGTGAGATGTCAAGAATCACTCACTAAATACCTAATATACCGATTGCTCCTCTTAGATCTCAAGTGGACAACAAAAGAGAGGAATGCAAATTAGCCAAAATTATAATCTCAAGTTCCTCTGTGCTAATTATCCTTCTAATTACGATTTAGGCTAAGATTAGTATGGAAAAAGTAGGTTTTTTTGATGAAATTAGGGCTAATAAAGCTTTAAAGCTGTTTTAGGGAAGATGGAAATGACCTAGATCAGTTCTTACAGCCTTCCCTTAGCACAATTTTTAAGATAGATTAGTGGGCCTAAGTACAAGCTTAGTTAGTTACCCACTAATGTAGGCCAGCAGCTATAACTTTTAAATGGTAAGTCCATTTTTCTATTATGACCACTCTATGGAATGAGAAATCATCATCCTAAAGCAACGATAGTGGTTTGAACTGGCTCCTATGAAAAGTTATAGTCCATACAATATTTTCAAGGTCAAATGGTCACATTGAAATTCGATGAAAATCAAAAATGTAGAAAATATCCCAAAGAGTCACTTTCTAAAATTTTAGAGTCATACAACCTCATATGAATATAGTAAAAATATTTTAAGATGATACGATATGCAAAATACGCTCATTACTCTCTCTCTCCCTTTTAGGAATTTCGCCATCGAAATCCCTAAATAAGTCAAACATAGGTACCCCACAGGCCTAGCAATCAAATGCAACCATCATACATATCAAATAAGCAGCCATGCAATCAATAGTGTAGGTAAGTATATCCTTGCATGCGAGATACTAAACTACCCTATATGATATCAAAGGTGAAAGTAAATATGATAAACTATAGGCCTACTATACAATGAGATCCTGACATGTGGCCCTCATGCTCTCCTTGGTTTCCCACGTGTAATCGCCTTCACTTTCGCCCCAATGAATATTCACTAACTCCACCATCTTCCTCCTAAGCTATTTCATATTGCGTCCGATAATACGAACCGGCGTACGAGATCTCGAAGCTTCTGGTTCAATTTCGATATCATCAAGTTGATCTGGTGCAATCGTCACACTTGAGTCATGCATAAACTTTCATAGATGAGAATCGTGGAAGTTGTTGTGCACTTCTGCCATCTACTAAGGTAAGTTGACCCTATATGCTAGGTTCCTAATCCTCTCTACTATCAGAAAAGGACCTATAAATCTCGGTGCCAACTTCCCCTTACTATCGAATTAGATAATATTCTTCAAAGGAGGAATCTTCACAAACACAATATCGCAAACAGAAAATTCTAAATCCCTACATCCTCTATCATTATGGCTCTTCTACTTATTCTGAGCAGCTTTCATTCGTTGCCAAATAATCTCTATCTTCTCTATGGTTTCCCAAATCATGCCTGGCCCAAGTATAATTTTTCGACTGCTTCCCACTAGCATGAAGAAGCGTCACATGGTCGGCCATACAATGCTTCATAAGGTTCCATACCGATACTAGATTGATAGCTATTGTCGTATGTGAATTCTACTAAATGCAAGTGATCATCCCACGAGCCTCCAAAATCGAGAATGCAAGCTCGCACGAGATCTTCCAATATACGATTCACCCTCTCGGTCTACTCATCTGTTTGCGGGTGATAAGTTATACTGAGATGTAGCTCGGTCCCTAATGCCTCTTTTAAACTCTTCCAAAATCCACTAGTGAATAACGGGTCTCGGTCACTCACAATGCTCTTCGGTACACCGTGAAATCGTACAACACATTTCACATACAACTCGGCCAGTTTGGTTGCCGTTCTGCCTGACTTGATGGGTTTAAATCTAGCGCTCTTGGTCAATTAGATCGACTGTGACCCAAATGTTGGCGTACCCTTCTCGAGTCCTTGGTAGCCCATCAATAAAATCCATCGATACTTTCTCCCACTTCCATTCGCGAGCTTCAATGGTTGCAACAACCCACTTGGCTTCTTTTGCTCTGCCTTAACCAACTGGCAGTTCATACACTTCGAGATGAATTGTCCCAACATCCTTCTTCATCCCCTCCTAATAATATGTATGCTTTATATCACGGTACATCTTATTACCACCAGGATATATAGTCAACCTAGAATGGTGGCACTCTCATAGCACCTCATCTCGCAATCTATCAACATTGGGGACAAAAAGTCTCCTGTCCTTATGGAGCCAACCTTCTTGGTCAACTTCATACTACTTCTTATCTTCAAATTCTACTCTCCCTTCTATTTTCATCATGATCTCTGCTAGTCTAGCTTCTCGCCACCGATTAGTATCGATCTGCTCAATCAAAATAGGTTTTATTGTAAACTTGCCAACATCTTTGGATCTAACTCGTAATGAGGTCTAAAGTCATAACCAGCAATATACTTTAACTGCTTCCACTCCATGAACATCACTCCCAAACTAGAATGTCTTTTACTTAATGAATCGGCGATTGCATTTTCTTACCAGGCGTATAAGAAATGCCAAAGTCATAGGAGGCCAAGAATTCAAACCATGGCTGTTGGTGAAGGTTGAGTTTCTTCTGGGAGAAAATGTACTTTAAATATTTATGATCTGTGAATAGATCGAACCTTTCTTCTAATAGATAATGCCTCCAAATCTTCAAAGCAAACACTATCACCGCCAACTCCAAATCATGGGTTGGATAATTTTTCTTGTGCGGGTTTATCCTTTTGACTACCATAGGCGACAAACTTCTGTATCAATACTGCACCCAATCCAGTAACATAAGCATCCGTATATATTGTCAGCTTTTCTACTTGGAATGGTCAATACTGGTGCACTCATCAACTTCTCCTTTAGACTCACAAACGCATGCTCACACTTTGTATCCTAAATAAAAGTCTGATTCTTCTTCGTCAAATTGGTCAATGGCACTGCTACTTCAAGAAGTCCTTGATAAAATGTCTATAATATCCCACCAATCCTAGGAAACTCCTCATATCCATATCATTCTTAGGTTGGCTCCAATCCTAAACCGTTGCCACCTTGGCAGGATCTCTTGCGATGCCCTCCTCAAGGATGACATGACCCAAGAATCTCACTTTCCTTCTCTAGAAGTGTCATTTCAAAAAAATTGCTTTCAACTTATGCCTCCTCAACACTTCAAGAACAATCCTTAAGTGCATCTCGTGTTCCTCCTCCATCCTATAATATATTAGAATATCATCCATGAACATAAGTATGGACTTATTTAGCTGATCCTTGAAGATGCGATTCTTGGGATTAAAAAAGTATGTCAGAACATTGGTTAGCCCGAACGACATAACCAACCACTCATAGAAACCAGATGATGTACGAAATGCGGTGATCGACACCCTCTTCTTCGCCAATCTTAACTAGTGAAATCCCATTGCAAAATCCAATTAGGAGAACACCTTCGCACCAAGGAGCTGATTGAACAAGTCGTCGTTACATGGAAGTGGATACTTGTTCTTCTTTGTCACATTATTCAGCTCATGGTAATCTACACATAACTTCAGAGGGTCATCAGCCTTAGTGATGAATACTACAAGTGCACCCTACTCAGATATACTCCTACGGATGAATCCTCTCTTCAACAAGTCCTTTACTTGCACTTCCAACCCCCTTTTCTCTCTGGGTGCCATACACCTCAAAGGCATAACTATTGGTCTGGCACCTTTGCTAAGTCAATACGAAACTCAATATCTTAGTGCGGCGGTAATTCGCTCACCTCCTGAAACACATTCGGATACACTCTAACGATAGGCATAGATGACAACCTGTTCTATGGAACCTTGATCGAATATAGAAAGCTAACCATAACCCCATCCTTCGGCAGGCAGCCAATCATTACCACTCGCCCTTCTACAGCCCCGACTATCACCAAACAGCTTCTCGCAATCCACTACCACTGCATACTTTCTTAGCCAGTCAATCCCCAAGATATTCCCGAACTCAATGAAATTCAAAACAAATAAATCACAAACAAAAGAGCATCCATGACTGGATAAGATAAAATCACAACAAACTATACATAGGCCAGTGGAACCTCCAACAGGTTCGTCATAATCATGGGTCGGTCAACTATTTCGGGTTTTGATCCCAATCTATCTACTAGGTCACTAGATATGAATGAATATGAAGCCCTGGTATCGAATAAAACATGTTTGGGAACGTCATAAATGGTAAGCATACCATGAATAACAACACTCCTCCCCTTCTCTTTGGCCAAGGGAGCACTCGACGAAGTTGGAACAATGTCCAAAGCATATGCCTTCACAACTTGCTTCTATGTGCTGGCTTTGGACAACTTTTCTGCATATGTTTGAACTTGCCACTATTTTAACACTTCTACTTCACATCAGTTTTGCAGTCTTTGATCAGATGACCCTTGTCTCCACAACCATAATAGATAGGTTCTCATTTAGCCTTCTTCTGAGCATTCTTTCCCCAAAACCACTTCCACTTTCCATTCAATTTCTTCTTGCCTCCATCGCCTTGTTGCAGTTTTGGATCTTTTTGGAGGACAACAACTAATTTGGAATTAGGGAATGACTCACCAAATTCTCCCTTAGATAGTCATCCAAACCCATAAGAAATATCTTATTCTTCCTTAATGGAGTGTCGATGAAAGACATCCGTACTACGACAAAGCATCAAACTCAGTAATATACTCGAAGATAGATATATCTCCCTGCTTTAGATCAGCGATTCTCCTAAATAGCAACGACTTCAGGGTAGTCGGAACGAACTTCTCCTCAATCCTAGCCTTGTACTGGACCAAAGTGAACCGATCGTCGGGTGCAACAATGGTAATAGCATTCCACCGGTTCATGGCCTGCCCTTGAAGCTGTCTAGATTCCAACTTTTTTTTATGGCATCATCTACTTCCATGTCACCAAACATACGCTCGTAGGTGTCCAACTAATCCTGCACTTCAATGGCCGACTTTGTTCCAAGGAATGGCATGCCTCCCAAGGTGTAGCAATACTTGCATACCTTAGCAAAGTCAGCCCTCGACGCCCGCACCTGAGCAGCACCGGCAGCAGTAACATTTGGAGTGGTCGCTTGGGCATTTTGCAGCATATTCGCCACCATTGCATTGAACATCACCTACAAGTTAGCTTTAGCAGCCCCATAACCGCTCCTCCCTCAACTCTAGAGATGAAGTTCCTTATAGTGTTTCTTGTTTGCTGGCTCATTCTCAATCTATAACAAGAATGATTAGTCTCTCAAAAAAAACTAAGTCGATGGTACCCATATGTGCATGCGACTTATATACCATATATATGTTACTACAAATATTCACCTTTCGACTACGTCGAGACCTCTTTAAGCGAAGAACAAGAGGGAAGAGCTCTAGCTGAACCTTTTGAAAGAGTCGAAGGGATGCTATCAACAAAGTCTGGAAGTTCTGGAACCTTTCGAAGGTGTCGAAGGGTCTTTACATCCAAGATCCAGTGACTTCTTACCTTTCGAAGAAGAGGAAGGAGTCGAAAGCACCCTTCCGCCTTCATTAACAACCTTTCGACTAGATGAAGACCTTTTGATTAAGTCGAAGCCACCCCTTTCGAAGACAATGAAGAATAGCTCTTTGAACATATGCCAAACCATTTGAAACCAATGGTTTTGCCTTCATTCAAACTGCTAGAAAGCAAGCCTTGTCACAAGCAACCCCTTCGAAAGCTATAGTAAGCCCTTCGAATCGGTTGAAACCAATGTGGTCCAAGAAGGGTACCGCATCAGATCGGAAACAAGAGCACGGGTGTAACCGACATCATCAAAACCAATGAGCAAAGGCTACCGACGGAGTCGGAAGAACTTACGAGATAACTCAAAGAAGAGGAGCGCCACCATACCTTTCGACAAAGGCGGCAACATGCTTAAGTCTCCCAGCAACCACTTTCCGACCCAGTCGAAAGCATCAAGGTCGAAAGGTGTTGACCCGCATCTATAAATAAGACCCAAGGTTCATGTTTTAGAGATCTGATTCCTCTCATTCTAAATTTGTACTTCTTTAATCAAGAGTGTTGTAACCCTAATTACAAGATTAATTTAAGGGATTAAGGCAATAAAGCCATCTCTTGTTTATAAAGGGAAGTCTCGAATACTTTAGCCTACTTTACTGTTTCCTTAAAGCTTTTGTTGGATTCACTTTTATGTTTCAGGTTTCGCCTTCATTGTAAGGCCACTGTCAACACAGTCGAAACCAAGCAAGATTTAAACAATTTCAAGTTCTTACTTCAAGTAACCTACCTCTATGTTTTAGCTTTCGACAAGATCAAAACCCTTCACCAAAACACTGTAGCTTGTGATTTCTAATTTGAACCCAAGGAGGTTAAGCTCAGAGCTTTCAATGGAGTCGAAACCCCAGTCTTAGACTCCCATATAGAGTTTTAACACCTAAACCACCCAGCTTTTGATAGAGTCGGAACCTCTATCTTAGATTCAAAGATTGAATCCCAACCAACCAATAATCAAAGATTTCGACACGGTCGAATCCAATCAAGAAAAACGTTATCCAGAGTGTTTCATTTATTTTGAGAAGGGAAGCTTTCGAAAGAGAATCTACAGTTTCATTAGAGTCGTCATTAAGTATGGAACCCAACCCTTTCGACACGGTCGAAAGGTCTACATAAGTAATCCCAGCCTACTAAAGCCAATTCAAGAGAAATTTCAAAAAGGATTCATACTTTCCTTTCCACATACTTGCCTAAAGAATAATTCTCATTCCTTAACATAACTTTGGAGTGTTGACAAGAAATCTTGTTAGCATTTTTGGCGCTGGAAGGAGGGCCTGAACCTCGGACTTGGATAAACCCCCAACACTACTATTCTCTAACCTTACTTAACCCTCTATCAAATTTCATCTACTTCGGTTTGATCATGGCCTGAAGAATTAAGAGATCTAAACAAGGGTCATCCGTACCTCACTTATAAAGATTCTCCTCAATGATCATTAAGGATTCCAACCAAGATGAAGAGCAAAGGTTAAGATTAGAAGCTCTAAGGATTATAAACAAAAAGAAAGCAGAATCTTATGATCCTGAGAAATGGAGTTTAAATCCCTTTCATGTTGGCCCCATGATGCAGGCCAAGTATTAGGTCATGACCGACCTAACGAAATCTTAAGTCGTTCAGAAAAGTTGAGTCGTTTACGACCTAAGAACATGGGAGCTAACAAGGAAGTGATAGCTTGCGAACAACCTAACAACCTATGGGTTAACGAGCATGAGTTGGATCGGGTGCGACCTAGTGGGGTTTTAGGTCGTTTACGACCTAAGGGAGAAGCTTTAGATCGGCCACGACCTAACAAGGTACCAGCGCAAGGCAGTGAAGCGACTTATACAGAAGAAGAAAACAATTAACTTAAGATAAGTCGTCTACGACCTACGACTTAGTTAAGTCGTCTGAAATCCTTAAGTCGTGAACTGGGTTAAGTCGTTGAAGTCTTATTCCCTAAGTCGTCCATGTTATAAGTCGCGTGAAGATGCTGTTTCCTTAAATCGCAAACGAGTTACGACTTAAGCCAAGTCGCATGAAGAAGTTCTGAAGCCGAGATTCTTAAGTCGTAAGTCGTATGTGTCAGATATTTTAGGTCGTTCTTTTATAAGTCGTGGGTGTTTTGCTGGACTTTGTTGTATATGTGTTGAGTCGTTTGTACTTAAGTCGTAGGTCGTGAGTCGTGTGTCAGTTAGGTCGTATACGACCTAAGTGTTGTAAATTTGTGATGTTGTGTGGGTTGTAATACAAGTGCTTGAGTCGTGGAGTGTTGAGTCGCTGTCGACTTATGATGAGTCGTAAGTCGTATATGACTTAAGGGTCTGGATTGTAAAATGCTATAAATAGGCGTGAGTTGTACATTTGAAAGTTAGTTGATTTTAAATAAAATTCTTGTTTGTTAGCTTTGTGCTTTCAATTAAAATCGGTAGTTGAGTGTAATCTCCTATCTCCACCTTCGACATTCGAGTGCGCTCGAATCTTCGATCGTTGAAGCCAATTCGCAGAATCAAGTGCGCTTGATCAACGCTCGAAGAATTGTAGATCTCTCTTCACGGTATCGTGCGCGATCAACGTGTCAGAGATAGCTAGAATACGTTATCTTCGGATCAACGAATTTGGGCAATTCAGTATTTCTCAATCCACCGATTGCTATTTTCATCGTAACATCAATTTTTGTATTCCGCTGCTGCATCATTTGGTATCAGAGCTTGTTTTAGCCAATCATAGCTAAATCGAGTCTTGGAGCCGAGAATTTCGAAGTTGAAGTGTTAGCCAAGCTTGGAGTGTTGAGCCGAGCTAAGTGTTGTGAACTTTTGAAGTTGAAGTTTAAACTTGTATTTGTTGAAGTATTTGTGAAGTTATAATCATACCACCAAGGAGAGCTAATCGACATCAGAACGTAGAAGCTTTGTATAGAAGAGAAGAAGCTGACGAGATGGAGCAAAGAATTAATGAAAACTTTAGTGAGAAACTTAACGAAGGGATTGGACGATTAGAGAAGATGATGTTAGAGATGAATCAAAATCGGAGAAGGGTTTCACCTGAATCTAACCATGGGGGAAGTAGAGTCTTACCACATTCCCATCGAGAAAGAAGTGTTGATGATGATCAAAGACGTGGGAGAAATGTGAATGATCGAGAACGGAGGAATGTAGATATAAGGGATGTTGGTGGAAGACGTGATGGTAGTAGAGATGTTGGTGGTCAGGATCGACATCGATATACATCGGATTTTGAAGAGGAGTATGATGGTGGTAGTGTTCATGGACGAGGACGTGGACAAGGAAGAAATCTGTCGGAGTATGATCACAAGTGGGAATCTGGGATGAAAACTGAAATTCCTGAATTCAAGGGTGGTATGCAAGCTGAGGAGTTTTTGGATTGGTTGTCTAATGTGGAGGAGATTTTTGACTTCAAGGAAGTTCCAGAACATCGTAGAGTGAAGTTGGTTGCTACAAGGTTGAGGGGTAGAGCTTTGGCGTGGTGGCAGCAAACCAAACTTACACGTGAACGGATGGGGAAGTCAAAGGTTGAATCATGGGAAAAGATGAGGAAAATGATGAAAGCCACATTCTTACCTTATAATTATCAATCGCTTATGTATCAGAGGCTGCAAAACTTTAGGCAAGGAACGAAGTCTGTTAATGACTATGCTGATGAATTCTATCAACTGATTGCAAGGAACGATATCATGGAGACAGAGGAACAATTAATAGCTAGATTCGTTGGAGGATTGCGTATGCAGATTCAAGACATGGTAAATATGTTTGATCCCAGATCTGTAGCGGAAGCACATCAAAAGGCGTTGGCTTGGGAGAAACAAGGAAGACGTGGGGGAGGTGTGTTTCCAAGTTTTATGGGGCAGAACAAAGGAGGGGGTAGTAGTTCTAATGTTCCTAAAGCATCGATTAAGCCAGTTATTCATGAAGTGGCTAAACCTAAAGTCAATACCAATTTCAAATGCTATAATTGCCAGGAAATGGGTCATAAGAGCAGCGAATGTCCAAAACTGAAGAAGAGAACTATGATTGTTGAAGTGGAGGATGAGGATGTCGAAAAAGATCTCAATTCACAGCGTGATGAGGAAGAAGAAGTGTCAGGAGACGAAGGTTGTAATCTGATGCTACGAAGATCTTGTTTAACCCCGAAGCAGGAGGAAGAGTTGAGTTGGTTGAGAAGTAACATTTTCCAGTCAACGTGCACTATTTTGGGAAAGGTCTATAAATTCGTCATTGATGCTGGGAGTTGTGATAATATCATTTCAACGGAAGCTGTAAAGAAATTGAAGTTGAAAACGGAGAAACATCCTAGTCCTTATAAACTTGCTTGGTTAAGGAAAGGAGGAGAAGTAAAGGTAGAAAGGCGAGCTCATGTTCCATTTTCTATTGGAAAGAAATACAAGGATGAGATTTGGTGTGACGTAGTTGACATGGATGTTTGCCATTTACTGTTGGGAAGGCCGTGGCAGTACGATCGTGAAGTACAACATAATGGTCGAATGAATAGTTACAGTTTCTTGTTCGAAGGCACGAAGATCACATTAGTTCCGAAAAAGCGACAGCAGAATGAGAACAAGCTAGAGGAGATTGAGGAATTGAAAACCTTGTTGTCATTGAAGGAGTTCGTGGAAGAGATAGAGGAGAGTCCTGAAGTTTTTATGTTGATTGGGCATGAAAGCAGTGAAGTTGCTGAAGTTCCAGAGGAAGTGAAACCAGTTTTGGAGGAATTCCACGATGTGTTTCCAGAGGAGTTACCAAAGGAGTTACCACCGCTTAGAGACATAAAGCATCAGATTGACTTGGTGCCAGGTGCTGCATTGCCTCATAGACCACACTATCGGATGAGTCCAAGGGAACACGAGGAGTTAAGGAGACAGGGGGAGGAATTACTGGAACAGGGGCGAGTTCAGGAGAGTTTGAGTCCTTGTGCAGTGCCAGCTTTGTTGGTACCCAAGAAGGATGGAACGTGGAGGATGTGCACAGATAGTAGAGCATTGAACAAGATAACAATCAGATACAGATTTCCGATACCGAGGCTTGATGATCTGTTAGATCAAATTAGTGGGTCTGTGATCTTTTCTAAGATTGACTTGAAGAGCGGTTATCATCAGATACGAATTAGACCAGGGGACGAATGGAAGACAGCATTCAAGACGAGGGAAGGATTGTACGAATGGCTGGTCATGCCGTTTGGTCTATCGAATGCACCAAGTACATTCATGAGGGTGATGAACCAAATTTTCAGGCCATACATTGGGAAATTTGTGGTAGTTTACTTTGATGATATTCTGATCTACAGTGCTAGTACAGAAGAGCATGTTCAACATTTGAGGAAAGTGTTAATTATCCTTCGTGAAGAACAATTCTATGCTGCTACTAAGAAATGTGTGTTTATGGCACGGAGTGTCTTATTTCTGGGATATGTTGTATCGAGAGACGGAATACAGGTTGACTAGAGTAAAGTCGAAGCAATTAGAGATTGGCCACAACCCAAGACTATAACAGAAGTTCGAAGTTTTCACGGGTTGGCTTCATTCTATAGAAGGTTTATTCCACACTTTAGTAGTGTGATGGCGCCTGTTACAGATTGTATGAAGGGCAAACAGTTTGCGTGGTCGGAGGGAGCAGGGGTTGCTTTTGAGCGAATCAAAGAACTCTTGACGTCAGCACCAATTCTAGCATTACCTGATTTTCAGTTGTTGTTTGAATTACATACTGATGCATCAAAGGTTGGAATTGGTGGAGTGTTGAGTCAGAGGGGACGTCCTATTGCCTATTTCAGTGAGAAGTTATCGGGAGCGAAGATGAGATATAGTACATATGATGTGGAATTTTATGCTGTTGTGCAAGCTATTAAACACTGGAGACACTATCTATTTCAGAAAGAATTTGTTCTTTACACTGATCATGAGGCATTGAAGCATTTACAAGGGCAAGGCAAGATTTCAGCGAGACATGCATCATGGATTGCATATCTGCAACAGTTTACGTTTGTTGTGAAACACAAATCGGGAGTGACGAATCGTGTAGCGGATGCGTTGAGCAGAAGAAACCATTTGTTAACTACAATGAAGGTTGAAGTGACAGGGTTTGATGTGTTACCAGAGTTATTTGTCGAAGATCCTTACTTTACAAAGTTTGTTGATAAAGTCAAGGAGGGAGAGACGGATGAGTTTATGATGGTAGATGGTTTTCTGTTCAAAGGAAATCGATTGTGCATACCTGATTGTAGTTTAAGAATGAAGATTGTAAAGGAGCTACATGAAGAAGGCCACGTGGGTAGAGACCGTACACTACAACTGATTTCTCAGTCTTACTTTTGGCCATCAATGAGGAAAGAAGTGGAAAGGTTTGTGGAGCGATGTCATATCTGTCAGGTTTCGAAAGGAACTGCGACCAATGCTGGATTATATATGTCGTTACCTGTACCAAATAAGCCTTGGGTTGATGTGAGTATGGATTTCGTTTTGGGGTTACCGAGAACTCAAAGGGGGAACGATTCCATTTATGTGGTGGTTGACCAATTTTCGAAAATGGCACATTTTATTGCTTGTAAGAAGACGGCGGATGCTGTTCATGTTGCTCAGTTATTTTTCAAAGAAATCTATCGACTTCATGGATTGCCAGAATCTATTGTATCGGATAGGGATACTCGCTTTCTGAGTCATTTTTGGCTAAGTTTGTGGAAGATGGTCGGAACGAAGCTGAATTTTAGTAGCGCTTACCATCCGCAAACTGATGGGCAAACAGAGGTGGTTAACAGATCGCTGGGAAATTTATTGCGATGTCTGGTGAAAGATAATCTGAAAAGCTGGGATGTGAAGTTATGCCAAGCACAGTTCGCTCATAATCATGCGGTAAATCGTAGCACAGGTTTCAGTCCATTCCAGATTGTATATTCAAGTTTTCCAAGGGGACCGTTGGACTTAACGGTAGTACCACAACCAAAGAGGACGGTTAAACGAGCTGTTGATTTTGTTGATGGGTTGACTGAATGTCATAAAATCGTTCAGGAACGATTGGAGAAAGCGAATGAGAAGTACAAACGATCTGCAGATCTGAAGCGAAGGAGTGTTGAATTTAATGAAGGTGATTTGGTTTATGCAGTGTTAACAAAGGATCGTTTTCCGGTGGGAACGTACAATAAATTGAAAGCGCGGAAGAGTGGTCCAGTAAAAATTTTGAAGAAAATCAATGAGAACGCGTATCAATTGGAATTGCCGGATAATGTTCATACTTCTGATGTGTTTAACGTCAAATACTTAGTTCCATATCATGGGGATGAGTGTGTTGCGGAGGAGGAAGATGCAAATTCGAGGGCGAATTTCTCTCAACCAGGGGAGGATGATGAAGGCCAAGTGTTAGGTCGTGACCGACCTAACGAAATCTTAAGTCGTTCAGAAAAGTTGAGTCGTTTACGACCTAAGAACATGGGAGCTAACAAGGAAGTGATAGCTTGCGAACAACCTAACAACCTACGGGTTAACGAGCATGAGTTGGATCGGGTGCGACCTAGTGGGGTTTTAGGTCGTCTACGACCTAAGGGAGAAGCTTTAGATCGGCCACGACCTAACAAGGTACCAGCGCAAGGCAGTGAAGCGACTTATACGGAAGAAGAAAACCAACAACTTAAGATAAGTCGTCTACGACCTACGACTTAGTTAAGTCGTCTGAAATCCTTAAGTCGTGAACTGGGTTAAGTCGTTGAAGTCTTATTCCCTAAGTCGTCCATGTTATAAGTTGCGTGAAGATGTTGTTTCCTTAAACCGCAAATGAGTTATGACTTAAGCCAAGTCGCATGAAGAAGTTCTGAAGCCGAGATTCTTAAGTCGTAAGTCGTATGTGTCGGATATTTTAGGTCGTTCTTTTATAAGTCGTGGGTGTTTTGCTGGACTTTGTTGTATATGTGTTGAGTCGTTTGTACTTAAGTCGTAGGTCGTGAGTCGTGTGTCTGTTAGGTCGTATACGACCTAAGTGTTGTAAATTTGTGATGTTGTGTGGGTTGTAATACAAGTGCTTGAGTCGTGGAGTGTTGAGTCGCTGCCGACTTATGATGAGTCGTAAGTCGTATACGACTTAAGGGTCTGGATTGTAAAATGCTATAAATAGGCGTGAGTTGTACATTTGAAAGTTAGTTGATTTTGAATAAAATTCTTGTTTGTTAGCTTTGTGCTTTCAATTAAAATCGGTAGTTGAGTGTAATCTCCTATCTCCACCTTCGACATTCGAGTGCGCTCGAATCTTTGATCGTTGAAGCCAATTCGCGGAATCAAGTGCGCTTGATCAACGCTCGAAGAATTGTAGATCTCTCTTCACAGTATCATGCGCGATCAACGTGTCAGAGATAGCTAGAATTCGGTATCTTCGGATCAACGAATTTGGGCAATTCAGTATTTCTCAATCCACCGATTGCTATTTTCATCGTAACATCAATTTTTGTATTCCGTTGCTACGTCACCCCACCCCCATCTTTGCACTGGGAAAGAAAACAAATGGAAGTGACAATGTCTTCAATCAAATGAGAAGAACAATCCAACATTATTCCAAAGGCACCATCTTTGAGAAAGAGATAATGGATGGTTACAATGCTTTTGCACATAAGTGGCAACCAACTACAGCGAGAACACTTCCAACTCAAGAAATTCAAAGGGTGGTAAAAAGAAAAACAATCGAAGAATGTGAAATAATAAGGCGAAGGAACAAAAAGTTAAAAGTCCATCCTCAAGAATCAAGCTTCAAATCTAGATTTCCAAAGGAGTGCAACTTAACCATATCAATTACTTTCTTACTAAGGATGAGCTTAATTATTGGTCGTCACAAAAGAAGAAGCCAAAGCATGAAAGGAATTTGGGAGGATCCTGTTGCCATTACCATAAGATGAATGGTCATGAAACCAACCATTGTAGAGCCCTGGAGGGGATGATCATAAACTTCTTCCGATAAGGAAAAATTCAAGAGTTTGTAAAAAGAATTTGAGACAAAATCAACAAAGAGCTGCATTTCATAAAATGGAAATCTACATGGTTGGGAGTGAAATGCTCCTTATATTTGGATACTATCTAAGATGGTAGAAAAGCCTTTGTCCACACCGAGTTGGCCAGGGCAGAGCACCTCCTGGAGGGAGGACGGAGTAAGCCTTTAGCCGTGTCATAAGATGGCCAAGTTAAAGCACCGAACAAGCCCTTATCCGTGCCACGCTATGGCCAGGGTAAGGCACATTCTTGAGGGAGGACGAAGTAAGCCTTTAGCCGTGTCATAAGATGGCCAAGTTAAAGCACCGAACAAGCCCTTATCCGCGCCACGCTATGGCTAGGGTAAGGCACCTCCTGGAGGAAGGACGGAGTATGCCTTTATCCGTGCCATAAGATGGCCAGGGTAAAGGATCGAACAAGTCCTTGTCCGCACCGCAAAAGAGCCAAGGCAGGGCGCCTCTTGGAGGGAGGTTGGGTAAGTCCTTGGTTCCAGTCTCTAAGATGACCTAACCAAGAGCATCGGACAATAATGGACTAAGACGTCCAGGCCCAAGAAAAGGCCCATTAAACAATGGACTAAGATGTCCAAGCCCAAGAAGAGGCTCATTCTATAATGGACTGAGACGTTCAAGCCCAAGAAGAGGCACATTCAGCAATGGCTAAGACGTCTAAGCCCAAGAAGAGGCTCATTTAATCATGAACTATGATGTTCAAGCCCGAGAAAAGGCATTTCCAATTGTGGACTAAGACGTCCAAGCTCAAAAGGCAACTAGATGAATTACTTCCATACAGGACCTAAAGGGTTCACACATCAAAGGAGTAGAACAGAGCTCTACTCATAAATACCCGAATCTGGGTTTTAGGACTTTCATTTCTAAACATCGTCTATTAATACCTTAATCTGGGTCTCGGGTCTCTCATACTGAAATTTCATCTATTACAACCGAAATCTGGGTTTCGGGTCTTTCATATCTAAAATGCCATCAATTAATACCCGAATCTGGGTTTTGGGATATTCATTTCAGAACTTCATTTATTAATACCCGAATTTGGGTTTCGGGTCTCTATCGATCACTGATTATCTTAATATACCTGAATCTGGGTATCGAGACAATTACTTATCTAAACCCAAATATGGGTATGAAATTTCAATAATGGATGCCTATTTATCTATCACAAATGCCCGAATCTGGGTCAAAAATACTCTCAAGAGAATTATTTTTATAAGTTTCCGTTGATACTCGAATCTGAGTCTCGGATTACTGAGTTTTCAAATTTCACTAAAGCCCAAGAATGGGTCTCCGGGATTCTATTCCAAATATTCAGGCAATGATTTCTGGATTCAATCCCATATTAACTATCTCTTGAAGAATTACTATCTAATATTTATACCTTTGTGATAAGGCGGGATTTCCTATCAACAAATTTCAAATATTCCAACCAAATGGTCGAAGTTAGATTCTTAATTATCTCTCATCACGGTTAAAAGATGGGATTTAGATATTTACTACAAACTAGTGCGTGGCCCGTGCTACGCACACGGGTAGATGTTGAAGTTCGAAGTTTGTGTTCATTGTATGATTAATTTATCTCATTCTTCCATTAATAAAATTTATATGTAAATGTTGTTAATGTTATTTTTGTAATGTTATATTTGCTCAAAGTATTGTAGGAATTTTCGTTTCACGCAATCAAAGCATTGTTGCAAATTTGCCATAGTTAACATTTTATTTTGACCGGCTATGTATTGGAAAATAATAGGGAAGTAATTATTCTAGAAAAAATGCAATGATTACCGTTGTATAGTAAATAATTCAAATAGTTGATCTTGAATGGATGAATTTTCATCAAAGCATGAGGATGGGTAAACTTTGGTTTCGGAAAGAAATGAGTAGGCAGCTCACGTATTCGCACATAATGTATGAGCCTGCCCAATTGAATTAGTGAATATTAGGCTCAGGTCCCTAATAAGTTTCAAAATATACAAAAACCCCAGTAAAAAAAGTATATAAATTAGGTCCCTAGAATTAAGTTACTAAGTAATTGCATATAGTTATGCAATTATTCACTGAATAATTGCAGACATTTACGCAATTATATTCAAAAGTTGCATAAATTTATGCAATTTTTTCGGTGAATAATTGCGGAAATTTCCGCGATATTTTGGTGCATAATTGCAGAATTTTCCGCAATTTTTTGAAAAAATTGCGGAAATTTCTGTAATTTTTCAGTGAATAATTGTGGAAATGTCTGCAATTTTTTGTTATAATTGCATAAATGTCTGCAATTATTCACTGAATTATTGCATAAGTGTATGCCACTATTCGGTAACTTAATTCTAGGGACCTAATTTACAAACTTTTTTTTACTAGGGTTTTTGTGTATTTTGAAACTTATTAGGGATATGTGCCAAACTGTCCCATTGAATTATTCAACCAAAGTAAAGTTGTTGGTTACCACATACTTGAAAGGCGGTGAATATTCCTTAGGAAAAAACAACCTAACCGAATATGATAGCAAAGTCAGTTCCGTGTGTTATACAGACGGAAGAACATGTAGTTCGGTCATAGTAGCATTTTGGGGAAATGCATTAGCACAAACAGATCATGGTACAGATGTACGTTGACCAAACTGAAGGTAAACAGAAAATAGGAAAGTACACTGTAGCAGCTATTTTTGAACAACAATGACAACCATACTAAAATAAATTTACAAACCAACAAAGTACAAACAGGTCAAACAGTAAAGAACCATACTTACTGAAATAAAACTACATGCTATAATAAAAATACGAAACAGACAGCAAGTGCTGGGAAGTGGGTCAAAATAAGCAGCACGTCAATATAGTACTTTGTCTTCGTAACTCTGTCTCCCTTTACTTATCATTTGTTCTTCCCTGTGTCATATTTGGATGTGCTTCTCATATTTCTTTATAATGCATGGCTCGCCCTTACTTTGCCAAGTCTATTACTATATCTTCTATTTGTTTTGTCTTTGTCAAGTTGAATACTCATCATGATGTGAGCACTCCTCTGTTGAAACCAATTGGGAACTAAAGCATTATTTTAGCCTGAGATTTACAAATAATTTAAATAATATATGTATTTCAAATATGAAAATACAGTGTGTATGTTAGTAACACTAAACATAAGACCATATCATGAATACTGTTTGAGAGAATCCAACATATTGCAAGTACCGTTTGTATTTTCATTACAGGCTTTCAAATATATTTTAACAAAATGAATATGCACAACCATTGAAATTTCAATGGAAAAGATATCATTCTCTGCAACTATTATACTTTTAGCAACATTTTCCAATATCTAATGCTAAATTAGGTAAAACACGCGCGCGCGCATATATATATATATTAGAAAATTGAGAATTTCAAACTGAACATTGTATCATTTTTTCTTTTATAAAAATCTAGTACAAAAATAGTGGCGACGTGAAGCATACAGTTTCGATATGTTTCTCTTGAAGAGATGGCGGTCATCTACCATTTAGCCAACTTTTGACAAAATGATCTTGTCTAAAGTGTTGCTTAATTTGGCATTCTTTGTGCATGGTAAAAAAATGATGAAATACTATGTAGTAGTAATTTGTGATGACTGTATCATAGCGTTTATATCTGAATTGATGTTTCAACTTTCTACTTATTAACTTCTGTGACTATGGAGGTTTGTCTTTAACATTATATTTGTCCTGCATTTTTAGTCATGTATGGATTAGCTGTCACGTGTAAACCATTTGGCTTCAAATATAAGTTATATAACTATCCACTGGACAGAACGAATAAATAATCTCATTGTTTGTAGGTAAATTGTTGTTATTTCAAAATGTTATGTTACTATGAATAATGTTAAAAACTACAAATGGTGAGGTACTTATGTTAGAATAAGTTTAAGCTATATTAAAAAAGAATTCATATTTCATACCGTATCATTTAAAAGCTATCATGTATCCAATCACAAATATTGAATTCAAAGTGATGAAACCATGCTATTATATACTGATAACGAATTATGTGAACAATGAAGAGGATGCATATATAATATATGAGACATGATCATGCATTAATTAATGTATAATAAAGGATATAAACAGTTGGACCTTATTTGATATTGGATCTACAGCTAACAATATTTTATAATACTACTGACAAACAACTTGGTAATTATAGTTTCATTTCATTCATTCTCTTCTATTTTAAATAATTTTCACTGGAAAAAAAATAGTTTACCGCTTATGACGAATAAATCTGAAATTGTTTTTATGTAAGAATGAGAAACTTAGGTATTACATGTATAAGAAAAATACTAACATCGTATGTCCAATCAAGTGATCAACACCCAAAATGAATCTAAAGTTACATTAAACAGAAAAGGAAAATAATGCCATTACGAGTTATAAGCATGTTAAAAAGAAGAAGGCAATGCATTTCATCTTAAGAGTTGTAAGCAAACTCACAAAATAACGTCAAAATCATGTTTGTGAAATCATATTATATTTTCAATTGGAAAGTAACCTGAAGCCAGAAAATATGAAAAATGCAATGTATAATGGAAAAATATAGGTACATAAAATTCTTCAAAGTTGATCTTTAAATATTTATATATGTTCATTTTACCCACCGTAATACAGACTACAGTCGGAAATAGACAGGAAATTAATAAGTAGATGATGTAAAGTAAAATTATAACTAATCTACTAAAATTAAATAATTACTTACAGAAAGATAAATTTTAGATATACATTGGAAGTTGATTTGGGCCCGACCTAAAATTTATATCCCACCATGATTAATTTTACTCAGACGCGAATAACTGAAGAAAACACCACGTGTTGATATATCAAGTGTGCAGTTTCTCTTTTCTTATTTAAGTAATAGATCATAGTATATACGAAATCTGTGTACACATAGAAGCCATTATACCTTTGAAACCTTTATGAAATTCACATTAAATCACAAATATAAATGTAGTGCTCTATACTTTCGGGATCATGAATCATTGTTCATATTTGAAATTTGAAGGTGTATATATTTTTAAACTGGCATATATATAGAATCCAAACATATGTGTATTCAAGATCATACAGTAATCATATATACTTGAATCTTGCTTTTGTTCAAAGTTTACATATTATAAAATCCGACATATACAAAATTAGCATACATTTAACATCATGTACACCTTAAAACATGGATACGTATATATTTAAAACCATCTCAAATGAACCTGTTTTATACTTGAAATGCACAAAACAGTATATTTTAGAAACCCACATCTATTTATTCAAAACTTTCAATTTCTGATACTCAACATATATAAAACTGCAGGTGTTTGAAATCATATAAACTTTATAACTTGAACCCATGTACTCTGAAAGCATGTTGTGCGCATACTCAAAAAAATTTATTTACAAAATCACATTCACACACAAAACCGCACATACATGATACTATGTATAATCAAAATTTTATACCTTTGGATCCATGAATATTTAAATCTTTGAAAGTAGGATGTATATATAAAGTCATATAGACTTAAATCTTAATGACACTTACATTTGGAAACAGATGCATTCGAAACCTGTAAGTATTTAAAGTCCAACACATAAAGCTTTGTGACACTAAGCCGTACACTTCAGAAATCCTAAATCCATGTATATGTATTTATATATTTGAAATAATGTATACTAAAAATCATGGAAACATATACCCTTGAAACCATACGTGCATACATATACTTAAAATCATGTATTCAATCGAAAGATGATGAATTTCAGGTGTTTACTCAATTCTTAATATATTCAAAACCTGAAGATATGTACTTAAAATATCTTATGACATCCATATTCCTGAAACTGCATATATGAAGTTCTTCATATTACTGAAGCCTTCGCCTTTGAAACCTCACACCTTTGAAATTAGTGATATATATTTGAAGTTTTTCTGAAACTAACCCGATCATCAAAATATGATACATGTGAAACTATTGTACGTGAAACCATATTCATGCAAACTTATTTATATACCCAAATTTTTTTATTTTTTTGAAAACTGGTATTCATTAAAAATTTAGTTATGTGCATATTTAAAATCCTTATATATTTTCAAAAACTTATATATCTGTACTTATAAAAGCCTGACATAAGTAAAACCTGATACATACAAAACCACTATATTTAACAACTCATGCATACATTTGAAAACTAAGATATCATAGTAGAAAAGGTACATCAGTAAGAGCATAACGTTTAGATGTATTATTGTCAGTTAGCATTCAATTATGCATGATCGGTATCTTCTCCATCTTAGATAGAGTGGCCAACTCTAGTATTCATCGCAGTACAAAAATATAGCAGAAAAGCTGTCAAATTGCCTCTGAAGTATTATTTTTAACCGCATCTTCTTTGTATACTAAAATATACCAATAACCTATTATCTTATAGATATAGAAGGAAACTGAAGCTAAATATTACATTTTGTAACTAAAAATTGGATGTTATATATAACATTTAAGACTACTATGTAATAAATAACATCCAAAGAAAATAAAAATATAAAAATTTGTAACAGATTTATGTGATCATTAGACAATGTGTTCTCAAAAGGTATGTACAGTTTCATCCACATGAACATCTTCATTGCGTAAAATTCTCATTATTGTTAATTTCATCACGAACTGCCAGTAGTATATCAAAAATAGTGACTACTACGTATAGACTAATGTAATTATTGAAAAATGGTACAATGATATAATTAAGAATTATAGCTTGAACTCTGTAGTTCATATCAGATATAAGGGGAGCAACTAAAATATTGTTAATTATGCTTTCTAGAAATTGAAGACATGGCCTAAAATTGGTATTTTATCATTAAAATAAATCATCACTGTATCTGAAGCAGTTTTTAAAGCAGTCTATGAATTAGTACACGTGGAAGTCGTAATAACACAACATAAGCAAGAATCTGATGCATTTAAACAACATGATCATAGATGGTTCTGTTAAATAGTTGGTTTGGCAAATAATAATAAAATGGCCCTTTATAAACTAACTATAAGATATTTTTGGTCTATATCATGAAGATGGTTGGCTAAATAGTTTGAAATAAAGCTTGGTTGGCTAATTTTTGTTACTTTCGAGCAATAAATTTTGAATGTTAACCAAATAATTACACTGACGTAATTAATTATTTCTTGTATGTTAGTCTGTGGGTTGAGGCAATACAATGGACTAAAATAATGGCATGCTTCATTATTCACTGTACTCGCATTTGGTATTGTGTTGCATACATACTTCTAAAATATTACTACAATAATTGAAATAACTTACTCTGGAATAATAGGTCAATACTTTTGGCAAATGGTAATGTAAATCTATAGAATACTCAAATTTCAACAGTCAATAACCTGACGTAAATAGTTTTTACAACGAAGAGTAAGAAAGCAGTTTACATACCCATCAATAACCTGCCATACGAACATATGAAATATAGATTGTCTTTTACCAAATTACTTCCTCAAACGTAAAATTTACGAAAGAAACTTCGTATACATACATGTCAACAAAACAACAACAGCCAAATATACATGGATGGAATCCAAATAGAACAAATACTGTTTATAATTTAATAAAACAAATACTGTTCAAAATTGTTATATCAATGAAAATAAAACAAACACTTCAAATAATATAGCCTAAAATACCGTTTGGAATCACAGTAAACAAATTATGCCTACCAACCATGATATCATTTGATCAACCATGTGTACTATATCTATTCATAATCTGATGTAATGGGTTTTAATTGTATGACGTTTCAGAAATAGGTGAAATGATTATTTGTATAGCTGAATGAGATTTTGGATAAAAGAAAAATGGATAAAGATGCACATTGATAGAGAATGAAAATATTGTTAAAAATTAAGTGTTAAATAACCATGGCTGCCACGTGAAACCAGTATTATAAAAAACAGAACTAAATAAGTTTGCAAAAAATAGAAGTTTTTAAATACTTGATATGCAAAGCCACTTAGTTGGAGACTGAAATTTATCGGTATAATAGATCATCAGTCTATCTACCTAAACAATCCCTAACAATTACCTCTTTCGATTTATGCATAATTTTTAGTTTGAAACAGAAAACATACATGACCTAATAGAGGAATAACAGTAGATCATGAAATTATGTTGTGCCACACATCTGACACGGTAAACTATCAAATCTATATAGAATCCTAGATTTTAATTACAAATGGACCAAATTACTAACCTGACAAAACCCTAGTTTTCGAATTTGTCGAATTTATGTTTGAACCGATGGCTAGAGACCATGAATGCAGAGATTGGTGAGGTATGAATAGCCGGTACGCCAAGAGAAATAGAGAGAGATAGTTTTAGGGTCCGTTGAGATACGGTTTTCAAATTGGGAAGATGAGAGCAAAGGAGCGAATATGGGATTTGGGGGAATGAAAGGAAATGAACACTAGCGGTTAGTACAGATGGATTGCGGATATATTTCAGAATAAACAGGTATTTCATAAATAGGACAGGTGTTGGCGTATAAATTGCTTGGTTTCTCCTTTCCTATTTAAGTAATAGATCACTTTTCATGCAATTAACAAGATAATATGTTAATCTAAACAAATGATATACATAGACTGGTATGCCAATCTCAAGCTAACAATTAGAAATATTGTTTGCTTCATACTTTTCAGGGAAATCAGCACAGCAAAGAGAATTGAAAGATTCATCAAATACGGAAGTAATGAATGAGCCATTATAAAGCATTTCAAAAGCGATATTACAGAAAGGGATTGTAAATCAGGTGATATTTACAAAAATTATACGATTTACATAAGTCATGAAATAATTTAAAAAACTGTGAAGTTGTTCACATACATACAAAATGAGTTTATACATTTCAAAGATACAAATATATCATAAGTCTTGGGCGACTTTAACAAGATTCTCGGCAACTAAAGGATCAATTATGTGACGAATCACGGTGCAGAGAACTTCTTTCAGTTTCTTTTCCTTCTTTCTTATGTTGTTCGCATCATCGATCGCGTCAATATTTGTCTTCAGAGCGCGGTTGAATGCTCTATTTGCGCCCCTAAGGGTCCTGTTATCCCTTTCCAACTCTACAACACGCTTCTGAAGAAAATATTTATCACGTTCGTGTTTTTGAACTTTGGAAGCATACTCATTTATATTCTGAGTATATTTCACCCTTTGTTGCTCATCAAAATACTTGGCTATTTCAAACTTGACTCTCCTGCATCAATTTCCCATAACATTCTCATCTAAGCCCGGCGGAGGGTAGGTTATAGTAGGGAATTTCTGAGCCGTGAGGTGTGATAACCTTGTGAGTCTAGTAGTTGAAGGAGAAGTGCGAGGAATCGGTAATTCAATGCTTGGAATCTTCTCCCCCATAATGAATTCCAGTGATTTGCACTACGCCTGACTATCTTTCAGTTTCAACTCCAAGTCACAGATTTGTTGAATAAGCTCCAACAGTTAATGATCGAAGTCAATTGAAGGGTTAGACTTTATCTACCGGTTCAGCAATAGAATCATTTCATCTTTGTTCTTGATTTCAGTCTCAAGATAAGCAATATGATCCTTTTGGTTTCTGGCAATGGTTTTCTGAAGAAAATATAGTTTGTGCCATTTCAAAGCTTCTGTATTGCCACTGAAGCGTTCAAATAAGATATCGTCGCTAGGCACAATCCCTCTACTTGATTTCAATAGTTTCTCTCTAAGAACATCGACGTGCGATGATAAATTAAAGGGAAGAGAAACTGTGGATAGTTGTAGCTCCTATTTAAGCAAAAGAAATAAAGTAGAGTCAAAATTAGAATGAAAATTTTCTTTACTATTGCAACAAAGGATTACAATTCAAACAATAATGAAGTCAAAAAATACAATAGACAATTGATTGACATCTAAAGTTTAGAAACTACATTTTTTATTTTGTCTAATGAATTGGTGGAAAGATGAAATGTAGAATCAAAAGGAATATTTGGTCCCTCCGGGGTTAACACCGGGGGACATTTGCTATAGTCCCATTTCCCAGCTGGAGGACTATCGCGGCCGCAAATTAATTTTGTATGGAATATTCTGATCTCTTTAAGGAATGCCTCTTTTTCATCACCAAGAAAGTCAAAGGGAAGCTGAGGATATTCCATGTAGAGTTTCTGTAAATCTCTAAGAAAACAATATCTTGCTAATTTCAAGGACTTTAAAAGTGATGCCTTTTCAAGATAAAATCTTCTCAATTTAACATACTGGCTTAAATGGTCTTTAGAAACAAGACGACCTAATGAACAGTTACTCTGTGATAATATAATAAAATGAAGCTTAGTATATAAGTAAGACTAAAACAAATATTTATAAAACAATACAATGTTACATGTTTGCAACTACTCATCTAGTTCATACAATATAAATTTAGAAAATAATTCAGATACAAATTTGTTCTTGTAATACTTAAGCTTTTCTGGGGGCAGATCTTGGGGAATCGGTCTGACCCATGGTAAGTTCTAACAAGCTCCAGGATGCGGGTCAGATCCAAATTCATCTAAGTATCTCTTATGAAAAAGTCTAATAAGACCCCCACTGAATTCACCCAAGTACGAAAAATCGATAATTGAATGTCTACAATAAGCTTTATATAAAAAGTTAACTAAAATGTCTCTCTCTTCAATTAGCATCCAACATAAAGTAATTAACTCCCGATTTTCCTCTAAGAGAGTGTCGTATTAGAGGCACACTCTCTTTAGTAAGGGAGCAGCCCTCTGATGTTTGAAAGACGCCAGCACTGAGGCACTCCTATCAAGCCTATGATACTTTTCATAGAGTACATTATGCTCCCTTATCTTCTTATCTAACTCCCTATATAACTTGTTTATTTCAGCTTGTTTTCTCTCAAGTTTTGTTTTATAGGGAAGGGTGAGCTTCTTCCTTATCTAAAATAAGTGACTTGCATAATTATTATCTTTGAAGTAAGAGATATTTAAACAAAGAATCTCATACCTGCGATCCTGGGACAAAAGCTTGGGAAGCCTGCTCTTTACCTTTAGGCTCTTCAATATTAGCAGGTGCAGGCTCATCCTCTAAAAGAGCAGAAGACCTGGGGGATTCAGGCGGAACATCCTTCTGGGGAGATGGCCCTTTTTCAGGAGATTTAGCGTTGTCGCCACCATCGTTCTCAGAAGTTCCAAAAGGATGCCCTCTATCTCTGTCAGAACCTTGGCCGCCAGCAAGGTTGTCATCATCATCATCATTATCATCATCATTGCCATCACCATCATTACCATCTCCTTCCCTGGCGGCATCATCTTTGTCATCCTCATCTTCAGAGTCTGATTAGATTTCAAAGGAGGGGACATCAAAAGAAAGGATCTCAGAGGCATTGATTTCCTCCCCGTCTGCGGGTTCAATCCCCTGCTTCATCTGGTTAATCTTGCCCATTACTCTATAAACTAGGGCAGAATCAAGCGAGGGGAAGCCAAAGTCTGGACATTTCTTAAAGTTGTCGGCATATGCAAGCATGAGGGCTTCTTCATTAGATTTCAGTAGCATTTGCCCTAGAGTAGCGCCAACAAATTGAGATACTCGCTGCTTAGCATCCGTAATGGTATTGACAGCGAGTTTCAATGAAGCCTTGGTCTTCTTGAACTTTTTCTTCAGAGAAATGTTCTTCGCGGATATGCGAGCTTTCTCGTCTTTAGAATATCTTAAAGGGAGCTCCATGGAAAATTTCTCGTCGGCAAGGAGTTGACGAGCTTGTCTTTCTACCACGAGATCAGTTTCAGCTTGGGCAAGAGAAGCTTTTAATCGATCTAGCTCTGAGGAAGCTTCATCTTTAGTAGCGAAAAGAGAGGACGCTTGATTTTTAAGGTCAGAAATTTCCTCCTGCAATTTGAAGGATTCAGCAGAAGATTTTGATGCATGTTCATTTAAAGCTAGCCAACTCTTAGAAATTTGAAAGGAGAAATGTAACACAAGTTAGTGATTTATAGAAAATCAATGGTGATAAGATCGATTGAAATGAAACTTATCGGAAGTTGTTGCTCCATTAGAGAGCGACAGTGCACTGCCAAATCTGGAGTGGAAGAAGGCGGGTGAGTAGAAGTGAAGGACTCCGAGTGAAGGATAGACTCGACCATCTCTTCGAAGTTGACGGTGAAAGGAGAGGAAGATAATGGGTGAGAGGATATGCGCTTTGGAGTATGAGGCATATACAGCTGCATTTGTGCAAGAGCAGTTGGCAAGTCTAAAACAGAGATGCGAGAGATGGGATCAATTCCAATAGGAGTTTGCACTGGCTTACCTTTGGGAGCCTCCATATTTGGGCTCTTTAGAGCTTTTTCAAGAGATAAGCGCTCTTCTTCCTCTACATCCACAACTTTAGCGGCCTTCTTTGGAGGCTCTATTTTAGAAGATTCCATTAACTTCCTTTTAAAAGCCTTCTTGGTTTTAGCAAAGGATTCAATAATGGATAGTGCACCAGAAGTTTCAGGAAGGGAGGTAACACCGCTAGCCGGCACTGTGACTTGAGAAGAAGCTGAAACAAATTTGAGCAGATTAAAAGTCAGCCGAATAATTCAGAGAACTCCAAAGATGGAATGCAAATACTTGGCTTATAACTTACCGGTATGGTCTGCACAGATGGGAGATATGGGAGAAAAGTGTTCATCATCTCCCAAAGAGAGAAAGCATTTTCCCTTCGTAGTATGCTGGATCAGAGGGGGAAGCCCCAAAACACTTTGGCTAGGGAGGAGAAAAGAATGCTTTATCAGGTTTGATGGTATCAACAGCTTCAGTCGACTTCCAATTTTAGCAAAAGCTGCGATGAGAGATTCCACCATTCTCTTGTCTGCTTCGTTAAGTGACATGGTAGGAGAACCTGGTATAAGATGAAGATTAAACACGGGAAGTTATAAAATAGGAGAAAGATTGTGAAAATTTAAACTTACGTGGAGAAGAGAAGGTCCCACTAATATTTGGGAAACACCGAAAGAAGAAAAACTGGTTTTTCCAGTCTTTAAATTTGTTGACCCCATCCGATATAAGCTTCTTGAGGGGGTTAGCTCTGAAAATCTGATGGTTAAGAGTGCTAAGTTTGACTAACTGAGTCAAGTACTTCAATACTTCTGCATTCAGGGAAGGGATGCCAGATTCAAGTGGCAACAACTCCAAAGAAAGAAGATAAGTGTATACATTCGGAGATAACTAAATCAAGGCAATTCCAAGGTAAGTCGGGAACCTTGATAGGAAGTTCGAAAATGGAAGAAATCCTCTGTGCCATATGTGTATAGCGGTGTAGGAAAAGAACCCATCAGGATGGCTGCTGATAGTGTCATTTTCTGTAGGAGGAATGGCTTCCACTCCAGAGATTCCAAAGTCATTGAGAATAACATCCACTTCATCTTGAGTGGATATCAGAGAACGCTTCGAAGTAGCTTCAACTTTCTTTAGGGAACTCATGACTCTGCCAGGTGAAAATGTTTCAGTTAAAATTTTCAAGTTTGATATGGATATAGCATTCTTTTAAGAGTTAGTCAAAAAACCTACTTAGATAACTTAAACATGAACCAAATTTGAAATTTCAAAATTTTTGTAAAAGTTAAAGTTAAAAGTCAAAGACATTGGGCTTTTAACAGAGTCGAAAGGAAGAAGACAGCAACACTTAACAAGCACATCTCGACATTGTCGAAAACCTAAATAAAAGTATTCCTTGAGCTATCGACAAGGACGAAAGGACAAGTCGAAATATTTGTTCAATTGACACTTTTCAACAAAGTCGAGAGCTCTACAGGAACCATATTGCTAAAAGGAGATAGTTAAGGTTAACTTAAGAGCTTGAGTGAAAACTTACACTACAAACATTTCATAAACCAAGTAACAAGACCCTTCGACACTGTCGAAACCAATAATTTAGGTTTCCTAAGAAAAAATACAAATGTTGTCGAAACCTTACATTTTCATCGGGTCGAAAGGTCCTAAGATAAACCTATGTACACTTAGGACGTTTCAACAATGTTGGAGGAAAATAACTCTAGAGGGTTTCAACTCATTAGACTTAAATGGTGTCAAAGAAATCAAAGGGTCTGATGGTTCTGAAAACTTACTAAGGAAAAAAGATTGCAATCAAAACGAAAAGTTTCGACTAAATCAAAACGTTTTTCTATCGGAGGGGTAGATACACTCTACTTAGTTACATGACCTTTCGATAAGGTTGATCAAATTGACACCATAATGCTTTTCAACCCCATCGAAAGGGGTTAACGAAGCAAATCCAATATTGCCGCCTCAATCACTTTCGAAGGGATAGAAAGGTCATTTTGTGGCGCAAATTTTTCATCAGTACATTTGAAACTTCTAGGTCAAGGAAACCAGTTACACCGCTTTCTCCAAACCCGATTGCGAATCTAGGGTTTCAAGATTTTTTAACCAAACCCGATAAGAAAATAAATTTTAAAAAAATGAAAATGATGAATGACAATAGCAATCAACCCTTTCCAATTTCATAAGTGTAAAATTATAATTAAACTAAAAATCCAGATTTACTAAGGAAGAACAGAAACTGTAAATGTTGGGATGAAAATCCAAAACGAGAAACAAACTCTATTAATTCATAAAACTGAACCAAGAAAAAGCTTCTCGGCAAATCAAACCAAATTTGCTCTTAAAAAAATCGAGATTCAGGCATTCAAAATCGAAATTTCAATTTTGAAATCTAAAAAAGTAAAACTCAATTAAAACATAAACGAAGCTCAAATAATACTAGCGAAACAAAGATTAATCTAAAATTACGATTTGGATTTGGAGATTATTTTGATTTCTGGAAGCGAGAAAAAGTTTACGAAATTTTAGGGAATTCTTTTACTTTTGTTCGATAACTTTGATTGTAGGTAAATTAAGAAGAAGGAGAAGAAGCGTACTTTATAAGAAAAGTCGCCCAAAATTTCCAGCCGCTAAATAAGTTTTGAATGGACGGCCCGGATTCACGTGGGAAGACCAAGAGGCAAGAAGCTTCTAGGTTTCAACAAAGTTGACTTGAAAAGTCAAGTGAATCCCATTGCAAGGGGAGGGGCAAATGTTACTACAAATATTCACCTTTCGACTAAGTCGAGACCTCTTTAAGCGAAGAACAAGAGAGAAGAGCTCCAGCTGAACCTTTCGAAAGAGTCGAAGAGATGCTATCAACAAAGTCTGGAAGTTCTGGAACCTTTCGAAGGTGTCAAAAGGTCTTTACATCCAAGATCTAGCGAGTTCTTACCTTTCGAAGAAGAGGAAGGAGTCGAAAGCGCCCTTCCGCCTTCATTAACAACCTTTCGACTAGATGAAGACCTTTCGATTAAGTCGAAGCCACCCCTTTCGAAGACAATGAAGAATATCTCTTTGAACATATGCCAAACCATTCGAAACCAATGATTTCGCCTTCATTCAAACTGCTAGAAAGCAAGTCTTATCTTAAGCAACCCCTTCGAAAGCTATGGTAAGCCTTTCGAATTGATCGAAACCAATGTGGTCCAGGAAGGGTTCCGCATCAGATCAGAAACAAGAGCACAGGTGTAACCAACATCATCGAAACCAATTAGCAAAGGCTATCAACGGAGTCAGAAGCACTTACGAGACAACTCAAAGAAGAGGAGCGCCACAATACCTTTCGACAAAGGCGGCAACATGCTTAAGTCTCTCGGCAACCACCTTCCGACCCAGTCGAAAGCATGAGGGTCGAAAGGTGCTGACCCACATCTATAAATAAGACCCAAGGGGTCACGTTTTGGAGATCCGATTCTGCTCATTCTAAATTTGTACTTCTTTAATCAAGACTGTTGTAACCCTAATTACAAGATTAACTTGGGGGATTTAAGGCAATAAATCCATCTCTTCTTTATAAAGGGAAGTCTCGAATACTTTAGCCTACTTTACTGCTTCCTTAAAGCTTTTGTTGGATTCACTTTTCTGTTTCAGGTTTCACCTTCATCGAAAGGCCACTGTCAACACAGTCGAAACCAAGCAAGATTTAAACAACTTCAAGTTATTACTTCAAGTAACCTACCTCTAACTTTTAGCTTTCGACAAGATCAAAACCCTTCACAAAACACCGTAGCTTGTGATTTCTAATTTGAACCCAAGGAGGTTAAGGTCACAGCTTTCGACGGAGTCGAAACCCCAATCTTAGATTTCCAAATATAGTTTTAACACCTAAACCACCCAGCTTTTGATAGAGTCGAAACCTATATTTCAGACTCAAAGATTGAATCCCAGCCAACCAATAATCAAAGCTTTCGACAAGGTCAAATCCAATCAATAAAAACCTTATCCAGGGTGGTTCATCTATTTTGAGAAGGGAAGCATTTGAAGGAGAATCTACACAGTTTCATTAGAGTCGGAAGATCATTAAGTATGGAACCCAACCCCTTTCGACACAGTCAAAAGGTCTGCTTGAGTAATCCCAGCTTACTAAAGCCAATTCAAGAGAAAATTCAAAAAGGGTTCATACTTTCCTTTCCACATACTTGCCTAAAGGATAACTCTCATTCCTTAACATAACTTTGGGGTGCTAAAAGAAATTTTGTTAACAATATACTACTCTATAGTTTTGATAACAAGAATATATAACAAGTATGTACTCTCTCGTATATATACATACACTTTCGATCCAATCTAGAATGATAACTCCTTCCCTATTTCTACTGGGCTACGGTATCAGCTCGGTTTAATTGTGTAATCTAAGCTTTGATACCAAATGCGATGATCGCCCTGCACCCCCAGCACCCAATATAACTAAATAGTGCGTTGTTTCAATGCCCAACCGATGTAGGACCATCATCAGGGGTTGGAAGAAAAGAAAACAATTCATAGAACTGTCATATAGCTCACATCGCATAGAATAAAATATAATATACATCACATATATAAAACAGGAGAGACAAAAATAGCTAAGTGCACTAAATATCAGAGTATAGATCCACAAAGTTATATAACAGAGTAATAGAGTTTATACAAAACGGGAATAAACTCAAATAACTGTCTCATAACAATAGTACTATGCAGACACTGTCAAGGCTCCCCAACGTTGCATAGCAGAATAAGCATAGAAATCCATAAATAATGCAAGATAACTCCATCCAGCTCATCCCCTGCACAGCTACTTCGTCGCACCTAGATCTACTATCTAGTCTACTCATTTAAGAGTATTCAAGATAATTAGAAGGAAAGTATAAAATCTTGGGCCAGACAACTGTCTGGTGTGAGCGGTAAATAAATCCTAAAATACTGTACAAGTCGATATAATAAAGAACAAGGGTATACGAAGCATACCTGATCTGTTCCTACAACCAAAGTGTTAGAACATAACGAACACAATGTGCTACTCTACGAATATAGTAAACGTATACTGCAAACTGAGTATGATGACAAGTGTCTAGGTATCCCTATCACCAATATCTATCTCTAGCAACATCCCTAAAATGATAGACTGCGGAAGAAAATAATCAAAGCAACCTAGCATCTATCAAACAATCCTCATTATCACTCAATGTGCTCTAGACATATGATAACTCGTATGGCCTTTGTTAGCACCAAAATTGGTCACTAACCTCGTAGAAGAAGATTGTGAAGAGATATAAGTGATGAAATCAAATTAAACAGAGAAGACAGTGCTAATCTAAATACAGAAAGTAAGAACACCAAATTTATAGTGGTTCGGCGTAATTGCCTACGTCCACTTTGAGGTTAAACTTTATTGATCTTCTTTATAGTTGATTACAAATACAATTCGTGAATCAAATGCTCGAATGAAGTTCTTAAGTAGAGAAGACGAGTCTTGAAAATGGCAGAGTCTCCCCGGTGTTTTCTCTCCCAAAAAGGGATCCATCTCGCTGTGACCCTGCCCCTCTATTTATAGGCAAAGATGGGCTGGACTTCCCAAGTGGGCTGATTGCCGAACGCTCCAGCCCGAGTACAGTGTTCGCCGTATGCCGAGCAAGGTTCGCCGAACGCTCTGCGCCGAACCATCCCTCCTATGCCGAACGGTGTGTTGGTTAGTTGTGCTGAATGTCTCCTGGATGTCGAGTATTACGCCGAACACCATGGGATGCCGAGTACTCTTGTACGTCAGTTGCTTCGCTGAACACTCCTGGATGGCCAGTGCTTCGCCGAACACTCCTTGATGCCGAGTACTCTGGTATGCCGAGCAGCCTTGATGCCGAGTACCCTGTTATGCCGAGCAGTCTTGATGCCGAGTACTCTGGTATGCCGAGCAGCCTTGATGCCGAGTACCCTGTTATGCCGAGCAGCCTTGATGCCGAGTACCCTGTTATGCCGAGCAGCCTTGATGCCGAGTACTCTGGTACGCCGAGCAGTCTTGATGCCGTGTACTCTAGTATGCCGAACAGTCTCGATGCCGGACACTAATGGATGCCGAGCACTATGCCGAGCACACTTGTCGCCGAGCACTCATGGATGTCAGTTGCTTCGCCGAACACTCCTGGATGGCCAGTGCTTCGCCGAACACTCCTTGATGCCAATCGCTCTCTGGTGCCGAGCACTTATTGCCGAGTACTAGTTGCCTGGTCAAATCCCCAGGAAACACTTGCCCCCCAAAGTGTATTGCGTGGCCGAACGTGATGCGCTTTGAATCCGATACAATCTATCTCAGAGGTACCTTCTCGAGAATGCTAGCGAAGGAGGTGCAAGACGAACGAGATGCAGACGCCGAACGATACGCTCGAAGCCGAACGTACCTCGTGTGCCGAACGTCACACTGCTACGATGCCGAACCCTTCGGTGTTGACCGGTTCTACCGGGTATAGCCTCTTCAACTTCTACCTCCCTCTATATAACCAGGTCCTCACCGTCTCTCTTCCCTTTACGCCTTCTCTTCAGCCATTCCTTAGAGACTTTCAACTCTTCCCATCCTACCAGATATAAAGCCTTCATAACATTTTCAACTTCGATCGTCGAATTAGGTATCCTTCCTCTAACAATTGCACTACTTCCATTTTAGGTTCATCGTGGTTTGCTCGTTTTGAGTTGTCTAAATAGCTCCTCCGTGCCGAACGATAGAAGGGTAGACGGGGTGTTGAACGGCGTAGTCTTTGCCGGGCGATCCGTCTCTGTCGTTCGGTGTGGATGGAGAAGGTGTAGGGTAGAATTGAAATCGTGGCGGAGCACCACTTTTAGCTGAACGATGACATTAGCCGATCAATACGATTGATACGCTGAACACTGACTTTAGCCGAACAACATATTTGACATGCCGAACAATGACTTTAGCCGAACAACATATTTGACATGCCGAACAATGACTTTAGCCGAACAACATAACTGACATGCTGAACGATGACTCTAGCCGAACAACATAACTGACATGCCGAACGATGACTCTAGCCGAACAGCATATTTGACATGCCGAACGATGACTCTAGCCGAACAGCATATTTGACATGCCGAACAATGACTCTAGCCGAACAGCATATTGACATGCCGAACACTGACTTCAGCCGAACAACCCTTAGGTCGAACCATTACCTTAGTCAAACAAAGCAACTACCGGACAATTCTTGGGCCGGATAATGTCTTTAGCCGGTCAATACAAATGTCGAACAGCATTAAAAATGCCGAACAGGATAGGTGTCTAACTACATTTTAAGCCGGTCACTCTAGAAATCATATGTCTTCTGAATCTGGGACTATAATCTCCTCAAGGCGAGCTTTCTGAGACGGTCAGCGATGACGGTCTTCGAAGGCGATGATTCGAAGCTAAATATTACATCTTTAGAACCTTTAGATTCTTATTGCCTGCACACAATCGCTCGCACTAGTTCACACACCACATGGGGGGGAAAAATCGTGTTGCTAATTCTAACGTTCAACGTTTTTTAAGTATAGCTCTCTCAAGCATTTAGCCAGGTTCATTATTTATTCGGGATGTCGGGAAAATCTAGTTCTGCCACCATATCTGACAGGCTTGGGCCGTCAGCAAGGCAAGGAGCCGCAGATGCTTCCAACCCGTCAATCTCTCCCGCTCATAACTTGGCGCCCGATGCTCTGGAGTCAACCATCTTACTGGACAATCCGGTCGATTCTCAAGCCTCGAAGATCAACGAGGCCGCTCTGCGACGGATATGTTCCATTCACGGGATTCCCTTTGCTGACGTGTTAGTTCCTTCGAGACACGACCGTCCTCATCTGCCCCCAGTCGGGTACACGGCCTGCAACAAGTTCATGTGTTGGATGGGCAGCGTGCCTCCATTTAACTTATTTCTCCGGGATGTGCTGCAGTATATAGACATTGCTCCGTCGCAGCTGCACCCGAATGGCCATGCGTTCCTATATGGGACTTATTTACTCTTCATGGCCGTCTTCTCCAGGCCTCCAATCCCCGGTGATATCCGATACATTTATATGTTCAAGAGACGGAAAGATAGCCCTTCCTTCATGTTCCTCGAGCCATATCACAAGTGCCAGATCTTGACAGGGGCCTGTAGCAAATTCACCCTGTACAAACAGGAATGGTTCTATGTGCGATGCCCGTCTGGTTTTGCTAGGAGATGGGTTGAAGGCAGTAAGTCTCTCTGCTGAACCGTTATTCGTATTTAATGGGAGTCATGTTTTTCCTAACTCTTCATTTCATCTTTTCAGGTATTAACCCGCGTCCGGAAGGCCGAGGATATTCTGATGCTGTCGACGCGATTAGAGCTCTTCCGGCCGAGGATCGAGATATTCGAGCTATCATTTCAAATGAATCGCTGTCGGGGTTCGGCTTGCTAGCTCCTGATCGTCGGATCAGCCTTCCAGAAGGTGTTACAATTCCCAAACCTCCATCTGGTAAAGGGAAGAAACTTGCCGGCCCGTCGTCGCGTCGCGCTCCCGACACGCACGAAGAAGGCGAGCGCAAAGAGGATGATGCACCCGAAACTCAGGGCGAGAACGTGGGTCCCACTTGGAATCCGGCAATCGAAGTTCAGGATATTGAGACGTCATCCTCCCCTTCGAAGGGAAAGAAAAAGCTGAAATATACGGTTCAGAAAGAGAAAGTTGGTGGCACCTCAAAATCTACGCCTATCCCTCCTGAGAAAGAGGCTTCTTCGCAGCATCTGGAAAGTTCTCTGAGGGGTCTCTCGAACCTCTCTATTCCCGAAGACATACTTAATTACGAGTTCGATGATCCTGAAGCTCTCAAATTCTCCTCGCCCGCTAGAGGCAATGCAGGAGTTCAACTCCCGGCTCAAAGAGACAATACTCCGATTAGCAAAGATAAACGAACGGGTCCGTCGGGGGGAACACTTAGGACACACACGCACATGCGCATTCCATAATATACTTCAAGTCTTTTTAATTCGCGAATTCTCCTTAACTCGTTGTTATCTTCCTTCTTTGCAGGTGATATGGGCCGCTCCCACGGACTTGATCGCCTTCAGGGGTCTTCTATATTCCATCACTCCGGACGGGATTCCGGTTCGGGCAGACGCCGGGACCGAGGTGATTATGAAGATAGGGACAATCGTCCGCGCGAGTCGTCTCACCGCAAGAAAGCACACTATCAATCTTCCCAGTCCCGCGATCTTCCTCCTACAACTGAGCCGGATAAAGAGAAGTCTTTGCAAAAGGGTTATCAGTCTGATGCTGCTCGAGAACAACATTCCAGTTCATCGAGTACGAGGCAAGTTCGAGAGCCGCGTAAAAGAACGGAATTCTCTAAGCCTCCTCCTCCTGCTCCTGCCGTGGACCCAACTGTTGCGGAAAAGATGGTCGACCTTAAGGCCAAGTTTCCGAAAATTTGTTTTGACGGTTTGAAATTCCTCCCGGCCATCCATCGCATTCCTGGGCACGTGAAGCAAAGTGCCATTGCCTGCAACAATGACATCTATGTTCAACATGACGCATTCGTGCACTTGGTGGAGAAGATCTCAGAAGTATCTGTCGAGCGTCAACACGAGATTGACCGTCTGAATCTGGAGGCTGACAGCGATAAGAAAATCATCAAACTCCAAGACGAAGAACTCGCCTCTTATAAGTTAAAGCTAGAAGCCGCTGAACAAGGTGCAAAAGATACTGCCGAGGCAGTTACTCGCTTAGAGGTGGCTCACAAAAAGGAGCTTGACGAAGCAGTTCAGCGCAGCGGCGCCCTTGCCCTAGAAAAAGACTCTGTCCAAAAAGAAAGGGACGCGCTCGCTACTCAAGTCAAAGAGCTGAAAGAACAACTCTCCAAGGAGAAAGAAGACAAAATAGCCGCTCAGGAAGAATCACAGCGGTATTGTGATGAGATTGTTGCTACCCGGCTCCTGAAGGCAAAGCTCGACGGTGAACTTGCCGGGGTCGAGAAAATGAAGGATGAGGCCCGTGAGGAGGGCAAAAGAATGGCTGTGGAGGAGCTTGATTCTCGCCTTGAGGCGGCCGCAGAGGCCGGCAGGGAAGAGGTCAAAAGTATGTTTGACCCGTTGATCGCCGAGTACGGAGCCCGCGTCCTTATGCACCGCGACCTAACATTCTTGGGCGACGGCTACCATGAATCCCTGGCTGAGGCATGGGAAACTCTGATAAAGATCAAGAAAGTCGAGTCAGGCTCCGAAGAAATCGACGAGGATGCACTGGTGAAGGAGTTCCTGAGGGGGAATGAGCCATCGGATTTATCCGCAGCATTGGCTCTTTATGGCAAAGGCTCTTTCCCTTCGAAAGAGAAGAATGACGAGGCTGGCCCGTCAGAGGCCGACGCTACTACTCCTCACATCGCCGCTCCTTATGCTGCTCAATCGGCTGGTCGGTCGACGCTTGATCCATTCGAGCAGCATGCCAGTTACGATCCCGAAGATCCCGGGCTCGGCGTTCATGTGCTGTCACCTATCCTGGAGGGTGAAACCCCGCGCGCCACCGATAGTCAACCTGATCCTGGTAGGAGATTCTTCTTTCTTTAGAAGTCGAAGAGATCCCGTCATTTTTCAGCAGTGGTTATTCGTTCTAATGCCCACTTCTTATATTTTCGCACAGGTTGTTCTGACACCGAGCTAACTCCGAGGAGCAATGACGCCAAGGAGGAAGCGGGGAAAACAAGCGACGTTGCTCACGCAGGGGTAACTCCCGGCCCAGACGCTCAAGTGATCGGGGCGCTTGATGATGACAAACTTGATACTTCGTCTCCTGCCAAAGGAAGCGACGAAGTTAAAATCACTGGCGCCTCTGAACATACTTCAGAGATGAGCATGAAGGATCGTCTTGCCGACGAGGAGAAGAGAAAGGTCAAAGTCAAAGTTGAATCTGAAGTCCTGGAACTTACTGACCCGCGGAACAGACCTCTGAAAATCATTCTCCCGGGCAGGTCCAAACCACTAGATGTTCCGTCTCCTACTCCTGACTCCGTCTCTCTAGCAAGCAAAAAGTCCAAAAAAAAAACGTGAGGGAGAGGAGTCGTCGGAAACACCAAAGGCAGACAAGAAGAAGAAGTCGAAGAAATGATCGATGCACTTGTTCAACAAGTTTTTGCTTAAGTTTGTAATTGTTTCCATCTTCCATAACTTGTAGTTTGTATAGGCCCGAATTTTATAGGAGTGATCTTGTATCCCCATTTTGGACTTATCGAATAAAATTTTAGTTTCTTCTTGTTTGAATGATTCTCTTGTCTTTATTTGGTTTGCTGACACTGTGCTCCGAGGACTCGGAGACTTGAGACTGTTCATACTCTAGTCTGCGCTCTGGGGACTTAGAGTACTCGACTCCGCACTCTGGGGACTCGGAGACTTGAAATCGTTCATACTCTAGTCCGCGCTCTGGGGACTTAGAGTACTCCGCTCCGCACTCTGGGGATTCGGAGATTGGAAATCGTTCATACTCTAGTCCGCGCTCTGGGGACTTAGAGTACTCCGCTCCGCACTCTGGGGATTCAGAGATTGGAAGTCGTTTATACTCTAGTACGCGCTCTGGGGACTTAGAGTACTCCGCTCCGCACTCTGGGGATTCGGAGATTGGAAGTCGTTTATACTCTAGTCCGCGCTCTGGGGACTTAGAGTACTCCACTCCGCACTCTGGGGATTCGGAGATTGGAATCGTTTATACTCTAGTCCGTGCTCTGGGGACTTAGAGTACTCCGCTCCGCACTCTGGGGATTCGGAGATTGGAATCGTTTATACTCTAGTCCGCGCTCTGGGGACTTAGAGTACTCCGTTCCACGCTCTGGGGATTCGGAGATTGGAATCGTTTATACTCTAGTCCGCGCTCTAGGGACTTAGAGTACTCCGTTCCGCGCTCTGGGGATTCGGAGATTGGAAGTCGTTTATACTCTAGTCCGCGCTCTGGGGACTTAGAGTACTCCGCTCCGCACTCTGGGGATTCGGAGATTGGAATCGTTTATACTCTAGTCCGTGCTCTGGGGACTTAGAGTACTCCGCTCCGCACTCTGGGGATTCGGAGATTGGAATCGTTTATACTCTAGTCCGCGCTCTGGGGACTTAGAGTACTCCGTTCCGCGCTCTGGGGATTCGGAGATTGGAATCGTTTATACTCTAGTCCGCGCTCTGGGGACTTAGAGTACTCCGTTCCGCGCTCTGGGGATTCGGAGATTGGAATCGTTTATACTCTAGCCCGCGCTCTGGGGACTTAGAGTACTCCGCTCCGCGCTCTGGGGATTCGGAGATTGGAATCGTTTATACTCTAGCCCGCGCTCTGGGGACTTAGAGTACTCCGCTCCGCGCTCTGGGGATTCGGAGATTGGAAATCGTTCATACGAGCCTGTATGTCGCGCAGAATAGTGTAATTTATCATCCAATTAAGAGATATAGAAACTTCATAGAAAATGTGGCTTCAAGCCTTTATTAATGAAAATCAACTAAATTGCTCGATTACAACTTTAAAAGGAAACTAAATCATTATTGAATGGAAACATGCAGGAAACAATAGTGCCTATAGCAAGAAAGGGAAACATGCTAAATGTAATAGTGCCGCAAATGTTCACTGTTCCATGCTCGGGGGAGCGTCGCGCCATCAACGGTCGCTAGCTTGAATGTTCCTTCTCCAAGCTTCCGTTCAATGGCGTATGGACCTTCCCAGCTGGGATTCATGCGTGATGGTACCGGGAAGACTCGTTTCAGAACGAGATCTCCCACATCAAAGATTCTTGGACGGACTCTGCCGTCATAGTAACGCTTGACTCGATGTCTGTGCGCCGCCGCCCTTAATTCAGCTTCTTCCCGTTTTTCATCGATGCAGTCCAGTGACTCCAGCAAGAGGTTTTGGTTCGCCTTGGGATCGTAGTACGTCACTCGGTGCGATGGAACTTCAAGTTCCACGGGTATAACGGCTTCAGAGCCGTATGCCAAGGCGAACGGAGTGTGGCCGGTCGCGGACTTGTGGGTAGTTCTATACGCCCATAATGCTGTCGGGAGTTCATCTACCCATTTGCCTCCAACCTTCTCTAGACGCTTCTTTAGTATGGACTTGATTATCTTGTTAACGGCCTCGACTTGTCCGTTAGCTTTTGGGTGTGCAACGGCGGCGAACTTTTTCTCGATGCCGTACTTTAAACAGAACTCTTTGAACTCTCTACTTTCGAATTGCGTTCCGTTGTCTGTAATGATGGTGCGTGGAAGACCAAAGCGGCATATAATGTTTCGTACAACAAAGTTAATGACCTTCTTAGAGGTGATAGTGGCTAAAGGTTCTGCCTCAGCCCATTTCGTGAAATAGTCGACTGCAACTATCGCGTATTTCGCACCACCTTTGGATAGAGGCAAAGAGCCGATTATGTCGATTCCCCAGATCGCGAATGGCCAAGGACTGATCATTTGTGTGAGTTCCGTTGACGGAGCCCTCGGGATTTTTGCATATCTTTGACACTTGTCGCACTTCCTTGCGTAGTCCGCGGCATCCCGGTTTACGGTGGGCCAGTAATACCCATAGCGGAGGATCTTCTTTGCTAGCGTTTGCCCCCCAGTATGGTCGCCGCATTCCCCTTCGTGGACTTCCCTCAAGACTCGCTTTGTTTCATCATGAGCGATGCACCGTAACAATGGGACTGAGAATCCTTTCCAGTACATGGATCCATCCTGCATTACGTACCGCGCAGCCTTTCGAAGGACCTGTCGTCTTTCGCTTCTTTTTTCTGGTAAAGCCCCGGTTGTCAGGTACAGTTTGAATGGGGTTATCCACGAGTCCTTCTCGATCTCTGTTTCCAACACGCGATCGATTTTCATCTCGTCCACACTCGGGGCATGCAAGACTTCAACGGGATACAATCCCATTTGTTGAACATCGTCGGTACTTGCGAACTTAGCCAACAAGTCGGCTTCTTTGTTTTGTTCTCGCGGGATATGTGAAATGTCATAACGCTCAAGATTTGATAGTAGTTCCTGGACCTGAACGAGGTACGGAGCAAGCTTTCATCCTTTTGCTTGGTAGTCTCCTCGTACTTGGTAAACCACTAACTGCGAGTCACAAAAGATTTCGACTGATTCGATCCCGAGTTCTTTGATAAGCTTCAAGCCAGCGATCAGTGCTTCATATTCAGCTTCGTTGTTTGTAGCCGGAAAATCGAGCTTCAGAGCATAACAGATTGATCGGTTTTTCGGAGTTATAAGAACTACGCCCGCGCCGGAGCAACGGTCGTTTGATGCACCGTCAGTGTATAATTTCCATCGAATGGGGGGAATGATGTCGTGATCGTCCGGTTTGATGGGTATGGTAAATTCAGCGATGAAGTCTGCTAACGCTTGCCCTCGGATGGCTCTCCGTGGTAAGTACGCGATATCGAATTGGCTCAACTCGATGTTCCATTTTAGCAATCTTCCAGAAGTTTCCGGTCGTTGAAGTACCTGCCTCAGGGGTTGATCGGTATAAACGCCGATTGAATGTGCTTGAAAGTATGGGCGCAGCTTGCGTGATGCAATCACCAAGCAATAAGCCAATTTCTCGATTTCAGGGTAATTCTTCTCTGCCCCCGTTAAACGCTTGCTAACATAATATACCGGCTTCTGGACTCGATCCTCCTCACGGACCAAAGCTGCGCTTATCGCATGAGGGGATATAGCCAAGTAAACGTACAGCATCTCATGGTCAACTGGTTTAGATAGCATTGGTGGGCTCTCCAGATGCCTTACCAGGTTCTGGAAAGCTTCCTCGCAGCTAGACGTCCATTCAAAATTCCTCTTTCCTTTCTTTATTATGTCAAAGAACGAGATGCACTTGTCAGTTGCCTTGGATATAAATCGACTCAGCGCAGCTACTTTTCCGTTCAAGCTCTGTACCTGCTTTATAGTCCTGGGCGCTTGTACATCTCGAATGGCTTGGATCTTTTCTGGGTTGGCTTTGATTCCCCTAGCGTTGACGATGAATCCTAAAAACTTCCCTGATGCAACGCCGAAAGAACACTTCAGCGGGTTGATCTTCATTCCATAGAACCTGAGTATGTTAAACATTTCAGCTAAGTCTTGAATGTGGTCGTTTGACCGCCGTGACTTCACGAGCATGTCATCCACATAGACTTCCATTGTTTTGCCCAGCTGGTCCTTGAACATTCGATTCACCAGACGTTGGTAAGTTGCTCCAGCATTCTTTAATCCAAAGGGCATCACTACATAGCAATACATCCCGACATTTGTAACGAAGCTGGTGTGTTCTTGGTCCGGAATATGCATTGGGATTTGGTTGTATCCCGAGTACGCATCCATGAATGACAATAATTCGTGTCCTGCTGTGGAATCGACCAACTGATCGATCCTAGGCAACGGGAAACTGTCCTTAGGGCATGCTTTGTTCAAGTCGGAATAATCTATGCAAGTCCTCCATTTCCCATTCGCCTTCTTTACTAGCACGGGGTTGGAGACCCACTCCGGGTAGAGGGCGTCGCGGACGAACCCATTTGCTTTGAGTTTGTCCACCTCCTCTCCAAGAGCGGCGGATCTCTCTGGATCCATTCCTCTCCTTTTTTGCTTGACTGGGACGTATTTCGGGTCTACGTTCAACATATGACTTGTGATGGCGGGAGAAATCCCACACATATCAGAATGCGTCCAGGCAAAAACATCAAGGTTTGCCCGGAGGAAGTCGCTAAGGTCTTCAGTCATTGCGGGGCTTAACTGTGATCCGATCTTCAGTATTCGCGAAGGGTCGTCACGGCTAACTGAAATGTCAATTGTTAATTCAGCCGGTGCCGCCTTCTCTTCCCTGGGTTTCTCATCGTCGTCTCTCGGATCTATATCTCCGTAGATCCGAGAACTATGCCCGAGCCAGGGCTCGGGCACTACTTGTCAATTATTCGTATTGAGGATGTGGACGGGATTGTCCGCAACCTTTCCTTTCTCCCTCCGGTGGGCCTCTCGGAGCTCGGCCACATAACAAGAACGACCAGCTGCTTGGTCACCGTGAACAATGCCTACTCCTTTGTCAGTCGGAAACTTCAAAGTCAAGCACCACGGGGCTAGTGCCGCCCTAAATTCAGCCAGGGCCGGCCGACCCAAGAAAACATTATATGGAGAGTCCACATCCAAAACTACAAAGGGTAGAATTCGTACCCTCCGACGCTCGCCTTGTCCCAGTTCAACTGGTAACTCGACATATCCTACTGCATCAGTCGCAGCGCCGTTAAAGCCGTGGATACGAGCTTTGGATGGTTTCAAGTCTTTTGTCTCTAGCTTCATCTGATCATAGGCCTTCTTGAAGATGATGTTGACTGAACTTCCACAATCAATCAAAATTCTTTTTACATATGCTGGTCCGATTGTTGCAGATATGACCATGGGATCGATGGTCGGAGCCTCTACCTGATCAGCGTCTCTGTTCCTGAACACAATATCGTCTGTCATCACGCACTGCTGCTTAGCAGGGGCCCCGTCCTCTACGTTCGAACAGCACTCAAAATCTGCATGCTTCAAGGAGCTCGCATATCGTTCCATCTCTTGCCAGTTCTTATCTGCGGGATGAGGTCCGCCGATAATTGTATTTATAACCAGTCTTCCAACAGTCCGGGCAGGTTCCTCAGGATGACGTGGAGCCGGTGCACGACCTGGGTTGGACGTTCCCTGTCCTCCTTCCTGTGGATCCTTTATAAATTCTTGCAACTTCTTTTGTCTGATCAATTTCTCGATAGCGTCATGCAGGTGTCTGCATTCTTCCGTGTTGTGTCCATAAGTTTCATGGAAGCGGCAATATTTCCCAGTCTGTTTCTGTTCTTCAGTTGATTCTTTTGGACGTGGTTTTCTGTATTGAAAAGTATTGCATGTGGATAGGTAAATGTTCTCAAGTGGGGCGTTTAGCGGAGTGTACTCGCTGTAGCTTGGAATTCTCGACTTCCACTTTCCCGCTTCTTTCCTCTTTCCTTGACTTCTTCCTCCGGACTCTTTGGGCTGCATAGGCTTACTCTGGACGTTGACTTGGACCTTTCCCGAATTGTCTCCAGATTGCTTCACAGCAATGTTGCTCTTAATTGACTCTTGGGCAGGTCCCAGTGCCTTGTCTCGTCGTACCCACCTAGCTTCCTCTCTTCTTATGAACTGGTGTGCCTTGGAGTAGAAACGCTCTAGCGTAGCCGGAGGTTTTCCTGCCAGCCAATCTCCGAATTCAGAATCCGGATCTACACCTCTCATTACAGCCATTAGAATTGCATGGTCGTTGGGATTACTGACTTCAGTTGCCGCAACGTGGAATCTTTGTAAGTACTCCTTCAGCGACTCTCCGGGATTTTGGATTACACTTGACAGAGACATCACGTCCTTCGGGCGTGTAGTGTGTATCCTGAATTGCTCAATAAACTTCTTTGCCAACTCCTCGAAATTTGATACGGATCGCGGAGGAAGTCGGGTGAACCACATAGTAGCGATCCCAGATAGAGTAATCGGAAAGCACCTACACTTGGTGGCATCATTTGCTCTGGCTGAATCCATCATCCATTCATACCTCATTACATGTTGTCTGGGGTCAGTCTTTCCTTCGTATGCAGGAATGGTTGGCATGCTAAACTTCTTGGGGTAGGCCGCTTGCAGCACAACATCCGTGAACGGAGTATGACTTCTTGACACTCCCCAATCGTCATTTGATAAGCCCTGATTTTCTTTCATCAGTTGCCTGATCATGGCTGTCAGATCAGGTGTCTGTATGGAAGCTGGGAGGTTGGAGTCAGTTCTACGCGCCTGTCCATGCTGATGGCTCCTTTCCTGGCGATCTGCCAATCGTGCGTCGTGAGGTTCAACATTGTTAACATTTTGATGATCTGGAGCTCCCTCCTCCATCTGTACTCCGGTTCGGAAGTTTCCAGTTCTGGCTTGGTCGCGGTCTCCTGCTGTTCGAACAGCAGCATCTGCCCTTGCAGCTTCAGTCTTATGGCGTCTGCGCCTGGGTGGTTCATCAGAAGAAGTTGAGCTGTCAGAAGAGGAATAAGCAGCTGGATTGCCCCCAGCATTCTGTTGCTACTGTTGAGTGAGTTGTGCCATCAGGTTGGCATTAGCTTGCATCTGTTCTCCCAGTTGTCTCCTGCTTTCCCTAAGTTCTCTCATCAAGTCGTTGAACTCCACTCTGGTGACAACTGGAGTCTGTTCTTGAGCGGCAATCCCTGCACTCGGGATCGCTGGTTGATTGCTAGGTCCTGCTTGTTGCATGCTAGCAGTCTCTCGGGCATCCGCATTAAGAGAAGCTGACCTGGTACGTGGTCTTGCCATTGTAGAGTTATTGGTATGAACTCTGAGTAGAATCAGCGGATGTCCTATCAGTAAGTCGGATCTTCTTTGGGGGATTTGCTCAATCCAGTAGCTTCAAAGCAGATCCTTGAGGTCTGAGAATTCGATTCTCAGTGAAAGCACCAAAGTGTTAGCACCAAAATTGGTCACTAACCTCATAGAAGAAGATTGTGAAGAGATATAAGTGATGAAATCAAATTAAACAGAGAAGACAGTGCTAATCTAAATACAGAAAGTAAGAACACCAAATTTATAGTGGTTCGGCGTAATTGCCTACGTCCACTTTGAGGTTAAACTTTATTGATCTTCTTTATAGTTGATTACAAATACAATTCGTGAATCAAATGCTCGAATGAAGTTCTTAAGTAGAGAAGACGAGTCTTGAAAATGGCAGAGTCTCCCCGGTGTTTTCTCTCCCAAAAAGGGATCCATCTCGCTGTGACCCTGCCCCTCTATTTATAGGCAAAGATGGGCTGGACTTCCCAAGTGGGCTGATTGCCGAACGCTCCAGCCCGAGTACAGTGTTCGCCGTATGCCGAGCAAGGTTCGCCGAACGCTCTGCGCCGAACCATCCCTCCTATGCCGAACGGTGTGTTGGTTAGTTGTGCTGAATGTCTCCTGGATGTCGAGTATTACGCCGAACACCATGGGATGCCGAGTACTCTTGTACGTCAGTTGCTTCGCCGAACACTCCTGGATGGCCAGTGCTTCGCCGAACACTCCTTGATGCCGAGTACTCTGGTATGCCGAGCAGCCTTGATGCCGAGTACCCTGTTATGCCGAGCAGTCTTGATGCCGAGTACTCTGGTATGCCGAGCAGCCTTGATGCCGAGTACCCTGTTATGCCGAGCAGCCTTGATGCCGAGTACCCTGTTATGCCGAGCAGCCTTGATGCCGAGTACTCTGGTACGCCGAGCAGTCTTGATGCCGTGTACTCTAGTATGCCGAACAGTCTCGATGCCGGACACTAATGGATGCCGAGCACTATGCCGAGCACACTTGTCGCCGAGCACTCATGGATGTCAGTTGCTTCGCCGAACACTCCTGGATGGCCAGTGCTTCGCCGAACACTCCTTGATGCCAATCGCTCTCTGGTGCCGAGCACTTATTACCGAGTACTAGTTGCCTGGTCAAATCCCCAGGAAACAGCCTTTCCCCGCCAGGGACTAATGGGAATCCCGGTTTTCAATGTACTCGCCTCTAGCCCAAAGCTGATAATAGACCCAAATCCATCGTTCTAGGATATACGGATCCAATCAACCGACCTGAGGTAGCCAAATAAAGTACCCATGAGCGTCCATACAATACCCCTGCTTACGAGTACATTAGAAAACACTCCGAGTATCAACGATCCTTTAGCACGTGCATTCGAGTCCTTTCCTTACTCCATCCAGTTTCCATTATTCTCAATGAACCATTCCATGTTACTTCATTCCACGATAGAACCATTCGACATTCTATCCACGGGCCACCCTTCCTAGAACTTGCCCTTTATGGATAATCATTCTCACGACTCCTTTCAACATCGAGCCACCATCATCGAAAGCTAACTCCATACATCGTCGAGTTGCCATCATCGAAGTCCTAAAGCAATCATCATGCTATTACATCACCATTAAACCCCAAGCTAGCAAATAAACACCTTCAGCACGACCTGTAGAGCCTACACTTCCCCTCTTGGAATTCCAACCCCGATTCCAAGAAAACAGACCTCCCGGTACCATCATCCAAAACATTAAGCACCCACATCCAAAGCTCTCGATACTAAGTCCAAAGCTCTTGTAACCAAGTCCTATACTTAGCCAAATTCTTGCATTTGGCCTTCACTCATCTCTCTTATCCCCGACCTAAAGTACTTCTACCATCGAGACGTTTCTCCACCAATCAAAAGCTCTGGTACCGATAAAACCTCTCAGTACCGACTCATGTGCTTAGTTCTAATTTCGATGCGACTTGAACCTTAGCTCCTCTTATGCTCTATGGCCCCTCCTCCAAGTTTCATCCAATTATGTCCATTTTTACCTTAGATTTGCCAATTCGACCACTCCTTTCCTAACTTCCTAAAAGCACTAGCAAAGCACCATAAAAACATAAAATATCATACATACACATCCATTCATACATGCAATACATAAGAATATGATAGTCAAGCAAATCCTAATCTAAATCTAAGTCTTACTCTGGCATATGAATATGAACAAAAGGGGTTACAAAACCATTCAAAAATCACTTTAATACCTTTAAATTTCGGCCATAAACATATGTTAAAATGCAACTAAAGAAAAAATTTTAGGGTCAAAACCATGTTAAAACATCATTTTTAACTATATAAACATGCACAGTAGAGTGAGAGGTCAAGAACCACTTACCAAATACCTAAAATAACAATATCACCCTTTAGATCTGAAGTGGACACCAAAGGAGAGGAATGCAAATCAGCCAAAATGATAATCTCAAGTTCCTATAGCCTCCAGTTAGCAAAATTTTCGAGATAGATTAGTGGGCCTAAGTATGACTTAGTTATTACCCACTAATGTAGGCCAGCAGCAGCCAAAACTTAAAACAGCTATAACTTTCAAATGATAAGTCTGTTTTCCTATTATGACCGCTCTACGGAATGGGAAACCATCATTCTAGAGTAAAGAAAGTGGTTTGGCATCCTAACTCGGCTCCTATTAAAAGTTGTAGTCTATACAATATTTTCAAGGTCAAAACGGGCGCATAAAAATTTGGCAAAAGCCATAGATGTGGAAAATGTCCCAAAGAGTCACTTCCCAAAATTTTAGAGTTATACGACCTAATATGAGTAAGATAAAAATATTTTACAATCCTCCATTATGTAAAATACAGGCTGTTACACTCTCCCCTCTTTTAGTAATTCTGCCCTTGAAATTCCCAAATAATTCAAATATAGTTACCATGACTGCCTAAAAATAATATGCAAGCATCATACATATCAAACAAGCAGCCATGCAATCAATAGTGTGGGTAAGTCTATCCTAATATGCGAGATACTAAACTACCCTATATGATATCAAATGTGAGTAAATATGATAAACAATAGGCCTTACCATACAAAGAGCTCCAGATATGTGACCCTCATGCTCTTCTTGGTTTCCCATGTACAATAGTCTTTACTTTTGCCCCATTGAACCTACACTAATTTCAGTGTCTTCCTCCTAAGCTATTGCATATCGCGTCCGACAATATGAACCGGCGTATGAGGTCTCGAATCTTCTGGTTCAATCTCGATATCATTAAGTTGATCTGGTGCAATCGTCATTCCTGAGTCATGCACAAACTTCCATAGATGAGAAACATGAAAGACATTGTGCACCCCCGCCATCTTCTAAGGTAAGTCGACCCTATATGTTAAGTTCCCAATCTTCTCTGCTATTGGAAAAGGACCTATGAATCTCGGCACCAACTTCCCCATATTACCGAATTGTAACATTCTTCAAAGAAGGAATCTTCACAAACACCATATCGTCGATAGAAAATTCCAAATCCATACGTCTTCTATCAGCGTAGCTCTTATGTCTATCCTGTACAACTTTCATTCGTTGCTGAATGATCTCTATCTTCTCCAAGGTTTCTCTAACCACGTCTGGCCCAAGTAACAGTTTTTCGCCCGTCTCCCACCAACATGAAGGAACGTTACATGGTCAGCCATACAACGCTTCATATGGTGCCATACAGATACTAGACTGATAGCTATTATTGTATGCAAATTCTACCAAGTGTCAGTAATCATCCCACGAGCATCCAAAATCGAGAATGCAAGCTCGCAAGAGATCCTCCAAAAACGATTCACCCTCTCGATCTGCTCAACTGTTTACAGGTGATAAGCTATAATAAGATGCAGCTCGGTCCTCCATGCCTCATATAAGTTCTTCCAAAACCCACTAGTGAACAACGAGTCTCGGTCGCTTATAATGCTCTTCGGCACACCATGAGTTCTTAGAACCCATTTCACATACAACTCGATCAATTTGGCTGCCATTCTACATGACTTGGTGGGTATAAATCAGCGTTCTTGGCCAATCGATCGACTATGACCTAAATGTTGTTATACCACGCTCGAGTCCTTAGCAACCATCAATAAAATCTATCGATACTTACTCAGACTTCCATTTAGGAACTTCAAGCGGTTGCAACAACCCACTTGGCATCTTTTGCTCTGCCTTCACCAACTGGTAGCTCATAAACTTAGAGATGAATGTCCCAATATCCTTCTTTATCCCCTCCCAATAATATGTCTGCTTCATAACATGGTACATCTTATTACTGCCGAGATATATAGTCAACCTAGAATGGTGGCACTCTCATAGCACCTCTTCTCACAAACCATCAACATCGAGGAAAAACGGTCTCCCATCCTTACAGAGCCAACCTTTTCGGTCAAGTTTGTACTGCTTCATATCTTTAGACTATACTCGCTTTCTATTTTCGCTATGATTTTTGATAGTCTAGCATCTAGCCTATGACTATTACCGATCTGCTCAACCAAAGTAGGTACCATCGTCAAACTTTCCAACATCTATGGCTCTAACTCGAAATGAGGTCTGAAGTCATAACCAGCAAGATACTCCAACTGTTTCCACTCCATGAACATCGCTCCCAAACTGGCATGTCTTCAACTAAATGCATCGGCGATAGAATTTCCTTACTAAGCATACAAAAAATTCCAAAGACATAGCAAACAAAGAATTCGAACTATCGCTGCTAGTGAAGGTTGAGATCCTTCTAGAGAAAAGGTACTTCAAGGACTTATGGGCCGTGAATAGCTCGAACCTATCTCCTAATAGATAATGCCTCCAAATCTTCAAAGCAAACACTATCACCACCAACTCCAATTCATGGATTGGACTTCCTCTCGTGCGGCTTTAACTGTCAACTAGCGTAGGTGAAGACTTTTCCCTTCTATATCAATACCGCACCCAATCCAATGCCATAAGCGTCTATGTATACTGTCAGCTCCTCATTCCCCCTTGGAATGGTCAACACTAGTTCACTCGTCAACCTCTCCTTCAGACTCACAAACACATACTCACACTTTGTGTCCCAAATAAAAGTATAATTCCTCTTCGTCAAATAGGTCAACGACCCTACTACCTTCGATCAGTCCTTGATAAACGTCTATAATATCCTAAAATCCTAGAAAACTCCTCTCATCTGTAGCATTCTTGGGTTGCCATCAATCTTGAACTGCTGCCACCTTGGCATGATCTACTATAATGCCCTGCTCGAAGATGACATGACCCTAAAATCTCACTTCCCTTCTCCAGAAGTGACATTTTGAAATCTTTACTTTCAACTTGTGCCTCCTTAACTTCAAGCATAAATCCTCAAGTGCATCTTGTGTTCCCCCTCTATCCTAGAATAGATCAGAATACCATCCATGAACTTAAGTACGAACTTAAGCCGGAGCATTAGTTAGCCCGAACGACATAACCAACAATCATAGAAACCAGATAGCCTGCGAAACGAAGTGATCGGCACACTCTCCTTCGATACTCTCAATTGGTGAATTTTCGTTGCTAAATCCAATTGGGAGAACCCCTCCGCACCATGGAGCTGATCGACCAAGTTATCAATATGTGGGAGTGGATACTTATTTTTCTTCGTCACCGTATTCAGCTCGTGGTAATCTACACATAAATTCAGAGAGTCATCCGCCTTAGTGGCAAATACTATAGGTGCACACTACTCAGATATACTCCTACAAATGAATCCTCTCTTCAGCAGGTCATTTATTAGCACCTCCAACTCTGTTTGCTCTATGGGTGCCATATGCCTCAAAGGCATAACTATCGATCTGGCATTCTTCGCTAAGTCTATACGGAAATCAATCTCTCGGCGACAGTAATCCGGTCACATCCTCAAACATAGATGAAAACCCATCCTGTGGAACTTCGAGCGAATATAGAAAGTTAACCATTACCCCATCCTTCGGTAGGCATCCAATCACTACCTTCTGCCCTTCCACAGCCCCGATCGTCACCAACAGCTTCTTGTAACCCACTTCCGCCACATATTTCCTTAGCCAGTCCATCCCTAAGATAATCTCAAACCCAGCGAAATTCAAAACAAAGCAATCACAAACAAAAGAGCATCCACGACTCGATAAGATAGACTGTACCAAGCACACGAACAAAAGACATATGCAAAGTTGGAAGTCAAGCAAATCCAGACAAATAAAATTAAAAGATAGTGTAAACAAGCTGAAACTTAGAAGGTACTTATACCCATTTAAGAGAATTCAATTTACATAGTATCCTTATAGCTATTTGCATAAAAAAATAATGTTTTCTACAACATGTCCCTACAAAAGTATAATTCCCAAAATATTGCTACAATTATAAAGTATCGAGTCTAAGGGATGCTTATGAAAGGTCGGTTCTTCCTGACACAAAATGTATTCCAAGTGTCGAAGTTGGCACCTATCCATAGTTCCATCAGATCGACTACAGTTATCACAAAACCTTTTTTATTATAGAGAAAACTCAAATCAAGTGCAGGGTAAAAATAATTCAAAACATCTATAGCTTGTTGCAAAGAAATCTGCCCCATCTTACATTTGATATTCTCCATTCTAAGCTTCTTTTCGAGATAAGCAACTTGACCCTGCCCTAGCGCGTTAATAGGTACTGCCACGACACTGGAGACAGCCTAAGCTTCTTGCAATCGATCTTTAGGTTGGTAAATCTTAAGTATAGTGACCTCCCTCATTTGTTCTAAAGTTTCTATTAACTCAGTCCTTGTCTTTTTTGAGTCCCTAGAAAAACCACCAAAATATTTGAGAGCATCGGCTTTCCACCCTTCCTTTGTGTACAAGGGAGAACCTTCGGCATTGGTCGCTCTAACCGTTGCTTATAATAAGCTTCCAATTCTTTAAGTTTACCATGATAGTGTAGTTCCAGCTTCCTTTTTCACTTATCCGCCAACATGGTGTCCATGCCTATAAGAGGAGCAGAGGCCGCATTCATGCAAAGCTCCTTGAACCCCTCTCTTTCATCGGTGTCCCCCTTCTTATCATAATATTTAGTAGCTTGAAGATGTAAGTTATCTATGGTTTTTCTCAATCCCTTAATCTTCCTCTTCATATATGATCTCGTAAAGCGCTTTATTGTCTTTCAGCATTTCCTGTAGTTCGACCACCTTTGAAATTAAAGCCTCAAGGTCAACTCATAGTTTGGTACTATATCGGTGTTGGCGCTCATATGCATCTTACATTTTTCGAAGTCAGAAAGAGCATTCTTCAAATCTCTGTTAAACCGAAATTTGGTTCAACGTTCAAGATGTATGTACAAGGAGGCATGTTCGAAGAAATTCCAATAATACTCCTTGGTTTTATGATAATTCATAAGGTTGTTTAAAACACAATTCACGAGTTCAAAAAAAAATAGGCAAGTCAAAAATAACAATAGGAAATATGCTCAAACCAAGTTCCTTTATTCAATTGCAAACATGTTATAAAATGTGCCATTGTTTGCAAATATTGTATATCCTTTTCTCCCTCATTAGCCTTCATGCCATTATTTTGTCCTTGAGCTCTCAATGAAGAGAACTTAGAGAAGATCTGAATTGGAAAATTTATAAGAATGAAAAAGCGGTTAAGGCCCTCTTTCCATGAAGGGTTGCATCTTTATTTATAATGGTTGGAAGGAGGTAGGTTTGCTTTTGTTGGCGATGTGAGACTTTGGTTTCTATCTTGATGATGGCTTCAACATGAATGCCTTTGAAGCTTTATGAAGGGAAATACACTAAATCCTTTTGAATTTGCTCCTGTGAATGATTTTAATCCCCTTTATTTACATGGCCATTGATATTCCCATGGCATTGTTGTTATGCGGTATTGATAATATGCGGCATTGGTGATTAGTGGCATAGAATAAGAGACGGCATCAATAAGAAGTGGCATTGGTAACGAGCAATAAAATAAGATGCGACATCAATAAGAAGCGACATTGGTAATGAGCGACATAGAATAAGAGGCGGCATTGGTAATGAGCGGCATAGAATAAGAGGCGGCATCAATAAGAAGCGACATTGGTAATGAGCAACATATAATAAGAGGTGACATCAATAAGAAGCGGCATTGGTGATGAGCAGTATAGAATCTATGCGGAATTGATTAAGTGCGGGATATATGTTACACGGCATGGAAGTAGTGCAGCGCCATAATCAGTTGTAGCCTACGATATCAATTATTCCCTTGCCTTTGCATCCGGAGCCTTGAACTTTGATATAAATCCTTAGTTTCAGCATTGATTCCTTTACTTACCTGCCTTAGAAAATATTTGGATAATATTTTCCCCTCCTTATATAAAAGAAGCTTTTTATAGTTTAGTGTAAAATCAAGAATTTCGCCATCTTTTCTTATTCTTTTGCAAAGTTTTCTTTCTAACTTTATTTTCCTGCAAAACACAATGCAAGTCATGATTTTCATTATTAACTTTTTATATTTGAATTTGGGAAAATCTTTTAGGATTTTGACAAGGTCATAAAGGATCTTTCGTTTGTACTCCAATGTTACTTTTGGAATCTATAGATTTACTTGCAGAGGCCAAAAATCTATTTGGAAACAATTTACATGAATAAAATACCATAGAATTAGGATTAGAAAACTATCTGAAAATAATGATTTTATGAATAGAAAACTAGAAAGTTATTTATTAATTATAACTTCTTGAATATAAAACCAGAAAACTGTTTGGAAATATCATAAAAGGGAGGACTAAAGACTCTTCTGTCAATATCGTGAATAAAAGACTGGAAATCCACCTAGCAAATCATCTAGTGATAATAATTTCTGAATAGAAGACCAGAAATTATTTTAATAAAAGATCAGAAAATCTATCTGACAATAATGTTTGAAGACCAGAAAACCATTTGGCAATAATAGAAGATCAGCAAACCACTTGGTAGTAATAGAAGACCAGCAAACTACTTGGTAATAACAGAATACCAGAAAACCATCTAGTAATAATCCATCTAACAATAATTGAAGACTAGAAAACTAATCTGGTAATAACAAAGTAGAAGACCAAAAAATCATCTGGAAATAATAGTTGAGGACCATAAAATCCTTCTGGCAATAATAATAAAGGACCAGAAAATCCATATGGCAATAATAATAGGGGACCAGAAAATCCAACCGGCGATAATAATAGAAGACCAAAAAATCCAACTGGCGATAATAATAAAACACCAAAAAATCCATTTGGCGATAATAGAAGACCAAAAAATCCATCTTTCAATAATAATTTCTGAATAATAGAAGAAGAGTATAAAATCCATCTGGCAAAAATAATAGAAGACCAAAAAACCATACGGCAATAACAATAGAAGACCAAAAAACCATATGGCAATAATAATTTCTGAATAATAGAAGATGATAAGAAAATCCATGTAGCAATAATAATAGAAGACCGGAACACTATTTGGCAATAATAATAGAAGACCAGAAAACTATCTGGTAATAATAGAAGACCGAAAAATCCTTCTAGCAATAATAATAGAAGACCAAAAAATCCATCTGGTAATAATGTTTTCTTTTGTAGAGAAATCCCACTTTCTTTACTATGAAGCACAACAGCTCATATTTTATAAATCTTCTTCTAGAAGATTACTTGATTTTTGTTTTGTAGCACAAATGGCTCGTTTTTGATCAAGTTCTTTTGCCTCTTTTCAAGTTTTGGACACCTTAGTCCCTTTCCTTTTCGCCTCTCTTTGGGCCTTAGACATCTTAGTCCCTTCTCTTTACGCCTCTCTTTAGGCTTTGGACATCCTTTTCCATTTTCTTTGCTCCTTTGTTTGGACTTTAGACGTCTTAGTCCTTTTTCTTTGCGCATCTATTTAAGCTTTGGACAACTTAGTCCCTTTTCTCTGTCACCATCTTAGATGATGATTTTACCTTGGATTGAACCCCATATCACTATCTTAGGTGATGATTTAGGTCTGTTGTCTGGTGCATTTGGTTAGCTATCTTAAGCAGAACCAAAGACTTACCCAGCCTCCCTTTAAGAGGCGCTTTAGTGAAGCCTTAGAGACAGTACTAAAGGTCGGCTCGGTGCTTTGGTCAGGTCATCTAGACGGGACCAAAGGCTTACTCCGTCCTCCCTCTAGAAGGCGGTACGGCCAGGCCACATAGACAGGGGCAGAAGGCTTGTAGATGCTTTGGTCAGGCCTTTTCAGACGGGACCAAAGGCTTACTCTGACCTCCCTCTAGGAGGAGCTTTGACATGGCCATCTTGGTGGGGACAAAGACTTTTTCGCTCCTTACTACCATCTTAGGTAGCGGTTTAGGCTTTTCCTTTTACTTTAGGAGAGTCTAAATCCTCAACCATGTAGATATACTAATTTCAACTTCTTTTTTCATCCATTTTTGGGAAATATGGCCGTAAATATTCGGCATTCTATGTTCGTACTACTATGTTGTCATCAGGCCAGCATAGTCTATAGGTACCTAATGGGATTACTTTGTGCATGATCAGAGGTCCTTCCTAATTTTGCTCGATCAATCCATCCACCGGATTCTTAGTATTTTCCATAACCTTTTGGAGTACTAAATCTCATTTTTGAAATGATCTTTCTCTCGCTTTGGAGTTATAGTATTTCAAAATCCGTTGTTGATATTTAGGCATTTGTTCAGCTGCCCCATTCCTTAGTTCATTGATTTAATTCAGGAATTATTTTTTATTTCTTTAAATTTCGATGGAATTCGACCTCAACTTCGATTGAAAGCATTATTTCTTATGCATATGAAATTCATCATGTTGTGGCTTGATATGCCTAAAGTGTGAGTGGTAGTTATTCTATTCAACTTGCTTTTCATGAAGTATGTAGTAAGAGTCGGGGAGCACTCCTTTGTATATGTAACTGTTTAGCGAATCCATGCTTTTAGAGGAATTTTTTCTTTTCGATACACTTCATGTTCAAATACACTTTGTGGTTCCATTGGTAATCAAAGACCAACTTTCTATAATTAATACTCTCGATCTTGTAGATGATAATCCCATAATTATTTAGTATACTTTGCATTGATCTTAAGTTGAATTCATACTAATGTTAGAATCATAAATGTTTTTAGAATTCGATATAAGGAAATGGTACTTAAATAAAGGAGGATTTCAATGAACCTAGTTAATCTCAACAAATGTAAGCCAAAGCGACATTTGGTTACATAAAGGCTTAGGTGATTTGGCTAAGTAGGTTCAAGTCTACAAAGAAGTTATAAGCATAGTCATGTTGAAGTTGTGTGATCCCTGAGCCAAGCTATGTAAGACAATTTATCGAAGTAAAAATCAAGATTACAAGTATTTTGGAATTCGAAGAAAGTTATGATTAATAACCACAAGTGTTTTAAAAATCAAAACAAGCCATAATCCGAGATATCTTTTACTGCTTTGTAATCTTATTATCCTATTTTGGATGATCTTTGTGGATCTAGTCTAAATCTTGTAGTTTGAGAATTACAGCATTTGATAATGATTTTACTCCTATGTTATGGATTTGAATTTCTTTCTTATTTTATCTCGATGTAGTGATCATCTTGCTAATGATTACTTACCTTTTGCTTTTCTCTATCTTGCTAAGAAAATCCATATAAAATGCCTTAATCCTTCCTTATTTGAAATAAGGGTAACTTCTTTAAACATTTCCCCCTTTTTCACTAATGAAGTGATTGTGAAGTGGTTCATTAATGTCCTTGGATCTTTCCACTCTCAATAAATATTGGTTTGACGGACTATCCCTTTTAACTACTCATAATCATGATTCTTGATGAATACCTTTCAATCTTTCCGAAAGCTACTTGGGGTACTCTAATAGCCTAAATTTAGAAATTCTAATTCTGTAGCTTGAAGTTCCAAACTTGGGTCTTGTACCTCATTAGGTTACTTTGGTAAGTAGTCATTCCCTTTTTGGTTAATAAAAGTAATTTGCAAAATCTTAAAAATGATTTTATCAGAATATCCTTTGGGTTAAAACTACTATATATTATTTAATGAGATACGTTTGTCATGCAAATTTTCTTAGGATAGTGGGTTGTTTGATGGTATAAAATTTTATGAAAATAAGATGGAATATTTTATCCCGTATAATCGGGTTAGATAGTGGGTTTCAAAAATTGTGAAATTTTTATAAAGTGCCTTTTCAATAAATTGGATAACCATAAAATAAACTTTTTGGGAATCGATCTAAGGAGTTGAATTAGTTTCTATATCGGAAGTGATGGGCATGGCTCCAAGAGTTAATCTTTTGACATAAATAGTACATAGACAATCCATTGTCCCATATAAGAAAACTTGAATTCCTATTTTGGTATTGGAATCTTGGCCATAAAGAAATAATCTATCTAAACTCCATTCTCCTTGTATAGGAAATCTAAAATTTATCTGATAATGGAAATTCCTGAAAATCCAGAGCTTCCCAAACATCTATCCATATTAGATTAGTCTTCATTACATCTTAATATGGCATAAGTTCCAGCATAAATTTCCAAAGTCATTAACTTCATCGTCCTTTATTTTCAAAATCTGTAAATTTTCGAAATCATTCTTTGAAATAATTATTCTTTTGAAAGTTCGGCATGTTTGAAATCTATTCATATAAGAAGTTTTATATATGTATAAAACTTCATTTGTTTAAAATTATATATCCATGAAACTGATTACATTCGAGATCAACGTACCCAAAATTATACATTTATGAAAATAATGCTTTTCGAGACCAATATGTTCAAAGTTAAGGCTTTTCGAAACCAATGTATATACAAAACATTATATTTATGAAACCGATGACATTCAAAATCAACATTTTTCTAAATTGTGTATAGTTAAAACTAATTCGATATCAATATGCTAACATGATAAATTTGTTTATACTAAAACGATAACATTCAAAATCAATGTATATACTTATATCCGAAATAATATATGTATAAAACTATGTATATTCGAAGTTTAATAAAATTTGACGATATTCATTAAAAACTTTATACCCCAAAATCTTTAATTCATTTAAAATTTGAAGATTTAAAACTTTTAACAAAAACTCGAATGGCAAATGTTTGTAAACTCATATATAATTAAATCATTATATTTGAAAAACCAATATTTTGGAGCTACATATAAGCTTAAAACCATTATATCTTTTGAAACTAATATTTGCAAAATCATTATGCTTTTCAAAACTATGCGTATTTATATTTGAAATGGTATATGTACCCTCATAGACTCGAAATCAATGCATATAAAACTTTATATTGTTGAAACCTTAAATATATATTTTAAAACACTTTTATACCTTACAAAAGTCTGGCATATTCAAAATCTTTATGTACAAAATTAGTATGCTTAACCACTCTTGAAAACTGATGTATATTAAAAACTTGTATATTTCAAACTAATTGTATATTTGAAACAAAATGTATTTATGAAACCGATATGTTTAAACCATATACGAAAGAAGCCTGATGCACTTGGAACTTGCACATATGTATATATGAATTTGTATATATTACAACCCATATACATACTCTAAACTATATATTTTGGTTCGAAACTCATATATAAACTTAGTGCTTTATTCGTTCAAGATCATGAAACATTGTATATATTTAAAACTAATATATATGAAATTACATAAATCTGGAGCCACACATTATATGAAACCTGATAGTAAGCATCCTCAAAGCCTTTATATACCTGAAGATTAATATATACAAATCCAACATTCATAAGAAATATTATCTATATTCAAAATTGACATGTGAAAGTCTATAGGATCTTATTTAATGCAACTTACATACCAATGTGAGAGTATATAATAATAACTATACTAAGTAGAGTATATTAACAGAGTATAAATAAGATAAATAATAAAAGCGAGCACACCAGAGTTTTTATACTGGTTCGAACCTCCCATCCTACGTCCAGTCCCAAAGCTCCCCTTCGGTAATTTCTTTAACCAATAACCCTCACTTCGCCTGGAGGAATAGGCTAATACAAAAGTATTTTTTTTGACAATCTTGTATTCCAAATAACACAGATATTGACTAATAGTACAATTCTTCCTATAATCTCCTTTGAGTATATGAAAGTAAATGCTTCGAATTGTAGGAAGTGATCTAACCAAAATAATATTTTGGTAATTATTGATTAAGGATATGTAAGCAAAGAGTGCACAAATATGAAGATAGAAAGTAGTAGAAATCAAGAGATTAAACTTGTAATCTCAATATTTGATGTATTTATAAAATCAACGAGATGTAAATGAAGAGTTGTTACTGCTAGATAAAATCTCTTTGATCTAATGGCTGCAACTTTTGAGGAAGAGAGGAGTGTTTTTTCAATATGAACAGAAGCATCCATTCATTATATTGTAGTTGCTCAAATGACAGACGTCTATGGAAAAACCACAGACGTTTGTGGCTTCAGAGACAATAATACCAACCTTGTCACAGACAACTATTAGTTTTCCACAGATGCCTGTTGCTGGTAATTCCAGAAATGAAGTTCGTTTTGTAGCAAAGCTTTGTATATATGAATTTGTGTGTGTCTGTGTACTCAAGGAGATCTTACATTATTTATCTATGACTATTAACACATTAGTATGACCTTAGTATGGTCCATAAATCTTTGTTTGTCTTCGAGTCCCAATATCTTTGACCATAGCGATCTCTTGTAGTGTATACCTATAATTTGATAAGATATATAATATATGTGATTGTATAGTTGTAGTCATTGAAACCATAGAATGGAGGTTCTAACATTCTCTCCCTTTTTGATGATGATAACTATACAATCGTTAGTATGATAAAAATAACTCCCCCTTAATTTTATCTCCCCCTATGTATATATATTTCTCCCCCTTTGTCATTATTAAAACAGATTAAGAGAAATTATACACAACATAAAATAGATATATGAACAACATATAGACATGTCAAAAATAAACAGATTATACCATAATTCATCAATAAACAAACACGAGTTCAAAAGCAGACATAAAAAATACAAATAGTACAACAACATAGCAAAGTTAAACATCATAGTTCAAAGGAAATGAGAGCAAATGAAAGAAGCTAGTGATACCGGTTTGACAAATAGGACAGTCCGCCATATTTTTCATAATATTCCCAATAGGCAGATGGATCTTGTTGGTATTCAGTTGGCCATTGAGTTTGACCATTATATTCTTCATTTTCTTGAATTGAGTGCCCTTGAAAGGCCATATAATGTTGTTGGTGAGATTGGTTAGGATCGGACAAAGACATATTGTCACTATCTTCTTCTTTTTCTACCGGTTGTTCTTGCTCAATATTCTTGCATCTATCTTGAGAAGTTCCTTCATAAAAGGTATGAGCATGATAGATTGGTGTTTGTGCTTAAGAAGACGGTGTAGGTGAAGGAGAAGACGATGATCGAGAAGATGACCTGCCACGTACTTTTTTTATTACTTTGCCTAAAGTAGACACAACCTTTTCCAAAGTTTTCTCCATTTTAGTCATTCTTGTTGAAAAAGATCATTCTAAACCATCCATTTTAGTATGCAAAGCTCTATGATTGACCGTGATTAATTTTTGATTTCGAAGCATTAAATCATGGATGTTCATTTTGAGTTGGTTCAGTGCGAGCTTCGTGAATCTCCGAATCAGAATTGTATTTGGTAATATGATGAGAGGATATGGAGGACGAGGTGAATGAGTTTATCATGGAGGAGGAGGAGTTTGAGCCCGTTGAGTAGGGACCGAATGCATTTGTTGTTGGTACTACGTAGTCCATTGAGCCAGGGACATGATTAGAGGTGGTCTTACGGGAAGATGCATTAAGGATAAAAAAACATATACCACTTTCTTTGACATGAATTTCTTTGAAATGAGAAATATAAGAAGGTACCCCAAGACCGCGTAAGAGACGCATGATGTATGGATCATGTATAAATGTGCGTCGGTGGTGAGACCAAAAGCCTTTAATTTCGTCATGAATAAATTTAGCCCAATTTACTTGAATCCCACCAAAATAGCATAGAGGGCTTTGTGGTCATTTTCATATATTTTTTCATGACTTCCTAAACAGGGAATTATCGCATTAATTATCATATGATTTAATAGCCTAGCTTTTGGTCGTAAATAAATGGATTTCCATTGTGGCATTCTATCCTCCCAAATTTGATGTGTTACTTCGTCACGTGGCAGATTTCTTTAGTTGGGAATTTCCTCTAAATCAAGTCCATTAGAGGAACAATCTAGTAAACGACCAATTATGGTTACACTAATTTTAAAAACACGGCCGTAAACACTAGTCCATAACCAATTATCTTCATTTTCAGTTGTCCAAATATCATTACTACATAAGTTTGAATAAAAACGAAAGATGGCCAATTGATCGATTTATACCTCATTTTCGTCAAAATTGATTAATTCTCGACAACCGGAGGCGATGGTGAGTTCTTGAATACCATATTCACCAAATTTTCATAATCGGTAGAACGGGCTGGAATGAAGCCTCTTTTGCTTCAATTCTTCAAATTTTTTGTTTGCAATTGGACTATTTCGAAGCCGTTCTTGAATATGGGCATCGGTGACAAGACGGGTTTGAGAAGAAGAAAATTGATCTCTCTGTGATCTTTTGTTAACAATATTTTTTACTTTGGGAGCCATTTTTGGATGAATTAGAGTTTTGGGAAGTTGGAGCTTTAGATTTGTAATTAGATTGGTGAATAGTTGTAGAGTTGAAATATATATATATATATATATATATATATATATATATATATGAAGTGTTGTTTGGTAGCAGCCGAAACTTGGCTCAGACGTCTGAGAAAGAGTGACAAACATCTAAAATCACTCAGTATTATTTTCCCAAGCAATCAGACAGACATCTATCTCTTCTTCATAGACATCTAGGGGAGGCAGAAATGAATATTTAAGTTTTCTGTTTGAATTTTTTATTTGAACTGAATATTTTCATAAATTCATTATAATAAACGATTATTATAACCAATAAATATACAAAAATTATATATTATATGGTTTACATATTTATTTCTGTATATAAGTTTTTATATATAGGTACATAGAATTAATCATCTTCAGAAGAATTTTTTATTTTTGATTGATCTCAAGAGTTTGTGCTATTTTACTTATCTTGAGGCTTAAGTGGAAACCAACTTGGGTGAGTTGGAGTATCAATCCAGTCTTGGTTTTATGGTCCTGCCTTGCATAAATTTCTTGGAGTAATGTTACGAGTTTTACAGGAGTTTCTATTAAACGAGGAGATTTTTGATGAATACAATTTTTTGTAGGTGAATGACCATAAAATGCTAGAATACATTTTTCGAGAAACATAAGATGAGATCCTTGACGTCGTTGTTCGTAATATATTTCTCGTTGAACTCCCATCATTTCTTGTTGATAGTGATATATTGCATCAACTTTGGTATTGAGAGATGTTGATTCTAGATTAATTGCTCGTTTTGCTTTCTTTTCCTTAGGATAGAATCTGGTACGACATGTAGGTGGTGCCATAATGTTTAGCGACGCCGAACGAATTGATGAAAGTGTGGTTTTAGTTTGTGATATGTAGGTGCTATTCGATAAGGGTGAGCTAAAGTCGATAGTTGAATAAGTGGAGTCGTGATCAGAAGACATGTTTAGTTTTTGTAAATTTGTAAATAATATTTCTGGTTTTATTTTTTTCTTTAATCATGTATAAATAGATTATATAGTCTATTTATAGTTAGAACTTTGTATGGATAGAGTTGTTTTAACTATTAATTTGTTAACCGTTTTGTTTTTATGGTTGTCAAAAGATTGAATGAATTAATTTTAAGTTAAAATTAATAATGTTTATAATGATGAATAAATATAGAATACATTAATTAATTCATTCATTAATTGAACATATTCCAAGGTCTCATCGTAGCTTTATAAAAGTTGATTCACATAACGATTCGGTGAAAATATCGGCAATTTGATTTTCAGTGTTAACAAATTCAAGAGCGATAATTCCTCTTTCTACATTATCTCTTAAAAAATGGCGACAGATGTCGATATGTTTTGTACGAGAATGGTTAATTGGATTTTTGGATAAATTTATAGCACTAGTATTATCACAATATATAGGAGAGTTGGTTATAATTTTATCGAAATCTTGAAGAGTTTATTGCATATAAATTACTTGTACACAGGCTAAGGCTACTGAGATATACTCGGCTTAACATATTGAGAGAGTGACACAATTTTGCTTTTTACTGAACCACGAAACAAAAGATTGACCAATGAAATGACATGTACCACTCGTACTTTTTCTATCTATCTTGCAACCACCAAAATCTACATCGTCATATGATTTGAGTTCGAAAGAGTTGGCTTTGGGATAGAAATGTCTATAATCTTTGGTGGATTAAGTATCGTAGAATTCTTTTAACCGCTCGATGATGTGACTCCTTAGGTTGTGCTTGAAATCTTGCACGTAGACACATGCTCATCATAATATCTGGTCTACTAGCCATTAAGTATAACAGAGATCCTATCATTCTTTGGTATAATTTTTGATCGAAATCTTTTCCATTTTCATCTTTATCTAAATGTAAACTCGTGCTCATTGGAGTTGGTTTGCTTGAAGTACTATCAATTTCAAATCTTTTTAGTAATTCTCTACAACATTTTTCTTGATTTATAAAAATTCCATTTTCTAATTGTTTTTTTGTAGACCTAAAAAGAAATTTAATTCTCCCATATACGACATTTCGAATTCATTTTTTATTATATTAGAGAAATCATTACATAGTTTTTTGTTAGTTGATCCAAATATGATGTCATCAACATATAGTTGTACAGCTAGTATATTACTGTCTTCTCTTTTTATAAATAATGTAGAATCAATTTTCCCAATTTTAAAATCGGAATTTAGTAAATATGTTTTTAGCCTTTCATACCAAGCATGAGGTGCTTGTTTTAAGCCGTATAATGCCTTTTTAAGTTTGAAAGCATGGTCTGCATATTTCTCATGAATAAATAATGGTGGTTGTTCAACATAAAAATTTTCTTTTATGAAACTATATAAAAATGCACTCTTAACATCCATTTGAAATAATTTAAAATTATGATGACATGAAAAAGCAAGCAATGTTTGTATAGCTTCAAGACGTGCTATAGGAGCGACATCATAGTCAATTCCTTCTTCTTGGTTGTATCCTTGAGAGACTAATCTTGCTTTATTATGAACAACATTTCCATTTTCATCTACTTTGTTTTTAAAAACCCATTTTTTACTATTACGGATTGATCATTTGTCTTGGTACAAATTCCCATACATCATTTCTTTCAAATTGATTAAGTTCTTCTTGCATTGCGATAATCCAAAAATCATCTTTTGATGCTTCTTTATAATTTTAGGTTCAAAATTAGATATAAATTCAACATGGCTTATTAGATTTAATTGATTTCTTGTTGAAACTCTTGTGTTTAAATCATCAATTGGATGATCTTTTAAGATTCGAGGTGGTGATCTTAAAAGATTATTATTATTATTTATGGCATTATTGTTTTCAGTTATAGAAGTATTATAATACTATTATAGATTTCGTTGTCGTCGTCATTTTTGGTATTTTGAAAATCTTCGTCAAAAGAAACATGAAGACTTTCTTTAATAATGTTAGTTCATTTATTAAAGGTTCTATATGCTTTGCTACGATCCAAATATCCAACAAAAATTCCTTCATCAGCTTTTGGATCGAATTTTTCAAGATTATCTTTAGTATTCAAAATAAAGCATTTAGAACGAAAAATACGAAAATATGATACTTTAGGTTTCTTTCGAAAAAAAATTTCGTAACATATATTTCATAGGTAGAATTGTTACACGATTTAATACATCGCATGTGGTAGCAACATCTTCGGCCCAAATTTTTTTTGGTAAACTGCTACTATTAAGTAGTGTTCGTGCACATTCTTGTAGTGTTCAATTTTTCCTTTCTACTACGCCATTTTGTTGTGATGTTCGGGAAAAGAAAAATTATGACTAATTTCCTTTTTATTGCAAAAAATTTCAAAGTTATCATTTTCAAATTACCACCATGATCGCTTCTTATACTTTTAATTTTTAAGTTCATAAATTTTTTAATTCTCTTAGCGAAAATTTTAAACATTTCAAACATATCACTTTTATGTTTTAAAATAGTGTCCAAGTGTATCGTGAAAAATCATCGACGATAACAAATACATATTTTTTATGATTTATTGATCTTACTCGAGTTGGGCCAAATAAATCTAGATGAAGTAATTCAAGCGGTTGTTTGGTAGTAATTTCTTTCTTAGATTTAGAAGAGCTTTTCTTTAATTTTTTAACTTAACAAGCATCACATAGATTTTTAACTTTATAATTTATTTTGGGTAATCCTCTTACTAAATCATTCTATGCTAATTTATTTATATATTTAAAATTTACGTAATAAAAGCATTTATGCCATAGCTATGGATCATTATGATTGGTCGTTGGGCATAAATCACTATTATTTTTAATACTCATATTTAAAACATAAATAATTTTTCTTTCTTAATCCTTCAAAGATTAAATTTTTATTTTGATCAAATATACTGCATTTTTCCTTTTCGAAATCAATTTTTAATCCTTTATCACACAATTGGCTTATACTTAGTATATTATGTTTAATATTTTCTAATAACAAAACATTAGTAACAAGAGGAGAAGTGGATATACTGATGTTGATAACATCTCCAATGCCGATGACAAATCCTTTTGAGTTATCTCTAAATGTCATAGTGTCATCACTGATATATGTTATATTTGATAACATGTGTGCATTTCCCGTCATATGGTTGGAGCATCCACTGTCGAGTATCCAATTCTTTTTACTTTTAATTTTATTTTTGAGTACCTGCAAAATAGTAAAGATTTAATTGGTACCCACTTCCTCTTGGTAGGGTCCTATGTGTTAGTGGGTGAAGGTAGCCATACCCAAGTGGGTTTGGGACCTTTAAAATCATAATTTTTATTATAAACAATATTTTTCAAGTATTCATCTATATGTTTTTTGCCTAATAAATTTGTTATTTGATTTAGGGATCCATATTTTGACACTACTTGTTTCTGGAGTACTAATCTTAATTTTTGAAATAGGTTTCTTGCATTTAGTATACAGTGTACTATAGTTTCTATGTTTTTTCTTAGCTTTAAAACCTAATCCATTTTCGATTTCCTGATGGTCTTGATATTTTGATTAAACTTTCTAAGTTTTGTTTTCCTTTATTAAATTTTGATACATTATTAGTTATTTTATCCAACTTATTTTTAAGATGACAAATTTCAATATTGTTAGAACCAACACTTGCCTTAAGTTCTAGTTTTTCTTTTTCAAGTTTGGTGTTTTCAAATCTACTATTTTCTAAATCATGTAATAGAGTAGCATTTTGAGAAGATAACTTTTTGCATCCTTTTTGAGCTATTTCTAGTTCTTCTTCTAAAATTGTTTTTTCATCTTTTAATAAAACAATCTCTATCTCTGCTCTGTTTATATTTCCTATATATTCTTTATTTAGTTTCTTGGATTCTCTATATTTATCATCTAATTCTATGCAAATTTCTAAAATTTCATCATATGTTAATTCAGGACATACCTTATTAGTATTGGCAATAAAACATACATTAGCTTGTTCTGTGTTGCTTTCACTATCACCGTTAGAGGAAGAAGAAGAACCAGAGTCATCCCAAGTTACTTGAAAAGCTCTTCGTTTCTTTTTGAATTTCTCGAATTTGCGTTTCCTTTTGTCATTATTGAGTTATGGACAATCTTTCTTCATATGATCGAACTTGTCACATCCATAACATTTGATTGATGTTTGATTTGATGAGTTTGAATTGCCACCATTTTGAAATGTTGTCATCCTTTTGAATTTCCTGAATTTGTTGTAGTTCTTAGAAATGAATACAATTTCTTCTTCATCTAAGTCGGAACTATCATTATTCGCTTGAAAATTAATATTCTTCTTTTCTTGATTTTTCTCCTTTATTGCCTACAAATTAGCTTCGTATGACATCATATTTCCTATTAGTTCTTCGACTTTGAGTTGAGAGAGATCGTTAGCTTCTTCTATGGCTAAAACCTTTCTTTCCCAATCGATAGTCAAATAATTTAAGAATCGTGTAACTAAATCAAAATCAGTGCAGTTGATCCCTAGTGTCATGAGATCTTGTTGTATTGTTTGAAATCTTGAATACATGTCACTAATAGATTCATTTATTTTCATTTTAAACGATAAAAATTAATTTTGTAAAATTGAGATTTTTGTTTGCTTGACTTTTGTCGTGCCTTCATGATTAACTTGCAAAGTACGCCATATATCATATGCAGTAGTGCAAAGCATAACTCGTGAAAATTCATTTTTATCAAGTGAACAAAATAAAAAATTCATGGCTTTGGCATTATTAGTTGCTGTGTTTTTTTGTCATCGATCCAAGTGCTTATGTCCATGGTAGGTTCTTCATATCTAGTTTGAGTAGTTTGCCAAATTTCTAAACCATTGGCTTCCATAAAAATTCGCATATGTGTTGACCAATACGCATAATTAGAACTAGTAAATAGTGGGGGACGAGCGGTTGATTGACATTCTTGAAATTTACTTGCCATATTAAGAAGTTTTCAATCACGTGTTACTGTAAATTGAAATAACCTTACTTTGATACCAAATGAAAGTTTTTAGGATCTTATATAATGCAAGTTATATACTACTATGAGAGTATATACTAATAACTATACTAAGTAGAGTAAATTAATAGAGTATAAATAAGATAAATAATAAAAGCAAGCACACTAGATTTTTTATACTGGTTCGGACCTCCCATCATACGTCCAGTCTCAAAGCTCCTCTTCGGTAATTTCTTTAACCGATAACCCGTACTTCGATTGGAGGAATAGGCTAATACAAAAGCATTTCTTTGACAATCTTGTGTTCCAAATAAAACGGATATTGACTAATAATATAATTCTTCCTATAATCTCTTTTGAGTATATGAAAGTGAATGCTTTGAATTGTAGGAAGTGATCTAACCAAAATAATGTTTTGATTATGATTGATTGAGGATATGTAAGCAAAGATGGCACAAATATGAAGATAGAAAGTAGTAGAAATCAAGAGAATAGTTAAACTTGTAATCTCAATCTTTGATGTATTTATAGAATCAATGAGATGTAAATGAAGAGTTGTTACTGCTAGATAAAATCTCTTTGATCTAATGGCTGCAACTATTGAGGAAGATAGGAGTTTTCTTTCAATATAAACAGAAGCACCCGTTCATGATATTGCAGTTGCCCAGATGACAGACGTCTGTGAAAAAACCACAAACGTCTGTGGCTTCAGAGATAATAATACCGAGCCTTGTCACAAACATCTGTTGGTTTTCCTTAGACGTCTGTTGCTAGAAATTCCATAAATGAAGTTCGTTTTGTTGCAAAACTTTGTATATATTAATTTGTGTGTGCATGTGTACTCAAGGAGAGCTTACATTGTTTATCTAAGACTATTAACACATTAGTATGACCTTAGTATGGTCCATAAATCTTTGTTTGTCTTCGAATCCCAATGGCTTTGAGCATAGAGATCTCTTTTAGGGCATACCTATAATTTGATAAGGTATATAATATATGTGATTGTATGTTTGTAGTCATTGAAACCATAGAATGGAGGTTCTAACAACATGTATTCGAAATTTTATACTTTTCAAAGCATAATACATATAAAACTTTGTAATATTTGAAACTCACATATGTGACTTGTGCATATTCAAAACTATAAAGGCATGAAACCTGACATATTTTAAAATGCATTGCTTGAAACCATATACATGTAAAACTATACGTACTTGAAACCGGTATGCTCAACAACTTATATATATATATACTTGAAAAGTGGCATATTGACAGCTTGTAAATTTGGAACCCAGATATAGGAAACTAAACAGATGATACGTATTTCTAAGACTTGTTATAATCAAAACTATAAATATATTCTAGACCCTGATATCACATATATATGGAGCCTCACACCCTCAAAACCAAACATATATATTTGAAGCTATATATATATATATATATATATATATAGACACATACACATATACATACACACACAGATATATATATATATATATATGAAACTGGTATATTTTTACAAGCTTGGTTCACTTGGAACTGTTCATATACATGGATCATATATGTTTATATTCAAGGCTGCATATATATTAAACTATTTAATATTTGAAATCCATATGCACTTAGAACTATACACATTCTCAAAGCCCCGTGTATATAAAGTTACATTATTCGAACTTTTCATCTATCCCTTACCTGATAGTATTTGAATTGTGACTCCTTAGGAACAGAATACAATTTTGAAACTTAAATGTATATGTTAATTCAAAAAATTTATGTGTAAGGAACTTTATCAATATATGCAAATCTATACATTTATGAAATCTGTAAATTTTCGAAAAGTGAATCCATATTAACTCGCACGAGATTCAATATTTCCAACACTCAGAAGTATGCCAAAACCTTTTATTTCTAAATGCTCATACATGCATTTGAAACTTACTCATTTGGAAACCTTCATATTCAAAATTAATTAAGTCATTTTTTTAGATTCTAAATCAGGCAAGCATTTGAGAATGATCTTAGCCTTTAAAAAAATCTATATCAATAAATTTTTGGAAACTTTAGTCTTGAAACTCCTTTATATTGAAATCATACGTAATCTCTTGTACTTGAAATCCGTATATAAGCTGTAATTTTTTTTGAAATCGGAAAATTTTAAAATTAGGCCTGATAATCTTTGAATTCCTGAGTTCTGATATAAAGCTGGGTTTTGACATGAAGTTCTCTACTTTGGGATGAAGCCTTGAACTTTGATTTCAATAAACCTTTGGTGTCGATTATCTTTGGAGATCTAATGTTCAATATCATTCACTTTAGAGTGAATCTGGTTTTAATCTGAAGCTTCTGAATTTCATTGTGAAGCTAGGCTTTGGCATCCTCTATCTCCTACCTAGTGGTATTTAATAACTTACGTTATTGACCAACTTGCGATATTGACTAGCTCTGGTATCAATGTCGCACACTTCGGCATTCATCCATAACTCCAGTATCTATGAATTCCTCTTCTAAACAATCTGATATTTTACATATGTTTAGTATATATAAACCTTCTGTTATGGCTCTTATTGAGAATAAGATGAATGAGGAGAATTTTGAAAAATTCTGTTTTAAACTTCCTAGAAATTGGAAAGCCATAAATAATAATGATTGTGGTTGCAAAGGCAGAATCATTGTTATTTGGGATTCTGATATTTGGAAAATGGTTAACAGTAACAAAGATAAACAATTTCTAGATTGTCATTTTGAAAATACTGGTGGTTTTTTTTATTCAAATAACTAGTATTTATGGTAGTAATCTGGAAAATGAAAGGAATAGCTTGTGGAGTAGGTTAAAAGCTTTAAACTTGAGTTATAATTTCCCTTGGCTTATACTTGGTGATTTTAACATTGTTTTCCATGCTTCTGAAAAAATTGGAGGCATTAATATCCCTCAAAGCAAGTTAGATAAACTTAATAAATTCTTATTAGAAACTGGATTAATAGAACCAAGTACTAGTGGTAACAAATTCACTTGGAAATCCGGTTTGGATAAGAATATTCACTGTAAATTAGATAGAGCTTTGATTAACAAAGAATTCTCCAGTGTTTTTCCTAATTTTATTTGTTCTACATTAGAACAAAATACTAGTGATCATTCTCCATTATTAGTCTCCCTGTTTAAAGATTTAAATCATAGGAATAAAATTTCTCCATTTAGATTCAAGAATGGTTGGATTTTAGAAGAGAACTATAAAAACATTATGGAAAATTGTTTGAAGTTTTCTTGCAAAGGTACCAAACAATTCCAGTTTAATATGTTTCTGAAAAATTCTAAGCATAATCTTAAATACAGGAATAAAAATAGTCTAGTTAAATCCAACAAACTAGATATTCTTAGACAGGAGGGTAAATTGTTACAAGAAACTGTTGATAAAAATCCTGGGGATGTTAATACTATCAAAGAATTCTTTTCCAATCAAAAAAATTTAGCTAATGAATTATATATAAATACTGTGAATGCTAAACAAAAAGCTAAGGTTGATTGGTTAACTATGGGGGATGATTGTACAAAAAAATTTCATGCTAAAATGAGCTGCAGGAGGCATATGAATAACATAGGTAATATTATTGACACTACTGGTAATCTTACTAATGCTCATGATAAAGTGGCTATAGAAGCTGTAGAATATTATGAAAGATTATTTTTCACTGATTCCAATAATAAAGATTTTCCTCATATTATTTGTAAAAATATTTTAAATAAAAATGCTTTTGATATTCTACTCTCTCCTGTGGCTTTTGAAGAAATTAAAAATGTTGTTTTCATGGCTGGTGATAATAAGAGTCCTGGCCCTGATGGTTTTAATGCTATATTTTACAAAACTCATTGGGATAGCTTAAAAGATCAAGTTTTAGGCTTAGTAAATGAATTTTTTGAAAAGGGTAAAATTCTCAAAAGTATAAACCATACCTTTTTAACTTTAATTCCCAAAACTAAAAATCCCAGTTGCATTGGTGATTATAGACCTATTTCTTGCTGCAATTTTATCTATAAAATTATTACCAGTGTTTTAATAATAGGATTAAAAATTTTTTGCCATTTATCATCTCTGAGAATCAGAGTGCTTTTGTTCCTGGTAGGCTCATTTATGAAAATTCTCTTTTAGCCCACGAGTTGGTCAGAAATTTTAATTCTAAAAATGCTGGTAATGTCTGTATTAAGATAGATTTGCAGAAGGCTTATGATAGAGTAAATAGACATTTCATATATCATATTATGAAATGTATGGGCTTTCCCATTAAATTTTGTAACTTGGTTTTTGAATGCATAAATTCCCCTACTTGTTCTATTCTCATTCAAGGCAAATCAGAAGGTTTTATTAGGAGTAATAGGGGTATTAGGCAAGGGGATCCATTATCCCCCTATCTTTTTACTATGGTTATGGAATATTTTTCTATTTTGATGGAAAAGGAAGCTTTTAAAGATAATATTACTTCTATGAATAAAGTCCAGCCCTATATTAATCATCTTATATATGCTGATGATTTAATGATTTTTGTTAAAGCTAATAAAGCTAATGCTGATGCTATTAAAAATATCTTTGGCAAATTGCTTAAGTATGCTGGTTTACAGCTAAATGAACACAAAAGTAAAGCATACTTCAGTAAAAACTGTAGAGATAAAAATGAGATTTTAGATTCTCTTAATATTTTAGAAGGCAATCTGCCAATAAAATACCTAGGTCTTCCCTTATCTATTAATCAGATCAGAGATTGTGATTGCTCCATTCTTATAGATAAAATTCAAGATAAAATGGAAACTTGGTCATGTAAACTTCTTTCTATAGCAGGCAGAATGGAGCTTATTAAAACTGTTATATATGCAATAATTCTTTATTGGATTCAAACTTTTCATATTCCTGCTACCTCTATTAGAAAGATTGAGAGTAGATGTGCTGATTTTTTATGGAGAGGTAAATATCATAAAATCAGTTGGGATAAAGTGTGCAGGCCAAAAAAAGAAGGGGATTAAGTATTAGAAATATGAAGGACCTCATTACTACTTGTCACTTAAAATTATTTTGGAGATTTGTGAATTCAGATTCTCTTTGGGCCAAATGGATGAGATCCACATACCTTAAGAATAATAATTTTTGGACAGTCTTACCTAAAAATAATCAGTCTTATACTTGGAAAAGAATTCTTGACTGCAGAAATGTAGGTAAATCTTTTTTGTAAAGAAGATTTAAGTCAGGTGATCAAACCAGTCTTTGGTTTGACCCCTGGTTTAAAAATGAATCTTTTGTGAATAAAGTTGGCTGGGATAGTCTAGTTATTTGTGGGGGGGTTAATGACACTGTGGCAATGATTATCATAGACAATCAATGGCAGCCACAGTTGCATCCTATCACTTATCCTCATAAAAATAACATTTGCCAAATTCCTATTGATATTCATGCAGATAGTGATTATTGGGAGTGGATTGCTAATACCAGAGGGAAGTTTTCTTTTAAAATTACATGGGAAAGCATTAGAAATAAACTTCCTAATGTTGACTGGTACAATTGCATATGGAACAAAGTGAATTGCCCCAAAATGGCCTTCTGTACCTATTTCGCGATCAATAATAGATTGCCAACTTGGGATAGAATTAATAAATGGGGAAAGTCCAATAATTCACTATGTTCCCTATGTAATTTAGTAAATGAAGATGTTAATCATTTGTTTTTTGAATGCAGCTACTCTTATTACATCTGGAATAATATACATAAATTACTGCAAATAACTAACAATAGTCAGATGGATCTAAGTCAAGCCATTCAGCATATCAACAACAATTTCAAAGATAAAGGTAGCGTGAGAGATTATGCAACCATACTGTTAACTACTTCGGTATTTCATATCTGGAAAGAAAGGAACTGCAGAACTCATAATAAAAGCAGTATGAATAAAGAGCAGAAATGGATACTTATCGAGACTGAGAGTAGAGTTATTCTTCAGAAATCTAAGAAGAATAACAGGGATCAAACCAAATTTTGTTTCCTCGCTGATGATTGGAGCCACGAAGCTGGCAGCAAACATCTGGAGTTATTTCTTGCTCGTGCTAAAACTTATGACAAGCAGCAGTATAATGATATCAATATTCCTCATCAGAGCTCTGTAGATATTGACAAAAACGTCAATCGACATACTAGCGAGATTTACTGGAAGAGATGGAACCATAACTCTGCCGAAGTAATGACTACAGGGAAGAAACTAACAGATCTGAGTTATATCGAACCCAGATCTGCTAGTACTCCCAGGATCGATCTCCTTCAGAGAAATGAGCAAGGGATGCGAGGATGCTTTAATGGCAGCCTTTTGTATTGGGAACGCGGTGAATCGAGTAGAGCGAAGCATGGAGGAAGAGAGACTTAGTGGAGAGTTTCTCGTCTGCCATTTTTATTGTTTTTCATAGAGCTTTTGGAACTATTGTTTTGTCGGCAACCCTAGTTCTGTTTAGGGTTTTAAGTTGGCTTTCGGGTATATTGTTTTTTTGATGCCCGATCTCTTTGTACTTGGGCCTAGGCCTGTTTATCTCTATTCAAAAAAAATGTAACACACTCCAGCATTCATCCATAACTTCAGCATCTATGCCGCACACTTCGACATTCATCCATATTTCCAGTATCAATGCTGCACCGTTCGGCATAAAACGCAGCGGCATCAATTTTCCTTGACACCACCACTCACGACATCAAATGATTATGATATCGTCCACTTATGATATCGGATAACTTATAGTATAACCTTAGTCGGGGCTATTGAGTACTTGCAACATTGTTAACCCGGCACCATTGAATACTTATGGCATTGACTTCTCAGTGCTATTAACCACCCAGTGACATCATTTATCCTTCAACATTAAATACTGCAGCATCATCTACCTTCAGTATGTTATACGTCTAGTATACCAAAACAGAGAATAATCAATTATAAACTCATCTCACAAGTTTATCAATCAGATTTCCACTACTCTGGAAGTCTGTATTAGCTAATTTAAGCAATAGTTATGTCGTAATAAAATTACAACAACAAACTAACAACTATAGCAATAACTATAGCGATAGATCAAACGTAATACTATTTACAGAAATAGTACAACGTAGAAAACGAAAATGATAGATATATATAAATATATAAATCAATTATAAACCTAACCGAATGAAGAAGGAAATTCCGTCTGAGGCTTGTCGTAACAATTTCCTTAAGACTTTATTTAAAGTCTCCCAAGATACAACAGACGTAATCTGCACGAGATTGTAATGAGTATGTCAACTCTATGATATATTGTATAGAGCAGTAGAGAAAGAAGAAGCAGAAGAAATTAGAACTAGAATGGAATGAGAATGTGATCAGTATTCTCTTCTATTTATAATTTCGTCCGCACCCCTTCGAACAGTCGCGTATGCCTGAAAGGTTGCACCCGTTGCCTTTCATTTCCGCTGTTCGTTAACGGGCCGCACCCATTCGCTACTGGTTCTGTGTTCGCACATGTTGCTGTCATAAGCCGCACCCGCTTCCGTCTGCTGCTGGATGCGTCTGTTCGCCAAAAAACTCATGCCCGCTTCAGAAGTCGCACCCCCTCAGTCAATCCGCGTCTGCTTAAGAACAGATTCGCACCTATTCGTATAGCCTGCAACTGTCAGAAAACCCGGCCCAGTTTTGCTATAAAAATAGGATCATATTAGACCCGAACCCGAGCCCGGCCCGGTTCGGTCGGACGGACGGCGGCGGCGGCGCGCGCGCGTGTGTGGTGGTGATGCATGATCTCCCACCTCACAACGAAGCAAACATTTGGGTGCCCCAAGGCCCCAACCCCTTCATTGGAAAGCTATTAATATACCTTAGCTTTGTTTGAAGTTTTGGCGACGTGGGACAAGTGTATTTCATTTACACTTATATTTAAGAATTCCAACAATCCCCCACATAAATGATAATATACTTTTCCCCCACACAAAGCGAAATATCACAGAGTACATATGGAATAATGCTTTATCGTGGATAAGTAGATATTTCACTTTGAACTTTCCTTAGTTAAAACTTATCGGATCTACTTGGCTAATCGGTGAATTATTTCATCTTGAACCGTCGGCCTTTATTGTATATCCAGACAATAAGCTTTACAAAGCATTGATTCCCTTCTCATCCAATCTCTTGGTTGTGTTCATTTTGGTCCTGAACAAATTTGTTTAGTTCTGCGAGTGTTTATAGAAAATATAAGCCTTTAATATTTTCATAGAGCCGACCCAGCTCACACTAACATAGGTGATCGCAACCATTAAGAGTATCCTACATATACTCCACTTGTTATATTCAAGATATGGTCATCATTAAAAAACATAGTTTTAACCTTTAAATACTTCTGTAGGCATGCATTTATATTGTGCACCATAGGAATGGAGTTGGACTATGTCCAAGCAAATGCATTACGTCTTGAGTTACTCAGAACTGGTTTGCCTTTTGATCCTAGTCCTTGGGATCTCCAGTCGCTAGGATAGGTTTCCGTGTAAGATAGCTCTTGGTGGTTTAGGCTTTTAAACCCATTCCCCTCGATGCACAGTCAATTTTCTCTCTTGATAAAACTTTAGTAAATGGATCCGCTAGGTTATCATTTGTTCTCACATAATCTATGGAAATAGTTCCATTTGAGAGTAACTGCCTAACTGTGTTATGGCGTCGACGAATGTGTTGTGACTTTCCATTATACACAAAGTTGTGCGCTCTGCTTAGCGCAGCTTGGTTATCACAGTGTATGCATATGGCCGGTACAGGTTTAGGCCAAAATGGAATATCTTCTAAAAAATGACGAAGCCATTCTGCTTCTTCGCCTGCTTTATCTAAAGCGATGAACTTTGATTCCATAGTGGATTGAGCTATGCATGTTTGTTTAGTAGATTTCCATGATACTGCTGCCCCTGCTAAGGTAAATACATAACCACTTGTTGATTTTGATTCCTCCGAATCAGCAATCCAGTTTGCATCACTATATCCTTCTAAGACGGCAGGATATTTTCCATAATGTAAGGAATAATTTGTGGTATTTTTTAAATATCCAAGCACTCTCATTAGTGCTTTCCAGTGTTCCTTTCCTGGATTGCTTGTATACCTGCTCAGTCGACTTACTGCATAAGCTATATCTGGTCTTGTGCAATTCATGAGATACATGAGACATCCTATTACACGAGAGTATTCCAGTTGCATTACACTCTCATTAGTGTTTTTATGTAGTACGTCTGATGGATTAAAAGGTGTTCTTACTCCTTTAATTCCAAAATTTTGAAATTTTTCAATCACTTTGTCTACATAGTGTGACTGAGATAATTCAATTCCATTAGGTGTTCTTATTATTTTGATTCCCAAAATAACATCTGCAACTCCTAAGTCTTTCATATCGAAATTGCTAATTAACATCTTCTTTATGGTCTCTATTACCTGAGTATTTGGACCAAATATTAACATACCGTCTACATATAAACAAATCATCACATATGATTGTCCAATTTGTTTATAATAAACACATTTATCACATTCATTTATACGAAAACTATTTCTCATCATGACACTATCAAATTTTGCGTGCCATTGTTTTGGAGCTTGTTTTAGTCCGTATAATGATTTTACTAATCTACAGACTTTGTTTTCATTTCCTTTGGAAACAAAACCTTCAGGTTGCTCCATGTAGATCTCCTCATCGAGATCTCCATTTAAGAATGCTGTCTTTACATCCATTTGATGAATTTCTAGATTATAGATCGATGCAATTGTTATTAGCATTCTTATAGAGGTTATTCGTGTTACCGACGAATATGTATCAAAGAAGTCTACTCCTTCTTTTTGACGATATCCTTTGGCTACTAATCTGGCTTTATACTTGTCGATAGAGCCATCTGCTTTCATTTTCTTTTTGAAAATCCATTTGCAGCTAATAGGTTTTATTCCAGGTGGAATATCAACAATTTCCCAAGTTTTATTACTTAGAATTGAATCAATCTCACTTTGGATTGCTTCTTTCCAACATGAAGATTCAGAAGATGATATTGCTTCCTTGTACGTTTGAGGTTCATGTTCTAACACATATGTGAAAAAATCCGAACCAAATGTCTTGGAAGTCCTAGCCCTTACACTTCTTCTTGGTTCAACTTCCTCAATCTCATGATGAGTTTCATCTTCATGTGAATTGCTTGATTCTTCTCTTGTCCTTTTAGGGACATTATTCCCTTCATTCCTTTTGTGCGGAAACACGTCTTAAAAGAATGAGGCATCTCTTGATTCCATGACTGTATTTACATGAACATCAGCTATATCAGACTTGAATACCAAAAATCTGTAGGCACTGCTATTTTGGGTTGGCCCTAGATAGTAACAATCTACTGTTTTTGGTCCAAGTTTGACTTTCTTGGGAGGCGGAACTGGAACTTTTTCCAAGCACCCCCACACTTTGAGGTATTTAAAACTTGGTTTGTGTCCTTTCCATAATTCATATGGAATTGTTCCTGTTTTATTGTGAGGGACTTTGTTTAATATGTGATTAGACATATTTAAGGCTTCCCCCCACAAGTTCGTCGGTAGACCAGAGGTTAAAAGCATGGCATTAATAATGTCTTTTAACGTTATGTTCTTCCTCTCGGCTACACCATTTTGTTGTGGTGAATATGGAGCTGTTGTTTGATGAATTATACCATTATCGGCACAGAACTGTTCAAATGGTGATTCATATTCTCCACCTCGATCAGATCTCAATATCTTGATCTTTTTATTTAACTGATTTTCTACCTCGGCCTTGTACTTTATAAATGATGTAATTGCTTCATCTTTACTATTTAAAAGATATACATAGCAATATCGCGTATAATCGTCAATAAACGTGATAAAGTACTTTTTCCCACCTCTTGTAGGCAACGATTTAAAATCACATAAGTCTGTATGAACCAAACCTAGTGGTTCGGTGCTTCTATCAACAGATTGAAACGGTTTTTTTAACCATTTTTGCTTCTACACATGTCTCACATTTGTAGTTCTTATCTACTTGGAATTTCGGAATTAATCCCAAGTTTGATAATGTTTTCATTTTTCGGAAGTTTACGTGTCCTAATCTATCATGCCATAGTAAAATTTCATGCTCAAGCAAGTAAGAAACTTCAATTTTATTAATAGCACAATCAGAATACATAGTTTTATTGCCGATAATGGCTACATTTGCCTTAAATAGGCCATCACATAAATATCCCCTTCCGATATACATTCCAGCTTTGGACAGATTCATCTTGTCTGACTCGAACACCATTTTGAATCCTTTCTTTGATAGTACTGAACCATAGATCAAATTCTTGCGTATGTCTGGAACGTGGAGCACGTCATTCAACTTGACAGTTTTTCCAGAAGTAAACTTGAGGATTACTATTCCACTGCCTTTGATCATGGAAACAACAGAATTACCCATGTAGAGTTTTTCTTCCTGATCGAATTTCTGATATGTTGAAAACATGGATTTATCATAGCAGACATGACGAGTAGCTCCTGTGTCCACCCACCATTGGTTAGGATTCTGAACCAAATTGCATTCAGATATAACTGCTGAAAAGTTGGACTCGTCCACTTCCATGTTGTCAACTATATTTGCCTCTGAGTTGCGTTCCTTCTTGTGTCTGCAATCTCTAGCGGCATGTCCCATTTTTCCACAAACCCAACATTCGCCATTAAACTTCTTGGTTTTATTATCTTTGGGTTTGTTTTCATGAGCTTTCCTCTTCTTTGAGAAGTTCTTCTTTTTGTTGAAGTGGCCTTTATTTTTGTTCTTCGACCCTTCTGTTACCAACGCCTCCTCGCTTTGTTTGGTAATTCTGCGGTTATCTGCCTCAATCTTTAATCGTACGATGAGGTCCTGCAAAGAAATCTCTTTCTTTTTATGCTTTAGATAGTTGCGGTAGTCTCTCCATGACGGCGGCAGTTTTCCCATGATGGCTTCAACCAAAAACGATTCTCCAACCTTATGACATTTCACTTAGAGTTCATGAATAATGATTTGCAGTTCATGCAGTTGAGCAGTCACTGGTTTGGAGTCGACCATCTTGTAGTCCATGAATTTGTTTACAATGAATTTCTTAAGACTGATATTCTGCGTCTTTGTGACGACCCGCCCTTCTCGACCCTCGAAAATCGACACAAAATACTCAACAGTAAAATATGCCGACGATCGAATGCCGGAAAAGACAGATTGTAGAAGAATAAGAAAGTAGATAGAAGAAGAAAGAACTAAACAAAATCAGAACCTCACAGTCGCAGCGGATAAAATATAATATATAGAACAGATCTTTACACAAAATGAAACTATATCTGTTTATATACAATACATCATCATCAGAGTATATCAATACCATCATCAATATCCAGTCAATCAGTCAATACAACAATCACAGCAGCGGAATAATACAAGTACGAGAAATACGTCTCGAACTCCAGCTCCTCTCCTGAGCTCCCTAGCAACCTATCCTGTAAAATACTCGGTCTGACCCGAGCATTATAATAAAATAACACCCGAGTCAGTCTGGAATACCAGCGCATCATAAATACATCCAAACTGATTATTAAAGTTTCAAAAATCCTTTGAAACAAAAGCATCTCGTAAGACCACGCCACAAATAAACATGTCGGGTTTTTACCTTACGATAGCTAAAACACTTTTATATTAAAATCCTCTAATATTATAATAGTGTCTATAGAAAGTAAAATAGAATCTAGCTGAAATGCTTGCATCTCACATTTCAACAATAGTTGGGCACAATCAAAACCGTACAGGCACGTAGGGAGAATGGATTTCCAACGAATGACTAGGCACTGGGGTACCACCTGTCACAGTACGTGGCCTAGATCACAGTACCGAGGAGTACGCCCGCTCCCCTGCAACACAAGACCGGAATCATCCCTTACTGGATAATTCCAAGTAAAATCACCCCACGGTTGGGATCAGCAACCGCACCACTAAGCCGAAATAAAAGGGACATCTAGACAGGGATGACCATACTCTCCAGTGGGCGCTACCCACGAAGCCTTGCTGCATAACCCCTGATTTTCAGTCATTCCCGGTTGATGAGGCTTGAGGCTAAACGATACCTTTATAGCACATATCCCTTAGAATGCCCATCGTCCACCTGACGATGTCACGAAAGCATTCGTCCATATAAGTCCGTCCCGGGTCCGAACGGAACCGAAGGCACTACCCCTACTACATCCATTTTGGAAATATCCTCAGGATTAGTAGCGACTAGCCCTTGTACTTCACTGCTCCATCTTCGACTCCGAAATCGTTTTCGCGAAACGTACAAACCGAATCGAAGTGGTTTTCGAGTCTCCAGACCTAGAATCCCGGTATACGGAAACTCGATCCCGGTCTCTTCGAAACGATCAGCGCATTGTCCAATATTGATAGTCGGTGATTTAACTATCAATTAATGTTCACAAACATCCATACACATCCATCACACAATAAATAATATCACACATTATTTATTCTTTCTCTTTAATATCTTGAAAAGATATATTTTCACATTTCAAAACTCATTTGAAATCAATTTTCCAAACTCTTCCTTTACAAGGTAAATCCTTTACCCTTTATTCCCATCGGGAATAACCAAGTATAAAACAATTTGCATTTAAAACAGTTAAAAATACTTATACTGAAATATACTTTAAAATATGAAAATTACTTCTATTTATTTACTCAAAATATAAATTTTTAAACCTTTACATAGAAAAGATAAATTCCAAACTAGTTTAAATAATATATTTAATAAGATCTAAACTCGATTTAAATAAAGGTTTGATTTACTAAATATATAGGTAGAGTTTAAAAGATAATACTAACTTCCCAATAACTTAAACAAATAATTTTAAAAGCAAATTTACTAACTTCTCCTTTTAAAATAATAATTTCTTAAAAATACTCTTTGAACAATTTAAACTTTAACTTTTAATTAAATAGAAACCTTTAAAACTTTAACTTGGTTTTCCTAGAGAAACACTATCCCGTTCAACATTCCAAAGTATCCTTTATATAAATCCAAACGATTTATTTCAAATTCAATTTATGCTTACAACATAAATTCCCAATTCCATACTTATCTATAACTTCATCCGAAGTTCAAACTCAATTCCCATATCCGGAAATTCAATTTAAAATACAGATTAAAACATTTTTAAGTAAGGTAAACTTAGAGAATTCTTAATTGAAAACCATATTTTCAATCTACTTAAATAAAATCCTAATGGAGAAAACGGCTTTCCAAAATATTGTATTTACAATTAAAACGATTAATTTATATTCGGAAGCTTCATTTTAACATATTTTACTTTTCCGGATATCACTATTCATCATTAAAATAAACCACTGTTATTTTACTCAATTTATAATTTCATAGAATTCATTTCCAGAAAATTTATATTTCACATTTAACGATTGATAAATTTTCCCCAATATTTAAAATCCCAATTTACCAATTTACATTTTCCATTCCAAAACAGATTCTAATTTTATTATCCCTTAAATTCTTTATTTATCAATTTCTTTGATTTCTTTTTAAATCCCCAATCTATTCATTTATAATTTAATTCTGGAATTATAATTTATACAACAATTTCACAGAACAATTTAAAATTCCAGATTTTATCAATCACAACATATAAACAGGTATCACTATCAATTATAAAATAATTGCTACATTGTGAGGAATCCAGTTGGATCCCTCCAACCTGTTTCTCCCTGCATCACAAATGTTAGCACATCACAATATAAATATCAATCCAGACTGATAATAACAATTATATTCAGCCATCCACACAGATATTTAAATATCAACTATTTATAATGTCTATCATCCAGATGTGAGTGAGAAAAACTCACTTTGAGTTTCGGCGAGCGTTCGAAATTTAAATTAAACCGGACGGTGTTCGATTTAACCCAAATTTCTACTTGCTCAGAATGATTCCGGAACTGCACCATTTCATAGTGTTCGTCTCTGCGATTCCAACGCCACCAAGATCGTCGAATCCCCACAAAAATCATCAGCCGTAGATCTAGAAGGCAAAAATCAAGGCTGCACGATGCATTCCTCTTCCCCACGCGATCATCTCAGCAAAAAAAATGAACCCAACGTCGATTCAAAAAAACTCGACCGCCGCCCCTCTTATGATTATCGAGATGACGATCGGAGCTTGCCGCTGCGTACCCCCACGCGATTGCTTCCAGCGCCCAAAGCCTCGAGAAGCTCGGTAGCCCCCTTGCCTCGTTATACGCGCGCGAACGCTGGCCTTCCCACCACGATTTGCCGGCCATCCAAACCACTATACTCGATCATAGCCGTTGGATAGCCTCGTCTCGACGAACCCTACCACTTCCTAGTTGGAGATTTCTTCAATCGAAACGTGGATCGTGAGAAAATTGAGAGGAAATGGCAAGCGATTTCGGCCATTGGTTGAGATAGAACGGCGGCTGCGTATAATAAACTAGGGTTTCGAAAGTTATTAATATATATAAGGATTTTAATATTATTTAATTGATAAAATATCTCAATTCGACAGTTTACGCAAACGAACTCCAAACTACGCGTTCCGACAGGCTATCCTGGGGTTTTTCTGCGTTCCGGACACGATGGAACAGGTTCCGTAAGCTAATTTGATCGTATGAGCGAGATACGAAATTAAACGATCAATTTAAAATTAAATCGGTTAAATCGATTTCGATGCGTTTCGAGCTGCCACGGTCAAACGACAACTCCGATAGCTACGAAAATTGAAATCCGATAATAACTAACTATTTCGGATCCAATGGAACTGGTTTCGTCGAATTCCGAGACTGTGCCCCGGAAGGCTATTTTAACTCGTCTATTAAATCAGGCGATTTTCTGAAATTATCAGAAACGCTTTAAAATTTCACCTTTAAAATTTTAATAACTTAAAAATAAATCATATAAAATTTATAAACACATTAGAAATCATTCTGGCTCATTCCGGACTAAAATCTGATTAATTGCAATATTTCATTATTAAATCCTATTATTAAATTAATATAAAATCCCAGATAATAACTTATCGACTTTTAAATTCATCTAAAAATCCAACAATATTATTTATAACCAATTGAACTTAAAATACATTTAAATATCATTTTATTACTATTTACACCCAAATCCACCCTTTTATCCTAATCCCGAATATTTAATTATTATTTTTCCATTAATCAAATTCAACCAAAATTGCTATAATTAAAATTATAGCTTATTTTCATTGATTGAACCCAAATCCATTCATTTCAAAATCAATTAAGAATCCACATTAACATTTAAAATGAATTAAATGTTCAAATTCAATGGCTTAAAAATACGGGATGTTACATTCTTCCCCCCTTACAAAAATTTCGTCCCCGAAATTTGCTAAGGTAGAAAATACTCTCCAACCTATTTACTTCCCAATTTGCTTAGTTAAAAGCTTATATTCACTTTCCCAAAAAGTTTCAGCTCCATTTCAAAACCCTTTTCTTTATTTACCTTAAAGCCTTTATCTTTTAACTTTTCCAAAAGAACTTTACTAGTTAATAAAAAAAAAATTTCCAAAACCCCAAAAAAATTTCTAACTCCCAAAATTTCTGGAAAATTTTGACGGAGTCTCCTTTGTACGGAGGAGCTTCTGCGATATCGCAGGATACACAAATATATATACATCGGCTCACATGGCCGGAAACCAAAATATATCACAATATATATATCATTTTCCCAATTATATTTGCGTAGGCGTACCTTTTTAAGCAAATTTTAATAGCGAGCGGCTAATATCTCGCATATACGCGCTCCAACTCTCTCGAACGCCTCCCGTACCTGTACTAAACTCAACAAACTCATCAGTTTCCCAATATGAGCATTTTAACAACATTTCCAATACAAATGCAAACCAAACATATTCATTGCATAACCAATCCAAACAAACTTCATTATTAACAATGTTAATCACCTTATAAACAATTTTACAATTTCAACATCATTTTAACTCGCTTTACAAACTCAAATTTCATAGTTTAACAATGTCACTATATTTTCAACAATCCAAAGATTTCAATCACTTTCGAATTACTTATTCAAGTCTACTTCATTTTATTTCACTTGAATGCCTTAAATTCAAGTTTTCAATCACCTTTCAAGTTACTTATTCAAGTCCAACTATTTTATTTCATTTGAATGATTTACATTCAAGTTCACCATATACAATTTATATTTATCTCAACCAATTCATTTCTACTTCAATATGATTACATATGCCTTTCTTACCTTTTAATTTTACTTATATTCCAAATTTGGTTTACAATCAAATTTCATTTTAAACTTGAAACATTCGCATTTCAGTTATGATCCATTTCCATTCATATGCAAACATTACTTATTAAAATGTGACCCATTCTGAATGATTCAAAACTAATTCCATTCTCCCTTTAAATCAATTCACTTGCATTCATATACAAAACTCTTTGAATTGGGTTCCCATTCATATCAATTATCACAATTCAATTCCAATTGCTTTTAAACACTCAATTGCAAATACATGCAAATTTCCATGTCATTCAAGCAAAACAATTGCCACTTAAGCTTATAACCATTTAAAATTATTTCCAACTTGGATTCATATAAATTTTATTCCATTACAAGGTTCACAAACCAAATATTTTCTCTTTCCAATGTAATTGTTAAATTACATTTTCCTTACATCTTTATTTCCATTAACCAAATTCAAGTTTATATTAATATCATTCATTCCTGAGTTATTTACAACTCTTATATTTTTAACTCATCACATTAATTAATTTAAAACTCATTTCACTTGCATTTCAGATTATTTCCTAACAAATTTCATTCGGAATTACTTAAATAAGCCCATTCACAATCATTTGTTTTTCTTCCAAGTTACTTAAGTTCTTTCACAAAATTTCCATCATCTTCTTATATCAATTTTATTTTATTTTCATTTGATTCTCCTTCAAATCAAATTTCAATTCATTTATAAATCTAAATGCACTTTGTTTATTTATCCAATCCATGTACAAATTATTTTATTAACAAAGAGACCATTTAAATTATTTCACTCATTTGAATTTTATTTACAATTCAAACCATTACTATTATAAGCTAATTCCGTTATACATTCTCACTTCCAACATTTATTACCAAACTTAAATTTCATTCAACAACTGGATTTTTTTCCTTACTTTCTAAATTTTGACCAAACTATCAAAATCCTATTTATTGCAATACAAACTCCATTTAATTTAGCTTACACAAGATTTATTTCCAAACAATCATTTTGGATTTAATTGAGTAAGCATTTACTTCATTCAACATCACTTCATCTAAATTTAAATTTCCATTTAATTAAATTCTTATCCAAATTTAATTCAAGGTTAACTAGATTATATATGCATTTTCAATTTAATTCCTTTCCAGAATTAATTCAAGTTCATCTAAATTTTATCTAGCCCACCTGAATTTAAACCATTTCCTTTACTACTTTAAATAAGAATTTAATTACATCCATTTTTATTCATAACACAACTGAATTTTAATATTCAGCTTAATTCTATCTTAGTCGAAGTTAAACCAATTTCAATTTAATCTTAATTCTCCATATCCAAGTTCAACTTATTTACTAACTTCAGTTCATTTACCTCTTTTATATTTTATAATTGTTTCACCTTACTTTGCATTCCATTTAAAATTAAGTTCGAATTCACCACTCCATTTATTATTTCCATTTGTGATTATAATTCCATTTTACTTGAGTTAAAATCAAATCTTCCATTCTCAAGTTCTCCAACTTATTTACTTGTAAGTTTATATTGCTCATTTCAAACCAATCCACATTTTTATAATCACAATGTCAAATTTTAACACTTAATAGCTTAAGAATATGAATTCATTTGCACAATCACAAGCATTTACATTTCACCGTTATCTCAACTTCCATTTAATTCCAATTCCCAATTATATTTAACTTATCCCAAGTTAAATTCAACTTCCCATTCATTTTAATAGTTCCATTTACTTCCATATATACTCAAATTAAATTTTAATTTCAGGATAAAATCTCATTCCCTTCTTACTTAAATCAACTTCACTTGCACGATTCTAGTTGATGTATTTCAATTTTTAACCCAAATTCTTAATTACATCAACTTTATCTTATAAGTTTATAGTTGATTCATTTCAACTTCCACATTTTTATTACAAAATAGAATTTCCAGAATTCAATTTACCCGGATTTATTTCAAAACCAATTCAAAATAAAAATCAACACATTTCTCTTTTGATATTCAAATCAAATACCAAATTCCAAAACAAATTGCTTTTACCAAACAATTTTCCTTTTGAAAATTTTAAAATTACTTGTTTCCCAAACAAGTCCAAACAAATACCATAACCAACTATTTTGGTAGCAATCCATCACTTTAGAAACTCGAAAATGAATTCTAATGATGTGGCCAGCATCATCAGGATTATTTTCCAGCGACTGAAGTGAGTTCAATGCTTTCCACTTCCAAAATTCACCTCAAAACAATTTCTATTCAAAAATATTTCCCCAAAATATACTTCATTCTTACAAATGCTTTTGAAAACATTTCTAACATTTCCACAAAGTCAAACTCCCAAAACTTTGTTTAATTCCATTTGAAATCCCTTTCAAAATTTCCAGGGTCAAAATTCTAGTTTAAATCAAAATTTAATTTTTTTACTTTTCTTATTTAAAACATATTCAGTCAATTCCATTTGGTTATAAACCATTTTAATATTTTAACTTCTTATTGGCTTATAAATCATTTCGAATTTTAGCTCATATTTTAATTTCTTACTTGTTTACTGTATCAACAACCAAACATCCAATACATAATAATAATTCAGAATATTATTTCTTTATATCAAAATATAATTTTGGGTAAAATTATTTCATTTACCCACTTTAAAAACAATACTATGTCGGTTTATCTTGTTTAAGAGTTTAGAAACCCCTATCGATACGGTTGTACTTCCCGCACCGACCAGAATTCATAAACACTCAACCGATAAGTCAACACAGTACAAAAACAATTTTATATCCACTAACAAGTACGCTCTCATAGCTATTAGTATACTCAACTCATTATAGAGTACTTCTGACTCTATTTAAAAATGAGTAATTTTCCCACCAAAGCCTAGGTTGTCGCCAACCTAAGCTCTGATACCAAGTGTGACGACCCGCCCTTCTCGACCCTCGAAAATCGACACAAAATACTCAACAGTAGAATATGCCGACGATCGAATGCCGGAAAAGACAGATTGTAGAAGAATAAGAAAGTAGATAGAAGAAGAAAGAACTAAACAAAATCAGAACCTCACAGTCGCAGCGGATAAAATATAATATATAGAACAGATCTTTACACAAAATGAAACTATATCTGTTTATATACAATACATCATCATCAGAGTATATCAATACCATCATCAATATCCAGTCAATCAGTCAATACAACAATCACAGCAGCGGAATAATACAAGTACGAGAAATACGTCTCGAACTCCAGCTCCTCTCCTGAGCTCCCTAGCAACCTATCCTGTAAAATACTCGGTCTGACCCGAGCATTATAATAAAATAACACCCGAGTCAGTCTGGAATACCAGCGCATCATAAATACATCCAAACTGATTATTAAAGTTTCAAAAATCCTTTGAAACAAAAGCATCTCGTAAGACCACGCCACAAATAAACATGTCGGGTTTTTACCTTACGATAGCTAAAACACTTTTATATTAAAATCCTCTAATATTATAATAGTGTCTATAGAAAGTAAAATAGAATCTAGCTGAAATGCTTGCATCTCACATTTCAACAATAGTTGGGCACAATCAAAACCGTACAGGCACGTAGGGAGAATGGATTTCCAACGAATGACTAGGCACTGGGGTACCACCTGTCACAGTACGTGGCCTAGATCACAGTACCGAGGAGTACGCCCGCTCCCCTGCAACACAAGACCGGAATCATCCCTTACTGGATAATTCCAAGTAAAATCACCCCACGGTTGGGATCAGCAACCGCACCACTAAGCCGAAATAAAAGGGACATCTAGACAGGGATGACCATACTCTCCAGTGGGCGCTACCCACGAAGCCTTGCTGCATAACCCCTGATTTTCAGTCATTCCCGGTTGATGAGGCTTGAGGCTAAACGATACCTTTATAGCACATATCCCTTAGAATGCCCATCGTCCACCTGACGATGTCACGAAAGCATTCGTCCATATAAGTCCGTCCCGGGTCCGAACGGAACCGAAGGCACTACCCCTACTACATCCATTTTGGAAATATCCTTAGGATTAGTAGCGACTAGCCCTTGTACTTCACTGCTCCATCTTCGACTCCGAAATCGTTTTCGCGAAACGTACAAACCGAATCGAAGTGGTTTTCGAGTCTCCAGACCTAGAATCCCGGTATACGGAAACTCGATCCCGGTCTCTTCGAAACGATCAGCGCATTGTCCAATATTGATAGTCGGTGATTTAACTATCAATTAATGTTCACAAACATCCATACACATCCATCACACAATAAATAATATCACACATTATTTATTCTTTCTCTTTAATATCTTGAAAAGATATATTTTCACATTTCAAAACTCATTTGAAATCAATTTTCCAAACTCTTCCTTTACAAGGTAAATCCTTTACCCTTTATTCCCATCGGGAATAACCAAGTATAAAACAATTTGCATTTAAAACAGTTAAAAATACTTATACTGAAATATACTTTAAAATATGAAAATTACTTCTATTTATTTACTCAAAATATAAATTTTTAAACCTTTACATAGAAAAGATAAATTCCAAACTAGTTTAAATAATATATTTAATAAGATCTAGACTCGATTTAAATAAAGGTTTGATTTGCTAAATATATAGGTAGAGTTTAAAAGATAATACTAACTTCCCAATAACTTAAACAAATAATTTTAAAAGCAAATTTACTAACTTCTCCTTTTAAAATAATAATTTCTTAAAAATACTCTTTGAACAATTTAAACTTTAACTTTTAATTAAATAGAAACCTTTAAAACTTTAACTTGGTTTTCCTAGAGAAACACTATCCCGTTCAACATTCCAAAGTATCCTTTATATAAATCCAAACGATTTATTTCAAATTCAATTTATGCTTACAACATAAATTCCCAATTCCATACTTATCTATAACTTCATCCGAAGTTCAAACTCAATTCCCATATCCGGAAATTCAATTTAAAATACAGATTAAAACATTTTTAAGTAAGGTAAACTTAGAGAATTCTTAATTGAAAACCATATTTTCAATCTACTTAAATAAAATCCTAATGGAGAAAACGGCTTTCCAAAATATTGTATTTACAATTAAAACGATTAATTTATATTCGGAAGCTTCATTTTAACATATTTTACTTTTCCGGATATCACTATTCATCATTAAAATAAACCACTGTTATTTTACTCAATTTATAATTTCATAGAATTCATTTCCAGAAAATTTATATTTCACATTTAACGATTGATAAATTTTCCCCAATATTTAAAATCCCAATTTACCAATTTACATTTTCCATTCCAAAACAGATTCTAATTTTATTATCCCTTAAATTCTTTATTTATCAATTTCTTTGATTTCTTTTTAAATCCCCAATCTATTCATTTATAATTTAATTCTGGAATTATAATTTATACAACAATTTCACAGAACAATTTAAAATTCCAGATTTTATCAATCACAACATATAAACAGGTATCACTATCAATTATAAAATAATTGCTACATTGTGAGGAATCCAGTTGGATCCCTCCAACCTGTTTCTCCCTGCATCACAAATGTTAGCACATCACAATATAAATATCAATCCAGACTGATAATAACAATTATATTCAGCCATCCACACAGATATTTAAATATCAACTATTTATAATGTCTAGCATCCAGATGTGAGTGAGAAAAACTCACTTTGAGTTTCGGCGAGCATTCGAAATTTAAATTAAACCGGACGGTGTTCGATTTAACCCAAATTTCTACTTGCTCAGAATGATTCCGGAACTGCACCATTTCATAGTGTTCGTCTCTGCGATTCCAACGCCACCAAGATCGTCGAATCCCCACAAAAATCATCAGCCGTAGATCTGGAAGGCAAAAATCAAGGCTGCACGATGCATTCCTCTTCCCCACGCGATCATCTCAGCAAAAAAAATGAACCCAACGTCGATTCAAAAAAACTCGACCGCCGCCCCTCTTATGATTATCGAGATGACGATCGGAGCTTGCCGCTGCGTACCCCCACGCGATTGCTTCCAGCGCCCAAAGCCTCGAGAAGCTCGGTAGCCCCCTTGCCTCGTTATACGTGCCCGAATGCTGGCCTTCCCACCACGATTTGCCGGCCATCCAAACCACTATACTCGATCATAGCCGTTGGATAGCCTCGTCTCGACGAACCCTACCACTTCCTAGTTGGAGATTTCTTCAATCGAAACGTGGATCGTGAGAAAATTGAGAGGAAATGGCAAGCGATTTCGGCCATTGGTTGAGATAGAACGGCGGCTGCGTATAATAAACTAGGGTTTCGAAAGTTATTAATATATATAAGGATTTTAATATTATTTAATTGATAAAATATCTCAATTCGACAGTTTACGCAAACGAACTCCAAACTACGCGTTCCGACAGGCTATCCTGGGGTTTTTCTGCGTTCCGGACACGATGGAACAGGTTCCGTAAGCTAATTTGATCGTATGAGCGAGATACGAAATTAAACGATCAATTTAAAATTAAATCGGTTAAATCGATTTCGATGCGTTTCGAGCTGCCACGGTCAAACGACAACTCCGATAGCTACGAAAATTGAAATCCGATAATAACTAACTATTTCGGATCCAATGGAACTGGTTTCGTCGAATTCCGAGACTGTGCCCCGGAAGGCTATTTTAACTCGTCTATTAAATCAGGCGATTTTCTGAAATTATCAGAAACGCTTTAAAATTTCACCTTTAAAATTTTAATAACTTAAAAATAAATCATATAAAATTTATAAACACATTAGAAATCATTCTGGCTCATTCCGGACTAAAATCTGATTAATTGCAATATTTCATTATTAAATCCTATTATTAAATTAATATAAAATCCCAAATAATAACTTATCGACTTTTAAATTCATCTAAAAATCCAACAATATTATTTATAACCAATTGAACTTAAAATACATTTAAATATCATTTTATTACTATTTACACCCAAATCCACCCTTTTATCCTAATCCCGAATATTTAATTATTATTTTTCCATTAATCAAATTCAACCAAAATTGCTATAATTAAAATTATAGCTCATTTTCATTGATTGAACCCAAATCCATTCATTTCAAAATCAATTAAGAATCCACATTAACATTTAAAATGAATTAAATGTTCAAATTCAATGGCTTAAAAATACGGGATGTTACAGTCTTGTACTTCGTGGCAAGTGCATTCCAGAGTGTTTTTGCTGTCTTTATAGGTTGATATACTTTGTATAGCACCTTGTCGAGACAATTCAGAATATAGTTCTGCATAGGAAATCGGAATGCTTCCACGTAGCAACATCTGATTCCTTGCCTGGTGCAGGAATCGGTTCCTCCTCCTCGAGATACCGTTGCAGACCGGGTGTGGTGAGATAGAATAACATCTGATTCTACCATGTTAGAAAGTCGTCACCATCTCCTTTAAAAGGATCGGGCATGTTGTGTGTAGTAGCCTTTGTTGAGAGCTCTACTGTTTCCATCTCTGTTTTAGACAAAACAGGAAAGTCTTAAGATGTTATACATCTCAGAAGTATGCCAAAACCTTTTATTTCTAAATGCTCATACATGCATTTGAAACTTACTCATTTGGAAACCTTCATATTCAAAATTTATTAAGTCATTTTTTTAGATTCTAAATTAGGCAAGCATCTGAGAATGATCTCAGACTTTAAAAAAATCTATATCAATAAATTTTGGAAACTTTAATCTTGAAACTCCTTTATATTGAAATCATACGTAATCTCTTGTAACGACCCAGAATTTTTGATAATTAAAATTCGAATATTTAATTGATTTTAAATATTAATAAATGAATTTAATAAGTCGAATAATTTATTTAAAGGATATTGGATTTAATTTGGTCAATTAAATCGATAATTTGATGATTGAAATTCCAGAGATAATTGAAAATCGAGTTTAATATGATTGAAAATGATTTGTAAAATTTTATTTAATCATACTGGAGTTATAGAAAGGTTATAGAACTTTTAAAATTGAATTTGGAGTTAATCTGTGAAAATTGAATATTTTAATATTTAATTATCGACTGAAAATTAGCCATTTTTCGAACAGTCTCAGAATTGAACGAAACTAGTTCCATTGGATCCGTAATAGTTAGTTATTATCGGATTTCAATTTTCATATCCATCGGAGTTGTCATTTGACCGTGGCAGCTCGAAACGCATCGATACCGTCTTAATTTTAAATCGTCGAGTTAAAAATAGTCATTTTTCAAAAGGTCTCGGATTTCAACGAAACCAGTTTCATCGGATCCATAATGTGATATTATTGTAAGATTTCAAATTTCGTAATTTTTGGAATTACCGTTTGTCCGGGGCAAGCCAAAACGCCTCGAAATCGATTTAAATCGGTTTAATTTAAATTGATCGTTTATTACCATATCTCACACATACGATCGAATTAGCTTCCGAAACCTATTCCATTGCGTTCGGAACACGGGGTAAACCATAGAAACGTCAGCCGGCATGTTCGATTCGGAGTTCGGAAAATTTCGATGAATAGTAAATTTGGCCATTTTCTATATAAGCACCTCCATATTTCATTTTGCAAAAGAAAATGGATAACCCTAACCCTAAACGTCTCAGCCGCCACCATCAAAATGAAAGGCCAGAAATCGTCCATCTTCCTCCCTCAATTTCTTCACATCCAAGCAACGATTCGCGAAAATTCCTAAATAAAACCTGTAGAGCATCGTGAGGGCTTCAAAACTATATGGTGATGATCGTGAACGACGAAATGATCGAGGACATATCTGCTCGCGTTCCACTGAGTTTCACACGCATTTCGAGAGGAGTGGGGACCACCGAGTTTCGAACGGTGGTAGGCGGAGGTAGCTCTCGCGTGGGGCTTCGTTTTGGCATCGCTCGATCGAACCACGGTCGTTCGTATTTGTCGCGGCAAATAGGGTATCACGGCGGCTGTTGGGTTCGATTCGTTCAAACGGGACTGGAGGGAGATGGAGGAAATGCGTGAGTGGCCAGGATGTTAGGGCTTTGGGATTAGCGGCCAAGATGGATTTGGTATAAAATAAATAAAGAAAATTTTAAATGTTTATATTTAAAATTCATGTAACTTTAAAAATGAATATCTTTTTGTTGCGAGATCGGAATGGAACGAAACAAAATGCGTTGGAATCGTATCGTCGAATACTACGCGATGCAACTGAATTGGAGTCGTTTGGAGCTAGTTTGAATTTCGGGTAAAATTAAACGCGCGTTTAATTTTATTCGAAATAAACGCTGGAACGGAATTTAAAATCAAGGTGAGATCTTCTCACTCAAATGAAAGTGGATTTTCTTTTACAGTTATTGATTGATGATTGACTGTTTGGATGTGATATTAGATATAATAGGATATATCTATATATATAGCAATATATACATATTGGCATATGTATATATTGGATTGATTGATTTCCCGCCTCGTATAGCGGATAAGACCCTATTGCGCCGTTAGTAAGCGGATTATTTTTATAAAACCCATATACCGCGATATTCCACCTCGAAGTGGAATTGGTATTGTGCTAACGTCTGTGGATGCAGGGAAACAGGTTGGAGGGATCCAACTGGATTCCTCACCAGTATTTATTTATTTACAGATATTGATGTATATTCTGTTATCATATGTTGATATATGATGTTTGATGTTGTGATTGACTAATTGGTGCTGTTGCATCATCGGATTCAAACTTTGAAGTTTAAAAATAACGACTTTTACTCTAAAAGGAGTTTTAAAGTGATTTTTGAAAATAGACGTTTTATTAAATTTTTGAATTTGATTTATTTCAAATAAATAAACGATTTGTATAAAAAGATTTATAAAATTGATATTTTATAAATCAAAATATTGGACTTATAAAATGAATTTTTATAAGTGTTAAAAAGAAGTATAAATGGATTTCATAAGTGAATGAAATTAATAGATTTATAACGTAAAGTTATAAAGTGAATAGATGTTGTAAAATAAAGGATTTATAAGAAATTTTCTTATAAATTAGATTTTTGCACTTAGATGAGATTTGAACAGAATTTGCTAATAAAATGATTTTATAAGTTGAAATTGTTATGAAGTATAAATGTGATTTATAAACGTTGTTTATAAATCCGAAATCACTTATTTTGATAAGTAATTTTAGGAGTTAATAAAAGGAGAATTTTATAAATCGAAGTTGTTAGAAAATATAAAGGTGAATTTATAAACGTTGTTTTATAAATTCGAAATCAATCAAATTTGATGAATTTAATATAGAAGTTATTAAGGGAATTTTATCCACGATTTTTGGATAGTGGATAATTCTTGAAATATAAATGTGTAGAAAAGATTGAAATTTGGTTAGTGAAGTATATTCACGATTTTGGACAGTGAATATATTATTAAGTAAAATGGATCTGTTTTGGGAAATTGTTACTGGAATAAGATGAAAACGATTTAACAATGTTTTAAAATGTGTTAAATATCGAAACCATAGATTTCAACATTCATTGTTGAAATAGACGTTTTCGAGGAAGAAGGAAATGATGGACTATAACACTGTTGTTATAGTAAATGATTTCCGAAAGGAAATGTTTTATATAGTATTGGGATTTATATATCTATCTTAATTTTCGAATCCCTATACTAATGATTTTGAGTCGTCGTAACGATGTTTTACGTAACATTCGTTTTGACTCAAATAGAGGTTGTTATAGTAAATGGTTTCCTTAAAGAATGAAATATATACTTAATTTTGATTTAAGTATATCGAATATTTTCAAATGTTGAGAATAAATAGATTGGTGAATTACTTATTTTTAAATAAGTATGGAAATGTTTTCCAAAATGAAATGAACGTTTTGAGAATTTATCCTTGTAAAGATAAATTGAAAGTGAATATTGAAATCGATTTGAAAATCGTATATCAGGGGATATTTTGAAAATATAAATTCACTATGGAATTTATAAAAGAAATGGAAATTCGTTTTAAAAATAAACGTTGATTTATTTTTAAAGTGTGGAAATTTTATATCTAGTAAAGATATTTTGGAAGATAAAATTATTTGGAAAATTATTTGAAATCTGATGATGTTGCGCATCTTTATTGATAGTTAAATAACCGACTATCAATAATCACCTTGAATAGGTATTTGTTGTGAATTGGATGAATTTGAATGCCACACTTATTTTTGAATAAACGCTCACTATTCGGGTTAGCCGGGAAAGGACCATGGGGTCGTATAACCCATTCCGAATATGTGATACGTCGTTATGAATTGCATTCGAAGACCGGTGTTGAAGACCGGATATTTTTGAAAACGGAAGGATTACCGTCGAGTTACTCTACATCGACTGATCTCCGATTTAGAGGTTTTATCACCCTTAGTGACGGGAAGTCCGGACGTGATTAGAAATTTATCCGGATATGCAAGGGCTTCGTGAGAAGTGCCTTCGGTTCTGTTCGATCCCGGAACAGACTTGTATGGATTGTGTGTCTGACGTTACAATTTGAGATATAAAGCTAATTTCTTTCAAATACATATCTGTTGGTGGCGGAGAATTTATTCTCTTAGCTTAACACCCTTCTCTGAGACGTACGAGCTCAGAGGTTATGTAGTTGAAATTTATCAGCGATATACTCCCAATTTGGTAACGTGGCATACTAAGTGTTGCTGTGTAATGATCAGTGTTTGATCATTTGTGATATGATCATTTGTTTGATCTTATATCTTTGTGATCATAGGTTGATCATTTTGTTTGACCCGAAGCATGGCTTTGTAGAAAGCGTAGCTTTGTGGACGAGACTTCGTCGAGCCTCACACCCCGGAAATGGTCAAAACAGGAAGGATGCGGCAAGGTTCTAGGGAGTAGCGCCCCTTAGTGTATGTCATTCCTTCTGGATAGAGGTGGTATCATGGTATGGAGCCCAGATACTTAACCTATGTGGTTGCTGCATTTTTACTATGTGGTTTGTTGGAAATCGGGGATCCTCGGGAAGATCGGTTACGATCGAGGGATGACATACGCTTGTCAGTAGTTACCTATTTTTGCAGAGGTAACCCGGCCTTGTGTTGGCAGAGATATAGCCGTAACGTTAGGTTCTCGGGTCGTCTATTCCAGGGACGTACCCATCGTGGAAAAGGAAGTTCCTTAGCCTGACCATTTGTTGGAAATCCAAAGAAACAATACGAGCCTTTACGATTTCAATTGTATAACCTGTCTCCTCAGGAGGCAGCTATAGCAGGCATAATATAATGGTACCTATGCTGGCTAAGATTTATATTATACTTTCGAAATGTTTTCCACTATGCACTAATAATAATATCAAAAAGAATTTGATTTTGCATAGTAAGCATCTTTGACTAACATAAGAAGAAATCTCCTCCAAGTCTGCGTTTGCATTGTGTGTGTGGTGGGAGGTCTTATGGTAGTTTCATTTTCCAAAAGCATTGCGAATTAACTTTAAAAATTATTTTGTTGTTATAAAGAATAACTGTTTTACGATCTCACACCAGTCACCATGACTGACTCGGAGTTTATTGTTCCCTTCTAAACTCTGGGTGCCCACCAATTTCCACACGGGCAGTCTAGAGTTATGTTATCAGGATATTCTGGATATTCTGGAGCTTTGGAAGAAAGCTGGATGGCGAAACGTATCACCTATACTTTATTTTATTCCGCTGTGTATTCTGTATGAGGACAAGTTATATAACTGTCCATTGTTGTATATTGACTCTGATGATTGATGTATGTATAAAATGATATAGTTCTTTGTTTTAAAAATTATTCATTTATCTATTATATATTGTTCCGCTGCGAATGTGAGATTCTGATATTGTTTTCTGTTTCTATTGTTGTTCTGTTGTTCTTCTCTTCTTCTTCTCTTTTTCTTCTATCTTTTCTTCTACCTCTTCTTTTTAAAACCCTCACTATTGGAGTTTCCGGCCCTCGATTTCTCGGCAGTCGATAAAGTGAGTATCGATGTTGAATTTTCGAAAGTCGAAAATCCCGATCGTGACAGCGTGGTATCAGAGCATATGGTTAAGCGACAACCCTGCTCTGTTGGGTGTTACTCATTAGATATAGAGTCAGTAGTACTCTAGAATGAGTTTGAGTGTAATAATAGATACGAGTGCATATTTGTTAGTGAATATAAAATTGTTTTATATTGTGATGATTGGTTTGTTGAGTGGTATATGGATTCTGGTCGGTATTATCCGTACAACTCTATCGATAGGGATCTCTAAACACTTGTATAGAACAATTCGGCATAATATTGTTTTAAATAAGGTAAATGAGATAATTTTGCCCAAAACTATTTTTGTATAGAAAAGAAATGTTTTTCTATAAAGTACTATAGTATATGGTTGCATGGATATTAGGAAGTAATAATAGTGAATTATCATCACTGAAATTGAATAAGAAATTGAAATCGTAACTCCAAAGTTAAGAAATGAATTCACATATAAATGAAATGTGAGGATGTAAATTATAAAAGTGATTTGTAATTTAAAACGGAATTCTAGAAAAGTTTTTGGAAATGTTGGAAAAGAATTTGAAAATTTTGGAGATTTGGAAAGTTTAAATCTTTTTGAATTTGAAAATGGATTTCAAAGGTTTTGAAAAGTATTTTGGAAAGATAAAAGCTCTAAACTCTTGTCGGTCACTGGAAAATAACTTCGGTAATGACTGCAGCATTATCGATGTTCATTTTCGGGTTTCCAAAAGAGGAATTGCTGCCAAATTGTTTGAAAAATTTGGGTTTTTGTTTTGGAAATTCAAAGGATAATTTGAATTGTTTTCAAAAATGGTTTTGAAAAGATTTAAAAGACTCTGGAATGCTATATTAAAATATTTATGAAATATTATGAAGTTGATAACTTGTAAAGTTTAAAGTTTAAATAAAAATCCATTTAACGAATGAAATTTTAAATATGAATTGGAAGCATAAGGAAACGAATTCATATATGAATAAAATGGTAAATATGAATTGTAAATGTGATTTATAAATGAAAATGGAATTCCAGATAGATATTGGAAAATTTGAAATTCATTAATGAAATGAATTTGTAATATGAATATATAAGTGATTATATAAATCGAAATGAAAATAAGTTAATAACTTATAGAATATTTGAAATCTGATTGAAATGAAAGTTCAAATTGAAATAAAAGAATTTGTGAACAAATAAATAAATTTGCAATGGCAAATGCGAGAAAATAAAATTGAATGTTAAAATTCATTTCGAATTTGTAGGCAATAAATTGAATTGAATAATTATAAATGAAGATAAAATTGGAATTGAAACTGAATGTTGAAAACAAATTTGAATAAGTGAATTGTAATTTGTAATGAATTAGTAACTAAAACTAATCTAAAAAGAGCAGTTATGAATGAAAGTTGTTGGTTAATAAAATAAACCGAATGAAAGTATGAAATGCAAATTAGATTTAATGGAATCAATTGCAAATGAAATGAACTAAAGAAAAAATTGAATTCAAATGAAATTGAAATGAAAAATTGAACGAAATTGAATATGTAACTTCAATAGGGAAGTAAAGATGATATAAGAAGTATCAGAATTTTGTAATAGACTTTGCAAATTAGTTTGAATGTTATAACTAGATATTATGGCTAGTAGGATATACAGGTGTTATAAAGGAATTGGGATTTTAATTTTGAAGAGAATTTGAATTGCTCGACAAAAAGGTAAGTATTTGAATTTCAATATGAGATTTGATGATTTCTTCTCTAGCCGCTTGGCTTTTTCTTTTCTTTTTGAAATCTGAGAGTCCGTAGGGACGTTTTGTAGTCGTACCGTATTAGCCGCGCAAAGGAGGCTATGGCGAAATTTTTCGAAAATTTAAGGCGTTAGAATATTTTTGAGAAATTGGAAAATTTGAAAATTTTGGAAAACTTAGTAAAAATGTTGTAAAAAGTTTAACTATGAATTTTGGGAAAGTTAAACACTTAAGAAATTTGAAAATCTAATTTGAACAGTTTGTTTTGAGAAATTAATGGATTTTGTATCATTTTCTTACCTTGTAATTTCGAGGACGAAATTCTTTTAAGGGGGGAAGTCTGTAACGACCCAGAATTTTTGATAATTAAAATTCGAATATTTAATTGATTTTAAATATTAATAAATGAATTTAATAAGTCGAATAATTTATTTAAAGGATATTGGATTTAATTTGGTCAATTAAATCGATAATTTGATGATTGAAATTCCAGAGATAATTGAAAATCGAGTTTAATATGATTGAAAATGATTTGTAAAATTTTATTAAATCATACTGGAGTTATAGAAAGGTTATAGAACTTTTAAAATTGAATTTGGAGTTAATCTGTGAAAATTGAATATTTTAATATTTAATTATCGACTGAAAATTAGCCATTTTTCGAACAGTCTCAGAATTGAACGAAACCAGTTCCATTGGATCCGTAATAGTTAGTTATTATCGGATTTCAATTTTCGTATCCATCGGAGTTGTCATTTGACCGTGGCAGCTCGAAACGCATCGATACCGTCTTAATTTTAAATCGTCGAGTTAAAAATAGTCATTTTTCAAAAGGTCTCGGATTTCGACGAAACCAGTTTCATCGGATCCGTAATGTGATATTATTGTAAGATTTCAAATTTCGTAATTTTTGGAATTACCGTTTGTCCGGGGCAAGCCAAAACGCCTCGAAATCGATTTAAATCGGTTTAATTTAAATTGATCGTTTATTGCCATATCTCACACATACGATCGAATTAGCTTCCGAAACCTATTCCATTGCGTTCGGAACACGGGGTAAACCTTAGAAACGTCAGCCGGCACGTTCGATTCGGAGTTCGGAAAATTTCGATGAATAGTAAATTTGGCCATTTTCTATATAAGCACCTCCATATTTCATTTTGCAAAAGAAAATGGATAACCCTAACCCTAAACGTCTCAGCCGCCACCATCAAAATGAAAGGCCAGAAATCGTCCATCTTCCTCCCTCAATTTCTTCACATCCAAGCAACGATTCGCGAAAATTCCTAAATAAAACCTGTAGAGCATCGTGAGGGCTTCAAAACTATATGGTGATGATCGTGGACGACGAAATGATCGAGGAGATATCTGCTCGCGTCCCACTGAGTTTCGCACGCATTTCGAGAGGATTGGGGACCACCGAGTTTCGAACGGTGGTAGGCGGAGGTAGCTCTCGCGTGGGGCTTCGTTTTGGCATCGCTCGATCGAACCACGGTCGTTCGTATTTGTCGCGGCAAATAGGGTATCACGGCGGCTGTTGGGTTCGATTCGTTCGAACGGGACTGGAGGGAGATGGAGGAAATGCATGAGTGGCCAGGATGTTAGGGCTTTGGGATTAGCGGCCAAGATGGATTTGGTATAAAATAAATAAAGAAAATTTTAAATGTTTATATTTAAAATTCGTGTAACTTTAAAAATGAATATCTTTTTGTTGCGAGGTCGGAATGGAACGAAACAAAATGCGTTGGAATCGTATCGTCGAATACTACGCGATGCAACTGAATTGGAGTCGTTTGGAGCTAGTTTGAATTTCGGGTAAAATTAAACGCGCGTTTAATTTTATTCGAAATAAACGCTGGAACGGAATTTAAAATCAAGGTGAGATCTTCTCACTCAAATGAAAGTGGATTTTCTTTTACAGTTATTGATTGATGATTGACTGTTTGGATGTGATATTAGATATAATAGGATATATCTATATATATAGCAATATATACATATTGGCATATGTATATATTGGATTGATTGATTTCCCGCCTCGTATAGCGGATGAGACCCTATTGCGCCGTTAGTAAGCGAATTATTTTTATAAAACCCATATACCGCGATATTCCACCTCGAAGTGGAATTGGTATTGTGCTAACGTCTGTGGATGCAGGGAAATAGGTTGGAGGGATCCAACTGGATTCCTCACCAGTATTTATTTATTTACAGATATTGATGTATATTCTGTTATCATATGTTGATATATGATGTTTGATGTTGTGATTGACTAATTGGTGCTGTTGCATCATCGGATTCAAACTTTGAAGTTTAAAAATAACGACTTTTACTCTAAAAGGAGTTTTAAAGTGATTTTTGAAAATAGACGTTTTATTAAATTTTTGAATTTGATTTATTTCAAATAAATAAACGATTTGTATAAAAAGATTTATAAAATTGATATTTTATAAATCAAAATATTGGACTTATAAAACGAATTTTTATAAGTGTTAAAAAGAAGTATAAATGGATTTCATAAGTGAATGAAATTAATAGATTTATAACGTAAAGTTATAAAGTGAATAGATGTTGTAAAATAAAGGATTTATAAGAAATTTACTTATAAATTAGATTTTTGCACTTAGATGAGATTTGAACAGAATTTGCTAATAAAATGATTTTATAAGTTGAAATTGTTATGAAGTATAAATGTGATTTATAAACGTTGTTTATAAATCCGAAATCACTTATTTTGATAAGTAATTTTAGGAGTTAATAAAAGGAGAATTTTATAAATCGAAGTTGTTAGAAAATATAAAGGTGAATTTATAAACGTTGTTTTATAAATTCGAAATCAATCAAATTTGATGAATTTAATATAGAAGTTATTAAGGGAATTTTATCCACGATTTTTGGATAGTGGATAATTCTTGAAATATAAATGTGTAGAAAAGATTGAAATTTGGTTAGTGAAGTATATTCACGATTTTGGACAGTGAATATATTATTAAGTAAAATGGATCTGTTTTGGGAAATTGTTACTGGAATAAGATGAAAACGATTTAACAATGTTTTAAAATGTGTTAAATATCGAAACCATAGATTTCAACATTCATTGTTGAAATAGACGTTTTCGAGGAAGAAGGAAATGATGGACTATAACACTGTTGTTATAGTAAATGATTTCCGAAAGGAAATGTTTTATATAGTATTGGGATTTATATATCTATCTTAATTTTCGAATCCCTATACTAATGATTTTGAGTCGTCGTAACGATGTTTTACGTAACATTCGTTTTGACTCAAATAGAGGTTGTTATAGTAAATGGTTTCCTTAAAGAATGAAATATATACTTAATTTTGATTTAAGTATATCGAATATTTTCAAATGTTGAGAATAAATAGATTGGTGAATTACTTATTTTTAAATAAGTATGGAAATGTTTTCCAAAATGAAATGAACGTTTTGAGAATTTATCCTTGTAAAGATAAATTGAAAGTGAATATTGAAATCGATTTGAAAATCGTATATCAGGGGATATTTTGAAAATATAAATTCACTATGGAATTTATAAAAGAAATGGAAATTCGTTTTAAAAATAAACGTTGATTTATTTTTAAAGTGTGGAAATTTTATATCTAGTAAAGATATTTTGGAAGATAAAATTATTTGGAAAATTATTTGAAATCTGATGATGTTGCGCATCTTTATTGATAGTTAAATAACCGACTATCAATAATCACCTTGAATAGGTATTTGTTGTGAATTGGATGAATTTGAATGCCACACTTATTTTTGAATAAACGCTCACTATTCGGGTTAGCCGGGAAAGGACCATGGGGTCGTATAACCCATTCCGAATATGTGATACGTCGTTATGAATTGCATTCGAAGACTGGTGTTGAAGACCGGATATTTTTGAAAACGGAAGGATTACCGTCGAGTTACTCTACATCGGCTGATCTCCGATTTAGAGGTTTTATCACCCTTAGTGACGGGAAGTCCGGACGTGATTAGAAATTTATCCGGATATGCAAGGGCTTCGTGAGAAGTGCCTTCGGTTCTGTTCGATCCCGGAACAGACTTGTATGGATTGTGTGTCTGACGTTACAATTTGAGATATAAAGCTAATTTCTTTCAAATACATATCTGTTGGTGGCGGAGAATTTATTCTCTTAGCTTAACACCCTTCTCTGAGACGTACGAGCTCAGAGGTTATGTAGTTGAAATTTATCAGCGATATACTCCCAATTTGGTAACGTGGCATACTAAGTGTTGCTGTGTAATGATCAGTGTTTGATCATTTGTGATATGATCATTTGTTTGATCTTATATCTTTGTGATCATAGGTTGATCATTTTGTTTGACCCGAAGCATGGCTTTGTAGAAAGCGTAGCTTTGTGGACGAGACTTCGTCGAGCCTCACACCCCGGAAATGGTCAAAACAGGAAGGATGCGGCAAGGTTCTAGGGAGTAGCACCCCTTAGTGTATGTCATTCCTTCTGGATAGAGGTGGTATCATGGTATGGAGCCCAGATACTTAACCTATGTGGTTGCTGCATTTTTACTATGTGGTTTGTTGGAAATCGGGGATCCTCGGGAAGATCGGTTACGATCGGGGGATGACATACGCGTGTCAGTAGTTACCTATTTTTGCAGAGGTAACCCGGCCTTGTGTTGGCAGAGATCTAACCGTAACGTTAGGTTCTCGGGTCGTCTATTCCAGGGACGTACCCATCGTGGAAAAGGAAGTTCCTTAGCCTGACCATTTGTTGGAAATCCAAAGAAACAATACGAGCCTTTACGATTTCAATTGTATAACCTGTCTCCTCAGGAGGCAGCTATAGCAGGCATAATATAATGGTACCTATGCTGGCTAAGATTTATATTATACTTTCGAAATGTTTTCCACTATGCACTAATAATAATATCAAAAAGAATTTGATTTTGCGTAGTAAGCATCTTTGACTAACATAAGAAGAAATCTCCTCCAAGTCTGCGTTTGCATTGTGTGTGTGGTGGGAGGTCTTATGGTAGTTTCATTTTCCAAAAGCATTGCGAATTAACTTTAAAAATTATTTTGTTGTTATAAAGAATAACTGTTTTACGATCTCACACCAGTCACCATGACTGACTCGGAGTTTATTGTTCCCTTCTAAACTCTGGGTGCCCACCAATTTCCACACGGGCAGTCTAGAGTTATGTTATCAGGATATTCTGGAGCTTTGGAAGAAAGCTGGATGGCGAAACGTATCACCTATACTTTATTTTATTCCGCTGTGTATTCTGTATGAGGACAAGTTATATAACTGTCCATTGTTGTATATTGACTCTGATGATTGATGTATGTATAAAATGATATAGTTCTTTGTTTTAAAAATTATTCATTTATCTATTATATATTGTTCCGCTGCGAATGTGAGATTCTGATATTGTTTTCTGTTTCTATTGTTGTTCTGTTGTTCTGTTGTTCTTCTCTTCTTCTTCTCTTTTTCTTCTATCTTTTCTTCTACCTCTTCTTTTTAAAACCCTCACTATTGGAGTTTCCGGCCCTCGATTTCTCGGCAGTCGATAAAGTGAGTATCGATGTTGAATTTTCGAAAGTCGAAAATCCCGATCGTGACATCTCTTGTACTTGAAATCCGTATATAAGCTGTAACATTTTTTGAAATCGGAAAATTTTAAAATTAGGCCTGATAATCTTTGAATTCCTGAGTTCTGATATAAAGCTGGGTTTTGACATGAAGTTCTCTACTTTGGGATGAAGCCTTGAACTTTGATTTCAATAAACCTTTGGTGTCGATTATCTTTGGAGATCTAATGTTCAATATCATTCACTTTAGAGTGAATCTGATTTTAATCTGAAGCTTCTGAATTTCATTGTGAAGCTAGGCTTTGGCATCCTCTATCTCCTACCTAGTGGTATTTAATAACTTACGTTATTGACCAACTTGCGATATTGACTAGCTCTGGTATCAATGTCGCACACTTCGGCATTCATCCATAACTCCAGTATCAATGTCACACACTCCAGCATTCATCCATAACTTCAGCATCTATGCCGCACACTTCGACATTCATCCATATTTCCAGTATCAATGCTGCACCGTTTGGCATAAAACGCAGCGGCATCAATTTTCCTTGACACCACCACTCACGACATCAAATGATTATGATATCGTCCACTTATGATATCGGATAACTTATAGTATAACCTTAGTCGGGGCTAGTGAGTACTTGCAACATTGTTAACCCGGCACCATTGAATACTTATGGCATTGACTTCTTAGTGCTATTAACCACCCAGTGACATCGTTTATCCTTCAACATTAAATACTGCAGCATCATCTACCTTCAGTATGTTATACGTCTAGTATACCAAAACAGAGAATAATCAATTATAAACTCGTCTCATAAGTTTATCAATCAGATTTCCACTACTCTGGAAGTCTGTATTAGCTAATTTAAGCAATAGTTATGTTGTAATAAAATTACAACAACAAACTAACAACTATAGCAATAACTATAGCGATAGATCAAACGTAATACTATTTACAGAAATAGTACAATGTAGAAAACGAAAATGATAGATATATATAAATATATAAATCAATTATAAACCTAACCGAATGAAGAAGGAAATTCCATCTGAGGCTTGTCGTAACAATTTCCTTACGACTTTATTTAAAGTCTCCCAAGATACAACAGACGTAATCTGCACGAGATTGTAATGAGTATGTCAACTCTGTGATATATTGTATAGAGCAGTAGACAAAGAAGAAGCAAAAGAAATTAGAACTGGAATGGAATGAGAATGTGATCAGTATTCTCTTCTATTTATAATTTCGTCCGCACCCCTTCGAACAGTCGTGTCTGCCTGAAAGGTTGCACCCGTTGCCTTTCATTGCTGTTGTTCGTTAACAGGTCGCACCCGTTCGCTACTGGTTCTGTGTTCGCACTTGTTGCTGTCATAAGCCGCACCCGCTAGCGTCTAATGGGTCGCACCCGCTTCCGTTTGCTACTGGATGCGTCTGTTCGCCAAAAAACCCGCGCCCGCTTCAGAAGTCGCATCGACACCTGTTCGTATAGCCTGCAACTGTCAGAAAATCCGGCCCAGTTTTTCAGTAAAAATAGGATCATATTAGACCCAAACCCGAACCCGGTTCGGTTCGGACGGCGGCGGTGGCGCGCGCGCGTTTGTGGTGGTGATGCATGATCTCCCTCCTCACAACGAAGCAAACATTTGGGTGCCCCAAGGCCCCAACCCCTTCATTGGAAAGCTATTAATATACCTTAGCTTTGTTTGAAGTTTTGGCGATGTGGGACAAGTGTATTTCATTTACACTTATATTTAAGAATTCCAACACAGTATTAATAACTTGAGTTGTCATTGATCATGCAGTATCAATAGTCTATACCATCATACAACTCTACGGTATTAAAAGCCAGTGACATCTCTTATCCTAAAGTCATTGCTAACTCAATGCCATCAACTTTCACCTTGCATGAAGCTGATTTCCGTCATCAACTAACCTTCAACATTAGATGCATAACGATGGATTATTTCCTTATAAAACCATATCTGTGAAGTTACTACCCCGACATCGACTTTCTTTGATATCAATAAATTTCTTAGCTTCGACATTGATTTGCTACCATTATCTTTGGCATCGATTTTCTTCATTATCACTCATACTTACGACATTGATAAACCTTCATTACCATTAACTTCATTATCAAGTTGCATAATTCGGATCTTAGAAATAAACTTAGACCTTCGAGTTGAAGTCCAAATCAATTTCGAAATTATCCAAATTCACTTTGGTATCATCTAAATCTACTTCAAATTCAACCAGATCTATAAATTTGATCTTTTCTCTTTTTTAAGGAGCGAAGGGAGGTGAGAAAATGGTGATTGAAGGAGGAGTTTTCATGATGCCGTATCATGCTAGCTGATTATTGGAAATAGGCAAGATCGATATTGTAAAGAAGGGATGATAATGAATCACGTGAGAGGATGGTGTAAACTAATTTTGGTATGTCATAACTAAATCAATGTTGCATGTGTACGAGATTAGATCTATGTTAGTCGTACACTTGCAAGCATTCAAGCATTAATAAAGTTAGTTTCCAACTTTCGGATTTAAATTTGAAATTAAATCAAAATACTTAGTTCAAAAATCCATTATAGTGTATTTTGGTCATTTTTCGAATATTCGAAGGTTCAAGCCCACCTTCTGGCATCAAAATATTAAACCAAAATTTGGTTCAACATTTAAGATGTATGTACATGGAGGCATGTTCAAAGAAATTCCAATAATATCCCTTGGTATTATGATAATTCACAAGGTTGTTTAAAACATCATTCATGAGTTCAAAAATAAAATAGGAAAGTCAGAATAAAAATAGGCATTATGCTCAAGCCATGTTCCTTTATTCAATTACGAACATGTTACCAAATGCACCGATATGCAAATTTCAAATTATTCAAGCCCTTGTTTGAATATATTGTATATCCTTTTCTCCCTCGTTAGCCTTTATGCCATTAGTTTGTCCTCGAGCTCTCAATGAAGAGAACGTGAAGAAGATCTTAATTGGAAAACGTGATAAGAGTGAGAAAGAGGTTAAGTGTCCCTTTCCATGAAGGGGTGCATCTTTATTTATAGTGGTTGAAAGTAAGTTGGTTTGCATCCGTTGGCGAAGTGGGACTTTGGTTGCTATCTTGGTGATGGCTTCAACATGAATGCCTTTGAAGCTTTATGAAGGGAAACACACTAATTCCTCTTGAATTTTCCCTTGTGAATGATTGTAATCTCCTTTCTTTGCATGGCCATTGATATTCTCACGACATTGATGTTATGCAGTATTGATAATAGGCGGCACTAGTAATAGGCGGCGCCATTGGTGATTAGCGGCATAGAATAAGAGGCGGCATCAATAAGAAGCGGTATTGATAATAAGCGGCATAGAATAAGAGGCGGCATTGGTAATGAGCGGCATAGAATAAGAAGCAGCATTGGTGATGTGCGGCATGGAATCTATGCGGCATTGATTATCAGTTGTAGGCCTTTGATATCAATTATTCCCTTGCCTTTGCACCTGGAGCCTTGAACTTTGACATAAATCCTTAGTTTCGGCATTGATTCCTTTGCTTGCCTCCCTTAGAAAATATGTGGAAAACAATCTCTTTTGATCCTTTCATTGGTTAGTGTTAGTTGGAGGTTCTATTCCTCTAAGGTTGTAGTAGAAGTCATAGTCGCAACCTCAAATTCAAGTACGTCGAAGTCATATGGGCCGTAAATAGTGGGAACCGAAGGTGCATTGGATTCAAAGACATTGATAGACTTGGAGGGATGCCCATAAGGAAAAAGGATCAACCTAATTGATAGTAACTAGAATTCATTTCAATAGAAATTAAATTACATAAAGCTAAGTTTAGAAAGACATATCACATAAGCCCAGTTTTATATGAAGAGTGCAACAAATTCATATATAAAAAATAACAATAATACATAGTGCTCACTCCTTATTTATATTCCTACGTCTAATCCTAAACCATTCCAAATGAGGACAATCAAGGGGAAGAGAACCACTCTCTAAGGTATAATGCCAGCGATGTAGTATAAAGTCACTAAGTGCCTCTTTTTCTTTAACTACTTGATCAATTTCCTCTTCTCATCGACCATATCGAGCGACTCGAGCAGGAGCCGCTCATTTTGCCTTTGATTGAAATTTTTCCTTCGATGAGAGGGGACTTCCAGCTCAACTGGGATCATTGCTTCTGAACCATATGCCAGGGCGAATAGAGAGTGCCCAGTTGCAGATTTATGTGTTGTCCTGTAAGCCCATAGTGCGATTGGAAGTTCATCAACCCAATTTCCTTTAGCTTTAGTTAGCCACTTTTTGATGTGGACTTGATAATCTTTTTCACTGCTTCCACTTGCCCATTTGCCTGTGGATGTGCAACAACGAAAAAGATTTTCTCGATTCGGACGCGTTTGAAAAGTCTTTGAACTCAGCGCTCTCGAAGTGAGTCTCATTATCCGTAATGATCTTTTGTAGCACTCCAAACCTGCAAATAATGTTTTTAGTGACTAAGTTAATAACTTTCTTTGTGGTAATAATGGCCAGCAGTTCTGCTTCAGCCCATTTGGTGAAATAGTCAACAGTAACGATAGCGTATTTGGCTCCTCCTTTGGCTATTGGCAATACACCAATCAAATAAATTCCCCAGATTGCGAATGGCCACGAGCTGACCATCTATGTTAGCTCTGTTGAAGGAGTTCTTTTGATCTTGCTAAACTTTTGGCATTGGTTGCACCATCTGGCATAATCTGCTGCATCGCGGTTTACTATTGGCCAAAAATACGCATATCGGAGGAATTCTTTGTAAGGGTTTGCCCCTCGGTGTGATCTCCATAGTCGCCTTCATGAACTTTCCTGAGGATTCTTCGAGCTTCGTCGTTGGTCACACACCTGAGCAAGAGGGTAGAGAATCCCCTTCGGTAGAGTATCCCATCTTATACTATGAACCGTGGTGCCTTTTGAAGGAGCATTTTCCGTTGATTCCTATCTGCGGGGAGTCTTCCTCTGATCAAGTAATCCTTGATTGGTGTCATCCATATTTCTGGCTATTCAGTTGTCTTAAAGATCCAGTCGATATCCATCTCGCTTACGCTTGGAGCAGTTAGCGTTTCAACTGGGACCAGTCCCAATGACTGAGCTTCTCTAGAACTAGCCAGTTTGGCTAGATAGTCTGCCTTCATGTTTTGTTCCCTTAGGATATGAGTTATGGTGTAATGTTCGATGTCATTCAGCAATTCCTGTACTTTAGATAGATACAGGGCGAGGTTCTCTCATTGGGCTTGATATTCGCCTTTTACCTGATAAATAACTAGCTGTGAGTCGCTATAAATGTGTATGGACTTTATCACGAATTCCTTCACAGCTTTTAACTTGGCTATCAATGCTTCATATTCCGCTTCATTGCTTGTTGTAAGGAACACCAAGTGCCAGGCATAGCAAACGGATCGTCCTTCGGGAGTTTCAAGCACGAATCCTGCCCCCAAGCAGAAGTTGTTAGATGCACCATCGACAAACATGTCGCCACTTCTGGAGTAATTTCTTCCTCGTTATCTCGTATTGTAAACTCGGCAATGAAGTCTGCCAACGCATGCCCGTTGATTTCCCTTCGAGGATGGTACGTGATTTCATATTGACTTAATTTGATGTTCCATTTGATAAGCCGTTCAAAGGTCTCGGGGCGGTATAACACTTGCTTCAAGAGTTGATTTGTTAGTACTTTAATCGGGTGTGCATGGAAGTATGGTCGTAGTTTTCTGGAAGCGATCAAGCAGCAATATGCTAGTTTTTCCAATTTCGGATAGTTCTTCTCGGCTCCAGTGAATCATTTACTGATGTAATATGCGAGTCGCTAGATCTTAGCTTCTTCTCGTATGAGCGCAGCATTTAATGCATGGGGCGAGACTACTAAGTAGATAAAACAATTCTTCTCCATCTACCGGCTTGGACGGGATTGGCGGGGTTTCCATTTGTCGTAGTAGCTCTTCGAAGGCGGTTTGACAAGCCTGATTCCATTCGAAATTCTTCTTTCTCTTCTTTAGCGCATCAAAAAACGGTATGCATTTGCCGGTTGCCTTTGAGATGAACTGGCTTAGTGCTGCAACCTTTCCATTCAAGCTTTGTAACTCTTTCATGTTCCTTGGGGCCTCGACTTCTTATAAAGTGGTAATTTGTTCAGGTTTTGCTTCGATGCCTCTGGCGCTTACAATGAATCCCAAGAACTTTCCAGAGGCTACCTCGAAGTGACATTTAAGTGGATTGAGTTTCATCCTGTATTTGTGGAGTATTTCAAACATTTTGACGAGGTTGTCCAAATGATTTGCAGCTATGCCTGATTTAACCAACATATCGTCTACATAGAACTTCCATAGTCTTCCCGATTTGATGTTTGAACATGGCGTTCACTAGTCGTTGGTAGGTTTCCCCATCATTCTTTAGCCTAATGGCATCACTTTGTAGCGGTATAATCCCAGATCAGTAATGAAACTGGTGTTTTCCTGGTTAGGTTCGTGCATCATGATCTGGTTGTACCCCGAGTAAGCGTCCATAAATTATAGCAATTCATGTCCAGCTGTCTTATCCACAAGTTGGTCGATTCTAGGCAGAGGAAAGCTGCCTTTTGGGCAAGCTTTGTTTAGGTCCGAGTAGTCGATACAAGCTCACCATTTTCTATTTGACTTCTTAACCAGGACCGGGTTGGATACCTATTCAGGGTAGGTTGCATCGCGGATAAAACCATTTTCCATTAGCTTATCCACTTCTTCTCTCAACGCTTTGGACCATTCAGTATCTAGGTTGTGTCTCTTGCTTCACTAGTGTATACTTGTAATCAATATTAAGTATGTGGCATGCAATCTTCGGTGACACCCCACACATATCGGAATGTGTCCAAGCGAATACGTCAAGGTTGGCATGAAAAAATTTGATTAGTTCCTATCGCATCTTGTTTCCAAGATGTGATCTAATTTTTAGGACCCGAGTTAGGTCATCCATATCGACTGGGACAGGCGCTGTCAATTTTGTCGGTGCTTCCCATTCCTCCCCTGATATCTTCTTTCTAGGGTCCAAAGCCTTGTTGAATCGGCTGTGGTCCCTAAGGCAAGGTGGCTCTGTAGTTGTTATTCGGTAGGTTCACGAATGTAGAGAGTTCTCCCCACATTCTTCCCTTTTTCTTTTCTTCTAGACTCACGTAGTTCTATGATGTAGCATTCTCTAGCGGCACTTTAATCTCCTTTGATCACCCCAACTCCATTCTCTGTTGGAAATTTCATGGTTAGACACCAATGAGCTAAAGCAATCCTGAAATCTGCTAAAGTGGACCGACCTAAGAAAGCATTGTAGGTGGATATTTCATCTACAATAACAAAGGTTTGGATGAGAATGACTCTTTAGTCGCCTTCCCCAAGTTCTACGGGTAAATCAATTGTTCCGACGGGTTGCTTATGTTCACTGGTAAATCCCTGGATCTTTGTTCAACAAGCGGATACATCTTTCATACTGATCTTCATCTGATCAAACATGTGTCTAAACATGATATTCACAGAACTGCCATTATCCACCAATACTCGTCGGACCATGGCTGGTCTGATTCCTACCGTTGCGACTATGGGGTCGAGGGTCGGAGCTTCTATTCCTTCAGTGTCTCAATTCTGGAATACTATGTCATCATTTAGGATCCTTTGCTGCTTGGCAGGAGTTTTGTCTTCGATTGTGAAGCATGAATCTTTCAGAGTGTGTCTTAGTGGGTGTATGTACCGCTCCATTTCTCCCTAACTCTTCTACGTGGAGTGATGTCCTCCAGATATTGTTCTAATGATGAGTCTCTAGTCAGTCCATTTGGATCCCTCTTTGCTGGTTCTAGCTTGGTTTTCCCAATCTCTAGGAGCTTGGAGTGCTGTAGGCTGGTTAGGATTTTGTGGTTTCCTCACATATTGCTAAAGCTTGTTTTCCCAAATCATCTCTTCAATCAGGTTCTTCAGGTGATGACACTCATTCCTGTTGTGACCATGTGTTTCATGGAAGCGGTAGTATTTTTTGGAACACTTATGATGTTCAGTTGCTTCCTTTTTAGGCAGCTTCTTGTACTCATATGTCCCTTGTGTCGCAAAGTAGATGCTTTCTTTAGTATCATTGAGCGGGGTATAGTCTTCAGGCCTCAAGCCTTTAAGTTGCTTGTTTCGTCTGTTTAGCTTGTTTGAATTCTGGTTCTTCCTTTTCTGGTTCCCATCCTTCCTCACGTTTGCTGTAGATGTCCTAGAGGTATTTGCATCTTGGTTAGCTGCCATTCCATTCCAGCCAGCGCTGGTTGATTGTCGGTTAGCACGTTTTCCTTCTAGCTCCTCTGCCTCTTCTAATCTCAAGTACTGGCTTGCCTTTTGGTTAAAGTCCTTCCTAATGGTAGGTTGTTTCATTTTGATCCATTTTTTGAATTCAGTGTCGGGATGGATGGGGTGGACCACGGCCATGAAGACCATATCTTCGTTTGGGTTACTTAATTCAGTCACCGCAGTGTTGAACCAACTCATGAAGGATTTCAAAGATTCATTTCGTTCCTGGAATAGGCCAGATAAGGACATCACGTCTTTTAGTTGTGCCGTGTGAAGTCTAAACTGATCAAGGAATTTTGTTGCTAATTCATTTAGAGTGGAGATGGACTTTGGTGGGAGCCTGGTGAACCACATGCAAGCAATTCCCTCTGGGAAGATTGGAAAACACCTACATCGAACAACATTTGAAGCACTTGCTTCGTCCATGTACCAACCGTACTTGTACAAGTGAGGTTTCGGGTCTCTAGTTCCATCGTAAGATGAAGTAGTCGGCATAGTGAACTTTTCGAGGTACCGTTCATTTAGAATGTCATCAGTGAAGGGAGTCTAGCTTGGAGCAGATCCTCATTCATCATCTCTTCTATCCTTACTTTCGTCCATCAAGAGCTTGATCATATCCACGATATATGCCTCTGATGTCCGATGGTCCGTGGGTTGGCTGTTAGTGACTGTACCAAGTGTTTGATTTTGCAAACGATCTTAGTAAGTGAGCTGAAGCCTAGGCTCTCCTATCTTCGGGACAACCAATCCCTCGGAGTTCCGTTGGCTTGCGATTGGTCGAGTAGGGGCAGTTTGGACCTCTCTGCCGGTATTGAGTGCATTAGCGTTTTCTTCCAACTCATCGTTGTCAAGTTGCTCTCCATCTTCAGAGTCGAAGAGATCCACTGCTATATCTTCCGGTGGGGTCTTCGCCCCTGGATTCAAGTTCATAGCGGGCTGCTTTGCAGCTGGTGGAGTGCTTGTGTTTCCTTCTATAGTGATTCCTGCAGTTCCACCCACTGCTCCTTTTTGCTTCTGCCTTCCGTTTCTGGCTTCTGTTTCTTCTATTTAGGCCAAAAATGGAAGATTTTTCCTACTTCGTGGCAGCCGTAGGTTATGGCATGGTCCTTGGAGCAGCTAATGATTGCAAGGTTAGGAGGGCATTTAATTTGTCCATAAGAGTTTTCTGGTTGTTCTTCATCTTTTGATTGATTTCATCAACCATCTTATTCAATTCGCATTTAGTGACGACTTCATACTGGATAGAAGGTCCCAGCACCTGATCTCCTATGTTGGCTCCAGAATTTACTCTGATTAATGAGCTATTGGCACCGTTGACCTCTACTTGCTGAGGATTGGATTCTTCTCTGGCTATTATAGCTCCTACGGATCTTCCGGAAGCAGTTCTCTTTCTTCCCGATGCCATTGATTCTCAGTGGCAAATCTTCTAAGTAGAGATTGAGGATCTAACTTCTAAACCTATTTGATCCAAAGTAGATAGCTAGATCTAAGCTTGAGTTCAATTCTCGGTGAAAGTGCCAAAATGTTAACCCAAAAATGGATCAACACCCTGGCTTAAGTGTGAAAGCACCAGCCATGTTTATCAAGGCAAATAAAATAGAAAAAGCAATAGTAAATTGCAGAAAAAGTAAAGAGACAAGAGATTTTTATAGTGGTTTGACTGTTAACGAAGCCTACGTCCACTTTATAGCTTTTATTGATCAACTGCTGTTACAAAGGAGTTCATATTATAATACGATTCTTCTTTTCTAAGTTAGATCAAGCCACCATTATTAGAGACAACCGAAAGGATCTCAGTTGTCCTTTAATGGATGTTGTGAGGGAGAAGAAGAGTGAAGAAACAACGGCAGAGTTTCAGCAGAGATCATAGCATAGATTCCTTTTTCTGTTGCAAATGGGGTGGTATTTATAGGAGATGGAGAGCACTTGTAATGACCCATAAATTTTCGGTAATTAAAATTGTTAATTTAATAAGATTTTCATGGTTTAATGTTGGAAGAATTAAAATTTTGTAATTTATTTATGATAATAATAACTAGAATGAATTGCAACAATATTTATCTAAGTTAATTATTAATGAATTGAATGAAATTCCAATCAATTGAAATGACTCAAATGTTATAACTTAGTTATAAAGGAAATATAAGAAAAACAAATGTATATATTGGGTTAACTAATGAAATAATATATAGTCAATGGTAATGGAATCTAATTAGTATTTTATAGGGAATTGTGACACTTGTTTGTAAATAATAAACTTATAAGTGTGATTAAAAGTAAATGGTGATAATTATTATTAATTGCTTGTTTATTCAGTCAGTCGAATTGAATTTGGAAACCAATTGCAACTGAAATGAAATTTTATATATTAGTTGAGTTCATGATCAATAACTGAAGTTAAATAATAATGCTGAATTTAATAGATGTAATAAAGTAATTGATTAGTAATGAGAATTCATTTAAAATCCAATATTGAAATTTGTCGAATATTGAACGATTAAATTGTTTAAATTTAATATTTGGAATTAACTAAATAATTGAATAATGGGAATTGAATAACTGCTTAATGGAAATGGTTGTTCTATAATTTGAATTTGTTTCAAAAGTTAAATTTTGAATTTAGTATGATTAATTTGATATTGAAATTTAATATATGAAAATTGAGTGAATAACTGAAATTTGATTTAATATGATTCAAATTGGTTTCCACAGTGAATATAAGTTATGTTTGGATTATAATAGAGTTAATAAGATTTTTAAATTGGAATTTTAAGAAATTCTGTAAATTTTGTAAAGTCGTCAATTTAATCGACGAGTTAGAATAGCCTTCCGGGGCACAGTCTCGGAATTCGATGAAACCAGTTCCATTGGATCCGTAATAGTGTATTATTATCGGATTTCAAATTTTGTAATTGTTTGGAGTTATCGTTTGGTCGTGCGGGTTTGAAACGCGTCGTAATTTATATCGAAAATTTAATATTTTAATTCGATTCAAAAAGCTAACTTCCACATACGATCGAATTAGGCCCCGAAAACTATTCCATTGTGTTCGGAATGTGGGTAAAACATTATGAACGCCTATCGGCACGTTTCGTTTGGAGTTCGTTTGTAAAAGCTGTTAAAATTGAAAATAATATTAAAATAATATGGTATACGTATATATATATATATATATATATATACGCCCAGCAGTGAAACCCTAGCCTCTAAGTAACTCAGCCGCCTCTTTTCATTTCAATGGCCGAGATAGTACGAACTTCCTCCTTCTATTCCTCCTCATCCATCTCATTTTAGCCTAAACCACCAACACAAAGATCGAAGAGCTCATCGAGACGATCGTATCCATACGGTCGAGATCGTGAACGAGTCGAGGTAGAGGCCTGAATTTGCTCGAGTAGGTGGTGCGTTCGTTCGCAATTTTCGAAGCGACGGGGGTGCGTGGCGATGCCGCTCGTGGCACGGGGGTCGAGGGGGCTGTGACGCTTCATTTGGTGGTCTCTGATCGATCTCGAACTGAGCATGGAGGAAGTGGCCATCGATCTTTACTTGCGTGCGTTGGGTTCATTCACGCGATCTGGTGCCTGCATTCGCGTGGGGAAGAAACATTTCGGCGGCTCTGATCTGCTTTTCGAATTTCTACGGCCGTGATTTTGTGGTATTATAAAAAAAATATTTGTTTTAAATTATATACAATCATTAAACACTCATAACTATTTCATACGTTATCAGAATCAGACGAAACTGGCGACGACGGAATCGCAGAGACGAGATCTACGCTGCAGTGCAGATCCGGGAGTGTTTGGAGCTTGTTAAAATAATTGGTTAAATCGAACGCCGTTCGATTTAATTTAAAAATTGAAAACCCAAGGTGAGTGTTTTATAACGCTCACAATGTACAAGAATATCTTGATGCTGGTTGAATCTGATATTGTGAAGTGATATGTTTTCTATTAGTCGTTGTTGATAAAATTTAACTGTCATCTAGATTGTCATTGAATTTAATGTAAAAAATTAAAACTGACAGTCAAATTAGAATTGGAATTTAATCGAAATTAAATTACCGAACATTTATAACTATGAAATTCTGTGAATTATATTGTTTGTTTGGATGATTGGTTGCGATGGATGCTATTGATTGATGTTTGAAATGTTTGGATGTTTATTTGTTTGTATATATGCTGTCATCACCCTGTGTATTATTTACAGTTGTAAACTGAATCATTTCGAATAAATTGAGAAATAGGTTGAAATGATATATACCTATGACACTATGATTTGGATTGAATTGATATATATATATATATATCCCTGAAATTAAGTGAAATAACTGATCACTTGGCCATAGGATAGAAAATTATATACGGACACCAGATTGGTTAAATTAAATGATTTAAAATTTTTGATTGGAATTTATTGGAATGATTTTGATTTAAAAGAAATGAAACCAAATTTACTAAAAATAGAATTTTCTTTCGAACTTGAGCTCAAAATGTTGAAATTTAAAATTTGGTAAATGAAACGTTTAAATAATTGTGTTGGATTTTAAAGTTATAATCGAATTATGATTTAAATGTCAGTAATTGATTTGATTAAAAGAATGGGACATTATTTCAAACTTTGAACTTTACCAAAGTAAAAGTATTTGGAAATTTGGATTTCAAATGGGATATTGAAGGTTAACTTGATTTCAGCGTTTTGAGTCGATATTTGAAGATTGAGCCAGAAATTGGTATGAATTGAAATTGAATTTAATTGGATTTTAAAATGGAATTGAATAAATTTGAAATCGAAGTCGGAATTGATTTGGATTGAAATCGTGATTGAATCGACTGTATGGAAAATTAGAATGTGATTCAGATTGGGAAGTTGGAATTTAAATGATTTGATTTTGAAACTATTTTATATTAAACAATTTTAACCTATATTAACTATATTAAATTATTTCAAACTATCTTAAACCATGTTAAGTTATTTTAATCTAATTTAAATCTCCTTAATCCAATTTAATTTATTTTAAACTAATTAACCTATTTTAATTTATTTAAATCTATTTAATCTATTTTAAAGCTATTTAACCTATTTAATTATATTTAATCTATTTTAAATCTATTTAACTATATTAAATCTATTTAAAACTATTTTGAAATCTACCTTCAATATTTTAGAGTATTTTAACTATTTTTAGTTATTTAAGCTATTTTTCCAAAAATTCAAGCTGGTCAATAAGGTGAAATATTTATATTTAAATGGTGGATTTAAATACGAATTTGGTTAAATTGAGGTTATAACCTAAATTGAGATTCAGAACGATTTTGAAATCAAAATGAGATATTGAGGCGAAAAATGATTTTTGAAATGGAATCGTATATTTTGAGTAGATCCGATGATTTTGAAATGGATTTGATTTTGAAGCAAACTTGATAATTTGATATCAATTATGAATTGATTTTGAAAATGTAAAAGAACCATCCGGTGTGTAATAAGCGTTTGGTTGTTAAAGAGACCGGGATCGGATATGGGCATACTCTCTGTCGATACCGAAAACCACTTTAACAACTGTGTACGCGGTGGAGATTCCAGAAATGAAGTAGGATGGTTTGGCGACGATTCTATATGGTATGACGTGACCCTGACTCCCGTGAGTCAGCTTAGATGTGACTAAAATCAGGAGCTATACCGGGCCAATGTGAGGTCATTCCTCTTATCGGGCATATTTCTTCGATACCATTCTATTGCTTTTGTGATTCGATTTGTTGGCCACCCTCGATTGTTGGGAGTGTGTCCGAGGTGGGCAGTAGTAGTTGCTATGCGTCACCACCAGTCCGGGAGTGCAATTGGTATATCTACCCTGGCATCTCCTCGTGTGCCATGTTCACATGCCCAAGAGCGCCTTCTACGAGTTTGTTTTATACCATACCTATGGAGTGCCCTCTGATAGCCCTCCAGTTTACGGAGGAATTACGGTACTGTATAGACTATGGGAATATATAAAAATGTGTTAAGGGGGATATGGGTAACGCCTTAATGCTATTTTAATAGTTTATTTTACTATAGACATATTATAATAGCGTATTGTACTACATAGTAGATAGTTTAACGGATCCTTAAGAGATGGAAAATCCCGTAACATCTCTTGAGTTATTGCACGCACGTCGACACTGGATAGGAGATGTCAAACCCCATAAACATCTTTGACGCCGTTACACTCATATTTATTTACGACTGATTTAACTTACATAAGGATGTTTTAGTCCTGACTCGAGTGTTTTGTCTTTTCATTATGCTCGGATCAGTCCTGAGTTTTTCAGCTTATTGAAGATCTATTCTGGAGGATGAAGACGAAGATTTGGTATACTATTACTATTATTATCCTTGCATCATGCTGTCTGCTGCATTATTTTATTTGTTCTGTTGTATATGTATAACTCTGATAAATGATGTATAAATGATAATCAAAAGTATATTAAATAGCTTCATGAACTGTTTATTTGATTATTATATTTTATCTTTCCACTGCGAGATTCTGTGGTTGTTTCTTGTTCCTTTTCTCTTCTTTTCTTATTTACCCCATTAACAATCCTCCCTTTTGAATGGTTTGAGTTGACATGTGTGTTTGATTGTCGATTTAAACTGTCCAAAAAGGTGGGTCATTACAGCACTTGGGCCAATCTGCTTTGTCAGAGGCCTGCATTCATCACACAAAGGAAGTCCAAAAAGATTGAAGGTCATCGAAGTAAAGTATTTGGATCGGTACCGATCCGATCCAATTGGATCAGTACCGATCCAAATAGTTAAGCATTTTTGATGCTTTGACCACTTGGTTTTCTTTCTTGCCTGATTACGATGCTCCTCATGTAGTTTCGTAGCTTGTTGACTTGTTTTGACGATGATTCACATGTAGGTTAGATTGAACTGTAATCTGAATCAGATAAGTCTTGACTTCTTCAACTCGGATGCTTGGAACGTTATCAAACTCGGTAGATAAGCTTAGTGGAGACATAGGAGTGTAATACTAGTGGAACAGTAATCCAATAAAGCAATATTTTGGATCGGTACAGATCCAATTGGATCAGATCGGTACCGATCTGAAATGTTAGCCGAAAAATGGCACAAAATGCTTGGGGTCCTTTATCTTGTACTTTTAGGCCTTCCGATCAAGTTTCGAGTCGTTCTGGTTTAATCTGAATGTTCCAACTCCCATTTAATTTTGCTGGGTTAAAACCCCGATTAACAACCACTTAAGTGAGAATTCATTTCCTTCGTTGTAGAAGGTTAGTATCACTATAATTGGTAGTCATCTTAAAGTCAAAATCTCTAAGCAGAGTAAGTCAATTAATCAATAAATATTATCGGATTAAACCAAGAACATTAATGTAGTTTACGCAATTAACAACGGTTATTATTAAAGTTTTTTATTATTGACCAAACTCTAAATATTTAAGTTATACAATAATGGTGAAAAGAAAACATACACAAAATATCGTTATAAAGCATAACGCACCTAATTGACCTATAGCCGACTAAATTTATGTATAATACTCTACTTCTAAAACGTCAGTACATGCTCAATATTTAATGTGTGATGCTAAAGGTACCTTGATTTCCTCTTACTAATACCATTTCTAAAAGTGTTAAGGACCATTAGCTCAACATGCTAGTGGTATGGCTCTTTAGACTCAGGTTCTAGAGGTCATGGGTTCGAACCTCTAAGATATCAAAATGAGTGTTCTGCTAGAATAAAGTACCACTCTTCATAAAAAGATTACTCTTTCAAAAATATATCCATAAATTTTCCCACTATACTCCATAATACCATTAATAATATAAAGGCTACCAAAAATTTAACAAAAATACATTTAATTTGTTAATAATAAGATTGATTTACTTAATTGCTAATAAATCAATCTAATTAATGCTGGCATAATCATGGATAAAATGTTTCAAAAAAAAATCTTCTGAATCGTATGTATTTGTTGTAAGAAAGAAATCCAAAATTTTCTAATATTCAGAAAATGAAAATAATATTTACAGATACTGCAATTTTAAGAAAATGTTGTTTTAAAGATGCTGGGATTGATGAATGTTTATATAAAATTCATTTTTAAATTTCTTTTCAAAAAAGAAAAAGAAAAAAACCTGGAAATTATTGAGCAATGACATTGTTGTACCTAAAGATGTTGAAGCTCATTGTGATGTTCTTCCATTCAACAAAAATTAATTGGTGTATTTGATTTCTACTATCATATCTCGTGTTTTTTAACTAATTGTTGAAATATAAAATATACTTATGGTATTAAGAAGAGTAAATTTTTTTAATAGACTGTAATAAAATTATTAAATTAGAATGGTATTGGTAAGATGAAACTAAAGTGCCCTTAGCACCACACTAATTAAATTGTTTAAATATTGACTAAGGATGGAGTTTACATCCGTGAGTCAACACAACCGTGTTAGCTAATTTTCGAGTTCGACCAATTTAAAATTAATTTATAAATGATATGATTTAATAATAAAATTGATACACATGTTGTGTTGAATTTTTATGATATTTTAATTGTTTATTTGAAGCCTTAAAATTAATTAAAACGATGTATAATTGTTATATACAGATTTAATTAAAACATGGACTTAAATGTATTAATTAGATAATTAATTTCCATGTTAAATTAATTAGGTCTGAAGCCCATAAATCTTTCAAGTATAGTCGACAAGACATAGAGAGAAAGATGGGGCAATTTTGATTTCCACTTGTGCCCTAATTAAACATTGGTTGATTGAAAATTTAAATATTGGTTGATTGGAGAAAAAGATGGAAAAATATATTTTTTCCTTGGCCAAGAGAGGCTATAAATATATCACCTTTTGTTATTCACAAACACACAAGAAAAAAATCCTAGCCTCTATTATTACAAATTGCTAAAGCCTAAAAGATAGATTTGAAATTTGTATTCAAGGATAGAGAACTAGGAGTTTGAAGAGGAGATTGCTAATAGCCAAGTGGTCAACAACCGGTAGGATCATAAAAAGGTACATTTTTTATATAAACATATATATATAGACTAATTTTCTTGTCATCATCTTTGTGATTTCGGTCTTCATTTAAGAATATAATTTATTTTTAAACTTGAACGCGCGCGCGCGCACACACACACACATATATAATCCAGCAAATATAAAATGATATAGTAAATTAATCAATAGTCAAAAAATTAATTGTGTATTTGTTATTGATTACATGTACGATCTTTCCCATGTTCAAATTATCATCCCTTGACATTATACCATATTTAATAATCATAGATCCTAATGGTAATTTATATACATATGACATCCATTCATTTATGTACACTCTAGATTAGTCTGTCATATTTAAAATAGTTATCATGTTTGCATTGTGAATGCAAACACGCCACAAATTGAAATTTAAGTTAAACTAAAATACCATAAAATAACAATATATATTATATTTAGTAAAGATAAATCACAACAAACATAAAAGGTTTTAATATAAATTAATAAAATTAAATCCTTTATTAATAACTACTAAATATGATTTAGTGGGAATATTTTATTCATGTAAAGACAAAATAAGATATAGTGAACATTAATAAAATGATTTTTTTTTTCCAAAATTTCCCCCTTTGCCCTACTGCTAATGCATTTTATCTAACAACAACCGCTTTTTGGCTTAGTCTTTACCATATCATTCATTCACAGTTTTAACATTGTGGCAGTCAATTTCAAATCAAGCCATTATTTCCGTTTTTAATTACTCCTTAATTAATCCATATCTAGGTATACATGCTTTCTGTTGTCTAAGGCAGGCCGTATGAGGTAAAATACATCTCTTCCTCTTCCCTTAGTTACTGATTGGGACATCTCAAGGGTTACCGGCGTCGGGGAGTCTATCGTAGGGCCGGAGTCTTGGGAAGTAGGCTGCTTAGCCGAAGTCTATAAGTAGGTTGTCGGGTCTGCCCCTCTTAGCTATGAGTTCCTTCGCCCTGTAAGTAATCAAGATCTTCTTCCTGACGTCAACTTATGATTCCTGCTTGATCTGTGGAGTTGTAGCTTGCTGGAGCCCGTGTTAAGAGTGAATCCGTCTAGCTTCCTAAAATGGTTGTTGATCGTTCCCTTGTAGTCGGGTTGCCTGTCCCTGGCATAGTTCTCGCTTGTTGTGAGGTGCGCCAGTATATTAATTGGGAGCGGTTGATAATAGATTTAGCTGCTCCTTAGGCTTAGGTTAGATAAGGATACTCCTCTAGGTCTAAGGTGCGTTCTTCTTCCCCATAGTGAGAGTGAACTTCCCTACCCGGAGGCCAGGGATGCAAGCCCCATTTCTATCAATTGAACAATACCTACCTGTGGAAAGAGACTCCCCCTCCGTTAGTAGCTTAAAGATTGGACAGAATGAATGAGAAGAGTTTTTGTGTTTCTCCGGTGATGCGAACATATGGGACAAAGAGTGCACATGACTAAAGGTATTAAGGATTACTGGCGTCGGTGAGTATGTTGCTGGGCCCCCAATGAATTCGGGTATAAAGGCTTTCTGTTGCTCTATTGCAAGTAGACAGGTGCGTAGCGAATAAATCTCCTGTGTTTGTTAGGAATCAGACAGAATGGGAAGCTGGAGGCGGGTGCTTAGGCGAACTTTTCTTTGTGTAAGGCGACCGAAGGGAGCAGGAGGGCAAGCCCAGTATATTAATTGGCCAGTATAAACATTGGCGACATCTAGTATATTAATTGGGCCAACACCTCGTCCGACCCCAGTATCTTAATTACCAGTATAAACATAGGCGACCAATGGGAGGGCGGTTAAGTAGACTGGGCAATAGTAGATCGCGCGCAGAATTGATTTCAATTCCCCTACCAGACATCAGGGGATACTCATACCAATTAATTGGGCAAGACAAGTGAGAAAACTAGGAATGTGCAATCTTTATTATTTCGACGAGAGTGGTAATGGAACAAAGCAAATGAATACAAACTGGTAGTAATTCCAGTCATACTGGTTGAATTATTTCAATCAGTCTATAGAGGAGACCTGAATTGTTGGTTCTGCATTTAGCATTGCTTGCTTCAAATATCACTACATGAAATGCATACTATAAAGAAAAGGACATTAGTGGCAAATAAATTGCATCGGTTTTTAACCAACTATAAGACAATAACATTCCTGTCACGTAACATATTTCACCTATGATATTCCCAGCGCCGTAGTAATTAGTGCCTAAGTGTTGTTCGCTGTAACTTCCCAATCGGTAGCTTCATCCAGAATCATGCCTCGATCTTAGACGAATGTTATAAGCGGACTTAATTTCTTTCCACATACCGAACCCAATGGTGTTTCTGGCGTTCTGGCATGCTTCTAATAATGTTCACTCGACTATGTGTGTTAAGCATATTGAGAATACTCTTGCTTACCCAGACTCCCTATTAATACTCCCTGAATGTTTATACTAGCAAAGTGTACTGGACCTCTAATTAAAATACTGGGTCGCCTCGTCCCCATGTCTTATCTATCATTTACCCCCCGATGATACCATATCACCGATCAAATAATCTTCCTTGTTTGTTTACCCAAAACCACTCGTTTAAGGGCTAGGGCAGCGAATTTAAGGTCCCCATGGGATGGCTGACTTCTCGAATAAGAAATGAGAGGCTTCTACTTTTAGTTCTAGTATTCGTTTACACCAACATATGTTAAGAATTTTTTCAATATGCTAATTAATTCGTTAATTGGGGATACTTTCTACCTTACCAATTAACTCATGTTAATTTGAAAATCATGGGAAATTTAATAGAAAATAAAAAATACTTTCCCTTATATTCTATAAAAACTTTCAGATTAAATTTTAATTTTATTTTACAACCAAACTGCCCATTTTAAATTAGAAAATTCATAATAAATTATTTTCTCATCTAAAAATTATCAAATTTAGAACCCATCTCTGGTTTAACATTATGAACATCATATGTTGAGTATTATGAACATCATATCCAAATATCGATTGACTTGAAGGTGATCAACTCAAGTCTCATTCGTAAACATGTCAAGAGCTATACCATTTGACGACTAAACTTATATCATCATCATCAAAACATTTATTATCATTTTATATAGAAAATGCTTTGGAACCCAAATCTAAAAAGATTTGGATATGAAATAGGCTTATTATTACTCACCTAAGTTAAAAGCTTGGCTAAAGTCTTTTCTTCTTTTAAAAATATAAGCTTAGATTTTTTCCTTGTTTAGTTTCTCTCTTCTTCTCCTTTTAATGGGGGTCAATGCTTGTATACTTTGTTTGTTGTTAAGAAATAAGTGAACGAAGGAAATGATATTTGTTATGGGATATAAGGGTTAATAATTTAGGCTTGGGCTAAAATTCTTTCCTTCCTTAATTTTATCAATTCCTTAACTCTCCTTATTATAAATTTTCCTTTACTCATTCAATTCATTTGTGGCCGAAAATTACTCTTATAATCTTTTAATTAATATTTGATCAATCTTACCATTAATTAATCTAATATTATGATACTCCAAAATATGAGGTGTTACCATTACTTTTCGAAGGTGAGCATTTTCTTAAAGAGACGCTTTTAAATACTTTGAAAGGTGTTTGATCTAAAGAGACTGCAAATCTTGGACCAGGCAATATAGTTCGTTATTTGGAACTTCATCGTTTGATCACAGATATTATTTTGTTCATTAGCGGAGATCATATTAGCAAAGTGTCAGTTGTTATCTTCTTTAATTAATTGAATTTTGATTCTGAGAGGCATTTCGAAGAAATAAGCTTCCATATAAGAGCTGGGATTATCTTTGACGTTATCCATAATACAACAAACTTATAAGAGGAGGAGAGGTAGGTAGCAGAGGCCGATAAGTTAAGGTTGGACAAGAGATCGAAGGTTCAAGTTCTCCATTTAACGAAAAATTATCAGTGTAGTTTTTCACTACAACAGCAACCAAAGATCGAAAAGGGGTTTCAAGAAGAGACTTCGGTTTAAAGTGGCATAAAGTGTATAAGATGTAGGAATAAGACTAAGTACTGAAAATAAATGTTAAGTGTTGAAAGAGTAAAGAAGGTGGAGAATTATAGTGGCTAGGGGATTCCCTTACATCCGCATTTAGTATTTTTCTTCTTTATAGAGTCTATACATGTAACGACCCACTATTTTGGACCATTCAAATCGACAATAAATCCACACATGTCAGACTTGAATAATTCAAAATATCAGATTGTTAATTTAAATTTGGCAAAACTCAGCATATATACAGTAAATAAGTAATCACAGAATCACAGACAAAGAGTAATATAACAATAGTGCAGTGGAAATAAAAGAATAGTAGTTCATGAAGCTACTATATATATAACAGAGTTAAACAAGATACAACAGAAGTCTCGAATACAATAGTCAAATACAAGAACATAATACATCACTGGAATCAACTGAATATCTAAAAGGTGGATAGATAGCTGGATCTCCAAGCGAAGCTCCAACTCTAAAGGTGAGCCTCGAATACTGGTACATTCAGTCTGACCCAAGCGTAAAGAAAACACAAAACACTCGAGTCAGGATTAACATTCTTATATCAATAAATCCAACTCAAGTGAAATAACGACTGAAATACAAGTAACTCAAAGGATGTTTGGGATAACCATCCTCTAAGGATCCGTTAAACTATCTACTATGTAGTAATATATGCTAAGTAGATAATGCCTACCGGTAATATAAAGTATCAAAATAGTGTTAAGGCGTTACCATGATCCCCCTTAACACATTTTATATAAGCGTCATAGTCTATACAGCACTGTAAACTCCACCATAAACTAGTGGGCTATAAGGGAGTACTCCATAGGTATAACACAAAACAAATCGTAGTGGTCGCGCATAGGGATACAAGTATGACAAGGCACATGAGGCAATACCCAAGGTAGTGAAACTACCGTTTGCCTGATCCGGACTGGTGAGAACGCATCGCCACAATGATCGCAACACCGCGAAACAACACTCCCAATTCAAGGGTGTGCACCAATCAAAAACAAGTAATGAGTAGTTTACGAAGAAGTGTGTCCGCTAGAGGTAGCTAACCTCACTGGCCCGGCACGGCTCCTGTTTAAGTCATTTCAAATTTGACACAAGTTTCAAGGCTATCCATTATCGTTCTCTTTCTTCAAATCCAGCAACGTCATCATTCCAACCACTTCATTCTGGATCACACTCCACGTATAATAGTTATTAAAGTGGTTTTCGGTTTGGACAGAGAGTATGTCCCTAACCGATCCCGGACTCTTCAATAACTACGTAATTATTACACCGATTGGTCATTAATAAACTTTCAAATAGTTTATATTTCAAAACCGAAATATCATTGCCATTTCAAAACCATATCCATACGATATCATTTTCACTTCAAATAAATCCATTTCCAAAATCATATCACTTTCCAAAGTTATATCGCTTTCGAAATCACAAGTCTTTTAAAATCAAAACACTTTGGAAATCAAAACCTTGAAATTCATAACACTTTGAAACTATAGTTTGAAATCATAACATTTTGGAATTCATAACACTTCCCTCTTAAACAGTTTAAATATTAAAATTAGTGTATATAATAAAATAGTATATAAAATAAAAATAGTTTATATAAAATAGTTATAAGTTAAAATAGTTTATAATAAAATAATATATTGAAAATGATTTATATAAAATAGTTTATATTAAAATAATTTATAAAGTAAAATATAAATAGTTGTAGATATAGTTTAAAAATACTTTATAAAATAAAATAGTTTCCACAAATTCACAAATCGATTCAAATTAACTCGACTTCCAAATTCAACTTAATTCAATCTCAATTCATAAATTTCAACTCAATTCAATTTCTCAATAAATCATATCGAATTATAACGATTTCAAATACAGATTTGAAACACAAAATAAACCATTAAATTTCAATATATTTCAAAGCTTTAAATATTCCACATTTCAAAAACTAAATTTGATAATTCCATTTATATCTCAATTTAATTTCATTACATTTAGTTTCTGAGATATTTCTTTAATCATTTCAATACATCTAAATACAACTTCAATTTACAAATTTATATAAACAAAATATCCCATTTAAATTTATATAAGTTTGAAATATTCATTTAAGCCACTTTTTTTTATCAAATTCAAGTTATAAAACATATCTTAAAATTTCAAATTTAATAGATTTCAAATCAAACTTATTTAAGTATAATTCTTAAATAATTAAGAATTCCAAATCAATTTCAATTTATCTTTCAACCTGAAACATTATAAACTCTATATTTGAAAATATAAATTTTACATAAATACTTAAACATATTTTATATTGATTCAAATCAACTTTAATAAATCTTTAAAATCAATGTTTATTAAACCATATATTTCTTTCAAAACCATAGAAATCATTTTTCAAAATATTTATATATATAGACCAACGGTGTCTGTATAAAATTTTCTACCCTATGGTCAAATGATACAGATATTTATCATTTCAATCCGTAATTTATATATACGGGTATATATCTTTTCAACCCGCGACCAAATTCAATTCAATGAAAATCGCTTGGGTTTATCATTTCAACCCATAACGATTTTCTCCTATTCTACAGATCGTTCGGGTATGTATCATTTCAACCTATAGTGAATTCTATACTAACAGGGAACTTGCAGAGTGATAACAGATATGATAATAATATAACAGGCATATATCATCAATATAAATAACAGATAATGGTGTCAGATGTCACAGGTGAACTGATACAGGTAATAGCATATATATAACAGTGTAAATAACTAACATCAGCATATTTCAATTGGCAGATATGGTGTCAGATGTCACAGGTGAACTGATACAGGTGATAGCATATATATAACAGTGTAAATACCTAACATCAGCATATTTCAATTGGCAGGTAATGGGGTCAGATGTCACAGGTGAACCGATACAGGTAATAGCATATATATAACAGTGTAAATAACTAACATCAGCATATTTCATTTGTCGTTTCAATTGAAATCAAATTTAATAGAACATTAATCGTGAGTGATTGCTCACCTTTCGAGGCTAGAGAAATTTGAAAATGAACAGAGCTATGAATCCAAGCACGAATTTCGAAGAAAAGCAAAATTGAACTCGAATCGACGAACAAAGCTGATAAATAGGAATTGACGAAATCAAATCAGATTGGATCGATGAAGATAATTGGTATAAGTGAATTTATATTTATATAACTATATGTAAATATTTACATATATAAAACATATTCAAAATTTCAAACACATTTTGTATTAAATATACTTATACATTTCAAAATCATTGTTTTAAATTAAACACATATATAATGTAATTTAGAATCAAACTCAAGTATAAAAGAATAAACAAGTAGATTGCATAACTATATGCGTAATATATACATTAAAACATTCTATACATTATATATATATATATATACTAAACAACTATGCAGACCATAAACAAGAACAAAGTATGAGTACAGGTGAAACAGAATGCAAGTCGACTAAATATACGTAAATTATACATATCCAATAAAATATCTATGCATTTTAACATATTATTAAATTTATATGAACTAACATTGTCCATTCATGCAACTGTCAAAATATATATCTTATACACTGTCACAGCTGGCTTCGGCCAAAGTATACAAATTAGGCTATATATATATATATTCCATCTTATAAATAGAGGAGCTAACTACTATATAATAACAAAGTAGGCGTCATGCAACTTTAGAAACATATAAATATTATATAAAATATATGTTTTCTTCTTATAGTACATATGCGACAACTTTTATATCATGTATATAATACTATTCTAGAATAAAATATAACTTATATATATATATTTATACAAACTATATGTGTAGTATACATATAAATAGCACTGCGAACCCATACTGCCTGTACATATATATAATATGGACTAGTATACTTATATAACTAACATGCTCAAAGATTTTATTCTATAATATTGTAAACTAAATCTTACATATATTCGCATATTTAAAACTGTAAAAAGTAGAATATAAACAAACATATAAGAACCTTATAAAATCAAATTCAAAGTTACAGCTCAAAGCCTATATACCATAGCAGATTATATAAACTATATATATATAATATATAACAAATAAACTTATATAATATAAAACAACTGCTCATATAAATTTTTAAAACAAAAATTTGAGAAATTTATAAACAAATATTTCAAACTCCGCAGCAAATTCGCTGACATAAACATTATATAAATGACTTATATACTATGTAACAGCTTAAAAACGTATATACATAACCAACAGGTAACTTAATATATAAATATAATGATATTTTTAAGCATAGAATATATAAAACAAATATGTAATTCACACCTTAATACATACACAAGCTGTCACACACAACACAGGGACGGAGGAAGCTCGGTCTTGGATGCCATGTCGCTAGGAGGCTGCACGCGAGGGCGGGTCAGGCGAAGGCAGGTGGTGGGTCAGCAGCTTGGTGGATTTGTTGGCAGTGGAAGGGTAAAATGAGGTCGGCCTGGGCTTGGGTTCGGTGGAGGGTTGCTGGCCAGCGGAGGGAAAAATCAAGGTGGGAGGAGTGATGACGTGGAAAAGGAGGGAGGAGTGGCAGGTGACTGATGGCGAACCCGAGATGGGAGAGGGAAGGACGTGAAGGCCGAAGAGTGCTACGCGTCTAGGCTGGGAATGAAGGGGAGGCGCTCGGTCGATGTGGAGAGGCCAATATTTCAGGCGGAGGAAGATGGAAAATTTTCTTTTTGGCTACAGGAAAGTGAAGTTTGTTGGTTTAGAGATAAAAATTTGAAGAGACCGAACAATACATATCCAACACATAATAAATGAGATATAGGGAATAGCGAAGGACAGAAAGCTGAATTCAGTAATAATGAAAGGCTATTGGTTTCACGTTGGAAAGCGGATGGTCACGAGAAATTCAAAAGACTCGGTTGTGGAACCGATACGCTGAGCGTTATCGCAGATTGCACTGTACTGCGGAACCCGAAATACAGAAGTGAATACACTACAGAGATCAGCACAATGAGACGATCAAAACAGTATACAGATATCAGTGGTATGATTGAATTATAAAAATTTGAATTTTCTACTAGCGGAAAATGCAGCAAAACGCAGAAAATAAGATCGACGGAGCTAAAGAAGTCCGAATATGGAAAAATGAAAAATGACGTCTTAGTCAGAAGATGAATTAGAATTTTTCTATGTAAAAATATTCAGATTTGGAAAACATTTTATTATCATCAATTTTAACTGATATAAATTGGAATAAAATTACACTAGAAAATAAACTTCCAAATTATCTGATGAAAATTTACCAGTTGCTATGATTAATTGGACGCATTCCAAATATCAAATTTTTATTTCAAAATTTTATCGTTTAAAATTTCACAAAATTTCAACTAATTACGTTATTAAAACGGTTAAAATTTACGGGTCGTTACACTCTCCCCCACTCAAAACTTTTCGTCCCCGAAAAGGAAGGAGGCAGGAGAATAGAAACAACCAGAAAGAAAATAGATTGGAACACAAGTAAAACAATTAATTTAAACCATATAAATTTCAATTTAAATTAATTAATATTTAACAATTTGGTTAAATCCCTTTGAGTTCACTTAAGTTAAATCAGTCTATCTATTTCTAAATTCATTATCTTATTATCTAGTCATCCTCAATTAACAATTTCTAAATCATCAATTTGTATAATCATTTATTGTACTCATTTTTTGATTCAACAAATTTAATTCTTTTATTCCAAATTATTATTAAGTTTATTCCACTTAATATATCTTATTACATATATTTAAACCATATAAATTAATTTAAACCATATAAATTTCAATTTAAATTAATTTATATTCAATAATTGGTTTAAATTTAAGGTATTTCCATAAGTTGATCTAATTTCAATTTGTTAATTCTTTCAGAACAAAATTTATTATATTCATCTCATTCAATTAACCTATTATTCTATCATCTTTATTAGAATTTTTTTTATAATTAAAATCTAAGCGTATAACATTTATTATAGACACTCAAATTTTATTTATAAAATCATTTTATATTGTATATTATCCAATTACATTTTAACTTCTGAATAATTTAGGTAAGTTATATTGAAATGCAATTTAGTACTATACAAATAAAATTTTCAAATTCAATTATTTCAAGTTTAAATATTTATCCAAATTTTTTTTTTGACTTCAGTTTATAATTGAAATCATCTTTAAATCATAAACTTAAGAATTTAAATCTCCGATTTACTTCAAACAATTTTGAGATAAATATATATAGTATATATCAGATCAAAATTAATTTATATATATATATAATAAATCAGGTCATACCACAGAAATTCAAATCAAATTCAATTTCCAAAACAAAAGTGTAGCAAAGCTACTGAATGGTCTCTTCACTTCGAAACTCGAAAATGAATGTCGATGATGCAGCCGCCATCACCGAAATTATTTTCCAGCGACAAAAGAGAAGAGTACCGATTTAAACATTAAAATTCTTTGAAAATCATTTATATTCGAAAATACTTTATATAATATACATTTAAATTTTAAAACCAGAGTTTGGAATCGTCAGAAATTAAACTCAAATTCCTGATTTAAATTTATTTAAATTCCAAATCAATTTATACCATGTTTATATATTCATTTAGAACAATAAATGATGATCAAATATTATCATTTCAAACAACCAATTTAATTAACTATTTAATTCCAGAAAATCCTATACTTATATATATATAATATAATCATACGAATCTATTTCATTTACCAAATTTGAAAATAATATTGTGTCAGTTTGCTCTATTCAAGTGTTTTGGAAATCCTATCGATAGCGTTGATCAGACAAATCGATCGAAAACCCAAATCAACATCAACAACTCAAACAACACAATATATAAAACATTTTTTTTTATATTAATTCACAAATACACTTCCTCGCTCGACGATACAAGAATGGATTTCAAAGCAAAGATAGAGATTCAAATTTGATGGACTTAAATCGAAGAGAATTTTGATTCGAAGATAGGTTCGAAACAAAGATAAGATAATTAAATAACAAAATAGGGAGATGGATAAGTTTATATAAATCGCGGACAACCTCAACCGGGTCAACCGTGACTTCAATAATAAGATCGATGCAGAATTCCGAGGCAAATCGGCATCAGATCACACGAGATAGAATTCGGGCATAGCAGGAGATAGATGGCATCGTAAACCGAGGATACAGAAATCTCCGATAAATCAATGCCTATTGTAAAGGAGTTTCACCCCTTTACAAATCATTCGAAGATTGGCGAGACCGCCGACTTACTATAGAGATTGTTTGAAGTGGAGTTATGGGATACTCCAAAATACGAATAGGGAAAGAAAAAGATGGATTTTGGAACCAAAGGGAACGTTCCAAAAGTCAAAGGAAAACCGAATCAAAAGGAAAGAATTCAAGCTCGAACGAAAGTGATTCTGTAAATTAAATTTACTACATATGCTAAGTTTTGCCTAAAACCAGAGCTCTGATACCAACTGTAACGACCCACTATTTTGGACCATTCAAATCGACAATAAATCCACACATGTCAGACTTGAATAATTCAAAATATCATATTGTTAATTTAAATTTGGCAAAACTCAGCATATATATAGTAAATAAGTAATCACAGAATCACAGACACAGAGTAATATAACAATAGTGCAGCGGAAATAAAAGAATAGTAGTTCATGAAGCTACTATATATATATAACAGAGTTAAACAAGATACAACAGAAGTCTCGAATACAATAGTCAAATACAAGAACATAATACATCACTGGAATCAACTGAATATCTAAAAGCTGGATGGATAGCTGGATCTCCAAGCGAAGCTCCAACTCCAAAGGTGAGCCTCGAATACTGGTACACTCAGTCTGACCCGAGCGTAAAGAAAACACAAAACACTCGAGTCAGGATTAACATTCTTATATCAATAAATCCAACTCAAGTGAAATAACGACTGAAATACAAGTAACTCAAAGGATGTTTGGGATAACCATCCTCTAAGGATCCGTTAAACTATCTACTATGTAGTAATATACGCTAAGTAGATAATGCCTACCGGTAATATAAAGTATCAAAATAGTGTTAAGGCGTTACCATGATCCCCCTTAACACATTTTATATAAGCGTCATAGTCTATACAGCACTGTAAACTCCACCGTAAACTAGTGGGCTATAAGGGAGTACTCCATAGGTATAACACAAAACAAATCATAGTGGTCGCGCATAGGAATACAAGTATGACAAGGCACATGAGGCAATACCCAAGGTAGTGAAACTACCATTTTCCTGATCCGGACTGGTGAGAACGCATCGCCGCAACGATCGCAACACCGCGAAACAACACTCCCAATTCAAGGGTGCGCACCAATCAAAAACAAGTAATGAGTAGTTTACGAAGAAGTGTGTCCGCTAGAGGTAGCTAACCTCACTGGCCCGGCACGGCTCATGTTTAAGTCATTTCAAATTTGACACAAGTGTCAAGGCTATCCATTATCGTTCTCTTTTTTCAATTCCAGCAACGTCATCATTCCAACCACTTCATTCTGGATCACACTCCGCGTATAATAGTTATTAAAGTGGTTTTCGGTTTGGACAGAGAGTATGTCCCTAACCGATCCCGGACTCTTCAATAACTACGTAATTATTACACCGATTGGTAATTAATAAACTTTCAAAATAGTTTATATTTCAAAACCGAAATATCATTGCCATTTCAAAACCATATCCATACGATATCATTTTCACTTCAAATAAATCCATTTCCAAAATCATATCACTTTCCAAAGTTATATCGCTTTCGAAATCGTAAGTCTTTTAAAATCAAAACACTTTGGAAATCAAAACCTTGAAATTCATAACACTTTGAAACTATAGTTTGAAATCATAATATTTTGGAATTCATAACACTTCCCTCTTAAACAGTTTAGATATTAAAATTAGTATATATAATAAAATAGTTTATAAAATAAAAATAGTTTATATAAAATAGTTATAAGTTAAAATAGTTTATAATAAAATAATATATTGAAAATGATTTATATAAAATAGTTACCAGTATAAACATAGGCGACCAATGGAAGGGCGGTTAAGTAGACTGGGCAATAGTAGATCGCGCGCATAATTGATTTCAATTCCCCTACCATACAGCAGGGGATACTCATACCTATTAATTGGGCAAGACAAGTGAGAAAACTGGGAATGTGCAATCTTTATCATTTCGACGAGAATGGTAGTGGAACAAAGCAAATGAATACAAACTGGTAGTAATTCCAATCATACTGGTTGAATTATTTCAATCAGTCTATAGAAGAGACCTGAACTGTTGGTTCTGCATTTAGCATTGCATGCTTCAAATATCACTACACGAAATGCATACTATAAAGAAAAGGACATTAGTGGCAAATAAATTGTGTCGGTTTTTAACCAACTATAAGACAATAACATTCCTGTTACGTAACATATTTCACCTATGATATTCCCAGCGCCGTAGTAATTAGTGCCTAAGTGTTGTTCGCTATAACTTCCCAATCGGTAGCTTCATCCAGAATCATGCCTCAATCTTAGACGAATGTGATAAGCGGACTTAATTTCTTTCCACATACCGAACCCAATGGTGTTTCTGGCGTTCTGGCACGCTTCTAATAATGTTCACTCAACTATGTGTGTTAAGCATATTGAGAATACTCTCGCTTACCCAGACTCCCTATTAATACTCCCTGAATGTTTATACTGGCAAAGTGTACTGGACCTCTAATTAAAATACTGGTTCGCCTCGTCCCCATGTCTTATCTATCATTTACCCCCCGATGATACCATATCACCGATCAAATAATTTTTCTGATTTGTTTACCCAAAACCACTCGTTCAAGGGCTAGGGCAGCGAATTTAAGGTCCTTGTGGGAAGGCTGACTTCTCGAATAAGAAATGAGAGGCTTCTATTTTTAGTTCTAGTACTCGTTTACGCCAACATATGTTAAGAATTTTTTCAAGATGCTAATTAATTCATTAATTGGGGATATTTTCTACCTTACCAATTAACTCATGTTAATTTGAAAATCATGGGAAATTTAATAGAAAATAAAAAAAATACTTTCCCTTGTATTCTATAAAACTTTCAGATTAAGTTTTAATTTTAATTTACAACCAAACTGCCTATTTTAAATTAGAAAATTCATAATAAATTATTTTCTCATCTAAAAATTATCAAATTTAGAACCCATCTCTGGTTTAACATTATGAACATCATATGTTGAGTATTATGAACATCATATCCAAATATTGATTGACTTGAAGGTGATCAACTCAAGTCTCATTCGTAAACATGTCAAGAGCTATACCATTTGACAACTAAACTTATATCATCATCAACAAAACATTTATTATCATTTTATATAGAAAATGCTTTGGAACCCAAATCTAAAAAGATTTGGATATGAAATAGGCTTATTATTACTCACCTATAAAGTCTTTTCTTCTTTTAGAAATATAAGCTTGGATTTTGTCCTTGTTTAGTTTCTCTCTTCTGCTCCTTTTAATGGCGGTCAATGCTTGTATACTTTGTTTGTTGTTAAGAAATAAGTGAACGAAGGAAATGATATTTGTTATGGGATATAAGGGTTAATAATTTAGGCTTGGGCTAAAATTCTTTCCTTCCTTAACTCTCCTTATTATAAAGTTTCATTTACTCATTCAATTCATTTATGGCCGAAAATTACTTTTATAATCTTTTAATTAATATTTGATCAATCTTACCATTAATTAATCTCATATTATGATACTCCAAAATATGAGATGTTACAATTACTTTTCGAAGGTGAGCATTTTCTTAAAGAGACGCTTTTAAATACTTTGAAAGGTGTTTGATCTAAAGAGACTGCAAATCTTGGACCAGGCAATATAGTTTGTTATTTGGAACATCGTTTGATCATAGATATTATTTTGTTCATTAGCAGAGATCAGTAAAGCGTCGGTTGTTATTTCGAAGAAATAAGCTTCCATATAAGAGCTGGGATTATCTTTGACGTTATCCGTAATACAACAAACTTCTAAGAGGAGGAGAGGTAGGTAGCAGAGGCCGATAAGTTAAGGTTGGACAAGAGATCGAAGATTCAAGTTCTCCATTTAACGAAAAATTATCAGTGTAGTTTTTCACTACAGCAACAACCAAAGATCGAAAAGGGGTTTCAAGAAGAGACTTCGGTTTAAAGTGGCATAAAGGGTATAAGATGTAGGAATAAGACTAAGTACTGAAAATAAATGTCAAGTGTTGAAAGAGTAAAGAAGGTGGAGAATTATAGTGGCTAGGGGATTCCCTTACATCCGCTTTTGGTATTTTTCTTCTTTAGAGTCTATACGTCTATACACAAGGATTACAAATTATGGTTGGGAAGTCATTAATGAGTTTTTACAAAAGCAATGACGCAGAAAACTACACTTTACTTTTTATTTGATGGCTGGTTTCTCTCAACCCTGTTGTAATGGGGTTCAAGCCTTATAGGGATTTGAAATGGATGAGGTTAATGACTTGATAAACTAGGTGGAAGTTGGTCATTGTGTTGATGACATTTGGCGTTTACCAAGCATATTTAACTTAGTGCCTGATGTGAATAGTAATGCATGTGGCTTCTTGAATGGTGGAGATTTCCCAATATCACAGTCATAGTATTAATGGTGCATATTTGTGGCCATTCAACAAAGTTTCGACCGTAAACTTAAATCTATTTTCTGATCGAGTTCATATGATATGTCGTTTCACTAATTGAAGCACGTCCTTTTGTACTTGTAATCAATAAGCATCCACAATATATATAGGAGCAAACTGGATGTACAAATGATTACCAGCTGAAGCAATATAAAAATTGTGGTGTTTGTTTATTTATTGTTAGATATTTCAATTGAATTCTGCAATAACTATTTTTATGTAACATTATGTTCGTTGTGTTCAAGGTTGAACAAATTTCCTCAATTAAAATATAACTTTGGTGCACATTCTGAGAACAATGTTCTTAATTTAATCTTGGGTGTATGCATACAAATAGAGTGTAGAGAATAACTATTTTAGCTCACTCTACAGGTATTGATTGATAAAAGAAAAGATATGAATTAATGCCAAGTTTCAAGTGTTTGTTTTGCTTTATTCATTAGTACTCTATAAGCTGGTTTAACGAAATTTATAAATTCAGTTTATAGTTTGTAAAATAAAATTAAGTTTGGCCAAAGAAAAGCAAAATTGAATTTTAAACAATTCAAATTGACCCTGCACTAATCAAATATTAAAACTAAAACTTTGCATCTTATATCGATTTCAACATACAAATAGGTACAAAAACCAAGCAACATTACTAACTGTTGTGGGCATCTTCGCCCATGGCACAAGGGATACAAAAAATGTTAAAAAGCGGAGAAATGATTGGAAGGTCCATGATAAAAAAGTCATTGCATGGGCAAAGCAAAAGGACAAGAGGACCAAAGCCAAGTTAGAAAAAATCAGAAGAGAAAACCAAATGTTGATAGACTAAGTTAACGGTTCGGTAAAAATCAAAGAGGAACGGCTTGACGGTATTCAAAGTGGAACGATTTGGTAGTCTAGTCATCAACTCTCAAACAAAAAAAGCTATCCATAATCATCAACAGCAGAACATGAAATATTGTTTAGTAGTTATCAATACTATATAGGGGAATTCGTTTGTTCGGATGCAACTTCCCGAAGATAACATTCACCGGACCAAATATTCGCAGAATTAATTACTACATAAAATAAGTCAAACGTGGAAAATGTCTATCATTTAGGAAGCGTCGAACCAATTATTTCATAACCTCATGCCTATGAATACATTATGGATGAACAATAACAGAGACGAGGTTTTGAGAGCCAAAGCCACCGAATAGAAATTGCCTGATCGAATCTCAAAAGCTATTATATTTCATTTAGTAGACCATTGTATTTTGTATTCATGCATTATACTCAGAGATCTCTAAGAAATATAGACAATCTTCGGTCAAACCACTCACTATAAACCTGCGTGTTACTTACTTTTCTCATTATATTTTTTTGTATCTGATGTTTCTTATTTGCTCCCTGCTAAATTATAAATCATATATAATACAGCTGCAGAATATATTCAACATCCACAATTCTGCCAAAAATTTGAAAGTGTTTGCACATTTTTTTTTCAAGCAAATGCTAACCATTTAACACGTCATGTATAAAAACCCTAAAAACTAAAGAAGAAAAATAACAACACTGGATCTGAACTTGAGGGAACAATGATAGTTGCAGTCATTCCACGTTTGGTGACAGTTTGGGATCACCAAAATATTCAGTCAGATGCAAATTATAAGCAAAAATATCATATATATGTTTGGTATTGCTATCAGCAATGTCTTTTATAATCAATCAGTAATGAAGCGGGTTTAGAGTCTAAACTCAGTTGACCCGTCTCTGTTTTGACCCGTCCAGACCCGCCCCATTGGATCATCGGAACGGATAAACTCATGACCCGTTCTTGAGAGCTCCAGGTTTAAGATCGTGTCGGGGTTTAAATGACCCGCCCCAACCCGACCCGCACTACTAAGATCTCATGAAATCGCTTTAGTATTATAATGATGATTTGTTAATCTTTATATAAATATATATGTGTGTGACTGTGACATGTATATTATAATGTTCTAATTAATAAGCTATAAAAAAAAATCTATAGTATTAAGCTGCATCATTGATAATTATACAATAACATATACATATTTTTTTGAACTATTTTGTACACCACATTTTTATTATCTTCCCTTGTAGCATTGTAAATACATTGTTATTTGTATTTAATGTACCATTTAGTAATAATAAATATAAATATATGCACATTAGTACACAATTTTGAATCAATACAAAAAACTTCATTGGGTCTCGGAACGGATCTAACCTGACCCGTACGGATTTCGGATTCGGGGCAAAATTCCAAATCTGCACCGGGTCTACGGAACTTGTCTAGGGCGAGGTCTAAAAAAACCCGAGACGGACCTGGAGCATAAGAAACCCGCCCCATTGCCATTCCTAATCAGTGGAGACAAAATCGAATAGATTGCAGGTGGCATTGGCGATGGAGACACTGGTGCTTTATAGGGCGTAATGGTGGTGAATCAGTGCGTGATGAAGGAAAGACAAACTGAAGATCTAGGGTTTAATAACTAATTTTAGGGTTTAATAACAAGGAGAACTCAGATTTTGGGAAAGAATCAAAAAAATTAAGGGAAAAACATTTGAAATCGACTAAACAAAGAAAAAATAGGAATCTTTAAGAAATAATTTTATATGAAAGTTCAGATTTTGTCTTCAAAGAACTCTATTTTCCAACTTTCCAATCATAGACAAACCTCCATAACAGTTGAATTGATTAGCTATCAACTAGTGTTTTTTCAACTAAGATAAATAAGCATTTCCTTACAACATAAACATTGTTCCAAGCTATAACTATCAACTAGTGCTTTTTCAAGGAAGAAATCTTACATCCCAGAAAAGATGTTTCTAATGCTTATAGCTTATCATGTTTATATCTTCAGAACCAAACCAAAAAAATGAGAGCGGCTCTAGAAGCATTGAGGTCACGATTCCGAGTTGTCAGATTTGTTGGTGGCAATGTTAGACATAATCTCTGAAATCTTCAAAATTGCATTCTGAACATAAGCTTCTCCCTCAAACTCCGAATTCTTGTGCACCATTCCTCTATAATCATTACTCCCTCCTTTTATCTTTTTAAACTTCATCAAGGCTCTCTCCAAATCAGACTGTTTCAATTCTCTAGGCATCTGCATACGCAACACAAATTTTAAAAGAAATTTTTTATAGACTCGAATGGTTATAACTGCAAATATTTGCTAAACAAAATTACAAAAGTTTATAGTAAAAAGTGCAAATACATACAGGTTAAAATGCAAATATTTGCACTTTTTACTGTAAAAATACAAATATTTGCAAAAGATTTAAAAAAAATCTCAGATTGATTCACAATTAAGAACAGATTAAATTTTCGAAACAAATAACAAAAAAAGAATTATATTGTCGAAAATAATTCCAGAGAAACTTGTTTTTAGGAAGGAACCACCATGTATTAATTAGAAAATACGGGTAATATTTCTTACTTGTGATGACGCCTTCCCAGTCTTTTCATCATCCAACAAATCTCTAACAGGGAAATAAGCAGCTTGTTTGCAAAGCTCGAAAATATCTGAACCTGTCAAACCTTGGCATAAGCTTGCTATATAGTCGTAATCAATGTCATCTTCTACTCTTTCTCCTTTTAGTATAACTTTCAATATTTTAGCTCTCCCGCTACAATCAGGAATGCCAATTTCAAAGGACTGAGGGAAGCGCCGTAGTATTGCTTCATCGAGTTCTGATGGTCTATTTGTTGCAGCAAGAACCATAACACGAGCATTCTCTGCAAATTATACAATTATTTGAAATTTTGTCTTGAATATATTCATCTACATCTATTTAAATTTTGAATTCTGAATCGAATATAAAGAGAAGTACAGTACTCACGGTCTGTGGTGAAACCGTCCCACAAGGACATGAATTCAGTTTTCATGTTGGTCATTGCTTCGTGGTCTGTGTTGCGACGCTGTCCTAAGAAGCTGTCAACCTCATCGATAAATATGATAGCTGGCTGCAGTTTGTAGGCAAGACTGAAAACAGCAGCCACTACCAAATTAAAGGGAAAAACGGATGAAGTGATTAAATACGGAAAAGTGGATTAAAATAATAAGAGTGATGTTCACCAAAAAAAAAAAGAATATTCACTTTGTTTTTTCCTCAAGGGTAATTTAATATGGAACTAGTTCAAAACTACACTAAAGATTTTGGATTGCAAGATCTGTAATCTGAAAGCTGTGAAAATCTGGTGCTTTTTAGCTGGCACTAGGGCACTTTAGTAGCTTATAATCCTTCTAAAATGAACCTTATTGTTAGAACCACTATCCTTCTAAATTGCACAAGTAGATCAGCGGGTCTGAGTTAAAAGTGATTAAAAATTTGAATGTTGGTGTGCGTTGGCAATGCTCTTACTGTACCCCTATTCTGAATTTGAACCAAAGTAGGTGATCTAACTCCAAGCACCACTACTTTGTTTTACTAAAGTGCAAACTCATGTCAAAAAATAATACAAGGCATATGCCATTTATAGATTTCATGTTTTGCTAATGCTAATTGCCTAACTACTGGCATTGGATTAGTTAGTGTGAACAAAACTATATAACTTTAATCACACCTTTCAACATACTCAGTTCATGTACACCATAAATGCATACACTTTGTTCTATATAAATGTAGATCACAGGACTGCATATTGCACAAAATGCTTCATAACTAAAGAAATGTATTTGATCTGTAATAATATAAGTCTTTACTAACACAAAATCATTTGACTTAGGTCGAGCACTTAGAATATGATTTTCTATGTACATTTTAAATCCAAAAACTTACTCATAATGCTATGTAACTAAGGAAATTCTTTGACCTAATGCAATTTTCATTAATTTGGCCTATCTGGCTTGAATGATAGATTAATTATTCTATTGCTGTACAATATTGAATGCGCATGCCATGCATTAGGCACCTTTTAACTCAACAACTCAAAGCCAACACTTTGAGAAACAGGCTGGTCTACCAGATATATTACACTTTTCAAAGCAAGGTTTGACACGGAGTTTATCTACCAGTTATTTTATATCTTTTAGAAGTAATTGTGAGCACATTTCTTTCAAATGCCCGAATTTTACACACAAACAGCTTAGAGACTTGTTTATGGAAAGATGATCCCAAATTTCAAGTAGTACATTTGAAATATCCAAATTAAATTCAAAAATCGATATCTTCGAAGGGTTTTAGAGGGTAGGTTTACCGAGCAATAAATGGAGCAAAGTAGATTCAATTTATTTTTGCTCATTCATCTTTTTATAGCTCTAAATCTATCAAGTTTGCCCATCATTAACTTCATAATTAAACCATTAGTACCACATATCAAAGTTGTTATCATTAGAACATAATCAAGGTAATGTAATTCCCTAGCTTATACAAAAAACTGATTGTTCTATCATATAGAGAAGTTAACTTTGACAGAATGTTAAAGGCAGAGAGTTCTTCAAAAATAAGTCATGGTTATAACTTATAAGCTACTTAGATTGAATTAAAGGTGGAGCTGAATAGGGACAGTAGTTTATTTCTTAGTATTTTCCACGTTTGACAGTCCAACTGTAATATATTTTAACTACAAAAAACAATCGGTTTTATGTTATTTGTTACACACACAGGGACACGAGCACAGCATGCTCTAATGTGACATCTATATGTACTAGTCAACTTAGTACTCTTTTCTTCAACCTATTGATATATTAAGATCTATAGAATTGTGAAAAGAGTCAAAGCATATGCATACCAATAGCTGAATTTCTACCTACCATGAAGTACAAACGTTTCTTTTTTTCTATTCCCAATTAACATGATAAACTCAGTGAAAAACGTCTCTAGCATTGTATATGAAATTTGAAGACTAAATTTTTAAAATTTGAATAATCTTTATACTTACCAAGCTTTTGCGCATCACCAAACCATTTACTCATCAAATTGGAGACCCTCACATTAATAAACACCGCACCTGATTCTCTGGCAATGGCTTTAGCTAGCATTGTTTTTCCTGTGCCTGGAGGTCCAAACAATAAAACTCCCTTCTGAGGGCTAAGAAGCTTTCCATAAGAAAATATCTCAGGCCGCCTCAAAGGAAGGATGACTAATTCATATAATGCTTGTTTAATGCTGTCTAAACCTCCAATTGATTCAAACTCGATATCAATATGGTCGGGATTAATTACATCACATGCTATAATATCCTGCAAGTTTAAAAGAAAAACTATCACTTAAAAAGGCGACTAAAAGGACTGTACGCAAACTTTCGAACTTCATACCAATGCTATATTGTCAAATAAATCTGTGATTAAGAGACGCAAACTGAAATTATAAACTAGTCAAATTTATATTCGCATGTTGTAGCAATGTGATGTGAATGATGTGATGTCTAATAGCCAATGCATGGAGTTAAAATAGTAATTTGTGATGCCTCAGTAAAAGATGGAAAAAGATTCTAGTGATTAATGCAGCTTATTCACATTTAGGGTGCTTTCAGTGGCATTTTCTTTACAACAATAATAAATATAAAAAAACATGTTCGACCGATGACAAAAGCTCTTCAGTTGTTATAATGACATAACCAGGTTAACTATTAACCTGTATATTGTTTATAGAAATGTCAGGATTATTGATACATTGCATACATATGTGCTCTTGCTTGAGTGGTGACAGATGCAACTAACATTAAATTCCCAAACAATCAGAGCAAAATTGGCACTGTAACATGAAACTATGAAAGAGGGACAGCATTCGAATTTGGAAGAATGATATTTAAGAAACACTGAATATTGATAAAAGTGAAAAGACATGCAGTTGTGTAACTAAAGAGCTCAGGTTCGATTATCATAAACATCTACACTAACCAAGTTAATAAAATGATATTTAAGCATTAGCCTATATTTAATGTTCTAATTGGTAAAAACAATTGAAACAACAGTCTCGGTATTGTAGGAAGCAACATCTAAAGTTAAGCAAAACAAATGAGTGTTGTCAGATACACTACAATTCACATGATTATCACCCATAAAAGAGGAATTCAAATGAATGTTTCCATTGCTTATTACATTTTATTTAGAAGTAGAAGGCCGTGTTTGCACTGCTCATAATTATGATGCACTAGGAATCTCGGGATCGTGACCTTTGATCTCACAGCCTAAAAAGCCAATCCTGTTGGTTTGTGATTTTATAATATTCTTATGCTGCAGCTAACTGATTCTCATTTATTTTGATAAGTTTAAACATAATTTTTCAACAACTGAATGCAGATTCACCAAAATGCGAGATTGTATTTCGCACTAATTTCACAAAAACTTCCGAATTCTCAACTTGACTATTCTTTACTCTTAAAAAAATAGTTTATTTATCCAAAAAATAATATAAAAAAAAAGCAGGCTTTTACCAATTTAACCTAAAGCACATATTCATAAGTTGACCGACAAACCTCGTAAACATTAGTGTCAATAAGAGGTCTTCCCAGCCGTCTAGCTATCTCCTTCTTCTGCTCCTTAGCTTTTTTGGAAGCAGCTCTATTTGGATCGAGCTGCTTCAAACCCAAATTCAAAACCAAGTAACTCAAAGCGGCACTTGCTACATAGAGTGCCAGCTCTTGAAGGAATCTATTTTCCCCCGTTTTCATTGCCCCTTGAATAAGTTTCGAAAAGTTGTTTTTCTTTCTTCTTTTCTGAATAATTTTAAGGAGAAGAATGGGAGGAGGTTTTATGCTGATCTTCGACGTGAGGCTCAAGAAATTATATTGCGATATCAGGGCTGAAATTTATGTGTTATTTTTAAGTTCACGGCCCTTCCCGTTTGAAAACTATTTTTTGCTTCCTTTTATTTTATACTTCTCTCTCGTTTTTGGATTTAAAAGTGACCGCTCCGACGTGCATTACGACGGTTATGGATTGTGAACTTACACTATAAAATCGCGTATTAATATTAGTAAAATTAATCAAATATCTTCATGAATTCACATTTTTTTATTAGAAAATAATAATGTAACTTATAAAAGAAAATTAAAAGTGTCATAAAGCTAAATTTTTATAATCATATGCCAAAATTTCCCCATTTTTAATCAGATTGGATCAATTTTTAATTTTGTCTGGGCCTTGGATTAGCACTTGTAAATGTGAATTTGCCCGTTATTTAGTTTTTAAGTTTTTAACACACTTATAAAAACACATAAAATTACTAGCAATTTTGGCCCACATCCCTATTATTATTAAAAAAGATAAGGTTCAAGTCCTTTCAATATACAATTTATAAAACACATACTTTTATGAACGATTTAGTCTAATTTACCAAAATAACCCTTAATTGCTACGTGCACGACTGCAATCTTGCTAAAAAACTCTTCGTCGTCTTCACAAATCATACCGCGAAATTAAAAAAATCTTCAAAAATTCTATCGACTTTACTTTCGAGTTGCCTCTAACGAACTTCAGACTCATCTTAAGCCCCGTTTCATTCAAGTAATCATCGTCAACTTCATTTCGAAACTAAAAACATAAAAAACAAGAAAAAACTGAAAGTGTTTGCAAATTATGGAAGGAGAATTTTAAGGCTCCAAAATGCAACCACTGACAAATACTGCTCAAGTAAACCTGAGAACAAGGAAGAAAAAGTAAATAATTTAAGTAAACCACAGAACAACAAGACGAAGATAGATCTTGTATGAAAAAGGTAATTTATAAAAAAAAACATCAAATATTTGTCATACATGAATTATATGATTATAACAGAGAACCAAAAGAAAGAGAGACCTAGGGTTGATTATCCGACATTCAAATTGTTACATCGAGTGAAAGCTGGGAAAGCAATTAATTGCAAGTCAAGAAATTGAAAATATACAAAAAAACGGTTGTAGAAGATAATAAAATCTAACTGGATAATAAGGGAAAAAAAAGTAAAGTGATAAAAGAAAAGTTTCTCTTTCTTCCCTATCAAAGAGAGTGAAAAGAGAAACAACAGAGAAAAATCAGAAGATCCGAATTTCCAATATGGATATCCTGCAAAAAAAAAACAATACCAAAGAAAATCGGCAAAAACAAAGAAGAAGGAACAAATGTACCTCAACAAATATCAGATAAAAGCACAGAATCCGACCATGACAAAAACGAAATAAAAGAGGAAACAAAAATAGTTGTTGTAAAAAGCAAACTTGCTAGAAAATAGCTGATGGAAGAAGATATTTATAATCTTAAAGAATTTCATCAAGCGGAAGGGAATAAGTAAATTATTTAAACAAAATACATCTGTACAAATATGTATCTAATGAAAATATTTTTCATACAAAGTTCTGCAAGTCACTAGATAAATATTAGCCTGACAAATATATCCCTTTCAAACATTAACCATTAATAAAATTCATGTTTTACTTCCTCAACTATATTCCATTATCCGTACCAATGTACTTTTGCTTTTATTAAAACAAGAAAGCTGCATACAACAACTCAGAAAACGATACAGAAATTATAGGAGTTGTTATCCCGCCTTTTGGCAAGGCCGTGACACCAAGAACTCGACTAGAAACCAATGACGGTTCGTCTTAGAGATCGGTTATACGCGAGCTCACTATGGATATCGATAAATTTTGTCTGAGCCCGGATCAAGCTACAATTGACGAGACACGACGAGCGAAGCCATGGAAGTCAGCATTCCAAATTTTAAGTCAATCCGAGTTCGTATGCTCAAGTTACGATCGATGCAAAATGAAGGAAACAACTCAATTTTCGTATCCATAGCTCAGCCTCTGTTCGAATCCATCGGCTTCGTATCGATCAGAAGGCCCTAGTTCGAATCGGTCAACTTCACATCCATCAACGAGCCTTGTTCGAATCCATCAGGAGAGCCTTGTTCGTATCCATCAACTCACACTGTTCGTATCCCTCAAGCCCAGTTGCTTCGTATCCATCGAGGAGTCCTTGTTCGTATCGATCCAGATCATGGTTATTCGTATCGATCGGGCTACTAGTGTTCGAGTCCATCTGGCCACGTCAACTTCGTATCGATCGACTGGAGTCATTTCAAATCGATACGAACAAGGCCACACAGTTAACTTATTCCACGTGTCCTCCATCGATACGAACAGAGCTCGTTGCATCGATGCGAACGAGAGTCACCTTCCATCGATTCGAACAAGACAAATGCTTTGATACGAACAAGGCGAAAATCCTGGAACGACTCGGTCAACTCGGCGTAGAAAGTGGATCGATCCAAAGAATGCTCGCCACGTCATCACCTAGGCACGCGCAGCCATCGATTCGAACAAGATCGAGTCGAAATGATCGAGTCAAACCAAACAGCCTGCCGAAAGTTTCCATTTCATATCGATCATATCTCGCAATCCACAAGTCCAAATGCTATGAAATTTTCACAGAAGCTTACGTACATGCTAAAGAATGTTCACACCAAGTTTCGACTCCATTGGATGAAATCTTGATCAATACGAACTTCGTTCGTATCGATCACGGATCGGGCCGAAACTTCACGGGCTTGGTCGCGTGGGCCCGCTCACATGCCAGAAGAAGTCTCCCGAGATTTGAGCGAAATATCAGCCTCCTGCACCTATAAATAGACCCCCAGAGCCTACAGATAAAGGATCTTTGAATTCTACAACGCCCAGACTCTGCCAGATTCAATTCCATACTCCATTGCTGCTACTGTTAACGAATTTTACTGCTGTAAATCATTGTTATCTGCTGTAACCTGCTGCAATCAATTGTAATCATAAAAGAAACATCAATAAAGTGATCAATTTCATAGTGGGCGTAGGCAATATGCCGAACCACTCTAAACCCTTGTGTTTCTGTACGCTTTTATTATTTTCCTATCTGTTTTTTGGAGTTTTTGTTAGATAATCCTCTTTTTCCATTTAATTTCTTCATTTTATCTCTTCAAAAACTTTCGAAGAGTGTTGTGTCCATTTTTGGTACAAACACTTTGGTGCTTTCACCGAGAAAAAACCCAAATTTTCTCCTGCTCCTTGGATCTCCTATCGATACCGGATTGCATAAATCCAAGAAGAAGATCCAGATCTCAGACTTTGAAGCCCTTCCATTCTATTCAGATTTGCATCAGATCTAGGAAAGGACTTCATCAATTCATCATGGTAAGCACACGAACTGCTTCTACAGCTGCTGACCAAGAAGGACAGGATAGACCGAATCCCATGCAATTGCCTCCATCCAACCAAGATGCTGTCGAACCTTCGGATCCATCAGGCCCGGTTACCAGACAAGAATTCCAGATGATGCTTCAAGAGTTGACCCAGAGTCGGCAACAACTTACTGAACAACTGCGCGCCAACACGGAGTTGACCAACCAGCTAAATCGCCAAAGGCACAGAAGATCCAGAAGAGATCAAGGTTCTTATTCTTCCACGGAGAGTTCAGCCTCATTTGATGATCATCACCGATCCACACGCCCACGGCTGGATGTAAGCTACACCCAGGCCACCGGACACCAACCTGCCTTGAATCTTGGACAACCAAGGACTGGACCATCCACTAGTCATCATATCGGACCTTCATCCCGAGGGGGTGCCGCTCCTTACCATGTCACGGGCAACCTTGCTACTACCACCACTACCGAACAAGGAGTTGATGCTAGAAACTAAGCTGATCCGCATCGTCACCAACGAGATTATACTCCAGAACCTTATGTCCCTGAAAATGTTGAACCAAGGAGGAGAGGCACGGACCGTCGACCGCGTCCAGTCCAGACTCGCGCTGTGGAACCCGACCACACCTTGGCACAACATCCTCCAAATATCCAGATGTCGGATATACCGACGATGATTCGTCAGATGATCCATGAAAGTCAGGGCCTCACTAATGACGACTGGGGAATCTCCCGGAGTCATACCCCTTTCACTGATGAAATATTATATGTTGAACCCCCTCGGCGCTTCAGGATGCCAACCCTACCAGTCTATAAAGGAAATTCTGATCCAAACCAACACATCCTGAAGTATGAATGGCTGATGAATGATGCGAGAGCTGATGATGCAATCAAATGCCGTAGTTTCCCCATTTCCCTGGGTGGCATTGCAACTATGTGGTTTACTCGTTTGCCACCAAGATCCATCTCTAATTTCAACCAAATGGCCACCAAGTTTGTTGAACAGTTCCATATGCACGTAGCGAGACCTAAAGATGTTAATACTCCGTCTAGTGTCACTCAAGCTCCCGGAGAAACACTCAGACGTTACTTGGAGCGATTTCATGCTGCATGTACAGAAATAAGCAATCCCAATGACAACTCTATCATGATGGCTTTGACTAAGGGGATTGACCCTGATTCCGAGTTCGGAAGTTGGTTAGCTGGGAAGCCACCTGCGTCATTGGACTGTTTCTATTCCAAGGCAGCCCAATTCTTGAGAAGGGAGGATGCGAAACATTCTAGGAAGCTGGATGACGCAGGGCCCAGCATTGAAGGAATTCAAAGTAACATCGCAGTTAAACAGTCCGGGGAGAGTTCCGGAAAAGTTCGGTTGAATATACAAAAAAAACAAAACCAGCAGAGGGACGGTGGAAGTCAAGGAAAAAAGCGAGATCAAAGTCGTGGTCCACGATGTAGAGCTCCCATGTTCGACAACTACACTCCATTGAATACGTCGCTGAAGAATGTGTATTTGCAGACCTGTAACACCATGCAATACAAGAAACCTGCTCCGAAGCCGTCAACAGAAAGACAGGTCCAAACAGGAAAGTTTTGTAGATTCCATGAAAGTTATGGCCATAATACGAATGAGTGCCGTCATTTACAAGATCTCATTGAAAAACTGATACGTGAACGAAAGTTGGATCAGTATGTGCGGGCGCCGCAGTCAGGAGGTGCGGGTCCATCGAATCAAAATCGTGCACCAAATCAAGAAAGGCAAGAGGAACTCGCTCGAAGTGGCGGGAGGTTGGTTATTAATACAATAAGTGGTGGTCCTCATCCAGCAGACTGAAGCTGGAAGGAAATGTAGTCGTATGCTAGCTCTATTAGGCATGCAGACTTCGAGTGTTATAGTAGTTTTGATGAAGGGGCTCCGGCCAAACAACAGAAGACGATGATTGATGACATCGTATTCAGAGATAGAGATGCTGATAAAGTCGAAGCTCCCACTATCGATCCACTAGTCATCTCAGCTCAAGTAGGTCCTGCTTGGATGAAGAGGATCTTAGTTGACAGTGGAAGCTCTATGAATATTTTGTTTAAACGAGCTTACGACCAAATGAAAATGGAAGCCAAGGATTTGAAACCTTGTCAGTCCCGAATCCACAGTTTCAATGGGAGCGCTACTATACCCACTGGAGTAGTGGAACTACCAGTGGAGTTGGGAGTTGGAGAACGCCGGAGAGTGCGGATATTAAAGTTCGTTGTGTTAGACATAGACTCCCCTTATAATGCTTTTTTGGGCCGACTGGCCCTCGCTGAGATCAAGGCAGCTATTACCCCATGGTATTTAACCCTGAAGTTTCCCACTAATCATGGAGTGGGAGTCATCCAAGGAGATCAGGCTGCAGCGAGAGCCTGTTATGTTGCCGAGCTGCGGGAGGCGTAGCGAAAGGAGAAAGGAAAGGGCGTAGAGGAATCTCTCTGCGTCCGTTTTGCTGATAATTGACAATTAACGCCTGGGCCTAGGCCCGGGCACCCCAACCAGTTCCAAAGGGATCTTGACCCAAGAGAGACTGAAGATGAAGGAGAATCTAAAGAAAGTCAAGCATCCCCGGCCGAACTGACGATCGATGTCCCGATTGATAATGATGATGATTCAAAGATGATTAAGATCGACTCTCAGCTAAGCCAGCAAACTCAAGAGGAATTGGTTGAATTTCTACGGGCGAATCTTGACGTATTCGCCTGGACGCATTCTGGTATGTGTGGAATCTCGCCGGACATCGCAAGCGACACTTTGAATATAGACCCGCGACATGTCCCGGTCAAACAGAAAAGGCATGGTATGGATCCAAAGAGATCTGCCGCCCTTAAAGAAGAGGTAGGAAAGCTTAAAGCAAATGGGTTCATTCGAGATGCGCTATACCCCGAATGGGTGTCGAATCCCGTGCTCGTCCGAAAGTCGAACGGAAAATGGAGAACATGTGTCGATTACTCCGATCTGAATAAAGCTTGTCCTAAAGACAGTTTCCCGCTTCCCAGAATTGATCAGCTCGTAGACTCAACAGTTGGACATGAACTCTTATCCTTTATGGATGCGTATTCTGGCTACAATTAGATACCAATGTATTTACCTAATCAAGAACATACCAGCTTCGTAACTAATCTGGGACTTTATTGCTACAAAGTTATGCCATTCGGACTCAAGAATGCTGGGGCTACTTATCAACGATTGGTCAATCGGATGTTTGCCAATCAAATCGGGAAAACCACGGAAGTATATGTAGACGACATGCTTGTAAAGTCACTATTTTCCACTGACCATATTAAAGACCTAGAAACTATGTTCAACATACTTCGAGAATACAGAATGAAGCTCAACCCACTGAAATGTCATTTTGGAGTTGCATCCGGAAAATTCCTTGGGTTTATCGTCAATGCTCGAGGAATCGAAGCCAATCCTGAAAAGATTTGGGCAATCAGAAATCTTGAAACCCCGAAAACTATAAAGCAAGTCCAGAGCCTCAATGGGAAAGTAGCAGCATTGAGCAGGTTCATTTCAAAGTCCACTGACAAATGCATTCCCTTCTTCGATCTGATCTGAAAAGGAAAACGAAACTTTGAATGGACCACAGAGTGTGAGGGCGCTTTCCAAGCACTAATTCAGCATCTATCCACACCACATATCCTGTCAAAGCGTATTGATCATGAGAAGTTGTACGTATACTTGACGATATCAGAAAACGCTATCAGCGCTGCCTTGATTCGAGAAGAAGACAAGATACAGAAGCCAGTATACTACATTAGTAAACGATTGACTGGAGCTGAAAGGAATTATCCAAAGCTGGAGAAGCTAGCTTATTGCCTTATTATTGCATCAAGGAAGCTCCGACCATATTTCCAGGCACATCCTATTATTGTTTATACCGACCAGCCGTTACGACAGGTCCTTACGCGGCCTGAGAAGTCTGGTAGGTTACTCAAGTGGAACATCGAACTGAGTTAGTTTGATATTACTTATACTCCAAGGCGAGCCATTCAAGGACAAGTCCTAGCCGATTTCATAGCTGAATTCACCATTCCAGAGGACTTGCCCGAAACTAGTGAATCCCCCGAATACGTCTGGAAGCTGTACACTGATGGTGCATCAAACGACCGGTGTTCGGGCGTTGGTGTTGTACTTGAAACCCCCGAAGGCCGATCAATATGTTATGCTTTAAAGTTCGATTTTCATGCAACCAATAATGAAGCTGAATATGAAGCCCTCTTAGTTGGACTAAAACTTGCCAGAGATTTGAGAATTATCGCTGTGGAAATTTATTGTGATTCGCAATTAGTTGTGTGTCAGGTTCGGGGAGAATATCAAGCGAGAGATCGGAGGCTGGCTGCCTACTTAGCTCGAGTTCAGGAAGTACTGGATCAATTTGATTATTATGCCATTTATTGCATACCTCGAGAACGTAATCAAAAAGCCGACTCATTGGCAAAGTTAGCCAGCACAGGTGAAGCTCGGCAAATGGGACTCGTTCCCGTAGAAACGTTAACTCCCCCAAGTATTGACCGGGCAGAAGCAGATTGGGTATGTGAAACTGTTCCCGACAAGGAGTCATGGATGACTCCATTCAGAAACTACCTTGAGCACGAAACCCTGCCGGAGCGCAGAAGTGAAAAGAGACAAGTCCTTCGGAAGGCCTCACGATTCACCATCCAGAATGGAATCATGTACAGAAGAGGGTACTCCGTTCCTTTACTCCGGTGTATCGCTCACGATGAAATTAAACGAGTATTACACGATGTACACAAGGGAGAATGTGGCGATCACACCGGGAGGCAAGCACTAGCCAAGAAAATACTTTGATACAGATATTATTGGCCGACTGTGAATTGCGATGCGTCGGATTATGCAAGGAAATGTGATAAATGTCAAAATCATGCTCGAATTCCTAGAGCCCCACCTACCGAGATAACGCAAATGGTCAGCCCATGGCGGTTTGCAATATGGGGCATCGATATCATTGGTACTCTACCTCTGGCAAAAGGTGGTGCGAAATACGCCATCGTCGTAGTTGATTACTTTACAAAGTGGGCTGAAGCTGAACCTCTTGCTACCATAACGACGAAAAAAGTAATCAACTTTGTAGTCCGCAACATTATCTGTCGATTCGGTCTCCCACACACCATTATTATTGACAACAGAACCCAATTCGACAGTGCTGAATTTAACGATTTTTGCAAACGATTTCACATTCAAAAGAAATTCTCTGTAGTTGTGCACCCTCAAGCGAACGGACATGTCGAAGCGGTTAATAAAGTTATAAAGTCCATTCTGAAAAAACGACTGGAAAAGGTCGGGGGCAAGTCGGTCGATGAACTTCCTATGGCTTTATGGGCTTACCGAACGACCCACAAGTCTGCGACCAGTCACACTCCATTCTCTCTCTCCTATGGTTCAGAAGCTGTTATTCCAATCGAGCTAGAAGTACCTTCTCATCGTGTGACATACTATGATCCAAAGACAAATGCTATATTACTTGCTGAATCTCTCGATTTACTAGATGAGAAGCGTGAAGAGGTTGATTTAAGGGCAGCCACGTATCGAAGTCGAGTCGCCCGATTGTACAACGCCAAGGTCCGCCCACGAACCTTTGAACTAGGCGATCTCGTCCTGAAAAGAATCTATCCGATTTCTTTGCATATGAAGCCGACATGGGAAGGACCGTATGTTATTGAACGAAGACTCGGAGATGGCACATTCAAATTATCGACCGTTGACGGTCTTACTTTGCCAAGAGCCTAGAAAAGCGAGAGTCTTCGTCGCTACTACACATGACAGGCTATGTTTATTCATTTAGTTTATTTTCCATTTTGCAATTTGTTTCTGCATTTCGAAATTAGAATTTGTAATAAGGCAACTGACTTTGCCATATTTTCTTATTTCAACAATAAAATGCAATCTCTTCGAGCCAGAGCTGTGATTTACTTGAAATACTTCATATGAACATCACCATGCACGGAGAGCTAAGTTTTACCATACGATGAGACTTATTCAAATAGGGAGTGACTGTGATGTAACCGGTTACTCGCTAAGTGAAGCCTATGCTCGGGGATAAGCCATCACACCAAAGTCAAAAAAGGATTGATACACGACAATCCTTCACTTAACTCCAGATTCCCGGAGTGCGAACTGGAGTATAAAATACGTCTACGAAGAGGGTGGATCCGTCTGCCTAACGAATTCGTCTATATCCAAACCAAGTTTGAGGAGGGTGGACCCGTCCATCTAACGACCTCACTTGTTAACTCAGGGTGGATGTGATCCAACCATCCACGATCCTGATACACCTCTCATTCCCAGAGTGCGAGCAAGGTCTAAAAACATGCATCAGATGTGACTGACCATCTGTTTACCAACTCTGAACTCCCAGAGTGCGAGTCGGAGTATAAACATCAACTCCGGATTCCCAAAGCGCGAAACGAAGTATAAACGCCGACTCCGAACTCCCAGAGTGCGATTCGGAGTATAAACATCAACTCCAAACTCCCAAAGCGCGAGTTGGAGTATAAATACCAACTCCTAATTCCCAGAGTGTGAAACGGAGTATAAACACTAACTCCAAATTCCCCGAGCGCGAATTGGAGTATGAACGTCAACTCCGAACTCCAAGAGTGCGAGTCGGAGTATAAACATTAACTCCAAGTTTTCAGAGCGCGGACATATAATTAAAACTTAAGCCGGCGTGACCAACCACCAGAAAACAAATGAGAATCCCCGGAGCGCGGATATGATCATCGAAAATCAAGCAAGTATGGTTGAACCACTCAATCTTCACTTGTCCCAAACATCCGTTCAGCGGCACTAGACTCAATGTGTTGTAAGTGAAATGCAATCGCTGGCTGCTATTCTACAACTCATCCCCAAGACTGGGGGCAGGACTTAAGCGTCGACCATTGACTGAAGCGGTGCGACGTCAAAATTCAATTCACTTCCCGGTTGTGAACCATGTCCACAGTTTCCAGACCTGGCGAAAAAAGACAAACTTGACTCGGAAGCTGGAACTTTACAAGTGCATTTCAAACATTGAAACACTTAAGCAAATACACAAGAAGCTAAAAAAGAAAAGTTTCATTTCTACTATTTATGAAAGAATTCTATATACAAGTTTACTCCAGAAATCCTACTAGCAAGGGGCCGAGCCCGCATCTATACACGGCCAACAAAATGAAAGTCAAAATAAACCGAGTAAGCATGTCTAATCTTTCTTCTTCCTCGGCTTCCGTTTCGGTGTAGACCCGCTGGAGCCGCCACTACCTTTCCTCTTTGAGCCTTTTCTTTTCGGTGGTCGGTCTCCAGGCGGGGGCATGATCTCAACATCCTCCTCCGAGCTCGAATGAATAGGGATGCTTCCTTCGGGCGGAGTCGGAGGAATAGGATCAAGTGTAGAAGGTGGAATGGGCACACTGGTGTTGAAAACTGTACCACCAGGAGAGATCATTCTGATCGGAGCTGGACCAGATGCCGCCATCCCACCTCCAAAACTGCCACCATGAGCCACTGCTTCCATTTCAGCGTCGATTTCGGCCAATATCTCCTCTTTAGTAACCGCTCGAGCCTCGCTGGGAGCATCAGTAGTTGGCATCGAGGAACTTGTAGCAAGAGCGCCTCCACCCATAACAAATGGCAGGTCGGCAAGAGGATCACCATGACAGCGAAAGAGTTCCTCCATCAGCTGCTCGTCAAAAACAAGTGAGCTCCCCTGCATTTCTTCAGGTGGCGCAGTAACAGTTACAGTGGTCGCTTCACAATAGCCTCCTGCGTCTGATATGATTCTTGAGAGACAGGAGGCACGACCGGTGCAGCATCAATCACTGGACAAAAAATAAGAGAACTGTTAGAACTTAATTCGAGTGAAGGTTTCGACTTAAGACAGATATGTGGAATTTCAGAATACCTTCCTCAGTTTGACTTGTAGGCGGCTGAACGGCTTCAGCAACTTGCTCTGTAGCCGGAGACATCTGCGGCTGATCCGGATTGTAGGCAGGAACAGCTTGGGGATCGACCGCAGGCAAGGATTCTGGTTGGGTTGACACGGGGATTTCAAGACTTGCGTCATGGTGTTCAACTCCGAAGCTTTCTCCTATTTCCAGGTGCTGGGTACCGAGCCTCTCCTTCTCATAAGAAATCATTGACTCGTGGAGAATCTTATTTTCATCTTCATTTAGTAGACGATTCTCAAGCTCAAACTCATCAATGGACTCACCCAGATGCACCACTTTCTCCTCCTCTACCAATCGGCCCCAGGCGTTATATAAGTGTGCTAGGTAATCATCGAGCCAGGCTAGACCCCTGTGCCTCAACACGTTGGCGTTGTAAATAACAAGAAGATCTTCAATGTCGGCTTCTAGCCTGGACTCAGCCGATCTCACCTTCTCCTCGACCTCAGTCTCCACCTTGTGGACTTTAGCCACAGCCGCATCCCGTTCACCCCGGAGCAGAACAGCCTGTTCCACGCCTCCTGGGCTGCGTTGTTTGCATCATCCCTTTCCTTAGCCATGTCGAAGAATTTGGCCTTAAGCTCGTTGAGTTCCTTGACCGCCGCATCCCGTTCGGTGGTGACTGTAGTATTTCGGTGGCCCGTCTCCTCTACCAAGGCAACATGTGTCTTCCTCAACCTCTCCATTGCCACAGTCGCTTCATCAGCTTTTTTGGTGGCCTCAACTTCAGATTTTCGAGAAGACTCGGCCTCAGTATTGAGAACTTGTATAGTTCGGTCTTTTTGAGCGAGCTCGGATTCCATCTTCTCGATTACTTTGGCTCGCTCAAAAGCCACCTTGGAAGCTTTCTCTACAGCCTTTACCCACTCTCTATACTGGGTGTAGACGTCATGAACATAATCATGCACCGTGTTTTTCACCCCTGATGGAATTCTTTTTAAGTGTGGTGGGAAGACGTAGCCGTCGAAGCATATGTTCGGGAACTCCTTCCTCTACTGAGCAATTTTAATAGCCCCTTCCCCCGTGGGCTCAGTTGGGACCTACTCTGCAATTATGGAGGCCATGGTTTCGACTCTCTGGAGATGAGTTTCGGATCTAGAAGTGTGAGAAGATGGCCTGTGTTGTGGAGGCTCTGGTGGATGTGAAGTCTGAACGGGAGGTGGAGATGGGATTTAGGAGGTGGAGAGCGGGACCTAGATCGGTATCTGTATTCTCTGTCCCTGTCCCGCTCGTACCTCTCTTGATTAGAGTACCCGCGATCGCGGTCTCTATCTGAATCTCTCCTGTGGGAATCATAATAAGAAGAAGAAGACTTTCGAGCCGAGTGAAGGCTCCCAAGCATTGATCCTCTCCCGGACATTGTACCTGATAATGAGAAGCGAAGGAAAAGTTAGTGATCTCTTGGGTTGGACGATTTACAGTTATGAATCATGTAGTGCAGTGAAGTGTATGTATATGCAACCCCCCGACCAACCGGAAATGTCGGCTGCACTCATAGCAAGCGACCCGCTCAGCTCAAGAGCATTGTCAAGCTCCTCCATCCCGATGTCATGTTGAAACGACACATAATCCGGAATCGGAATATCAGCAAGCCCTTCGAAAGGATTCTCTACTTGCGGGGGAGGAGCCTCCAAAATTCTACTCCCCGGGACGGGCAAAGACATAACCACGGATTTCAATCTCACGGATTTAGAACGCTTATGAGCAACTGCCTTGCCTTTTCTCCTTCCTCCGGAATCTTGAAAACTGGAAGAAGGCCCAACTTGGAGTTCATTATCAGTGGGCGTTCTTTCCGGATCAACTTCTTCAGCTATTACGACTCTGGGCGCTTTGCGTTTCGTCCGCTTCTTCGAGACCGTTCTAAGTGTCCCTTCCAGCCTTATGCTTTGCTTTCGTTCAATCAGCCCGACGATTCTCAAGTTTCTGTCGGTCAGAACCTAGTCAATGTTCCTCTCTTCACCCGGAACTGCTTGGAGGATCTGAACTAACTCTCTGAAATATCCACCATCGGGTCGTGAGATTGCGCTTGTAAAAGAAGAGAAGTATCAGTTTTGAAAACGATTACTATTATCTCGATAATTCATGAGAAGGACTGCAACACTTACGTCTATCCAACCATCGCCTAGCGAATCCAGGGGGCATCGAACCTAGAACCATTCCATTTTAAAGTAACTCAGCCTTCCCCAGGACCCCGTTACTATTTGGCAGTTCCTGACCGCTTCCAAGAATGTGAAAGAAGGGCTATCTCCGCGGCTCTTGATGTTGAAGAGATATCTAATCTCGATCGGCTTTGGTGGTCGAAAGAGAATTTCCATAAACATAATGAAAGTGCTATTCAACAAGGCGTATCCGTTGGGGTGTAGCTGGGACGGGGCGATTCCAAGGAATGACAACATTTCCCTTATGTACTGATTAAATGGAGGAAGTGTCCCCGTTGTGCAAGCATGACAGTTGAAAGTAGTAAACCCCTCCGGGGGAGCATGTGGTCTATCATTTGGCCCTGGCAGTAATACGTCGTCAAGCGACAAGCCATGTCTTAAACAAATCCGTCCCAGCATATCTTCGGAGATGCCGGACGGCACAGAGTCTTGTGGATTGCAAATGAACCTGGCACCTGGAAACTCATCTGGGGCTGGATCTATAACTTCGGCTTCGATGGCCGGTATCTCGATAGTTGACGGAATTGAACTCGGAAGTTTCTGTTGTTGCGAACTTGAAGGTTCCATGACTAACTAGCTTATGAAAAATCATTGTTAAACAAACAATAACGCTCATGCATCCCCCAATGTAAAGTGTGTGAATGTGTTGTGCAGTGCAGTACTGTGTGCAACTTGAAAATTTCTACAGAATTGGAGAAGGCATGTAAACGATAAGACTTCGAAATTCAGTCGGAATGACCGTCATCGCTGACCGTCACTACCGTGCCATCTAGATGTTAGGGATCGATCTAAGTTAAAAGCTGTTATCATTTTGTTAAGTTCCAGTTCCGTCGACGAGCTTCGATAGGCAATCAGATATGCGGTGAAATGATTAAGTCCAATTATGCAAGTTTGAAGCTCGTCGGAGTAAGTTTTTCAAGTGTGCAAGGGATTACAAGTTCTTTAAGGCTCAATTCGTATCGGTCACAAAAGTCCATTTCGTAACGATAATTCGTATCCATCTGTATGCAAGTTCGAATCGGTTAAGGCTGAAGACTTCGAATCGATCCAGGGTAGTCATTTTGTATCGATCATAACCCGACCTCCGTTTCGTATCGATCACTCCATCCTTCATTTCGTATCGATCAAAGGTGTGCCATCTTCGCATCGATCGGTGGCAATCCAGGGCATCTGATATTGAACGGCCACTCCACGATCGATACGAGAGTAGGGTCGATACGAAATGAAGTGCCTTCTTCTTCTTCGATCGATCGATACGAAGACTGAACAACCATCTACTGAGTTTTTCGTAAACCTCCGGGCATCGTCTTCTCTAAACAACGTAAACACCATTATTTTTTCCTCCTCCATCCCTCGATCATACTCCGAACCAACTCCGACATCGACATCACCAGGGTTTGGCCATGTATGAGGATGGATGAGCAAATAAACTCGAGTCTCATCGTTCTTAAGGCGAGTTCGTCAATTAATTACCTGATTTCGATAACTGGTTTAGGGGATTGAAGGATTTGAATAGATTCGAAGGCAAGAGCAGTTTTCCTTTTTCCAAGTCTCTGGAGCGATACGAAGACAAAGCGGAAAAGTAAAAAGTAAAAAGTGAAAAACGACTAAGTCCACAGTATTTATATGGACTCGAGTGTAAAAGGAAGAAACGATTTGCATCCCAGTAAACTCGACCGGTTGCAAACTATCACCACGGGATCGATTCGAACAAGCTATTCGAATCCATCAACTCGAGTCTTTATCGAAGCGAAATTGCCAGCGAAGGCTTTTATGAGTCACCCAAATCCATCGATACGAAGCCATTATTCGTATCGATCATTTTCGACTCCATCCCCAGTGCAGCGATATGAACTCTGCAGTTCGAATCCATGAAAACACAGCTTCAGGAAACCAGTATTTATCGATACGAACGCATATTTTGTATCCATTTTTGTGACTCACATCGATTCGAAAATGAATTCCACCAAAGTTCATAACCATCGATGTGAAAGTTAATTTCGTATCCATCGAATCTTATATCCATCGATTCGAAATGTTCATTTCGTATCCATCAATACAATGTGTACCGATGCAAAAACAATATTTCAACCTTTTACATCGATTCAGGAGAGGATCGTTACGAAGGAACATTCAAAAACAACTATCGAGCGTTGTTACAATTCAAATTTCACATCGGTTTAGGAGAGGATCGATATGGAATTCGATACGAGATAAACTGACAACGACTCGTGAACGTGCAGCGTTAACGATAGTCAGATTAACATATATGCATATACGTCGGACTAGTATTCAATTTTTAACATTCACATGAATTGGATACTTATCTGATAACGATTACAACAACAAACAACTAATCTCAATCAAGCAACAATCAGTTACAACTATACAGGGTACAACAGTTGACAATCAACAGTTCAGATTACCGAGGAAATCAATCAAAGATTACAACTTTCGGCGAAAAGACGATAACTATTCAGAATAAAGACTGCAGCATTTCAAAGCACGTCATGTTTTCACAAGACGTACTTTGGGGGGCAAATGTTATCCCACCTTTTGGTAAGGCCGTGACACCAAGAACTCGACTAGAAACTAATGTCGGTTCGTCTTAGAGATCAGTTATATGCGGGCTCACTATGGATATCGATAAATTTTGTCCGAGCCCGGATCAAGCTACAATTGACAAGGCACGACGAGCAAAGCCATGAAAGTCAACATTCCAAATTTCAAGTCAATCCGAGTTTGTATGCTCAAGTTACGATCGATGCAAAATGAAGGAAACAGCTCAATTTTCGTATCCATAGCTCAACCTCTGTTCGAATCCATCGGCTTCGTATCGATCAGAAAGCCCTAGTTCGAATCGGTCAACTTTGCATCCATCAACGAGCCTTGTTTGAATTCATCAGGAGAGCCTTGTTCGTATCCATCAACTCACATTGTTCGTATCCCTCAAGCCCAGTTGCTTCGTATCCATCGAGGAGTCCTTGTTCGTATCGATCCAGATCATGGTTATTCATATCGATCGGGCTACTAGTGTTCGAGTCCATCTGGCCATGTCAACTTCATATCGATCGACTGGAGTCATTTCCAATCGATACGAACAAGGCCACGCAGTTAACTTATTCCACGTGTCCTCCATCGATACGAACAGAGCTCGTTGCATCGATGCGAACGAGAGTCACCTTCCATCGATTCGAACAAGACAAATGCTTCGATACGAACAAGGAGAAAATCCTGGAACGACTCGGTCAACTCGGCGTAGAAAGTGGATCAATCCAAAGATTGCTCGCCACGTCATCACCTGGGCACGCACAGCCATCGATTCGAACAAGATCGAGTCGAAATGATCGAGTTGAACCAAACAGCCTGCTGAAAGTCTCCATTTCGTATCGATCATATCTCACAATCCACAAGTCCAAATGCTATGAAATTTTCACAGAAGCTTACGTACATGCTAAAGAATGTTCACACCAAGTTTCGACTCCATTGGATGAAATCTTGATCGATACGAAATTCGTTCGTATCGATTATGGATCGGGCCGAAACTTCACGGGCTTGGTCGCGTGGGCCCGCTCACGTGCCAGAAGAAGTCTCCCAAGATCTGAGCGAAATATCAGCCTCCTACACCTATAAATAGACCCCCAGAGCCTACAGAAAAAGGATATTTGAATTCTACAACGCCCAGACTCTCCCGGATTCAATTCCATACTCCATTGCTCCTGCTGTTAACGAATTTTACTGCTGTAAATCATTGTTATCTATTGTAACCTGCTGCAATCAATTGTAATCATAAAAGAAACATCAATAAAGTGATCAATTTCATAGTGGACGTAGGCAATACGCCGAACCACTCTAAACCATTGTGTTTCTGTACGCTTTTATTATTTTCCTATCTGTTTTTTGGAGTTTTTGTTAGATAATCCTCTTTTTCCATTTAATTTCTTCATTTTATCTCTTTAAAAACTTCCGAAGAGTGTTGTGCCCATTTTTGGTACAAACAAGAGTCTATATTTCAAATATGTTGTTCAACATATTTAGTGACTCTGAGATATATAATTTTACTATATAGTTTCAACATAAGAAAAAATAAGTATAAATGAAATTGTTTAAACTAATATGTAAATTTTAGTTTTTATGATTGTAATAGACTGCTTTGTAGAAATAAGTTAAAGCAAGCACATGAAGTAATCATATATTTCAAATCTTATGTTGCGGTATGAAATACTCTGTGACGAACCGCACTCGACACCCTTTGAATCCGACAATAAACCACACATATCTGACCCAAAGCGCACCGATTGCAGATGATCACGAGAAAGAAAAGAGAGGGTGAGAAGAAAGAGAGAAGAATAAAGAAGAGAGAAGCAAAACCAAAATAATAAAGAATCTCACATCGCAGCGGAATAACATATAATATAGATTAATAATCTTTACAAAGAGAACTATAATATACATAAATCAATATCAGAGTACACAATAAGTAATCATCAGCTTGGACAGTTATAATAACTTGTCCTCACAAATGCTGACAATTTACAACAACAACAATGCAATGCAATGCAATAGAATAATAAACAGATACGTGTATACGACATGAAAATCTCCAGCTCGCCTGCTGAAGCTCCAAAAGCACCAAATCTGAACCTGTAAATATACTCAGTCTGACCCAAGTATTGAAAGGGAAGAACGCCCTGATTAGTATGGTAAACCAGCGTGAGAAAACACACCTCAACTGATTTTATAAAGTTATCAAAACTTTTCCTTTATCAAAACAAAAGGTATCTCGTAAGACCGCGTCGGAAATAAATACCGACAAGGTTTTTACCTTACGATAACCAAAACATCTCATATCGAATTCTCTTATATTATAATAGTGTCTATTGCACACATAATAAATTAAATAGCTGAAAATGTTACATTATTAAATTCCAACGTAATAGGTTTATATACAAAATGGCAGGCACGTATTGGATTTTGGATTTCCATACAATTGACTAAGTGAAGGGACTACCTTTCTGAAACTCGATACACCTCTAGAGGGATGTACCTAGGGTCCAGATACTGGGCACCTAAACCAACACAAGACCGGCATACCCATACCTGGATAGTACCGAATATGTCATCACTCCGATCGTTACCGACCTATAATCCGTGGCCATAAGCATACATAACAATAATCAGATACACAACGTCATAGCATGTAAAGATATATCTAGAAGAGTGATGACACCTCCTAATGGGAGCGACCTATTTTAGCCTTGTTGTTTCTATCCCTGTTTCAGTCATTTTCCGAGGAGTGAGGCCAAAGAGGTATCGATTACCTTTCATATATCACATATCACATCATCTTTGAATGCCACATTGCCATTTCCGTTGACTACTAATTTCCTTCCACAAAAATACAACCCTTGAGCTCGTACGTCTCAAGGAGGGTGTTAAGCTAAGAGAAGTTGCCTTCTCCGCCGCCACATGATGTACGTTTGTAAAAACCAATGTACGTAATCTTAGAAATGCAATGTCAGACACTCGTCCATACAAGTTGTCCAGAAACAGGACAAACCGAAGGCACTTTCCTACCATATCCTTTCGGGAAATCCCTAGGATTAGTAGCGAATAGTCCTTGCATTAGATATTTCATAACGAAGAGACTACTGCTACTATATGTATATTGGGATTTTAACCCCAAATGATCAACAAACAGCCCTTCACTATGAAAATCCTAAACATCAATATCATCGGCCAACCTACACAATCGTCGTATATATGTTGGTCCGAAGTGGTTTTCAGATAAATCTGATCCCGATCTCTTCGCACCAACAACGCAAAAGCATTTCTCAACCTCACGCAGAAACTAAGTCTCATAGACTTATCACGTCTCGAACTTTCAACTTGCTATCCTTCGGCCAAGAAGGAAGCTCGATAGATTGGAGTAATCACTTCGCACTACATGAATCAACATTCTCAACACAAACGATAATCAAGCATATACAGTCAGTTACATACTAAGTGTATGACTAATTAGTTTCCACATCAAGTTGAGGAACTAAAATGGTCAATTTTGATAGTCGGTTATTTAACTATCAAAGCAACAAACAAAATCTAGCACATAAGTAGTCACTGGGTCTGATTTCATTAATCATTTATAATTCAAAACACTTCCCAATTATTCACTTCAAAATATCTTTAAAAATATAATATTCAAAAACCATTTCACTTATTGGATATTTAGAAAACATTTTCATATACTTATTTTAATAAGTAAATTCACAACTTATTTTATTTTCAAACCATTTAAACTCCATTTTATAATATCACTTTCCAAAACATTCATTTTATTTAAAGGATATTCACTGTCAAAAATCGTGAATGTAATTCCTTTAATAAATTCATTATTTCTAAATATTTAATTTAAAGGATTATTCACTGTCCAAAATCGTGAATGTAATTCCTTTAATAAACTTACATATTTAACTTATCAAATTAAATTGATTTCACGTTTATAAAACAGTGTTTACAAATTCTATTTATAATTTATAAACACTTCCATATATAAAATTCCTTTTTAATAAATTTCCATTTCTATCTCATTTATAAGTCAAAAATCCAATTATAAGTTAATTTACCTATAAATCTCTTTTATTTGCAAATTCATTCTTTTTGTAAATTTATAAATCTTATTTACTTATAAGATTCAATTATAACTTCATTTTAACACTTACAAAACTTGTTTATAATGCCATTACCTTTTTATTTATAAAATATCAATTTTATAAATCTCATATATATAAACCATTTATAATAAGTCCAAAAATCTCAATTTAACTTATTTTAACAATTAGTTAACTTCATATTTCCAAAATCATATTTTGAATATATTTCACAAGAGTCATAATTTTTAAAACATAAAAATTATAACTTTTTATTTATTTAAAATAAATCCATTTCTTTAACAATTCAAAATTTATATATTTTCAAAATCACTTTGAAATCCCTTTTAAATTGAAATCATCATTTTAATATTTTTAAATTTCCAAAAATATGGCCCAATGCTGCAAAAGCACTAAATAAGGGAATTCACATCAATCATATCAATCATGGCATCCAAATATCATATATCACATGATAACAGCATATATAACAATATTTGTAAATAAAATCAACACTGTGAGGAATCCAGTTGGATCCCTCCAACCTGTCACCTGCAACAAATATACATATTAGAAAATATGTACAATGTCTGCTTCGAGGCAGACGCGCATACAAAAGGTCATCCGTTCATACACCAGAACGTATAGGGTCTCATCTGCTCCAATCGGCAGGGATATATCCAATTACTAATAATATAGTATAACATCCAAACATCCAATATATAACATCCAACAGTCATCAAAATAGCACAATAAAAATATTCTCACTTATATAAAAATATAAGCAGGTCAGAGAGAGTGAGTTGTACTCACTTTGGTTGCAGTTATCGCAATAGCGATTTGTTTGGATTAAAATTAAACAGGCATTTAATTTAACCAAAACTCACTAGCTCCAAATCCATTCAAACCAGCCCCATTGCGTAGTATTTTCGATAACGAATCCAACGCAATTTGTTTCGTCCACTTCCGACCTCGTATGACAAAGTTATGAATTTTATAAGTTTACACGTATTTAAATACAAATAAATTTACAATTTCTTTTATTTTTAAACCTCCATTCAATCAGGGCCACACGTTCCATCATTAGAAGATCTGGGCCGCCCTTCTCTTCTTCTCCCCCCTCTCGTTCGATCAACGAAAACCCACGACCGCCGCTCTTTGACCATCGATTGCTCCTTCATCTCGACGTTTTAGCCCGATCAACCACTGCCATTCGAACGCCCATCACGCGCGCCACCATCGGCCGAGGACCACACCCCCTAGCTCTCCCAATCGATGGCAAACCGCCAATGAACTCGGCTAGAACGCGCCTCCCTAGCAGCCACCATGATGCTCCAATCCAGATCACAACCGTTGGATGTGACGATCTCCTCGAGCTCTTCAACTTCCTAGTTGGAAGTTTCTAGAAATAGTGGGTGGATGGAGAGATAAACGAGGAGGAAGTGTGGAGTTTCTCAGCCATTCAAATTGAATATGGCGGCGGCTATTAGATTAGGGCTAGGGTTTGGGAATTGAAATGATAAAGGTCCTCTATTTATAAGCAATATATATTACTATTCACCCGAAAATATTTCAAACTCCAATCGAAGCGTGCCGCCAGGCGTTTATAATGTTTTACCTCTATTCCGAACACAATGGAATATATATCGGAGGCCAATTTCATCATATTTGGAAGATAGGTTTTCGAATCAAATTATTTAAATTAAATTTACTTAAATAAATTTCTATGCGTTTTAGCTTCGCACGATCAAACCGTAAGTCCGATTGATACGAAATTTAAAATCCTATAATAATATAACATTACGGATCCAATGAAACTGGTTTCGTCGAAATCCAAGACAGTGTGAAAAATGACTATTTTTACACGTTAATTAAATATTAAAATTTCCAATTTCTATAAATTAACTTTTAATTTAATTTTAAAAGTTCACTAACTTCATTCTAATTCAAATAGAATTTAATTCAACTTTAGAATTCATTTTTATTCTTATTTGAATCAATGTTCAATTAATTAACTGATTTAACTTATAATATTCATTTTTCAATATTTAAATTCAATTAAATATTCTAAATTCGAACGAATGAAAACTGGGTCATTACATTCTTCCCCCCTTAAAAAAATTTCATCCCCGAAATTACTAAGTAAGAAAGATGCTAGAACTCCATTAACTTTCAAAACAATTTAGTTGAAATAGATTATCAAATTCTTTTAACTATTTAACTTACACAAAATCAGTTAGTTACAACCCTTTTGAAAAACTTTTCCTAAGTCTTCAAAATTCTTAGTTATTAACTAACACTCTTTCAAAAATCAACTAATATCATTTCAAAAACCAACAAATCTCATTTCAATTATACCTCAAAAATCACATTTTTGTTATCAAAAATTTCCCAAAATTTTTCTAACACCTTAAATTTTCAGAAAAATTCGCTATAGTCTCCTTCGCGTGGTTTGATCCGAAAAAATCACAATATATATAATATCACAAATACACATCTCATCTTCGAGGATGAGGCATCCCGTAGGGAAAAGATATAAAAGTACGATATATAATCCGAGATATGTACCTTATATATTATTAGCAAGCATATGCGGCTAATAGAGCGTGAAAGCGAGCTCCAAACGCAAAGCAAACGCTATCTGCACCTACTAAACACTCAACAAATCGTAAGAACATGTATATGGAAGTAATATCAATATATATAACATATGCTATACAATAATACATAAAAATAAAACACATGCCACATGAGAAGTCACCGAACACTAACATCCAACTAACAACCATCAACAAATTTACAACCAAATTGATTCATAACCAAATCAATATACATTCCAAATTTTATTAACATCCACTTGATTTGGTTTTCAATTTATTCACATTCATTAATCACAATTGATTATATTCAATTTAGATTGAATTCAATTTAGCTACATTCACTTTAGATTCAATTCATATTTACTTTCACATTGAATTCAATTATTTAACTTTTAGTTTCATTAACCATTAATGAATTCATATTAAATTAACTAACAATTAATTTGTTCACATTTATTTGATTTGTTTCAATTCTATTCACAATCCATTCCTTTCATTTACATACAACTTATTAATCATCAAATTCATTAATCATTCAATGTATTTTACTTTCATTTCATTTACATTTATTCTTATTCAGAATTTATTCATTATTTAGTATACTTCTTTTAATACTAATACACTTTGATTTATTTCATAAATCAATTACTTAAGTCCAATTTCATATATTTTTATACAACACTTCTAATGTTATTATTTATTCACCACTTAAGTCACCTTCAATTCTAATTAATAACATTCTAAACCACATTCCATTACTTCATTTCATTAATTCACTTAATTAATTCATTTTGAATATCAAATTCAACTTCATTTTATCTTACTTAAGTTAACTTCCTTTACAACATTTCATTCTAATTGACTTAACTTAAGTTCAACTTATAATTCAAATTCAGATTTCATTTCTTAACACTCTTATTTAGCAAATTCAAAGTTTTCTTTTAACTCATCATTTCATTTTACTTAAATTCAATTCGCAATTCAAATTTAAATTAGCTTTCTTAACATTCAACAAATTGAAATATTGTTTTAACTACTATCCTCAATTTACAAGTTATAAACTTATTTATTTAAGTTTTCATGAATATATACTTAAGTTTACTTAATTCACATGCTACAATTTCAATTTATGGTTATATAATCATTTTACATCTTAAGTGTATATTCATTTGTATTTGATTCGTTTCAAATATCTATCTTATTCATTCCAAATCCAATTCAATTTAGTTGTTTATCAAATTTACTCCAATTTCAATTCGATTTCATTTAACTTACCTTAAGTTAAACTTCAATTCATATAATTCATTTTACTAACTCGATTTTATTTAACTTCACTTAAGTTAAAATTTTAATTTCATATCTCAAATTGAATGTTCTTATTTATACTAATTCCAATTATAAGTTCAAAACTTATTTTTCTTACAAATCAAACCATACTTGGATTTTAAATTCAAATTTGTTTATTACAACAAAACTTAAATTTTCAATTTATTAATGGTAGCAAATCAATCACACAGAAACTCGAAAATGATACTGATGATGCAGCAGTCATCACCATTATTATTTTCCAGCAACTGTAGTGAATTCAGTGCTTTATATTCTTTTAAAATCCCTTTTTTACATTTATAAATTCATACTTTTATTATTTCACTTATTAATTTTACTTATATAAAATTCATTCCAAACTTATTTATCTTATTTAGATTTATAATAGTAACAACTTTTATTATTTAAACACAACGAATAACAGATGATAATAATCAACTATTACCATTCATTAACAGTCAATTAATTTATATACTACTATATAAAATATAATCAAGATAAAATTATTTCATTTACCCAATTTCGAAAACAATATTAAGTCCAATCTCCATGTTCAAGTGTTTAGAGATCCTTATCGATAACATTAGCCAGACGCAACGATCAGAACCCATAAGCCACTCAACGGCTCAATCAACACAATATAAAACATTTTATATTCACTAACAAATACACGCTCATATATATATATATATATATATATATATATATATATATATATATATTACACTCAAACTCAATCTAGGGCGCTACTGACCCTATCTATACTGAGTACACATAAAAGCCTAGGAATATACTAAACCTAAGTTCTGATACCATGCTGTGACGACCCGCACTCGGCACCCTCGGAATCCGATAATAAATCACACATATCCGACCCAAAGCGCACCGATTGCAGATGATCATGAGAAAGAAAAGAGAGGGTGAGAAGAAAGAGAGAAGAAAGAAGAAGAGAAGAGAAGAAGAAGAGAGAAGCAAAACCAAAACAATACAGAATCTCACATCGCAGCGGAAAACATATAATATAGATCAATAATATTTACAAAGATAACTGTAATATACATAAATCAATATCAGAGTACACAATAAGTAATCATCAGCTTGGATAGTTATAATAACCTGTCCTCACAAATGCTACCAATTTACAACAACAATAATGCAATGCAATGCAGCGGAATAATAAACAGATACGTGTATACGACATGAAGATCTCCAGCTCACCTGTTGAAGCTCCAAAAGCACCAAATCTGAACCTGTAAATATACTCGGTCTAACCCAAGCACTGAAAGGGAAGAACGCCCGGATCAGTCTGGTAAACCAACATGAGAAAACACACCTCAACTGATTTTATAAAGTTATCAAAACTTTTCCTTTATCAAAGCAAAAGGTATATCGTAAGACCGCGTTGCAAATAAACACCGACAAGGTTTTTACCTTACGATAACCAAAACATCTCATATCAAATTCTCTTATATTATAATAGTGTCTATTACACACATAATAAATCAAATAGCTGAAATAGTTACATTATTAAATTCCAGCGTAATAGGTTTACATACAAAATGGCAGGCACGTATTGGATTTTGGATTTCCATACAAATAACTAGGTGAAGGGACTACCTTTTCGAAACTCGGTACACCTCTAGAGGGATGTACCTAGGGTCCAGATACTGGGCACCTAAACCAACACAAGACCGACCTACCCATACCTGGATAGTACCGAATATGTCATCAATCCGATCGTTACCGACCTATAATCCATGGCCACAAGCATACATAACAATAATCAGATACACGACGTCATAGCGTGTAAAGATATATCTAGAAGAGTGATGACACCTCCTAATGGGAGCGACCCATTTTAGCCTTGCTGTTTCTATCCCTGTTTCAGTCATTTTCCGGGGAGTGAGGTCAAAGAGGCATCGATTACCTTTCACATATCACATATCACATCATCTTTGAATGCCACATTGCCATTTCCGTTGACTACTGATTGCCTTCCACAAAAATACAACCCTTGAGCTCGTACGTCTCAAGGAGGGTTAAGCTAAGAGAAGTTGCCTTCTCTGCCGCCACATGATGTATGTTTGTAAAAACCAATGTATGTAATCTTAGAAATGCAATGTCAGACACTCGTCCATACAAGTTGTTCAGGAACATGACAAATCGAAGGCACTTTCCTACCACATCATGTCGGGATATCCCTAGGATTAGTAGCGAATAGTCCTTGCATTAGATATTTCATAACGAAGAGACTACTGCTACTATATGTATATTGGGATTTTAACCCCAAATGATCAACAAACAGTCCTTCACTATGAAAATCCTAAACATCAATATCATCGGCCAACCTACACAATCGTCGTATATATGTTGGTCCGAAGTGGTTTTCAGATAAATCTGATCCCGGTCTCTTCGCACCAACAACGCAAAAGCGTTTCTCAACCTCACGCAGAAACTAAGTCTCATAGACTTATCACGTCTCCAACTTTCAACTTGCTATCCTTCGGCCAAGAAGGAAGCTCGATAGATTGGAGTAATCACTCCACGCTACACGAATCAACATTCTCAACACAAACGATAATCAAGCCTACACAGTCAGTTACGTACTAAGTGTATGACTAATTAGTTTCCACATCAAGTTGAGGAACTAAAATGGCCTATTTTGATAGTCGGTTATTTAACTATCAAAGCAATAAACAAAATCTAGCACATAAGTAGTCACTGGGCCTAATTTCATTAATCGTTTATAATTCAAAGCACTTCCCAATTATTCACTTCAAAATATCTTTAAAAAGATAATATTCAAAAACCATTTCACTTATTGGATATTTAGAAAACATTTTCATATACTTATTTTAATAAGTAAATTCACAACTTATTTTATTTTCAAACCATTTAAACTCCATTTTATAATATCACTTTCCAAAACATTCATTTTATTTAAAGGATATTCACTATCCAAAATCGTGAATGTAATTCCTTTAATAAATTCATTACTTCTAAATATTTAATTTAAAGGATTATTCACTATCCAAAATTGTGAATGTAATTCCTTTAATAAACTTACATATTTAACTTATCAAATTAAATTGATTTCACATTTATAAAACAGTGTTTACGAATTCTATTTATAATTTATAAACACTTCCATATATAAAATTCCTTTTTAATAAATTTCCATTTCTATCTCATTTATAAGTCAAAAATCCAATTATAAGTTAATTTACTTATAAATCTCTTTTATTTGCAAATTCATTCTTTTTATAAATTTATAAATCTTATTTACTTATAAGATTCAATTATAACTTCATTTTAACACTTACAAAACTCGTCTATAATTAAAATTTGTTTAGATTATAAGTTGTACTCACTTTGATTGTAGTTATAAGTTGTACTCACTTTGGTTGTAGTTATCACAATTGCGATTTGTTTGGATTAAAATTAAACAGGCGTTTAATTTAATCCAAAATGTTCACTAGCTCCAAATCCATCTAAACTAGTTCCATTGTGTAGAATTTTCGATAATGAATCCAACGCAATTCGTTTCGTCCAATTCCGACCTCGTATGACAAAGTTATTAATTTTATAAGTTTACACGTATTTAAATACAAATAAATTTACAATTTCTTTTATTTTTAAACCTCCATTCAATCAGGGTCGCACGTTCCACCATTAGAAGATCTGGGCCGCCCTTCTCTTCTTCTCCCCTCCTCTCATTCGATCAACGAAAACCCACGGCCGCCGCTCTTTGACCATCGATTGTTCCTTCATCTCGACATTTTAGCCCGATCAACTACTGCCATTCGGACGCCCATCACGCACGCCACCATCGACTAAGGACCGCACCCCCTAGCTCTCCCAATCGACGGTAAAACGCCAATGAACTCAGCTAGAATGCGCCTCCCTGGTGGCCACCACAATGCTCCAATCCAGATCACAACCGTTGGATGTGACGCTCTCCTCGAGCGCTTCAACTTCCTAGTTGGAAGTTTCTCGAAATAGTGGGTGGATGGAGAGATAAACGAGGAGGAAGTGTAATGACTCACCATTTTGGACAGTTTAAATCGACAATAAACCACATATGTCAACCCAAACCATTCAGAACGGAGGATTGTAATGGGTTAATTAAGAAAATAAGAGAAAAGAAGAAGAAAACAAACACAAAATCTCGCAGTGGAACGATAAAATATAATAATCAAATAAACAGTTCATGAAGCTGTTTCTATAATACATTTGATTAAATTCAATACAACATTTATCAGGGTTATATATATACATCAGAGATACATAAATAATGCAGCAGACAACATGATGCAGAAGTAATAATAGTAGTAATATACCAAATCTTCGTTTTCATCCTCTAAAGTAAGTCTTCAATAAGCTGAAAAACTTAGGACTGACCCGAGCGTAATGAAAAGAACAAAACAGTCGAGTCAGGACTAAAATATCCTTATATAAGCCAAATCGATATCGCATATAACATGAGTGTCATGGCGTCAGAGATGCTTATGGGTTTTCACATCTTCTATCCAGTGTATAACGTGCGTGCAATAACTCAAGGGATGTTACGGGATTTTCCATCTCTTAAGGATCCATCAAAATATTTATATGTAGTAGAATACGCTATATATATAATGTCTAGTCAGTAAAATAAATATTTTTCTTAGCGTTAAGGCTTTAAATTAATCCCCTTAATGCGTTTTTAAGCATTGACATACAGTTTGCATTTTACACCACCAGTAGCACGTCGGTAGTCATAGATGTGCCGTGATATGACAACACTAAACCAAAATCGTATGAGTCTCATATAGGGATAAAAGTATGACAAGGCATGTGAGGCAATGCCCAAGGTAGGATACTACCAGTTCGGGTCGCAGGGCTGGTGGTAACGCATCATAGCCATGACCGCCCATCGCGTCCATCCATCCCATATCGAGTCAAAGGGAGGCTATCCCAAATCAAGGTGCACTAATCGAAATCAACAGTAAGAGTAATAATATGGACCGAGTCCAAGAAAATCGAAGAACGGATGTCCGCACGGGGTAATTAGCCCACTTTGCCCTGTCAAGCCATCCTATTTTAGTATTTCAAATTGGCACAAGTGCCAGGGTCTATCCATCATCGTTCTCTTTCTTCAATCCAGCAATCATCGCCAATCCAACCACTTCGTTCTAGAGTCTCCTCCGCAAACACAGTTGTTAAAGTGGTTCCGATATCGACAGAGAGTATGCCCATATCCGGCTCTGGTCTCTTTAACAACCAAACGTTGTTTACACATCGGTTGGTACTTTTACATTTCGAAAACAATTCATACTTGATATCAAAATATCATCTTTGCTTCAAAATCAAATTCTTTTCGAAATCATCATGTTTACTCAAAATATACAATTTCTGTTCAAAATTATATTCGCCTTAATATCTTGATTTCGATTCCAAAGTTATTTCGAATTTCAATTTGGGTTATAACTTCATTTAACCCAATTCATATTTAAATCCATGATTTAAAAATAACACTCTACCCTTAACCAGTTTGAATTTTTGAAAAATAGTTTGAATAGTTTTAAAATAGTTTACATAATAAAAATAGTTTAAATGGTTGAATTAGTTGAAAATAGTTTAAATGATTAAAATAGTTTAATATGAAATAGTTTAAGTATTAAAATGGTTTATATAGTAATTTTTTTTTTGGAAAATCAAATAATTTGAATATTAAAAGAATATAGATTTTAAAACAGTTTATACTAAAATAGTTTATTTGAAAATAGTTCCAAAATCAAACTGGTTCAGTTTCCAAATCTTCTCAATTCAAATCAATTCAATTTTCCATTTCGGTTTATATCGATTCAATTTCAATTTCAATTCGAATTAACTTCGATTCCAGTTTATATTCAAATCAATTTCAATTTCGATTCCAAATTAATTCAATTTCGATTCCAAATTAATTCAATTTTGATCTCAATTCCAATCAATTTAACAATTCCAATTTGAATTAGTTTGAATTCAATTCTCGATTTTTAAACCATTTCGATTTATATAAATTCGATTTCGATTTTCATAATATCGATTTAAATCACTTAAATTAAATTTAACTTCAATATTCAATTTAAAATCCATTTTTCAAATAAAATTCAATTCCGAGCTCACTTTTGAAATATCGTTTTGTATCACTTTTATTTAACAATAATCCAAGGTTCGATAAAAATCCAATCTTTTTAAAACAAATCAATTTATGAAATTCAATCATATTCTGATTTTAACTTCAAAATCTCAACTTCAATTATTTAACAATTTCTTTTAACCAAAATTTATTTCAACATTTCGATCTCGAATTCGAGATTAACTCAATTTCTATAAATTTGATATTTTATTTCTTTTAAATCAAAATCATTTAAATAATTTCATTTAACCAATCCGGTTTCCGTATAAAAATTTCTATCCTATGGCCAAGTGATCAGTTATTTCAATTTAATTTCAGGGATGGATATATATCATTTCAATCCAAATCACAATGTCATAGGTATATATCATTTCAACCTATTTCTTAATTTATTCGAAATAATTCAATTTACAGTTTTATACACTGTAAATAATATACAGGGTGAGAACATGATATATATAAACAAATAAACATCCAAACATCCAAATATCAACCAATTTGCATACATCACAATCAATCATACAAACGGCAATATAATTCACAACAGTTTCATAGTTATTAATTTTGGATAATTTACTGGCAATTCAATTTCAATTTCAAATTTAACTGTCAATCTTAATTTATAACGGTTAATTCAAACGACAATCAAATTTATCAAACAACGACCAAAAATTTCATATCACTTCATAAATTCAAAATTTAATAGCATAGAAATATTCTAGTACGTTGTGAGCATTATACAACACTCACCTTGAGTTTCTATTGTCGCTGAGACGTTCTGGTTTGGAACTAAAACCGATCAACGTCCGATTTTAGCCCAAATTCCGACTGTCTCCAAATCTGACCAAACCAGTTTCATTGCGAAGCTCTTGTTATCACGATCGCAATGCAAAAAGTTTCATCCAAAACGGACCTCGTATGAAGGAGATACACATTTTATAAGTTCGAATGCAATTTATATAAACAAATTCTTCTTCTTTTTTTTTTATAATAAGAAAGCCCATTACCCACAAGGCCCACCGAACTCCATCTTCTTCCCAAATTCTTGCCTCTCCCTGTTCAAGATTAAATGAAGAAAACAACCCATAAGCGTGTGCACGTTTCACAAGGGATACAGAGCTAGAGTTGATGAAATTCAAATCCGTCGATTCCAGCGATCACCTCACCTCGAACTTGACCTATCCAGCAACACCACTCCACGGCTGCATCACTCCCCTTCACCATGACCTGGCCACTCCCTCTTGCGCACCATCAGGTCACATTCCTCCTTGGTGCACCACGCCCGTCCAAAAGACTACCGCGGGTGCTTCACAACTCAATAAGCCCAAATCCAAACTCCCCTTCAACCAATACTTTCCAAATCGAGCAAAATCGCGAACCTTAGAAAACTGCCGTGCGTCCCATACATGTTGAGCTTCCAAAACATTAGCTGCACCATACAAAAGTTATACCAGATCAAAGAGAAAGCTAAAACTAGATTTTAGTAAGAGGTTTGGGATTTTTCCATTGAGTAAAATGAGGGAAACGATTTTTCTAAGTTTCATAGCTTTATCTCTTCACTATAAATGTTTGCGTGAGACTACAAAGGAGAGGATGCATATAAAAGAAGGTGATGGCGTGTTAGAATGGGTAAAGGTCAAGATTGAATCATAGGAGGCTGATGGAAAGATAAATTTGAAGGGTTGAAAAAAATATATATTAAATTAATTTTCAAAATGTCTCGATTTACACAACTCAAAATCTCGAACCCCTATCGAGGCATGCCGCTAGGCGTTCATAATGTTATACCCCTATTCCGAACACAATGGAAAATGTTTCAAATCCTAATTCGATCGTATGGAGAAGATAGCTTTTTGGACCCAGTTATTATATTGAATTTTCGATATAAATTTCAACGCGTTTATATCTCGTACGACCAAACATTAACTCCAAACGTTACGAAATTTGAAATCCGATAATAATACACTATTAGGGACCCAATGGAACTAGTTTCGTCGAAATCCAAAACTGTGCCCAGGATCGCTATTTTAACGTCTCGATTATAATATAAAATTTCCAATTTCTAATTATTCACTTTTAAATCCAATTTTAAATGTTTACAATCATCATTGTTGTTTAAATAAATTTTACTTCAACTTCCAACATCATTTTCAATCATATTAAATTCAGAATTCAATTATTCAAATAATTACAATATTAAATTTAAACAATTTGGATTATTCAATAAATCACTATCTTTTGAAATATAAGTTAATGAACTTATGAAATTTAACTTTTAAAATGAATTCAAATTATAGAACAACTATTTCCATTTTATAGTCATTTAATTCCCGTTATTCAATTTCACTATTAATTTGAAATATGGTCAATACGTAGAATTTATTTCAATACTGTTATCGCAGGATCTTCGAAATTAACTATTTCAAAAAATTTATTCAAGTTCATATCCAATAACTTACATTCAAAATCATTAAATTTTTATTTTAACCATTTTTATTTAATAATTACATTAAATTTACTAATTTAAAATAGCTGAAATTACGGGTCGTTACAATCTCCCCCACTTAAAACTTTTCATCCCCGAAAAGACGTAAGTAAAGAATTTAACATTCGATACATTTTATTCCGAATTATCACTTATAAAACAATAAAATTTCATTAGAAAACTTTCACTACGCTTCTGTTACGCCACTCAGATCGGCTTACGGAAATCATAATTTAGTTATCAAAACAAGTTATAAAAATTTTAAAGTTTAAAGTTTTTCTAACACCCGGATTTACGAAAAATTTCGGCAAAGTCTCTTTTGCACGGCTCGATCGGTACAACTACAAAATGCCACTACAGGCCCCAAACCAACAAAAGAAAACTAAAGCCAAGTGGCTTAATCACAAAACCATCAAATCCAATGTCAAAATAAACATGTACCTTTTTGTCGGCCAATCCAAATTTTCTTGATTTTAAATACCTGCATCTTTTATCAATGATATCCAATCATATAATTTAAAACCATTTTATATTTTTCATTTTCAATTTCCAATATTTGCTTTACTTAAGCCTGTATGATGTACATATATCATTCGTATGCAATATCAAATCTGACCGCTCACTTGATCACACAATTTCGCTTTCGAACTAGTATCGTCCACACGACTCACTAGTGCGAACTCAGATTTGGTTCCTTGATCAAAAACTGTTATTTTCCTTGCATAGCCATATACTATGATAGAGAATTCTAGAATCGATCAAAAATCCATATCCAGGGTTCGCCGTCGAGGATTGAGTGAAAAATTCTAACTCGGATCGATACAAATTATCTCGAAATTCTATGCTCGAATCTGGATCAAGTCGTTATGCGAACAAAATAATATACATACAACTTATGTATTAACTTTCGATATATTTCTATACAATTCATCTATATTAATTTTTTTTACTTATCTTCATTTCATTTAAAATCAATTATTCACAATCCATTCTTCATATTCCTTATTTACTTAGTACATCCATTTCTTTACATAGCATATTCATTAATACTATCATTTCTTAAACATCATTCCATAGAATTTGCTTACTTAAGTTCCTTTTAAATATTCTATACAATTAAATTAAACTAAATTTTATTTTCCAATGGATTCTTAGTCACACCAAATTCTTTTCATTTACATTCATTTTCATAATTTCCTTTAATAACAGATTTATTTGTGAAACATTTTATTAATCATCACTTTAGTTTATAATTATTCTATAAAAGTCTAACTTCTCATATATGACTTTTCTTAGTTTATAATTATCTCAAACGTTTTAAATTCAATTTTACAATTTCTTTGCAAATTTACATTTAATTCTACAACCAGTTTACAAGGATATTCTTGGATTCATTTGTCTACTTTCTTAGGCCCACTTACTTATTCCATTTAGTCACTAATCATTTCATAATGTACTTAAGTGTATAACATTTATTATTACAACTAAATTCCCATTTATATTCATTCTAATTACTTCTAAGTTTGTTTACTTGTATAATATCCCATTACATATCCAAATCATTATTTTTAACTTTTAACATTTGGTAAGCCTTATTATATGTTACTAGAATGCAATTTGGTATTATACAAATTAATCAGATTCATTTTACTTAATGTTCACTATTTTAACTTGTTAAAATTTTCTTTACTTTCAATTTAAGAGTTGCAACTTCAACCCTAACGTTTCTTAAAACATTTAGCTTAGATTTCTTAATTCTCTTATTTATAAGCTCTGGTTATTCAAATATTTCATTTCATACAAATAATTTAAAGATTATTAATTAACAGAACTCGAAGTTTTTAAATGCCCGGTTCATTTCAAATCATTTGAAATAAATATATACTTATATCTTTTGTATATAAAATCATACTTTTGGAGTTTAAACCAAAATCCATTTATCAAAACAATTTCAAAGCAAAGCTTCTCAGAAGTCTCCTCCACTTTGAGACTCGAAAATGAACGTCGATGATGTTGCGCAGTCATCACCGAAATTATTTTTCAGCGACAGAAGAGAGGAGTACTGAAGTCATTCCTTTTAAAATTTATTTGAAAACAATTTGTATTTGTATATACCTTTAAACAATACTAATATTATTTTCCAAACCTCGAAATCATTTTCAGAAACACTGGAATTTAAATTTCTCAAATTCTCAATTTTATATTCATTTTACTTGCAATTCATATTTTGTAAATCACATTTATACCATTTCATCTTCTTCTAATTATATAATAGCTAATAGTTTAGGAATATTGACTAATCAAACAATAAATGATAATAACCAATATTATCATTTCTAACACCTATTCACACTATATATATACCATAATAATTTCTGAAAATTATTCCTTTATATATAAAGTATAATCAGGGTAAAATTATTTCATTTACCCTATTTCAAAGCGATATTATGTCTAATTGACCTGTTCAAGTGTTTAGAGATCCCTATCAATAACGTTAATTACTCGTATTGACCAGAATCCATAAGCCACTCAACAAATCAACCAACACAATATAAAACAATTTTATATCATTAATAAATACGCGCTCATATCTATTAATACACTCAAACTCATTCTAGGGTGCTACTGACCCAATCTCTAATGAGTTACCCCACAAAACTAAGGTTATCGCTAAACCAAAGCTCTAATACCAACTGTAACGACCCACCTTTTTGGATAGTTTAAATCGACAATAAACCATACACATCAACCCAAACCATTCAAAATGGAGGATTGTTAAGGGGGTAAATAAGAAAATAAGAGAAAAGAAGAAGAAAACAAACACAGAATCTCGCAGCGGAACGATAAAATATAATAATCAAATAAACAGTTCATGAAGCTGTTTCTATAATACATTTGATTATATTCAATACAACATTTATTAGGGTTATATATATATACACACACATTAGAGATACATAAATAATGCAGCAGACAACATGATGCAGAAGTAATAATAGTAGTAATATACCAAATCTTCGTTTTCGTCCTCTAGAGTAAGTCTTCAATAAGCTGAAAAACTCAAGACTGACCTGAGCGTAATGAAAAGAACAAAACACTCGAGTCAGGACTAAAATATTCTTATATAAGCCAAATTGATATCGCATATAACACGAGTGTCATGGCATCGGAGATGGTTACGGGTTTTCACATCTCCTATCTAGTGTATAACGTGCGTGCAATAACTCAAGAGATGTTACGGGATTTTCCATCTCTTAAGGATCTGTCAAAATATTTATATGTAGCATAATACGCTATATATATAATGTCTAGTCAGTAAAATAAATATTATTCTTAGCGTTAAGGCTTTACATTAGTCCCTATTAACTCGTTTTTAAGCATTGGCGTACAGTTTGCATTTGACACCACCAGTAGCACGTCGGTAGTCAGGGATGCACCGTGATACGACAACACTAAACCAAAATCGTATGGGTCTCGTATAGGGATAAAAGTATGACAAGGCACGTGAGGCAATGTCCAAGGTAGGATACTACTAGTTCGGGTCGCAGGGCTGGTGGTAACATATCATAGCCATGACTGCCCATCGCGTCCATCCATCCCATATCAAGTCAAAGGGAGGCTATCCCAAATCAAGGTGCACAATCGAAACCAACAACAAGAGTAATAATATGGACCGAGTCTAAGAAAATGGAAGAACGGATGTCCACTCAGGGTAATTAGCCCACTTGGCCCTGTCAAGCCATCCTGTTTTAGTCATTTCAAATTGGCACAAGTGTCGGGGTCTATCCATTATCGTTCTCTTTATTCAAATCCAACAATCGTCGCTAATCCAACCACTTCGTTCTGGAGTCTCCTCCATGTACACAGTTGTTAAAGTGGTTCCGATATCGACAGAGAGTATGCCCATATCCGGCTCCGGTCTCTTTAACAACCAAACGTGGTTTTACACACTGGTTGGTACTTTAACATTTCGAAAGCAATTCATAATTGATATCAAAATATCATCTTCGCTTCATAATCAAATTCGTTTTGAAATCATCATATTTACTCAAAATATACAATTTCAGTTCAAAATTATATTGACCTTAATATCTCGATTTCAATTCCAAAGTTGTTTCGAGTTTCAAATTTGGGTTATAACTTCATTTAACCCAATTTGTATTTAAATCCGTGATTTAAAAATAACACCCTACCCTTGACCAAATTGAATTTTTGAAAAATAGTTTGAATAGTTTTAAAATAGTTTACATAATAAAAATAGTTTAAATGGTTGAATTAGTTGAAAATAGTTTAAATGATTAAAATAGTTTAATATGAAATAGTTTAAGTGTTAAAATGGTTTATATAGTAAAAAAAAATTGGAAAATCAAAATAATTTGAATATTAAAAGAATATAGATTTTAAAACAGTTTATACTAAAATAGTTTATTTGAAAATAGTTCCAAAGCCAAACTGATTCAGTTTCCAAATCTTCTCAATTCAAATCAATTCAATTTTCCATTTCAGTTTATATCGATTCAATTCCGATTTCAATTCAAATTAACTTCGATTCCAGTTTATATTCAAATCAATTTCAATTTCGATTCCAAATTAATTCAATTTCGATTCCAAATTAATTAAATTTTGATCTCAATTCCAATCAATTCAATTCAATTCTCCATTTTTAAACCATTTCGATTTATATAAATTCGAGTTCGATTTTCAAAATATCGATTTAAATCACTTAAATTAAATGTAACTTCAATATTCAATTTAAAATCCATTTTTCAAATAAAATTCAATTCTGAGCTCACTTTCAAAATATCGTTTTATATCACTTTTATTTAACAATAATCCAAGGTTCGATAAAAATCCAATGTTTTTAAAACAAACCAATTTATGAAATTCAATCATATTCTGTTTTTAACTTCAAAATCTCAACTTCAATTATTTAACAATTTCTTTTAACCAAAATTTATTTCAACATTTCGATCTCGAATTCGAGATTAATTTGATTTCTATAAATTTGATTTTTTATTTCTTTTAAATCAAAATCATTTAAATAATTTCATTTAACAAATCCGTTGTCCGTATAAAATTTTCTATCCTATGGCCAAGTGATCGGTTATTTCAATTTAATTTTAGGGATGGATATATATCATTTCAATCCAAATCACAATGTCATAGGTATATATCATTTCAACCTATTTCTTAATTTATTCGAAATAATTCAATTTACAGTTTTATACACTGTAAATAATATACAGGGTGAGAACAGGATATATATAAACAAATAAACATCCAAACATCCAAATATCAACCAATTTGCATACATCATAATCAAACATACAAACAGCAATATAATTCACAGCAGTTTCATAGTTATTAATTTTGGGTAATTTACTGGCAATTCAATTTCAATTTCAAATTTAACTGTCAATATTAATTTATAACAGTTAATTCAAATGACAATCGAATTTATCAAACAACGACCAAAAATTTCATATCACTTCATAAATTCAAATTTAACTAGCATAGAAATATTCTAGTATGTTGTGAGCGTTATAAAACACTCACTTGAGTTTCTATTGTCGCCGAGATGTTCCGGTTTGGAACTAAAACCGAACAACGTCTGATTTTAGCCCAAATTCCAACTGTCTCCAAATCCGACCAAACTAGTTTCATTGCGAAGCTCTTGTCATCGCGATCGCAACGCAAAAAGTTTCATCCAAAACGAAACTTGTATGAAGGAGATACACATTTTATAAGTTTGAATGCAATTTATATAAACAAATTCTTCTTCTTCTTTTTTATAATAAGAAAGCCCATTACCCACGAGGCCCACCGAACTCCATCTTCTTCCCAGATTCTTGCCTCTCCCTGTTCATGATTAAATGAAGAAAATAACCCATAAGCGTGTGCACGTTTCACAAGGGATACAGAGCTAGAGTTGATGAAATTCAAATCCGTCGATTCCAACGATCACCTCACCTCGAACTTGACCTATCCAGCAACACCACTCCACGGCTGCATCACTCCCCTTCACCGCGACCTGGCCACTCCCTCTTGCACCCCATCAGGTCACATTCCTCCTTGGTGCACCACGCCCATCCAAAAGACTACCGCGGGTGCTTCACAACTCAATAAGCCCAAATCCAAACTCCCCTTCAACCAATACTTTCCAAATCGAGCAAAATCGCGAACCCTAGAAAACTGCCGTGCGTCCCATACATGTTGAGCTTCCAAAACATTAGCTACACCATACAAAAGTTATACCAGATCAAAGAGAAAGCTAAAACTAGATTTTAGGAAGAGGTTTGGGATTTTTCCATTGAGTAAAATGAGGGAAACGATTTTTCTAAGTTTCATAGCTTTATCTCTTCACTGTAAATGTTTGCGTGAGACTACAAAGGAGAGGATGCATATAAAAGAAGGTGATGGCGTGTTAGAATGGGTAAAGGTCAAGATTGAATCATAGGAGGCTGATGGAAAGACAGATTTGAAGGGTTGAAAAAAAAAAATATTAAATTAATTTTCAAAATGTCTCGATTTACACAACTCAAAATCTCAAACCCCTATCGAGGCATGCCGCTAGGCGTTCATAATGTTATACCCCTATTCCGAACACAATGGAAAAGGTTTCAACCAGTTATAATATTGAATTTTCGATATAAATTTCAACGCGTTTATATCTCGTACGACCAAACATTAACTCCAAACGTTATGAAATTTGAAATCCAATAATAATACACTATTAGGGACCCAATGGAACTAGTTTCGTAGAAATCCAAAACTGTGCCCAGGATCGCTATTTTAACGTCTCGATTATAATATAAAATTTCCAATTTCTAATTATTCACTTTTAAATCCAATTTTAAATGTTAACAATCATCATTGTTGTTTAAATAAATTTTACATTTACTTCCAACATCATTTTCAATCATATTAAATTCAGAATTCAATTATTCAAATAATTGCAATATTAAATTTAAACAATTTGGATTATTCAATAAATCACTATCTTTTGAAATATAAGTTAATGAACTTATGAAATTTAACTTTTAAAACGAATTCAAATTATAGAACAACTATTTCCAATTTACAGTCATTTAATTCCCGTTATTCAATTTCACTATTGATTTGAAATATGGTCAATACGTAGAATTTATTTCAATACTGTTATCGCAGGATCTTCGAAATTAACTATTTCAAAATTTTTATTCAAGTTCATATCCAATAACTTACATTCAAAATCATTAAATTTTTATTTTAACCATTTTTATTTAATAATTACATTAAATTTACTAATTTAAAATAGCTAAAAATACGGGTTGTTACAGGAAGTGTGGAGTTTCTCGGCCATTCAAATTGAATATGGCGGGGGTCATTAGATTAGGGCTAGGGTTTGGGAATTGAAACGATAAAGGTCCTCTATTTATTAGTAATATATATTACTATTCATCCAAAAATATTTCGAACTCCATTCGAAGCGTGCCGCTAAGCGTTTATAACGTTTTACCCCTATTCCGAACACAATGGAATATATATATCGGAGGCCAATTCCATCATATTTGGAAGATAGGTTTTTGAATCAAATTATTTAAACTAAATTTACTTAAATAAATTTCTACGCGTTTCAGCTTCGCACGATCAAACCGTAAGTCCGATTGATATGAAATTTGAAATCCAACAATAATATAACATTACGGATCCAATGAAACTGGTTTCGTCGAAATCTGAGACAGTGTGAAAAATGACTATTTTTACACGTTAATTAAATATTAAAATTTCCAATTTCTATAAATTAACTTTTAATTATTTTAAAAGTTCACTAACTTCATTCTAATTCAAATAGAATTTAATTCAACTTTAGAATTCATTTTTATTCTTATTTGAATCAATGTTCAATTAATTAACTGATTTAACTTATAATATTCATTTTTCAATATTTAAATTCAATTAAATATTCTAAATTCGAACAACTGAAAACTGGGTCGTTACATACTCAATACTACAAATATATATATCACATACAAAATTTTAAGCTAATTAAATTTTCAACACACGTATCAATAATACAAAACTACAAATCAACATATGAAGCTTTGGTTGTAAATGTTCCAAAACAAAAGGCAGTTAACAAGAAAAAAAATAATGATTTCTCTACACAACAAAAATCACTACAAATTTTTAGTGTACAATGAAGAAGCTAAAGTCTACAAACATTACGGTTCACAAAGACCAAGAAGAAAAAATTCAATTGCCTACACAAATAATAAGTACGAATAGTGGTGAGCTAAAAATATAAACGAATATTTAATTACAACCGTCAAATATATTTGTTAGGCAAACATTTGGCAGGCAACTGGCAAATATTTGACACACTAATTAACGAAAAATACCCATATACCACTTGCAATTGATTATTGCAACTGTATAATATTTAGAACCATGAATAACATACACTGATTTACTTAAAATTTCTATAAGAAAAGATTATGGAAATGTTGCAATCAATATACGGCAGAAAAGGGAAGCAACCATCAAAACCACAAAATAAACAATTTTATTATGTGGATTGTCACCAACAAAAACATTACCTTTTAGTAAAAAGTTATAATTAATAGAAGTAAATTTATGAACATTGAAATTAACAATTTTTGAAATAATACAAGAATGATTTTTCAATATATATAATGTGTTTTATAGAAGATCTATCAAATAATGTGCAAACTGAAGGAAACAAAGATTTATATGAAGACGATGAAATACATCAAAGAAGAGCTAAAATTCTATATGAAATATTCACATACGGAAAATTTAGGTGAAAAACGGGTCCCAAAACACAAAAATTTCTTAAAGATTACATGAACATTGGGAATTACGTTTAAATTTTTGTAGTTTAACCGAGTTGACTAAGTACAATATACTATATTGGAAATTTATCAATGTTATAGTTTCAGTGGAATTAATAAACTATATAGCACTTGTTATTTTATGGCGGTTCATTTAAACAATTTACTAAATTATTGTATGTCAAAATTTGCTTGGCAAAATTTTGTCAGTTAAATAAGATTATTGGCAATTATATAGTTTCATTATGCATGCTTGACTGGTTATATAACATACCCGATGAACAAATTGCTGAATATTTCAGGTGGCAAAAATTGACATAAAAATAATTGATTATTTAATTAAATATTCTATTGAAATTTGATATTTTGATAATAATTCATTATCATTAACCGAGCTTATCAAAAAAATGAAAAGTTAATCGGATGCATGACCTAATCGGGTACAACTGAAAACCAATCTGTAACCGAGTAACAACGGTTAACCAAGCTTATCATTAAAATCAAAAGCTAGTCGAGTGCACAACCTAATCAAGTACAGCAGAAAACCAATCTATAACTAGTTACAATAATGGTTAACCGAGCTTATCACTGAAAGCGAAAGTTAATCGGTTGAAGACCTAATCGGGTACAATAGAAAACCAATCTATAACCGAGTTACAATAATGGTTAACCGAGCTTGTCATCGAAATCAAAAGATAATCGGGTGCACGACCTAATCGGGTATAATAGAAAACACATATGTAACCTAGTTACAACAGTGGTTAGCTAAGCTTATCGCCGAAATCAAATGCTAATCCGATGCACAACCTAATCGAGTATAATAGAAAACCAATTTGTTACAGAGTTACATTAGTTGTTGACCAAGATTCTCATCGAATGATTAACCGAGCTTATCACCAAAACCAAAAGTTAATTGGGTGCATGACCTAATCAGGTACGATAAAAAACCAATCTGTAATTAAGTTACAATAATGCTTAAACTATCGCCTAAATCAAAAGCTAATCAGGTGCACAACATAATCAGGTACAACCAAAAACTAATCTGTAACTATGTTACAATAATACTTAACTGAGCTTTTCAATAAAGTAAAAACCTAATTGGATGAATGACCTAATCAGGTAGAATAGAAAACCAATTTGCAATCGAGTTTAACAATGGTTAAGCGAGCCTATCACCATAAACATATGGTAATTAGGTGCACAACCTAATTGGATACAATAAAAAACCAATCTGTAATCGAATTACAACAATGGTTGACTGAGCTTCTTAGTAAAAGCAAAAGCTAATCGAGTGCAAGACCTAATCGGGTGTAACAGAAAACCAATATATAACCAAGTTATAATAATGGTTAACCGAGCTTATCATCAAAATAAAAAGCTAATCAGGTGCATGACCTAATCGGGTACAATAGAAAACCATTATGTTACCAAATTACAACAATAGTTAACCGAGCTTATCACCGAAAACAAAAGCTAACCAGGTGCACTTAGTCGGGTACAACAAAAACCAATATGTAATCAAGTTATAATAATAGTTAACCGATCTTCTTAGTGAAATAAAAAGCTAATATGGTGCATGACCTAATCTGGTACAATAAGAAACCAATCTGTAACTGAGTTATAATAATAGTTAACCAAGCTTATCACCGAAATTAAAAGCTAATCGGGTGCACAGCCTAGTTAGGTACAACAAAAAATTAATCAGTAAATAAATTACAATATTGATTAACCGAGCCTATCACCGAAAGCAAAAGCTAATCGGGTGCATGACCCAACCCAGTACAATAGAAAATCAATTTGTAACCGAGGTAAAACAATAGTTAACTGAGCTTATCTCCGAAAGGAAAAGTAAAACAAGTATATGACTTAATCATGTACAATAGAAAATCAATCTGTAACCAATTACAATAATGGTTAACCGAGCTTATCATCGAAAGCAAAAGCCGTTGTAGTGCACGACCTAATCGAGTACAACAAAAAAACCAATCTATAATCAAGTTACAAAATGGTTAACCGAGCTTCTCAACGAAAGCATAATCTACCGAGTGCATGACCTAATTGAGGATAATAAAAAACCAATCTAACCGAGCTACAACAATGATTAACTGAGCTTATCACCGTAAGCAAAAGCTAATCGGTTGCATGACCTAATCGGGTATAAAAGAAAATCAATTTGTAACCTAGTTACAACAATGGTTAACCGAGCTTTTCATCAAAAAAAAGCTAATCAGGTGCATGAACTAATCAGTACAAAAGAATACTAATATATAACTGGGTTACAACCATGGTTAACCGATCTTCTCACTAAAAGCAAAAGCTAATCGGGTGCATGACCTAATCAGCTACAACATAAAACCAATATATAACGTAGTTACAACAATGGTTAACCGAGCTACCACTAAAATCAAAAGTTAATTGGGTGCATGACCTAATCAAGTATAACAAAAAAAACCAATCTGTAACCAAGTTACAACAACGGTTAACTGAGCTTCTCACCAAAAGCAATCAGATGCACGACCTAATCGGGTGCAACAAAAAACTAATCTATAATTGAGTTACAACAATGGTTAACTGAACTTATCACTGAAATCAAAAGCTAATCAGGTGCACAACCTAATTGGGTATAACAAAAAAACAAATATTAACCGAGTTACAACAACAGTTAACTGAGCTTCTCACTGAAAGAAAAAGCTAATCGAGTGCATTACCTAATCGACTACAATAGAAAACCAATATGTAACCGGTTACAATAATGGTTAACCGAACTTCTCAATGAAAGCATAAGTGCTAATCGAGTTCATGGCCTAATCGGGTATAACAGAAAACTAATATGTAACCAAGCTACAACAATGATTAACCAAGCTTATCACCAAAAGCAACACCTAAATGAATGCATGACCTAATCGAGTACAATAAAAAACCAATCTATAACCGGGTTACTACAATGATTAACCGATCCTATCATCGAAAGCAACACCTTAAAGGACATGACCTAATCATGAATATTATCAAACATATTGATCGAACAATTATAAGAAAAATGCTATCAAAATTTACAACATCTAGTAAAATAGATAAAATAAAGCAACAAAGTATTTCATATAAAACATAAAAATGGACTATCAGGAAAAAAAGATAAATGCTTGGCAAATGTATAACAAGTAAATTTAGCTTGCTAAAAATATTTGTCAGGCAAATATTTGTCAGTCAAACAATTACATGAATAAATTATATTCAAATAGAACAAATATAGAAAACAATAAGACCACAATGTAAAACTTTTAATTCAATAACATATGTTACAATTGTAAAAATTATTCAAAAACATAAAAGTAAATAGGTACGTAATCTACACTTGATTTCTTAACAAACAAGATCTTTTGATATGACCTAATTTCTTACATAAACCGTAGTGTTTGTACTTATGCACCTCCTCAATTGAGTTAATACATTCTGAAGAAGGAGGCTTTCCTACACTATGTTTAGATGGACGTACTTCAACATCTTTAGGTAAAACATTTATCATTTGAAAATTAACAAGTGGATGAATTAGATGAGAATAAGATGCTCGAAAATAAGATACTTTGAAATAATCATTGATATAAGAATAAACATCCAAATCAAAAGCAAGAATGCTTCTAATAGCATGAGCACATGGAAACCCCTCAAAGCAATGTATATTACAACTACAGTGTCGAACAATCGAATCTACATAATAAATTTGTGATGACTAAACTTCATAAACATTAATAGTAGATCTAGTAACTTCCCATTGAATACCCTTAAGATATAAATCCCTAAAATGACTTTCCATAATAGGGCACAACTGGCTATTCCAAGTTTTACGTAGTTCACATCTATCTTGCATAATTTTCATGAGCTTCACGTGAATTCTATCTAAACAAGTAACGATAGGCAAAAATAATTCCTTTAAAACCCAACAATTAAAAAAAATTCACAATTAGAACTCATTTGCTCATACCGATTTCCAACCAAAAAAAAACATCAGCAAACCTTTCAAAAGGCAAACCATACAAAAATCTTTCCACCTCAACCCTACCAGCACTCCTAAAATTAGACATGTATGTCTATTATAGCAGCATTAGCAATTCAAAAAAACAAAGAAATAATCCATTTATTTTTGGAAACACTTTTTTGTAAAGAAAAAACTCTTCAGATTATTCTTTAAATGATAGTAACAAGAACCATGTGCTGAATCTAGAAAAACTTGAGAAATAATAAGCAAAAGAACCAAATGACGATCAAATACAAAAGTAAAATAATGATCATCATTACATAACAATTCCTTAAGCTTTATTAAAAATTAATACTAATTAGGTTTATCTTCACTAGATACAATGCCAACAACAAGTGGAAAAAAACATAAAATAAAGACAAATAAAAATGTTACGTTCATAAACTAAAAATTGTTGGATAAAATGTACAAATTACAATAATATAGCTCTAGTAAATATTTGCTAGAAAAATACGGCAAATATTTGATATGCAATTATTTGGCAGGCTGAAGTTTTCAAATCTATCAAAGAACTCTAACATAACAAAAAAATTGTATTATCTATTTAATAAATAAATCATTGAAATAAAATAAATTAAAAATTAATAAACAAAATATAGAAACCACAACAGGATAAATCTGGCAAATATTTGCCAGATGAAAATCTTACGATCTACAAAAGTAATTTGAAACAAATCAAACAACTATATTATTCATTTCAGAACTAAACCATACATTAATAAAGTGGAAATTAGGGATACATATTTCCTAGCAAAATGTATAAACTGCAGCAATACAACTTTGGCAAATATTGTCAACAAAATAAGGAAAGATTTGATAGGCAAATATTCGACAAACTGAAATATTGAACAATTATATTGCTGATTTCAGAACTAAATTATACCTTAATCATCATTTTTAGTATTAGCATACATAATACCTTGTCATCTACCTCTCATAAATGTTCCATATAGATATCAAAAGATGACAAAAATTGAATTTATATTTGCATGTTTCATACCAAATGAAAACCCTCTCAAATTCATGACTAACAGGATCACCTTTAATATCAACAGTACTACCATGATTACAAACAACCATAGCTTCACAAAAGGATTTCAAATGATGATATAAAACAAACCATTTCGATGTATTTCTTTAAGAGCTAATCTTTTTCTTGCATATGCAAAATAGTAATTTAAAACCATATTGTACTTAATCTAAAATAAATGAAAATGTCCTTTGTTTTCATTAAAGGATTCCATAAAATAAAGTCAATAACCAACTTCTTAACTAATTTGCTAGAAACAGGTAGATGATTAACATCTATAATACTAGATCCACAAGAATGATTAGGTTGCATAGTCTTAATAACAAAAAAATATGGAAGATTAAATTTTGGAGAAGTATGAACACGAAATGCGCAACCTTCCCGTGAACAAGTAGCAGCAACATGCTCCTTATCATTCTTAACAACATTAACTTTATATCCATTTTTAATACAATATATTATAAGATACAATCAAAACTCTTCAACACCACTAGAAAATCTTTGACCAATACCAGTAAACACGGGACATCTAGAATCATTTTCTAATAATTGTTTCAAAGAGAACTATAATCAACCAAAGAACCAACCATGGAAGAGCTAGATGAATGACCCTAAATAAAAGAACCAACAAATGATGAATTATAAAAACAAACATCAATCAAATTACTTTTGGATTGCCTTGAAATAACCAAAATAAGTAGAACATTATCATTGCTATGAGCAGCAAGCAACAATATACTATGCAAATCAGAATTAGTTTCAATTACTCTTTTCCAATTATCTCTTTCATAATACAATTAAATAGAACCAGGTGTTAATTAAGGTCAATGGTCACATATATTATCTCTCAATCTCAGTACATAAGCACTCAAAAAAAGCCCGCTACTATAAATACCATTATTTAACATAAAAACAATAAGAATATTAATATTATTAGGCCTACAAATACATAAATAATATTAACTTAAAAGAACAACAACATAACCGGGGAAACATTAAAAATATTAATATGGAAAATATTTGTCATGCTAATGCTGGCCTGAATAATAATTGACTGATAAATATTTGTCATCCCGTTATTTTCATAACATTCTACACAATGCCAGATATTTACCAAATTAAAATTATTCAGAAACCACTACACAACATAATACAACTATACCAATTATTATAATGACAAAAATAACAACACTCAATTTGACATGATGCCACAACCATCATTCAATAACAAAAAAATAACTAGAAATAAAAGAAAAGAAAAAAAACCTTAATTCATTCTTTAACAACAAATGAATAGTCTAAGTTTATATACTATAACCATCACTCAATATCTTGAACTAAAATAAGGGAGGAAAAACAATTCAAATTAAAAATAAAAAATAAACAAATAACCTAACACTTACTATTAATTTCAAATCAACGAAAAACAGAGGATAGAAGAGGAGAAGAACAAAAATAATAATGAACTCAAAGAAAATTCATGTTGAAGAGATCAGCGTGAGGTTGAGAGTATGGAAATAGGGAAATCAAATAAATTCCTGCTAAATAGATCAACGCGAGCAGAGATCTGACAGAGGAAGAGATTGGCACGAGTTGAGATGCGAGAGAGGAAGAGCAACGTGAAATTGAAAAAAATGGCAGGAAAAATGAGAGAGTTGGAAATTGAAATTTAAAATGAATAAAGAAGGATGTACAAAAAAAAGAAAAAATGGAGGGATGTAATATATAAAAAGATGAAAAATAAATATGTGCCCCCAATTTTCACTGAAGGTATTCGTTTAACTACTGCTATCTAAGAGGTATGATAGTCAGATTTGAAATTGCATCATAAATTCATCCAGACGTGGATGTCAACATAACAAAAGTATATCTGGGTTTGCTATATTTTAAAGTGGTAATTAAGGACATATCATATTTCTAAAACTTATCAATTTTATATCCTTGTCATTTGTAAACTATATTCTATATCCCTGCTACTTTAGTTTATTATTGTTAACCTGTTTTTTGACCAAGCAGATTTCAACTGGACTTAGAAGGCCAGAACGAGGATAAACGATTCACGAACTTGGAAACATGCTTAGAAGAACAAAATATCATAAAGTTTAAGGAAAAAATAAGCTAAGTGGACCACTCGGTACCGAGATGTACCTCTCGGTACCAAGAGGTTTTTCTTTCACTTAGCACCTCCCAATCTCCTTATACTCCAAGCACTTCTGCAACAAATCATGATAAAGTTCTTTTTCCAGAAGATAGACAAACAACACCGAGGATTTCGAAGAAGAAATCAAAGAAAGTAGGAAAAGACATGTGATATTAGGTGAATTCTCAAAAACAACCTTGATCTTTAGGAAAAAAAGGGTCTAAAATGCATCGAGTTAGAGATAGAGAGGCAAGACAAATAAGATAGAGGAATTTCATCCTAAAAAAACACCTGGTACCTAGAGGAACCTCTCAGTACCAAGAGGTTTTTATGGATATTGGGCCGGCATGTTCCCTCTTGTACACTTGGACTTGCATCTGACTTCAATCAACATGGGCTTCTGAATCTACTTGCACGTTTCTCTTTAAATATCAGCCCTATAGCAATTGAAAAGGGGAATCACACTCTACATCTCCTTCACTCTTATCTCCTTCCCCAAATATGCTCTAGGAACTCCATTGTAAATCTGAGATCAACTAGATTGTGGTCAGATCTGATAAAATTAGTTGTAATTCGAAGAGAAGACAATTAATAAAAAAGATTAAAGTGGACGTAGGCTAGAGATTTCCAAACCACTATAAAAATTCTCGTGTGTTCTTTACTTTTATGTTATTTCCTACTATGTTTTGCTAGGTCTCTAGACTACCTTTGATATTTGGGTGTTAGTTCTAGTTTTGGCATCGACGGTTATTTTTTGTTTTTTAATTTCTAATTACTTCCTTTCTTTATCTAAATCGCATGAAATAGAAAAATGATGTTGTAATCATCGATTATATCTATTTTCAATTGTAATATCTAATCTTCAACTAGAATCCCTAATTTTTTGTTAGTAACCTTAATCTTAAGCTTTATTTAGCTCTAATAGTGCATTATGTTCGTCTCTAGTCGTACAATATTCAGTTGTAATCAAGCATCGGTTATTTGCGTAAGGCAACCATATATATTTCATTGTTTCTCAATTTTTTACTTGATTATTTTCCTGTTTTTAATTTTATTTTGTTCATTTTATTTTTTCAAATTTGATCAGGATTTTGGATTCAAAATTTAACGATTTATTTGGTTTTTAATGGATTTAAGGGTAGCAACAATTTTGTGATATAATTTTTTATCATAAATTTCTAGTACATTTGTTGTAATATTTTTTTTCCAGCTTAGGTATGAATATTTGTCTGCAATTACACATTTTATTAAAATATTTATTTGGTAAATATTTGTCAAACATATAGGAAATTTTAGTCAATCAATTTTTGTTAAACTATATGAAATTTTAGTATGGAAAATATTTGTCAAACAACTATTTGCCAGCAATAGAAAAATTTAGTCTAGCACATATTTGCCATACTAATAAGAATTTTTAGTTTGCCAAATATTTGCTTTATTTTTGTACATGCCAATATTCGTATGGCAAGTATTTCTAAATAGCTAATGTTTCTTACATAAATATTTAACACATATTTTCTATTGTATTTTCCAGTTAATTTCATATGTTATATATATGTATATGCAGGCCTTTCACTGTTGATATTCTTGTTTTTTCTTGTTCGGTAATTATAGTTACAACAAGCGGCTTGGGTTAAATTATAATGTTCTAAGATTAGAAAATGAGTTATGTGAGCATTAACCAGAATTAACACCTTTGTTAACTGAATTGTCATATGAAAGGGATGACCGGAAAAGAGTTATTGAAACTAATTTTGATTTGCATGGTATATTGAATCTTGTTGGTTATAATTGCGTAGAATTTCTAGTTGTTTTGGTTAGTTCGAAGCAATCTAAAGTTTAGTAGATGTTGGTTCTCATGGTTCTCATGGTTCTTCAATTGTTGGTTCTTTTAGTGACGATGGTTAATATAATTCATCTAGTGTTTCGATGCATGTTTCTTCAGTTGATTCTAGTTAATTTTTGAAACAATTGTTGAAAAATAATTCTGGATTTAAAGTATTTGCTATATTGGTCAAAGATTTTCTGGCGGGTTGAAGAATTTCATTTATATCTTTTGATTTATTATATTGAAAAATGGAAATAAAGTTACCATTCTTAAGAATGGTTGGGAGCATGTTCACGTTGTTAATCCCCTAAGTATTGATTTTGATGACAACCATTTAAATATCTCTGCTTTTCTACTATTAATAATGTAAATATAATCTACTGTTTTGCACCTAGTTTTTTTGAAATACCAAAACTACCCTTTAGTATTCTGCATCATCCTTCCATCCTAAATCCTGTCCTACTTCCCAAAATCCCTAACTCTAATTCGTCTCCCTGTCTTTCGCTATGAACTTCGTATTCTATCTTATCTCCTGCTTCACTGAGTGCAACTCGATCTTTGCTGCGATCTTGGGTTGAATCTCGGATTTGAATCAACTGGGAAAAAATTGTAATATAATATCCACCCTCCCAAAGTTACATCCATCTCCTCCTTAACATCTCCCGCTCTTTTTAAAATTATCTCAATGTCAGGGAAATAGAAGGGGGAAAATAATCTTTATGTACTGATGTTGTCGGTTCCTCCTGCACTAACATCACCGCATTGCACCCAACGTCCTTCAATGTGAGTTTTATCGATTTGTCAAAAATGTTCTTTGATTAGTAATTGATTTTTGGTTTAGGTTGGTTTTATTTGTTTTAAAATTGTTTGTTTGATTAGTATTGAAGTGGACTCCCCAATCATTGAATTTGTTGTGGTAGGGTACCATCACTCTTCAAATTTATAGGTAAGAAAATATGTTTTTGTAGTCTTCAAATTTGTCTTTATGAAACTCGATCCTAAGCGAGACTCCAAAATATCCCCCGAGAGAACTATCCCTGGAATCTTTGCGTACTTTGACTATTATATTGCTTGATACGTAGATGACATATCCGAGAACCTTGGATTCAAATTAGGAAGCTTATTTTTTGTAGTATAATTTATGTTTTAGCTAGAAGATATACTCATGATTTATGGTTTCAGCGCAGAAGTTGTGGTAATTTAGACAAGGTAGAGGTAAAAGGTAAGTATTGTTCATCTTCATAACAATTCTCAAGTGGCCTTTTTAACATAAATTTGTTTTATAAATAGAACATTTAATAGTTTGTGCATCTATATTATAAACCAGACATTCTACAAGAAGATCATATACAGATTACATGTTTACAATGAGTTGAGTCAACAAAATAAACAAATATTCAGATTTTACATATTTTCAAATTGTCTAAAATAGTAATGCAAAAATAGTTCTGAAGTATGTAGGTAACGATCATTTTGTAGGTTTTAAAAATGCTCTCAGCACTATTAAAAAAAAGCAAGGCATATTTAGATGCAAACGTGAAAATAACATTAGAATGAGGTATTTTATTAAAAAATAGAGAGGCAAAATTATTTGTTATACTGTATGTGGGATTATCTATCACTTTATTTATAATAACATTGTTAACGTTATTTACCATATATATGAGTAATGTCCAATTTTGTTTTTGAATATGTTATACGTCTAGTATACCAAAACAGAGACTAATCAATAATAAACTCGTCTCACAAGTTTACAAATCAGATTTCCACTACTTTGGAATTCTGTATTAGCTATTTATAACAATAAGTATGTTGTAATTAATTACAACAACAAACTAATAACTATAGTAATAATAACTATAGCGATAAATCAAACGTTATACTATTTAAATAAATAGTACAACGTAGAAACAAAAATGATATATATATATATAAATATATAAATAAACTAGAAATCTAACCGGTTGAAGAAGGAAATTTCATCTGAGGCTTGTCGTAACAATTTCCTTAAGACTTTATTCAAAGTCTCCCAAGATACAACAGACGTAAGCTGCTCGAGATCGTGATGTGTATGATCTTCTGTGTGATAGGACTGATTATGATTTTAAGAAATGAAGATAAAGAAGAGATAACTCGGTTTTAAAATTAAGTGAGGAAAGTGATCAGGTTTCCTCCTTATTTATAGCCGAATTCCTAATGGCTACACCCATTGAGAAAAGTAGCATCCCTTCATTTGCAACGGCAAAAAGTGTTACTGTTCGCAACAGGCACTTCCTTTCATTTGCAAGGCCAAAAACTGTTGCTGTTTGCAACAGCCGCGTCCGTTCGTTTGCAACGGTCATCTGAAAAAATCGTGTCTCTTCATCAGTCTGCAATGGTCACAACCGTTGGAAAATCCATACCTATTTAAACACACTTCTATTTTAAAACCAGTCCATTTTTAGGCAAAAATATATGACACAGCCCAATCTTATTGGACCCGCACCCGGCCCGGTCGGTCGGACGGGCGGGCGGCAGCGCGCGCGCGTGTGTTAGTCCATGGCCATATAGGTCCCCCCCCCTCGCACAAAATTACCTGACCCTAAGGGCCAATATAGGGATTGAGAGTACACTATATAAACAAGAAAATGGACTTATTTTTGGCGATGTGGGATATATCTCATTCACTATTTTTGAGAATTCTAACAATCTCCCACATGAATGATGATATATGTCTCCCCCACACAAAGTGTAATATCACATAGTTCATATGAAAATAATGCTATATCGAGGATAAGTAGATATTTCACTTTGAACTTTCCCTAGTTAAAACTTATCGGATATACTTGGCTAATCGGTGAATTATTTCATCTTGAACCGTCAGCCGTTATTGTATAACCAGACAATAAGCTTTACAAAGCATTATTTCCCTTCACATCCAATCTCTTGGTTGTGTTCATTTTGGTCCTGAACAATTTTTGGTTTTGCGAGTGTTTATAGAGAATAAAAGCCTTTAATATTCTCATAGAGCCGACCCAGCCCACACTAACATAGGCGATCACAACCATTAAGAGTATCCTACATATACCCACTTGTTATTTTCAAGATATGGTCATCATTAAAAAACATTGTTTTATCCTTTTAATACTTCTGTAGGCATGCATTTATATTGTGCACCATAGGAATGGAGTAGGACTAAGTCCAAACAAATGCATTACATCTTGAGTTATTCAAAACTGGTTTGCCCATTGATCCTAGTCCATGGGATCTCCAATCGCTAGGATAGGTTTCCGTATAAGATAACTCTTGTTGGTTTAGGCTTTTAAACCCATTCCCCTCGATGCGCAGTTAATTTTCTCTATTGATAAACCTTTAGTAAATGGATCCGCTAGGTTATCATTTGTTCACACATAATCTATGGAAATAGTTCCATTTGAGAGTAACTGCCTAACTGTGTTATGGCATCAACGAATGTGACGTGACTTTCCATTATACACAAAGGTTTGCGCTCTTCTTAATGCTGCTTGGTTATCACAGTGTATGCATATGGCCAGTACAGGTTTAGGCCAAAACGGAATATCTTGTAAAAAGTGACGAAGCCATTCTGCTTCTTCGCCTGCTTTATCTAAAGCGATGAACTCTGATTCCATAGTGGATCGAGCTATGCATGTTTGTTTAGTAGATTTCCATGACACTATTGCCCCTGCTAAGGTAAAGACATAACCACTCGTTGATTTTGATTCCTCTGAATCAACAATCCAGTTTGCATCACTATATCCTTCTAAGACGACATGATATTTTCCATAATGTTAGGAATAGTTTGTGGTATTTTTTAAATATCCAAGCACTCTCATTAGTGCTTTCCAGTGTTCCTTCCCTAGGTTGCTTGTATACCTGCTTAATCGACTTACTGCATAAGCTATATCTGGTCTTGTGCAATTCATGAGATACATGAGACATCCTATTACACGAGAGTATTCCAGTTGCATTACACTCTCATTAGTGTTTTTATGCAGCACTTCCGATGGATTATACGACGTTCGTACTCCTTGAATTCCTAAATTATGAAATTTTTCAATCACTTTTTCTACATAATATGACTGAGATAATTCAATTCCATTAGGTGTTCTTATTATTTTGATTCCCAAAATAACATATGCAACTCCTAAGTCTTTCATATCGAAATTGTTGATTAACATCTGCTTAGTGGTCTCTATTACCTTAGTATTTGGACTGAAGATTAGCATATCGTCTTTGTATAGACAAATCATCACATATGATTGTCCAATTTGTTTGTAATAAACACATTTATCACATTCATTTATACGAAAACCATTTTTCATCATGACACTACCAAATTTTGCGTACCATTGTTTTGGAGCTTGTTTTAGTCCGTATAATGATTTGACTAATCTACATACTTTGTTTTCATTCCCTTTGGATATAAAACCCTCAGGTTGCTCCATGTAAATCTCCTCATCGAGATTTCCATTTAAGAATGCCGTCTTTACATCCATTTGATGAATCTATAGATTATAGATGGATGCAATTGCTATTAACATTCTTATAAAGGTTATTCGTGTTACTGGTGAATAGGTATCGAAGAAGTCTACACCTTCTTTTTGACAATATCCTTTGGCTACCAATTTTTCTTTGTATTTGTCGATGGAGCCATCTGGTTTCATCTTCTTTTTGAAGATCCATTTACAACCAATTGGTTTTATTCCAGATGGAAGATCAACTATTTCCCAAGTTTTATTACTCAGAATTGAATCAATTTCACTTTGGATTGCTTCTTTCCAACATGAGGATTCAGAAGATGACATTGCTTCCTTGTACGTTTGAGGTTCGTGTTCTAACATATATGTTAAAAATTCCAAACCAAATGTCTTGGAAGTTCTTTCCCTTACGCTTCTTCTTGGTTCAACTTTCTCAGTTTCACGATGAGTTTCATCTTCATGTGATTTACTCAATTCTTCTCTTGTCCTTTTGGGGACATTATTTCCTTCATTTCTTTTGTGTGGAAACACATCTTCAAAGAATGAGGCGTCTCTTGATTCCATGATTGTATTTACATGAATATCAGACTTGAATACCAAAAATCTATGGGCACTACTATTTTGGGCTGGCCCAAAATAGTAACAATCTACTGTTTTTGGTCCAAGTTTGACTTTCTTGGGAGGCGGAACTGGAACTTTTGCCAAGCACCCCCATGCTTTGAGGTATTTAAAACTTGGTATGTGTCCTTTCCATAACTCATGTGGAATTGTTCCTGTTTTATTATGAGGAACCTTGTTTAATATGTGATTAGACATATTTAAGGCTTCCCCCCACAAGTTCGTCGGTAGGCCAGAAGTTAAGAGCATCGCATTAATCATATCTTTTAATGTTCTATTCTTTCTCTCAGCTATACCATTTTGTTGTGGTGAATATGGTGCTGTTGTTTGATGAATTATACCATTTTCGGCACAGAATTGTTCAAATGGTGATTCATATTCTCCACCTCGATCAGATCTCAATATCTTGATCTTTTTATTTAACTGATTTTCTACCTCAGCTTTGTACTTCATAAACGATGTAATTGCTTCATCCTTGCTATTTAAAAGATATACATAGCAATATCGTGTATAATCGTCAATAAAGGTAATAAAGTACCTTTTCCCACCTCTTGTAGGTAATGATTTGAAATCACATAAATCAGTATGAACCAAACCTAGTGGTTCGGTGCTTCTATCAACTGTATGAAATGGTTTTTTGACCATTTTTGCTTCTACACATGTCTCACATTTGTAGTTTTTATCTACTTGGAATTTCGGAATTAATCCCAAGTTTGATAGTTTTTTCATTTTTCGGAAATTTATGTGTCCTAATCTATCATGCCATAGTAAAATTTCATGCTCAAGCAAATAAGAAACTTCAATTTTATTAATAGCATAATCAGAATACATAGTTTTATTGCCGACAACGACTACATTTGCCTTAAATAGGCCATCACATAAATATCCCCTTCCTATATACATTCCAGCTATGGACAGAACCATCTTGTCTGACTCGAAGACCATTTTGAATCCTTTCTTTGATAGCACCGGACCAGAGATGAGATTCTTGCGTATGTCTGGAACGTGGAGCACGTCATTCAACTTGACAGTTTTTCCAGAAGTAAACTTGAGGATTACTGTGCCACTGCCTTCGATCATGGAAACTGCAGAATTACCCATGTAGAGTTTTTCTTCCTGATCAAATTTCTGGTATGTAGAAAACATGGATTTGTCAGAGCAAACATGACGAGTAGCGCCTGTGTCCACCCACCATTAGTTAGGGTTCTGAACCAAATTGCATTTAGATATAACTGCTGAAAAATTAGACTCGTCTACTTCCATGTTATCCACCATATTTGCCTCTGAGGTGCGTTCCTTCTTGTGTCTGCAATCTCTAGCGGCTTGTCTTGCTTTTCCACAAACCCAACACTTAGCCATTAAACTTCTTGGTTCGTTTGTTGTCTTTGGGTTTGTTTTCAGGCGCTTTTCTCTTCTACGGGAATTTCTTCTTCTTGTTTTTCATGAAATGCTCTTTGTTCTTTGACTCTTCTACCACAAATGCCTCTTCGCTTTGTTTTGTCACTCCGCGGTTATCAGCCTCAATTTTTAGTCTGACAATATGATCTTCTAAGGAAATCTCCTTTTTCTTATGTTTCAGATAATTGCGGTAGTTTTTCCAGGATGGTGGTAATTTCCCTGTTATCGCTTCAACAAGGAAGGATTCTCCAACTTTATGTCCTTCTGCTTCAAGTTCATGAATTATGAGTTGGAGTTCTTGCACTTGACTAGTTACAGATTTGGAGTCAACCATTTTGTATTCAATAAACTTATCTACGATGAACTTCTTTAAACTGACATTCTGCGTTTTGTATTTATGTGAAAGTGCAGTCCATAAGGATTTTGCTGTCTGGTGTGGCTGATATACTTTATATAGTACTTTATCCAAACAATTCAGAATGTAGTTTCGGTACAGGAAGTCTGAATGCTTCCATGAGTCAATTCCGAGAAAAACAGCTGCATCTTTTTCTCTAGTTTGTCTGTCTTTAGGCTTTGGTTCATCCTCCTCGATGCACTTCTGCAGCCCTAGCGTGGTGAGATAAAAAAGCATTTGATTTTGCCATGTTATGAAGTCATCACCATCTCCTTTGAACGGATCAGGCTTGTTGTGATAGTAGCCTTTGTTGATAGTTCAATTGTTTCCATCTCTGTTTTAGTGAAAACAGGAAAGTCTTAAGATGTTATACGTTTAGTATACCAAAACAGAGACTAATCAATAATAAACTCGTCTCACAAGTTTACAAATCAGATTTCCACTACTTTGGAATTCTATATTAGCTATTTATAACAATAAGTATGTTGTAATTAATTACAACAACAAACTAACAACTATAGTAATAATAACTATAGCGATAAATCAAACGTTATACTATTTAAAGAAACAGTACAACGTCAAAACGAAAACGATATATATATATATATATATATATAAATATATAAATCAACTAGAAATCTAACCGGTTGAAGAAGGAAATTTTGTCTGAGGCTTGTCGTAACAATTTCCTTAAGACTTTATTCAAAGTCTCCCAAGATACAACAGACGTAAGCTGCTCGAGATCGTGATGTGTATGATCTTCTATGTGATAGGATTGATTATGATTTTAAGAAATGAAGATAAAGAAGAGATAACTCGGTTTTAAAATTAAGTGAGGAAAGTGATCAGGTTTCCTCCTTATTTATAGCCGAATTCCCAATGGCTACACCCGTTGAGAAAAGTAGCATCCCTTCATTTGCAACGGCAAAAAGTGTTACTGTTCGCAACAGGCACTTCCTTTCATTTGCAACGCCAAAAACTGTTGCTGTTTGCAACAGCCGCGTCCGTTCGTTTGCAACGGTTCAGAACTGTTGTTGTTCGTTGTAACGGTCATCTGAAAAAATCGTGTCTCTTCATCAGTTTGCAACGGTCACAACTGTTGGAAAATCCGTATCTATTTAAACACACTTCTGTTTTAAAATTAGTCCATTTTTTAGGTAGCAAAAATATATGTACAGCCCAATCTTATTGGACCCGCACCCGACCCGGTTCGGTTGGTCGGACGGGCGGGCGGCGGCGCACAAAATTACCTGACCTTAAGGGCCAATATAGGGATTGAGAGTACACTATATAAACAAGAAAATGGACTTATTTTTGGCGATGTGGGATATATCTCATTCACTATTTTTGAGAATTCTAACAGAATATGCATAATGTTAATATAAAAATCAAAGGTATGGATATAATTGCACTAATTTATGTATTATCCTTTGTTTTCCTATTAAACCTATAACGACCCGTAAATTTTAACGGTTTTAATAACGTAATTAACTGGAATTTTGTGAAATTTTAAATAATTGAATTTGGAAATAAAAATTTATATTTAAATTACGTCTATATAAACATAGCAAATGGTAAATTTTCATCAGATAATATGGAAATTTATTTTCTTCTGTAATTTTATTTAAATTTAAATCAATTAAATTTGATGTAAATAAATTATTTCTTAAACCTGAATATTTTTATATAATAAATTTGTAAATCATCTTTTGAGTGAGACGTCATATATCGTTTCTCCAAATTTGAACTGCTATTGCTCATTTATCTTATTTTCGGCGTTTTAGCAGCATTTTTTTGTACCGATTATCGACTTTTGATAGGACAGTCATACCACTAATATCTGTATACCATTTTGATCGTCTTGTCGTGCTGATCTCTGCGGTATATTGACTTCTGTGTTTCAGTGTCCGGTACGCAACGAACCCCGCGTAACGGATAATCGTATCGATACCCGTTATTTTGAACCTTTGGTCTTTCTTTTGCCTTTTCGTATATCCAATCTGCGAAATTGAATGTTCATCTATTTTATATTCCTAGAAAATTTAATTCCATTTGACTGTACTCATTCATCTTCTTCCTCTCCCCTCTTTCTTTTTTTCCATTTCCGTGGAAAATATATATTTATGCAATGCTTCATATTTGAAAAAAAGAAAAGAAAAAAGTTGCATTGCCAAGAAACCAGAAACCGCACCACTTCCCTAGAGCCGACTCACCGGCCTCCACCTCCATGGCAACTTCTATCTCTCCGCCATGGCCGAACAGTGCCACCTAAGCACCCCACTTTTGCCAGCCTATCCCTCAGGTCCACCGCAAGCCTGGGCCTCACCAACCCTGATCGCCAAGGACCGAAGCCCTCCAAGTCTTCCCAGCTGCTGCCTTCTTTCCACAGCTAGCAAGCCTCCTCCTCGCCATCACACTTTTCTCCATCTGCCGGGTTACACGCGACCGCATGCAATTGATCTAGTCAGCCTCCTTCACTTCTTTTATTCATATATAAAGTATACATTATATATACATGTACAGTATTCATTATATTATAAAATGCAGTAGAATTTATATAGATGTTTATATATATGATTTACTGAGTTATATATATTAGCATATATGTGTAAATGAGTTTGGTTTTATATATGTGTTTTAAATTTAAAGAATATATGTATATAGGTCATATATTGGTGATTGTAAATATGCAGGTCTGCATATGCTTGTTTACACATACTTATATTTTGTTATATGTCTAGACTACAAAATTTTAGTCGCATGCATATATCTTTGTTTACAATACAATCGGCACATAATCTGAGTCTATAATAGTTTACATATATTATATGTTGCTCACAGTATAATGTGGTATGATAGTACGGATGAGTTCGGTTTATGTAACGACCCGGTATTTCGTGCCATTCGCATACGCACACGTCGGACTTGAATTGCTCAAAATATCAGATTATTAATTTATAATTGGCAAAACTCAGCATATACAGTAAATAAATCAATCATAGAATCACAGACACAGAGTAGTACAATAATAATGCAGTGGAATAGATAAATAGTAGTTCATGAAGCTACTATATAAACAGCAGAGTTTGAAATAGAATACAACAGAAAATCTCAAATACAGTGAAGTCTCCAGTACAAACAGATGACCTCTGAACAAATCAACTGGAAAAGCTGAAAGCTAAATCAATAGTTGGATCTCCAAACGAAGTTCCAAACTCCAAAGGTGAGTCTCAAACGCTGTATCACTCAGTCTGACCCGAGCGTAAAGCAAAATAAAAAACACTCGAGTCAGGATCAACATTCTTATATCAATAAATCCAACTCAAGTGAAATATCAACTGAAATACAAGTAACTCAAAGGATGTTTGGGATAACCATCCTCTAAGGATCCGTGGAACTATCTACAATGTAGAAATATACGCTATTAACAACCAAACGTCATTATAACACCGTGGTCATTTCAAATTAATTTATACTTCAAAACCAAAATATCATTTCCATGTCAAATATATATATATATATATATATATATATATCCAAATTATAGCACTTTAAAACTAAATTGATAATTTCATATATATATTATTTAACTTCATTATTATTTAGTTTTGAAATATTCGCTTAATAAATCCATTATTATTTAAATAACCTTAAACTTTACATTAAACTAAATACTCCCTTCGATTTATTTAAAACTTTAAATATCCATTTGAATCACTTTAAATCGAAACCAAGTAATAAAAAATACCTTAAAACCCTCAAATTCAATAAGCTTCAAATCAATTTAATTAAACAAAATTCTTAATTAAATGCAATTTCGAATATATTCAAATTTATCTTCCCAACCTTAACTTATAAAATCATTATAAAGATCTATTTTTAAAATAAAATTTTAAATAAATACTTATACATATTATATATTAATTAAATCATACTGTATTAAATTAAAAATTATTATTAAATCTACTTTATATTAAAACTTATTTATATATAAAATATTTCAATATTAAATAAAACCATATATATTTCCTTTCAAAACCATAGAGATCATTTTCAAAATATTTATATATAGACCGACGGTGTCTGTATATAATTTCTATCCTATGGTCAAGTGATACAGATACTTATCATTTCAATCCATAGTTTAAATATATACGGGTATATATCATTTCAACCCGAAAATCCCAAATTCAATTCGATGAAAATCGCTTGGGTTTATCATTTCAACCCATAACGATTTTCCCTTATTCTACAGATCGTTCGGGTATGTATCATTTCAACCCATAGAGAATTCTACACTAACAGGGAACTTGTAGAGTGATAACAGATATGATAATAACATAACAGGCATATATCATCAATACAATATAATATAAACAACAAGATATGGTGTCATATCCCACAGGTAAACAGTTTCAGATAATAGCATATATAAACATTTTAAATAACTATAGCAGTATATTTCATTTGTCGTCTCTATTGAAATCAAATTTAATAAATACAAGAACGTTAATCGTGAGTGATTGCTCACCTTTCGAGGCTAGAGAGGATAGACAACAGAACAAGCTACAAATTCCAAAACGAAGCAAGATTGGCACAAATTCGACTAATAGGGCTGATGACAGAAATTGATGGGAACAAATTAAAATCTGTTTTGATATAAACAGAAAACATATACATTATTATTATTATATATATAATTTCAATATTTTAGTTTAAGACAAATATGAAAATAATATATAAATTTCAAAATCATTGTTCTTCAAGCATTAAGGATCAAAGATATATATATAATACTCACAACCATTACCAAAACAAAATCTTAACACGTATGTGTAAAGCGGTTTTGAAACCAAATGATATATATATATATATATATATATTAAAACCAAATCCTATATACATACTAATATATACAAACATTGTATACAAAACATTATATACTAATATATATCAAAACTGTTTCAACCAATATACAATACTGTAACAACAGTATTTATAAAAATATATAAAACAAACCTATAGCTAAACTTATATAACCCAAAACTAGTATGCTATATATAAAATCTGTATAAAAATGCAGAGATAAAATATAATGCAGAGATAAAATATAATGGAGAGATAAAATATACATATATTATATAGTATCAACCGATCATAAAACTTATGTAAACTTTATATATACAAAATGTCATATATATACTAACATATATACACTGTCGAACCATATATATAACTAACATTTTATATTGGAAAACCGACATATCTTATTATTACCACACTCAGTTTTAATACAACATAACATAATTTAAAACATATAAATTGACATAGGCTATATATATGAGTAACATACATAAAAAAAAACTAAGTATGCATATCCACGAAATAATAATATATATATATAACATAGTTTTCAACATATAAAGCATATATATGTAAACTCTGCATAGAATAATATATATATATATATATCACAGACTTAATATATATATATACACACGAATAGATACTATATATAAAATATACTAATATAATATAAACTAGTATAAACTTATACTAAAAATAAATGTAAATATATGCAGACTATCCATGTATAGGAACCAAGTGTTCGTAAAAAAAATGCAGACTGTCTTCAATACAACACATATATAATTTCTTATAAGAGACTCATATAAAGTACATATATGTACTTTACAGATCCAATACAAGCTAATATAACTTTATGTAGAACAAAACACTATATATATGCTGCTGTAAAGCTATTTAAACAAGTACACATATACTTTAAAATATAATACATGCTTTTAAACATCTATAAACTGCCATATAGACACAAAGATATATATGTATATCTAATATACAGGTAATATACTTATATATACTCCATGTTATAAACTAACCACATTTACTGGCAGACCCAAACTAATGTGATCTAACATATAAATATATATATATATATATATATATACATAAAACATAAAACTGTCACTATATATATATATAAATAGAACTTTAAAATATATAGTAAGAGGCCGCACTCATAATACAATGTAGAGTTATAAAATACTTTACAACATATATATATATATATACACACACAATCTATACTCAACATATCGTATGTAAGCACAAAAATATGTATCTAACTATCAATACATTTCAGTATTCACAAATTTCAAACCAATATATATATAAAGTAGTTTTTTTTAAAACTTATATAATATGTGTACATACCGAAGAAGAGGCTGCAAATATGAGGCGTAAGAGGAACTTGGGTCGGTGGCTGTCGATATGGTTAGGAGGAGCTGTAGAGAAGGGGAAGAGGAAAGCAGCTGTCGGTGGGATCGGGGTGATGATCAGGTTATGGGGTTTGGGTCGGAGAATTCTGCTGAGGTGGGAAAATGAGGTGAGTGGAAGACAGGTCTGGATGAGGCTGGAGCAGTTTTGGTTCAAGGGAGGAAGGGAAGGCTGAGGCGGTCGCGGTGAGGGGAGTGGGGTGTCGCTCGGAGGCGATCTTGGCTGCTTCGGTGGTGAGTGAAGGCCGGAGAAGGTGATGTCTCGGTTGTGGGAAGGTCGGCAGGGTAGGCGATCTCGGCTTAGGTGATGGGTGAATCGGAAGGCGGTGGTTCGGTGGATGATGGTGGGTGACTGGTAGGTGAGGGTGGGCGAAAGTAGGCAGGGTCACAGGTAAATGAACAGGGCGAAGAATGGGTTTGCAAGTGTCAGGCTATTGGGATGAAAAGAAGAGAACAACATTTTTAAAGTAATATAAATATATTTTAATTGATGCGAATATCAAGGGTCCAGAGTTTGAATTCAGATATTATTAAAAGCACAGCTGTTTTAGTTGTCTCAGGGAAGCAACGAAAAGGCAAAGAATCAAATATAAAGTGAAAGAAGGGTCAACGGTAACACATTGATTTAGCTGAAAACTTTAAAGCAATTTATTATCGTGGGTTGCACGGTTTCAAATTGAAAAAGCAAAGAACCCCAAAAGTCATAGATTTCGGTACCGATACGACGCACGATTTTATTGTTTCCATTGCGTACCGGACCTTAGAATACACAAATACATATACGGCAGATATCAGCACGACGAGACAATCAAAACAGCACACAGATATTAGTGGTACGATCATCCTATCGAAAGTCGATAATCGGTACCATAAATGCTGCTAATTTTCCGAAAATAAGGTAAACGGAACAATAGCAGTTCAAATTTGGGAAAACAAAAGATGACGTCCCACTCGGAAGATGATTTACAAATTTGTTATATAGAAATATTCAGGTTTGGAAAACATTTTATTATCATCAAATATTAACTGATTTAAATTGAAATAAAACTGCACAATAAAATAAACTTTCATATTATTAGATGAAAATTTTCCAATTGCTATGTTAAATTAGACGTATTCCAAATATCAATTTTTTTCCAAAATTTTATTGTTTAAAATTTCACAAAATTTGGTTAATTATGTTATTAAAACCAATTAAAATTTCCGGGTCGTTACACTCTCCCCACTCAAAACTTTTCATCCCCGAAAAGGAAGGAGATAGGAGAATAGAACAACCAGAAAGAAAAGATAGATTGAAATGCAAAACAAAGCAATTAATTTAAAACTACATAAGTAATTAATTTTATACCACATGTAACATCCCAACATTTTACTTCAACTATTCAAAATCATACTGATTTAAAATTTAGATAAATTAATATCCAATAATTTGGTTTAATCCATTTTATTAAATCAATAACTATTTATTATATCTGTATTTTATTGATTTGATTTAATGTGTAACAACCCGCATATTTCACAATTGTATATTTAAATGTTTTATTTAAATATAGCATCGTTAATCAAATTAAAGTTTGAAATGTCACTTTTTGCAAACAGTCGAATTAGGACTCGAGACCACTTCCAATGAGTTCAAAATGGCGTTTGCGACTTTTTTGAGTATAAACATCGATAGGCTTGAAGTTGAGTGAAATTTTGATATTTTCATTTAGGGCTTTGAGTTTGGGTTTCAGCCCAATAACCTAACACCCAACCCATCTAATACCCTAACTCCCACTCCACTCCACTTCATTCCTTCATAACATTTCCTAACACTCAAGCTAAAGTAAAAATAGGGGAAGAGAAAGGAAATTAGAATTCCAAGCCCTAGATTGATTAGGAAATACAAATTCTAGCTCCAACATCAAAGAGAAGCTTAGGTAAGTATCCTCTTCTTCTTCTCCATCTCAATCTCTCTCCAATTTCAGAAATTTCCTATAACCTAACTTAGAAAATATTGCTTATGATCTTAGATTTGAGGGCCTAGAGTTGAAATTGAAGAGTAGTTGATCTTTTCTTTGCTTTAGAGCTTCTCGTTTGTTGTTTTTGGGTTAAAAGGTGAGTTCTTTAACTCACATCTACATCTATAGCTATCATTGTTGTTAGGTATGAATTTCTAACATTTGTGCATATTCATTTGCTTTTTATTTGAATTGATTTGGTGAATTTTCCAAATTTTGGTGTTTTGGTCCAATTTTATGAAAATCCTACTATGGATGTTTGGACATTGATATTTGGGGTGTATCGAAGAGCCTTTAAGGCTGGGTTGTCGCTTGGCGTAAATCCTTAGTCGTCGTTGCTCGTCCGATCGCTCCCGATACGTTTTGGCCACTTTGGCCTAGGCAAATTGTTGCCCAGACCAGGTGACCAGACGTCTGGTTTGGACCTGGAGAGAAAAATATAAGCACGCAGAATATAAAAAAAGGCAGAGACTAATTCCAAATGTCTGAAATTTAGGATTAGACGTCTGGATGGGTCTCAGACGTCTGAATTGAAGTTTCAGACGTCTGGGGGTTCTCTGGATTATTTCCAGAGAACAAATCTAGACATCTGGATTCTAAACCAGACGTCTGGTTAGTTTTCAGACGCTTGGATTGAACCTCCAGACGTCTGGAATTGAGCAGTTTGCCTATTTGCTTATGTTTTTGAGTGGATTTCCTATTTTTAATCGATTATTGTTGAACCGGATAGTTGTCATCACTTATTATCGACTTTGATGACTTCTTTCTTTGGATTTTTGGGAATATCCATTTGATGGATTTGATATCGATTTCTATGGTTTTGATTCACGTCTTCGAATGTGAATCTTTGGTGATTGATTGTTTTTACAATCATTTTTGTGATTTGTCACTTTCAAATACAAAGGTTTCTATACTAGTAGTAAATATTCAAACTCTTTCACAAAGATGTTTTCAACTCTATTTTAATACAAAGCTCGTTTTTAAAACCGTTTTCCAATCTATTAGTATATACAAACCTTTACCTCATTCGTATGAGAAATCTAATTAAACGGCTTAGCAAAACAAGTGGTATGAAAAGCTTTCGTTTACTTTGTTGGTTAATTCTTAGACTTGTTCGATTGAAATCTTGTGACAATTTTTGAGTGGAAATCTACAATTTGTTCGTAAATATTTAAGTTATAGGCTGACCTACGGGCTTTATGGAGTTCAGTTCACCGGGCGTACCGTTATTGCACTACGTCTTTGTTCCGAATTATTTGAGTTTTAGGATCATCGGGCGTACCGTTATTGCACTACGTCATTGTTCCGAAATATTTGAGTTTCAGGTTCATCGGGCGTACCGTTATTGCACTATGTCATTGTTCCAACTCATTTGAGTTTCAGGTTCCTCGAGCATACCGTCATTGCACTACGCCGTTGCACCGGCTTTATGGTTAGCGACCATGGGATAACATTATGTTTGTGATACACGTGTTGGTGAGTTTTCATGCTTCCTTTTATGATAGGCCTTCCCCCTTTTGTGATTTCTGGATTTCTAGTTGATGATTTCTAGAATTTGTGTTTCACCAATTTTTGCGATTGACATTGATATGTTTTGGTGAATAATTTAAAGAATATGACATTCTTTTTGGTGCTTTGAGATTCTTGAGATATTGTATGATTTTTGTTGTTATTTGATGTATACTTGTCATAATGTGGCATTTTTGTTATCATACGTTTTTGGTCATATCTCTTATCCTATCTCATTTTATATGATATTTATAGCTAGACTGATCCATTTATTATTTTCTTCTTAAATAATACTCGGGTCAGACCGAGGTATTTCAGGTGCTCCTGCTTGACTTCTTATCAGGGTCCTTCACCTGACTTTTGGCTGACTACTTTAGCATAGTAGTTTTTGTTAGTATACATTTGAGATAGAGACTCCTTGATGTATACTTATTCTTTTGTCTAGCACTTGTATCTATTCTTTTGTGATGTAGCGGATCTTGTTTGACCACTACTTTGAAGTACACTTCTAAGTGTTATATTCATATATGTTTCTGCCTTTATGATATGAATATCTGTGACTGATTTGTGTTATGTTTATTTCTATATTTGATTCCGAAGGCCTCATAGCCACTGTGTGGTAGCTTTGAGTTTGTATTTGATATGTCGAATTTCCTCTTGAAATGAAATGTAAGTTATATTATCTGACATATCAGTACTCGCACAAAGCAATTACACAGATGGTCGCTCCTCAACAGCCTTATTCTTCGTGCTAGTCGACGGCATTACCCTGTAGTGTCCTTGGCTAGTGTGAGTATAGAGGTGGGGCGTCACAGCTTGGTATCAGAGCCAAACTTCGGAACAATGTAGAATAATTTAGCAAAGATCATTGTCCTAAGTCTTTCTTAGGAATCGTGCCATAGGATTTAATTCGAGTCTTCATACCGTTCTATCCTATTTTCTTTTGTGATGCCTTGTTTTATCAATCAAGTTTGTTTGATATTCATTCTGAGAATAAGCTTTTTCCTCTTCTTTCTTTCTTTCTTAGAGAAGAGAAATGGTTAGACCAGGCCGTCCCAGTGCCGGTCAATCTAGTGCTACTCCTCAGGATGGAGTATTTATGTCTGCTCAACAACTTTTAGATCTTGTGAACAATGCCCAAGCTGCCGGACCCATTCCAGTGCCTACTCACCCTAAATCCAGGTTTGCACGCTTGTGCAGAGATTATACCGCTTTGGGTGGAAGGCCATTCAAGGGATCCGAAAGTGTTATAGAAATCCAAGCTTGGCTTAGATCGTGCGACCGCATCTTTTCTCGCATGAATCTTATTGATCTTCATCGAGTCCAAGTGGCTTCTAGCATGCTCCAAGAAAGAGCATTAGATTGGTATGAGCTTTTGATTTCGGAAATTATTGAAGCGGATCTTACTTGGGAGCAATTCCGGGAAAGATTCGAATTGAAGTTTGTGCCGGAGGCTGAAAAAGTAACTTTAGCCCGACGCTTTATTGACCTTGTTCAAGGTGAATCTTCTGTGACGGATTACGTCGCTTCTTTTGAATCTCTCTCTAAATTTGGGGTCGAATATATTAATACCCCATTGAAGAAAAATCAGAGATTTGTCTATGGGTTGAATAAGAACCATAAAAAGCCTTTACTTCTGAAACTAGAAGTTTCTTTCGATCAGCTTGTAGATATCGCTCTTCGACTTGAAGAGGCCGATAGAGAAAGTGATGTTGAAGTTGTGCGTGCCAAACAGAACTTCAATAATAACATGAAGAGGCCTATTAAGTTCAAAGGCCCCAATCCCTACAAGAAAGGGAAGCAAGAAACTTCGATAGCAAAGACTCCTACCTCTAGTCATGGACGATGCTACAATTGTGGTTCTACGGACCACTATGCAAATGAGTGCCCAGAACCATTTTTTTGTCGTTATTGCAAAAGTTCGGGTCATCTTTTATCTTCATGCCCCAAACTTCCAAACAAGAAAGTGGGAAAGCTAAAGGTTGTGCAAGCCCCTGTTAACACTTCTCTTGGCCAAGGTATTTCTCCTTCTATCCTTGATGGCATTATTTTATTTCGTGATCTTCCTATTTGATTTCTTTTGATACGGGTGCGTCCTACTCTTTTATATCAAAAGAACTTGTTGATTCTTTTTCTTTAAATATTATGGGCTTGATGATTTCACTGAGAATTGCGAATCTGGTTTGTGGATCCGCAATACTCAGTTTACTTTATGAAAATGTCGAGATTATTTTATGTGATTGTTCTTTTCGAGCCGATTTGCATGTTATGCGTTACTTAGGCTTCGAAATTGATTTTTTGGGAAAGGATTGGCTTGATCATTATGAAGCCCATATCCTATGTCCTGAGCGGACTATCTATCTTCGACATCCTCAATTTGTTAAGCAGATTTCTATTTTTCTTAATGATTTCGATTCCAATTCGGTGGCATCATTTTATTCTTTAAACCTACACGATGAGGAAAATGTTATTTCTCTCATTCAAGTAGTTTGTGAATTTTCTGGTATTTTTGAGATTTGTCTTAGGATTATCACATAAGTAATCTATTGTGTGGTGCTAAGGTATTTTCAGCTCGACCTTGCCACCGGTTTTTATCAACTACGAATTGCGGAGGGTAGCATTCCACTTACCGCATTCCACACTCATTATGATTCTTGTGAGTGGTTCGTTATGTCATTCGGTTTGACGAACCTTCTACCTTATTTCATCCATCTTATGAATTGAGTATTCTACGAATATCTCGATGAGACCATCCTTGTATTCATTGATTATGGATGAAAACAAAAATTTAAAATTTGCAAATCTTTTTCATAAGATATTTATAAGTATGATTGGATTTTGTTCTTAAAATGAGCAAGGAATATTCGTAAAAATTTTAAGTGACATGTTTATCATATAGAAAATGATTTTGTGTTGTTTTGCCCATTGAGTGCTTTAAGAATTCTAGTCGATGCGCTTGATCAACGTTATCGATAGGAATCTCCTAAACACTATGATGAGACAGTCAAACACGGTAAATTGACTTGTAATAAGTAATTTTTCTAAAAAGATGATTACATAAAGTTAATTATAATTTTGAATGTCTTAGCTTTTCGGGAAAGAGGATCAATTAAAAGAACTCTTTTCCGATGCTTTTATTCTTGCGATTCCCGATGGGAAGCAAGAATTAATTGTTTATACCGATACTAGTCGTATTGGTTTGAATGCCGTTCTCATGCAAAAGGGAACATGTTCTCGCTTATGCTTCTAGACAATTAAAGCTTGTCGAGACTAGATATGACACTCGTGATCTAGAGCTCGCGGCTATTGTTTTCGCTCTTAGAATTTGACGTCATTGTCTATTGGGAGAGAAATTTGTTCTCTACACCGATCATAAATCTTTGAAGTATTTATTTTCTCAAAAGGAACTTAATTTACGTCAACAACGTTGGCTCGAGTTCCTTGCATCTTATGATCTTGATATTCTCTATACTCCCGGAAAGGGGTAATCGAGTTGCCGATGCCCTTAGTCGTAAGCAACAAGCAGTTGTTTCAATGATGATATCCAAATGGAATGATCTCGAGACTTTAACCACTTGTGAGATTCGAGATTGTGAATCCAATTTATGTTCATCTCTTGTTTTGTGTAGCCTTGAGGCTCATCCTTCTCTTTTGGACCGTACCTCTTTTGGCTAAACTCTATGTCAAAGAAATTGTTAAATTGCATGGAGTTCCTACTTCTATTGTTAGCGATCGTGATCCATTATTTTACTAGTGGATTTTGGTAAGGTCTTCAAAAGCTTTAGGAACAAAGCTTAATTTTAGCACCGCCTATCGTCCTCAATCCGATGGACAAATGGAGCGTGTGAATTAAACTCTTGAAGATCCCCTTCGTGCATGTGTTCTTGATTTTGGTGGAAGTTGGGAAGATCATATTTCTCTTATTGAGTTTTCCTATAATAATGGCTTCCAATCTAGTATTGGTATGGCACCTTTCGAGGCACTCTACGGGAGGCCATGCCGATTTCCTTCGTATTGGCTTGAAGCCGGTGAGAAGCTAGTTTTAGGTTTAGATTTTATTAGTGTTCATTTATGTTTCACCTATGAAAGGTGTTGTGCGTTTCTGTTGATCGGGAAAATTAGCACCTCGATATGTTGGTCCATTTCCCATCACCGAACGTATTGGTTCCGTGGCTTATCGCTTTTTATTACCGGCTCAATTTTCTCCTATTCATGACGTTTTCCACGTCTCTCAACTACGGAAATACCTTAGGGATTCCGATTCTATTCTTGAGCCCAGTGTAATTGAAGAAATTGAAGTTTCACCAAATTTGACTTATGAGCAACATTCTATTCGTATCATTACTTCGGAGGTTAAACGCCTTCGAAATAAAGATGTTCTTCTTGAGAAGGTTCAATGGTCCTCAAATCCTAAGGATTGCTCTTGGGAATCTTGAGAATTCATCGAGCAAACACATCCGAACTTACTCTTTCGTGCTCTTTATGGTGAACTTCTCATTTCAAAATTTCTTCTTTTGTGTTGTTATGCCTTAGTATGGTTGTTACTTTTTATCTTCCTCTTAATTATTGCGAGGACGCAATTTCTTTAAGGAGGGGAGTTTGTAACAACCCGCATATTTCACGATTGTATATTTAAATGTTTTATTTAAATATAGCATCGTTAATCGGATTAAAGTTCGAAATGTCACTTTTTTCAAATAGTCGAATTAGGACTCGAGACCACTTCCATTGAGTCCAAAATGGCGTTTGCGACTTTTTTGAGTATAAACATTGATATGCTTGGAGTTGAGTGAAATTTTGATATTTTCATTTAGGGCTTTGGGTTTGGGTTTCAGCCCAATAACCTAACACCCAACCCATCTAATACCCTAACTCCCACTCCACTCCACTTCATTCCTTCATAACATTTCCTAACACTCAAGCTAAAGTAAAAATGGGGGAAGAGAAAGGAAATTAGAATTCCAAGCCCTAGATTGATTAGGAAATACAAATTCTAGCTCCAACATCAAAGAGAAGCTTCGGTAAGTATCCTCTTCTTCTTCTCCATCTCAATCTCTCTCCAATTTTAGAAATTTCCTATAACCTAACTTAGGAAATATTGCTTATGATCTTATATTGGAGCTTCTAGAGTTGAAATTGAAGAGTAGTTGATCTTTTCTTTGCTTTAGAGCTTCTCGTTTGTTGTTTTTGGGTTAAAACGTGAGTTCTTTAACTCACATCTACGTCTATAGCTATCATTGTTGTTAGGTATGAATTCCTAACATTTGTGCATATTCATTTGCTTTTGATTTGAATTGATTTGGTGAATTTTCCAAATTTTGGTGTTTTGGTCCAATTTTATGAAAATCCTACTATGGATGTTTGGACATTGATATTTGGGGTTGGGGTGTATCGAAGAGCCTTTAAGGCTGGGTTATCGCTTGGCGTAAATCCTTAGTCGTCGTTGTTCGTCCGATCGCTCCCGATACGTTTTGGCCACTTTGGCCTAGGCAAATTGTTGCCCAGACCAGGTGACCAGACGTCTGGTGACTAAGTCCAGACGTCTGGTTTGGACCTGGAGAGAAAATATAAGCACGCAGAATATAAAAAAAGGCAGAGACTAATTTCAAACGTCTGAAATTTAGGATCAAACGTCTGGATGGGTCTCAGACGTCTGACTTGAAGTTTCAGACTTCTAGGGGTTCTCTGGATTATTTCCAAAGAACAAATCCAAACGCCTGGATTCTAAACCAGACGTCTGGTTAGTTTTCAAACGCCTGGATTGAACCTCCAAACGTCTGGAATCGAGCAGTTTCCTATTTGCTTATGTTTTTGAGTGGATTTCCTATTTTTAATCAATTATTGTTGATCTGGATAGTTGTCATCACTTATTATCGACTTTGATGACTTCTTTCTTTGGATTTTTGGGAATATCCATTTGATGGATTTGATATCGATTTCTATGGTTTTGATTCACGTCTTTGAATGTGAATCTTTGATGATTGATTGTTTTTACAATCGTTTTTGTGATTTGTCACTTTCAAATACAAAGGTTTATATACTAGTAGTAAATATTCAAACTCTTTCACAAAGATGTTTTCAACTCTATTTTAATACAAAGCTCGTTTTTAAAACCGTTTTCCAATCTATTAGTATATACAAACCTTTACCTCATTCGTATGAGAAATCTAATTAAACGGCTTAGCAAAACAAGTGGTATGAAACGCTTTCGTTTACTTTGTTGGTTAATTCTTAGACTTGTTCGATTGAAATCTTGTGACAATTTTTGAGTGGAAATCTACAATTTGTTCGTAAATATTTAAGTTAAGCCAGTGGTTATGGGACATGAAGCTAAACTCATTTATTTACTAGCTTAGTGTAATCGACACTTCTTGATGATCGATGATGATCATTTTATAGTTTAGACTAGCGATGTGCGATGTCTCTTTGTCCGCGTGAGGGACTGTACCCAGTTCTATTGAGCTTCGTCTCATTTTTATAGGCTAGCAACCTACGGGCTTTATGGAGTTCGGTTCACCGGGCGTACCGTTATTGCACTACGTCGTTGTTCCGAATTATTTAAGTTTCGAGATCATCGGGCATACCGTTATTGCACTACGTCGTTGTTCCAAAATATTTGAGTTTCAGGTTCATCGGGCGTACCGTTATTGCACTACGTCGTTGTTCCAACTCATTTGAGTTTCAGGTTCCTCGAGCGTACCGTTATTGCACTACGCCGTTGCACCGGCTTTATGGTTAGCGACCATGGGATAGCATTCCGTTTGTGATACACGTGTTGGTGAGTTTTCATGCTCCCGTTTATGATAGGCTTTCCCCCTTTTGTGATTTCTGGATTTCTAGTTGATGATTTCTAGAATTTGTGTTTCACTGATTTTTGCGATTGACATTGATATGTTTTGTCAGTATTTGTGTTTTGGTGAATAATTTAAAGAATATGATATTCTTTTTGGTGCTTTGAAATTCTTGAGATATTGTATGATTTTTGTTGTTATTTGATGTATACTTGTCACAGTATGGCAATTTTGTTATCATACGTTTTTGGTCATATCTCTTATCCTATCTCATTTTATATGATATTTATAGCTTGACTGATCCGTTTATTATTTTCTTCTTAAATAATACTCGGGTCAGACCGAGGTATTTCAGGTGCTCCTGCTTGACTTCTTATCAGGGTCCTTCACCTGACTTTTGGCTGACTACTTTAGCATAGTAGTTTTTGTTAGTATACATTTGAGATAGAGACTCCTTGAAGTATACTTATTCTTTTGTCTAGCACTTGTATCTATTCTTTTGTGATGTAGTGGATCTTGTTTGACCACTACTTTGATGTACACTTCTATGTGTTATATTCATATATGTTTCCGCCTTTGTGATATGAATATCTGTGACTGATTTGTGTTATGTTTATTTCTATATTTGTTTCCGAAGGCCTCATAGCCACTTTGTGGTAGCTTTGAGTTTGTATTTGATATATCGGATTTCCTCTTGAAATGAAATGTAAGTTATATTATCTAACATATCGGTACTCGCACGAAGCAATTACACAGATGGTCGCTCCTCAACAGCCTTATTCTTCGTGCTAGTCGACGGCATTACCCAGTAGTGTCCTTGGCTAGTGGGAGTATAGAGGTGGGGCGTCACATAATGTATTAAAATCAAAAGATTTGATTTCACTTTATTAGCATATGTTTCAAAATTTCCTTTTCAAAACAAAATTTATTTGATTTAGCTTATTTATTTAGCCATCTATTTGACCCTAGTTAAGTTGCTTTCCCTTAAAATTTCAATTTCACTATTCTTAAGTTCATATTTATTTGCTTAACTAGCGTCCTCCTTTATTTATTTAATTTATTCCACTTAATATATATTTTGCAACATATACTACGTGTATAAACATCTTATAACCATATAATATTCAACAAATAAATTTTTCCATTTTTCTCAATTTATTATTAGTAAATTCCCTTAACAAATATCATCTTTGATATTCTCTTTCTTATCCTGGTGTATACTATCTAATTTACATTCTAATTACATTTAAACTTTCTTGGTAAGTTATATTAATGTCCTGAGTGTAATTAAATACTATACAAATTCTCCTTCTATCTACAACCTTTATACTAAGCCAGATTTTAGTTTGATCAATTTATCACTTAAGTTTTCTTCTTGTACAACCCTTTATTATATCCTAACATTTTGACTTTTTGAATATTCTAGGCAAGTTATATATATTAGAATGCAATTTAGTGTTATACAAATAATTTTGTTTAAATTCATTATTTTAGGTTGGTTTGATTCTATTTATCATTTCAGATATTCCAATTATTCAAATATTTCACTTTATTTCAATAATTGAAACCATTTCTTAATATAAAACTTAAGATTCAAATTTTCAGTTTCACTTATTTATATGAAGATCAATCACTTACATAAAACACTAAAATTTACTATTAAACCATGTAGTATATACATAAGCAGTATTTTTAAACATTTTAAATTATTTAGAAAGAAAGAGAAAAAAAGAAAAAGAAAAAGATGATCAAAATATCCTTTATATAATACTTTATCAAAATACTTTTATAACTCGATGTCTTAACGGGTTTATCCTCGTTCTTGCAGACTCTGGCCATGCGTTGATCAGGTGCAAAGCTAGAATTCCTCAAGTACTTAGTAGACCTGTTTCAACACCTAGTGAAAATACTCGAAAACCTTCAAAACCGATATGGAAAGTAAAATCCAAACAAATCAACCGAATCAAATCATGGATCGCAGATACACAATGGTTACGCCTGGATCCCCCAAGAAACATCCGTACCTTTTAAGCAATCACCGCCTTGCGCATTTCGCCATGATAACAAAATCTGTAGACCGCGTATACACAATGGTTACGCCTGGATCCCCCAGAAAACATCCGTACCCTTTAAGCAATCTCTGCCTTGCGGATTACGCTACGAAAACAAAAACTTGTAGACCGCGGATACACAATGGTTATGCCTGGATCCTCCAGGAAACATCCGTACCCTTTAAGCAATCTCTGCCTTGTGGATTACGCTACTAAATGACCATAGATCGTAGATACCCAATGGTTACGCCTGGATCCCCCAGGAAACATCCATACCTTTTGAGCAATCACTGCCTTGCGAATTACGCTATGCAGTCGAGTTCGTAAGACCATGGGTAACGCCATGGAATTCGAAGGACACTCGAGTATCATATCCGGAAAACCTAAATCAGAGAGAATAATATCGATAGAATGAATCCACAATGTGGCCACAAAGAAGATATCAAGCAGAAGGAACTTTCCATATCTTTACTTCAAAAATATGTATCATATAGTACCCTTTCAAATCAATTTCAAATATCCTACTTATATAAATTCCATTATATATAAGATTTCATTTTCAAATCGAATACTTTCCAAAATCAATAGTATATCAAATCACACTTATATAGACTTCGATTATATAAGATTTCGCTTTTCAAATTGAGTACCTTTCCAAATCAATAGTTTCGAATCAACTTCATACTTATATAACTCAGTTTTACATAAGTTCGATAACTCCCAAATCAAATATTTAGAAAAAAATAAGGTTCTCAATTTCAATTTGTTTCAATATCAGTTCAGTTTCAAAATCATATACGGTTTCACCAAATTATTTCTTCCAAATTAAATATCTTCAGTTTCAAAGTTTCCAAAATAATGGGTTTAGAAAATAATCCAAGTTTCCAAATCAACAGAATTTAAGTCAAACAAATTCATTTCCAAAATCATCATATAAATACTGGGTTTTAGATTCCAATCTATTTTCAAAACCAAATATTTTTCTCAAAACCAATTATACCCAAAAATGATTACCAAGTTTACAACCATCCCTTTAAAACCTTTAAACTATTTATTTCTATTTGAAAGATCCAATTTAAATTTTGAAAATTATTATTCTATATATACACATATAGTTTTATAAAGGATGTTACAAAGTTAAAAACATTTAGAATTAAATTTTATTCAAAACATTTCAAAACTAAATTTCATATTAGTATAATTCAAAATAGTCTTATTCATTTCCTTAACAAAACAGTTTCAAACTTACTTAAATCATATTACTTCATACTTAAATATACAAAACTAAACTTATATACTTTATCAAATAATTTTTTTTACTTTTCGAAATTACTTATCTTTGAAAATTAAACCTTGATTTGGAAGTGTTCGAACATTCAAAATAGTCGAAGAAATCAAATTTCCAATCCAAGAGTTGGAAATCAGCAACCAATCAGTAAATCAATTTCAATTGAAAGGGTTATACCAAAACAAATCCGAAACTTAAGGACTAAACACCAGACTCACTTCAAATCGTTTCAAATATATACATATATCTTTCGATTATCAAATCATACTTCGGAATTTGAAATCAAAATTGGTTTCACAGAATCAATCGCATAGCAAAGCTACTAAAGTGGCCTCTCCCCCACTCTGAAACTCGAAAATCAATGTCGATGATGCGTGCACTCATCACCGAAATTATTCTCCAACGACATAAGTGAGTTCTAGACTTCTATTTTCTTGAAAACTTCTTTGAAATTTCTTTGAAATCATTGGAACTCATTTGAAGTCATTTGAAACGTTTCTTATTCAGAAAATACTTTCAAATCGTATAATCATATATTTTCAAAATCTTAAAACCAATTTTCAAAATACCGGAGTTTAGTTTCTCAAATTTCCAATTCAAAACCCTTCAGTTATAAATCATTTTTATATAAATCAATTTCTTATATAATTTTCAAATTTTCAAATCCTTTTGAAACTTCAAATTCTAGTTTTTTAAAAGGTATATAATCCTTATCGAATACATTTTCACTTATGATTATAGAATATAATCATACTTATCAAAATAAAAATTTCGATATATAAAACAATTTCTAAAATACAAACAAACACGATTTTTCAAAGGATGATTCAAGAATGGATTCCAAACAAAGATAGAGATTCAAATTAGAGGAACTCTAATCAAATAGAATTTTGATTCGAAGATAGGCTCGATCGAAGATGAGATAATTAAATTTCAAAATAGAAGATGGATATACTTATATAAATCGCGGTGACCTTAACCGGTTCAACCATGGCTTCAGGAATATGATCGATGCGGAATTCTAAGGCAAATCGACATTCGATCGCCAGAGATAGAATTCGGCATAATAAGAGATAGCAGCATCTAAATCGAGGGTATAGAAATCTCCGGTGAATCAATGCCAATTATAAAGGAGTTTCACCCCTTTACAAATCATTCAAAGGTTGGCGAGATCGCCGATTTTTATAGAGATCATTCGAAGCGGAGTTATGGGATGCTCCAGAATCAAAAGAATACAAATAGGGGGAGACAAGAATGGTTTCAGAACAAGTGGGAGCGTTCCAAAATTCAAAGGAAACCGAATCAAAGAGGAAGAGATTCAAGCACGAACAAAAGTAATTCTGTAGTTAAATCTACTACATATGCTAAGTTTGCCTAAAACCTGGCTCTGATACCAACTGTAACGACCCGGTATTTCGTGTTATTCGCATCCGCACATGTCGGACTTGAATTGCTCAAAATATTAGATTATTAATTTATATTTGGCAAAACTCAGCATATACAGTAAATAAATCAATCACAGAATCACAGACACAGAGTAGTACAATAATAATGCAGCGGAATAGATAAATAGTAGTTCATGAAGCTACTATATTAACAGCAGAGTTTGAAATAGAATACAACAGAATATCTCAAATACAGTGAAGTCTCCAGTACAAACAGATGACCTCTGAACAAATCAACTGGAAAAGCAGAAAGCTAAATCGATAGTTGGATCTCCAAACGAAGCTCCAAACTCCAAAGGTGAGTCTCAAACGCTGTATCACTCAATCTGACCCGAGCGTAAAGCAAAACACAAAACACTCGAGTCAGGATCAACATTCTTATATCAATAAATCCGACTCAAGTGAAATATCAACTGAAATACAAGTAACTTAAAGGATGTTTGGGATAACCATCCTCTAAGGATCCATGGAACTATCTACAATGTAGAAATATACGCTATTAACAACCAAACGTCATTATAACACCGTGGTCATTTCAAATTAATTTATACTTCAAAACCAAAATATCATTTCCATGTCATATATATATATATATATCCAAATTATAGCACTTTAAAACTAAATTGATAATTTCATATATATATTATTTAAGTTCATTATTATTTAGTTTTGAAATATTCACTTAATAAATCCATTATTATTTAAATAACCTTAAACTTTACATTAAACTAAATACTCCTTTCGATTTATTTAAAACTTGAAATATCCATTTGAATCACTTTAAATCGAAAACAAGTTAATAAAAAATACCTTAAAACCCTCAAATTCAATAAGTTTCAAATCGATTTAATTAAACAAAATTCTTAATTAAATGCAATTTTGAATATATTCAAATTTATCTTCCCAACCTTAACTTATAAAATCATTATAAAGATCTATTTTTAAAATAAAATTTTAAATAAATACTTATACATATTATATATTAATTAAATCATACTTTATTAAATTAAAAATTATTATTAAACCATATATATTTCCTTTCAAAACCATAGAGATCATTTTCAAAATATTTATATATAGACCGACGGTGTTTGTATATAATTTTCTATCATATTGTCAAGTGATATGGATACTTATCATTTCAATCCGTAGTTTAAATATATACGGGTATATATCATTTCAACCCAAAAATCCCAAATTCAATTCAATGAAAATCACTTGGGTTTATCATTTCAACCCATAACGATTTTCCCTTATTCTACAGATCGTTCGGGTATGTATCATTTCAACCCATAGGGAATTCTACACTAACAGGGAACTTGCAGAGTGATAACAGATATGATAATAACATAACAGGCATATATCATCAATAACAATATAATATAAACAACAGGATATGGTGTCATATCCCACAGGTAAACAGTTTTAGATAATAGCATATATAAATTTTTTAAATAACTACAGCAGTATATTTCAATTGTCGTTTCAATTGAAATCAAATTTAATAAATACAAGAACTTTAATCGTGAGTGATTGCTCACCTTTCGAGGCTAGAGAGGATAGACAACAGAACAGGCTACAAATTCCAAAGCGAAGCAAGATTGGCACGAATTCGACTAATAGGGTTGATGACAGAAATTGATGGGAACAAATTAAAATCTGTTTTGATATAAACAGAAAACATATACATTATTATTATTATATATATAATTTCAATATTTTAGTTTAAGACAAATATTAAAATAATATATAAATTTTAAAATCATTGTTCTTCAAGCATTAAAGATCAAAGATATATATATATATATATATATATATAATACTCACAACCATTACCAAAACAAAATCTTAACACGTATGTGTAAAGCGGTTTTGAAACCAAATGGTATATATATATATATTTTAAAACCAAATCCTATATACATACTAATATATACAAACATTGTATACAAAACATTATATACTAATATATATCAAAACTGTTTCAACCAATATACAATACTGTAACAACAGTATTTATAAAAATATATAAAACAAACCTATAGCTAAACTTATATAACCCAAAACTAATATGCTATATATAAAATCTGTATAAAAAAATGCAGAGATAAAATATAATGTAGAGATAAAATATACATATATTATATAGTATCAACCGATCATAAAACTTATGTAAACTTTATATATACAAAATGTCATATATATACTTACATATATACACTGTCGAACCTTATATATAACTAACATTTTATATTGTAAAACTGGCATATCTTATTATTACCACACTCAGTTTTAATACAACATAACATAATTTAAAACATATAAATTGACATAGGCTATATATATGAGTAACATACATAAAAAAAACTAAGTATGCATATCCAAGAAATAATAAAATATAGATATATATATATATAACATAGTTTTTAACCTATAAACCATATATATGTAAACTCAGCATAGAATAATATATATATCACAGACTTAATACATATATATACACGAACAGATACTACATATATAATATACTAATATAATAAAAACTAGTATAAATGTATACTCAAAATAAATGTAAATATATGCAGACTATCCATGTATAGGAACCAAGTGTTCGTAAAAAAATGCAGACTGTCTTCAATACAACACATATATCATTTCTTATAAGAGACTCATATAAACTACATATATGTACTTTACAGATCCAATACAAAGCTAATATAACTTTATGTAGAACAGAACACTATATATATGCTATTGTAAAGCTATTTAAACAAGTACACATATACTTTAAAATATAATACATGCTTTTAAACATCTATAAACTGCCATATAGACACAAAGATATATATGTATATCTAATATACAGGTAATATACTTATATATACTCCATGTTATAAACTAACCACATTTACTGGCAGACCCAAACTAATGTGATCTAACATATAAATATATATATATATATACATAAAACATAAAACTGTCACTATATATATATATAAACAGAACTTTAAAATATATAGTAAGAGGCCGCACTCATAATACAATGTAGAGTTATAAAATACTTTACAACACATATATATATATATACAATCTATACTCAACATATCGTATGTAAGCACAAAAATATGTATCTAACTATCAATACATTTCAGTATTCACAAATTTCAAACCAATATATATATATAAAGTAGTTTTTTTTAAACTTATATAATATATGTGTACATACCGAAGAAGAGGCTGCAAATATGAGGCGCAAGAGGAACTTGGGTCGGTGGGTGTCGATATGGTTAGGAGGGGCTGTAGAGAAGGGGAGGAGGAAAGCGGTTGTCGGCGGGATCGGGGTGATGATCAGGTTGTGGAGTTTGGGTCGGAGAATTCGGCTGAGGTGGGAAAATGAGGTGAGTGGAAGACAGGTCTGGACGAGGCTGGAGCAGTTTTGGTTCAAGGGAGGAAGGGAAGGCTGAGGCGGTCGCGGTGAGGGGAGTGTGGTGTCGGTCGGAGGCGATCTTGGCTGCTTCGGTGGTGAGTGAAGGACGGAGAAGGTGATGTCTCGGCTGTAGGAAGGTCGGCAGGGTAGGCGATCTCGGCTTAGGTGATGGGTGAATCGGAAGGCGGTGGTTCGGTGGATGATGGTGGGTGACTGGTAGGTGAGGGTGGGCGAAAGTAGGCAGGGTCACAGGTAAATGAACAGGGCGAAGAATGGGTTTGCAAGTGTCAGGCTATTGGGATGAAAAGAAGAGAACAACGTTTTTAAAGTAATATAAATATATTTTAATTGATGCGAATATCAAGGGTCCAGAGTTTGAATTCAGATATTATTAAAAGCACAGCTGTTTTAGTTGTCTCAGGGAAGCAACGAAAAGGCAGAGAATCAAATATAAAGTGAAAGAAGGGTCAACGGTAACACATTGATTTAGCTGAAAACTTTAAAGCAATTTATTATCGTGGGTTGCACGGTTTCAAATTGGAAAAGCAAAGAACCCAAAAGTCACAGATTTCGGTACCGATACGATGCACGGTTTTATTGTTTCCATTGCATACTGGACCTCAGAATAACAAATGAATATACGGCAGATATCAGCACGACGAGACGATCAAAACGGCACACAGATATTAGTGGTACGATCATCCTATCGAAAGTCGATAATCGGTACCATAAATGCTGCTAATTTGCCGAAAATAAGGTAAACGGAACAATAGCAGTTCAAATTTGGGAAAACGAAAGATGACGTCCCACTCAGAAGATGATTTACAAATTTGTTATATAGAAATATTCAGGTTTGGAAAACATTTTATTATCATAAAATATTAACTGATTTAAATTGAAATAAAATTACACAATAAAATAAACTTTCATATTATTAGATGAAAATTTTCCAATTGCTATGTTAAATAAGACGTATTCCAAATATCAAATTTTTTCCAAAATTTTATTGTTTAAAATTTCACAAAATTCGGTTAATTACGTTATTAAAACCAATTAAAATTTCCGGGTCCTTACAGTTTATATATAAAGTATATAAGTTTTATATGTTGTATATATATTAGTTTATTAAGTATATAAGTTTATATATGGGTTTAATTTGTATATTATCGCATATACAGTTTGTATATTCACTGTTATAGTTGGTCTAATAGTTACAAATAAAGGCAGTATTATACATAGTGTTACAGTATATATATGTGAAGAAAATTTTGTGTTTACTGTATACATATGCTTACAGTTTATAGTATAAATTTGATGTGTTTAAAATATATATAGTTATGTTAGTACTGTGTATATATATGTATATTATATGAGTTGTATAATCTGTTATCTTCCGATTTTGATATAATATATATATGTTAGCATATTTGGATAGTTGAAAAGTGTATATAGAGTTTTAAATATATATATTATGTATATAAGTTTGATTTTATATATGTGTTTAACTGATATGGATTGGAAAATGTATAACATGAATATTTTATTCAATATGTACTTTAATGTTTGTTTTAAGTATTGTTTGGCTAGTATATATTTTATATAAGGTTACTGTATATATACAAGGTTAGGTATGTATTATCTTATATATACGTGTTAGTTTATATGTATTGATAAATGTAAGTTTGCAGGTGGGAGTTGCTGATTGTTTATGTATATTGGTTTTATAATAATTATTGATTTTAAAAGTATAATGAGTGTGTAAGTTGATATTTAGGTTTATATATTAATTTATATAGATGAGTATACATAAGTTTGGGTTTTCAAATTTTATATTGATTTCAGAAATATATATATATATAATATTCCTTTCGTTTTAGCTTATATCAAGCTAATTTGATTTGTTTCATCGATTTCTGTTATCAGCTCTATCCGTCGAATTCGTGCCAATCTCGCTTTGCTTTAGAATTCGTGCTTGGATTCGTAACTCATCTCATTCTCGTTCATCTCTCTAGCCTCGAAAGGTGAGAAATCACTCACGATTAACACTCTTACATTTATTAAATTTGATTTCATTTGAAACAACAATTGAAATATGCTGCTAATTTGAACTGTTAATTATTTAATTGTTATATATATGTTATGCTATTATCTGTAATTGTTCACCTGTGGGATATGACACCATATCCCGTTGTTATATTATATTTTATTGTCACTGATGATATATGCCTGTTATAGATATGTTATATTTTATTATAATTGTTCTCACTCTGCAAGTTCCCTGTTAATTTAGAATTCCATATGGGTTGAAATGATACATACCCGAACGGTCTTGTAGAATAGGAGAAAATTGTTATGGCTTGAAATGATAAACCCAAGCGATTTTCGTTAAATTGAATTTGGGATTGCGGGTTGAAATTATATATACCCGTAAATATTAAATTGCAGATTGAAATGATAAATATCCGTATCACTTGACTATAGGATAGAAAATTATATACGGACACCGTTGGTCTATATTTTGAAAATGATTTCCAAGGTTTTGAAAGGAAAGGGTTTTATTAAATATTGATTTTTAAAATATAATATGTATAAATTTTAGATTTTTAAATTTTAAATTTTATCTTCTTAATAAATTTAATTTAATTGGTTTTTAATATGTTTAAGTATTTATTGAAATTTTTATTAATATTTTAAAATAGTTTTATAACTTTAATAATAAAGGTTGGGAAGATAAACCAATGTTGACTTGGAATTTAAATTGGTTAATAAATTGAATTTAAATAAGAATTTATTTAAACTTATTGATTTTGAGATTTTGAAAATATGATTTATAACTTGATTTTGTAAAAAGTGATTAAATGAATATTCTCAATAATATTGAGATTGAATATTTAATATTGATTTAAAATTTATAAATTTGGGTTTAAATAAATTGTTATTTAAATGGTTAAAGGAACACTTTCCAATTTGAATAAAATTAAAAGTTAAATGTTGAAATATAAATGGAAGTTATATTGTAAAAGCTTAAATATTTAAACTTGAATTTTATTGGAATTGAAGTGATAGTTCAACTTGGATTTGAAATCGATATAAATTGAAATGGTTTATCGAGAATTTGAATTGTTAACCTTGTTAATTGAAATTGTTGAACTGGGATTGATCAAATTGAATTCTGGATTTTTAAGTTGATTTGAATCGATTTGCGAAATTGGAGGAAACTATTTTATTATATAATAAAGTATTTTAATATATATAAACTATCTTAATATATAAATTATTTTGATATATAAACTATTTTAAATTATTACTATTTTAATATATATACTATTTCAATATCTAAACCATTTAAGTCAAAAGTGTTATGGTTTTCAAAAGTGTTATGATTTCCAAAATGTTATGATTTCAAAAGTGTTATGATTTCAAAAGTGTTATGATTTTCAAAAGTGTTATGATTTCCAAAGTGTTATGATTTTCAAAGTGTTATAATTGTTAAAGTGTTACAATTCTGGGAATGAATATTATTTAAAGGGAAAAATGATATCGAATTGATATGATTTTGAAATGAATATGATATTTTGATTTATAGTATGAATTACTTGAAATAAAATGACCACGGTGTGAAATAAGCATTTGGTTGTTAAAGAGACCGGGATTGGATATTGTCATACTCTTTGTCAATACCGAAAACTACTTTAACAACTGTGTACGTGGTGGAGATTCCAGAAATGAGTAGTAGGATGGTTTGGCGACGATTCTATATGGTATGACGTGACCCTGACTCCCGTGAGTCAGCTTAGATGTGACTAAAACATGAGCTATACCGGGCCAAGTGAGGTCATTCCTCCGATCAGGCACATTTCTTCGATACCATTCTATTGCTTTTGTGATTTGATTGGGTGCACCCTTTGATTTGGGAGTGTGTCACGAGGTGGGCGGTAGTAGCTATTATGCGTTACCACCAGTCCAGGAGTGCAAATGGTATATCTACCCTAGCATTGCCTCGAGTGTCGTGTTCACATGCCCTAGCGTGCCTTCTATGAGTTTGTTTTGTACCATGCCTATGGAGTGCCCTCTGATAGCCCTCCAATTTATGGGGGTTACGGTACTGTATAGACTATGAGAATATATAAAATGTGTTAAGGGGGATATGGGTAACGCCTTAATGCTATTTTAATACTTTTACTTTACTATAGACATATTATAATTGTGTATATTACTACATAGTAGATAGTTCAACGGATCCTTAAAGGATGGAAATCCCAAACATCCTTTAAGTTACTTGTATTTCAGTTGACATTTCACTTGAGTTGAATTTATTAATATAAGAATGTTAATCCTGACTCGAGTGTTTTGTGTTTTTCTTTATGCTCGGGTTAGACTGAGTGTCATAGTATTTGAGACTCACCTTTGGAGCTTTGCTTGAAGATCCATCTATACCTATTCAGTTTTCAGCTATCCAGTTGTTTTGTTCAGGCTTGTCATCCGTTTCTATTCGAGACTACATTGTATTTGAGATATTCTGTTGTATTTTACTTTAAACTCTGATGTTTTATATAATAGCTTCATGAACTACTATTTGTCTATTTCTGCTGCTTATTATTGTATTACTCTGTGTCTGTGATTTATTTATTTACCGCATATGCTGAGTTTTGCCAAATATAAAATTAACAATCTGTTGTTTGAGCAATTCAAGTCCAACATGTGTGGATGCGAATGGGTCGAAATAGCAGGTCATTACAAAACCATTTTTGTGTGTGTATATGTGTGTATCTACTATCAAGCATTGTGCAACAACCCATACCTTAATGGGCCTAAATTTCAAAAAAAGTCGAAACCCAAGTCCATCAAAGCACAGATCATTGGATTTGGTACCTACAAATAAGCATGAGCATTATCAGAGATTGATAGAAATCTAAACTCATAGTGGAAACAATAATAGGATAAGAATACTGACTATGGCTACTACCTTGGAATTAATGGTATTCTTTAAATAGTGGATTGTCATATCAGCATCGAGCATGAGAGAAAACAAGAACTTCTCCAACAACAAAGCACATCCAGCTCCAGTGACCTGTTCCTCTAAATCTATCCTATGGGTTGTAATGAGAAGGGGGTCAGAACAACGTTCTAGTGATTGGAAAATTTATAAACTGTCCATAATATAAATGTATACCGATTGGTTTCCATTTAATAGTTATGTCCATTAAGGTTAAAAATTCTAATCTAACCTTATAACACATGGTTACTTACTTACCCCTTCCCAATGTACAAAATACTGATGAAGCCTTATCGACCACCCAATACTTCCAAATCCATTTGCCACTTAATACTTCTAAATATGAAGTAGGCTTCTATTATACTTTTAAAAGAGAAATAGACAGACTCTGCCATTTAGGACATTAATCAGGGTTGACCCCGTCATATAAGTCCTAAATCAGGGTAGACCTCGTCATTTAAGACTTATTCCCAAGGTGGTTTTCTAACAATGCTGTCAATGGTCGGTGGGTCCTGACTACAAAGACCTCTAACCACTATTTAAGGCTTTTGATATTTAATGTCCAACTATTAACGTATCGCATCTATAGCCGATAAAATCGTAGCCATATAAGAGACAATACCCAAGCCACTTAATACCTTTTATTGGAAAATAGACAGACTTTGGTCATTTAATACCTTAATTAAGGCAGACCATATAATTTAATACCTATTTCCAAGGCGTGGTCCTCAATGGTACTATCGAATTACGGCCTTAGCAATGTGAGAGACTGTACCCAAGCCAGTTACCTCATTAATAAGGACTAGTCAGACCCTTGACCATTTAATACCTATTTATAAGTAGGCCTTTGTCATTTAATACCTAACCACAAGGCAGACTCCTCACTGATACTATTTAGTTGAAGTTGCTTGAAAATCTCATTGGGCTACTTAATACTTCTTTTATAGGAAAGAGGCGGACCTTACAGTCACTTAATATCCCAAACATGATGCGAACCTTTCCCAATATATCCACTATCACTCTTAATTATAAATATGGGATCTCATTAGGTTACTTCTTTCGATATGGAGGCGGGCCCTACAGCCACTTAATATTTCAATACTGAAGTAAGCCCTTTCAAAGACATCCTTGTTTATTTGGAATCTCACTAGGTTACTTAATACTTCCATTTAGGAGAGAGGCAGACCCTACAGCCACTTAATACCTCAAACAAAAAGCGAACCCCTATGGAGATATCCCTCACTGCTCCTAATTCCAAATTTGGACCATTTAATACTTTCCAATTAAGAAAGAATGCCCAACCTCTCACATCGTCATGAGTCCTAGGATTAGTGATATCTCACATCAGTTGTAAGTACACCTGACTACTGGTATCCTCAAAGTGAAGGGCGGTCTTCCGTCGAGTGACTCTACTAACCTCGCATCACTAACCTACTAAGTCCAATTAACGATTCTAAGTCTTTACTTATATCATCTTAGGTAGACATTGGACTTTGCTTACTAATTCCCTTTTTATTTAAGGCAATACGATTTACCTTAAATATTTATCTACCCATAAATCCCTGTTTAATGCTCACAAATGTCAATTTATCCATAAAATCCTAACCAGACATTTCCTAAGACATTTATGTATGATTACTAATTTCAAATTAGTAACCTTTTTAGATCCGTTTTTATTAGTCCCATTAATCCATTTACCCTATCAAATTATTGCAACTCCCATATTTATTACCATTTATTTCTCATTTATTAGAATTACAAAATTTAAATTCCTTTCCCGTTAGTTAATTATCGTAAACGTGAATATTACATGCAAGCGTCATTATTAGCTTTTTATTTAATTATTATAAGCGCAATAAACTAGGTATAAATATCTACTTTTGTCAAATATATTTTAGTTATATATCTTCACTAGAATATTCTTTTCCGTGTTTGATTGGTGGAATCATATCTAAAAAGATTATCCGCTATAATTTCCATAAATTAGTCCAAAATAAAATATTTAACTTTAAAATATGAAAGATTAAGTCATTTGAAATTACAAGGAATAATCATTTCTTTTTATTACTAAAATATACAGTGTAAACTACAACGAATTCTTACTTTACACATCTCTTTCTCTTTTTATTTGCATATATCCCTTGCTTGATCGAACGATGTATTCTTCCAAAAAGGGAAAGGAACCAACTAATTTACAAATATTAAATGGATCTAAATTCCAACAATTCCAAACCAAGAGAAGTTCACATTCCAACAGGTTAGGGTAATAATCCAAGTTCATAACATTATTATACAACCTATTTCGGATTTGGAATAAATTTCATTCAAATCAATATTCTAAATTCATACTTTTGGGACTGATTTCCTGATTAGGTTGTAAAAAATTCTAAATTAATTCATAAATAAGAATATGTAGACAATATTTATTATATTCAGATCATATTCAATTTATTTCCTACAACTCATGTACAATTATCCAGTTAGGCATAATATTAAACAAACACCAATGGGATAATTTTCATATTATAATAATCTATAAATTTCCCACTCACCTTTTAAAAGCGATCCAAATCTTCAGATCTGAAGTAGACATTTGATTCATCTCCAGATGCTTTATAATCCAAGAAATATGTTTAAAAAGGGTATATGCATACATTAGAATTAAGATCCAAGAAGAGATTTGGGATTGGGTGAGAAAATAGATACAAATATATAGATTACCTCAAATACACGTATGGTTGATTCTCTTCTCTTCTCCTTTTTATTAGATTTCTATTCTTCTCCAATTTGTATGAATATAGATAAAAATATCTTATCTTTATAATTTAGAAAGAAAGTGGAGTAGAAAAAATGGCAGAGCTTCGCTACTGCCTCCAGAAAAATATGAAAAGCGAAGCGAGGGCTGGGCCTGAATTTATAGGCACTAGAATTAACCAGAATCGTTAGGTTGAAATATATTAAATCCGAGTTGTATATGGCCTAGGTTTACTGGAGCCGTCATACATGAAGCGGTCGATCGCCCCTTCCTAAGGGTCAATCGCCCCTAGTCGACCGCTCTAATATGTGGGTCGACCTGTGTGCCCCAGCTAATAGATTAAAAGCATTAAATTTTCTTATTTATTTTTGTTTTGAATTTGTTTTTCGTCCGTAACTTCTTCATTTGGACTCCAATCGCAAAACTCCAAATATGAAAGTTTCTTAGAATTTCGCCACGAACGTAATGGTGCAAGTTTCATGGTTAAATTCCTCTTTTGCACAAATTCCTTTTTCAGAGCCTAATTAATTAACTATAACCAATTAAATAACTAACACCAAATTACAGGGTGTTACATTCTTTTCTCCTTAAAATGAATTTCGTCCCCGCAATTTCACCATTGACTAAGTCAAGTTTTTGGCTCCTAATTATCCTAAACTACACAACCAATGAGTGTACAACTAATTTTGCAACCAAATGTTCATAACCGCATAGTGTATTACCGTATCACCACATAGAAAATACGTATGCAGAATGATTCCAAATCGGATCCTCCTATATGAATGCATTTCTTTTGAAAACTCTTTTGGAACATGATGCATACAACCTACATATATACCGGTAGTTCTATATGTATGCAGCTTTTTGAAAAATCTTTTCAACCAAAATCCCCATACTCCTACAAATAGAAGTATATAGCAACCATTTTTTCATCCACTTCCTACCATCCAATAATCTAACGCATCGAAAAATCGCTTTCGAAACTTTACTTCTATGCTGGATAAAGGAATTTAGTGGAGAATTTAACATTTTTACCACTCTATAATCTTGCTATTCTTGTAGTACAGTGGAAATTTTCTCGCTGCCCCGAATTTACTCCATATTTTCCACGTACAAAATGCATAATGAGGGTTATTTTCAAGCTCTAAAACGGAATTAAGTCTAAAAATAGACTCACGTGCGTCGTCGACATGGTATGGAAATAGACATCCCAAGGCTAAAACAGTTTTTCCCTTATTACCGCTTGCATTTATCATATCGTCGACCCTAATGCACCGCTAAATCCGTAATTTCTAACTCTATTTGCCTTCCTACGCCTAATATGTGGCCTTTAAAATAAAATATTTCACAAAAATCTTTTTCACGTTTTGAATTTGTACATTATTTGGAAAATAAAATCCTAAAATATTTAGACACACATTTCCTCTTGAAATCAAACTTTTGAACAGAAACTCTAAAAATAATTTAAGAGCAAAAAATAACTAAAATACAAACTTTTTCTTTCTTTTTATTAAACGGAACTTTTCAAATCAAGGGGAAAATTTTCAAAATATTTTCCTTCTAAAAATTTTTGGTAAATCAAGTCACAATTTCAGCGTAGTCAGAAGTCGGCTATGCGCTAAACGCATAAACCAAATTCCAAAATTCTACAACTAACCTTTACCAAAAAACTTGATATTTTATTTTAAAGGAAAAATGTCAATACATCTATTATTCAAGAATTTTAGTTTTTAAGGAACATGAGCAAAATGACCCATGATATCAAAACAACTTTATCATGTCCTTCACTAATTTTTTTCAAATATTCTAAACTTCCAGCCTTATATTACATTTACTATTAGTCAAGTGACTTTATGAGGTTCCCATATTTATACTGCTTATTTACTATGCATATACAGGAGCGGTTCGCCTGTCCAAAAACAATAACATAGCAAATAAATAGAAACTCATATTATCGTGTGTGCCTTTTATAAGAGACAACTAACAGTTACAACCCAAACAACTTAAAAGAAAAGAACAAATGCTGGAAGGGAGAAGACAACAACACTAAAATAATGCCTACAGACTATGAGTGTCTTGCTCCGCGGTTGGAGCTTAATCCATTGCTATGACCCTTGGATAGTCGTAGTATGGCGGTTATGCACCCAATCTCATGCCGCTGGCGCTGGTGTTGCTGACGACTTCGGAATTGCCATCTTCCTAAGGAAGGATCTAATGATGGCAGATGGAAACTTCTACTAAATTGTCTCTCCATGGAGGTTCATCCGTATTCCCTAAAGATGAGAGTGGATAGGTGAAAAATACAAAAAGTGACTATGTGGAGCGCTAATAACAAATCAAATTAAAAGGGTGCGAGTCCAATTGATGGCGATGCCACCAATACTAGCATAGGCGATCTACCGCACAATGGAATAAATCCAGTTGTAACTTTCCGTCTTAAGGATAACATTGTGCCGAATGATGCACATAATCAGACAGGCAATCGGACGTAGACTATTCATCTTCCAAACAACAATACCCTGGGAAACAATCTGCTGCAAAATCTTTGAGTCGGTCAATTCAAAATCATTCAAGTCCGCGTCCTTCACGGAGGCCTCTAAAATCTCGGCGAGATCATTATTAGTCACCTCAATCAAGGCACCCTTCAACTCCGAACGAATCAAACTATTGCCTCCATCGAAAAGACAGATGTAGCACGGGTAACATTCCCGCTCAAAGGTCTCGAAGTACAGGATCGGTACAAATCTTACCGCGACGAATAGCTCTCCTAGCCCAAAAGTGGTGAAACCTTCTGCTTTTTTAGGTCCAGCCAAGTGGTCTCTGGAGGGTTGAGACCATAATGGTAGGAGGAAAATCCGGTAGTGTGGAAATGTGTCTTGGGCTAAGAAGTGGTCAGAGGGAGGGAATATGGTCTAAATCTGGAGTGGTGATGGGAGCGAGTTCTAACATGCAAAACTAGCATCGAGGGAGGTGAGGATGCTGCTCCTTGGGAAAAACGGCATCGCCTAGGGAAGGAATGGAAGAGAGAGGATGATACTTCGATGAGGAGGAGGATGGAGATTGGGTTCGGCTTGTTGAGGAAGGAGGAACGAAAGAAGGCAACTTGGGGGAATTCGGAAGCGAATTTTATAGTCCCGTTCCAGGTTCAAGTTGTGCCAAAACATGTTAACTGGTAGACTGGTATAGGTTTACCGCTAGGTGGTCAACTGTTTAACGACGGAATTTCTATCGAGTTAGAAAACCGCCGATAAATTTTGAATTAAATTTATCGCAAGCGCACGGCGTACTATCATAGTACGTAGTGTGAAACGACCCGAAATTTTCGATCGCGAAAATTCCAGATAGTTAGAAAAAGAAGAAAGAGATAGAAGAAGAAGAAACAGAAACACAACACTGATTCTCACAAAACGCAGCGGATCCGAATATAATATCAAATAAAATAACAGTTATACAAGGAAAAAACTGTATCAGTTAGTTTACATCAATACATCAGAGTTACAACATTTCACAATCACTGGACAGTTAAAATAACTTGTCCTAGATAAACAACAATATATCACAGCGGAATACACTCCATACGTTCCTGCCATCCAGCTCGCCTCCTGAGCTCCAGAACGTCCTTACCTGAAAATCTGTAATACTCGGTCTTACCCGAGCATTACATCAAAGTAACACCCGGGTCAGGCTGGAAACCAGCGTGAGTAAACCCATATAACATGAAATCAATCTATATAAATTTATGAACTACCAGGTAACTCGTACCTTTTACGAGTTCATACTTATTATAGCCAATCATTTATCACACACAATAGTTCTCAGAATTAAATGTCCAGGTTTCTTAACTTATTTCATTCCAGCCTGATTTATCGATCTCACTTATCCAATTTATAAGGAAATTTAGATTACTATTCGAAATGGTTTCGGGTATTTTATGATACCCGACCCCGGTCTCTTCGAAACCAATGTCATCTTAAATCCAAGTTATTTAAGTGAAAACAAATCAATTCATATTCAGAGTAACATATTCACATAGCGATTCTATTACAAATAGATAATCCATATCTCAAACATCATATCACAAAGCATCTCAATCACATACCAGGAATAATTGCTAAATAAATAACCGCTTGCTTTAGTACTTACATCTTTAAATTAATTAATCAATCTCTAATTACCCACCTTAATTAATCATCTTTGATTAATTATTTTTTAATTACATTAAGTAATTAGCCTTTAATTAATTACGGAAATTAATTATCCTTAATCATCCTCATTAATTAATCTTTAATTAATCACATTAATTAATCTTTAATTAATCTCATTAATTAATTATATTGTAATTAATTACATTAATTAATTATTCTTAATTAATTACATTAATTAATCAATTATTAATTACTTACCTTTAATTAATTAAACCTTTAATTGATTAATTAATTTCACTAAGTAATTATTCCTTAATTACTCCCATTAATTAACCTCAAATCACTTCCATTAAGTAATTATTCACAAATTACTTTCATTAATTATCCACTAGTTACTTTTAAACTAAGTGATTATCCTTTTATTAATCACTTCATTAATTAATCATATTCATTAATTAATCACATTAATTAATTAATTATCCTTCAATTAATTATCTAAGTAATTAATACTTAATTACTTCCATAAAGTAATTATCCTCTTTAATTAATTACATTTAGTAATTACAAATTAATTACTTACACTAAGTAATTTACTTAATCAAATTCAAGGTTTTATCCTTAATCACTAGTTAATGATCTCATCATTAACTACCCATTAATTACTTTGTTTTGGAACTTTAAACAATAATTAACTTGGAAATTGTTTTTTGATTTACCTTTAAACTTTGTAACTTTTGTTAAACATTTCTTTATTAATAAAACTAGATTTCTTTGTTTTATAGAATCTGTTCATGTTTCACTGATAAAAAAAATCTAGTTATTATAAAAAAACAAACCTGAGACAAACTCGAGTAAATCAAGCAAAAACCCCGAGCAACACATGAACCACTTCCATCCCATCCCTGCTTCGAGAAAATCACCAAATGCTTCAAGAGTTGACCCGAGCCAGGTCCTTCTTCCCCAAAGTCTCTAACTCCACCAGACACCAACGTGCACCGTGCACGTGCACGGTCTCTCCGGCCTTCAACGATCAACGTTAGGGTCCTCCACAAGTCGACCACCACCTCGCCGTCACACACGACCACCCAGATCCTACAATCCCTCCCCAAATCCAAATCAAACTAGTCAATTGAACCTGGAACAAAGCTCTCGACCATCAACCTCTTCGCCAATGACGAATTCGACACCGGAGCCCATGCCGACTGTAACGACCCGGTATTTTGGACCATTCGCATCCATTATAAGTGTATAGGTAGACACTCATGCCGGAATTGAATTGCTCAAAATACCGCGTTGTTAATTTAAATTGGCAAAACTGAACATATACAGTAAATAAATATAATCACAGATCACAGACACAGAGTAATAAGTGCAGCGGAAATAAAAGAGATAGTAGTTCATGAAGCTACTATATTAATATATAATATACATCAGAGTTTACAACAGAAGAGTAATGCGATACATCAAATACAAATCAGAATACATCACTGAAATCATCGAATACTGAAGCAGAATAGATGGCTGGATCTTCAAGCAAAGCTCCAACTCCAAAGGTGAGTCTCGAATACTGGTACACTCAGTCTGACCCGAGCGTAAAGCAAAATACAAAACACTCGAGTCAGGATTAACATTCTTATATTAATAAATCCAACTCAAGTGAAATAGCAATTGAAATACAAGTAACTCAAAGGATGTTTGGAATAACCATCCTTTAAGGATCCGTTAAACTATCTACTAGGTAGTAATGTACGCTAAATAGATAATGTCTATCAGTAATAATAAGATATCAAAATAGGGTTAAGCAGGGCCCATACACCTCTTAACCTGTTTATTCCCAAAAGCATATACAAGACCGTAGTTTCCCCAAAACCGGAAGTCACCAGAGGGCAATCCATATACTAAAGGTACAAAACAAAACGTAGTGGTCGCGAATAGGATAATCAGTATGACAAGGTACATGAGGCGATACCAACTAGGATACTAGTAGTTGCGTGATCCGGACTGATGTTGGGCATAGCAGCTACTATCCCAACACCGCGAAACAACACTCCCAAATCAAGGGGTGCACCCAAATCGAATCACAAAAGTAATAGATATGGTATCGAAGAAGTGTGTCCGCTAGAGATGGCGATCCTCAATGGCCCGGCGCGGCTCCTGTTTTAGTCATGTCAGGGGTCATCCAATATCGTTCTCTTTCTTCAGTCAACGCGTTCACCAAAACCATCCACTTCGTTCTGGATCAACACTCCGCGTATAGTTATTAAAGTGGTTTCGGTTCAGATAGAGAGTATATCCATTATCGATCCCGGTCTCTTTAATAACTTTCGTAATTATTACACCGATTGGTCGTTTATATATTTCAAAAACCAAATCAATTTTAATTTCAAATAGAATTCGTAAATCAACATTTCATTTGTCTTTCTAAAACAATTTCCAAATTTTTGTTTCAAAACTTCCAATTTTCCGTTTCAAAATCTTATAATTCAATTTCAATTTCTATTTAAAACAATTCAAATATTGATTCAAGTTCGTATATAAGTTTCATTCCGAAATCATTTAAATAAATTCTATTTAACATTCAAATCAATTTAAACTCATTTATCGATTTCATTCAATATTCGTTAAGTTACTTTATCATTCAAAACAATTTCTATTAAATTTCCAATTCATTTAATCAATTCTTAAGTTCAACTTCATTAAAACAAAACTTACAATTTTGAATTAAACTAAATTCGTCAAATCAATTCTCCAATTACAAGTCTTACATTAATTCCAAAAATATCACATTTCATTTTTGTTAAAGAAATCCAATTTCACTTATTTACTCCCTTAAATAATTTTCCAAAACTTAATTAATAAAGAAACTCAATTTCAATTCTTTACGAAGTAAAATTCACTTATTCAAAAGTTCAATTTTTCTTATTAAAGAATTTCAATTCAATTTAATCATTTAATAATTCATTATTTAATAGTTCAAAACTTAATTATTAAATAATTTCAAAGTTTAATAATTTCAAACTTAATTATTAAATCATTTCAAACTTAATTCAATCATTTCTCAAATTAAACAACATTCTTTCATTGATTACATTGTTAATCTTTTGTTTCAGATTATTAAATATTACCATTTTCCTTTCATCAAAAATTCAAATTTCAACTTCATTTCAAAACCATATTCTTTATTCAAATAAAATCTTCGTTTATTTTCAAATCAAATTATTGACCAATCGGGTTTTTATTTAATTTTCTATCCTAAGTCAAAGTTCAATTTGGGTATTTATCATTTCAACCCGATTCCAATTCAATTCAAAATCAAAACATATCAAAGGGAACTTGCAGTGTGATAACTGGGATGGTGTCAAAGTAAATAAACAAGCAATAACAACAACCAATATCAATCCAATAATCAATTCAAATAATCTCGAAATAACCGTGTTAATTCGCATTGTTATTTGTACGAATTAATATAATTATTTCTAGAATCTACACTATTATTTCATGTAGATTAAAGATTATTACATTATGGTTTTCACTTGTCATATATTTACAATTTCATACATCATCAATATAAAAACATACATTCAGTGGTTCAAAATGTAATTAAACAATCCTACGTGTCAATAAATTTAACAGATAAAGGGGTCATATTATACAAATGTCATTTAATCAAATTTAACATTTAATTATCCTATATCAAGTTCAATTTCATACTATTTATCATTTTAACATTAACAATTTAACGTCCAATATAAACATCAACAATCAATCAATTATCAGCCAAACTGTATTATCATCGCATAAATAATTAACAGATAATGGTGTCAGATGTCACAGGTGAACTGATACAGTAATAACAGTGTAAATAACTAACAGCAGCAATATTTCAATTGTCGTTTCAATTGAAATCAAATCTAATAAATAAAAGAACGTTAATCGTGAGTGAGTGCTCACCTTTCGAGGCTAGAGATGAACGGAAATGGGAGCGAATTGAGGATCCAACACGAATTCCAAACAACGTTAGACGGACACGATTCAATGAAGCAAACAGGCACGACGGACAAACTGATAAATGGGGAAATCGATGAGAACAAAGCAATAATTGATGTGATAAAATGGAAACAAAAAAATATACATTAAATTTTACTCAACATCAATATAAAATTTGAAACATATATAAAACCGTATGTATTTTAAATCCAAAAAATAATATTTTTTTTTATATAAAATACCTTCTAAAGAAAAATCCAATTATCAATGTTTTTAAAAAAAATCAATACAAACATATATAGATATACTCGGAATATTAACAAACATATGTTTATAGATACTTCAAAATATCAACCTTGTCAAGATCTATAACACATAACAGAGGACCAAAATTTAAAATATAAAATACTTAGATAAACTTGTATATAGAAGTTATACAAACTATAGTTTAAAGTATATATACATTTCAAAATTTAAATATCCATACAAACTCATATTTCAAAAACTAGACATACATACTCAATATACAAAATATATTTATCACATACATATATCATAGAAACATGACTCAAATACTAAAACAGTGAAGAGGAAAATAGCGAAAAGAAAGGCAGGATCTATTATGGCATCATATATATAACTAAAAACAGTGATTGAGAAAATTCAAAAAAATCTATGTGTAACAGGTTGTACTTATATATAAAACGTATACATTATAACTGTTAAAATCATATATATGAACTAAATCGGATAATACCAATCTTATGTAAACTTATACATACCTATAAAATTATAATATGATATGAATCATCCAACAAAACAAGAACAACCACTGGCAAAATAGGTTTGAAAATATACCTACATAACTTATTGTAACACTATATAATACTAATATATATGTAATCAAATCCATTATATAAAAATATCAAGTGTAAATTTTAGTATATATAAGTAATATACATGCAAACATTTACCTAAAAACTCGGGACCACACACACATGCTGCGTACATGCAAGTAGAAGAGGAGGCTAGTGTCATAATGTTCTGCAAACTGGAAGATGATGAGCAAGCACAATTTCAAAGTCTTGGCTGTTAGGAGAAGAAGCCGAGCAATTCTTGGGGCAATGCGATGGGAAACAGCAGAGGTGGCGGGTTCGCTCGAGTGGATGAGGAGGTGTGGCTGATGAGGAGAAGATGCCAGCGGGGTTTGTGGAGCTGCTAGGACGATGGAAGAAGTTAGAGGCGGACAGGGAGGAGCTCAGGTGGCGGAGGGTTCAGAGGTGGTCACGTGGGTAGGGGTTCGGTGGAGATGAGGTGAGGCTAAGGAGGCAAACGACCGAGGTGGGCTGTCAAGGCATGGTGGTTGGGGATGAAGGCGACAGGAAGTGTGGAGTTTGGAAGGTGGATGGCCAGGGTGTGGAGATCGGTAGGGGATGCAGATCTTGTTGGCGGACTTGGTGGAGGCTAGGTTGTTGGTGCTGTACGTGGATCTGGCTGGAGGAGCGACTAGCGAGTGGTGGTGGCGATCAGTTCAAGGCGTGGGTGGCTGACCCGGTGGCGGTAGTGTGGTTGATGGGTTTCAGGAGACGTATGCGGCCTGGGTTTGTTGCCTTGCATGGTGGTGGGTGGCGGATGCGTGAGGCGGAGGATGGGTTGATGCCTCACGTTGTAGGCCGGGTTGGTGGAGGTGTGCTCACGTTGCATGAAGGTGGGACTTGAGACAGACAGTAGGCTTCAAAAATATATTTTCAAAAGCATGGCAGTAATAAGGGAGGGAGCAAGGTGAGGGGATGAAGAATACAGCTGGAAAGACGTGACTACCATAACAAATGAATCCATACTTTAATATGTACTATTAATTTATCTTTGGAAAAAATGAACGGATTGACAATGTAGTAACCGAAGCAAAATTTGTATTGAAACGGTGGAATATAGATGGTCAGATAATATCAGAGGTTTTTAATAACCGATGGCCTATTCATATTTAGCAGTTTGACAATTGAATGGGTAAAAAAAGTTCCGGAGACCCGAAAATGGTACCGATACTGGGGACAGTTACACAGATTTCACCGTGAACCGGACGCCGAAACAAACATATAAATATACCGTGAAGATCAGCTTGACGAGACGATCAAAACGATATATGGATAGCAGTGGTATGATTTAATTATAAAAATTCGAATTTTCTAATAGCGGAAAATGCAAGAAAAACGCTGAAAAATAAGATCGACGGAGCCAAAGATGTCCGAATTTAGAAAAACGACAAACTGAAATCTTGCTCAGAAGATGGTTTAGAATTTTTCTATGTAAAAATATTTAGGTTTCGGAAACATTTTATTTTCATTGCTTTTTAACTGATTAAATTAAAGTGAATTTACGCGCGAAATAAACTTCCATATTTTCGGACGAAAATTTACCAGTTGCTATGTTTAACTAGACGTATTCCAAATATAAAATTTTTATTTCAAAATTTTATCGTTTAAAATTTCACAAAATTTCAACTAATTGCGTTATTAAAACGGTTGAAATTTATGGGTCGTTACACCGACCCATCCAAACTTCGTCACGAACCCCAGCATCATTTTTCTCCCATCGCGATCACCTCCGAACCCCCATAGCCGTCGCCATTTCCTCGTCAACATCGACGTTCCTATTCGACCTTTGAACCCTAGTTCGACTCCGACTATCAACTCCGGCCATCAGAAAAAAATCCCAAACAATTTTCCCGCGTTCCCCCACTTCCCATCCCATTCCAGCCCAAACCCCACAGAGAAACTCGCCGCCGATCAACGTCAACCAACGAAAATGCAAAAATCGATAATCCCAGAATATCTCAACAACTACTACACTAAAAATCCTGATTTCTTCCCCTAAATTCATCATTTCACAACTCGATTCTGGTTGCATAATCAAGAATTTAAATTAGCTTGATCGATTTATAACTCATTTTTGATTTCCACTGTCATTTTCAATTTTTGAAATCATTAATGCATTTGAATTCTTGATATTATTTTTAAAATTTATAATACCTTATTATAGTCATTTTCCATTTATAAATCCTAGCCTAAAATCAAGTGTATTAGGAGATTTGAATTTTTGTTTTGTTTGTTTGGGAACTGTAATCATAACATGAACAAGAATATATACTTACAGGCAGATATATTCATATACACAGAGCCATTCATATATATATATACATGCATCTACATACATGAACACATGCAACCATATTCTACAGAGATTCATCGCAGATATTTAAACCAAATCAAAGATTTTAAAAACTGTTTTTAATTTAGATGTTTACTCACATGCATTTCAAAAATAAACAGAGGAAACCAGGTTGGAATACTCACTTTTTCCTAGAACGGAGGCACTATCTTATGTTTACTGTTATCCATGGCAACCATATGCAAATACCAAACTTAGAATTCCAAATCAAATAAAGATTCAACCAGTAATTAATCATAGGTTAGTAGGAAAAAGATCTTAGTTAAAAGTTTTACTCACCATTTGTTTTGAATAGAAGACACTGGCTTTTGAAAATAAATTTGCTCCTAGCCTTCTTGTTGAATTTCCCAATGGCAGACTTTCTTTACTTTGTTATTTGTATTATATTTTTTTCGTTTTTACAAGTGTGTAGGAAGCTACGCATATATATAGAGAGCTAAAAAGATAGGGAGGCACTATGGTGGCTGAAGTCTCTCCTTGTACAGGCCCTCTTTATTATTATTTTTTTCTTTTGATTTGAAAACATAAATCTGACTTGATTTTTGTTGTTGACATTTGATCCTGTGTTTGTGTGCTTGGGTTTAAATGTTCTCCCCTTTTGTTTATATACATATCCTCACGTACGCTCATATATATGACATCAATATGTTTATACTTATATATATTTTCATGCTTATCCATACATTCCTTATTTAATATGAACATGTGTGCATATGCTATACTTAATTTCCTTTTTACAATTTCCATGTATTAGTCCATATGGTAGCTATATACATATATATTACTTATATACTTGTTCATAAATTTAAACATCATAAGCTTGTATATTCTTATTTATCATATATATATTTATACATTTTATACAATATTCTTCATATATTCTACTTATGTGTATTTTTGATATTATATATATCCACACTTTTACAACTTTCCTATATTTTATTTCATATGGGCATATGTACATACATGCACATTTATATACTTATATACGTTATCAAATATCATAAGGTTTGTGTAATTTATATATATTCCTTTAGATGTTTTATCCTAATTTTAAATGGTGGAGTTTGTATATATATATTTCCTATAGAGTTCATCATACCCAAATGCTATAACTTAAGTTCGTATATAGTGTTTAAACCAATTTATATATATCCAAATATTTTAAATTATCAGAAATTTATTTGTTTGACTAATTAATATTAATTCTTCAATAATAAATCGGTTAATTTCCCAATCACAGGTGTTAGGAAACCCGGGTCGTCACATTCCTTCCCCCTTTAGAACTTTTCGTCCTCGAAAAGGAACGAAGTGAAATTTTTTAATTTTGATGAGTATTATTATTAATTAAATCCTCTTAAGCATTATAACTCCTTCCTCTTTAATTATACAATTTTAAAACACTTTTAAAACTACATAATATTACCAAACTAGCTTTATAAAAAAATACTTTTTATACTCGATGCCTCAACAAGTCTATCCTTGTTCTCATAGAAATTCGGTCATACGTTGATCAGGCGTAGGACTGAAAATCTATAAGTACTTGGTAAACCCGTTTCCAACACCCAGTGAAAATACTTAGAAAATAATTTTATTGAAAATATTGAAAACAGTTTTTGAAAATAGAGGAAATATCTTTGGTGAGAATGCTCTGGAAATCATCACCCCCATCCATGGTCGCAGTTAACCCGATGGTTACGTTGTCGTCCCGGCAAAATCCATAGATAACTGTAGGCCTCCGCGCCCCTCGATTACACCATGGAACCCGCTACAGATCGCAGTTATACCCGGGCTTTACGTTGCTATCACAGCAAAAACCCATATAACTGTAGGCATCATCGCCCTCGAATTTCGCTGCCAAAAGAATGAAACTCCTCCACTCAACCATAGATCGTAGCCTACCGATGTTACGTTGTCGTCCCGGCAAAATCAAGTGTAGACTGTTGGCACTCATCATCCACACGATTTTCGCTATGGTCCACACAGTAGATCGCAGCGACATCGACTTACACTGTCGTTACAACATAACCCAAATGCCCCTGTAGGCATCAGCGCCCTCGACTTTCGCTACCCAACAATCCTCAGGAACTAGTTTGTCCGGACTCCTCACAGGATCAACTATAGAGCCTCCTCCTCTTTAAGGCTCAGGGCAGTACCACCCTGTGGCACTCCTGAGAAGTTCATTCAAGGGAGCGCCTTTTTCCCCAGAGCCACTTTCAAAACACTTTATACTATACACATATAGTATTTTCCAAATCATACACCTAGTATGAATTTCATATAAATCTTCTTTCTCAAAATCGATTATCCCAAAATCGATAATTCACAAACTAGGCTTTCCAAATTCCAAATTTGATTTTCCTCAAAAATCAAAAGCCTTTTTTAGAAATCCATAGGTTCCCAAAACTTTTTTTTTCAAAATCATTTTCACAAAATCCTTTATATATACATATATATATATAATAACCTTGGGAAATTTTGAATCACTTCATACTTATATAAATTCACTTTTATACTTCAAATACTTTCAAAACCCTTTTTCTCCTGGCAATAGATTCAACAAGGGAAGTTTACCATATATAAAAAAGATATATAACTTTGTTTATTTCAAATCAAATATTCACATTTGATTACTCTTTTATAAATTCATTTACCATATTGCTTACTTCTATAAAGTAAATTTTAATCATAGGAATATTCAATTCCCACTTTATTTCATCACATATTTCACAACATATACTTTCCATTTCAAAATCATATTACAGTTCTTATCTCCAATTTCAATATCAATCTCATACAAACCTGTACGATGTACACATATCATCCGTACGCTATATCAATCTAATCGCTCACTCGATCACACAATTCCACTTCCGAACTAGTATTGTCCACCCGACTTCCTAGTGCGGACTCAGATCTGGTTTCTTGATCAGAAACCGTCATTCTCCTTGCATAGTCACAACTATGATAGAGAATATCTAGAACCCATCAAAAATCCATATCCAGGTTCGCCGTCGAAAATCGAGCGAAAAATTCCAACTCGGGTCGATATACTTATCTCGGAATTCTGTGCACGAATCCGGATCAATTCACTATGCGAATAGAATAATATACGTACATCCTACGTATTTATCTTTATTGATTATCGGTTAAATCAATTCCCTTTCTATTCATCCTCACTTTGATTTTATTCACTTATTCACATTTGCCTTAATCCCCATTTGGATTATCACTTCAATTCTTATCTCAGTTGGGTATTTAATCATAAACAGTCTGTACCCTAATCAGCTTAAATTTAGAAAATAGCTTGAAATTTTTTAAAATAAATAAGTAGTTGAAAAATAATTATTAACTGTAAAAAGCTGTAAAATAGTAAGGTAATTGTAAATAGTTGAAAAATAGTAATTATTTATAGAACAATTGAAAAACAGTAATTAGTTTATAAATCAGTTGTAAAATTGTTAAATAGTTCCAAAAGTAATTGTAAAACAAGTTTAAGATAGTTTTAGGTTTAAAAAGAAAAGTTGTATAGTAAATAGTTTGGAAAAAATAGATTTATATTAAAACAATTTATTTTGAAAATAGTCCAGAGTCAAACTGTTCAATTCCCCATCAATTCAATTTAAATTTCCACTTCCATTTAAATTGACTCACTTCTAATTTGAATAACTTAAATTTCCCTTGAACTTGATTTATCCCCAATTCAAGTTGAATTAACCTCAATTTCTTTCCAAATTCGAATCAAATTCCATTTGATTTTAAACATATTCACTTTAATTACAATTCCAAATTATTCAAACTAATTTCAAATTGAATCCACTTCAATTTCAAATCATTTCAATTTCTATATGAATTAATCCCAATTCTCATTTGAATTTGAACTCATTCAATCTTCAATTTTATTTCAAACTAATCCAATTCAAATTTTCCATTTGAATTTTAAACTTATCCATCTTAAATCACAATTTCCATTAATTCAAATCAAGTTCAGTTTGAATTAATTCAATTTAAATCTCAATTTTAAACCATCTCGAATTATATAAATTCGAGTTAAATTTTTAAATGTTGATTTAATCCCTTAAATCAAATTAACCCTTTTTTTTAAACCAACAATCTAAATCTTTAAACAATTAAATTTTGAGTCCAAATTTCAAAACTCCATTTAGAAATTTCTTCATAATAATAGATATATCCAATTTATTCCCAATTTCAATTTTGAAACCAATGCTTAACAATTTAAATTTCCAAGTTCTTTTTGAACATTTAAATCTTAAATTCAAAGTGGTTTCATCTCCTTAATTTCAAATTTTAATTTCCCTTTTTATCTAAATAATGGATATATCACCACAATCCATTTCTTCATTCATTTAAACAAATCCAATTCACAATCTAAAGATTATTAATAACAATAGGATAATATTATCCAAATTATTTAAAACATCCATTTTCCATTCCTAGATCTCAAACCCATTTTGAGATCTCATAACTCCCCATTCAAATCAACCATTTAACCTTCCAGTTAAATCCCAATTTTATCTCGAAATTTCCAATTCAGGTTGCTTGTTAAATTATTTAACTTTTCCCAAAGTTAAATTCAATTTACTTAATCCAGCCAACCTTACCCAATTTGGATTCCCATTTCAAATTTTAAACTTCACATTAATAATCTTATAAGTTCAAAAACTTATCACTTTGGGTATCACATCACATTCCAAATTTAAAACTCAACATTTAGAGTTTATTTCAAACCATCTCTGATATTATGAATACTCCTCATATATACATATTATTTCCTTTACACACTAAGTTATCCTTAAATTTTAAATCACCTTTGGTTTTAGTTCAAAACAGTTTTCTTTAATGCTTTCAAACAACTCTTATTTTAAAATAAAATCACATTCAAAATATTCTGAATAATACTCTTTATTATTTCTATTAACATTTGAAACAATTTCAAAACTTTTCAATTTACATCCTTTCTAATTTACAAGTTATTCACATCTAATGGTTACTTCCTTAAAACATTTATGTGCTTATTGGAAAACAATCATCCTATTTAAACTCAATAACCATTTATTTTCTGTTTTGGAACCATTTTAATTCATCTTATTTGTATAGTTCATTTTATCCAATCCTTATTTGGATATGTATATATATATTACTTAATTTCTTATTTAATAACCAATTATTGCTTTATAAATATGATATAAACTTTTATAAAATCATCCAGTTTTAAAACCATTTTTAAAATATTTATATAAGAAAATAACAAGTACGCTCTCATATATATATATATATATATATACATACTCAACTCATCCTAGGGTACCGCTGACCCTATCTTGGATGAGTAAACCCACCAGAGCCAAGGTTCTCGCTTAACCTTCAGCTCTGATACCAAATGAAACGACCAGAAATTTTCGATCGCGAAAATTCCAGATAGTTAGGAAAAGAAGAAAGAGATAGAAGAAGAAGAAACAGAAACACAACACTGATTCTCACAAAACGCAGCGGATCAAAATATAATATCAAATAAAATAACAGTTATACAAGGAAAAAACTGTATCAGTTAGTTTACATCAATACATCAGAGTTACAACATTTCACAATCACTGGACAGTTAAAATAACTTGTCCTAGATAAACAACAATATATCACAACGGAATACACTCCATACGTTCCTGCCATCCAGCTCGCCTCCTGAGCACCAGAATGTCCTTACCTGAAAATCTGTAATACTCGGTCTAACCCGAGCATTACATCAAAGTAACACCCGGGTCAGGCTGGAAACCAGCGTGAGTAAACCCATATAACATGAAATCAATCTATATAACTTTATGAACTACCAGGTAACTCGTACCTTTTACGAGTTCTTACTTATTATAGCCAATCATTTATCACACACAACAGTTCTCAGGATTAAATGTCCAGGTTTCTTAACTTATTTCATTCCAGTCTGATTTATCGATCTCACTTATCCAATTTATAAGGAAATTTAGATTACTATTTGAAGTGGTTTCGGGTATTTTATGATACCCGACCCCGGTCTCTTCGAAACCAATGTCATCTTAAATCCAAGTTATTTAAGTGAAAACAAATCAATTCATATTCAGAGTAACATATTCACATAGCGATTCTACTACAAATAGATAATCCATATCCCAAACATCATATCACAAAGCATCTCAATCACATACCAGGAATAATTGCTAAATAAATAACCGCTTGCTTTAGTACTTACATGTTTCAATTAATTAATCAATCTCTAATTATCCACCTTAATTAATCGTCTTTGATTAATTATTCTTTAATTACATTAAGTAATTAGCCTTTAATTAATTACAGAAATTAATTATCCTTAATCAACCTCATTAATTAATCTTTAATTAATCACATTAATTAATCTTTAATTAATCTCATTAATTAATTATATTATAATTAATTACATTAATTAATTATTCTTAATTAATTACATTAATTAATCAATTATTAATCACTTACCTTTAATTAATTAAACCTTTAATTAATTAATTAATTTCACTAAGTAATTATTCCTTAATTACTCCCATTAATTAACCTCAAATCACTTCCATTGAGTAATTATTCACAAATTACTTTCATTAATTATCCACTAATTACTTTTAAACTAAGTAATTATCCTTTTATTAATCACTTCATTAATTAATCATATTCATTAATTAATCACATTAATTAATTAATTATCCTTCAATTAATTATCTAAGTAATTAATCCTTAATTACTTTCCTTAATTACTTCCATAAAGTAATTATCCTCTTTAATTAATTACATTTAGTAATTACAAATTAATTACTTACACTAAGTAATTTACTTAATCAAATTCAAGGTTTTGTCCTTAATCACTAGTTAATGATCTCATCATTAACTACCCATTAATTACTTTGTTTTGGAACTTTAAACAATAATTAACTTGGATTTTTTTTTTGATTTACCTTTAAACTTTTTAACTTTTGTTAAACATTTCTTTATTAATAAAACTAGATTTCTTTGTTTTATAGAATCTGTTCATGTTTCATTGATAAAAAAAATCTGGTTATTATAAAAAATACAATCCCGAGACAAACTCGAGTAAATCAAGCAAAAACCCCGAGCAACACATGAACCACTTCCATCCCGTCCCTGCTTCGAGAAAATCACCAAATGCTTCGAGAGTTGACCCGAGCCAGGTCCTTCTTCCCCAAAGTCTCTAACTCCACTAGACACCAACGTGCACCGTGCACGTGCACGGTCTCTCCGGCCTTTAACGATCAACGTTGGGGTCCTCCACAAGTCGACCACCACCTCGCCGTCACACACGACCACCCAGATCCTACAATCCCTCCCCAAATCCAAATTGAACTAGTCGATTGAACCTGGAACAAAGCTCTCGACCATCAACCTCTTCGCCAACGATGAATTCGACACCAGAGCCCATGCCGACCCATCCAAACTTCGTCACGAACCCTAGCATCATTTTTCCCCCATCGCGATCACCTCCGATATAGCCGTCGCCATTTCCTCGTCAACATCGACGTTCCTATTCGACCTTTGAACCCTAGTTCGACTCCGACTATCAACTCCGGCCATCAGAAAAAAATCCCAAACAATTTTCCCGCGTTCCCCCACTTCCCATCCTCTTCCATCCCAAACCCCACAGAGAAACTCGCCGCCGATCAACGTCAACCAACGAAAATGCAAAAATCGATCATCCCAGAATATCTCAAAAATTACTACACTAAAAATCCTGATTTCTTCCCCTAAATTCATCATTTCACAACTCGATTCTGGTTGCATAATCAAGAATTTAAATTAGCTTGATCGATTTATAACTCATTTTTTATTTCCACTGTCATTTTCAATTTTTGAAATCATTACTGCATTTGAATTCTTGATATTATTTTTAAAATTTATAATACCTTATTATAGTCATTTTCCATTTATAAATCCTAGCCTAAAATCAAGTGTATTAGGAGATTTGAATTTTTATTTTGCTGTTTGGGAACTGTAATCATAATAGGGACAAGAATATATACTTACAGGCAGATATATTCATATACACAGAGCCATTCATATATATATACATGCATCTACATACATGAACACATGCAACCATATTCTACAGAGATTCATCGTAGATATTTAAACCAAATCGAAGATTTTAAAAACTGTTTTTAATTTAGATGTTTACTCACAGGCATTTCAGAAATAAACAGAGGAAACCAGGTTGGAATACTCACTTTTTCCGAGAACGGAGGCACTATCTTATGTTTACTGTTATCCATGGCAACCATATGCAAATACCAAGCTTAGAATCCCAAATCAAATAAAGATTCAACCAGTAATTAATCATAGGTTAGTAGGAAAAAGATCTTAGTTAAAAGTTTTACTCACCATTTGTTTTGAATAGAAGACACTGGCTTTTGAAAATAAATTTGCTGCTAGCTTTCTTGTTGAATTTCCCAATGTCAGACTTTCTTTACTTTGTTATTTGTATTATATTTTTTTGTTTTTACAAGTGTGTAGGAAGCTACGCATATATATAGAGAGCTGAAAAGATAGGGAGGCACTATGGTGGCTAAAGTCTCTCATTGTACAGGCCCTCTTTATTATTATTTTTTTCTTTTGACTTGAAAACATAAATCTGACTTGATTTTTGCTGTTGACATTTGATCCTGTGTTTATGTGCTTGGGTTTAAATGTTGTCTCCCCTTTTGTTTACATACATATCCTCACATACGCTCATATATATGACATCAATATGTTTATACTTATATATATTTTCATGCTTATCCATACATTCCTTATTTAATATGAACATGTATGCATATGCTATACTTAATTTCCTTTTTACAATTTCCATGTATTAGTCAATATGGTAGCTATATACATATATATTACTTATATACTTGTTCATAAATTTAAACATCATAAGCTTGTATATTCTTATTTATCATATATATATTTATACATTTTATACAATATTCTTCATATATTCTACTTATGTGTATTTTTGATATTATATATATCCACACTTTTACAACTTTCCTATATTTTATTTCATATGGGCATATGTACATACATGCACATTTATATACATATACGTTATCAAATATCATAAGGTTTGTGTAATTTATATATATTCCTTTATATGTTTATCCTAATTTTAAATGGTGGAGTTTGTATATATATATTTCCTATAGAGTTCATCATACCCAAATGTTATAACTTAAGTTCGTATATAGTGTTTAAACCAATTTATATATATCCAAATATTTTAAATTATCAGAAATTTATTTGTTTGACTTATTAATATTAATTCTTCAATAATAAATCGGTTAATTTCCTAATCACAGGTGTCAGGAAACCCGGGTCGTCACATAGTGAGTACGGGTCGATCCGTAGAGAATTGTTGATTTAAATTTCCTATTCAATCAAATTAACCAAAGTTGAAAAGTGTGAAGCTAAAAATGTAAAAAAAATTGACAAAATGAAAGTGATAGAAGTATGAGAGTTAAGTGACAATTTAGACATAATTCCACTCTCTCTATCATATAGTTCAACAAAACATGAAATTATTATCTCTCTTTTTTAGTCATTGGTAAGTTTAATTGATGTGCTTATCATAAGTATGGCCCATTTGTGCTATTAATTAGCTCAACATAAGCCATCAAACTATAACACACCATTTAAACTACTTTTCAACTCTCATGAAACATGACAACAAGTTGAAAGAAAAATCTATTTTAAGTATGGTCTATTAACTATTAATTAGAAATATAGACCATCAAATTTCAATTTTAACATTCACTTCTTTGCCATAATCATATTTAGATGAAGTGGCAATTTTTGTTTGTGATTGTTTAAGCATAGCCTATTTGTTATGAACAACATAGACTATCAAATTCATCATGAAACAATAAATCACATCAACATTTATTTAAGCACAAAAGAGAGCACTAATTATCAAAATGTTTAAGCTACATGATTAGAGGCTTCATTACCCCTAAATTGAAGAGATTAGCCTCTCATTTGTGTTATCATATCAACACTTGTAGCTTGCAACATGAAATAAAAAAAGAGTAAAAAGAGAGAAAAATAAAAAGAAAAGCTAAGTAAAAAAAAGTAAAAACTAATCTACTTGCATGAATAAACTACACTACTGATATAAGAAGAGAAGCATGTAAATGAAGAGAAAGCACTAATTAACATTGCATAAAAAAAAGTTACATAAAAGAAATGGCTAAGTAGCCATGAAAAGAAAAGAGAAGCTTTCTTTTATTTCTAAGCTAAAAACTAGCTAACAGGAAGAGAGGGTTACATGAAGATATGAGGTATTTATACAAGTTAGAAACCCTAATTCATTTGTTTATGGAATGCCCAAAATGCCCATGTAGGAAGTGTGGTGGCCAAGTTATCATTAGCTTCAATAATCACCCATTAAGTGTGCATGAAAGTGTAACGACCATTAGCATGTGGGTTAGTTTCTAATTGTACATAAAGGAAGATGGGTAGGTGGGGTCCTCCATGATCATGGCTTTGAATTATTTCCATCTCCATTCTTTAATATTCACTCTTGTGAATGTATATATCTTCATGAAGCCACTTGTATATGAAGCCAAATTCCAACAAAATAATATAGAAATTTCCAATTAAATTTTCTCAAATTAATATATGCACAAAAATGACCATTTTGCCCCCATATGGAGATGAATATGTGACAATTTGAAAATAATTTGAATTTGGTTTAAACAAGTTAAAATACTCGATATGATCATTTATTTAATTTAAATAGATTAAATATGGTGGTAAAGATATGCACATTTACATGCACATCAAATACCCCCACACTTATGAAAGTCTATATGGATCGTATATGTATATAATATATGACAAGTGGGTGTATGATAGTATGAATTGCATAGACTAATAATGCAGATAAAAATTAAAAGTAATCACACCAGGAATTTTATACTGGTTCGGACCTCCCATCCTACGTGCAGTCCCGAAGCTCCTCTTCGGAATTTCACTAACCAATTGCCCCCGCTTCGCCCGGAGGAATTGGCTTTTACAAGAATATTTCTTTGACAAATGTGTGTTCTATGCAACACTGATTTTGACTATAAGTACAACTTCTTCCTATAATCTCCTTGAGTAGTATGTAGTTTAAGCTTTGATATAAGAAAGAGATAAAAGTGTATTCTTGAGTGCTTTTGTAAATCACAGAATTATTAGTAAGTAAAGAAAGAAAGTTCAAAATAACAAGTTTAAATTCTAACTTTCAATTTCTTGTTAATTTATAGATGGTGAAGAGTAGTGACTTTTGATTCTCTCTATTTCAGTCTAAGAGTCACAATGCTTGAGAAGGAAGAGTCATGATCAAAATAGAAGTATGCAACCCTTTGTTTGAGAAAAATGTCTTTTGGAAGAAAATGGCCGTTTCCCAGGTCAGACGTCTGGCCATTTGTGCCAGACGTCTGGCCTATTAAAAATTTTATGACAGAACATCTTACTAGACGTCTGAGCCTATATGCTAGACGTCTGGTTTGTTTCAGAATTTATAATCAGAACATGTTGCCAGACGTCTGAACATATATGCCAGAAGTCTGACATATGTGCACTCTGCTATCTTCATTTTATAAGTAGTTTGTATGAACAAGTGTTTGTAAAGACTACTCAAGGAGATTGTACATATCATTTAACTACAATATTAACAGAATGTACTAATATTTCTAAGTGTAATAATCCTTGTGTCGGTCTTCAAGTCTTGGACGCGAAAATCTACCTGCATATGGATGATTTTTTTTTGAAACTGGGTAAACCGCCTCATTAAAAACCTTACTAACTATCGGCGTGATAATTAGTAGGGGAAAAAGAGTGCGGTGCTTTATTGATAACGCATCAATAAAAATTACAAAGTATATGTACATACAGTCCATAAGAAAATAAAACAGGGAAACAAAGCAACCCGTTACAGTCATCACATCCACGTGGCAAAAACCAAAGCCACGACTATCAAAAAGAAAAAAAATTCTCACTTCTTTTAAACTAAAAATCTTTCCTACTTCTGTTTGACCGGCTGAGAAAAGGAAGAGAACAAGATCGAAGCTTTAGCCGATATCCACTAAGTCAATGCCCCATCTTTCTAAAATATTATCATTTTCTCTCGATCTCATTGTCTGCTTCCTAATTTTAGTCATCTGATATTTAATGTCTATTTCAACTAGATTCCATCTCTGAAGCTTGTCAATTTCCCTCCCATCATGGATTCGAGAGTTTCGTTCCAACCATATGTGGTAGATGATCGTGACGAAGCTGTAGAAGGCCAGATCTTGGATCTGATTTGCAACTTTAAAGGAGTCGTATAAAGCTGTAGCTTCTACATCAATCAACAAAGGTCCATTCAGATTCATGCCAAGCTTCATTTTATTTCGAGTCCAGAGGTAAGCCGAGTATGAACATTGGAAAAACAGGTGATTCCTATCTTCTGATTCACAATTGCAAAGTACACATATAGGATCTATAGCGTAACCCCATTCAATCTGTTTATCTTTGGTAGGAATTCTGTTCAGCATAACTTTGTACGCACATAAAGCCATTTTAGGGCTGTTGCAGTAACTCCAGATTACTTTTGACCAATTAGTTGTCTGAAAATGATTTCTAGCACAATCCCATGCAGAGTAGAAAGTAAAACCATTGGGATTATTGTTCCAGGTCCAAAAGTCTGAATCAGAATTAGTTGAAATTTCCACATTCTTGATTTGGTTAATTTGTCTAGTGAAATGGAATGTCTCTGGATTTATAATGTTATCTTGTATAATGCTACTAACCTTCAAATTGTCGCCACCATTTAAACCGAGAGCATCCCACCCAAGTATATTAACCAAAAGTTCATTGTTAATCCAAGGGTCGTGCCATAGAAGTGTATTTTGCCCATCAACTATATTTCTATGAATGTGTTGAATGCCTTTCTGTCTGTGTTTAAGAATAGATTTCCAGGTACATGAGCTATTATTATCAATATCCATAGTCCAGAAGTATTTATCTTTACAGTATCTGTTGTACATCCAGTTAGACCATAAGTTATTGTTGTTAATAAAATGCCATAATAGTTTAAGAGCAGTGGCAGTTCTGATGTCTCTAAAGTTTCTCAGGCCCACTCCTCCTTCCAGTTTTGGTCTGCATAGGATATCCCAAGCTATTTTATAGGTTCTGCCTCCCCAAATAAAATTAGCACATATCTTATTAATTTTATCAATAGTTGCAATAGGCAGTTGGTATGTCATCATCCAATATAGAACCATAGGAGTAATAACTGAGTGAATAAGCTCTATCTTACCTGCCATAGAAAGTAGCCTACAGTCCCACCCATCCATTCTGAGCTGAATTTTATCTAGAAGTTGACCACAATCAGAGTAGTGAAGATAATTATAGGACAGTGGAACTCCCAAGTATTTGATAGGCAATGCTCCTTCTCTCATATCCATAATATTGAGCAATACATTTCTGTTTATCACCCCTTTATTGAAATAAACTTTAGACTTCATATTGTTTATATTCAGACCTGCCAAATCTTTTAAAATCTGCATCATCTCTTTAATAGTTCTAGCACACTTAGGCTTGGCTTTAGAAAAGATCATAAGATCATCTGCATATATAAGATGAGTGACATTTGGATCTTGATTGTAAATAGGCTGTAAATTATCAGTCTTGTGACCTTTGAACATCATCAGAGAAAGGAACTCCATAGCAACACAAAAGAGATAAAGGGAGAGAGGGTCTCCCTGTCTCAACCCTCTATTGCTGGAAATAAAACCCTTAGGGCTACCATTAACAAGAATAGAATAAGTGGGGGAAGAGATACAGTTTCTAATTAGTTTGACAAGTTTATTTGGGAATCTCATCATATTCAACATATGGCATACAAACTCCCTATTTATCATGTCGTAAGCCTTTTGAAGGTCTATCTTAAGGCACATTTTATCACTGCCTTTTCTATTGAATTGTCTAATTTGTTCATGTGCAAGCAGGATGTTCTCAGCAATACATCTTCCTGGAATAAAAGCAGACTGGTTTTCTAATATTAGATGAGGTAAAAAAGGTTTGATTCTATTACATATAATTTTAGATATGATTTTGTATTAGACATTACAACATGAAATAGGCCTGTAATCAGAAATACAAATTGGTTGTTTGTATATATATATATATATATATATATATATATTCCTATGTATATTGACTCCGAGAGCTTGTATAGTTGTTGTCATCGAAATCAAGGTTGTACCGTTCTCTCCCTTTTTGATAATGACAACTATACAATTTATTTAAGAGTCTCCCCCTATGTTTTGTAATATATCCTCTCCCCCTTTGTCATTATCGAAAAAAATGGAAGAAAAGAGCAAAAAATCATAAAATAAATAGAAAGCACATTATCATAGTTTATACAAGCAGAAAAATAAATTAGCAGTTAACTTATTGGGAAGAAAAATATCCCCAAAGATTAGACGCAGTGTCATCATAGTCATTGTATTGCCATTGCGACTGATCATCGTATTCTTCATTCTCTTGAATAGAAAGTCCTTAAAAAGAGGAAAAGTGTTCATGGTGTTGGGCTTCTTGTAGCGGCCAGGAGAAATTTTCACTTTCCTCAGTGTCGACAGTGATCAGAGTTTTTCCAGGAGCATGGCTTTGTATAGGCTCTTCGGCTGTTCGAGGTCTGGATGAATGTGCATGAGGTGGTGGAGGTGGTGTAGGAGACGGAGATGATGAAGATCGTGAAGATGATCGTCCGTGAACTTTTCGCAAAACCTTTTCCAGAGTTGAGACAACCTTTTCTAAAGTCTTTTCTACCTTAGTCATCCATGTAGACATTGATCGTTCGAGACGAGAAACTTTCTTATCCAAGGCTTTTTGATTCAGAGATAGAATACGTTTGTTTTGAAGTGCTACATCTCTAATACTTTCTCCTTGTCCTGCTGCAATTCGAGCCTCTTGGATTTGGGAATTAGAGTGATAACCTGTTGATTTAGAGGGTCTTGTTGTAGAGGTAGGTTGTATAGGAGTAGACTGTTGGGGTTGACTTTGTTGGCGTTGTCGGTGTTGATACTCAACAAATGGTGTAATATTTGAAAGATTCTCAGGAAGGTGCATTAAAGATAGAAAGCGAATTCCACTCTCCTTTATAGGAAGTTCTTCATATTATGATAGGAAAGATGGCACGTTGTGTGCTCGGAGAATTCGCATAATATATGGAGCATAAACGATTGTTTGACGAACCGGTGTCCAGAAGCTTTTGATTTGGTCAAAAATATATTAAGACCAATTTACTTTTGTATGACCAAAAATTGCATATAAGGCTTTATGGTCATGGTCATATACTTGCTCATGACTACCTAATCTAGGAAGTATGGTGTTGATAAACATTCGATTAAGTAGTCTAGCTTGTGGACGAAAATAAGTTGGTGATAACATTCTCATGTCGTCTTCCCATATGAGATGTGTAATTGCATCTCTTGGTTGGTACCTCATATCAGGTATATCTTGTAATCTTATCCCTGTATATGAGCACTGTAAAATTTGTCCAAGCATTTCTACGTTGAATTTGATAATTTCCCCATAAACACTTGTCTAAATCCAATTCTCGGGATCAGAGGGGTTCCAAACGTGAAGTGAGCATAAGTTTATGAAGAATAAAAAGATAGCTAATTGATCAATTTGACCTAAATTAGAATCGTAATTTATGAGATGGTGAATCTCAATATCACTCACCAAATCATCGATTTCATAGTTGAAGAATCTCCTTAGCGGGTAAAATGGACCACAATGAAATCTTTTCTTCTCTAATTCTTGTAGCTTTTGCTTGCCATCTCGTTCCACCATCCATTCTTCAATGATTTCGTTAGTGACAAATTGTTGAGAAGGTTCTTGAGAACTTTGACCTGTCTTTTTGCGTTTGGGAAATGGTTTTTTTGACTTGGGTGCCATGGATTTGAAGTATTTGGAAGAAGAGCAGACTGATTTTGGAGGTTAGGGTTTTTGGGCTGAAGTGTTTTCGGTGAAAAATAGTTAAAGATGATTTATAGATGGAGGTAAAAAGTTGCTGCGGAGTACGGTCAGACGTCTGAATTGTTAATCAGACGTCTGGTCATTTAGGCATTTTTGAAACAGAGACATTGATCAGACATCTAAGCGTAATATCAGACGTCTAAGCTAAGTTAATGAGATTTCCAGAAAAATGAACCGGACGTCTAGCTTAAGATACAAACGTCTGAGCTGAAATGGTATAGTTTTTCCAGATAGTTGTTTCAGACGTCTGGCTTAGATAATAGACGTCTGATCTATAATATGAGCTGTTGAAGAATTAGTTTTTAGAGAATTATTATATATATAACTTTTCGTTTAAGATCAAGATACAAGTTATATTCTTGAATGGTTTTAATCTTATTACAACTTGAATATAAATATTATATGAAATAAAATTTGTAGAAAACCAGAGTTATTTTTTCTCCCATGAATTCGGTTTTGCATGTGTATTTTCTTTTAATGCTCGTATTGGTGACCAAGAAGGAGGTATTGGACTGTATTGGTCTTCAGATGTTCCTTCTCCCCATAGTCTACATGGAGTTATGTGACGAGCATGCGGAGGAGTTTCGGTTAGACGAGGAGATCGTACATGAACACAATCCTTAGTAGGAGAATGTCCACATATGGCAAGGATGCATTTCTCTAGAAAATTTAAATGCGCTCCCTGGTGTTTTTGTTCTTAATACATTTCTCTTTGTACATCCATCATTTCTTTTTGGTAATGATGGATTTCGTCTGCTTTGTCCGAAAGAGAGGATGTTTGAAGATTAATACCACGTTTGGCTTTCTTTCCTTTTGGAGAGTAGCCAGTATGATATGTAGGCGATGGTACAATGTGAAGGGATGGAGATGATTTTGTAGTTGTTTTTGCAGGAGATGTGTATGTACTACCCGATGATGGAGATAAGAAATCAATGGTAGAGTAAGTGGAGTTATGATCTGATGACATGCTGGAAAATTTTGATATTGATTAACAAAGGTATATTAGAATTTTACTATGATTTGATAGAAATTTGAGATATATATATATATATATAAGAGTAGGATTTTCTATTTTAAACATTAGTTTATTTTATTTGAAAAAATATTAGTGGTTTGCAGAAAATCTTGGTATAGAATATTAGTTGTTTTGTTAGCCACCAATGTTGAGAGGTAAAATAAAATTCTAAATTTTATTTCTGTGTTTCTTAAAATTCAGACAAGGAGCATATTCCGAGTTCTCTTCTTAGTCTTATAAATGATTTTTCACATAATGGTTTTGTAAAAATGTCTGCTATCTGGTTGTCGGTGTTAATGAATTCTAAAGATATTACTCATTTTTCTATGTTATCTCTAAGAAAATGGTGTCGTATGTCAATATGTTTAGTTCGAGAATGGTTAACTGGATTTTTAGATAAATTGATAGCACTAGTATTGTCGCAGTATATTGGAGACTATTCAATTATTTTATCGAAATCACTAAGTGTTTGTTGCATATAGATGACTTGAGCACAAGCTAATGAGGTAGAGATATATTATGCTTCACATGTAGAGAGAGAAACGCAATTTCGCTTTTTGCTAAACCATGAAACTAAAGATTGTCCGATAAAATGATAGGTACCACTTGTGCTTTTTTTGTCTGTTTTACATCCTCCAAAGTCTGCATCACTATATGATATGAGTTGAAAGGCCGTATCTTTAGGATAAAATAAGCCGTAATCTGTGGTGTTAGTTAAGTATCGTAAAATTCGTTTGACTGCTCGATGATGTGATTCCTTAGGTTGAGCTTGAAATCAAACGCACAAACAGACACTCATCATTGTATCAGGTCTACTAGCTGTTAAATATAATAGAGAACCAATCATACTACGATAAGATTTTTGATCATAGTCTTTTCCCTTCTCATCTTCATCTAAATATAAAGTTGTGCTCATAAGAGTTGGTTTACTAGTGGTGTTCTCCATTCCAAAACATTTAAGTAAATCTTTACAATATTTTTCTTGATTTATAAAAATACCCTTGTTCAATTGTTTTATTTGTAATCCTAGTAAAAATTTTAATTCACCCACGTAAGACATTTCAAACTCATTTTTCATTATTTTAGAAAATTCATTGCATAAACTTTCATTAGTTGATCCAAATATGATGTCATCAACATATATTTGTACAACTAATATATTATTATTTTTATGTTTTATAAATAGTGTATTATCTATTTTGCCTATCTTAAATTCAGAATTTTGTAGATGAGTTTTTAGTTAATCGTACCAAGCATGTGGTGCTTGTTTTAAACCGTATAGAGCCTTTTTTAGTTTAAAAACATGATCTGGATATTTTTCATGAATAAATAATGGTGGTTGTTCTACAAAAACCTTTTCTTTAATAAAACCATTTAAAAAGGCACTCTTAACATCCATTTGAAATAATTTAAAGTTGTGGTGACATGCAAAAGCAAGTAGAGTACGAATTGCTTCGAGACGAGCTACGGGAGCAAATGTCTCTTCATAATCAATTCCCTCTTCTTGGTTGTACCCTTGAGCGATTAATCTTGCTTTGTTACGAATAATATTTCCATTTTCATCTGTTTTGTTTTTGAAAACCCATTTTGTTCCTATTACAGATTGATCTGTTGGTCTAGGAACGAGTTACCATACATTATTACGTTCAAATTGATTTAATTCTTCTTGCATTGCTAAGATCCAAGAATCATCTTTAGATGCTTCTTTATAATTTTTAGGTTCTGTATTTGAAATAAAAGCAACATGACTCATTTGATTTAAGTTATTTCTAGTGACTCGAGAATTTAAGTCTCCAATTACATTATCCAAAGGATGATTTTTTAATGTTCGTGTGGGTGATCTTAAAACATTTTCATTATTTTCAGAGGATGAATTATTCATAATATTTATATTTTCAGTTTGATTTTGAGTTAAAATTTCATCTTCTTCTTCTTTAATAGTTTGTTGGAAATTTTCATCAAAAGATACATGTAAGATTTCTTCTATAATATTTGTTCATTTACTATAAATTCTATAAGCTTTACTACGTTCTGAATAACCAATGAAAATTCCTTCGTCTGCTTTGGGATCAAATTTTCCAAGATTATCTTTAGTATTTAAAATAAAAAATTTTGACCCAAAAATTCTGAAATACGAGACTTTTGGTTTTCTTCCATAAAATATTTCATAACATGTATTTTTAGTCATAGATCGAAGTGTGACACGATTTAATACATAACAGGCAGTTGCAATGGCTTCAGCCCAGAAATGTTTTGGTAGATTACTACTATTTAGTAGTGTTCGTGCACATTCCTGTAAAGTTCGGTTTTTCCTTTCAACTACACCATTTTGTTGTGGTGTTCGTGGAATTGAAAAATTATGACTAATTCCCTTTTTGTTACAAAAATTTGTAAAAAATTCATTTTCGAATTCTCCTCCATGATCATTGTGTATATTTTTTATTTTTAAATCCATTAAGTTAGTAATCTGTTTTGCAAAAATTTTAAACATTCCAAAAGTGTCACTTTTATGTTTTAAAAATAATGTCCAAGTATATCTTGAAAAATCATCTATAATTATGAACGCATATTTGTTATGATTTATACTACGTACTTGTATTGGTCCAAATAAATCTAAATGAAGTAATTCTAATGGTTGCTTAGTAGATATTTTATTTTTAGATTTGAAGGAACTTTTCTTTAATTTGCCCTTTTGACAAGCGTCACATAAATTTTTAATTTATAATTAATTTTAGGTAGACCTCTAACTAAATCATGTTTTGCTAGTTGGTTGATATATTTAAAATTTATATGACAAAAACGTTTGTGCCAAATCCAAGGATCATCATGATTTGCATATAGACATAAATCTGAATTATTTTTAATGTTCATGTTTAGGATATATATATTACGATTTCTAAATCCTTCAAAGAGTAAATTTTTGCTTTGGTCGAGAATTTTACATTTATCTTTTTCAAATTTTATTTCAGACCCTTTATCACATAACTGACTTATACTAAGAAGATTATGTTTTATGTTTTCTACAAATAAAACATTTGTAATAATAAGAGAGTTAGAGATACCGATATTAATGACTTCTCCAATGCCAATGACGAACCTTTTTGAATTATCACCAAAAGTTACAGTGCCACCATCAATGTATTTTATATTTGACAGCATGTGAGCATTTCCTGTCATGTGCTTGGAGCATCCACTATCTAATATCAGTTTCTCTTTATTTTTGTATTTGGATACCTGCAAAAAATAAAAATATTTAAATCGGTACCCATTTTATTTTTGGGTCCTAAGTGTTAGTTTGTGAGGGTAACCATACCCAAGATGGTTTGGTTCCTTTAGAAATGTAATTATTATTGTGAATTACTTCTTTCATATAATTACCTATATATTTTTGTTTAATTAGGTTGTTATTTGTTTTAGGAACCCATATTTTAATCATTTTTGAATTTGTGATAAATTTCTTATTTTTGAAAGAAGGTTTTATCCTAGTATAAATTTTACTATACTTTGTAATTTTTGTTTTATTCTCAAATCCTATTCCAATTTGATTTTTGAATGGCTTGGAAATTTGAATTAAATTCTCCAAGTCTTGTTTTCCTTTGTTAAACTTTGTAACATTATTTGTAATTTTATCCAACTTATTTTTAAGATCAATATTTTCAGACTTTGAATTTTCTAGATTATCTTTTAATACAGTATGTTCATTATTAATTTTATTATTTTCTAGTGTAACCTTTTCTAATTCACAAGATAAAGCATTATTTTCAATAGAAAGATCTTTACATTTTTCTTGAGCATTTTCTAATTCTTCTTCTAAAATAGATTTTTCATCTTTTAGTAACCCTATTTCAAGTTCTAATCGATTTATTTTAGCAACATATTCCTTATTTAATTTTTTTTCTCTATATTTGTCATCGAGTTCCATACTTATTTCTAAAATTTCATCATAAGTAAGATTGGGACATACCTCATTAGTGTGTGCTATGAAACATACATTTGCTTGCTCTGTATCACTTTCACTGTCACTATCAGATGAAGAGGAAGAGTCAAAGTCATCCTATGTGACTTGAAATGCCTTTCTCTTTTTCTTAAATTTCTCAAAATTATTCTTCTTTTTCTCGATGTTGAGTTTTGGACAATCCTTCTTCATATATCTGAATTGATCACATCCAAAGCACTTAATTGAAGTTTGATTTGATGAGTTTGATCTTCCATTATTTTTGAATCTAGTCATCTTCTTGAATTTCTTAAAGTGGAAATTAGCCACAAGGGCCTCTTCAGCAAGTGCAATTAGTTTCTAGGACACACAACTGAAATAATTACTTTTAAGGACAAAATGCAAAATAATTAGTGTTTAAGGCCTAAAAACCTATGAAATTATGTCTTTGAAAATAATTGGACTGCTGACTTTGTCCTTAAAAGTAATTATTCTACTGACTTTGGCCTTTAAATTAATTTCTATGGATGTGTGTCCTAGAAACTAATTGGACTGCAAAGTTTGTCCTTCTAGTGAAATGCCCCTTTCTTAAATTTGTTGTAGTTCTTAGAAATAAATACAATTGCATCTTCATCCAATTCAGAATCTTCATTACTTGCTTGAAATGCTATGTTCTTTTTTTCATGATTTTGTACCTTTCTGGCCTGCAAATTTGCTTCTTATGACATTAAATTTCCAATCAACTCTTCAACTTTAAGTGCAGAAAGATCATTAGCTTCTTCGATAGGCAGTACTTTTCTTTCCCACTCAATTGTTAAAGAGTTGAGAATTCGAGATACTAAATCAAAATCAGTAATTTAACTCCTAGTGCCATAAGATCGTGTTGTATGGTTTGAAATCTTGAATACATATCAATAATTGACTCATTTTGTTTCATTTTGAAAGATGAAAGTTGATTTTGTAAAATTAATATTTTTGTTTGTTTGACGTTAGTTGTACCTTCATGTGTAACTTGTAAAGTACACCATATATCATATGCAGTAGTACATAACATAACACGTGAGAATTCATTTTTATCAAGGGAATAGAATAGTACATTCATAGCTTTAGCATTATTAGAAGCAACGGATTTTTGTGCATCTGTCCATGTGCTAATATTTGTTTCTGGTGCTTCATACTTATTTTGAGTTGCTGACCATATTTCTAAACCATTTGCTTCCATAAAAATTCTCTTTTGGGTTGACCAATATGCACAATTAGATCCGGTGAATAGTGGAGGACGTGCAATTGACTGACCTTCTTGAAAGATACTTGCCATATTAACAATTTTCAAACACGTGTTACTGTGATTTGAACTAACCTTGCTCTGATACCAATTGAAAGTCTATATGGATCGTATATGTATATAATATATGACAAGTGGGTGTATGATAGTATGAATTGCACAGACTAATAATGCAGATAAAAATTAAAAGTAATCACACCAGAAATTTTATACTGGTTCAGACCTCCCGTCCTACATCTAGTCCCGAGGCTCCTCTTCGGAATTTCACTAACCAATAGCCCTCGCTTCGCCCGGAGGAATAGGCTTTTACAAGAATATTTCTTTGACAATTGTGTGTTCTATGCAACACTGATTTTGACTATAAGTACAACTTCTTCCTATAATCTCCTTGAGTAGTATGTAGTTTAAGCTTTGATATAAGGAAGAGATAAAAGTGTATTCTTGAGTGCTTTTGTAAATCATAGAATTATTAGTAAGTAAAGAAAGAAAGTTCAGAATAGCAAGTTTAAATTCTAACTTTCAATTTCATGTTAATTTATAGATGGTGAAGAGTTTGTTTGAAGAGTAGTGACTTTTGATTCTTTCTATTTCAGTCTAAGAGTCACAATGCTTGAGAAGAAAGAGTCATGATCAAAATAGGAGGATGCAACCCTTTGTTTGAGAAAGATGTCTTTTGGAAGAAAATGGTCGTTTCCCAGGTTAGACGTCTGGCCATTTGTGCCAGACGTCTGGCCTGTTAAAATTTTTATGACAGAACATCTTACCAGACGTCTGAGCGTATATGCTAGACGTTTGGTTTGTTTCAGAATTTATAATCAGAACATGTTGCCAGACGTCTGAACATATATGCCAGACGTTTGACATATGTACACTCTACTATCTTCATTTTATAAGTAGTTTGTATGAGCAAGTGTTTGTAAAGACTACTCAAGGAGATTGTACATATCATTTAACTACAATATAACAGAATGTACTAATATTTCTAAGTGTAATAATCCTTGTGTCGGTCTTCAAGTCTTGGATGCAAAAATCTACCTGCATATGGATGATATATATATATATATTCCTATGTATATTAACTCCAAGAGCTTGTATAGTTGTTGTCATCGAAATTAAGGTTGTAACAACTTATCTTTTTATTCGTTCTCGAATAAAGACAAAAACTAAGATAAATCCGTTTTCGTAGGAAACACGATTGCATTGAGCGTATGCAACAAGCCGTTAAACCTCCGGGTGTCCCCAGTAGGTCGAGTGTTGTCTCATGAGGGTTTTCAGCGGATACTACCCACAAAATCCACATGCAGGATGAAAATATTTACAAAATGCAAGATTTATTTATAAAGACATGAATGCAAGTTTTTGAAAATATATATAAATGAAGGGTTTACTTTTAAATTGACACAAATAAGTTAAATATAGGTTTCGTTCATTATCTTGAAAATTTAAGTCATTTACTCATCAAAATTTCTAATAAAAACTAAGTTATCAAAGCAAATACACTATAGCTTAACTCGTTGTTTCGGTTGATGATACAATGTAACTATGAAATAGATCCTTAGTCGATTATCAAAGTTTATCAAAGTGATATTTTCATTTCTTTTCAATAACAAGTCAAATCAAGTAAGTTAAAATAGTGCTCAGATTTCATTTGCTTACTGTCTCTATTTTTTTTTCTTTTGAAAATTTTAGTGATATTAACAATATTTACATATGCCTAACTCAGATAAACTGAGGCCAGATATATTACCCATGCACTGCCTTGCGGACTGATGTGAGAGGAATACAGAGCATGGCGAGTGAACACACAAGTGTGAACACTTGTTGACTGTAGGCGTTATTAGTAAAATAATTTTTATATACGCACACCTAACTCAGATAAACTGAGGTCAGATATACCAATCGTGCACTGCCTTTCGGGCTTACGTGAGAAGGGTACAGAGCATGGCGAGTGAACACACGAGTGTGAACACATGACTCTAGGTGTTCATTAAAAATATACATATATACAAGAATTTTTTTTTTTGGTTTTTTAAGAGAGAGTTTCGCACTATCATCTTAGCACCATTTAACTTAGAAGACAAAAAAAATGTTATATCTTTACTTTAAATCAAACACTTTTTAAAACAAAGATTTTCAATTAGAATGTATTTCATAATTAACACGTATGAATCTTCTTATATACTAGTTAAACCATTGTTACTTGTAATAAAACTTTATTTTTATTTTTGTTAAGACAAGTAAAAATAAAAAAAATTCGATTTAATAAACCAAAACCATATATTTATCTTATAGTGTTTCTTTAAAAATAAATCAAAATGCTTAAAAAAGTATTTGTTTTTGAGATTTTTTTATATTTTTATTTTTTTGAGTTTTGAAGGAAAAATGAAAAATTAATCATGAAAAAGTCAAAAAGAAGATGAGTCTCCCCCCACACTTGATTTTGACTGTGTCCCCACAGTCAAACCAAGTGAAAGGAACATTTATTATTATTTACATGAAAATGAAAGGTCTTTACACGAGATCAGAAAGTATATCGTCAAAAAGTAAATGAAACGGTCTTCCAAAGACCGATTCATTTGTCTCGTCACGCATACGAGACACAGCTTAAGCTCGAAAAACCAAACCGTAAAAGATTTCGAAGTTGAACGTTGATTTGGAAAAACGAATGTCATTTTATTAAAAATCGTACGAGTTGTTTTATTTTCGATGATTTTTGGGGTGGATAGAATGATTTGTTGAAGTTCAAATTTATTTTCATCAAATTGATTTTCAAGCTTACCGTTGGAAACTTCTTTCGAATTATCGATTTCAAAATCAAAGTGGTGATCGACATTTTCCCATTCGGAATTTAACAACTCATTTTCAAAAAGTCCAAAGAACTCATGTTCGTTGAATTCGTCTTCCTTTGATGGATTATCAACAACTTCATTGCATATATCATTTTCAAAATCCAAAGTTATTGTATTCAAAATTTTGAAATCGAGAAAAGGAAGATCGAATTTTAAATCACGTTTCTTACCATCAAAAGAATTGAAATCCAAGTCAATTACCAAATTTTCAACAACTTCGTTAAGATTTTCGTTTTCAATTTCAAAAGTTTTTATTTGAAAATCAACGATTTGGGTAAAAGGTGGATTATCACTTGACTCGTCACACATTGGGATTTGATTTTGTTTATCACGTTGTTTCATATATGTTTCAATCAACAAATCCATGTGATCATTGTAAATTTCATCCATTTGCTCAACAAAATCCAATTTATAGTTATTAACATGAGGATTTTCACTTTGAAATTGTTGAAAACAAAGATTTTCAGTCGTAACGTGGTTAAGATTATTCTCATTTCCAAATTCATTTGAAAAGTTGTTTCCATTTTCATTTTGAGTTTGAAATTCATTTTGGAGTTCGAAATTGAATTGGCATGGGTTATAATCGAAATCGTTTGAATTTTGAATTGAATTCAAGTTTTGATCACTTTAAAAACTTGGTCTTGAATCATTGCACAAATATGAATTACACAAATCATTTATCTCTTGATTTTGTTATGTAGAGAGTTCGAGTAAAGATGAAATCATTTCAATGCTATTTTCGAGATTCGAGGGTTGTTCGTCATTTTGAAAATTTTGTGGTTCAAAACTCGAATCGTTTAAACAATAGTTGTTGTTGAAATATCCATAAAAATTTGAAGTGAAATTATATGGATTATATTGATTTTCACAACTATCGTAAAATTCATATGAATATGGAAATTCGGATATTTTCAAGAATGTTTTTGGTTTTTTTATAAAGAATATTTACAAGCAGAATTTATTTTTTCAAAATGGAAGATTGATTTTTGTTTTATTTTTGGATTTTCAAATTTTTTTTAGCTTTTTGAAAAGATTATATATTTTTTTGGATTTTGGTTTTCTCTAAAAGAAACTAATTTAATTTTTTTTAAATTTTTTTTAAAATTTTTTGATTTTGAAAATTTTCAAAGGAAAATGATTTAAAAAAACCAATTTGAAGAATATTTACAATTTTTTTAGTTTTAGATTTTGAAATTTTTTTTTGTTTTTTTAAAAATATGCATGAACTAATGCAACTAAATGAATGGAAAAGGTTTTAATTACAAATGATTTATCCTAAGTTAACCTAAAATTGTATAACCACACTTTGTCTTAAATCAACAAGATAGTTCTCAGCCAGGTAACGGGTAGGGGTTATCGGTGCACCACGAATCACCATAACAATGCAGCCGAAGGTTTATGTACCTTCAAAGGAACAACCACTATAATATTTACGAATCACCCTAATATTTATAAATGGTTATTACTCTGCCGTAGCCTAGACACCAAGAAAGTAAATTGTTCAAAGAAGACAACTTGTCAACATACAATTAAAAATTATCGATGTCTAATCGTTATTATTAATCAAAATCTAAGATGAAATTAGATGTGAATTAACGATGCAACTACAAATGGAGTTTGTTTTGTTTTCGTTTTTGAATTTGTTTTAAAAAAAATGCAAGCAAACAACAATGCAAAGCAAATAAAAACAATATATAAGGGTTAAGAGCAGCAAAATTTTTATAAGTGAGCAAGCAGTTATTTTTTTTTTTGGCAAGTAGCTCCTTCCTCTATCTGCTTTGGCCACTAGAAAATAAAACAAAGATATATGTACAAATATCTTCTTTTTTTCAAAGGCAAGTGAAAACAAAGAAAAAAAGCAATTTTTTTTATATATACAATTTTTGTTTTCTGAATAAACAAAAGAAAACCAATGTTAACGCTAAAAAGTGAACGCTAACACCCGGTGTGTGTGGTTGAGTTGTGAAAGCACCACCCGTGTGACGGGAACAGAATTTAAGCAGTAAAATAGTGAAAAAGCAGTAAACGACAGCAGTTTATAGTGGTTCGGCTTGAGATCGAGCCTACGTCCACTTTGAATCTCTTTATTACTGAATCTGATTACAAGACGATACAATGCACTTATCAAAACAATACAATTCGATCACAAAGACAATCTCGACTACTAGCTCAAACTTCGATGATGAAACTTGATGAATCCGTGTTGGATGTAGGAAATTCCTCTCGAAGCTTGTTGTAGTGTCTCGAATATCTGGAGATCTTCAATTGTGGAATGAGTTGAGAGCTCGGCAGAGTAACGACGCTTGAAGAAATGAATGGCCAAAAGTCCCCTTCATGTTGGAAGTGGTGGTCTATTTATAGGAGTCAAATTCTGAACAGAAGTTTCTGCCAAGTCATGAGTCGTGGCCGACTTAAGATAAGTCGTGACTCGTGGTTGACTTAAGGTAACTCACGGACGACTTACTGAATTCAATTCGTGGCTTGGTAGGAGTTAAGTCTTAGATCGTGGTCGACTTATAATAAATCATAAGTCGTGGCCGACTTATTAGATCAAAGTGGTATAGGGGCAGGCACTGGACTTTAACCTGATAGCTTTTAGGTCGTGGACGACTTAAGCTAAGTCTTGAGTTCCTTAAGTCGTAAGTCGTCTTGGTTGGTAACTCCTTACAGTAGTTAGGTCGGAGCTTCCTTAAGTCGTAGATTTTCCTTAACTCGCAAACTGTTAAGTCGGAGACCCCCTTAAGTCGTAGGCCTGCTAACTCGTAGGTCCCTTCAGCAGTTAGGTCGTTAGCTCTTTTAAGTCACTAAGTCGTAAGTCCTCTGAGTAGTTAAGTCGCAGATCCTCTTAAGTCGTAGACCGTTAAGACCACTTAGGTCGTAAGTCGCTAGGTGACATAACTTAAGTCGTTCACTTCTTAACTCGTAGGTCGTTTGGGCCATGAATCGTAGGTCATGAAGCTTTTAAGTCGTACACTTACTGAGTCGTATACTTTTTGAGTCGAAGAAAATTAAGGGTTAACATTTGCCCCTCGAAGTACACGCCTAAGTCGTAGGTCGTGTGTTTCGACTTATCTTAACTCGTGTGTGCCTTTTTGTGTTCCACTGCCCCGAGGTATAAAAAGCTTGAGTCGTTCCTTCTATTCATTGCCTATCTCCTTAGTCGTATCTGCCATTAATATTCCTCCGAGCTTTCTCAAGGCAATTTTTTCCCTTTCTAACAATCAACTAATTCGACCCTCGATTCTTCGTTGCGTAAGTGTTCCTGCTTCCTTCTCGATCCTTAATCATCATTAATTCGCGAATTCCCCTCCTTGTACTTAATCCATCCTCTCGTGCAATGTTTTGAGGCGATGGAGATGAGGGTTCACTATATTTCAGGTTTAATAATTGATTAGGTTGACGAGGCTTTGGCGATCTGAAATTGGCTTTTGGGTGATTCAATGGTGTGGTGGAATGAGGATAAGGATCATAGTTGATTGAGAGGTTATCGGGTTTGGAGGATAACGGGTTAGGAGAAAAGTCAATGGGTCCAATGGAGTGAGATGTTAGCATGGTCACAGTTTAGTAGCGTCTTGCGACCTACGACATAAGACTCATTCAATATAAACCTTGTACGACTTAAGCCTATCACGACATAGGCCTTGTACGACCTAAGCCTGTCACGACATATGCCTTGAGTCGTGGACGACTTAGGACTTAGGGAAATTGCCTCGCTTTAACTGAAGTCTCTTTCTTCTTTTACACGACTTAACGACTTGAAGTACTGCCGACTCAAGGCATCAACGACCTAAAATCGAAATGACCTGTCCTGTCTTGCCTTAAAGTCCTTAAGCCGTGGACGAGTTAACATATAAGTCGTTGGCGACTCAAGACTTGTGTTTTGCATGAACTTTGAACTGCTGAACTTTGAATTGCTGCATCTTTTCACAGATCATTCTAACTTGCAAATTAATCAACCTGTTTAATACCACATTTACAGAAAATTGGGACGAATATACTGTCACTGACCGCCCACATCAAATGACAGATTAGCTAATAACAGATAATTGACATAAATAGATTGTGTGAACGAAGTGCTCTAAATCAACAGATTCAAGCAAAGTATTAAAGCAACATTAAGACAGTCAACTGAAAATGACCGGTTTACACTTAATACTGTACCTGAACTTTAAATTAACAAGTCCTGAAATTCGATAATCGATCAATTACCGACTATCTTAATTCCATTTGTATTTACTTGTTATCTTTACTAGTTTTGCACAACACTTCACACTATTTAGGAAACGTGCACCTTCATATTTGAATATCCAGTTGCTTGTGTAGAATGACTTCTCAACAAGGAGATGTAACAGTCCAGACCGGAGAGTCCACTCCTATTCCAGCTCCTTTAGTCAATCCCCCAGAAAGAGCTTCTACCACTCTATCGTACAGGGTTTTTCGGCAATTGTGCACTCAGTTTGGCATTGCTGAAGCTGATGCCATCCTCCTTGAGAAGAATAGTACTGCTGATGTAGCGCCTCCTGGCTTTGTAGCAGTGAATCGACAGATGTGCCTTAGTGGAGCCGTTCCACCTTTCAATAACTTTCTCCAGCATCTTCTCCGACAACTGGTCATTTCCCCATTTCAGCTACATCCCAATGGCTATGCCATTTTAATGGGGCTATGTGTGCTATTTGGGAGAACTCTCGAGCGACTTCCGAATTTCGACGAGATATGCTACTTGTGCTCTTTCACCAAAACCAAAGATCATCCTTCTATTACTGTCGTGAGAAGTGCCAGAAACCGTAAATTGATTGTTGGCCTTCCCGATAGTGCTCACTCGTTCTTGACTCAATTCTTTTATGTTCGCTGTCCCCCGGGATTCTACGCTGTGTGGAGGGAAGGAAGTAAGATTATCTATCTTTACTTCTTCTATTTTTTGAGTTTTTGTGAAGTATGAATCATCAAGTGTTAACTTTGCTTTCTCATTTCAGCGCTTCCCCCTCCTTCTAGGAATCTTAGCAACAAGCAAACTCTGGAGAGGCTTATGGCTGTACCGATTGAAGAGCGGGACGCAAAATTTTTGTTGAAAGACGAATTTCTTCATCAGTTCGGACTTCTTCATTCTTCTCGCTCTACTCAACCTCACGAAGTTCCCAACTCTCCTTTGAAGGCAGCAAATGCCCCACTTTCTGTTGAAGACCCCACACCGAAGGAAACTGCCACTGGAACTTCACTGTTAAAATGTCCCACACTTACCGATGTTGCGGGCCCGTCCAGCAAACTGGCACTTGCCCTGATTATTGAAGAGGAAGAAAATCCTCGAGTTTCTGAAAAATCAGCCGATGTGGAAGTTGAAAAGGAGAATCCTGCTGAGCACCATGGTGATGACACCTTTGATGACTTGAGTGATATAATGATAACTTCTTAAGAGCTTTTCAAGGATAATATTCCAAAAGCGAACTCTCTTGTCGTTGAAGCGACTTCCTCTTTGAAACAAACTTCGACGCCTTCTACACCTGTCGTCTCCGTTCCCACATTAAAGCGTGGTTTGTAGTTTGACGCACGTAGCTCGCACGTCGCACGCACTTAGGATTTCTCAGCACTTATAAGCATTTATCCTCTTTTTCTGGAAATTTCTAAACTTTACTTCTTTTTCGTTTTCAGATTCTCCGATGGGGCGTACCGGCTCATACTATGACTCATTTCAGCGCCATGGAGGCCGTGGATCTTATGACTTTAGGAAATACCTTGGTGACCAGAGAGAGACAGATGAGGAAAGGGCTCGAAGGAAGGCTCAAGAAAGGCGGGATTACGAGCAGTGGCAGAGAAGAAAAGATGCCGAGCGATATGATTCTTCTCACAGAAGTGACGATTCCCACAAGCGAAAGTCTTATGATGACAAGGGGAAGACTCATATTGCTGACGAATCGAGCAAGCGATCCAAGCCAAGTGATGCATCTGCAGTTTCTAAGAAGACTGATGCTCCTATCTCTTCTGATATTCCGGCCGGCTCTCCTCCTTTAAAGAAATCCGACATCCAAGCGATCATCAGCAGGCCCCAATATCAGGTTAAAGACGGCCCTCCAACGCTTCAAAGCCGGTTTCTGAACTGGTGCTTAAAAGGAGTGCGTTTTGACCTGGATTTGGTCCCAATCGATAAGCAAGACATGCTGAAAAGTCTTGACGCAGTTAGGCTTAACATCGAGAGGATGTCGCAGTGGCAGAAGCTCGTTGATGAACTCCAAAGAGTCAATCATATGAATCTCGAAAATATGTTGACTATGGAGAATGATAAGACTGAGTGGGCAAAAATTTGCAAACAGCATGATGCCGAAATGACAAGCATTGCTGATGATAATGCGAGACTTGAGTCTGAGGTTAAAAAACTCAAGGAAGATCTCGCCGCTTCTTCTGCTTCACAATCTCAAAAAGAAGAAGTATTTCAAAAACAAGTGCGGGATGCGCAGCTGCTCAGAGGGATGCTGAGATGAAATTTGCGGCTGAGCAGTTTGTGGTTGAAGAGTACCGCAAAAATAATGCTCAGTTGCGGGAAACAGTTAGCTCCCAGAACGTGGAGATTGAATTGCTAAAGGCCCAACTTGCTAACGCTGAGAAAGAGCGTGATGAGGCTGTTGCTGGTCGAGCTGCAGCTGTCGCCGAAAAAGAGGCAGCCGAGCAATCGCATGAGACAACAAAAGCTAGCATCAGCTCCACCTTATTTGACTTTTATCTGCACAGCGTTCTGGGTCATGGGAGCCTCTCTTTTCTGGGTCCTGACTATGAGGTTACCCTGGCCGAAGTATGGGAAGCAGCAGTTGACATGCTTGGCGGGGCCGGCTATGATGAGGCGGAACTCGAGGCACGCTACCTTGACGAAGAAGCTCGTGCTGCTCTTGCCAAGGGAAAAGAGCAACTTGCTGAAGCCAGAGCTGGAATAGTGGCAGAAGAACATCTAGAGAAGAAAATATCTTTAACTGCCCCTGTCCACACTTCGACTTCGATCGACGTCGATATCGTTGGTTCCAGCTCTCACTTTTCTTCTCCTGCAAAAACCGTCGAGGCCAAGCCCATCACAACCGAATCTCCCCTTACTCATATCGAGGAGCAGAGCCAAGAAGACACTAAGGCTGATAAATTTGAAATTGACTTGTCAAAACCGACTTCTCCAGGTAATTTTGGTGTCGATCCAGATCCAGTGAATCATTTATTTGATTTAACCGAGTTTGACGACCTTCTTACTTATTACTTAAACTTTGGTGAACCGATACCTTCTCTTTTCTCGGAGAATACCGATTTTAACTTCTTTTCTTCTACAGCGGAGGTACCGAATACTGCACAAACTTCCACTCCTCTAGTTGCCGTTCCTCCACCTTCCCAAGTTACTCCTTCTTCTGCTTCTCAGCCGGGATCACAGGCAGAGAAAATTGAAGCTCTTCAAGGTCTGGATGATCCGGCCGCTTCACAAGAGCAGAAGGCGGAGGTTCTTGATGACACTGAGAAGACCCCAGAGCAGTCTCTTGATGATGACACCAAGCTCTCTACATTGCTTGCTACTCCGGGGAGCGAATCTTCTTCAAAGCGAAAGGGGAAGCGTGTCATTAAGAAGGAGAAGAAGAAAAGTATTTCCGCTGGAGAAGATAAAGCAGAGGAAGATCCGGCTGCCCTTCCTCCTCCTCCCTCTCCGACCCGTCCACGCCGGATTTCAAAACTAATTATCAAACCAGGCCATGGTACTAAGTGCAGCAAGAAGAAGGAGTGACAAGCTAGGCTCTTATTTTTCTTATTTTGCCTTTTGCGTGTATTGACCGGAGATTGTGCAGGCACCGGTCCCTGCTTTTGCTTTTTTTTTGAGATATCTGCACATGTAAAGAATTTTCATAGTACTGAATAAAATAGTTATTTTACTTGTACAAATTCTTGTGTGTGTGAGAATGCATCTGTTTCTTATTTTTAGTGTAGAATAAACGATTCTTTTTACTCGTACAAACTTTTTGTCTGTGTTTGAGAATACATTTATTCCACATCTATTTTTGTGGTATTGCAATGAATTTGTGGTATGTTGCTTGCGTGTTACTTTTATTAATGTAACCGAATTGTATAGTGTTGCCCCCATACCACAAGTGCATTGCAACATTTCTAGCTTTCACAAAACTGATATTCCTATTTCGGAGAATAACTATTCCGCTTTTAAGGGAAGAATCATTCTGCTTTTAATAGATTATATCTCATTTTGGAGAAATTTTCACTTTCTCTTTCTTCCTTGAAGAACACTTCAACTTTCAGAGAAGATCACTCTTATTTGTTAAAAAGTGGATTTTCCTATGCAGCTGAAGTGAACTTTCTGAAGGATTTTTTTTTATTTGTTTAGTGCTTCCGAAGAAGGCTTTGTTTTTGTGCCTCTGAAGAGGGCTTATGTCTGGTACTTCAAGCATGGTGAAGTGTGCCTCCGAAGAGGTTTTTGGGTCTCCGAAGAGAAGCGATTTTGGTCTCCAAAGAGAAGCGATTTTGGTCTCCGAAGAGAAGCGATTTTGGTCTCCGAAGAGAAGCAATTTGGCATTTCAGCTCTGGTGAAGTGGGCCTCCGAAGAGGAGCATTTTTCACTTCTACACTGGTGAAATGTGCCTCCGAAGAGGGCTTTTTAGCATTTCAGCTCTGGTGAAGTGGGCCTCCGAAGAGGAGCATTTTGCACTTCTACACGGGTGAAATGTGCCTCCGAAGAGGGCTTTTGCCTCCGAAGAGGTCTTGTGATTGCCTGGAAGTTACTTTCTCATGGTTGAATGGATCCACGGGGCGGACGCAAGTTGCTTGATTGGATGTTCGTTTGCACAAACGATCGCAATTAACTAACAAGGGCCCTGTTCCTTCAGCTTGGGAAGGTGCCCCTCCGGTGGTTCCACCAATCTTTTTTGATTGAGGAAAGCACTTTCATTTTTTGGCGTGCCTCGTTAGAGGGCTTTATCGGCTTCCGGAGAGGAGCCTTGGTGGATTGGTGTGCCAGGAGGGTTGCGTCTCAGAGGCGATTGGATCCACGAGACGGATGCAAGCTGTCCGATCGGATGCATCACGACCAGTTAGCAAGGGTCCTGTTCCTTCTGCTTGGGAATGTGTCCCTTTTGTGGATCTACCGGCCTTCTTATTGAGAAGCATACCTCCTTTTGGCTGCTTCTATGTTTGCCGGCCCATGTTTCCTCATCATCTGGCTATCTGCGATCCTTTATTATTGTTTCCAAGCGCGTCTTCCTTTCTTTTGCAAGTAAATTGCTTTATCCGAAGAAGTAGACTTCACTGTTAAGTGACTCCACCGGGTAAACGCAAGTTACTTGGTTGGATGTCTTTTTATATTGACGACCGCAACCAGTTAACGAGTGCTTGACTTAGTGGCGTCGCCAACTTTTTATGTGAAGTTCCTCTTGCATGGGATTTGAGTCTGGAATTTTTGCCGCTTGGTATTCGCTTAATAAGTGATTTGTAGGGCTCGCTTAGTTTTGCGATGGGTGAGCTTCGCTTTAATGACCTGCAATATTAGATCGACATTTTAGCAATACATTTAGAGTATTTACACATCGAAATATAACAGGCATTTTTTAACAGAAAACACAGAACTCATAGTTTTTTCACTATTCAATCATACTGATTTCTCAGCGGTTTACAATGCAAAAGTTACACATCCATTATCATTTTACAAATTTAAGCAATGCTGTTAAGCAAAAATGGATGCTAGTGATTTTTGTTTCTGAATCTCCGGGCTGACTTTCCATTTGCACTAGATTCACAGCTTCGGATTTATATGCCAGAGAAAGTGAAAGATGCCCCAGTTGTAGTTTTGTGGACAATTAGTAGTCGTCCCAACTTCTGCCTGCTGGGTGTGGACCTCCTGTGACAACATTAACGACAAGCTTTTTTGAATCTTGCACTGCAGTGTTGTTGCGAGAATCGGATTAATGGGTAGGACGTTGTTGATCCCGAGTGGATGAGGTTGGATCGACTCCGCTTCTCTTAACGTATTGTTGGAGTTTACCCTGCTCCAGCAATTCTTCAATCACATTTTTTAACTAGCGACATTGGTCAGTGTCATGGCTAGGTTGATTGTGAAATTGGCAGAATTTCCCATTACGCACTGCACCTCTCTTCATCTCAGGTGGCTTAGGATACCTAACAACATCCTTTGTTGCGAAAAAGATATTTCTTGGTGTATCAGTTAAAGGAGTAAAATCTGAAAGATCGAAGCGGCGGAGTTTCTTCTCATTCCCCTGATTCTTTCCTCCGTCGTTTTCTCTTTTCTGATTTTCAGAATTTCTTCTGTTAGAAGCCAGGTCATTATTGTTGTCCTTAGCAACTAATACTTTTGCTGAGGCGGAAAGATTTTCCAAGCGCATGAATTCATTGGCCTTTTTATAAAACTTCTCAAGGGAATTTGGTTCCTTCATTTTTAGCCATTTTCCAAATTCACTCGATTTATCGATGGCTCGCACCAAGTAGGTCAGGATCATACGCGGTTCTACATTATCCACTTCGGCTACAGCTATATTGAAACGGCTTAAGAAAGATTTGATTGATTCTCCGGGAGTTTGTTCAAGACTAGACAGTGACATTATATCCTTAGCTTTTGAAGCATACAATCTGAACTGTTCTTTAAACTTTTGCGTCAAGTCGGAGAATTGATCTATTGACCGAATTGGAAGCTTTGTGAACCAAAGTAAGGCCACACCTTCCAAGTACACTGGAAAGTATCGACACTTAATCTCGTCTGACGCTCTTGCACCGGTCATATGCCAATCGTACTTGTATAGGAAATGATTAGGGTCACTCGTTCCCCTATAGGCTTGGATAGTAGGAGGTGAAAATTTCCTTGGAAATTCCGCTTTCAGGATCCTTTCCGTAAACGGAGTTCTGCTTGGTGCAAATCCCCAGTCGTTCTCATTCTCTTCCCTCTGCAATCTCTCTTTCATGATGCGGCCAACCATTTCGGACCGGTACTCTTTATTGTTCAAAGACATCTCCGGGCAGGCATCAGTCCTTCTCTCAGGAGCTTGCCCGGGCACATGTTCATGATAAGTTGGCTGCGGCATCGAACCCTCAGCTTGGAAAGGTAGCATTTCAGGAAAGGTTGTTTGATGGTTTTCTGGTTGACGATTTGCCCCGAGCAGAGCAGTTAATCTATCCATCATCAAAGCGTTTTGAGCTTCAATTTGTTGGTATAATCCAGAAACTGCGTCATCCAATTCAGCCCTGGTGACTCCAACGGTAGGAGTTGCTTGGTCTGCTGTTGGGGAAGCGGAAGTCCCTTCATGAGCATTTCTGGATCTGATAGGTCTACCTCTTCTTCCAGGAGCCATTATTTCAGATTAACTTCTGGTTTTTAAGAGGGGTTCTTTTTATAAGTCTTTGCGAAGCAACGGTGGATGATCGCCTGAGTTGGGTTCTTAGTGAAAGCACCAAAATGTTAACGCTAAAAAGTGAACGCTAACACCCGGTGTGTGTGGTTGAGTTGTGAAAGCACCATCCGTGTGACGGGAACAGAATTTAAGCAGTAAAATAGTGAAAAAGCAGTAAACGACAGCAGTTTATAGTGGTTCGGCTTGAGATCGAGCCTACGTCCACTTTGAATCTCTTTATTATTGAATCTGATTACAAGACGATACAATGCACTTATCAAAACAATACAATTCGATCACAAAGACAATCTCGACTACTAGCTCAAACTTCGATGATGAAACTTGATGAATCCATGTTGGATGTAGGAAATTCCTCTCGAAGCTTGTTGTAGTGTCTCGAATATCTGGAGATCTTCAATTGTGGAATGAGTTGAGAGCTCGGCAGAGTAACGACGCTTGAAGAAATGAATGGCCAAAAGTCCCCTTCATGTTGGAAGTGGTGGTCTATTTATAGGAGTCAAATTCTGAACAGAAGTTTCTGCCAAGTCATGAGTCGTGGCCGACTTAAGATAAGTCGTGACTCGTGGTTGACTTAAGGTAACTCGCGGACGACTTACTGAATTCAATTCGTGGCTTGGTAGGAGTTAAGTCTTAGATCGTGGTCGACTTATAATAAATCATAAGTCGTGGCCGACTTATCAGATCAAAGTGGTATAGGCGCAGGCACTGGACTTTAACCTGATAGCTTTTAGGTCGTGGACGACTTAAGCTAAGTCTTGAGTTCCTTAAGTCGTAAGTCGTCTTGGTTGGTAACTCCTTACAGTAGTTAGGTCGGAGCTTCCTTAAGTCGTAGATTTTTCTTAACTCGCAAACTGTTAAGTCGGAGACCCCCTTAAGTCGTAGGCCTGCTAACTCGTAGGTCCCTTCAGCAGTTAGGTCGTTAGCTCTTTTAAGTCACTAAGTCGTAAGTCCTCTGAGTAGTTAAGTCGCAGATCCTCTTAAGTCGTAGACCGTTAAGACCACTTAGGTCGTAAGTCGCTAGCTTTTAAACTCGTTGGGTCGTGACATAACTTAAGTCGTTCACTTCTTAACTCGTAGGTCGTCTGGGCCATGAGTCGTAGGTCGTGAAGCTTTTAAGTCGTACACTTACTGAGTCGTATACTTTTTGAGTCGAAGAAAATTAAGGGTTAACAACCAACTTTCCTTTTTTTTAAGAAACCCTAAAAAAATAATTTAACAAAATTCACACAAACTTATAACAAATATTAAACAAAGCAAACTAAGCACAAATTCACACAAACTTATCACACAGCCCTGGCCCAAATTTTCTCATTAAAAAAAAATAGCCAACTCAAATTACTCAACTTGACTCAAATTAACAGAATTCTCGAACAACTTCAATTCGCAAATCCCTAATCCATTTCGCGAATCCATAAATTCAAAACACAACAGAATTTCAATTCGATTTAAACGAAGCGATGGGATCTGGTGTAGTTCGTAGTTGGGGGCGTTTGTTCGATTGGTTCGTGATGTTGTTTGGGATGATTTACAGGGTAGTACTGGTTGCAGTTCGAGGGGAATGCACTGTTTTGGATCAGTGATGGGCTGGTTTGTAAAGCTAGAAGCAATGACAGTGGTTGAAGCCGTAAGGGTTGGTAGCAGTGGTTAAAATGGAAGATTGTGTAGTGGTGGGAAGAACTGCTGCCAGGAAAGTGTGAAAGGTTGTTGTGTAACTATGGAGTGTTCATGTGAGGAAGGTAGTGCTTTGGTTGAAGTCGGAGGGATGGTTGCTGTTGCGTTTTCTGGTGGATGGTCTTGAATATGAGGAGCAGTTAGTAACTGGAGGTAGATGATTCTGATGAAATGCTGGAGGGAAGGAGGTATGTTTTTGTGTATCTGGGTTTTTTTTGCTGGTGGAGATAGTGGCAAAGAATGGCAGTAGTGAGGTGGTTTGGGAAGATGTTGCTGTGCAGTGGGTGTTAAGGCAGATGATATGTGTTGAGTGGAGATGATATGTGCAGAGGTAGATGGAGATTGGTATTGGCAGTTGAGTGGAAGGAGTATGCGGGAATGTTGATGTTGAATGAATGTATGCCGTATGACAGTATGAAAGTATGCAACTTTGATGGCTGTCAGTTTGGGATGGTGGGTAGTCGTTATGGGCTTGGGGCACTATCAGGAGATGGTGGTATCGCAGAGGTCAGGGAACAGTGGAAGTAGTAGTAGTTTGTGAGAAGTTAGAAGGTGGATGACTGTAAGTCAGTGAAATGAATGTTCACGCTTGTTCACAGTGAAATGAATGATGACCGAGTTGGTGGATGAAGGCGGTTATGCAGCAACTCAATGCAAGCAATGTGGTAGGATGGGTTGATGAAGTTTGAATGGTCTCTGGTTTGATGAAGTGTAGAATGGTTTGATGGTAGTGGTGGATGGTGAAGGCAGAGTAATGTTGTGTAGTTCAAAGAAGTGTGGATTCTGAGGAGAGACAGAGGAAGAGGAAGTGCAATTTTTGTTTTCTGATGAAGTAATGTTTTGTGATTTGGATGATCAGGTGAATGGAGTGGTTGAGTTGGTAGTTCAGTGATATGAAATGGTAGTTTGATGGGTGTAATTGAAGTATGTTGAATGATGAACTGCAGATGAAATGAAGTGGTATGGGTACTGTGAAGTATGTAGATGAAGGCAATGTTGAGTTATATGAGATGAAATGTAGTTGCTGTTTGCTATAGGTAGTGAAGTTTGATGGCTGTGAGGGAAGTAATGGTTGAAGGATGAAAGAGGGTAGGAATGGTGAAACTGCAGTGATATGTAGCAATTTGTTTCAGATGATAGGTAGCAAATTTGGTAGCAATGAAGGCAGTGGTGTTGCTCTGATTGCAATGTGGCAGCGTGAGTTGAGTTTGAATGAATTAGCAGGCGGTTTCAGAGAAGTGATATGAATGTTTGTCAAGTATGTTTGGAGAAGTTGTTTTTGGGTTTGAAATGAAGGCAATGGGAAGAAAAATCTGTAGCAGTTGAAAGGCAGTTGAAAGGTTGAGATAAGGATGATTGGTGTATGTTTTTTTTCTGGGAGCAGTGTGTGTGATGTACTGTTGTATCTGAAGTGGGATGGTGCTGGGCTGTGGGTATGATCTTGGTTCAGTCAGTGGTGGTATATGGGAAGTATGGACAGTGGTTATTGGCTTGACAGTGGTGAGTTGACAGTAGGAGTTGGCAACAACAATTTGAGGACAGACTGCAATTTTTCGTTTTAATCAATGTAAATGTAAAATTGTAAAGGAAAAAGAAAGTTGTACATGAGAAAAAAGAAAATGAATAAAAAGAAATTTTATTTTTGGAATGACATTGTTGATGTTTTTTTTATAGAAAATGTGATGCAATTGGAAAACTAGAACATGCACACAACAAATTGAAAACAAACACACACATAAAATAAAAAAAACACACAAAAATCAAACAAAGAAAAATAATCCGAAGAATAGAAAATTAAAATCAAATCAATTCCCCGGCAACGGCGCTGAAAACTTGTTTAACGACGGAATTTCTATCGAGTTAGAAAACCGCCGATAAATTTTGAATTAAATTTATTGCAAGCGCACGACGTATTATAGTAGTACGTATTGAGTACAGGTCGATCCGTAGGGAATCGTTGATTTAAAATTCCTATTCAATCAAATTGACCAAAGTTGAATAGCGTGAAGCTAAAAATGTAGAAAAAAATGACAAAATGAAAGTGATAGAAATATGAGAGTTAAGTGACAATTTAGAGATAATTCCACTCTCTTTATCATATAGTTCAACAAAACATGAAATTATTATCTCTCTTTTTTAGTCATTAGTTAGTTTAATTGATGTGCTTATCATAAGTATGGCCCATTTGTGCTATTAATTAGCTCAACATAAGCCATCAAACTATAACACACCATTTAAACTACTTTTCAACTCTCATGAAACATGACAACAAGTTGAAAGAAAAATCTATTTTAAGTATGGTCTATTAACTATTAATTAGAAATATAGACCATAAAATTTCAATTTCAACATTCACTTCTTTGCCACAATCATATTTAGATGAAGAGGCAATTTTTGTTTATGATTGTTTAAGCATAGCCTATTTGTTATGAACAACATAAACTATCAAATTCATCATGAAACAATAAATCACATCAACATTTATTTAAGCACAAAAGAGAGAAATAATTATCAAAATGTTGAAGTTACATGATTAGAGGCTTCATTACCCCTAAATTGAAGGGATTAGCCTCTTATTTGTGTTATCATATCAACACTTGTAGCTTGCAACATGAAATAAAACAAGAGTAAAAAGAGAGCAAAATGAAAAGAAAAGCTAAGTAAAAAGAAGTAAACACTAATCTACTTAAATGAATAAACAACACTACTAATATAAGAAGAGAAGCATGTAAATGAAGAGAAAGCACTAATTAACATTGCATAAAAAAAGTTACATGAAAGAAATGGCTAAGTAGCCATGAAAAGAAAAGAGAAGCTTTCTTTTATTTCTAAGCTAAAAACTAACTAACAGGAAGAGAGGGTTACATAAAGATATGGGGTATTTATACAAGTTAGAAACCCTAATTCATTTTTTTGGAGAATGCCCAAAATGCCCTTGTAGGAAGTGTGGTGGCCAAGTTATCATTAGCTTCAATAATCACCCATTAAGTGTGCATGAAAGTGTAACGGCCATTAGCATGTGGATTAGCTTCTAATTTGTACATGAAGGAAGGTGGGTAGGTGGGGTCCTCCATGATCATGGCTTCTAATTATCACCATCTCCATTCTTTGTATTCACTCTTGTGCATGTATATATCTTCATGAATCCACTTGTATATGAAGCCAAATTCCTACAAAATAATATAGAAATTTCCAATTAAATTTTCCCAAATTAATATATGCACAAAAATGACCATTTTGCCCCCATATGGAGATGAATATGTGACAATTTGAAAAAAATTTGAATTTGGTTTAAACAAGTTAAAATACCTGATATGATCATTTATTTAATTTAAATAGATTAAATATGGTGGTAAAGATATGCACATTTACGTGCACATCATCAACCGCTAAACGGGCATTGGGCATTAATTAAACCTAGAACCAATTAGGGTCGGATTAAAAAATAATAACCATTTCGTGCCGTCTCCTTCGATTCGACACGATCCGAAAAATTCCTGTCTCATCACGGCAATTTCAAAGCCTACCACCTAGTCCCGAACCATACTCCCACAATTCACAGTAGTCCCAACAAAACTGCTGTGACCAACAACAATTCCAAAAATCCAAAAATACTCCAACCACTATAACTTGCCTACTTTGCATGGAAATATTTCTTCCAATAGCTGGTGGGTATAACAACACTTAAACTACATACTCTACTAAAGTTGAATGTCATTACTATTTTGTCTAGACCGTAAAGAGAGAAAATATAAAAACCTCGATTTTATAAACTGAAAAATCACTGAACTAAATATATACTCCTTTATACTTGTTTCTAAATAATAGAAACTATTTCATACCAAAACTTCCTTAAAAGTCAAACTCATATACATAAATATTTCAAGGTTTCCAAAAACCATTTTAAAACAAAAAATTTCAAATTGGAAAACTATCCCTTGCCAAAATCAAAATCAAGCTTTTACTAATATATACATATAAATATTTTAGAATTTCAAAAGTTAATCTTTTATAAACTAAAAATTTCTTAACACGACCAATTTTGTAGTATATGCATGTCTTTGGAAATAAAAATTTCAAAACTTTCCCAAAACAAAATTTCCAAAATAAATCCTTGTGAAAAGAAATCCATTTAAAATCCTTTTTCCAAACTCTAAGGTATTTCCAAAATATACTTTATAAAAATTTCTCACTGGTTTTAGACTACGGAATTGATTAATTCTCCAAGTAAAAATCTGGTTTGCCATCAAAAAGGTGATCAACAAATGCGCCCTAGCAAAAACTTGCCTTCGGACAATTGCAACATACTGACTCTAATTTCCCGCTCATTTGGAATAATTATGGTCTCATACTGGAACTCATTATCAAAGTCTAAAATCACAAGGTAGCTAGAATCTCAACCATCAGGTCGACCACCTCCAGTCTCCAGGATTCAATCATATGTTGTACTCATGCTCTTCATCAACAGTGCTTTACGCATCTACAGTACTCCGTGCGGTACTTCGGGGTTGGCGTGAAAATCTTAACTCAAAGATATTTACAACCCATAGTTTCTTTGCTCATTCCTTCGGAGTGGAGCTACAACTACTTCTATAGTCGGAACTCTTAGAATCTAATGTAAATATATAATATTACAAGATTGGAAAGTATGAATACATTCTCTCAATTTATACTAATCCCTGTAATCTACTAACCTAGGCTCTGATACCAAATGCAACAACCAGTAACATAATGGGCCTAAATTTTGACAAAAATCGAAATCCAAGTCCACCAAAGCACATATCGTTTTGGTACCTACAAATAAGCATGAGCATTATCAGAGATTGATAAAAGTCTAAACTCACAGCGGAAATAATAATAGGATAAGAATACTGACTATGACTACTACCTTGGAATTAATGGTATTCCTTAGATAGCAGATTATCACATCAGCATCGAGCATGAGAGAAAAAGAGGACTTCTCCAACAACAAAGCACACCCAGCTCCAGTGACCCGTTCCTCTAAATCTATCCTGTGGGTTGTAAAAAGGAAGGGGTCAGAACAAAGCACACCCAGCTCCAGTGACCCGATTGGTTTCCATTTAATAGTCATGTCCATTAAGGTTAGAAATTCTAATCTAACCTTCACTACGCCATAGATGGCCTACTGCAACGAAATTACATGGTGTTGCTAGCTATAATGTAACGATAGGTATGCTGATTTTTGTCTATTACAACACTCGCTTCAAGGTGTTAGCATAGGTATCAACAAGATGTTGCAGTAGCTATAGATGTATTCAAATTAATAAATTAATAAAATTAGCAATCCGCGTGAATACGATCCAACGGTCTACATTTAATCTGGTTGTTAAAATGGATCACCACTGCAATTTGCCCCAAAATTTCGTTTTACCACCTGAACTAGTTTAGAGTAGATCCCCTTTTCTCGTATGTGATAATGGCTGCTCCTATCTTGTTCCTCTTTTGCTCTGAAATTAGGGCTTTGACCTCGTGTTCGCTCCTATGAGATTAGCTAGGGCTTCGGCCTTGTCTTCGCTCCTGTGAGATTAGCTAGGGCTTCGGCCTTGTGCGATTAGGGCTTCGGCTAATATCGAAGGACCCGATTGATTGTCGATCGATTACAATTGCTGTTCTTCTGATTTGCTTTGGAAATCGATCGTCTCCTTGCTTTGAATACAGCTCCTTCGATTTTGCTTGAGTTCAACTGTGCATTCGGGTATGTAATTTGTTGCTTTTACTTTACTGTATTGCTTGCTTGAACTCGATACTATCTGCCGATGATGTTAATGTGTTTATATAGGGTTCGAACCCCTAGATTTGCTTCGGCAACTTGATTTGAATTGGTTGAACTTGCTACTGTTCGTGGTTGACTTTGGCTATGTCTGTTCATCCTGTAGCTTGAACTTGTAATATATCTTCTGGTTGACATCCTGTAGCTTGAACTTGTAATATATTTCACTTGAGTTTTTGTAGTCAAGTTGCTTCACCATACTGTTTCCATTGGTGCCACACACACACTTGTGTACCTTTCTCTTTGTGCTTCACTTGTTCACTGAAACTGTTATATCACTTATGTTTTCCATTATCATGTGTATATATATGCATTCATGTATGTATATATGTGTTTGTTGTTGCACTTGAACATGTATATATGTTGCACTGGGTTTGTTTTTTATTTGATGTTGAGGTCTTCTCTTGTATTTAGTTGCCTTCGAGTCATATAAGTTTCTTTCCCTTGTGCCAGTCTTGCTTTGTTTTGGTCTTGGCCATTCACTTGTTAAGGCTGCTTGTTTCATTGATGCATGTTTTTGTATTCACCACTTTGCATTGGTCATTGTATATCTATGCACTGGTCCTTTGAGCCTGTTTGCACTGCCTATATATATACATGCTGTTTCACACATGTATATATGTATGGTTGCTTTCATATGGTAGCTGGACTTGCTCGAGTTCATATTTATTATATTATCTGACTTCGGTCATTTTTGAAATTGCTGCAGCTCATTCACTTGACACTTCTGTTGGTCTGTATTTTTGAATATGGTTGGAGTTTTGGTTTAATTGTGAGTTTGAGTTCTTTTGTTGAGCTCTGTCCACTGTTGTTTTATGTCTGGCATACAAGTCTGGTATAGTTTGCTCTGACCAATTCATTGAGCATGCTGTTTATTTCTGTAGCATGCTTCTGTTTCATTTTTGTTCTTGTGCATTGTCAACTGCTTGGACCAAATTGTCACCCAAATAACTGAGGCAAATAATATTTTCAAAATTACATTTTATTTTATACTGCAAAAATATTTCCTTTTCAATTTTACTGCGTCAGTGTGTATTTTTGCAAATTGCTCAGATGTTGGATTCAATCTGAAATGGAGTTGAAGACAGGTTTCAAAGAAGGCTCGATCTTCCGAAATCGGATGAATCGGGCGGTGCCCACTTGTTCGATCCCCGCTGGGACTGCGGTGCCCCGGACCCCCGCCGGCGCTGCGCCCGGACCCGCTTCTCGCCTCGCCTTCGGCTCGGCACTCGGCTCATCATATATTTGTCAGTGTCGGTGTCTGTATAAATTGAAACTGCATATGTAATGAGTGAACTGAGTAATGTAGTGAGGAATATCTGTATATGTGAATATCAGTGTTATTTATCATTGAATTGTAAAATAGTGGAGTCAGGAATTTGTACTATTTTAAATGTTGAAATAAAATATTTATTTAAATAAATTACTGTTTGAATATCAAATTCTGTGCAATAGCATTTTATTAAATAAATATTTATTTCTATTAAAAAATCAAATATGCTCTACATTGTGGGCCCCACAAATTCAGAAAATTAATATCTATAGCAACATTTTGAAATGTTGGTACAAACACCTATGGATGTTGCTATAGACCCAAATAGGGTTCTATTGCAACAATATTTCTTATGTTGCCTTAGATAGTCAAAATGTTGCCTTTGAGGTCTGCGGCAACGCGGCAAAATGCATCACCGAGAAAGTGTTGCCTTTGCCCTTTTTTAGCCTTCAGCAACATTTTTTGGCACATCCTGCATCACTTCTTTGGTGTTGCAGTATGCAATCTATGGCGTAGTGCTTGTATTGCAAACAAAATTACTTACTTACCCCTTCCCAACGTACAAAATACTGATGAAGCCTTGTCAACCACCCAATACTTTCAAATCCATTTGACACTTAATACTTCTAAATATGAAGCGGGCTTCTGTAAAACTTTTAAAAAAGAAATAGGCAAACTCTGCCATTTAAGACCTTAATCAAGGTAGACCCCACCATTTTAAGAACTAAATCAAGGTAGACCCCGTCATTTAAGGCTTATTCATAAGGTGGTTTCCTAACAATGTTGTCAATGGTCGGTGGGTCCTAGCTACAAAGACCTCTAACCACTATTTAAGTCTTCCGACATTTAATGTCCAACTATACCACCTCTATCGTCGATAAAATCATAGCCATATAAGAGACAGTATCCAAGCCACTTAATACCTTTTACTGGAAAATAGGTAGACTCTGGACATTTAGTACCTTAATTAAGGCAGGCCCATCATTTAATACCTATTTCCAAGGCATGCTCCTCAACGGTACTATCGTTATTACTGCCGTAGCAATGTAAGAGACTGTACCCAAGCCACTTAATACCTCATTAACAAGGACTAGGCAGATCCCTGACCATTTAACACCTATTTATAAGTAGACCTTTGTCATTTAATACCTAACCCTAAGGCGGACTCCTCACTGGTACTATCTAGTAGACATTGCTTGGAAATCTCACTGGGCTACTTAATACTTCTTTTATAGGAAAGAGGTGGGTCCTACGGTTACTTAATAACCCAAACTTAAAGTGAACCCTTCTTTAGATATCCACTATAACACTTAATTATAAATATGGAATCTTATTAGGTTACTTCTTTTGGTAGGGAGGCGGGCCGTACAACCACTTAATGCCTCAACACTTAAGTAAACTTTTTGCACCAAAAATGATCACAAACAGCTAAAAATAGTTTTTGTAGAGAAGTAAATAAAGAAAAGTAAAATTAAATTGAGTAAATGAATAAGTAAGCAATAGAGAATAAGCAGTAATCAAAGACACATAGGTTTATCGTGGTAGTGGTTCGGCGTTGCGTGCCTATGTCCACTTTGAAGATTATGCTTTATTACTCTCTTATGAATCTGATTACAACAGTAGAACAAAGCTAGTTCTTGATTACAATGGAGTCTAGAGTAAAAAGCAGCTTAAAGATCTTGAAAATGAACCAATAGGTCTGTATTTATAGGGTGAGATGATGAAATATTTTGCTAAGATTTCAGCAGAGGGTTCTACAGGTCCATAGGAGCCTACCATAACGATCGGTAGTAGTAATTCATTGTTTTGGAATGATCAGTATAAATCACACCGGTTGTTATTTTTGCTTCTGATTGCCATGCGATTGTTTATGGGGGTCCCACATGCCTCTAGACCTTGCTTATTGATAGAGTTAGGGGTATGCCCTATGGGAAATTATGTAATTTGTTACATATAACTAACTCGTTGACCAATCTTGTTCGAAATAAAGGTATTTTCTTTCTATTATATGCTTGATATAATGTGGTTATATTAATTAATCAATTTAATTAAAAGTATATTTAATAGAAAATCCATAAATGGTATGTTTTGTGATAGTAGTTACAAAGTGTTGTAACCGCGAGTAATTTATCACAATGAAACAAATGTACCATTTTAAATGTTCCTTCAAGATGCATCGAGACTGGATATTGATGTATCCGTTGAGACTAGAGTACGTAACGCTCCCCCAATGTTGGGCAGTGTATTACTCATGACTGTTGGGGACACCAAGGGGTTACGTACTGATAGTTATTGGATAACTATGGAATGACTCACTCGATAGTTTTCTGTTGGTTAATATAACTAAGGTGAAGCAGAGAATATCAATGTGACTAATTTACACAGTTCTCTCGACTTAAGAATACTGTTTATCTTCAATGTGGAAGCTTCGCTTTGATTATAGTTAACTCGTGGCACAACGTCTGTTTGTACCAAAATTGGGCACAACACCCTTCAGATGTGTTTGAAGAGATAAAATGAAGAATAAAAATGAAAAAGGAGGCAGATCTAACAAACACACCAAAAATAAACAAGAAAAACGCGCAGAAACACACAGATTTAGAGTGGTTCGGCGTATGGCCTACATCCACTATGAAATGATTGACTTTTATTAAATTTTGCTTGTTGGTTACAATGAATTACAATAGTAAAACTTGAATACAATAGTGATTTCAGCAGAGTCTGGCGTAGAAGAGCCAAAAGTCCCCTTTCTGTAGGTCCCGGGCTGCTATTTATAGGCGTAAGCTGCAAATATCTCGCTCAGATCTTGGAAGACCTCTTCTCTCACGTGGATGGGCCCACACGATCGATCCCACGCCATTTGTACTCGATCCGTGATCGATACGAACGAACTTTTCGTATCGATCAATATTTCGTCCAATCGAGTCGAGATCGATCAAGATCATTCTTGAGGATGTACGCAAGCTCCTGTGAAAATTTGGTGGCATTTGAACTTGTAGATTTTGAGTTATGATCGATGCAAGTTTGGGTTTTTCGAAGGCTGTCGAAATCGTATCGATGCTGTTCGTATCGTTAGTTTCGTATCGATGACGTGGTGCTTGCTTTTGGATCGATCCACATTTTATGCAGAGCGACCGAGTCTGTATTTTGGATGCGCCTTGTTCGTATCGACCCAGTTTAGCTCTGTTCATATCAATCGTAACTGCTCTGTTTGTATCGATTGTAGCTGCTATGTTCGTATCGATTGTAGCTGCTCTGTTTGTATCGATCACTGGCCGATCGATACGAAGTAGCGGCTTTGCATGGTTTTGATGGATACGAAGTGGACGTTGATTGATCGATACGAACAAGCTGGAGATGATGGATGCGAAGAAGGCTGCTTTCTATGGATACGAACTTGTGTTCCCCTGATCGATATGAAGCTATGCATGCCCGATGGATTCGAACAGATCGATACGAATGAGGTTTCTTCCTGGTTGCTTTATGGATACGAACAATGTGATCACTTGAGTTGCATCAATCATATCTTGAGCATACGAACTTGGATTGGCTTGAAATTTGGAACGTTGGCTTTCATAGATTTGTTTTTCATGCCACATCAATTGTAGCTCGATCCAGACTCAGACCAGATTTACCAATATCCATAGCGAACCTACGTATAACTGATCTTCGGGACGGACTGTTTTGGATCTCCAGTCAACTCCTTGGTGTCACGGCCTTGCCAAAAGGCGGGATAACATTTTCCCCCCAAAGTACGTCTTGTGAGAACATGACGTGCTTTGAAAAGTTGCAATCTTCATTCTGAACATTTCTATCTGACTTGTTGAACGGTTGTTGTCTTTTCATCGAAAGATATAACCTTTGACTGATCTTCAGTAATATGAATTGTTGACTGTCAATTGTTGTATTACGCATTGTTGTAACTAAGTATCGAATGATAGCAAACTGTCATCGTTGTTGTAATTGTCACCAGGTGAACATTCAACTCCTGTGGATCTTAAAAATTGAATATTAGTTGGTTGCACATAAATCATACTTTATCCTGGCTCCCTTTAACATTCTTACGTTCACGAGTCGTCGCCAGTTTTCTCTTACCGAATTCCATATCGATCCTCTCCTGAATCGTTGTGAAATTCGAGCGGTAACAACACTTGGTGGTTGTTTTGATGTATTCCTTCGTATCGATCCTCTCTGGGATCGATTTCGAAAGTTGAAAGAAATGTCTTTGTATCGATAGGGATCGATACAAGTTTGTTGATTTGATTATCATTTTTTATGTGTCTCGCATCAATAAATACAAGTACCAGTGGACCTTAGAGTAGTGGATACGAAGTTGTCATTTCGCATCGATGGATTCAAGTAGCTTCAGCATGCCTTTGCTGTGTCTCTCATATCGATGGCTATCGATACGAACAGGATGATCTCTTCGGAAGGCTTTTCATCGATAGAACTGAGTAAGGCAAATGTGACTTCGTTGTACTTTTCGAATCGATAGGACTCGCACTGATGGATACGAAATAGATGTTTCGTATCGATGGAGTCACGCGGTTCTAGTGCAATCTCGCTGTTCTTTTTGTATCGATGCATGGATGGATACGATCTAGTTGGATATGATAATCCACTTTTGTATCGATGGAGGCTACCGGTTATCTCGGTACAAAAAATGGCATACGAAGCGTTTCTTTCTTGGGTACGTATTAATATAAACACTTTGGGACTTAGAAAAAATTTCACTTGCTTTTATCTCCACACTTTGCCTTCATATAGATAGAACTGGAAAAAGTGAAAACCACCTTCGTCTCCAAATCATTCAACTTGTTAATCCTTAATCCAATCCATTCGAACTAGGTAATCCACTAATTAAACCCATCTAAAAATGATGAGACGTGAATTCTTGTGTCATTCCATTTGAATTCGTGGCCGAACATTGTGTAGAGGAGATGGTTGAATGCGAGGTTGAGGAAGGTCTGGGATGTTTTCGTGTTTGATTGGAGAAGACGGTGTTTGGAGGGATGCGAAAGATTTGGTAGATGGTAGTTCGGCCTTCATTTCATATCGATGGATTGGAGAAGAAGATGCTTAACTTTGTATCGATTATAATGTAAAGTTTTATATTGATCTCCGCCTCCTGATTTCATATCGATAGAGGGTCCTCCAACTTCGTGATGGTCACTTCAAATTAAAACAAGCTGATGCCTTCCTGATCATTACGAAACTAAGTTGTTAGATGGGTGTGAAATTAATACTTTTCGATCGATTCGAAGTGACTGGGTTGGATCGATACGAAGTGACCGGCCTCGATCGATACGAAGCGGTTGGCCTCGATCGATACGAATTGAATATCTTGACCGATACGAAATGCTTAATCTCGATGGATACGAAATGATAGTAACAATCGATACGAAATCAATTTGTTTTTGGCCATGAATGATCTAGGTTCTAACTTTGATGGATACGAAATTTCATGTACGTTCCAACACTTGACTTCGACGAGCTTCTGCTTTGCATATCTGGACTTAACTGTTAAACTGCACATTTGACTGCCCTTCGAAGCTCGTCGATGGGATTGTAACTAGAAAAAACTTTAACTCGGATTGGTCTCTAAAGCCTGGATGGCACGGTTGTGACGGTCAGCGATGACGGTCACTCCAGTTGAATTTCGAAGTCTTGTCGTTTTAACATTCCTCGTTTTTTTGTAGAATTTCTCAAGTATTACGTAGCACTGCACTACACTGGACAACACATTCTTGCACTTCACACTGGGGAACACATGGGCTTATTATCATATAATGATGGTTTTTGATGAGTTGATTAGCCATGGAATCTACAAGTTCCCAACAGTAGGAGATTCAAAGTTCATCTTCTCCGATAATAGAGGTTTCGGCCATTGCAGCCGAAGTAATAGATCCAGCTCCGGACGAGCTTCTGGGAGCAACCTTTATTGCGAGCCCATAAGATTCCATGCCATCCAACGTCTCCGAAGACATGCTAGGGCGAATATGCTTAAGACTTGGTTTTTCTTTAGATGACGTCCTGCTACCCGGACCAAATGACAAGCCACACGCTCCCCCAGAAGGATTCACGGCTTTCAATCGACATTCGTGCACAGCTGGAACACTTCCTCCATTCACGGCATCTTTTTTGACCCCCGACCCCGATCGAGATCAGATACTTGTTTAATGTTAAGAGTCGGGGAGACAATCCTTCGTTCACATTTCTAGAGGCAGTTAGGAACTGCCAAGTGGTGGCTAACCAGACTTAGTTATTTCAAGACAGAGTGGTTCTACGTCCGATGTCCTCTAGGGTTTGCTAGTTGATGGTTGGTCAGACGTAAGTGTTGTAATTTTTCCAGTAGTTAACGAGATAACCATAGTTGATATCGAAACTAATATCTGCTTTCCTTTACAGCTGCAATTCCATGACCCGAAGGTGCTCAGTTCAAAGAAATAGTATGGATTTTCCAGGAAGTGCCGAGCGAAATGAGAGATATAGACTCGATGCTAACAGACAGAAACTTGAGGATTATCGGGCTAATCGATCGAAAGCAAAACATAAGGCTAGAGGGAATGCTTAGGGAAGCTCCGACGAGACGATCAAAGCGTAAAGCGCCAGGGGTTGTAATAGCCGAGGAGGGCGATGAAGAAAATACGCCCACTCACGATGAACCCGTAGCCGGGCCTTCTGACAGTTTTCAGGGTTTAGAGGGAGGAGAAAAGGTAAGGCAGTAGCACACAAGCGTCATAAATCTTCGAGATGGAAATCCGTAATTGTGTCCCTGCCAGCCTCCGATGTTAGAATTTCGGAGGCTCCTCCCTTGCAAGTAGAGAATCCTTTTGAAGGACTTGCCAATATTCCGATTCCGGACTACGTGTCACTTCAACATGACACCGGATTGGAGGGGCTTCAAAGTGCTCTAGATTTAAGCGAGTCTCTTCCCACAAGTGTGGCCAACATTTCGGTTGGTTGGCGGGTTGCACACATATATACACTTCACGGCACTACACGGTTTCCAGTCTTAAGTTGTTCACTTCAAGAGATCACTAACTTTGTTTTTCTTTCATTTTATAGATACAATGACTAGGCGAGATTCTATGCTTGGAAGCCTCCATTCAGCGCGCCAGTCATCGAGTTCATACTATGAGTCCCATAGGAGGGAAGCTGACAGAGACCCCGATCGCGGTTATTTTAGTCAAGAACGCTATGAGAGGGAGAGGGATAGGGACAGAGAATATAGATATTGCTCCCGATCACGCTCTCCACCTCCTCGGGCTCCAACACCACCCTTCGGTCACAGAAAACAATCCCTAGAGCCTCCACGTCAAAGACCATCTTCTCAAACTCCTAAGCCTGATTCACAACGCCGTAGAACTGAGGCCGAAACTCCCATAGTCATTGAACAAACCATTACCGAGCCCACCGGGGAAGGAGAAATCAGAATTGCCCAGTTGAAAAAAGACTTCCCTAATATCTGCTTCGATGGCTTCGTCTTCCCTCCGCATTTAAAGAGAATCCCAACTGAGGCGGAGCAGACTATGCATGATTACATCCATGACATATATACCCAGTATCGAGAGTGGATGAAAACTGCCGGCAAAGCATCAGTGGTTTCTTTTGAGCGGGCAAAAGTAATTGAGAAGCTAGAAACCGACCTCGCCCAAAAGGACCATATAATCTAAGTGCTAAATAATGAAGTCAAGTCTTCCCGCAAATCTGAAATAGAGGCCACCAAGAAAGCTGACGAGGCAAACCAATCCATGGAAAGGATGCGACACAGGCATTTCGCATTGGTCGAGGAGATAGGCCACCGAAACACCATTATCATAGCTGAAAGGGATGCCACGTTGAAGGAACTTAACGAGCTTAAAGCCAAATTTTCTGAAATCATCAAGGAAAAGGATGATGCAAACAAAGCAGCCCAGGAGGCGTGCGAACAAGCTATGGTGCTTCGAGACGAAAAGGATGCGGCCGTACTTAAAGTTCGGGAGGCTGAGGACAAGGTTGAGGATGAAGTTAAGATGGCAGAGGCCAGGTTAGAGGCCGATATTGAAGATCTTCTGATTATGTACAATGCCAGAGTACTAAAGTACAAGGATCTAACCTAGCTCGATAATTGTCCAACACACCTGAATAACGCTTGGGACCGGCTGGTGCAGGATGAGAAAGTCGAACGACAAGCAGAATCGTTTGATGAGTTCGAGCTTGAGAACCGGGTGTTGAGCGAAGATGAACGGAAAGTTCTCCACGATACGATGATCTCATATGAAAAGGAGAAACTTGGCGCTCAACACTCGGAGGTTGGAGAAGGCTCTGGTGTCGAGCACTATGATATAAGTTCTGAAACTCTTGCGCCAACTCAGCCTGAATCCACATCCGCGGTTGATCCTCAGCCCGTTCCTGCCTATAATCCCGATCAACCGCGGTTGTCTCCAGTTCACGAGCACATCACTGAAGCTGCTCCAGTTCCGCCTGCAAGTCCAACTAAGGAAGGTATTTTAAGCATTTCTTGTGCTCATTCAGTGTGGGAAGCATTATTTGAAGCAATCACTAATAACTTTATCCTTGTCTTTGTTCAGTGATAAGAGCTACATCCGCTATGCCTCCTGCAACCCAAGAGTTACATCATAAGCAAGAGGCTATCATAACGGAAGCGACCACGACAACGGCTACTGCACCTACGGATGGGGTATAAGGGAGCTCACTTATTTTCAACGAACAGATGCTGGAGGAACTTCTCGGTCATCACAGTGACCCCTTTGCTGATCTGCCTTTTGTCATGAGTGGGAGCGCACCTATGACTAGCTCTTCGGGCCCAACTGCTAGCATCCCCAGCAAGGCCCAAACATTGCACAAAGAGGAAATACTGGCTGAAATTAACTCCAAAATGGAAGCAGCTGTGCGGGGCAGTGGCTTTGGAGGTGGAATGGTGGGACCTAGCCCAGCCCCTTGCGGATGATCTCCCCGGGAGGAACGGTTGTTGATACAAGTGTGCCAACTCCGCCTGCTAACATTGATCCTACCCCTCCAACCCCGCCTTCGGGAAGCATTCCTATTCATTTGAGTTTGGAGGAGGAAGTTGATATAATGCCCCCAACTGGAGACCAGCCGCCAAAAGGCAAGGGTTCGAAGAGGAAAACAAGCGGTGAATCCAGCGGGTCAACGCCGAAGAAGAAGCCGAGAAAAAAGAAAGGATAGATATGTCTCTTCGGCTCATTTTTGGTAGATAGGCAGGAATCTACTTTTGTTTTCTTTTCGTAGGCCATGTATAGATGTGGGTTCGGCCCCCACTAGTAGCACTTTCGGTATAGTTTTGTACTTACCTTTTTTCTTCCAAAGAACAATTGAAATAAAATTTCATTTTGTCTTCAACACTGTTTGTTTTCATTTGCTTAAGTGTTTCAGTGCTCGAACTTCAATTCAATGTACCTATGAAGTTTAGTCTTCAGTTCAGCTCCGAGTTTAGTTGCTAAGCTTCAGAGTTATGACTTCAGGTTTTCGATCGAGCGTTAAGTAGAATTCCGACATTGCACTGTCTCAATCAGTGGCTGATACTTAAATTTTGCCCCCCAGTTTCGGGGACAAATTGAGAAGATCGGTCAGCAGTCGCTATTTGCCTTCAACACATCGATCTCGATCTTTATGAAATGAAGTTGAAACATGACGAATTCGAGTAGTCGAGTCACACTTGTCCACCAATTGGTGATTGTATCCACACTCTGGGGATTACACGTGTTCATCGGTGGTCTGTCATACCTGCACAAGGTTTTGAGATACGTCCGCGCTCCGGGGGCTTAAGTTATTTTATGGGCGGTCAGTCACGCCTGTTCGATGTTCAGAACTTCGTCCGCACTCTGGGGACTTAGACTGGTTCGTGGGTGGTCAGTCACACCCGACTAGCGTTACGCTCCAATCTGCACTCTGGGGACTTAGAGTTATTTGATGTTTATACTCCGGTTCGAACTCTGGGAATTTGGAGTTATTCGATGGGTAGTAAATTTTACCCGCTTGGCATTTATGTTTATGCTCCAGCTCGTCCGGGAATCTGGAGTTGGCCGACAGATGGTCAGTCACATCTGTTTAGGCTTCAAAATTTTGTTCGCACTCCAGGAACGACGAATCTATTAGGATCGTGGATGGTTGGGTCACATCCACCCTGAGTTAACAAGCAAGGTTGTTAGATGGAAGGATCCATCCTCCTCAAACTTGGTGAAATACAGGCGAAGTCGTTAGGTGGACGGATCCACCCTCTTCAAAACCGCATTTATAGGTTTATACTCCAGTTCGCACTCTAGAAATCTGGAGTTAGTTAAAGGATTGTCGTGTATCAATCCCTTTTTTGGCTTCAGTGTGATGACTTGTCCCTGAGCTCGGGTTTCACTTAGTAAGTGACCGGTTGTATCACAGTCACTCCCTATTTGAATAAATTCCACCATATGATGGAACTTAGCTCTCCGTGCATAGTGATGACTACATGATGCATTTCAAATAAATCACAGCTCTGGCTTGAAGAGATTGCATTTTATTGCTGAAATAAGAAAATACGGCAAAATCAGTTGCCTTATTACAAATTCAAATTTCGAAATGCATAAACAAATTGCAAATGAAAAGTAGACTGAATAAATAAACAGAGCCTGTTATGTGTAGTAGCGACGAAGACTCTCGTTGTTCCAAGCTCTCGGCAGAGTGAGACCGTCAATGGTCGATAATTTAAATGTGCCATCCCCGAGCTTTCGTTCAATAACATACAACCCTTCCCATGTTGGATTCATATGTGAAGGAACCGGATAAATTCTCTTAAGGATGAGATCGCCGAGTTCAAAGGTTCGGGGTCGGACCTTGGCATTGTATAACCGGGCGACTCGACTTCGCTATGCGGCTGCCCTCAAATTAGCCTCTTCGCGCTTCTCATCCAATAAATCAAGAGATTCGGTAGGTAATATAGCATTTGTCTTCGGATCATAATAGGTCATGCGATGAGAAGGTACTTCCATCACAACTGGAATGACGGCTTATGAACCGTAGGAAAGAGAAAATGGAGTGTGGCCGGTTGCAGATTTGTGGGTTGTCCGATAAGCCCATAAAGCTATAGGAAGTTCATCGACCCATTTGCCCCCGGCCTTTTCCAGTCGTTTCTTCAAAATAGACTTTATAACTTTATTAACAGCTTCAACCTGTCCATTCGCTTGAGGGTGTGCAACTGCGGAGAACTTCTTTTGGATGTGAAATCATTGACAGAAATTCTTAAATTCAACACTGTCGAATTGGGTTCCATTGTCGGTGATGATGGTGTGTAGGAGACCAAATCGATAGATAATGTTGCGTACAACAAAGTTGATCACTTTTCTTGTTGTGATGGTAGCAAGGGGCTCAACTTCCGCCCACTTGGTAAAGTAATCAACTGCAACGATGGCGTACTTCGCACCACCTTTGGATAGAGGTAGAGAACCAATAATGTAATTGCCTCATACTACAAACGGCCACGGACTGACCATTTGAGTTATTTCAGTAGGTGGGGCTCTTGGAATTCGAGCATGCTTCTGACATCTGTCACATTTTCATGCATAATCTGATGCATCACGATTTACGGTCGGCCAATAGTATCCATATCGGAGCACTTTCATGGCAAGAGCTTGCCTCCCGGTGTGATCGCCACATTCTCCTTCGTGTACATCATGCAATACTCGTTTGATCTCATCGTGAGCGATACATCGGAGCAAAGGAACAGAGTATCCTCTTCTATAAATGACTCCATTCTGGATGGTGAACCGCGAAGCTTTTCGAAGACCTTGTCTCCTTTCACTCCTGCGCTCTGGCAGGGTCCAATGCTCGAGATAATTTCTGAACGGGGTCATCCATGACTTCTTATCGGGAATGACCTCAAATACCCAATCTATTTCCATCTGATCGATGCTTGGTGAAGATAATGTCTCCACAGGAATGAGTCCCATTTGCTGTACCTTACCTGTACTGGCTAGCTTTGCTAACGAATCGGCTTTCTGATTGTGCTCTCAGGGTATGTAATAAATGGCATAATAATCAAACTAATTCAATATCTCCTGAACCTGAGAAAAGTAAGCAACCAGTCTTCGGTCTTTGGCTTGATACTCCCCTCGAACTTGACACACGACCAATTGCGAATCACAATAAATTTCCACAGTAATGATTCTTAAATCTTTGGCAAGTTTCAATCCAGCCAGTAGGGCTTCATATTTGGCTTCATTGTTGGTTTCACGGAAATTGAACTTTAAAGCATAGCATATAGATCGACCTTCTGGAGTTTCAAGTACGACCCCGGCGCCTGAGCAACGGTCATTTGATGCACCATCAGTATGCAATTTCTAGATATACTTGGGAGATTCACTAGTTTCAGGCAAGTCCTCCGGGATAGTGAATTCAACGATGAAGTCTGCTAGGACTTGTCCTTGGATAGCTCGCCTTGGAGTGTAAGTGATGTCAAACTGGCTTAGCTCGATATTCCACTTAAGTAACCTACCAGACGTCTCAGGCCGCGTAAGGACCTGTCGTAACGGCTGGTCGGTGTAGACGGTGATAGGATGAGCTTGGAAATATAGACGGAGCTTCCTTGAGGCAATGATAAGACAATAAGCCAACTTTTCCAGTTTCGAATAATTTCTCTCTGGCCCGGTCAGTCGTTTGCTAATGTAATATACTGGCCATTGTATTCGGTCTTCCTCCCAAATTAGGGCAACACTAATCGCGTTTTCTAACACCGCCAAGTAGATGTATAATCTTTCATGATCAATGGGCTTCGACAGAATAGGTGGTGTAGAAAGATGTTGAACTAGTGCTCGGAATGCGCCTTCACATTCCGTAGTCCATTCAAAGTTTCATTTCCCTTTTCTGATCAAGTCGAAGAAGGGAATGCATTTGTCAGTGGATTCTGAGATGAACCTGCTCAGTGCGGCTACTTTCATGTTAAGGCTTTGGACTTGCTTTATAGTTCTGGGAGTCTCAAGATTTCTGATTGCCCAGATCTTTTCAGGATTAGCTTCGATCCCTCGAGCATTGATGATAAACCCAAGGAATTTTCCGGATGCATCCCCAAAGTGACATTTCAACGAGTTGAGCTTCATTTTATATTCTCAGAGGATGCTAAACATCGACTCTAGGTCTTTGATATGATCAGTGAAGAATCGCGACTTCACGAGCATGTCGTCCACATATACCTCCATGGTTTTTCCGATCTGGTTAGCGAACATTCGATTAACTAACTATTGGTAAGTTGCCCCAGCATTCTTGAGTCTGAAAGGCATAACTTTATAGCAGTAAAGTCCCATATTGGTTACGAAGCTGGTATGCTCCTGGTCAGGCAAGTGCATGGGTATTTGATTGTTTCTAGAGTATGCATCCATGAAGGATAAGAGTTCATGTCCAGCCGTTGAGTCTACGAGCTGATCGATTCGGGGAAGTGGAAAACTATCTTTAGGGCAAGCTTTATTCAGATCTGAGCAGTCAACACATGTTCTCCATTTCCCATTTGGCTTTCAAACAAGTACAGAATTTGACACCCATTCCGGATATAATGCATCTCGGATAAACCCGTTCGATTTGAGCTTTTCTACTTCTTCCTTATGGGCGGAAGATCTCCCTGGATCCATACCACACCTTTTTTGTTTGACCGGGACATGCCGCGAGTCAATATTCAATGCATCGCTCGCGATGTCCGACGAGATCCCACACATGTCAGAGTGCGTCCAGGCAAACACGTCGAGGTTTGCCCGGAGAAATTCAACCAATTCTTCTTGCATCCGTTGGCTTAGCTGAGATCCAATCTTTATCATTTTAGAATCATCGTTATCGTCGATCGGAACATCGATCATTAGTTCGGCCGGGGAGGTTTGACTATCTTTACTTTCATGTTCACTTTCAGTATCTCTCGTGTCAAGATCCCTTGGGAATTGGTCGGGGTGCCCGGGCCTGGGCCCAGGCGTCAATTGTCAATTCTTAGCAAAGCGGATGAAGAGAGATTCCTCTACGCCCTTTCCTTTTTCTTTTCGCTGCGCCTCTTGTAGCTCAGTAACATAACAGGCTTGTCCCGTAGCCTGGTCTCGCTGAACAACTCCAACTCCATTGTCGGTAGGGAACTTTAAAGTCAGACACCAAGGGGCAATAGCTGCCCTAAACTCAGCTAGGGCCGGTCGGCCCAAGAAAGCATTGTATGGCGAGGTTATGTCCAATACAACAAATTGCAATATTCGGACTCTCCAGCGTTCTCCAATTCCCAACTCCACTGGCAATTCAACTACTCCAGTGGGTATAGTTGCGCTCCCATTGAAGCCATGAATATGGGACTGACAAGGCTATAAATCCGTTGTTTCCATTTTCATCTGGTCATAGGCTCGCTTGAACAGTATGTTCACTGAGCTTCCACTGTCTACTAAGATCCTCTTCATCCAAACAGGACCTACCTGAGCTGATATAACAAGTGGATCAATAGTAGGGGCTTCGACCCTGTCGGCATCTCGATCTCGAAATACGATGTCGTCGTCATCGTTTTCTATTGCTTGGCTGGAGCCCCATCTTCCGAATTACTACAATATTCAAAGCCCGCATGCCTGATAGAGCTGGCATACGACTCCATTTCCCTCCAGCTTCGATCTGCTAGATGTGGACCACCGCTAACAGTATTTATCACCAACCTTCGGCTAGTATGAGCGGGTTCTTCCTGTCTTGCCTGATTTGGCACATGGTTCTGATTCGATGGTCCAGCACCTCCTGACTGCGGCGCCAGAAACTGCTCTAACTTTCTCTCACGTATCAACTTTTCAATGAGGTCTTGTAAATGACAACACTCATTCGTGTTATGGCCATAGCTCTCGTGGAATCTACAGAACTTCCCTGTCTGGATCTGTTTTTCCGATGATTATTTCGGAGCATGTTTCTTATACTGAAAAGTATTGCAGGTCTGCAAATACACATTCTCCAACGACGTATTCAGAAGGGTATAATTGTCAAACATAGGAGCCCTGCGTCATGGCCCACGATTCTGATCCCATTTCCTGTTTTGATCTCCATTGCATTTTTGTTGATTTTGTTTATTCTGTATGTTCAATTGCACCTTTCCGGAACTCTCCCCTTTTTTTAACAGCAACATTACTCTGGATTCCTTCCACACTAAGCCCTGCATCATCCTTCTTCCTTGACGAATTCGCATCCTCCCTTCTCAAGAATTGGGCTGCCTTAGAATAGAAACGGTCCAATGATGGAGGAGGTTTTCCGGCCAACCAGTTGCCGAATTCAGAATCGGGGTCAATCCCCTTAGTTAGTGGCATCAGAATTGAATTATCATTGGAGTTGCTAATTTCAGTGCATGCAGCATGAAATCTTTCCAAATAACGTCTAACCGTCTCTCCAGGAGCTTGAGTGAAACTAGACAAAGTATTAACATCTTTCGGCCTTGCGACATGCATGCATAATTGCTCAACAAACTTTGTTGCCAATGGATCAAAACATGAGATAGATCGAGGTGGTAAACGAGTGAACCACATAGTTGCTATGCCCCCCTAGAGAGATCGGGAAACTTCGGCACTTAATTGCATCATCAGCTCGTGTAGCATTCATTAACCATTCATACTTCAAGATATGTTGATTAGGATCAGAGCTCCCTTCATAAACGGGTAAAGTCGGCATCCTGAATCACCAAGGTGGTTCAGCATAGAGTATCTCATCAGTAAAAGGGGTATGACTTCGGGAGATTCCCCAATCGTCATTAGTAAGACCCTGAATTTCACGGATCATCGTCGGGATGTCCGGCATCCGGACATTTTGAGCATGTTGGGCCAAGGTGTGGTCAGGTTCCAAAATGCGAGGATGGGCCGGTCGCTGTCGATGGTCCATGTCTTGCCTCTTTGGTTCTAGGTCTTCTGGGATGTAAGGCTCAAGAGTATGGTTGTGTTGGCGGTGGGTCGGATCCGTTCGGTTCCGAGCATCAGCTCCCAATTCAGTAGCAGCGGTGGCAGTGCGGTTGTCGGTAATATGATATGGGGCAGCACCCCCTTGGGAGGAGTGTAATGATCTTGAACTCGGCCTTCGAAAATCGGCACCTGTACTTCACTTGTACTCAAAATGCCTCAGATTCAAACGCCGAATCTGGGTCACCGGAGCTTATAACACAGTAAGTATAACAACACAGCGGAAGAAAGAAATAGATGATATCATATACAACTCCAATGAATACAATATCCAGAATGATATACAACAATGATATCAATATGATACAACAATATCAGAGACAAATAATAATGCTACAGCGGAAACAGCATAACTGATAACTCCCAATGATCCGACAAAGAGAATGAGACCAATAACTCCAACATCAAGCTCGAACCATCATCACGATGCACAAAGGTAAGCAAGAACAGTCATCAACTCCGATGAAGTGAACTACCTCCAGATAATCTACTAAACCTGAATATCTGAGAAACCCAACTCTAGACTGCCCGTATGGAAAAATTGTGGGCACCCAGAGTTTAGGAAGGGAACAATAAACTCCAGGTCAGTCATGGGACTGGTATGAGCAAACAAACAGTTTATCTTTAAAACAAACAACAAAAGAATTTTAAACATTGAAATTCTGCAATGCTTTTGGAAAATGAAACTACCATAAGGCCTCCCGCCACACACACAATGCAAACGCAGAATTGGAGGATATTTCTCCTTATGATAGTCAAAAATGCTTACTACGCAAGAAAAACTCTTTTGATATTATTACTAGTGCATAGTGGAAAAAATTTCGAAAGTATAATATTAATCTTAGCCAGCATACAACATTTCATCGTATGCCTACTATAGCTACCATGTTCAATAACAGGTTACCGCCACATTCCATGGCAGGTTATACAACTAAAACGGTACAGGGCGCGTATTGTTTCTTTGGATTTTCCAACAAATGGTCAGGAAAAGGAACTTCCTTACACCGAAATGGAAACGCCTCTGGAAGGACACCCCGAGAACCTAACCGGATCTCTGCAAACACAAGGCCGACGCTACCTCACGATGTACAACTGTAACTAGGTAGCTAACACACGAGCTATGCCATCCCCCGATCGTTACCGACCTTTATCCGAGATGTCTCGATCACAAAGCAACAACCACAAAGTATGATAAATTTGCCGCATCAACATAGGTAAAATATCTGGGCTCCATACCATGATATCACCTTTTATCCAGAAGGAAATGACATACCCTAGGGGCGCTACCCCTAAAAAACCCTGCCGCAACATTCCTGTTTCGACCATTACCGGGTTGTGAGGCTCGATGAAGTCTCGTCCACAAAGCCGTGCTTTGGTCACAAATGATCAATAAATGATCAACACACAACAACACTCAGCATGCCACATTACCAAATTGGGAGTATATCGCTGATAACCTTCAACTACATAACCTCTGAGCTCGTATGTCTCAGAGAAGGGTGTTAAGCTAAGAGAATAAATTCTCCGCCACCAACAGAAATGTATTTGAACGAAATCAGCTTTATATCTCAAAGTGTAATGTCAGACATACAACCATACAAGTCTATTCCGGGTTCGAACAGAATCGAAGGCACTTCCAAAGAAGCCCTTGCAATCCGGGTATTCACTAATCAAGTCCGGACTACCCATCACTTAGGGAATCTCTATACCGGAGCCATGATGCAGAGAAAATCGACAGGTAATCCTTTCGTTTTCGAAAATACCCGGTCTTCACCACCTGTCTTCAATGCTATCCATATACGTTGTATCATTATTCGGAATGGGTTATATGACACAAAGGTCCTTCCCCCGGCTAAACCAAATAATGAGCGCGATATTTTAAAACATATGGATATTGGGATTTCAAGTAAATCACAGCTTAAAGCCCAAAACCTTCCATTTGAATGGTTAAAACCAATTACCATCTCCAATCTTTTTAAATAAAAAGATTCATTCAAATGGTTAAAAAAAATTACCATTTCCAATCTTTTAAACAAAAAGATTCATTTCAAAAACCTTCAATGATTTAAACAATTTCCACACTTTTAATCTTTTAAACAAAAAGATTCAATTCACAAAGTTCACCCCATTCACAAAGATCCATTCATGGATTTCAAAACAATTTCCATTTTTATTGAATAGGTTTACTCGTTAAATCTTTAAATCAAGATTTAACTTATAGCTTTCAAAACAATTTCATTTCGAATGGTTTAAACAAATCACCGTTTTAAATCTGTTAAAATAAACAGATTCAATTCATAGCTTTCAAAAAGAATTCACTCATAACTTGGAAAACCATTTTCAATTCAAACTTGAAATTCCTTTAATTCAAATTGGAAATTCATTTCTTATATGAAAGCTTTCATCATTTGAAAACAAACAGTTCTCATTTCGGAAAATCTTATTCTTTTATACGAATTAAAATCCTTGGGTTAAATTTAAATTCCCAAACCAATACTTTTTAAATGGTTTAAATTCATATAAACACATTTATAGCATCTTAACCATAATTTCCAAACATGGAATTCAATTCCTCAATTTGAATTCAAATTCAAATTGAATTATTTAAATTTCAAGATATTCAAAATATCTTTAAAACTCCTTTCAAAAGCTTTAACATTTAACCCAAATCCATTTCAAAAATCAATTGAAATTAAAATTTCAATTTCAAAAATATTAAATTTAAATCATCTGTGACTTAACCGATTTCCTCGTGAAATCCATATTTGTGTGTGTATGAGTGTGGTCCAGGGGTTTAACACAATAGTGCAACATCATTCAATCATCACAGATCAGAATACAGAAATATAGTTGATAAGCGGTATAAACTATAACGCTTACCCTTTATTCACAGATCACAGATATATATATCACAGATAATAAATTATATCATAGATAAATAAACTACAGTATAGATCACACACAAATCAGAATATATCACACAGCATCACAGATCAGGAAATATCAACAATTCACCCATTCAATAAAATTTAATCATCCATAAGCAAGATTAATTGGTCCCATAATTATAGTTAATTTAATTAACTCAAATTGAATCAATTACTTATGAATTCATTATCTAATCTCGCTTAATTCACATTAACAAATTAAATACCATTGATTATTAATTAATGAAATTAATCAATCATCCTTAATTATCCATCTCAACTAATTATCCTCAATTACTTATATTAGCTAATTATCCCATAATTAACCACATAATTAATTAACCTTTAATTAATTACATTAATTAATTTACCCTTAATTAATTATCCTGAAAAATTTCACCAAGTAATTATACCTTAATTACATTAAGTAATAATCCTCCATTAAGTAATTATACTTAATTAATCTTTAATTAAGTAATTGAGTTTCAAATTAAAATACTCATTAACTACTTAATTATATTCAAGTTTATTTAAACCTTTACAATCAATTATTATTTAACACATGGATTATCCTTAATTACTTTCATTTATTTAATTAACCTTTAATTAATTTCCTTAATAAATCACCTTGGTTAATTATCCATTAACTTAAATCCATTAAGTTAATTATCCTCTAAAACACATTTTACTTCTTAATTTTCCACTTAATTAAAATATTAAGTTTATTTAAACCTTTACTTCTTTTACTTATAAAACTAGTATAAAATTTATGTGGGAAACTAACTTAACCAGCCCACCAACCCGAGCCTAAACTTCAAATACTTGGAGCAAAACTCAAGCACAACTTCACATGTACCCGAGCAAAACTTCTACCTGCTCCCTCTTTTCCCCTTTCTTCTCCTCCTTCTCAATATAACAGGCACAACCAAAGCCATCAAAGATACACCGTGCAACGTGCACGTGTACAAGTCGTAGGAGACCCTCCGCCATACTTCGTCGATGCTCTCAAGTCACCGTTGTTTCCCTCGATCCATCAAGCTACCCATAAAGCTCGAAATCCAAACAAATCGAAAACGAGGAATTCGAACGAACCCGGTAACAAATCGATCATCCAAAAGTCAACCGCAACACCACCTCGCTCCGTTTCTCGCCACCAGAAACCACCCAGAGACAGGACGTTGTCCCCTCCATCGTTTCCCCCCGGACCGCACACTCGAATTCTCACCACAACGCTGCTAGGACCCAAAGCCCACCACGACTCAAAACGAACAGGAAACCCTACTGAGACTTTCCCTCGCCGCCACGTTGATCAGACAAATGTGGCACCATTTTCCAGAGTCCACCCACACACAATCTCCCTCTGACCCCAACCCCGAGGCCACCCTTCCACGTGATCGCCGAAAATCACCAAAAGACCCAAATTCGATCAACATTTAATTTCTCCCAAAAGACCTTCTTAAAAATCCTCATTTTCTTTTTAAAAATCATAGTTTTCGAAAAGAAATCAGATTATATGCATGAAAACTTTAATTATTGAAATCGATTTTTTTTTTGATATAATTTAGTTTTTTTTACTGTAATTTACCTTCCAGAGGAAAACTACCTACACATCTTTCTTGAAACTATTTTTAAATCAAAAACCTTGTTATTTCAAACATACTTTGTTCATACTTCATGACTTATAGATGACTAGGTGGAAAGGAATTAAATTTTGATCTTATTTGAAGCCTGTAAATGAAGAACAGAGCAGATATATTTGTTCACAGACATGCACACCATATCAACAAATATATATAAACACGCATTCACATTTATATTCATATAAACACTTATCACAACTTACTTCAAGTATTTACTGCATGCTTCAAGATTTTAAACAGATTTAAACTATAAAAAAAGTTAGTTTACTCACATGATTTTCCAGGAAAAAAGAACAGAATTGCTTTTCAATGTTAAATTTGCTCAGAATCCTGATTTGTTTGAGTATGTAGTTGATCATGCATTTGTTTCAATTGCGCCACTGGTTTTGATTTCTGAAAAATGAACCTTGTTTTCAGTTTTGATTTTTTTTCTTCAATGGACGAATTGATGAGGAAGTTGATTAATTTATAGAAAAGAAGGTGGCATGGTATACAATATTTTGTACAGGGTGACGATATGGTTTTGGTACAAGTTGATATAATTTTGTTCTTCTTCAGTACTATATACGCAGAGATCTTTCTAAGTTTGTAGGCTGATATATATTTCTTGTGTGCTAGAGGATATGGCATTAATTGCCTTGTACAAATCTACATACACTTATCTAATTTGTTTGTACATTTCTATATATGTTTGCTGTCTTCTATTGCCAACTCAAAGATTTTATATTTTCTTTCTTTTGTCTTGTTACTTGGTATTGACTTTATTTCATTTTTTTTTTCAAGTGTACATGGATACATATTTTTGTTTATTTGTTTCATTACTTTATAATCTAAATGAACTTCTATTTTATTTTATTTTTCTTTTATAATTTTCTTTATCTATTTTATAAAACCCAATTCAATTTTAATTTAAATACATTCTTCCAGTAATTCATAATTTAACTGATATTTTATATCAATTACCAATTACTTTCACAATTTTTTTATTCAAAAATGAATTTAATTAACAATTTAAACTCAATTAAAATTCGAGATCGTTACAGACTTCCCCCCTTAAAAAAATTTCGTCCCCGAAATTTGCCAAAGAGACACAAAGATAGATGAAGAATGTTTCATCAAATCAACTGAATATCTATTCTGCATTTGACTTACCAAATCAGAATATCAATAATAAATACGAGAACGAATCTGTTAAATTCTTCATAGGATACTCGGGTTATCCAGATCTACGAAATATGCAGTGATATCGGTTAGTTTGAAGGGATAACTAACCATTCGTAGAATATATCCGGACCCAAAGAATAGATAGATATATAGATACAATTTCAATACTTTTAGTTTAGAAACTAGAGTATACCTATCAACCATAGCAAACAAAGCAACCAATACATCCAAACAAACAATTGGGCCTATCTGGAGTTTATGTCCCATATTAATATATCGAATTTTCTTCTTGGATTTACCAGAAACTATCGAAGAATTGAGGAGAAACGACGAACAAAAGAGATTGATAGAGAAAATTTGTTTCCACTGTTGTTACAGGGTATTGGCCATTTATAATCGTATTCCCCTGTCCCCTATCTCATCCTCTTCTTGCACTCATACTCATTATTAGTGGATAGTAAGAGAATTTACTGAGGCATACAGACAGATATCTTAAGGATTACTCATTCTAGGGTATACTTCACCCTATCTCTAATGAGCTACTTAATGTGTTATACTCCTGAGCTAAAGTTTTACCCTCAGCTCTGATACCAAATGTAACAATCCTGAACTCGGCCTTCGAAAATCGGCACCCGTACTCACTTGTACTCAAAATGCCGCAGATTCAAACGCCGAATCTGGGTCACCGGAGCTTATAACACAGTAAGTATAACAACACAGCGGAAGAAAGAAATAGATGATATCATATACAACTCCAATGAATACAATATCCAGAATGATATACAACAATGATATCAATATGATACAACAATATCAGAGACAAATAATAATGCTACAGCGGAAACAGCATAACTGATAACTCCCAATGATCCGACAAAGAGAATGAGACCAATAACTCCAACATCAAGCTCGAACCATCATCACGATGCACAAATGTAAGCAAGAACAGTCATCAACTTCGATGAAGTGAACTACCTCCAGATAATCTACTAAACCTGGATATCTGAGAAACCCGACTCTAGACTGCCCGTGTGGAAAAATTGTGGGCACCCAGAGTTTAGGAAGGGAACAATAAACTCCAGGTCAGTCATGGGACTGGTATGAGCAAACAAACAGTTTATCTTTAAAACAAACAACAAAAGAATTTTAAACATTGAAATTCCGCAATGCTTTTGAAAAATGAAATTACCATAAGGCCTCCCGCAACACACACAATGCAAACGCAGAATTGGAGGAGATTTCTCCTTATGATAGTCAAAAATGCTTACTATGCAAGAAAAACTCTTTTGATATTATTACTAGTGCATAGTGGAAAACATTTCGAAAGTATAATATTAATCTTAGCCAGCATACAACATTTCATCGTATGCCTACTATAGCTACCATGTTCAATAACAGGTACCGTCACATTCCATGGCAGGTAATACAACTAAAACCGTACAGGGCGCGTATTGTTTCTTTGGATTTTCCAACAAATGGTTAGGCAAAGGAACTTCCTTACACCGAAATGGAAACGCCTCTGGAAAGACGCCCCGAGAACCTAATCGGATCTCTGCAAACACAAGGTCGACGCTACCTCACGCTGTACAGCTGTAACTAGGTAGCTAACACACGAGCTATGCCATCCCCCGATCGTTACCGACCTTTATCCGAGACGTCTCGATCACAAAGCAACAACCACAAAGTATAATAAATTTGCCGCATCAACATAGGTAAAATATCTGGGTTCCATACTATGATATCACCTTTTATCCAGAAGGAAATGACATACCCTAGGGGCGCTACCCCTAAAAAAACCCTGCCGCAACATTCCTGTTTCGACCATTACCGGGTTGTGAGGCTCGACGAAGTCTCGTCCACAAAGCTACGCTTTTTCACAAAGCCGTGCTTTGATCACAAATGATCAATAAATGATCAACACACAGCAACACTCAGCATGCAACATTACCAAATTGGGAGTATATCGCTGATAACCTTCAACTACATAACCTATGAGCTCGTACGTCTCAGAGAAGGGTGTTAAGCTAAGAGAATAAATTCTCCGCCACCAACAGAAATGTATTTGAAAGAAATCAGCTTTATATCTCAAAGTGTAATGTCAGACATACAACCATACAAGTCTGTTCCGGGTTCGAACAGAACCGAAGGCACTTCCAAAGAAGCCCTTGCAATCCGAGTATTCACTAATCACGTCCGGACTTCCCATCACTTAGGGAATCTCTATACTGGAACCATGATGCAGAGAAAATCGACAGGTAATCCTTTCGTTTTCGAAAATACCCGGTCTTCACCACCTGTCTTCAATGCTATCCATATACGTTGTATCATTATTCGGAATGGGTTATATGACACAAAGGTCCTTCCCCCGGCTAAACCGAATAATGAGCGCGATATTTTAAAACATATGGATATTGGGATTTCAATTAAATCACAGCTTAAAGCCCAAAACCTTTCATTTGAATGGTTAAAACCAATTACCATCTCCAATCTTTTTAAATAAAAAGATTCATTCAAATGGTCAAAACAAATTACCATTTCCAATCTTTTAAACAAAAAGATTCATTTCAAAAACCTTCAATGGTTTAAACAATTTCCACACTTTTAATCTTTTAAACAAAAAGATTCAATTCACAAAGTTCACCCCATTCACAAAGATCCATTCATGGATTTCAAAACAATTTCCATTTTTATTGAATAGGTTTACTCGTTAAATCTTTAAATCAAGATTTAACTTATAGCTTTCAAAACAATTTCATTACGAATGGTTTAAACAAATCACCGTTTTAAATCTGTTAAAATAAACAGATTCAATTCATAGCTTTCAAAAAGAATTCACTCATAACTTGGAAAACCATTTTCAATTCAAACTTGAAATTCCTTTAATTCAATTTGGAAATTCATTTCTTATATGAAAGCTTTCATCATTTGAAAACAAACAGTTCTCATTTCGGAAAATCTTATTCTTTTATACGAATTAAAATCCTTGGGTTAAATTTAAATTCCCAAACCAATACTTTTAAAATGGTTTAAATTCATATAAACACATTTATAGCATCTTAACCATAATTTCCAAACATGGAATTCAATTCCTCAATTTGAATTCAAATTCAAATTGAATTATTTAAATTTCAAGATATTCAAAATATCTTTAAAACTCCTTTCAAAAGCTTTAACATTTAACCCAAATCCATTTCAAAAATCAATTGAAATTAAAATTTCAATTTCAAAAATATTAAATTTAAATCATCTGTGACTTAACCGATTTCCTCGTGAAATCCATATTTGTGTGTGTATGAGTGTGGTCCAGGGGTTTAACACAATAGTGCAACATCATTCAATCATCACAGATCAGAATACAGAAATATAGTTGATAAGCGGTATAAACTATAACGCTTACCCTTTATTCACAGATCACAGATAATAAATTATATCACAGATAAATAAACTACAGTACAGATCACACACAAATTAGAATATATCACACAACATCACAGATCAGGAAATATCAACAATTCACCCATTCAATAAAATTTAATCATCCATAAGCAAGATTAATTGGTCCCATAATTATAGTTAATTTAATTAACTCAAATTGAATCAATTACTTATGAATTCATTATCTAATCTCGCTTAATTCACATTAACAAATTAAATACCATTGATTATTAATTAATGAAATTAATCAATCATCCTTAATTATCCATCTCAAGTAATTATCCTTAATTACTTATATTAGCTAATTATCCCTTAATTAACCACATAATTAATTAACCTTTAATTAATTACATTAATTAATTTACCCTTAATTAATTATCCTGAAAAATTTCACCAAGTAATTATACCTTAATTACATTAAGTAATAATCCTCCATTAAGTAATTATACTTAATTAATCTTTAATTAAGTAATCGAGTTTCAAATTAAAATACTCATTAACTACTTAATTATATTCAAGTTTATTTAAACCTTTACAATCAATTATTATTTAACACATGGATTATCCTTAATTACTTTCATTTATTTAATTAACCTTTAATTAATTTCCTTAATAAATCACCTTGGTTAATTATCCATTAACTTAAATCCATTAAGTTAACTATCCTCTAAAACACATTTTACTTCTTAATTTTCCACTTAATTAAAATATTAAGTTTATTTAAACCTTTACTTCTTTTACTTATAAAACTAGTATAAAATTTATGTGGGAAACTAACTTAACCAGCCCACCAACCCGAGCCTAAACTTCAAATACTTGGAGCAAAACTCGAGCACAACTTCACATGTACCCGAGCAAAACTTCTACCTGCTCCCTCTTTTCCCCTTTCTTCTCCTCCTTCTCAATATAACAGGCACAACCAAAGCCATCAAAGATACACCGTGCAACATGCACATGTACAAGTCGTAGGAGACCCTCCACCGTACTTCGTCGATGCTCTCAAGTCGCCGTTGTTTCCCTCGATCCATCAAGCTACCCACAAAGCTCGAAATCCAAATAAATCGAAAACGAGGAATTCGAACGAACCCAGTAACAAATCGATCATCCAAAAGTCAACCGCAACACCACCTCGCTCCGTTTCTCGCCACCAGAAACCACCCAGAGACACGTCGTTGTCCCCTCCATCGTTTACCCCCGGACCGCACACTCGAATTCTCACCACAATGCTGCTAGGACCCAAAGCCCACCACGACTCAAAACGAATAGGAAACCCTACTGAGACTTCCCCTCGCCGCCACGTCGATCAGAAAAATGTGGCACCATTTTCCCGAGTCCACCCAGACACAATCTCCCTCTGACCCCAACCCCGAGGCCACCCTTCCACGTGATCGCCGGAAATCACCAAAAGACCCAAATTCGATCAACATTCAATTTCTCCCAAAAGACCTTCTTAAAAATCCTCATTTTCTTTTTAAAAATCATAGTTTTCGAAAAGATATCAGATTATATGCATGAAAACTTTAATTATTGAAATCGAATTTTTTTTTGATATAATTTAGTTTTTTTTAACTGTAATTTACCTTCCAGGGGAAAACTACCTACACATCTTTCTTGAAACTATTTTTAAATCAAAAAACTTGTTATTTCAAACATACTTTGTTCATACTTCATGACTTATAGATGACTAGGTGGAAAGGAATTAAATTTTGATCTTATTTGAAACCTGTAAATGAAGAACAGAGCAGATATATTTGTTCACAGACATGCACACCATATCAACAAATATATATAAACATGCATTCACATTTATATTCATATAAGCACTTATCACAACTTACTTCAAGTATTTACAGCATGCTTCAAGTTTTAAATAGATTTAAACTATAAAAAAAGTTAGTTTACTCACATGATTTTCCAGGATAAAAGAACAGAACTTGCTTTTCAATGTTAAATTTGCACTGAATCCTGATTTGTTTGAGTATGTAGTTGATCATGCATTTGTTTGAATTGCGCCACTGGTTTTGATTTCTGAAAACTGAAGCTTGTTTTCAGTTTTGATTTTTTTTTCTTCAATGGACGAATTGATGAGGAAGTTGATTAATTTATAGAAAAGAAGGTGACAGGGTATACAATATTTTGTACAGGGTGATGATATGGTTTTGGTACAAGTTGATATAATTTTGTTCTTCTTCAGTACTATATACGCAGAGATCTTTCTAAGTTTGTAGGCTGATATATATTTCTTGTGTGCTAGAGGATATGGCATTAATTGCCTTGTACAAATCTACATACACTTATCTAAATTGTTTGTACATTTCTATATATGTTTGCTGTCTTCTATTGCCAGCTCAAAGATTTTATATTTTCTTTCTTTTGTCTTGTTACTTGGTATTGACTTTATTTCATTTTTTTTTCAAGTGTACATGGATACCTATTTTTGTTTATTTGTTTCATTACTTTATAATGTAAATGAACTTCTATTTTATTTTATTTTTCTTTTATAATTTTCTGTATCTATTTTATAAAACCCAATTCAATTTTAATTTAAATACATTCTTCCAGTAATTCATAATTTAACTGATATTTTATATCAATTACCGATTACTTTCACAATTTTTTTATTCAAAAATGAATTTAATTAACAATTTAAACTCAATTAAAATTCGGGATCGTTACAAGGAGGGTCCAGTCTGATGGCTGGTTGATGGGCCAACTCTCGGTTGCCCAAGATTCAATGCGTGCTGATGCCTAGTGGCTTGTGTATAACTTCCGTCCAACCATGGGCGTGTGGATCTATGATTAAAGTCAGAAGAGGCCGCACTTTCAGTGGATGAATAGGAAGCCTGATCCCTCCTGGATCTCCTTCGTCTTTGACGGTTTAGTTGACTGGTCAGTTCTGCGTTGGCACATAGTTGCTGAGTAAGTTGTTGGTGGCTTTGAGTAAGCTCTTGCATTAGCAATTGAAATTCTTCCCTGGTGACAGGGCCTTGCGGATCTGATGGTCCGGCAACATTCCGATCGGTAGGAGGTAGTTGTATGGAGTTCTGTTTGTCTCGTCCTTCTCGATCTGCAGTAGTTGAAGTGGTCCTAGTGTTAACCATGATGGATAGCGAAGCTCTTTCCTAGACCTGATGCAAATCTGAATAGGATGGAAGAACTTTAAACTTGGAAATCTGGATCTTCTTCTTAGATTTATGCAATCCGGTATCGAAAGTAGATCCAATGAGCAGGAGAAAAACTGGGTTCTCTCAGTGAAAGCACCAAAGTGTTTGTACCAAAATTGGGCACAATACACTTCGGATGTGTTTGAAGAGGTAAAATAAAGAATAAAAATGAAAAAAGAGGCAGATCTAACAAACACACCAAAATTAAACAAGAAAAACGCGCAGAAACACATAGATTTAGAGTGGTTCAGCGTATGACCTACGTCCACTATGAAATGATTGACTTTTATTAACTTTTTCTTGCTGGTTACAACGAATTACAATAGTAAAACTTGAATACAATAGTGATTTTGGCAGAGTCTGGACGTAGAAGAGCCAAAAGTCCCCTTTTTGTAGTTCCTGGGCTGCTATTTATAGGCGTAGACTGCAAATATCTCGCTCAGATCTCGGGGGCCTCTTCACTCACGTGGGTGGGCCCACACGATCGATCCCACGCCATTTGTACTCGATCCATTATCGATATGAACGAACTTCGTATCGATCAATATTTCGTCCAATTGAGTCGAGATCGATCAAGATCATTCTTGAGGATGTACGCAAGCTCCTGTGAAAAATTGGTGGCATTTTAACTTGTAGATTTTGAGTTATGATCAATGCAAGTTTGGGTTTTTCGAAGGCTGTCGAAATCGTATCGATGCTGTTCGTATCGATAGTTTCGTATCAATGACGTGGCGCTTGCTTTTAGGATTGATCTACATTTTATGCCGAGCGACCGAGTCTATATTATGGACGCGCCTTGTTCGTATCGACCCAGTTTATCTCTGTTCGTATCGATTGTAACTGCTCTATTCGTATCGATTGTAGCTGCTCTGTTCGTATCGATCACTGGCCGATTGATACGAAGTAGCGGCTTTGCATGGTTTCGATGGATACGAAGTGGACGTTGATTGATCGATACGAACAAGCTGAAGATGATGGATGCGAAGAACGCAGCTTTCTGTGGATACGAACTTGTGTTCCCCTGATCGATACGAAGCTATGCGCGCCCGATGGATTCAAACCGATCAATACGAATGAGGTTTCTTCCTGGTTGCTTGATGGATACGAACAATGTGATCACTTGAGTTGCACCGATCATATCTTGAGCATACGAACTCGGATTGGCTTGAAATTTGGCACGTTGGCTTTCATAGCTTTGTTTGTCGTGCCACATCAATTATAGCTCAATCTGGACTCAGACCAGATTTACCAGTATCCATAACGAACCTGCGTATAACTGATCTTCGGGACGGACTGTTTTGGATCTCCAGTCAACTCCTTGGTGTCACGGCCTTGCCAAAAGGCGGGATAACAGCGTACATCGAATGACTATAGTTGGGTCGAGTGGAAGCATTGGTAGTGAAGCACTATTTAAGAGAGGATTCATCTCCTCAGTTATATGAGGTTAGTATCACGGCTAACTGAAGTCAACTCAAAGTCAAAGTCTCTGTCCAGAGCATTTTGGTTAATAATAATTGTTATTATTGAACCAAGGACATTGTGTTTAGACTATAAAGTTGAATGTGGATGATATTGGAGTTTTGACCATTACTAAATTCCATAAATCCAAAGTGATATAGTTTTGACGAAGAGAATAGGTGTAAATAATTATCACTATTAGGTACCGCTTATAATAAGTAAAATTGAATTTTACCAAGATGTGTAAGAGATAAATTCAGCCAAAATTTCACACCACCTACTAAGTGACGTGTGAACGTTAATATTCGAATAGTTCGATATTAATCACTGACTGAATTTACACCTTTGAGTCGCACAACGGTAATGATGAATTCTTTGAAAAACCACATGATTTAATTAATTTATAAAATGTTGTAAATTGATTAAATTATTTGATATTTGACAAATATTAATTATTATTTATTTGATGTTTGGAAGTTTTTTTGTAATTATTTTAATGCATTTATAAAAGTTATATTTGCGCACATTGATATACGATGTTGATGTAATTTAAAGATAATTGCATGAAATGTTTATGGAATTTTATGTCATTTGATGACAAGATTTATGGAAATTTTATGTCATTTGATGACATACGTGTAAAGAAAGGATTGGAGAGAGAGAAACAATCAAGGGAATTAATTGGGGAAATTTTAATTAAAGAATGGAAAAGGTTTCAATCTTTAAAATAAAACATATTCTCTAATTCATTCTGTACATACAATTCATTCTTTCTCATTCAGTCTGTTTCTTTCCCTTCTTCTAACTTTTCATGGCAGAAAAATATTTCCAAAATTCTTTCAACTCCAAATACAAAGATCAAATAAAATAAAATAAAAGTGGTTCCTGCATCTCTTGGAAGGATAGGATGTGGACCTTGAAGATCCGAGGAGATATTATGATTCAAGGTGTGATTTCTAGGCAACATCCTAAGGTGACTCAATCGGATCTAGAAGCATTTTTCATTCAAGGTGCAAATCAAAAGGCAGCATCAACAAGGTGTGTTTTAAGGATTGGGTAGCAAGGTATGTCGTTTTCTATATGTAGATAGTGATTTTGCAATGTTTGATGGAAATTTAATTTGACTTTCATAATTTGTATGATGTCTTACTTTCTTGCTTAATAAAAAAAATTGTTTATGAAGATTGAATTATTTCTTAAATGATATGACTAAGTTTTCATTTGATAGATCAAAATTAAATTTGTTTATGTTTTAAAACAATAAGTGTAGATCTATGTTTTTAAACATTCTAATTAAAGTGTAATTTTTCAGATCTGAATGTTTACATGTTCGAATTGTTTATCTGCTTTTCTATACTTTGTTAAATTGAAACTAAATCTATATATTTTAAAATACAATGTTTTATTTTAATTCTATATTTTAACATTTAATTTAAATTCCATTTCTTTAAATCTGTAAATTTATAATCTCATGTTGATTGATTGAATTATATTTAAAGTTAAAAATGAAATTTATATGGAATCAATACAATGTTTCAATTGTAGATCTATGTTTTAATCTTTCATAACAAAGTGTAATTTTAGATTTGAATGTTAACGTATGTATGTATGTATGTATGCATGTATTACTTGCACTTTTTATTGCATTAGATATTTACATATGAATAAAAGGAATTTTAACAACAAATCAAAGTTTTGAAATCGATTGTAATAATTATCAAATTTATATTATTCGAAAGCTTTGATTGAATTCCATATATACATATTTGGATCTACTTTTATGTGTTCATATAAAATTTATTTTTCTTTACATATATTGTCATAGTATGAAATCATTTCTCTTTTTTAATTAAGACAATAATGCATATATATAATTCATTTTTTACCTTCTATATTCTTACAATTTTGTACCTATTGATTGTCATCAATATGTTGCATTAATTAAGTTTACTAAAAGGGAAACTGTATCAATCACCCTTAACCCTTATTTATTTTCATTTCAATTCCATGTAATAACCATTCAAATTTTTATTGTTTATTTTATGTATACATATCAATTACCATTGACTATGCACACTCCTTGTATGTTGCACTTGCACAATATTTACTGTGAATATATTTACAGTTCAAGTCATATTTAGATTAGTCATTAATGTTATTTTATCAATCAATTATTTAAATTAAGAGAAGTAAATGAAAAGTTTTATTCTCTAACTAAATTTATGATCGCTCATTAATTGAATAATTTAAGAGAAAGGAAATGAAAAGTTTCGTTCTCTAAATAAATTTTTGTCCCCTCATTAATTGAACAAGTTAACAGAAAAGAAATGAAATATTTCCTTCTCTGAATAAATTTGCAAAACTTTCCTTCTCTAACTAAATTTATGATCCCTCATTAATTGAATAATTTAAGAGAAAGGAAAAGAAAAGTTTCCTTCCCTAAATAAATTATGCCCTAATTAATTGAATAAGTTAAGAGAAAGGAAATGAAATATTTCCTTCTCTGAATAAATTTGAAAAGTAAAGGTTACACACAAATTTGTATATAAGAGTATATTTGAAATACTCTAACTTACATACGCATTAAATTAAAGTGAAACTTTATTTATAAAGTTAAATAAAATATTGATTTTATTTAAAAGAAACTTTGAAAAGTTCCAAATGAATTTAGACTTCATAGGCCCATGAAAGATCCAAAATGACCTAATTTTTTTGAAATTCACCGATTTTTTCCGCTGCGGGCTAAACCAATTCCTTCACTTCTAAAGTATTAAGTCATTTTGAGTTGTACTTTATGAGATATCGATCAATTTTTTTTGTATTTGGATTGCTTTCTGAGTTATACCGATCGTTAGGAACGATCAGCATAAAACGATGGGTATTTCTTGAACTTGAGAGTTTTGACCTGCGGTCATTTTTATGGGCTCCACCCTTCAATATATTAATTCCCTGAAATTTTTAAGTGAATAAGTCTTGTGGATTTTGAGATATCGATCGATCTTCGCTGGTTTGAGCAGTTTTATGGATCGTTCCCGATTGATCCATATTAATCCTTACTTTGTCCGTAACTCAAGCATATTAACTCCGATCAACTTGAAATTTAGAATGTAGCTTCATGGGGCTTTTCCTGTCACTCCATACTGATTGCACTGGATTGGGTCCTGGTCTGGATTTGCTCGACCATCGTCTATAGTATTGTATACAGCCGATTCTCAAGGCTGGTAACCATCTGTTTCTAGCCAAGTTGATGATATCACGGCCTTGCCAAAAGGCTGATAACATTTGCCTTCCAAAGTATATCTTGTTTGAACATGACGTTCTTTGAACCATCATGAGCTTCGATTGTCATAAAGGATTCCATCCAGTTTATTGAATGGTCGTTACCTTTCCGTTGAGCCGCTTTTTGCTGAGGGTCGTTTCTCCTTCTATTCATTATGACTATTGGTCGACTTCCAAAGTATAAATACTAGATCAAGGCTTGTCGATGATCATCTTATTGTTTTTCTGCTAATTATTAGGCCATACTAATCTGATTTTGATCTTTCTTCGGTTGATTTCAGGTGCGAATTCAATTTCTATCGATTTCAAAAATTTGAACTCTAGAACGTATACTGGTTCATATACGGATTTATACCTGACCCCCGATCATGATTGCACGTCCACGGGTCGTTGTCAAGTTTCAAAGTTATTTCTTGTTTTGTGTGGACGACCACGACCGATCGTTTATCGATGAATAAAAGTTTGGGTCACTTTTGTACGATCATTTTTTTATAAACAAATGATCAAGGCTGATCGTTATCACTGAATGGATTTCTGTACCCATCTATTTACGATCGTCCTTACATGATCGTTGCCATTTTCTATATTTTTTTTTGAATCTATGAAAAATCGACGCTAATACATCCACGGTATTCACGTGCCATAAATTCAAGTGCCGGGGAGGCAGATTATTAGGGGTAAAGTAAAGTAAAATTAAAAGATAGAAACACAAATTCTCACATTCAATATAATTATATAGATAGATAGTACATACAACCACTCTCACTAGGGTATATCAGAGTTATGGTATGAACTAACCTAGCCAGGAACAGTTATAACTGCCTGCTCCCACACTTGCTAGTACAACTAGACACGGTGGAAAATAAAAGATAGATAGATATCCATATCAGATGCTCCAGCTCCATGCTCCAAAAACTCTTCTAGAATGCTTCACCAAAATACTCCTAACACTATCCTGACTACTTGGCTTCCCGAAAAAATAGGGCACCCAAAGTTTAAATGAAAAACAAAATAAACTCCAGGTCAGTCATGGGACTGGTGTGAGAACTCAAAATACAATGTTTGAAAATGAAAGGGTATCTCATAAGACTACGCCGCACATAAATATGGAACGGATTTTTACCTTATGATAACCAAATCTTTATTATGTAAAATATGGGATATTATTTTCAATGACATTTCTTTGAAACATTTGCAAGTAAACTTATTAATCTTAGCCGTAATTGTTACATTGATTAAATTCCAGCATATTAGCCACAAAGTGGGTTCTACAAACAAAATGGCACACACTTATTGGGGAATGGATTTCCATACAAATGACCAGGTGAAGGGACTACCTTCCGGTAGTACATGTCAAGAGGAATGTATTGAGGCTACAGAACATCTGCACCTATACTAACACAAGACTGGCCCACCACTTCATAGATAGTACCGAATATGTCATCACCCCGATCGGTATCGACCTATCCGAGACGTCTCTTAGCATACAGCATAATAATTTAAACCTGGACATTATAGCGGGTAGAAATATATCTAGAAGGGGATGATCATACCTTAATGGTTGCAAACCACATAGCCTTGTTGCATCTACTATGTTTTGGCCATTTCCGGGTGTGAGGCTTGAGGTAAAGATTACCTTCCACATAGCACATCAACTCTTCACTTTGAATGCCACATTGCCATTCCATAATCACAAAACTGATTTCTACAAACGTATAACTCCTAAGTTCATATGTCTCAGGAAAGGGTGTTAAGCTAAGAGAAGTTTCCTTCTCTGCCACCAAACAGAAATACGTTCATAGAGATCAACTAATGTGATTTTAAATGCAACGTCAAACAGTCGTCCATACAAGTTCGTTTTGGGAATGAAAGAAACCGAAGGCACTCCTCGTACCGCATCCTATTTTAGGAATCCACCCTAGGATCAGTAGCGATTACTCCTTGCAATTCGAAGATTTTCATAACGGAGTACTACTTGCCACCATAAATATATGATATGGTAGATTTCACCTCGAGGGACTAGTGGCAAACAACCGTACATCATGAATATCTTTGTCTTCAATACTCTTACCTTCACCATGTTTTACTTTGAAACCTAAATTGGTTCAAAGTAGTTTTCATATAGGAATTTCTGACCCCGGTCTCTTCAAAATCCAGTCATCAATAAAAATATTGCTTTATAAGTATGATGATTATTATTTGATTCATTCATTTCTTTATCAAAATATCTTCGAGAGATATATATCTTAAAAATATTCTTTTTAGTAAATATGGAATCATTTCAACCTTCCTTTTGAAATTTATCAAGTCATTTTTAGAAAGTAACTTAGGAGTATTTAAATTTGGAAAATTTAAACTATTATATTTAACTCGTTTCCTACATTTCGAACTTATTTATCCCTCGCCCAAGGAAGAGGCCAGGTGAGTTAGGGCACTGGTTGTTCCTGAACATCTCTTTAGTTTAAGCACCTCAAATCCGGATCTCATGAATAGAAAAATCCAGTCTACTCGTCGGCTTTTAGAGCCAAAATTAAATCACTTGATTTTGACAGCTTTTCTTTAAATCATTTATTTAAACCATTTTAAATAAATTATAAAATTCTCAAATCATCTTTAAAACACTTAATTACTTATTTGAAATCATTTATAAAAGACTTGGAAAAGAACCGTTAAGTTTAAAACTTCATTTCTAAAGTTGTTGAAACGGCGGTATAAAAGTGCTGCGGAATGTACTTAAAAAGCTAATTCGATTTAAAACAACTTTTCTACTATTTGAACATCCATATTTTTCAATTCAAATCTCTTTTAATCCATTTTATTGAATTTATAAAACTTATTTCATAATTTTAAACATTTAAAAGTACTCATTACTAAGAATTTTATACTTTTGTCGCTTTACTCTAAAAGCGTGATTTTCTGAAAATTTGATTTGGACATATTTTAAATTCTACAAGATGAAATCTTGATTTTCTTTCTTCATTCTAAAACTATGGATATAATAGTCCGAAAAATCCTTATCTCGAAGAATTCCGAGCTAAATTCCATTCTGTATACTTATTTGAATTTTTCGGCGTGAAATCGCAAACTACCGTTACGCGACGCGCCTAATTTTGACTCATTTATTGGTTTTCATTTAAAACTTGTTGAAACAAGTTTATATGTTTGTGAAACATTTCTAAAACATTTTCAATCATTTTAGAAGGTATTAAATGATTCCATACTGCTTTTTCAATTCATTCAGAAAGTGTTTTCCATGTGAAATAACGACGTGTATATCCTGACTTTTTCAAACATTCACGTGAGATAAAAAATATATGATGGTCAAAATCATAAACAACATCCATACAATCATATCACATCCATCCATATATATATATAGTAATTAGGAGTTATCACTTTTGTTTTGGTTTTCAATCGGAGAACCGGCTATAGCTCCGCTACTCGAGATTTTTAGCTCACGAATCCTTACACGCTCGTCTCTAAATGGCATGGCTTGACTTGGACTTGGAGGGGGTGTGATTGCTCACACCTTGGCTAAGGGAGAGGAGGGCTCGGCCGTGGGTGATGGTGGGTGCGATCGTGGGAAAGGGGAAGGAGGGTTTCGGGTGTGGTTTCGCGTTGTTCGGATGGATATTTGTTTTAGTATATTTTTGAAAGGAATTTTGGAATTATTTCATTAAGGTGGGAAACCATGGAAATGAAGCGTGAAAGCTTGGAAATGAAGAAGAAGAAGTGTGAAAAAAGTGAAGAAGTGGTTTGGTATTTATAGGAAAAAGTTTAGAATAAAATATTATTATGTAAAATGATCAAAATGCCATTACTTCATCTTTAAGTAAACTACATTTTTAAACACTTAACATCACTTTTCATTTCACCACTTTATGTCTTAATTACTTAAGTATTAAGTAAAATAAAGTAAGATATTTGTTTAGATTTGATTTTGACATATCTGTCTTTTAGTGCTTACTTTTTGTTAATGATTTCTAGAAATTTCTAAACTTGTTTAGGAAAATTAATTTTATTTAGTGACTTATTTATACTTACCTTATTTGAATATGTATATGTATATATGAAAATAAAAGTACAACAACGTTGCAAAAACTTTTGTTTGACAAAACGTTGATTTTAGACAAAATATTTTATGGTCAAATTTTGACGTTTTTGCTAAACTATTTATTTATTTAAAAAAAATTGAAAATAAATTTGAATATTGTTATTAAAAATAAAAACCCTTATTAAAATAATTAAAATAGTTTATTTAACCATTCAAACTTACTTTTCTAAAATCAGATTTTTGTCACTTTTACCGATATAAGCAACGGTTCTTATTTTTGTGTATATTTCTATCTCCAAATCCTATCTAATATTATTTGAATCATAAAATCTTATATATTTTATATTTAAAATCAGTTTAAATATTATAATTTAGAGCGGTCAAATTCTAGGTTGTTACAATATATCTGTATCATATATCAATACATGCATATATAATTTTTATATATACTTCCACATAATTACTAACAACTCTAAAACATAAAATAAATTAAATAATAATCAATGGTTCTAAAAAATTAAATTAATCAAATCATGTGGCTTTTTTTTGGAGAATTCACAAATACGATTATGTGCCTCAGAGGGGTGAATTCGGTCAGTAATTAATATTGAACGATTTAAATATTAATATTTACAGATCACCATAGTTAGTGGTGTGATAGTTAGATGAATTGCTTACAGACCTTTTAAGTAAAATCATAATTTATTGTTTCTTAAGCGGTACAAATTAGTAATGATTATCTGCTCATATTCTCTTCATCAACGGCATATCACATTAGGACTCATGGAATATAGTTTGGCCAAAATTCCAATATCATCTGCATTCAACTTGGTTTGTCCAAAAACAAAATCTTTAGTTAAATAATAATATTTATTATTAACTGTACTACTCTAGCCAGAGATTTTGACTTTGTGTTGACTATAGTTTATCATGGAAATAACCTCATATAATTGAGGTGATGGTATTTCACTTCCAATGCTTCAAATCAGACCCATCTATAGTTGTTCGATGGACGTCATGCGACGATTTAACTATAATCAAAGTGGAGTGTCCGCATGGAAGTTCAATAGTATTCTCAAGTCAATAAAATAGTTTAATATCGTCGTTTTGATATTTTCTAGTTGACCATAGTTATGATTAACCAATAAGAAGCTTTCGAATCAGTCATCCATAGTTATCCAATAATTATCAGTATGTAAACCCTCGGTACCCCTGGCAGCCATGAGTAATATAGTACCCAACATTTGGAGAGCATTATATACTCTGATCTCAACTGATGTATCAATATCCTTTCTTGAAACATCCGGAATATGAATATCTAAAATAAAATGTTATTTCATAAGGTAATTAATTACTCATGATTGCAAAATTTTGCGTCTACAATCACATAACATTTTACTGAAGGATTTTCTAATTTATATACTTTAAATTAATTACTTAATTAATTATATCACTATATAACAAAGTGTATAACAGAGATCAAATAAACTAATTGCGAACAAGATTGATCAAAGATCTAGATATATGTAACACATTATATAATTGCCCCCAAAGCATACCCCATACTTTATCAATCTCCCACTTGCACTTGGGGTCAATTATGGAGCATTATCCACTTCCTCTGAACTGTTTTCTCAAAACTTATTGAGCGAGTCCCTTAGTGAATGAATATGTTATATTATCCTTACTATCTACTTTGTCAATCAACTCTCTCTGACGTTGATAAATTACCTTTATCATGTGGAACTATTTGGAGTATGATTCTCGACTTCTAGTGATGATTAGGTTCTTTAGTGATCAGTACTATGGCATTGTTATTACATAACAATATTAAGTGATTCTCAACATTTGGAATCATCCTAGCTCTGTTACAAATTTTAAATGATCTAGGCCGGCCTACAGCGGAATTATTGAGTAAATTTCAAAATATTACTCTTTGGATCTATTTGGCCTATGAAGTCTAAAGTGATTTTAGATTCAATCTAAAAGGTGTTTTAAATAAAATCCTTTATTTCATTTGATTACTTTTAAAGAGTTCAATTTTTTTTATACATTTAAATGAATGAGTATCAAATACATCCATGTATATAGCACTTACTTATTAAAGTTAATTCGAGAAGGAAACCTTTTGTTTCATCCTCTAATACTTTACAATCAATTAAGGGAATGAATAGCATTAATTGAAGAGATTAACGTTTCATCTCTTTCTCTCTTCGATTATGTAACGACCCAGAATTTTGGTTATTTGAAATTGGAATATTTAATTGATTTTAAATATTTGAAAAGTTAATTTTATAAATTCAATAACTTGAATTTCAATTATAACGATTTATTGGATAATTTAATTTTTAAATTTAATAATTGGAATTTGCTTAAATAATTGAATCTTGAGTTTTAAGCTAGATAAAAATAATTTCGAAGGCTTATTAAATTTTTATTAATAAGAATGGAGGTAAATAAAATTTTAAATTGGATTTAAAAGCAATTTACTCGATTTTAATAATAACTCGTTTAAGTTAGCATATAAAATAGCCTTCCGGGGCACAGTCGTTTAATTATAAGCTACTCGAGGTTTTTAGTTTACGAATCCTTGCATGCTCTTCTCTAAATGGCTTGGCTTGGACTTGGAGAGGGTGATGATTGCTCATGCCTTGGCTAGGGGAGAGGAGGGCTCGGCCGTAGGTGATGATGGGTGTGGGTAAGGGAAAAGGAAAGGAGGATTTCGGGTGTGGTTTCGCGGTGTTCGGATGGATATTTGTTTAGTATGTTTTGGAAATGAATTTTGGCATTATTTAATTAAAGTGGAAAGCCCTGGAAATGAAGAGAGAAAGATTGAAAATGAAGAAGAAGTGTGAAAAAAATGAAGAAGTGGTTTGTTATTTATAGGAAAAGGATTGGAATAAAATATTATGTAAAATGACCAAAATACTCTTACTTCATCTTTAAGTAAACTACATTTTTCAACACTTAACATCACCTTTCATTTTACCACTTTATGTCTTAATCACTTAAGTATTAAGTAAAATAATTTAAAATATTTATTTGGATTTGATTTTGACATATTTGTCTTTTAGTGCTTACTTTTTGTTAATGATTTCTTGAAATCTATAAACTTGTTTAAGAAAAGTAATCTTATTTAGGGACTTATTTAATACTTACCTTATTTATATATGTGTATGTATATATGAAAATAAAGGTGCAACAACATTGCGACAACTTTTGTATGACAAAACGTTGATTTTCGATAAAATGTTTTACGGTCACATTTAGACGTTTTTGTTAAACTATTTATTTATGTAAACAAAAATTAAAAATAAATTTGTATATTATTATTAAAAATAAAAACCCTTATTAAAATAATTGAAATAATTTATTTAACCATTCAAACTTACTTTTCTGAAATCAGATTTTTGTCACTTTTACCGATATAAGCAACGGTTATGATTTTTGTGTATATTTCTATCTCCAAATCCTATCTAATATTATTTGAATCATAAAATCTTATATATTTTATATTTAAAATCAATTTACATATTATAATTTAGAGTGGTCCAATTCTGGGTTGTTACATTCTCCCCTCCTTAAAAGAATTTCGTCCTCAAAGTGTAGATAAGAAGAAAATAGCTCAAAAGGAAATATATTCGATAAGATGGAATATATACAAGAGTTTGGATAAGTGACTACACCATAGGCGGTGAGTACACTATGATGATAAAATTTATACAGTCTATACATCAATCCTAAACTCATGATATGCCTTCCTCAATCTATCCTCCGTTTACCAAGTGCAATCCTCGGCATCTCCACTCCATTGAACTTTGACTAACCTTACCACCTTCCTCCTTAATCATTTTTCATCATGATCAACGATCTGATCAAGCCATCTAATACTTGCCAAATTTGATTCCACCTCCAAGTCTTCGTGAGTAGTCATTTCTATGATTTGCTCTGGGTCATGCACATGTTTCCGCAAATGAGATACATGAAAAACATTGTGCACTCCTGACAACCTTTCTGGCAATTGCACTAGATAAGCTAGTGGACCGATTCGTTCAAGAATGGGAAAAGGTCCAATATATCGAGGTGCTAACTTCCCAGCCCTTCCAAACCTCACCACTCCTCTCATCAGAGAGACTTTCAAAAGGACTGAATCTCCAACTGAGAATTCCAGATTTCTACGCCTTTGGTCTGCATAACTCTTCTGTTTGCTTTGGGCTTCCTTTAGCTTCTTTCTAATCATATCAACCTTTTCTGAAGCTTCTCATATCATATCAGGACCAAGTATTAACCGATCTCCGGTTTCAATCCAACATGCCTTTGACTTGCATGGTCAACCATATATATCTTCATATGGTGCCATGCTGATACTAGCTTGATAACTGTTGTTATAAGAGAACTCTACTAAATGCAAATGATTTTCCCATGAGCTTCGAAAGTCTAGAATACATGCTCTTAGGAGATCTTCCAACACACGATTGACCATTTCCGTATGTCCATCAGTTTGGGGATGATATGCAGTACTTATACTCAACTTTGTTCCCAAAGCTGTCTGTAATGCTTCCCAAAACTGACTAGTAAAGATTAGATCTTGACCGCTTATTATACTACTTGGAACTCCATGCGATATATACATATATACATACATACATACATATATATATATATATATATATATATATATATATATATATATATATCTGCAAGGCTTGCAGCGGTCCTTGTTGGCTTAACTGGAATGAAGTGTGTACTTTTAGTTAATCGGTCTATGATAACCCAAATGCCTTCATTTCCCTTCCTCGTTTGAGATAAGCCATAAATGAAATCCATTGATATTTGATCCCACTTCCAAGCTAGAATTTCCAGAGTTTGAAGTAATCGTGCAATTTCTGTTGGTCGCTCTTGACTTGTTGACAATTTATGCATTCGCTAACATAAATGGATATGTCCCTTTTAATAATTCTCCACCAAAATGTGCGCTTTATGTCTTCGTACATTTTGTTAACTCTCGGATGAATGATAAGTTTAGATTTGTGGCATTCAGCTAACACCTCATGCCTAAGATTTTCCACATCCGGAACAATAATTCGCCCATTCAACCACAATACTCCACATTATCTACTTCGAAGCTTGAATTCTACCCCTTGTATATATTCTCATTAATCTCCTTCAGGAATCGATCTTCTTTTTGCTTGCTAGTAATTCTTCCCAGAAGAGTTGGAGTTACTACCAAATAAGAAATAACAGCATTCTTCCTACTCAATGGATCCGCTACTATGTTGGCTTTCCTGGGTGTGTATAAAAAATTAAAATCATAAAATGCGAGAAATTCTAGCCAACGTTGCTACCTCATAATTAAATCTTTCTGAGTTAAAAGATACTTTAAAGTTTTATGATCCGTAAAGAGCTTAAACTTTTCACCTAATTGAAAGAGGGAATTTTACTTACTAAGATCAATTCAAAGTTTTATTGAAATAAACTATGAAAAATTCTTACTCAGCAAATAATGCCTCCATATTTTTAATGCGAACACCATGGCTAATAATTCTAAGTTGTGTGATGCATAATTCTTCTCATGAGTCTTTAGCTGTCTACTTGCATATGCAATCACCTTTCCTTCCTGCATTAGAACTGCACCAACTCCTTCTCCACAAGCATCTGTATAAATGGTTAATCCACTATTTCTAGTTATAATTGCTAGAACTGGAGCGGTTGTTAACCTCCATTTAAGTTCCTGGAATGCTTCTTCACATTTAGGAGTCCAGATAAATTTAGCATCCTTCATTTGTCAACTTCGTTAGGTGATACGCAATCTTTGAGAAGTCCTGAATGAATCTTCTGTAATACCCTGCCAAACCTAAGAAGCTACAAATTTCTTTAGAAGTTTGTGGCTGCTTCCAATTTGGAACAGCTGCAACCTTTTCATGATCTATTGAAATCCTATCCCTTTACACTATATGTCCAAGGAATCATACCTCCTTCTCCCAAAAATGGCATTTTGAGAATTTGGCTTTATGAACATTATTTGTCAATATCTTCAACACAATTTCTAGATGTCCTTCATGTCCTTCTTCTGTCTTAGAATAGATAAGGATATCATCAATAAAGACTGACATGAATTTATTATGTCCATCTCTAAATACTCCATTCATAAGATCTACAAAATAAGCGGGTGCATTGGTCAGCCAAATAGGCATAACCAACCACTCGAAGAAAGTATTTGGACCTTTAAATGTAGTTGGATGGATACATTCTTCTGCGATCCTTAGTTGATGGAATCCCGTGGCTAGATCCATTTTCGAGAATACTCAATCATCATGTAACTGATCAAACAAGTCATATATTAGGGGTAGATGATACTTGTTCTTAATCGTTTGTTTATTCAGATCTCGGTAATCTACACACAACCTTAAAGATCCATCTGATTTGGCAAAAAAAACCACTCCTGATCCTCAACTTGAACGACTAGGTCGTATCAACCCTTTCTTTAATTATTCCTAGGTTTGGTTATTTAACTCATCCCTCTCCTTCGGAGCCATCCTTCGGTCATGTTGTTAAACCAGCCTTGCACCAGAAATATAGTGAATACGAAACTCGATTTCCTAATGTGGGGGAAAATTCTTTACTTCTTCAAAAAAGTCTGGGAATTTTCTAACAGTATGAATCATTTTTAGTTCTTTCTAGGATGAATCTAATGCATAAAGAAAACTATCCCTCCTTGGACTAGGATCTTCAAAAGATATTTCTATAAACTTACCTAACTTCATTTTTACTAAAACCATTCTTTTTACACACTCTAGAATAGCTTCATGCTTAGTCAACCAATCCATACCGAGCAAAATTTCGAATCCAATAAAATCCAAGACAAATAGGTCAAAAGGGAATTTATAGGAAGAGTGGGAAATTTGGACTTTTTCACAATTCATACAAAGGTTAGTGGTACCACCTATAGGATTGTCACGCGGATAGGGGATCAACTAACTTAGGGTCAAATTTTAATTCTTCTACGGTTTCTTTAGCAACAAAACTATGAGAAGCTCCTGTATCAAATAATACTCTAACTAAAACATCTTTGATAAAAATATTACCTTCCAAAACTCCTTTGCCCTTCACATCCTGAGTGGTTGAAGGTTCATCTTTTATAGCGTAAACTTGGCTTGCTCTCCCCTCCTCATAATTGGACAATCCTTTATCATGTGCCCTAGCTGATGACAATTATAACAGAGATTATTCTGAACCATAGGAGAAACGAAATTCTAGACTTTTGGACACCTATAATTCCTTGCAATATGGCCATTCCGCTTACAATTGTTACAACTGTAATCCTTAAAGCGGTTCTCTTTAGATCCTTCCTCTGGTTTTCCCTGCCACGACTTCTTACCAATTTTATTAAACTTCCTCTTTTTCCAGTTAATGGTGTTGTTGTTGGTCTGAGCTACCACCGGATTCTTCTTATCCAATGTTTCGTAACGAAATACCATATCTACCAAGTCTATAAATGATCCTTTTTCATGAGCATTCATTCTACTCTGGTACTTCTTGTTCATCCTGGAAATAAACTTCTCGTTTTTCTTTAAAGGCGTGTGCTATCCGGGTTTTTAACCCGGTGGGATCCAACAGGAAACAGAACAATCTCGTGTTACCAAATGGTTCAACACTTAACCAGAAAGGCTAAGGCAAGGAGTTAACGAAAACCAAGCTATATTACTAAGACAACGACTGGAATCGAATAAACCAAGAGCCCAACACTCTTTTAGCCTAATCAGCAGCCGAGCGCAAACAGCTAGTAAATTGTCATCAATACGGAATAACGATGAATCCAAGACTATGGAAATACCCCAAACTCCAAACTCCAGAAAATATCCTAAGTGATTGGGTCGCTAGCGACCCATACTCTATGGATCGCTAGTGACCCATGCCTCTCCTCGAAACTACAATGAGCTAACTAAGGAAGCAAAGGAAAAAGAAGCCAAGTCACTAGCTCGCATGCGAGCCAAGTCTATGGTTCGCTAGCGACCCATAGACCATGGGTCGCTAGCGACCCATGGTTTTGGCTCGAGTCGCGAGCCAAACACCCCAGGGTCATTCCCTACCTACCTGCGAGTAGTTGATAAACAAACCTGGCGTAGAAGCTCTCTGACCTCTATAAATATCATCCTACCTGCAACATAAACAGGATCTTCTCCAGACTGGTGGCTGAAGCTCTGTTGGAATTATTCTTCATTCTCTACCTCCCTCACAACAATCTCCAAAGGAAGGACACGGTGATTCTCCAGTGGATACCAACTTTGGAGATTCAATCTAGTTAGAAAATAATCAAAGCCTTGTAATCAAACATCTCTTGTAAGCAATCAATCTATAATAAAACTATAAAGTGGACGTAGGCTTCATTAACAGCCGAACCACTATAAAAATTATGTCTACTTTCTTTTACTTTTCATTTTCTATATCTATGATCTGTGATATTGCTCTGTCAGAACAGGGCCGGTGCTTTCAAACTCAAACCAGGGTGTTGCTCCATTTTTTAGGTCAACATTTTGGTGCTTTCACTGAGAACTCTAACTCAGGGTTCAGATCTAACTATCTACGTTGGATCCCATACGTCCAGAAGTTAGATCCTCATTCTTTGCTTAGAAATTTTGTTGTTAAGAATAGAAGAACCAACCAAGAAGGATCGGAGAAAAAGCAAGCAAACACATGCTAAGGTGATGGGTCACTAGCGATCCATCTCCTATGGATCGCTAGCGATCCATCTCCTATGGATCGCTAGCGATCCATATGGTTAGCTCGTGGGTCCACCAATCCCCTTGCATCATGATCCAATAACAGTCCGATGCAACCAGTGTATGAATCATCACTAAAATAAGGCAAGCTCAGAAATTAACTAAGTACATGGATCGCCAGCGATCCATACCTTTTCACCAGACCGCCATAAACTCCAGAAAGCAAAGTCCAATAATATTCTAAGTATATGGGTCGCTAGCGATCCATATGCTATGCTATGGATTGCTAGCGATCCATACCGTTTCATTGATTTGCAACGACCTACATGGAGCAATATGGGAGAAGGATGCTGGGGAGTTGGCTCACATTCCAGCATACATTTTGGATCGCCAGCGATCCATAAGCTATGGATCACTAGAGACCCATTGAATTGGCTCGGTTCGCTATGCTTTTTTCCAATGAATCGGCTTATTGGAAGTGTCGTAACATATGCCACCGTCTAGGTCGTTCGAAGGGAATATAATCGAAAGGAAGAAAACGGCAGAGCTCCAAGAATGATGATGGAAGAAAACGTTAACACTTCACCTGCTGCAAAAACACCGGCTACAAACCCGAACTTAGGGGTAAAACTCCATGGGAGAATATAACGATGACTCTCTTCGGCTTTGAAGATGACAAACAATTTGAGGAAGACAAATTGGATGAAAATGCCAACATGCAAAATGCTAGAAGAAGCTCTAAAACCCATGCCATAGCACAGTGCTAAGCAAAGGATGAGGAACTGCTACTCAAACGGTACTCCTAAAGGCAGGAGGACCAAGAAGATATGATACAAATCGAGATCAATTACAATGCCAAGCTCCCATGGTATATTGTGACCACTTCCAACTGGCCAACTTCTTATCTCATCATGGAGCTCTCATCGTCGAATTACGAGTGGTCGTCGTCGAAAATCATCAAAAATCGTCAAAATGATCGTTGAAAAACTCATTTCAGGATTGGCTCAAAGTCGAACTCGGGTAATCGACTATTTGATTCGAAGCAGACTCTGGAAGTCCCGACTCGAAGTCAAACTCGTGTAATCACCCATTTGACCCGAAGTAAACCTAGGAAATTCTTGTCGGAAATCAGACTCGGGTAAAACCAAGATTTTCTCCAAGCAAACAGGCAAATGGCTCCAAGCAACGTTTGTCACCAACCCAGCACTTCAAATTCTATGACTCCAAGCGAATCATAGGCTGACTCCAAGCAAATGGCAAATTTTCTCGGGTCAGAGTCCAAGTAAAATACCACCAATCCATCGATGCCGATCCATCTTCTTTTTCCCATAACTCAAACGTGCGAACTCCGAATACCTTGAAATTTGGAATGCAACCTTGTGGGGCCTTCTTTGCCACCCCAGACCGATCACACCTAGTTTGAAATTTTTTGGGATCATCACTGATCCATGATCCCATCAAAAGTGATTTGTCATTCAATTGGTATTTCCAATCATTCAAGCGTAGACAATCATGCATGAATCATTCTCAATCATTATAAACAGCCGTAACTTGAAAATGGACTGATCGGACAACGATTATAGCATCTTCCCTAATCGAAACTCATTCACCGAAGCTGTTCAACATGCAGAATATCCAAAGAAGTTTATCAGGCCAACCATACCTTTTATACAATTGTAAAACTGATTTGAAATTTCTTCTTTACAGGTATGACTAGCATATGGATTAAGCGAGAGGGATGGATGTAATCTGCTGCAAGGCCCTCAGGAATCATTAAAGGATGAAACAACCTGCTACTCTGAAAGAGTTCTATGGGAAGGCAAACTGGTTCTAAAGACTAGAAGTAGTGCAATTAGAAGAAGGCAAACCTGGCAGTGTGCCAAAGAACATACCAAACGGTGAAGGAGCTACAGGACCTCAGGGACCTTCTGCCCAAGCAAGGCTACTAAGACTGAGAAGAAAAGCGCCCCAACTAACAGACGAAATTAGACGAAAGGATGATCATCAAATAACACTCTAGATAGCTAGCAACAAAGGGATGAGACAGCAACCTAAAGCGATGCCTTCTCATCCATCCTTGTCTACTCTCCTTTTCCAAATGAGCCGTACCAGGACACTAGGGGTATTGCAGACAGCATAGCAAAAGAAATGCTTCTATGCGCTCGACAAGTCAAGTCAATCCCCCTTCTGAGAACCGGCATTGCTGGTGGCATCGAGAAGTCTTATCCAAAGGATCGTCGAACAAACAGATCTAACACCTTAGCCTATAGGAACCGATAAGACTATGATCCCTTGAGCTGAATCTAAAAAATTCCTCTTGAAGCCGATGAATCATTGCTTTAAGACCGCTGGGCCATCGGACACGCGACCCAAAACTCCTCTCGGAATCGATAAATTATCATTCCAAGGCCGTCTGGTCGCCGGATATCCGACCATAAAAAACCCTTCGCGAACATGAAGGTCTTTCATGAACTAAAGCTTCACGAAGGTAAACCAGTAGATCAGTAGTCATCTGATCCAAAAAACCCTTCACAAACGTGAAGGTCTTTCACGAACTAAAGCGTCGTGAAGGTAAACTGGTAGAACAGCGGTCATTTGATCCAAAAAACCCTTCGCAAATGTGAAGGTTATTCACGAACTAAAGCATCACGAAGGTAAACCGGTAGATCAACAGTCATCTGATCATAAAAACCCTTCGCGAACGTGAAGGTCTTTTACGAACTAAAGCGTTCTGAGGGGGAACCAGTAGATCAGCAAAATTTATGCACGACTGATATCCGTGAAGGTGAACTGGAAGATTAGTAGTCATCTAATCCAAAGCCCTCTAGAGTCAACAAAGCCATGCTCCAAGGCCACAGATCGACAATCATATCAGTCACTCATCATAATTAAACGATCGACGAAACAAATTGTGTTGAACCCTAAGCTTTAAAGTCGCTCAAAGGAACTAAGCCAAAACTGAACCGACCTTGTGCTTAATCAGAGGCTGACTCAAATCGAGCCAAGACTTAGAACTCGGAAGAACCGCTCCCACTAGACTGGGGGCAACCAAACGAGTTGTGGAGAGACCATGGATACAGTTCAAGCGCGCCAATATTCTTGTGGCATGGGGGCACCGCACACACTTGAATAGTTATAAGAAAGGCCGAGACTAATCATATCACGTTTTTGTAATGCCCGATCAAAAATTCTGGCATTCTGACAACCGCGGACTTAATGACCTAGCTAGTGCAACAAATGAAATACTAGCATAATACTTGCCCACTTCTTTCCAACTACAATTTACTGCTCTTGGTGACCAATTCCTCTTCCTCTTGGACCGTATGCCAGTTAAAGACCAATTCTCTAGAGGCATTTTGGACCAAAAACTGAGAGTCTTGCCCCGAACTCCCATAAGCTCTTTCTTCATAACCATCTCTATGCGGTCGACTGTAGATCTCTCTACCATGGCAATCTTATTTGTTTGGCCAAGCACATCTTCCCGCAATATGGAAGGATCGTCCAAGCCACGACTACCTGATCTAAAAACTAATTATCTCTTAGAATTGACGAAACCGCGTTCCAGCGAAGTAAAACCGTCGGATTGATGGGAAAACTCAATCATTACCTTCTATGAACTGGATCACTCCTCCAGCACTAGGAAGGCCTAAACCAGTGTGCGCATCCCGTAAGCCATGCATCGCTTCTTGAACCAATAAAGCCGTGTTCATAGTAAATACAAGCCGGGGCGACGGAAGCAAATAGACTCAAACCGTTGGATTGGCGGAACACGATCCTTGCCTTACGAAAACCAATGTTGTTCCGGCAACATCGGGAAGGCCCAAAATTTAAACTCCTTGTGTTGCCCAGAGATAGGCAACGTCGAGGAGCACTAAAAAACTAACTCCTCGCATTGCCCGGAGATAGGCAATGCCGAGGAGCACTAAAAGACTAATTCCTCGCATTACCCGGAGAGAGGCAAAGCCGAGGAGCGTCAAAAACTAACTCCTCACATTGCCCAGAGATAGGCAACGCCGAGGAGCATAAAAAATTATACACTTTGCGTTGCCCGGAGAGAGGCAGCGCTAAGGAGCGCCAAAAGTCGCGCATTCCATAAGCCGCACCAAAATATACGCTCCCCGCGTTGCCCGAAGATAGGCAACACCGAGGAGCGGCAAAAGTTACGCGTTCCATAAGCCATGCCAAAACATACGCTCCTCGCGTTGCCCGGAGATAAGCAACACCGAGAAGCTCCAAAAGCTACGCATTCCATAAGCCGTGCCAAAATATACGCTCCTCGTGTTGCCCAGAGATTGGCAACGCCGAGGAGCACCAAAAGCCGTGCATTTCATAAGCCATGCATTAACTCCTTAAATGTACGCTCCTTACATTGCCCGAAGATAGGCAACACCGAAGAAAACTAAAAGTCGCGCATCCAATAAGTCGTGCACTAACTTTCAAAACACAAACTCCTTACGTTGCCCGAAGGTAGGCAACACAGAGGAATTTCATAAGCCGCACCCTCTCCAAAGCCGGGCAATTCGATTTACAAGGATCAACTCCCACTACTTGAAAGAACCGACATTGCTTCGATAGTACCACAAAGCTCACAAACCAAGAAGTTGGCAAAGAATTCTAATTTTTGACCAAAGTTAATGTACAAAATGTCAAAATTCAAGGCATCCAAGTCACGAGTTCCCAGAGATAGGAGCTGCGATCTAACTTTGATTGGGGGCATCCAGGGAGCCGCTAGAACGTCAAGTCTCACATCAATTGTTCGGAATAATCAGCCCTGTAGAATGAGGTGTACATAACACATTAAGACTTGGTCAGGATAAAAGATTGCTCCAACTTGCAATAAAAGGTGGAACTTACCGTCATTCAGAGATAGACGACGATGGAAGGTTGTTCCAGAATCAAATCATTAATGCACCAGTTTCTAAAGAACAGAAGCAGGTGCTCGATTGAGGTCTCAAACCCGAACTTGCAGAAAACCAACTGTTATCCGAAGACAGACCACGGCAAGGAGAGAACGCTCGAAATCGAGTAGCTAAACCATTGATTCTCGAAGATTGGAACCAATGAATAAGGTTGATATCCGCAATAATGCTATCAGCCTAGCATAATGCATATGGCCTGAAACAAGCAAGGTTAAGTGCCACAGATTCAAGACAATCACTATCGAACTCTACTGGTCCATGATTAGTATAGGAATGAACGCGGCCATACCGGGGGCAATGTGATATGTTATCCCGCCTTTTGGCAAGGCCGTGACACCAAGGACTTAACTAGAATCCAGTGACAGATCGTCTCGAAGACCAGCTACATGCAAGGATCGCTATGAATATCGATGAAATTTGTCCGAGTCCGGATCGGGCTACAATTGATAAGGCACGTCAAGCAAAGCCGTGGGAACCAACGATCCAAGTTTCAAGTCAATCCGAGTTCGTATGCTCAAGATATCGTTGACAAAAGATGGAGTAGACCATCCTTAGTTCGAATCTATAGGCGAAGCCTATGTTCGAATCCATCAGACGTGTATTGCCTCGAATCCATGAGGAAAAGCTGGTTCGAATCGATCAAAGGAGGATTGCGTCGAATCCATGAAGCAAGCATCTTCTTCGACTCCATCAAGCGAGGCCTAGTTCGAATCCATTAGGCCATCCCTTCCTTCGAATCCACAGAGCTGCAGATGCTTCGAATCCACACTGTTTGAGGCAACTTCGAATCGATCAACTTTAACGCACCTAGCTCGATTCGAACAGACCTTCATTCATTCGATTCGAAGAGGGACGTCTTCGAATCCACCTAGTCCACACAGCTAAAACCCCGGGTACGACTCAGTAAAACTCGGAGATAAAGGAGGGTTGGTCCGAGGCATGCGCACAACGCCGTAGTCTTCGCATACAGGAGGATCGATTCGAACGAATCGATTCAAGCGTATCGATTCGAACGACCCCAGGAAACGAAAAACACCTACTTGAATCGATCATAACTCAAGTTCTACAAACCCAAACGCCATGAAATTTTCACAGAAGCTTAAACACATGATGAAGAATGTTCACACCAAATTTCAGCTCGATTGGACACTTTCTTGATCGATTCGAACCAAGGGTCGAATCGATCCCAAAGTGGGCCCGGATCTCCAGATTTCAGCCATGCGGGCCCCCTCACGTGCCAGAACTGGTCTCCCCTCAATTTAGGCGAAATATCAGCCTCCTACACCTATAAATAGAGCCCCTGGTCATTCAGAAAAGGGGTCGGATAATTCTAAGTACTGAAGAGCGCCCAGATTCTGCCAGATTTACTCCAGAACACCGCCGCTGCTTTAGATTGAGACTTAGCATATAAATTCAGTTGTATTACATTATAAACTACTGTAATCTTCAAGTATCGAGCAATAAAATCATCAAACTTCATAGTGGACGTAGGCAAAACGCCGAACCACTCTAAATCGCTTGTCTTTGCAACTTATTTTCTGTTATTTGGAGTTTTTGTTAGATAATCCACAGTTTTAATTTTCATTCTTCACTTTTATCTCTTCAAAAACTTCCGAAGAGTGTTGTGCCCATTTTTGGTACAAACACTTTGGTGCTTTCACTGAGAAAATCCCAGCTTTTTTCTCCTGCTCCTTGGATCTACCATCGATACCGGATTGCACAAATCCAAGAGGAAGATCCAGATCTCTAATTCATAATCCTTCCATTCTATTCAGATTTGCATAAAGTCTAGGAAAAGGATTCATCATTCAAAATGGTTAGCACAAGAACCACTTCTACAGCTGCTGGACAAGAAGGTAGGGATGGGCAGAATCCTGCTCAACAGCAGCCATCCAACCAAGACAATGTCGCTCATTCAGAACCGTCTGGACCAGTCACCAGGCAGGAGCTCCATACGTTGCTCCAAGAGCTAACTCAAAGTCGGCAACAATTGGCCGAACAGTTGCGTGCTAATATTGAATTAACAAACCAACTGAACCGCCAAGGCCGCAGAAGGTCCAGACGAGATGATATCTCCCGATCATCTACTGAAAGTTCCGCCTCATCAGACTACTATCACAGATCTACCCGTCCTCGATTAGACGGGAGTCATGCACAAATGGCCGGATATCAACCCGCCTTGACTGTTGGACAGTTGAGGGCAGGACCGTCGACCAGCTTTCAGGCCGGGCCCTCAACACAAGGAGGCCCTACTACACAGCATACCGCGGACAATCATACCGCAGCTGCCACAATAGAAACAAGGGTTGATACCCGAAATCTTTCAGAGCCAAATAATCAGCAACATGGGCGTACTCCTAAACCATACATCCCAGAAGACGCTGAGCCAAGGAGGCGAAATTTGGACCGTCGACAGCGCCCGGTCCGAACTCGTGCTGTGGAACCCGACCACACCTTAGCTTAGCTGGCCCAAAATGTAGCAATGCCCGACATTTCGACTATGATACGTCAGATGATCCGCGAAAGCCAAGGTCTTACCAACGACGATTGGGGGATTTCTTGAAGTCATACTCCTTTCACGGACGAGATACTATACGCTGAACCTCCTCGGCGATTCAGAATGCCAACTCTCCCTATGTACGAAGGAAATTCTGATCCCAATCAACACATTTTAAAATATGAATGGTCAATGAGCACCGCAAGGGCCGACGATGTAGTGAAATGTCGAAGTTTCCCCATCTCACTAGGAGGAATTGCAACAATGTGGTTTACAAGATTACCTCCTAGATCTATCTCTTCATTTGATCAGTTGGCTAAGAAATTTGTTGAACAATTTCGCATGCATGTCGCTAGACCCAAAGATGTTAACACCCTGTCCAATGTTACCCAAGCTCGTGGGGAAACGTTAAGGCGTTACTTGGAGAGATTCCATGCGGCATGTGTGGAGATTAGTAATCCCAACGATAACTCAATTTTAATGGCATTGACTAAGGGAATCGATCCCGATTCTGAGTTTGGAAACTGGTTAGCCGGAAAACCACCCGCATCGTTGGACCGTTTCTACTCCAAAGCCGCTCAATTCTTACGGCAAGAGGACGCGAAACAGTCTAGGAAGCAGGACGATGCGAAGCCCGGAAGTGAAGGAATTCAAAGCAATGTAGCAGTTAAACAGTCCGGTGAAAATTCCGGAAAAGTTCAATTAAATATCCAGAATAAACAGACTCAGCCAAGAGGCAACAATGGTCAAGATAAGAAAAGAGACTCAAATCGAGGCCCATGGCGTGAGGCTCCAATGTTCAATAATACACACCGTTGAATACATCGTTGGAAAATGTGTACCTACAGACTTGCAATACTATGCAATACAAGAAGCCGGCTCCGAAGCAATCATCGGAGAGGCAGATTCAAATAGGGAAGTTCTGTAGATTCCACGAAAGTTATGGCCACAATACCAATGAATGTCGACACTTGCAGGACCTCATTGAGAAGTTGATCAGGGAAAGGAAGTTAGACCAGTTTGTGCGGGCACCGCAGTCTGAGGGGGCGGGCCCCTCAAATCAAAATCATGTACAGAATCCAGAAAGACAGGAAGAACCAGGTCGTGTCGGAGGAAGACTGGTAATTAATGTTGTAAGTGATAATCCTCATTCAGCGGTTCGAAGCTGGGAGGAAATGAAATCATATAACCACTTAACTAGACGAACAGACTTCGAGTATGATGATAACTTGGATAATAAACCTTCGACCAAACGAAAGAGAGCGATAACTAACAACATCACTTTCCAAGACAGCGATATTGATTATGTCGGAAGACCGACTACTGACCCACTTGTGATATCAACCCGAGTAGGTCCGATATGGATGAAGAGGATCCTGATTGACTGTGGGAGCTCTGTGAATATCATATTTGTACATGCTTTTAATCAAATAAAGATGAAAGCTGGGGATCTAAAACCCTGCCAAACTCGTCTCTATGGATTCAATGGCAGCGCTACCATACCTGTTGGGATGATAGAGTTACCAGTTGAGTTGGGAGCCGGAGAACGTAGATCGATTCGGACATTGCAGTTCGTTGTGTTGGATGTAGACTCACAATATAATGCCTTTTTAGGACGACCTGCCTTTGCTGAATTCAGGGCCATAATCGCCCCCTGGTGTTTAACTTTAAAGATCCCAACCGTCAACGGAGTTGGGGTCGTCCCGGGCGACCAGGTTGATTTGAGAACAATCATACACCGAAATCGAGTTGCCCGATTACACAATGCCGAGGACCGACTTAAAACTTTTTAACACAATAGGATTGTCATTAAAAAAGAATATCCGACACTCCCACACATGAAACCAACATGGAAAGGGTCACACGAGATTAAGCAGAAGCTCGGGGATGGTACATACGAGTTAACGACCGTTGATGGTCTAGCTTCACCAAAGGCCTGGGATAGCGAAAGTCTCATCGCTATTGCACATAACAGCTATGTTTATCCATTTAGTTTAAAGTTCCATTTTTTAAATTCGTTTCTGCATTTCGAAATTAGAATTTGTAACAAGGCAACTGAGTTTGCCATATTTTCTCATTTCAGCAATAAAAATGCAATCTCTTCGAGCTAGAGCTGTGATTCATTAAAACACAATGTACAACATCACGATGCACGAAGAGCTAAATTCCATCACACAATGGAATTTATTCAAGTAGGGAGTGGCTATGAAGCAATCAACCACTTGCTAAAAGAAACCCGAGCTCGGGGGCAAGCCATCACATCAGGCCAGAAATGGGTTGATACAAGGCAACTTTTTACTTAACTTTGTACTCCCAGAGTGCGAGGCGGAGTATAAACATTTTCCTAAATCCCAGAGTACTCCGAGAGCGCGAGCTGGGTGCAAACTTTTTACTTAACTCCGTACTCCCAAAGTGCGAGGCGGAGTATAAACATTTTCCTAAATCCCAGAGTACTCCGAGAGCGCGAGCTGGGTACAAACTTTTTACTTAACTCCGTACTCCCAGAGTGCGAGGCGGAGTATAAACATTTTCCTAAATCCCAGAGTACTCCGAGAGCGCGAGCTGGGTACAAACTTTTTACTTAACTCCGTACTCCCAGAGTGCGAGGCGGAGTATAAACATTCCTTAACTCCGTACTCCCAGAGTGCGAGGCGGAGTATAAACATTCATTCAACTCCGTACTCCCAGAGCGCGAGACGGAGTATAAACATTCACAAAACCCCAGAGTACTCCGAGAGCGCGAGCTGGGTATAAATATCAACAAACTCCGTACTCCCAGAGCGCGAGGCGGAGTATAAACATACGTCAACTCCACACTTATCCCCAATACTGGGGACAGAACCATAACACATAACAAGTTGAAGACAAAAGGGAATAAATTTTCATTTCCACTATCAACAGAAAGAATCTGATTACAAAGTAGTTCAAAAAGTTTCTACTAGTGGGAGCCGAGTCCACATCTATAAACGACTACAGAAAAGTCAACAAAATACTACCCCATGCAGCGGGAAATTAAAGAAAGAGTTCAATCTTTCTTCTTCCTTATTTTCTTCTTCGGGGTAGCTCCGCCAGATCCGCTGCCTGATTTTCCCCTCAACCGCTTACTCTTTTCAGGCTTGTCCTCCGGCAGTGACATAATATCAACGTCTTCCTCAGAGCTTGAGGCGACGGAAATTCTTCTCGGAGGACTAGTTGAAGGCATGGGAACAGTAATAGGGAGTGGGGCAGGAGCAGCTTTAATAACTATAGTACCGCCCGGTGAGATCACCATTAATGGGGCAGGCCCTGACAGATTCATACCAGCAGTCCCTGCTGCCATCTCAGCATCAATCTCAGCAAGAACTTCATCCTCGCGGGATGCTTGGGCCACATCGGATGTACCAGTAGCTGGCATAGACGAACTAACGGCCAGAGCAGCCCCACTCATTGCATCAGACGGATTAACTGAGGGATTGATGGGTTCATTAAGAAGCTCCTCAATCATTTGAGCGCTAAAAGAAAACATGTTTGCATCTCCCTCTTCGCAAACCAAGGTAGAAGTCGTGATGGCTTTAGTAAAAACAGCCCCTTGTGTTTGATATGGGACTGATAGTGCAAGAGGTGCAGAAACAACGACTTCAGTCACTGAAATGCGACAAAGCGAAGATTGTTAGCCAAGCGTGTTGCTTAAGGTTCTTCACAACTAAAATGCGGGAAGCGTTCAAATACCTTCCTTAGTCTGGACCGGAACGTGGGCAGAATCATCGACGGAAGATAATAGCGGTTGGTCAGGATTATATGCAGGAACAGACTGGGGATCTACCGCACCAGTGGTTTTGGGCAATGTTGGAACAACAACTTCAACACTTGCCTCATGATGCGCGATCCCCGAGCCCTCGCCTGTCTCTAGAGATTGAACACCAAGCTTTTCTTTCGCCGTAGAAATCACCGCCTCATGAAGGACCTTCCTCTCATCCTCGGTGAGCAAACGCATCTCCAGCTCAAAGTCATCAAGTATTTCATCTGGATGCGCTGCTCTCTTCTCATCCACCAACCGGGTCCAGGCATTGTACAGGATCATGGAGTCATCTCCCAGCCACGCTAAATTTCTGTGCTCCAGCACATTGGCGTTATACGTGACCAAGAGATCATCGAACTCGGCGTCCATCCTGGACCGCTCCTCCAAAATCTTTTCTTGAATTTCTGCTTCCGCAGACTAATTCTTAACCGCCGCCGCAGCAAGTTCGGCCTTGAGAGATACCGCTTAGTCGCAAGCCTCTTGTGCAGTGGCGTTTGCGTCATCCTTCTCCTTCACCATTTCGGCAAATTTGGCCTTGAGCTCGTTCAGCTCTTTAACGGCTAAGTCTCGCTCAGCTGCAATGGTGGTGTTGCGGTGGCCCATCTCTTCTACCGTGGCGCAGTGTTCCTGTTGCATCCTCGCCATTTTGGCCACGGCATCCTCATGTTTCTGAAGTGCTTCAAGCATTGACTTCCGGAGCGTCTCCATTTCGGATTGAAGAACCTGAATAATACGTTTCTGTTTAACAATGTCAGCATCGCGCTCAGCAATAATCCTCGCCCGGTCAAAAGCTACCCTCGATGCTTTCGCTGCTGCTTTGTACCACTCCTTATACTGAGCATAGAAGTCACGGATATAATTATGAGCAATGTTCTCAGCATCCGGAGGAATTCTTTTAAGATTAGGAGGGAAGACATAGGCATCCATACAAATTTCAGGAAAATCTTTTTTCATTTGCACAAGTTTGATGGCTCCTTCACTTGTCAATTCAGCCGGAGCCTGTTCTACCATAGCAGCTGTTGTTGGTTCCACTCTTAACCGCTGAGTATCGGGCCGTGAAGATTGAGAAGGCTGTTGCGGCTGCTGAGAAGGCCCAGGGAGATCTACGGGGGCCTTAGGAGGCGGAGGAGAACGAGATCGGGATCGGTGCTGGTGCCCCCGATCTCTGTCAGTGCGATCATGGCCAGAGCGGCCACGCCAATAGTCTCTATCCCTATCATGACGTTCTTGACTTGAATAGCCTCGCCCGTGATCCCTATCTGTCTCTCTCCTGCGGGAATCATAAAATGGAGAAGATTGGCGCACGTTCCGGAGCCTATCCAAAGTGGAGCCTCTGCCTGACATCTCACCTGCGATAAAAAAGGATTACGGGTTAGGATCCGATAAAGCAATGTTTACTATGCAAAAGTCATGAAGTGTTGTGGAAGTGTGTGTAAATGTGTAAACCCCCAAACCGACCGGAAGTGTTGACCACACTTAAAGGAAAGGGCTCGTTCATATTTAGGACATCTTGAAATTCCTCCAACCCAGGATTATGAGAAATCGATATATAATCTGGGATAGGAATATCATCAAGCCCTTTGAAAGAATCTCTCGAATGAGAAGGGGCGGCCTCAGAAATCATGACTCCGGAAGCGGGAGGAAACACATCTACAGATTTCCCCCCTTGGACCTAAGTTTTTTGGAAACGGCGGCCTTGCCTTTCCGTTTTTCTCCCGATTCTTCAAAGTTTCCCGAGAGATCAGCCATCGGCTCCGAATTTGTATGGGTTCTTTCTTCGTCACTCACTTCGGTTATGGTGATTCCGAGCGGTTTCTTCGCCGTTTTCTTCTTGGTTTTCTTCTTGGTTTTCTTCTTGTTCTCCTTCCTGGAGGTAGGCTTTGCCAACCCTTCGATAGCTATACTTTGATTGATTTCGATCAGACCAAGAGTCCTTAAGTTATAGTCATCCATCACCGAGTCGATATGTCTTAGCTCACTCGGAACTTCTTGAAGACTTCGGACTATACCCCTGAAGTACCCACCATCGGGTCTGGAGATAATGGCTGTGAAAGAAATAAGATGTCAATACTAACGCTAAAAAGCTATCGGTCAAGAGAACAAGTTAAGGCGCTTACGTCTAGACAACCATCGCCTAGCAAAACCCGGAGGGCATCGAACATAGAACCATTCGTTCTTGAAATAACTCAGTCGGGTCCAGGCTCCGACAAAAACTTGGCAATTTCTAACTGCCTCCAGAAATGTAAAAGACAGACTATCACCCCTACTCTTGAAGTTAAATATATGTCTAATCTCAGTTGGCCTTGGCGGGCGAAAGAGACAGTCCATAAATATGACAAAGGCACTGTTCAGCAACGCGTGCCCGTTGGGATGAAGTTGTGAAGGAGCGATTCCTAAATATGATAGCATCCCTCTGATATATTGATTGAAAGGAGGGAGAGTTCCGGCCGCGCAAGCATGACGATAGAAAGATGTATATCCTTCGGGCGGATTGTGCGGTCTATCAGCGGCACTGGGTAATAACACATCGTCCAGAGATATGTTATGTTTCCAGCAAATTCGGCCCAATAAGGATTCGGAAATGTTAGATTGGACAGAGTCAACGGGGTCCTCGATAAATATTGCCTCTGGTAATTCATCTGGAGCTGGATCGATCGCATCGGCAGGAATATCGGGAATCTCAAGCACCGGAGGAGTCGAGCTCTGTACCTCTTGTTGTTGGGAGCTCGAAGATTCCATAATTAACTAACTCATCATAAAGAAATGTTAAGTACATAAAGAGCCCGTGCATTCCCCAGTGTGAAGTGTATGAACGTGTCGTGCCGTGCAAGTGCTGTGCGTTACTTAAGCAGATTCTACAGATTAAAGCAAGATGTCCGTACGACAAAAACTTGGGGATTTGGGAACGAAGATAACCGTCATCGCTGACCGTCACTTCTGCACCATCCAAACGCCACTGACCAATTCAAGTATAAACCAGTCATATTATTGGTTAAGTCATAGTTCCATCGACAAGCTTCAAAGGAAATTCAAGTTTAATCTTTCAGTCAAGTTCGATTATGCAAGGCCGAAGCTCGTCGGAGTCAAGTGTGCTAAAATTCATTGAGTTCATCAAAGTTCAACTTGAAATTGGTCATGGTTCAGATGTTGGAGCAAATCAGAAGAGTAGAAGCCCCTGAAGCAAGGGTGTTCGAATCGATCGACTCGAATCAATATGGGTCGAATCGATGAAGGTCGAATCGATATGATTCGACTCTGCATAAGTTCGACTCGATAAAATCTCGGGGTGGAGAAGCACTTCGAATCCATGAGCTATGCATAACTTCGAATCGATCAATGCTCAGCACCTTCGAATCGATTGGGATATTGCTACTTCGAATCGATCGATACGATCTTTCGAAACCATCGGTGCGAAGTTTCGTATCGATTCGAACCACCTATCCCTGAATCAATTCGAAGTCTTATATTCTTCATCGATTCGTTCTACTTAACCCTGCATCGATTTGAAATCTGGCATCTTCGATCGATTCGGGCTACTTGTCCCCGAATCAATACAAGTCGAAAAAGCTTTCTCTTTCAAATCCATCGAGTCGACCCATTTCAGTTCCTACTACTCCTCATGTTTCTCAAAAGAAAGGATTGAAGTCAATGTTCGAATCCCGGTTTCATCGTTCTACACTCGAATCGATCCCTTAGTTACCTGGACGGGTTCGATTGCAAATTAAGACTCGGTGTAATCTGATTGATTCGTGCAAGACGTGGAGCTCTGAAGGATCGATTCGAAGGAGCAGCAGTTGCAACAGTAAAATGTAAAAAGTAAAAGTGAAATTAGCCTCGCGTATTTATATGGGTTCCAAGGGCGACTCGAGGCTCTTCGTCTCCCGGTCATGATGACCGCTCACAGCAAGTCGCAGCCCCGTCGATTCGAACGTATGCTCAATTATCCATTACCTTCGAGTCCATCACAACACAGGGTCGTTCCACAGTTTCGGATCCATCCCTTAATTCGAATCCATCCGGTTTCGAACCCTTTACAACGACGAATCCATTCATACAGTATCGATGCGAAGCATCATCGATTCGAAGGAGTAGCCAAACAGAGGATGGATTGAGAGTCTTATCGACTCGAAGCACGAGGTCCTTAGGGCTCTCGATTCTAAGGTCATCGATTCGAAGAAGCATAGCTTCAAATCCATCAAATGCCACCGATCAAGTGGACGAATCGTTTCAATATGAAAAATTGATTACCAACTCTTTATGGCGATTCAGGAGAGGATCGATACAAGGGGATGATCAAAAGACAAACATAAAAGCAATGTTTTAACTCGAATCTCAAACCGGCCCAGGAGAGGACCGAAGCAGAATTCGATGACAAACCGAACTAACAACGACTTGCGATCACGCAACGTTAACCAAAGTCAAGATAATACACGTATGCACATATCTCTGACTAATGTTCGATCTTTGTCATTTACAGGGATCAAATGTTCATCTCGTCTTGTCTCAAAACACTAACAGCCAGTCACAATTATACGACGGTCAATTACAGCGATACAGAATGCAACTTTTGGTAAAGCATGTCATAGCTGTCCAATGAGAGACTGCAGCTTTTCAAAGCACGTCATGTTTACACAAGACGTACTTTGGGGGGCAAATGTTATCCCGCCTTTTGGCAAGGCCGTGACACCAAGGACTTAACTAGAATCTAGTGACATATCGTCTCAAAGACCAGCTACACGCAAGGATCGCTATGAATATCGATGAAATTTGTCCGAGTCCGGATCGGGCTACAATTGATAAGGCACGTCAAGCAAAGCCGTAGGAACCAACGATCCAAGTTTCAAGTCAATCCGAGTTCGTATGCTCAAGATATCGTTGACAAAAGATGGAGTAGACCATCCTTAGTTCGAATCCATAGGCGAAGCCTATGTTCGAATCCATCAGACGTGTATTGCCTCGAATCCATGAGGAAAAGCTGGTTCGAATCGATCAAAGGAGGATTGCGTCGAATCCATGAAGCGAGCATCTGCTTCGACTCCATCAAGCGAGGCCTAGTTCGAATCCATTAGGCCATCCCTTCCTTCGAATCCACAGAGCTGCAGATGCTTCGAATCTACACTGTTTGAGGCAACTTCGAATCGATCAACTTTAACGCACCTAGCTCGATTCGAACAGACCTTCATTCATTCGATTCGAAGAGGGACGTCTTCGAATCCACCTAGTCCACACAGCTAAAACCCCGGGTACGACTCAGTAAAACTCGGAGATAAAGGAGGGTTGATCCGAGGCATGCGCACCACGCCGTAGTCTTCGCATACAGGAGGATCGATTCGAACGAATCGATTCAAGCGTATCGATTCGAACGACTCCAGGAAACGAAAAACACCTACTTGAATCGATCATAACTCAAGTTCTACAAGCCCAAACGCCATGAAATTTTCACAGAAGCTTAAACACATGATGAAGAATGTTCACACCAAATTTCAGCTCGATTGGACACTTTCTTGATTGATTCGAACCAAGGGTCGAATCGATCCCAAAGTGGGCCCGGATCTCCAGATTTCAGCCATGCGGGCCCCCTCACGTGCCAGAACTGGTCTCCCCTCAATTTAGGCGAAATATCAGCCTCCTACACCTATAAATAGAGCCCCTAGTCATTCAGAAAAGGGGTCGGATAATTCTAAGTACTGAAGAGCGCCCAGATTCTGCCAGATTTACTCCAGAACACCGCCGCTGCTTTAGATTGAGACTTAGCATATAAATTCAGTTGTATTACATTATAAACTACTGTAATCTTCAAGTATCGAGCAATAAAATCATCAAACTTCATAGTGGACGTAGGCAAAACGCCGAACCACTCTAAATCGCTTGTCTTTGCAACTTATTTTCTGTTATTTGGAGTTTTTGTTAGATAATCCACAGTTTTAATTTTCATTCTTCACTTTTATCTCTTCAAAAACTTCCGAAGAGTGTTGTGCCCATTTTTGGTACAAACATGATAACTTTCTCCTCAATTTCAAATTTTCTATAAGAACCTGAAATTTGGCACCTGGAAATGAAGGGTTCCGCAGGTAGTCATCAGAACATAACAAAAACCAGTTGGAGGAAATTTGATTTTTCATGAATAAGAGTAACTATGGAATTGGTTAAGCAACAGCCTTGCATCCCCAAGGGTAACACTTGATGGCTATAAACAACGCTAGGCAACGGAGATGCTTGGGACTCTTATCGTTAGAGAACATGGTGCATCTTGAAGTTAAACAACGTTGAGAAAACCACCACATTGGGTTAAAGGGAATCTACTCAACTCTATAGGATCGAATGAATGATTCAACCATCACCAAACTGGCTCTAAGTCCCCGTAGCGCAGACTAGAGTACTCTAAGTCCCCAGAGCGCGGCTAGAGTATAAATGATTCACAAATATCTTTAAGTCCCCGAAGCGTAGACTAGAGTACTCTAAGTCCCCGGAGCGCGGACTAGAGTATAAACGATTTACAAAAATATCCAAGTCCCCGGAGCGCGGACTAGAGTACTCTAAGTCCCCGGAGCGCGCACTAGAGTATAAAATATTTACAAAAATCTCTAATTACCCGGAACATGGACTAGAGTACTCTAAGTCCCCGAAGCACGAACTAGAGTATAAATGATTGAAAAATCTCTATGTCCCCGGAGAATGGACTAGAGTACTCTAAGTCCCTGGAGCTCAGACTAGAGTATAAACGATTCTAAAAAATCTCTAAGTCCCAGAGCGCAGACTAGAGTACTCTAAGTCCCTGGAGCGCGGACTAGAGTATAAACGATTGGCAAAAATCTCTAAGTCCCCGGAGCACGTACTAGAGTACTCTAAGTCCCCGAAGCACGGACTAGAGTATAAACGATTCACAAAAATCTCTAAGTCCCCGAAGCGCGGACTAGAGTACTCTAAGTCCCCAGAGCACGAACAAGAGTATAAACGATTCACAAAAATCCCTAAGTCCTCGGAGCGGGGACTAAAGCACTCTTTATCCCCAGAGCGCGGACTAGAGTATAAACAATTCACAGAAATCTCCCAGTCCTCGACTACGAACTGGAGTACAAACAACTTGGTGAAAGTGCGACCGCCCACGAAAGAACTCTAAGTCCCCGGAACGTGGACCGAAGTATGAACACAAATCGAGCATGAGTCGACCGCTCAAAGAATGACTCTAATTTCCCAGAATGCGGACTAGAATGCAAACCATGAACCGATGAGTGGGTTTCAACCGCCCCCTATTCCTGTGATTCCAATCTAAAATCGGCAAGAGAAGTGCAAACCATTAAAGACCATCACCAACATGACTATAACACTGCCCATAAGATTGGCAGCACTAAGAAAATACTTCTACAATCCAACCATCGAAGTGCTAGTTTTCGAAGGCCGAAACCATTACCCAACTGGATTAAGAGCGCCGTCGAATTGATGAGAAAATCAATCCCAACCTCCTGAGTGTCGGTGTTGCCTCGCCAACGCCAAGGCCTTCTTTTATCTTTTAAGTACTGGCGTTGCCCTGGCAACGCTGGGAAAATTTACTATTTCATAAGTACCAGTGTTGCCTCGGTAACTCCATGAAACATTCTACTCAATAAGTACCGTTATTACCCTGGAAATGCTAGGAAAACTTTAATCTACAGGCTGATGAGAAACACTCATCGCAGTGAACCATCGATGCACTAGCTTCCGGAGATAGAAGTTGGTCCTCAACTAAGTTTCAACCTTCTCTTCAGAAAACTACTGTTGCCCAATGACAGGAAAAGACCGAAAGACATATCCTGTCCTCAACTGTGTTTCTACCTTCTCTTCATAAAACTACTGTTGCCCAATTACAGGCAGCGACTGGAAGACATATCCTTTCAAAGGTCAGCCGGATGGGTTGACCTTTCAACACAGGAATCAGCCACTGCATAGGAATAAAGCAGCGTCGAAAGGAAATCCCAGGATTGAATTACACATGTACTAGTTTCTAGGGATGAAAGCTGGTGCACAACCGAATTTCCTAAATTCAACTTAGAAAGAATTTAGACACAGCCGGAAGATAGGAAGCCTCGAGGAAATGTTGCTTGGAACCAAACAGCTGGGTTATCAATTCTCAAAGACAGGAGTTGATATATGAACAAAACTTCTGTGACAATGTCAGCAACCAAGAAGAGCATGCATGGCCAAGAACAAGCGGGAGAAATCATGGAAGGTCAAAAATAAAATCCCCGAACGTCCTCAATTACAGAATGGGATTGAGAGCCAAACTGGGGGTAATTGAGCAATTCGCCCCCACAGATTTCCATCTCTCACAATCGTCCAAATACAGGTATTCGAAATAGCTAGTCTTTAAGAAGGGATAGAAGCATAGATACTTAATTGAAAGAAATGTTTCAAAAGTCCAAACACGAATAACCAGAGGTTGGTTAGATAACGATTTTGTATTACAAAATAGAGCATTCTGGCAACAAAATCGCCAACAAAGGAAATGAAGGATTTAACGTTCAAAAATCGACCATCGCTCATAGTCTGGCGAAGATGAGAAGGATCGATGACCTACTTACGGTCTAACTAGATCATTTGGTACCAACTTGCAGGATAATGCCATTACCCGAAGTTCGGTCATGCTATCTGAAGATTCACAACATCAAGGAAAAATTCACAGAGTTGAGTCATTCGTGTATGAGTTTCCAAAAATAGAAACGAACACTTGATTAGGATCTCAATGTAGGACTCAGAAGAATTTACTATAGCAAAAGATGCTGGAAATGCATCTTTCTAATACATGCCGACATCATTACAAAACTCAAATCTTGGGAACAAGCAACAAAGTCCCTAATTTTCGAAGAAAGGAGTTATCATGTCGATCAAACTGGGGAAAACGAACTTATTGCTTAGGAAACCTAGTCTCCTAAAACATGTTGGCTCGGTAGTCAAAGTAATCAGCCCTATGGACTAAGGCATTTACGCCAACACTTTGTTGAAACTAACTCAATTGAGCATAAGTACGGATTAGCTACAAAACTGGCTAGACCAAGCTACTTCATAGTTCTGAACAAAGCCATGAAATAGAATATGTTAAAACGACCGTAGAAGTATTACTTACATGTATAGAATTAAAGTAAATGAGTATGCTGCACATGAGCACAAGAAGTGCAACAACGAGAAAAAGAAATATTCGGAATCGAGCAATTAAGCCAATAGTCCTGGAGATAGAGGCTGGTGTACGTTGAATTCCGAAAAACGCAAGAGAAGGATAATCGCAATCGAACAACTCATGTTCTAGTTTCCGAAGGCTAAAACTGTGCCTGATTGAACTTCAACCGCAACTCTACCAACTGTGCCTCGTAATTTAATTGCCAACAATCCTCCCAATATGATAGGAATAATAAGCGAAGCCTAAGTTGTGAAGGACTCAGCTTCTGGAGGAGTGGAAGAACCTCCACCAGGCTAAAGATTGGATGATCAAAAAATCATTTTCAATGACAAAACTTGGCATTCAACCCTGTCAGGTATGTTTTACTTTAAATATTATCCTCGTATAACCAACGCCCGAAATCCAAAGAAAGTCAACGTATATTGACCAATCGGGTCCTGAGCGTTGACCGGGGAAGATATGGTGTGTTATCTACATGAGAAGAGTCCAGTATCCTGAATACTGCGAACAAACAATCCAGTGTAGCTAGCTTTCTTGCATTTGAAAAACAATCTGTATCTTCCTTTAAAATTATCTCTTCCACTCTTACCCGTTATCGATCAACGATCGATAACGGAGCCGCTGTCTGAAGCGACGCAGGAGGCTTTTCTTTCAAGATCACTGGAATATAAAAATAGGAAGAGCGATACGATTGAATCATCCACTATATCTGATTTTGGAATAAATTGTCGCATTGGAACTCAAAAACATCGATGGGAACTTAACCGAATTCTCAAGAAGAAAAAGCTAAAGACAAAGAGCAAGACTTTGCTCCAGAATGGCGTACAATCATTCGAGACAAACTTAGCTTCATCACCAGTCGAATTAAAACTATATGGGGCAACTCTAAACCTACATCATGCACCCACTTGCCGACCTAAACCTTTGCATAAACTACGGAGCAAAGATTGCATCATCAATACAAGGAATTGAAGTTTAGATCGAAATAAAAAAACGAATGGCGGTCAAAAGTCAGTCAATTGAGAACAACATCTTGAGGTGGACTTTGATGATTCACATCGAAAATTCAGTAGTCAAAGCCAAATTTGCATGGTAACCTCGGCACGATAAACTAGAATTCACAATATGAAGACTCAAAAGAAGTTACTTTCAGAGCACGCCTTGTTTTCAAGGAAGGCATACTCTGGAGGGCAAATGTTATCTGGGTTTTTAACCCAGCAGGATCCAACAAGAGACAGAACAATCTTTTGTTATCCGAATGGTTCAGAACTTAACCAGAAAGGCTAAGGTAAGAAGTTAACGAGAGCCAAGCTATATTACTAAGACAACGATTGGAATCAAATAAACCAAGAGACCAGCACTCTTTCAGCCCCATCAGCAGCTGAGCGTAGATAGCTAGTAAATTGTCATCAAAACGGAATAACGACGAATCCAAGACCATGGAAACACCCCAAACTCCAAACTCCAGAAAATATCCTAAGTGATTGGGTTGCTAGCGACCCATACTATATGGATCGCTATGCCTCTCCTCGAAACTCCAATGAGCTAACTAAGGAAGCAAAGGAAAAGGGAGCCAAGTCACTAGCTCACGTACGAGCCAAGTCTATGGGTCGCTAGCGACCCATGGTTTTGGCTCGGGTCGCGAGCCAAACCCTCCATGGTCGTGCTTACCTACCTGCGAGCAGTTGATAAACAAGCCTGGCTCAGAAGCTCTCCGATCTCTATAAATACCATCCTACCTGCAACATAAATAGGATCTTCTCCGGGCTCGTGGCTGAAGCTCTGCTGGAATTATTCTTCATTCTCTACCGCCCTCACAACAATCTCCAAAGGAAGACACTATGGGTCTCCAGTGGATTCCAACTCTGGTGATTCAATCTATCTAGAAAATAATCAAAGCCTTGTAATCAAACATCTCTGGTAACATCAATCAGTTCATAATAAAACTATAAAGTGGACGTAGGCTTCATTAACAACCAAACCACTATAAAAATTCTCTGTCTACTTTCTTTTACTGTTCTTTTTCTATATCTGTGATCTGTGATATATGATATTGCTCTGTTAGAATAGTGTTGGTGCTTTCAAACTCAAACCAGGGTTTGGTCTATTTTTTGGGTCAACAATGTGTTAATTAGACCTGGCCCAAAACAAGATAATTCATTGAACTTATTTGAATACTCCTCAACAGTCATTTCATCCTGCTTCAGATCTATAAAGCTTCTATAAAGATGAGATTTTCCCGATGCTGGCATGTACTGCCCCTCCAATACTTCCTTAAACCTTTCCCAAGTGAAATTGTCTTCCGAATCTTTTAGGGCAATGGATTCCCACCAAGCTAGAGCGCCTTCCTGCAGTTGCCACGAGGCCAATAACCTCTTTTGCTCATTACTAATATCCAATGCCTTAAAGATTCTTTCGCATGATTTAATCTAAGTCTGTACTTAAATGATCATTTCCGTGCCTTTGAATGGTTTTTCCCCTAAGGTGGTATAATTTTTGCACAGGGTGGCAAAATAAACCTGGGGTTGCATGAGAGCTACTTCTTTTACCATAGCAACGGTTGGAGCTCGACCGTTTTTCATTGTGGTGCTGCCATTTCCCCATCTTTGTCCTAGACGAGTACTCATGTCTTACTACCTAAATTTAGCAAGATACTTTAGAATACAAAGATGAAATTATCTTGGGGAATGGGTATTAAGTATAGCACAACTTGAGTTTATTTAGATAAGGGTTTTAAACGCGCACTCTCAAAGATTAAACTCATTCTAGGGTATTACTAACACTATCTCTAATGAGTTATACCCTACCAAAGCCAAGGTTCTCGCTTAACCTTCAGCTCTAATACCAAATGCGACGACCCGTCTCCTCGACCTTTAAAAATCGATACTAATTCTTCCATGATATTCACATGCCATAAATTCTCACATTCAATTTAATTATACAGATAGATAGTACATACATCCACGGTATCCGAGACGTCTCTTAGCATACACCACAATAATTTAAATCCGATCGTTATAGCGGGTAGAAATATCTAGAAGGGGATGATCATACCCTAATGGTTGCGAACCACATAGCCTTGCTGCATTTACCCTGTTTCGGCCATTCTCGGGTGTGAGGTTTGAGGTAACGATTACCTTTCACATAGCACATCAACTCTTCACTTTGAATGCCACATTACCATTCCATAATCAAACAACCGATTTCAACAAACATATAACTCCTGAGCTCGTACGTCTCAAGAAAGGGTGTTAAGCTAAGAGAAGTTTCCTTCTCTATCACCAAACAGAATACGTTCATAAAGATCAATTAATGTGATTTTAAAATGCAACGTCGGACATTTGTCCATACAAGTTCATTCCGAGACTAAACAAAACCGAAGGCACTCCTCCTATCGCATCATGTTTTGGGAATCACCTTTAGGATCAGTAGTGATTAGTCCTTGCAATTCGAAGATTTTCATAACGGAGCACTAGTTGCTACAATAAATATATGATATGGTAAAGTTCACCTCGAGGGACTAGTGGCAAACAGCCCTACATCATGAATATCTTTGTCTTCAATACTCTTATCATTAACATGTTTTACTTCTAAACATAAATTTGTTCGGAGTGGTTTTTGGATAGGAATTTCCCAAATCCGACCTCGGTCTCTTCTAAATCGAATCATCAATAAAAATGGTGCTTTATAAGTATGATTTTTGTTATTTGATTCTTTCATTTCTTTATCAAAATATCCTCGTCTTAAAAATATTCTTTTTAGTAAATATGGAATCATTTCAACCTTCCTTCTGAAATTTATCAAGTCATTTTTAGAAAGTAACTTAGGAGTATTTAAATTTGGAAAATTTAAACTTTTATACTTAACTCGTTTCCGACATTTCAACTTTATCTTTCCCTCGCCCAGGGAAGAGGCCAGGTGAACCAGGGCACTGGTTGCTGCTGAACATCTCCTTAGTTTAAGCACCTCACATCCGGATCTCACGAATAGAAATATCCAGTCTACTTGTTGGCTTTTAGATCCAAGATTAAATCACTTAATTTTGACAGATTTTATTTAAACTATTTATTTAAACCTTTTTAAATAAATTATAAAATCCTCAAATCATCTTTAAAACACTTAATTATTTATTTGAAATACTTTATAAAAGATTTGGAAAATAATCGTTAAGTTTAAAACTTCATTTCTAAAGTTGTCGAAACGTATTTAATATATTTTTCAAATCTTTAATTGCTATGGAACGTACTTAAAAAGCTGATTCGATTTAAAACAACTTCTCTAATATTTGAAAATCCATATTTTTCAATTCAAATCTCTTTTAAACTATTTTACTGAATTTATAAAACGTATTTCATATTTCTAAACATTTAAATATATTCATTACTAAGAATTTTATACTTTAGTCGCTTTACTGCAAAAGTGCAATTTTCTGAAAATTTGATTTGGAAATATTTTAAAATCTACAAGATGAAATCTTGATTTTCTTTCTTCATTCTAAAACAATGAATATAATAGTCCGAAAAATTCTTATCTCGAAGATTTCCGAGCTAAATTCCATTCCGTACACACATTTGAATTCTTTAGCGCGAAATTGCAAATTACCGTTACGCGGCCGCCTAATTTTGACTCATTTATTGGTTTTCATTAACTTGTTAAAACAAGTTTAAATGTTTGTGAAACATTTCTAAAATATTTTCAATCATTTTAGAAAGTATTAAATTATTCCATACTGCTTTTTCAATTCATTCGGAAAGTGTTTTCCATGTGAAATAACGACGTATATATCCTAACTTGTTCAAACATTCACATGAGATAAACAATATATGACGATCAAAATCATAAACAACATCCATACAATCATATCACATCATCACATCCACATATATATAGTAATTAGGAGTTATCACTTTTGTTTTGGTTTTAAATCGGAGAACCGGCTATAGCTCCGCTACTCGAGATTTTTAGCTCATAAATCCTCGCACGCTTGTCTCTAAATGGCTTGGCTTGGACTTGGAGGGGGGTGATTGCTCCCACCTTGGCTAGGGGAGAGGAGGGGTCGACCATGGGTGATGGTGGGTGCGGTCGTGGGTAGGGGAAAGGGGAAGGAGGGTTTCGGGTGTGGTTTCGCGGTGTTCGGATGGATATTTGTTTTAGTATATTTTTGAAAGGAATTTTGGCATTATTTCTTTAAGGTGGGAAGCCATGGAAATGAAGCAGGAAAGCTTTGAAATGAAGAAGAAGAAGTGTGAAAAAAACTGAAGAAGTGGTTTAGTATTTATAGGAAATTTTTTTGAATAAAATATTATTATGTAAAATGATCAAAATGCCCTTACTTCATCTTTAAGTAAACTACATTTTTCAACACTTAACATCACCTTTCATTTCACCACTTTATGTCTTAATTACTTAAGTATTAAGTAAAATAAAGTAAGATATTTGTTTAGATTTGATTTTGACATATTTGTCTTTTAGTGCTTACTTTTTGTTAATGATTTCTAGAAATTTCTAAACCTATTTAGGAAAAGTAATCTTATTTAGTGACTTATTTATACTTACCTTTTTTGAATATGTGTACATATATATGAAAATAAAGGTGCAACAACGTTGCAAAAACTTTGTTTGACAAAACGTTGATTTTAGAAAAAATGTTTTACAGTCACATTTTGACGTTTTTGTTAAACTATTTATTTATGTAAAAAAAACTTGAAAATAAATTTTAATATTTTTATTAAAAATAAAAACCCTTATTAAAATAATTTATTTAACCATTCAAACTTACTTTTCTGAAATTAGATTTTTGTCACTTTTACCGATATAAGCAACGATTCTTATTTTTGTGTAAATTTCTATCTCCAAATCCCATCTAATATTATTTGAATCATAAAATATTATATATTTTATATTTAAAATCATTTTAAATATTATAATTTAGAGCGGTCAAATTCTAGGTTGTTACAATATATCTGTATCATATATCAATACATGCATATATAATTTTTATATATACTTCCATATAATTACTAACAACTCCAAAACATAAAATAAAATAAATAATAGTCAACAGTTCTCAAAAATTAAATTAATCAAATCATGTGTTTTTTTGGAGAATTCGCAAATACGATTATGTGCCTCAGAGGTGTGAATTCGATCAATAATTAATATTGAACGATTCAAATATTAATATTCATAGATCACTTTAGCTAGTGATGTGATAGTTAGACCGAATAGCTTACAGACCTTTTAAGTAAAATCATAATTTATTGTTTCTTAAGCGGGACAAATTAGTAATGATTATCTACTCCTATTCTCTTCATCAACGGTATATCACATTAGGACTCATGGAATTTAGTTTGATCAAAATTCCAATATCATCTGCATTCAACTTGGTTTGTCCATAAACAAAGTCTTTAGTTAAATAATAATATTTATTATTAACTGTACTACTCTAACCAGAGATTTTGACTTTGTGTTGACTATAGTTGATCATGGAACTAACCTCATATAATTGAGGGGATGGTATTTCACTTCCCATGCTTTAAATCAGACCCGTCTATAGTTGTTCGATGGATGTCATGCGACGATTTAACTATAATTAAAGTGGAGTGTCCACATAGAAATTCAACAGTATTCTCAAGTCAATAAAAATAGTGTAATATCGTCGTTTCGATATTTTCTAGTTGACCTTAGTTATTATTAACCAATAGGAAGCTTTCGAATCAGTTATCCACAGTTATCCAATAATTATCAGTATGTAAACCCTTGGTACCCATGGCAGCCATGAGTAATATAGTACCCAACATTTAGAGAGCGTTACATACTCTGATCTCAACTAATGTATCAATATCCTTTCTTGAAACATCCGGACTATGAATATCTAAAATAAAATGTTATTTCATAGGGTAATTAATTACTCATGATTGCAAAAATTTGCATCTACAATCACATAACATTTTATTGAAGGATTTTCTAATTTATATACTTTAAATTAATTGCTTAATTAATTATATCACTATATAACAAAGTGTATAACAGAGGTCAAATAAACTTATTACGAACAAGATCGATCATAGATCTAGATATATGTAACAAATTACATAATTGCACCCAAAGCATACCCCTTACTTTATCAATCTCCCACTTGCACTTGGGGTCAATTATGGAGTATTATCCACTTCCTCTGAACTGTTTTCTCAGAACTTATTAAGCTAGTCCCTTAGTGAATGAATATGTTATATTATATCTACTTTGTCAATCAACTCTCTCTGACGTTGATAAATTACCTTTATCATGTGGAACTATTTGGAGTATGATTCTCGACTTCTAGTGATGTTTAGGTTCTCTAATGATCAGTATTATGGCATTGTTATTACATAACAATATTAAGTGATTCTCAATGTTTGGAATCATCCTAGCTCAGTTACAAATTTTAAAGGAACTAGGCCGGCCTACAGCGGAATTTTTGAGTAAATTTCAAAATATTACTCTTTGGATCTATTTGGCCTATGAAGTCTAAAGTGATTTTAGATTCAATCTAAAAGGTGTTTAAAATAAAATACTTTATTTCATTTGGTTACTTTTAAAGAGTTCGAATTTTTTGTACATTTAAATGAATGAGTATCAAATACATCCATGTATATAACACGTACTTATTAAAGTTAATTCGAGAAGGAAACCTTTTGTTTCATTCTTTAATACTTTGCAATTAATTATGGGAATGAATAACATTAATTGAAGAGATAAACGTTTCATCTCTTTCTCTCTCCGATTATGCAACGACCTAGAATTTTAGTTATTTGAAATTAGAATATTTAATTTATTTTAAATATTTGAAAAGTTAATTTTATAAATTTAATAACTTGAATTTCAATTATAAGGATTTATTGGGTAATTTAATTTTTAAATTTAATAATTGGAATTTCCTTAAATAATTGAATCTTCAATTTTAAGTTAGATAAAAATAATTTCAAAGGCTTATTAAATTTCTATTAATAAGAATGAAGGTAAATAAAATTTTAAATTGGATTTAAAAGTGATTTACTCGATTTTAATAATAACTCGTTTAAATTAGCATATAAAATAGCCTTCTGGGGTATAGTCCCTGATTTTGACAAAACCAGTTCCATTGGATCCGAATAGTGTATTATTATCGGATTTAAAATTTCGTAGCATTTGGAGTTATCGTTTGGTCGTACGGGATAAGAATGCGTTGAAATTTATATCAAAAAATTAATATAATAATTGGGTTCAAAAAGTTATCTTCTCCATACGATCGAATTTGGATTTGAAACTTGTGCCATTGCATTCGGAATAAAGGTATAACATTAGGAATACCTGGTAGCACGTCTCGATCGGGGTTCGAAATAAATATCTAGATATTTTGGAATTTTTAATAATATATTTTGATCAATGTGATTGCACGGCCTTTTTCCTTTCATTTCAAGCCGCACCTATAAGCCACCCTATACTCGTGCCTATCTATTCCTTTCAAAATACGCTTCCTATTGCTTTAAATTGAAAACACAGCAGAGTAAAAGGAAGAGAAAAAATGAAGATGAAACTTTAAAAATCAAAATCGAGTAATATACTTAAAATTCCCAAACCAATTTTATAAATCACGTTTCGATGTAATCTTCACGTTGATGGTCTTCTTGAGAGGTACGGCTGTCGTTTTGGATGGTCGACTGTTTTATGGAGCATAGGTCGAGATCTAAGGTTGGCGATTTATTTGGCCAAGCGAAGAGTTGGAAGTTGAGACGTGGATGGTTGGCTTCGTGATGGAGAGGCGCATGTGTGGCAGCATTTTCATGGGTCACAATCGAGCATGGGGTGTTGCGACAATTTTTGGTTCGCGTACAAGGATGGTGGTCGCATTCGTTCTGGGTGGGTCGAGTGGCGAGTTGATGGAGTGTCTGCGTAGGGGATGAATAGAGGAGTTCGCAGGCATGCTTAGTTGGTCGAGTAGTGATTTCGTTCAAATGTACAGGTGCACGTGTACGTGCACCGAGATGAAGAGAAAAGGGACGAGAAGGGTTTGGGGAAGAAGGATTTTCGGGTCGGGTACGTTTGTAGGCTGGGTAATTTATTTAATTGAAATTTAGCAATATAAATTGTTTAATAAATTCAAATTCTTATATATTTCATAATTCGTTCGTTTTAGGTCCAAATCTAGCGTGGCCAGTTGCGTTGGGTTCGTATTAACGAGATCTTTACTATGGAATCAAATTGGTTGAATTTAGAGCTTGTATAATTTTCAGTTAAATTCGAACACGTTCGAATTTAATCGGAATCAGAACGCGAAAGCGACAACAAAAATAAAAGGTGAGTGTTTTAACGCTCACAAGTACTAAAATATTTTTATGATTAGTTAAATTAAAAATCATGAAGTGATTTAATTTTGTTGATTGTTGTTTGATAATGTAACTGACATAGAAACCGAAACAGAAATTCATATGTTAGGAATTTTGAATTAACAGTCAAATTGAAATTAACTGCTAGTTAAATTCCCGATTTCTAATAAATAGATAACTGTTGAGATTTTTTGGATGTTTGGACGATTGTTTGTGATGGATGCCAATTGGTTGATATTTGGATGATTGGATGTTTATTTATTTTTATATATCTTATTATCACGCTGTAAATTATTTACAGCATATAAACTATAAATTGAATTATTTCGAATAAATTAAGAAATAGATTGAATTGATATATACTGTGACATTTATTTTGGATTGAAACGATATATATCCATCCCTGAAATTAAATCGAAATAACTATTCACTTGGCTATAGGATAGAAAATTATATACGGACACCGGATTGGTTAAATTAAATGATTTGAAATTTTTTTGATTTGAAATTTATTTAAATGATTTGATTTTAAGAAAATGAAAATCGAATTTATGGAAATCGAACTATTTTCGAACTTAAGCTCGAAGTGTTGAAATTTAAGTTTGATAACAGGAATGTTTTAAATAATTGAAGTTGAGATTTTGAAGTTATAATTGAAATATGATGTGAATTCCAGAAATTGATTTGTTTTAAAATATTGGACTTTTATTCGAACTTTGAATATTGCTAAGTAAAAGTGATATAAAATGATATTTTGGAATTGAGCTCGAAATTGAATTATATTTGAGGATTTGGATTTTAAATTGGATATTGAAGGTAAATTTGATTTAAGTGTTTTGAATCGATATTTTGAAAATCGAATTCGGAATTGATATAAATCGAAATGGTTTGAACTTGGAATTGAAATTGAAATTAATTTGGAATTGTAATTGAAATTAATTTGTAATTGGAATTAAAATTAATCTGGAATTGAAGTAAAATTCGACTAGAAATCGAAATTGAATCGATTAAATCGAAATGGAAATTGGAATTGATTTGAATTTGGAAATTTGGAATTGAATCGATGTGACTTTAAAACTATTTTCAAATGAATTATTTTAGTATAAATGGTTTAAAATCTATCTTCTTAAATATTCATATTATTTTGATTTTCCAAACTATTTTACTATATAAACCATTTTTAATACTCAAACTATTTTCTATAAAACTATTTTAACTATTTTAAAATTATTTAAACTATTTTCTAAAAATTCAAACTGGTCAAAAAGGTGAAATGTTTATATTTAAATCTTGGATTTAAATGTGAATTGGGTTAAAGTGAAGTTATAACCTAAATTGTAATTCGAATTAAAATTTTGAAGTGAAATCGATATATCGAACTAAATTGACATTTTGAAGTAAAATATGATTTGTGAAGCGAATATGATGATTTCGAAGTGGATTTGATTTTTGAAGCGAATATGATATTTTGATATCAAGTACGAACTGTTTTCGAAATGTAAAAGAACCAACCGGTGCGTAAAACGACGTTTGGTTGTTAAAGAGACCGGGGCCTCTTATTGGCATACTCTCTATCAATATTGGAACCACTTTAACAACTGTGTATGCGGTGGATGATCCAGAACGAAGTGGTTGGATTTGGCGTCGTTTGCTGGTTTGAAGAAAGAGAACGATGATGGATTGGCCTGACACTTATGTCAATTTGAAATAATTAAAACAGGAGCCGTACCGACCAATGAGGTTAGCTACCTCTAGCAGACATACTTGTTCGTATTACTATCTTGACATTGTTATCGATTAGTGCGCACCCTCGGATTTTGGGAGTGTTGGACGCGGTGGGCCGTTAGGGGTTACCACTAGTCGGGAAGGGTAAACTGGTATTATCCTACCTTGGGCATTGCCTCATGTGCCTTATCATACTTTTATCCTTATTCGAGACCACTACGATTTTGGTTTAGTGGTGTCGTATCACGGCGCATCCCTATCCACCGACGGTTTACTGGTGTTTTATATGCAAACTGTGCGATAATGCTTAAAAACACGTTAAGAGGGATAAATGTAAAACCTTAACGCTAAGAAAAATATTTATTTTACTGATTAGACATTATATATGTAGCGCATTCTACTACATATAAATATTCTGACGGATCCTTAAGAGATGGAATGTAACGACCCGATATTTTCAACCATTCACATCCGCACATGTCGGACTTGAATTGCTCAAAATACCGCATTGTAAATAAAATTTGGCAAATCTCAGAATATACAGTAAATAAATAATATCACAGATCACATACACAGACACAGAGTAAAATAATGCAGCGGAAGTAAAAGAAATAGTAGTTCATGAAGCTACTATATAAATATATCAGAGTTAAATAAGATACAACAGAAGAAATAGAGTACAACAGAAGTCTCAATAAAATAACCAAGTACAAGCTGAATAGAACAACAGAACTGAAATAGATAGGACAAGACAAGCAGATAATCTCCAGCGATTCAAATCTCCAAGAGAGCGGAAATCCAAATCTGTGAATAACTCAGGCTGACCCGAGCGTAAATAAATATACAAACACTCGAGTCAGGACATACATACTTATACAATGTAAACCAACTCAAGTGAACTGTAATAAAGGTACAAGTAACTTAAAGAATGCTTGGGATTGCCCATTCTTTAAGGATCCGTTAAACTATCTACTATGTAGTAATATTCGCTATTATAATAATGTCTAATCATAAAATAAACATACTTTAAAATAGCGTTAAGGGGTTACCCATATAGCCCTTAACACATAATAGTGCCAATAGTCTATACAGTACCTGCATACCTCGCAAGGCTATGAGAAGATACTCCATAGGTACGACACAAATAGAAACTCGTAGTAAAGCTCGATATGGTAGGTGACACGGCACACAAGGCAATGCCAGGGTAGATATACTAATTACGCACGCGGACTGATGGAAACGCATAGCAGCCACTACCGCTCCACCTCGAACAACACTCCCAAATCAAGGGTGCGCACCAAATCAATCACAAGTAATAGAATGGTATCGAAGAAGTGTGTCCGATAAGAGGTGCTACCTCACTGTTCCGAGATCGCTCCTGTTTTAGCCACCTTATGCCAACTCACGGGAGTTGGGTCCACGTATATACCTTAGGATCGTCGTCACCATCCTACTTCATTCTGGAAACTCCACCGCGTACACAGTTGTCAAAGTGGTTTTCGGTATCGACAGAGAGTATGTCCATATCCGATCCCGGTCTCTTTAACAACCAATCGTTATTATAACCCGTGGTTATAATTTAAAAACAGTTTATACTTCAAAATAGAATATCATTTCAAATCCAAATCTTTATCAAAATTAAGATTAAATCAATTCCAAACCATTTCAATATATTTAAAATATCATATCATTTCAAAACTTCATTTCAAATCATTTCAATATATCAAAATATCATATCTTTCCAAAACTTCATTTCAAATCATTTTAATATCTCAAAATATCATATCCTTTCAAACTTCATTTCGAATCATTTTAATATATCAAAATATCATATCCTTTCAAACTTCATTTCAAATCATTTTAATATATCAAATATCATATCCTTTCAAACTTCATTTCAAATCATTTTAATATATCAAAATATCATATCTTTCCAAAACTTCATTTCAAATCATCATTTGAGTTCAAATCCAAATATTCAACTTTAAATACCTTTTTTTAATTCAAAGATATCCTTCATTTATTATCATTTCAAGTCACCTTTAAATAATTTATATTCCAACAAATTAATTCACTTAAATTCATTTAAAAGTATAGGTATTATAATTCAAATCAAGTATTCAATTTCCAAAGTTTCAATTCAATTCAATCATTTATTTCAAATAAATTTCCATAGACCATTTCAAATCTTATAAATTTCCAATATAGATTTAATCCACAAAATAACTATTCAAATTATAAAATAAATTCCAAAGCTTTAATATCCTATATTTCATAAGTCCAATATCCTTAAAATAGACTCAAATTACAAGTAAACCAAATATTTTTCATACTAATATAACTTCAATTATTTATTCCAAGATTTAATATCATTTATTTAATTTAAATTTAAACACCATTTAATCACATTTCAAAATAGTTGTATTTCCCAAATCAACTATTCCATTTAAATCATTTAAAGTCAATTCATTATATTTAATAACTAAATATTTAATTTCCAAAATTTAATCTTTTTCAAAGATCATTTATTCATTTGAATTTATTGAACAAAGAAAATTCAACTTTCGCAGCACTTAGAAAATGCTACGAAATGTTATGTTTTAAAACAGTTCATTAACAAAAGACGACATTTAAAATGCTGTAATATCTTAATTTAGTTTCAATTAAAATTTTAGTTAAATTTAACAACTATAGCACTAGCAAAGTGCTATAATAACCCTTAGTTCAAATTTGCTATTTGGTTCATTTAAAACAACTACAGCATTTTCCAATGTTGTAATATCTTTACATTACATTTCAAAAATGCTGTCAAATCAAATTCAGAGTTTTATTTACAATTTCACACATAATTAACTTTTAATATAAATCATTTTAACTTATAAAATCATATATTTTCACATTTAAAAACAATCATTTAAATACCTTTATTTCTATGATTTTATAAAGTCAAATTTCCATACAAAAATCAATTAAATAACAATTAAATTTTCAATTTTTTAAATTAAATTCTTAACTTAACAACTAAGTTTAAATTTCCAAAATATAACTTATTTCCATTTATTTTACTTAATTAAAATTTCACTTTTAACAAAATTCACAATTTCCCAATTTAAGTTATATTTCAAAAATTCAACTTAAACATTCATTTATTCCATATTTTAATTTAGACAAAATCATTAACACCTTTAAAACATTATTATTACTTAATAAAAATCATTAAATTCATCTTTAAATCAGATTTGTCATATTTCATTACCTTACATAAATTCCATTTATAAACAAAATCATAAATTCCAAAATTAACTTATATTTCAAATTCTACTTTACCATTTACTTAATACACTTATATAATTTGTAGAAAATCACTAATATTTTATAGAAATCATTTTAATAAAATTTAAATCAAAATATCATAATATTTACATTTTTAAAATATTTTAAAATTTTCAAAAAATATTTATACCACGGGTCTGTATAAAATTTTCTAGCCTAGGTCAAGTGATACGGATATGTATCATTTCAATCCGCAGTTTACAAAGAAAAATCGGGGTCTATCATTTCAAACCCGCAATCCCAAGTTAAATAAAATAAATAAAAACCATTCAGGCCTATCATTTCAGCCCATAACGATTTTTCCCTATTCTAAAGTCCGTTCGGGTATGTATCATTTCAACCCATAGTGATTTCTAGTCTACAGGGAACTTGCAGTGTGATAAACTGATAAAATAACAGAATAGCATGATATAATAGTAACATATGGTATAACAGGTATAAATACAGGTGGGAACATCATATGAATATAATATGGCAGTTATAACAGGATGATGTAAATTACAGATTCAAATGGTGTCAGTTTACTAGTTATATAAGTACACATCAACTGGTGAGAATTACTCACCTCTAATTGCTGGAGATAACAAAACCAATGACCCAAATGGAAACAAAAGCACGATGACAAGGCTACGGACTTGAGTGGCGAGCAAGATCCAATGCTACAAGTCTTGTGTTTACAACTCAAAACAACCATCAAAACAAACACAATTTCAATACACTTGAAGTGGAATAACTTTTAAATGAAAAGAGATATGAATGTCAAATCTTTTGCCTTGCTTTCTCATAGGCTATGCACGGCCTAGGGGTACATTTGGCTCAGGTTTGGACAGTACATGGCTTGGGTTTGGTCATGCAAACGCACGGCATAAAGGCTAGAATGATGGAGAGGAGTTACAACATGGAATATGAAGAGTTTTAGGCAATATAGTGGTTTTTGATCATCAAAGTGGTTCGGCCATGGGGAGTGGGCTCGGCCTATGGGTGCACCATGACTGGACAGTGGCTGGTGGGGTGTGTGGTGGTCAGGTCAGAGGAGTGGTGGCGGCCTATGGTGGTGGTTAGGGTGGTGGTTGAAGTGAATGAGCAAGTAGTGGTCAATTTTGCATAGTTTTAGGGTATTAGTCATTGTTTTTGAGGGGTTGTTCATCATGGGGGGTTCGGCCTTGGTCAAGACCAAAGGAGTAGCTAGTGATGATGGCAGGGAAGAGGTGTAGAGAGTGGTGGCTGTGGCTATGGAGAGGAGGCCATGCAAATGGAAGAGGAGACAAGGCAAAATTTGCATAGAAATAGGAAGAAAAGTAGAAAAAATGGTGGAGGCCATTACTAATCCTTAGATGAAGCCGTGAGAAATGAAGAACTGAAGTAGTTTTCACGTGAAAAGTAAAGGAATACACGGCTAAGAAAAGTAATGTACAGCCAAAGTGCAAATAAATGAGGAGTTGTGAAGATGAAGAGTTTTGAAGGTGAAAAGGCTTCGGTTTCAAAAGCAATTCTAAACTCTTCATATTTCTTTTTCTTTTCAATTATATATAAACAAAATAACTTCAGCAAATACTTTTAAAAACCGAAACCAAGTGAAATAATATGAAAATAAATAATAAAATTTAAAGAAATTAGAAAAAAAATAAAAGAAATTGCTTAAAAATACAAAACGGTGTTCAAAAATTACAAATAAATCACTACTAGTCTTGGAAAATTATTAACTTCATTTAAAAAAATATTCTAAAACAAAATTTGAAATAAAATGACTTTTAAAACATTTTCAAAGTGAATAAATAATTAAAATTTAATTAAATAGAATTTAAAATAAGAAAATAGCTTTGAAATGCAAAATGGGCTTTAAAAATTGGAAATAAATTCAAATGAACTTTAGAAAAATTATATTATCACTTTAAAAATATTAAAAGACAAAAATATATATAAAATAACATATTAATACATATTAAAATAAAATATGACAAAGAAAATAAAACTTATACAATTTAAAATAACAAAATTGCAGAATGCAACAAATTGCACTCAATATTGAAATATACATAACTTTTACAGTTTAACTCCATTTTAAACGAAACAAAAATAAGTGTTCAAGTTATTACATCTATTTTAATAATAAAAGATAAAATTTAAGAATTTAAATATTTAAAATTTAAGTTTAAAAGCCAAAGATTGAACAGTTTGAACAGAAATTCACTTTTCAGTAAAATAACCAATTTATACTAGTTTGAAATTATAGTTCACCTAATAATTAACATTTATTTTAAAAAATGAAATGTTTGAAATCAAACAAGTTTAAAATAGTTTCAAAATAAAATAAAGTCAAATTTAAAAATATATGCAAAAATCTAGGGTTGTTACACTCTCCCCCACTCAAAACTTTTCGTCCCCAAAAAGGAATGAGGTACGGGAAAGCACAAGAAAATGATAGAGTGAAATAAGATTAAGACAAGTTGACGAGAAGATTAGAATTATACCTGATAACTAATGTTATAGGTAAGTTTAACAAGGTGGTGGTGATCTTTCCAAGATTCTCCAGAATCAGGAACACAAGCATGAAAAGATCCTCTAAAATCTGATTCACTCTTTCCGCTTGACTGACGGTCCGTGGATGAAAGCTGTGCTCAGATTCAAAATGAGTAGCAAAGATTATTAAAGAATATAGAAAGATTTCTAAACAGAAAGATTATAGGAAGGAAAACTAAGGACAACTAACAAACCGTTTGAAAACAAAATAAGATAATAAGTTTGAAACCATGGAAATTTCAACTTAAATAGATAATTAATTTTACACAAGTTAAATAAATCTTAACTATCTCTAATTTCATTACCTTATCATCCAATTTTCTTAAACTAACAATTTCAAAAATCATGGATTTGCAAATTCATTATTTATACTCATAATGTACTTAATAAATTTAATTCCTCTTTATTCCTAATTAAAATTAAATTTATCCCTCTCAATATTTTTATCACCTATGTTAAATATACTTACACTTATTATAACTGTTTTAATTTATTTTTAGTTCCTTTAACATCATTTATATTGTAGATTATTCAATTAACCTTTTATTCTATTTACCTTTGTTAATCTTTTTATAACTAAAATTTAAGTGTATAATATTTATTTTAACCACTCAAATTTTATTTATAAAACTTTTTATATTGTATATTATCCAATTACATTGTTAACTTCTAAAAATTAAGGTAAATTATATTTGAATGCAATTGTATTATATAAATAAAATTTTCTAATTCAATCATCTCAAGTTTGAATTATTTATTCAAAATCTTGAATTTCTTTTTATACTTGAAGTTATTATTTAAGATAGAATTTAAGAATAAAATTTCCGATTCCTTTCAAACCATTTAGAGATAAATAAATGTATGTACATAATTTGTCAAATCAAATTTAAATCATATATCTGTATATATTATAAATCAAATCATATTTTATAAATTCAAATCAATCAAATTTCCCAAAACAAAGCTGTAGCAAAACTACAGAATGGTTTCTTCACTTCGAAACTCGAAAATGAATGTCGATGATGCTGCAGTCATCACCGAAATTATTTTCCAGCGACAAAGAGAAGAGCACTGATTTTTTTTAAAAATTTAAATTCTGTGGAAACAAATTTCTATTCGAAAATACTTTAAATAATACAACCTTTTAAAACTTTAAACACAAGGTTAGAAACCATCGAAAATTAAATTCTCCAATTCTTGATTTAAATTCATTTCCGTTCCCAAATCAATTTATAAACAACTATATATTTATAAATTCATTCATAGAACAATAAATGATAAATCAAGTATTATCATTTTAAATAATCAATTTAAATCAATTTATTAAGTTCCATAAATTTGCTTAGATATATAAAATTTATTTCATTAACAATTTTAAAATAATATTGTGTCGGTTTGTTCTGTCAAAGTGTTTTAGAAATCCTATCGATAGCGTTGATCAGACGAATCGATCGGAAATCCAAATCAACATCAACAACTCAAACAACACAATATATAAAACAAAACAAAGATTTACAAGTACAATTTTAAAAATGTTATGAAGATAGGTTGGACACAAAAGACAAGATGATTATAACTGAGTAGGGAGATTGATAAGCTTAAATTAATCACGGGCAACCTTAACCGGGATCCGTGACTTAAAGAATAAGATCGGTGTGGAATTTCTGGGATAAATCTACATTTGATCTCAGGAGATAGAGTTTGGAGTAATAAAAGATATTAGCATCTAAACTAAGGATAGATATAAATCTCTGGTGAATCGATGCTAATTGTAAAGGAGTTTCCCCCTTTACAAGTCATTAGAGTATTGGCGAGACCGCCAATTCACTATAAAGCTCATTCGAAGCGGAGTTATGGGATACTCCAGAATCACAAGAAGATGAACAGTGAGGGATAAGAATGGATTTTGGAACCGCAGGGAACGTTCCAAAATTCAAAGGAAATCAAATAAAAATGAAGAGATTCAAGCTCGAATGAAAGTGATTCTGTAACTAAATTTACCATACATTCTAAGTTTTGCCTCAAAGCCAAAGCTCTGATACCAACTGTAACGACCCGATATTTTCAACCATTCACATCCTCACATGTCAGACTTGAATTGCTCAAAATACCGCGTTGTAAATAAAATTTGGCAAATCTTAGAATATACAATAAATAAATAATATCACAGATCACAGACACAGACACAGAGTAAAATAATGCAGCGGAAGTAAAAGAAATAGTAGTTCATGAAGCTACTATATAAATATATCAGAGTTAAATAAGATACAACAGAAGAAATAGAGTACAACAGAAGTCTTAATAAAATAACCAAGTACAAGCTGAATAGAACAACAGAACTGAAATAGATAGGACAAGACAAGCAGATAATCTCCAGCGATTCAAATCTCCAAGGGAGTGGAAATCCAAATCTGTGAATAACTCAGGCTGACCCGAGCGTAAATAAATATACAAACACTCGAGTCAGGACATACATACTTATACAATGTAAACCAACTCAAGTGAACTGTAACAAAGGTACAAGTAACTTAAAGAATGCTTGGGATTGCCCATTCTTTAAGGATCCGTTAAACTATCTACTATGTAGTAATATTCGCTATTATAATAATTTCTAATCATAAAATAAACATACTTTAAAATAGCGTTAAGGGGTTACCCATATAGCCCTTAACACATAATAGTGCCAATAGTCTATACAGTACCTGCATAACTCGCAAGGCTATGAGAAGATACTCCATAGGTACGACACAAATAGAAACTCGTAGTAAAGCTCGATATGGTAGGTGACACGGCACACAAGGCAATGCCAGGGTAGATATACCAATTACGCACACGGACTGATGGAAACGCATAGCAGCCACTACCGCTCCACCTCGAACAACACTCCCAAATCAAGGGTGCGCACCAAATCAATCACAAATAATAGAATGGTATCGAAGAAGTGTGTTCGATAAGAGGTGCTACCTCATTGGTCCAAGATCGCTCCTGTTTTAGCCACCTTATGCCAACTCACGGGAGTTGGGTCCACGTATATACCTTAGGATCGTCGTCACCATCCTACTTCATTCTGGAAACTCCACCGCGTACACAGTTGTCAAAGTGGTTTTCGGTATCGACAGAGAGTATGTCCATATCCGATCCCGGTCTCTTTAACAACCAATCGTTATTATAACCCGTGGTTATAATTTAAAAACAGTTTATACTTCAAAATAGAATATCATTTCAAATCCAAATCTTTATCAAAATTAAGATTAAATCAATTCCAAACCATTTCAATATATTTAAAATATCATATCATTTCAAAACTTCATTTCAAATCATTTCAATATATCAAAATATCATATCTTTCCAAAACTTCATTTCAAATCATTTTAATATCTCAAAATATCGTATCCTTTCAAACTTCATTTCGAATCATTTTAATATATCAAAATATCATATCCTTTCAAACTTCATTTCAAATCATTTTAATATATCAAATATCATATCCTTTCAAACTTCATTTCAAATCATTTTAATATATCAAAATATCAAATCTTTCCAAACTTCATTTCAAATCATCATTTGAGTTCAAATCCAAATATTCAACTTTAAATACCTTTTTTTAATTCAAAGATATCCTTCATTTATTATCATTTCAAGTCACCTTTAAATAATTTATATTCCAACAAATTAATTCATTTAAATTCATTTAAAAGTGTAGGTATTATAATTCAAATCAAGTACTATTCAATTTCCAAAGTTTCAATTCAATTCAATCATTTATTTCAAATAAATTTCCATAGACCATTTCAAATCTTATAAATTTCCAATATAGATTTAATCCACAAAATAACTATTCAAATTATAAAATAAATTCCAAAGCTTTAATATCCTATATTTCATAAGTCCAATATCCTTTAAATAGATTCAAATTACAAGTAAACCAAATATTTTTCATACTAATATAACTTCAATTATTTATTCCAAGATTTAATATCATTTATTTAATTTAAATTTAAACACCATTTAATCACATTTCAAAATAGTTGTATTTCCCAAATCAACTATTCCATTTAAATCATTTAAATTCAATTCATTATATTTAATAATTAAATATTTAATTTCCAAAATTTAATCTTTTTCAAAGATCATTTATTCATTTGAATTTATTAAACAAAGAAAATTCAACTTTCGCAGCACTTAGAAAATGCTACGAAATGTTATGTTTTAAAACAGTTCATTAACAAAAGACGGCATTTAAAAGGCTGTAATATCTTAATTTAGTTTCAATTAAAATTTTAGTTAAATTTAACAACTATAGCACTAGCAAAGTGCTATAATAACCCTTAGTTCAAATTTGCTATTTGGTTCATTTAAAACAACTACAGCATTTTCCAATGCTGTAATATCTTTACATTACATTTCAAAAATGCTGTCAAATCAAATTCAGAGTTTTATTTACAATTTCACACATAATTAACTTTTAATATAAATCATTTTAACTTATAAAATCATATATTTTCACATTTAAAAACAATCATTTAAATATCTTTATTTCTATGATTTGATAAAGTCAAATTTCCATACAAAAATCAAATTAAATAACAATTAAATTTTCATTTTTTTAATTAAATTCTTAACTTAACAACTAAGTTTAAATTTCCAAAATATAACTTATTTCCATTTATTTTACTTAATTAAAATTTCACTTTTAACAAAATTCACAATTTCCCAATTTAAGTTATATTTCAAAAATTCAAATTAAACATTCATTTATTCCATATTTTAATTTAGACAAAATCATTAACACCTTTAAAACATTATTATTACTTAATAAAAATCATTAAATTCATCTTTAAATTAGATTTGTCATATTTCATTACCTTACATAAATTCCATTTATAAACAAAATCATAAATTCCAAAATTAACTTATATTTCAAATTCTACTTTACCATTTACTTAATACACTTATATAATTTGTAGAAAATCACTAATATTTTATAGAAATCATTTTAATAAAATTTAAATCAAAATATCATAATATTTACATTTTTAAATTATTTTAAAATTTTTAGAAAAATATATATACCACGGGTCTGTATAAAATTTTCTAGCCTAGGTCAAGTGATACGGATATGTATCATTTCAATCCGTAGTTTACAAAGAAAAAACGAGTTCTATCATTTCAAACCCGCAATCCCAAGTTAAATAAAATAAATAAAAACCGTTCAGGCCTATCATTTCAGCCCATAATGATTTTTCCCTATTCTAAAGTCCGTTCGGGTATGTATCATTTCAACCCATAGTGATTTCTAGTCTACAGGGAACTTGCAGTGTGATAAACTGATAAAATAACAGAATAGCATGATATAATAGTAACATATGGTATAACAGGTATAAATACAGGTGGGAACATCATATGAATATAATATGGCAGTTATAACAGGATGATGTAAATTACAGATTCAAATGGTGTCAGTTTACTAGTTATATAAGTACACATCGACTGGTGAGAATCACTCACCTCTAATTGCTGGAGATAACAAAACTAATGACCCAAATGGAAACAAAAGCACGATGACAAGGCTACGGACTTGAGTGGCGAGCAAGATCCAATGCTACAAGTCTTGTGTTTACAACTCAAAACAACCATCAAAACAAACACAATTTCAATACACTTGAAGTGGAATAACTTTTAAATGAAAAGAGATATGAATGCCAAATCTTTTGCCTTGCTTTCTCATAGGCTATGCACAGCCTAGGGGTACATTTGGCTCAGGTTTGGACAGTACATGGCTTGGGTTTGGTCATGCAAACGCATGGCATAAAGGCTAGAATGATGGAGAGGAGTTACAACATGGAATTTGAAGAGTTTTAGGCAATATAGTGGTTTTTGATCATCGAAGTGGTTCGGCCATGGGGAGTGGGCTCGGCCTGTGGGTGCACCATGACTGGACAGAGGCTGGAGGGGTGTGTGGTGGTCAGGTCAGAGGAGTGGTGGCGGCCTATGGTGGTGGTTAGGGTGGTGGTTGAAGTGAATGAGCAAGTAGTGGTCAATTTTTCATAGTTTTAGGGTATTAGTCATTGTTTTTGAGAGGTTGTTCATCATGGGGGGTTCGGCCTTGGTCAAGACCAGAGGAGTAGCTGGTGATGATGGCAGGGAAGAGGTGTAGAGGTGGTGGCTGTGGCTATGGAGAGGAGGCCATGCAAATGGAAGAGGAGACAAGGCAAAATTTGCATAGAAATAGGAAGAAAAGTAGAAAAAATGGTGGAGGCCATTACCAATCCTTAGATGAAGCCGTGAGAAATGAAGAGCTGAAGTAGTTTTCACTTGAAAAGTAAAGAAATACACGGCTAAGAAAAAGTAATGTACAGCCAAAATGCAAATAAATGAGGAGTTGTGAAGATGAAGAGTTTTGAAGGTGAAAAGGCTTCGGTTTCAAAAGCAATTCTAAACTCTTCATATTTCTTTTTCTTTTCAATTATATATAAACAAAATAACTTCAGCAAATACTTTTAAAAACCGAAACCAAGTGAAATAATATGAAAATAAATAATAAAATTTAAAGAAATTAGAAAAAAAAATAAAAGAAATTGCTTAAAAATACAAAACGGTGTTCAAAAATTACAAATAAATCACTACTAGTCTTGGAAAATTATTAACTTCATTTAAAAAAATATTCTAAAACAAAATTTGAAATAAAAATGACTTTTAAAACATTTTCAAAGTGAATAAATAATTAAAATTTAATTAAATAGAATTTAAAATAAGAAAATAGCTTTAAAATGCAAACTCGGCTTTAAAAATTGGAAATAAATTCAAATGAACTTTAGAAAAATTATATTATCACTTTAAAAATATTAAAAGACAAAAATATATATAAAATAACATATTAATACATATTAAAATAAAATATGACAAAGAAAATAAAACTTATACAATTTAAAATAACAAAATTGCAGAATGCAACAAATTGCACTCAATATTGAAATATACATAACTTTTACAGTTTAACTCCATTTTCAACGAAACAAAAAGCAGTGTTCAAGTTATTACATCTATATTCATAATAAAAGATAAAATTTAAGAATTTATATATTTAAAATTTAAGTTTAAAAGCCAAAGATTGAATAGTTTGAATAGAAATTCACTTTTCAGTAAAATAACCAATTTATACTAGTTTGAAATTATAGTTCACATAATAATTAACATTTATTTTAAAAAATGAAATGTTTGAAATCAAACAAGTTTAAAATAGTTTCAAAATAAAATAAAGTCAAATTTAAAAATATATGCAAAAATCTAGGGTTGTTAAATGGAAAATCCCGTAACATCTCTTGAGTTATTGCACGCATGTTATACACTGGATAGGAGATGTGAAACCCCATAAAAATCTATGATGCCAAGGTAATCATGTTATATGCGATATCGATTTGACTCACATAAGAATATTTTAGTCCTGACTTGAGTGTTTTGTCTTTTCATTATGCTCGGGTCAGCCTTGAGTTTTCAGCTTATTGAAGATTTATTCTGGAGGGTGAAGACGAAGATGTGGTATATTATTACTATTATTATTCCCTGCATTATGTTGTTCTGCTGCATTATATTTTGTTTCTGTTGTATATATAACTCTGATAAATGTTGTATAAATTATAATCAAATGTATAATATAAACAACATCATGAACTGTTTATTTGATCATTATATTTTATCATTCCGCTGCGAGATTCTGTGATTGTTTTCTTCTTCTTTTCTTATTTTTCTTAATTAACTCCATTGATTATCTATGTTTCGGATTGTTTAAGTCAGACATGTGTGGATTATTATCGATTTGAACCTTCTGAAATATGGGTCGTCATAGTTGGTATCAGGGCTTTGGTTTAGCGATAACCTTAGCTTTGTGGGGTTCGACTCATTAGAGATAGGGTAGTAATACCCTAGAATGAGTTGTTGAGTGTATATATATGAGAGAGCGTACTTGTCAGTGTAATAAAATGTTTTATATTGTGTTTACTTATCCGCTGAGTAGTTTATGAATTCTGATCGATACGTAGGACGCCGTGTTACCGATAGGAGTTTCTAAACACTTAAACGAGGCAAATCGACATAAGATTGTTTTAAAATAGGGTAAATGAAATAATTTTACCAATATTATATTATATTATATATATATATAAATATATAATGATTATAAATGAAATAGTTATTAGGAGATGATAATATTTAATTATCATCGATTATTGGTTGAATTAAATTAAAAACGAATACTTTATGAATTCTATTTACGAAGTGTTCGATAATTAAATTGAATTGAAATCAAATTGAAATAAGAATTGTTTAAAATAACGTTTTGGCAATAAGGTAATGGAATTTTTATAAGTATATTTATAATATAGTTTATAAATAGAAAGAATTTAAAAGTCGAGAATTTTAGAATTTAAAACCTGTTGTTTTCAAAATTGTTTTCAAAGCATTCAAAATTAATAATAATATTATTTGAAAGTGTTTTGACGAGAAAAATGTTTTGAAAAGATTTTTGAAGAAAATAAAAGCATTAAACTCGCTTTGGTTGTTGGAAAATAATTTCGGTGATGACCGCAGCATCATCGACGTTCATTTTCGAGTTTCCAAGAGAGGAATTGCTACCAATTGGATTTTTTTATCAAACTAGTTTTGATTTTAAAATCTAAAGAATGATTTGATATACAAAGGGATTTTTTGTGTATATATATATATATGATTTCAAAAATGATTTGAAATGTTTTAAACGAAGTGGTTAAACTCTGGAATTTTCATTTAAATTGTTTTATTGAAAATATGAGGAAATAAGTTGATAACTTATAAAATTTGGAAATTGGCAAGTTAAAGCAATGTTTAAAGGTGTTGAATATGAATGCAAGAAAAGTAAAAATCTAAAATTGAATTATGGAATTTAACTTAAATTAAGTTAAATAAAGTGAGTTTAGCTTAAGATAGGCAAAATGAGATAATTTTTTGGAATTATATAAGGAATAAACTAATTGAATTAATTAGTAATTGGATATGGTGGAAATATTGAAAATTAACAATAGAATTGAGTTAAATGGTATTGAAATTGAATTTATTAGAAATAGCTATAAACTTAAGTTATGAAGTAGAGATAAACATGAGAAGAGTTGGATGAAATGTTTATAAACTTAAGTAGAATTTTATAATTCATTAATGGATTAGTATAGTGTAAAAGATGTTAAACATGGAAATTGGATTTGAGTTTAAATAGATATAAACTTAAGTTGTGTAGTGGTAATAACCATAAGCAGTTTGTATAAAAAGTTTATAATAGACCTAAGAAAATTTGATGAGGGAATTCTTAAGAGATAATTAGTATTGAAAGGAATATACTATGTAAATAACGAATGTGAATTAAACAATGAGAATAATTGATTGTAAGTGAAATGAATGTGAATAAAAGAATTTAGGATAGCTAAAAATCAATTGGAAATAAATACGTAAGTTGTACGTATATTATTTTATTCGCATGGCGGTTTGATCCAGATTCGAGCACAGAATTTCGAGATAATTTATATCGATCCGAGTTAGGATTTTTCACTAGACACTAGATATGGATTTTTTATTTGATTCTGGAATCCTCTATCATAGTATATGGCTATGCAAGGAGAATGACAGTTTCTGATCAAGGAACCAGATCTGAGTCTGCACTAGAGAGTCGTGTGAACGATACTAGTTCGGAAGTGACATTATGTGATCGAGCGAGCGATCAGATTTGATATTGCGTATGGATGACATATGTACATCGTACGGGTTTTAGTAAAGTAAATGTAGGAATTTTAGATTTCAAGAATAAAATGGTTTTGAATTATATGATTGGATATTATTGGTAAATAAGATGCAGGTGCATAAAAGCAAGAGTAATTTGATGCCTTTGATTTCATAAATAAAACTGGGTTGCCCAACAAAAAGGAACGTATTTAAATTGTTATTGAATTTGATGGTTTTATGATTGAGCCACTTGCCTTTTGTTTTCTTTTGTTGGTTTTGGCCCATAGTGGCGTTTTGTAGTTGTTCGGATCTAGCCGCGTAGAGGAGACGCTGACGAAATTTTTCGAAAATTTAAGGAGTTATAAAATTTTGAAGAAAATTTTCAATAACTAAAAAAAATTGATTTTTGAGTTATAATTTGAAACGATTGAATGAATAATATTATTTTGAATCTATGGATAAATTTGGGAATTAGTAAAAGTGATAATGTGGTTTCAACAAATTGATTTTGGGGAATTGTTTCAACTAATTTGTTTTAGAAAAGAAATGGTTTTGGGCATTTGCCTACCTTGGCAATTTCGGGGATGAAATTCTTTTAAGGGGGAAGGAATGTAATGACCTAGAATTTTGGTTATTTGAAATTGGAATATTTAATTGATTTTAAATATTTGAAAAGTTAAATTTATAAATTTAATAACTTGAATTTCAATTATAACGATTTAGTGGGTAATTTAATTTTTAAATTTAATAATTGGAATTTGCTTAAATAATTGAATCTTGAGTTTAAGCTAGATAAAAATAATTTCAAAGGCTTATTAAATTTCTATTAATAAGAATGAAGGTAAATAAAATTTTAAATTGGATTTAAAAGCGATTTACTCGATTTTATTAATAACTCGTTTAAATTAGCATATAAAATAGCCTTTCGGGGAACAGCTTCGGATTTCAACGAAACTAGTTCCATTGGATCCGTAATAGTGTATTATTATCTAATTTCAAATTTCGTAGCATTTGGGGTTATCGTTCGGTCGTACGGGATAAGAACGCGTTGAAATTTATATCGAAAAATTAATACAATAATTGGGTTCAAAAGTCTATCTTCTCCATACGATCGAATTGGGACTCGAAACTTATTCCATTGTGTTCGAAATAGGGGTATAACATTAGGAATGACTGGCGGCATGCCTCGATCGGGGTTCGAAATAAATATCTAGATATTTTGGAATTTTTAATAATATATTTTGATTAATGTGATTGCACGTCCTTTTTTCTTTCATTTCAAGCCGCACCTATCAGCCACCCTATACTCGTGCCTATCCATTTCTTTCAAAATACGCTTCCTCCCTCTTTAAATTGAAAACACAATAGAGTAAAAGGAAGAGAAAAATTGAAGATGAAACTTTAAAAATCAAAATCGAGTAATATACTTCATGAAAAATTCCCAAACCAATTTTATAAATCATGTTTCGATGTAATCTTCACATTGTTGGTCTTCTCGAGAGGTACGACTGTTGTTTTGGACGCTCGACTATTTTATCGAGCATAGGTCGAGATCTAGGGTTGGCGATTTTATTGGCCAGGCGAAGAGTTGGAAGCTGAGAAGTGGATGATTGGCTTCGTGATGGAGAGGGGCACGTGTGGCAACATTTTGGAGGGTCACGATCGAGCATGGGGTGTCGCGATAATTTTTGGTTCGCGTATAGGGATGGTGGTAGCGTTCGTTTTGGGTGGGTCGAGTGGCGAGTTGATGGAGTGTTTGCGTAGGGGATTAATCGAGGAGTTCGCAGGCATGCTTGGTTGGTCGAGTACCAATTTCGTTATTATGTGCAGGTGCACGTGCACGTGCACTGGGATGAAGAGAAAATGGAGGAGGAGGATTTGAGGAAGAAGGATTTTCAGGTCAGGTAAATTTGTGGGCTGGGTAATTTATTTAATTGAAATTTAGCAATATAAATTGTTCAATAAATTCAAATTCTTATAAATCTCATAATTCGTTCGCTTTAGATCCAAATCCAACGCGGCTAGTCGCGTTGGGTTCGTATTAATGAGATCTTTACTATGGAATCAAATCGGTTGAATTTAGAGCTTGCAGAATTTTTAGTTAAATTTGAACGCGTTCGAATTTAATCGGAATCAGAACGCGAAAGCGACAACGAAAATAAAAGGTGAGTGTTTTATTGCTCACAAGTACTAAAATATTTTTATGATTAGTTAAATTAAAAATCATGAAGTGATTTAATTTTATTGATTGTTGTTTGATAATGTAACTGACATAGAAACCGATATAGAAAGTCATATGTTAGGAATTTTGAATTAACAATTAAATTTAAATTAACTGCTAGTTAAATTCCCGATTGCTAATAAATAGATAACTGTTGAGATTTGTTGGCTGTTTGGATGATTGTTTGTGATGGATGCCAATTGGTTGATAATTGGATGATTGGATGTTTATTTATTTTTATATATCTTGTTATCACCCTGTAAATTATTTACAGTATATAAACTGTAAATTGAATTATTTCGAATAAATTAAGAAATAGGTTGAAAAGATTTATACCTATGACATTTATTTTGGATTGAAATGATATATATCCATCCCTGAAATTAAATCGAAATAACTATTCACTTGGCCATAGGATAGAATATTATATACAGACATCAGATTGGTTAAATTAAATGATTTTAAAAAATTATGGTTTGAAATTTATTTAAATGATTTGATTTTAAGAAAATGAAAATCAAATTTATGGAAATCGAACTATTTTCGAACTTGAGCTCGAAGTGTTGAAATTTAAGTTTGATAATAGGAATGTTTTAAATAATTGAAGTTGAGATTTTTAAGTTATAATCGAAATATGATGTGAATTCCAGAAATTGATTTGTTTTAAAAGATTGGACTTTTATTTGAACTTTGAATATTGCTAAGTAAAAGTGATATAAAATGATATTTCGAAATTGAGCTCAGAATTGAATTATATTTGAGGATTTGGATTTTAAATTGGATATTGAAGGCAAATTTGATTTAAGTGTTTTGAATCGATATTTTGAAAATCGAACTCGGAATTGATATAAATCGAAATGGTTTGAATTTGGAATTGAAATTATTTTGGGAATTGAAATTGAAATTAATTTGGAATTGTAATTGAAATTAATTTGTAACTGGAATTGAAATTAATTTGGAATCGAAGTAAAATTCGACTTGAAATCGAAATGGAATCGATTAAATCGAAATGGAAATTGGAATTTATTTGAATTGGGAAATTTGGAATTGAATCGGTTTGACTTTGAAACTATTTTCAAATGAATTATTTTAGTATAAACGTTTTAAAATCCATCTTCTTTAAATATTCATATACTTTTGAATTTAAAAATATTTTACTATATAAACCATTTTTAATACTCAAACTATTTTCTATAAAACTATTTTAACTATTTTAAAATTATTTAAACTATTTTCTAAAAATTCAAACTGGTCAAAAGGGTGAAATGTTTATATTTAAATCTTGGATTTAAATGCGAATTAGGTTAAGGTGAAGTTATAACCTAAATTGTAATTCGAATCAAAATTTTGAAATGATATTGATATATCGAACTAAATTGACATTTTGAAGTAAAATATGATTTGTGAAGCGAATATGATGATTTCGAAGTGGATTTGATTTTTGAAGTGAATATGTTATTTTGATATCAAGTATGAACTATTTTCGAAATGTAAAAGAACCAACCGGTATGTAAACGACGTTTGGTTGTTAAAGAGACCGGGACCTCTTATTGGCACACTCTCTGTCAATATTGGAACCACTTTAACAACTGTGTATGCAGTGGATGATCCAGAACGAAGTGGTTGGATTTGGCATCGTTTGCTGGATTTGAAGAAAGAGAACAATAATAGATTGGCCTGACACTTGTGTCAATTTAAAATGACTAAAGCAGGAGCCGTAACGGCCAATGAAGTTAGCTACCCTAGTGAACACACTTCTTCGTATTACTATCATGACATTGTTATCGATTGGCGCGCACCCTCGGACTTTGGGAGTGATGGATGCGGTGGGCCGTTAGGGGTTACCACCAGCCAGGAAGGGTAAACTGGTAGTATCCTACCTTGGGCATTACCTCACGTGCCTTGTCATACTTTTATCCTTATTCGAGACCACTACCATTTTGGTTTAGTGTAGTCGTATCACGGCGCATCCCTATCCACCGACAGTTTGCTGGTGTTTTATATGCAAACTGTACGACAATGCTTAAAAATGCGTTAAGGGGATCACTGTAAAGCCTTAACGCTAAGAAAAATATTTATTTATTTTACTGATTAGACATTATATATGTAGCGTATTCTACTACATATAAATATTTTGACGGATCCTTAAGAGATGGAAAATCCCGTAACATCTCTTGAGTTATTGCACGCACGTTATACACTGGATAGGAGATATGAAACCCCATAAACATCTCTGACGCCACGGCCATCATGTTATATGCGATATCAATTTGACTCATATAAGAATATTTTAGTCCTGACTCGAGTGTTTTGTCTTTTCATTACGCTCGGGTCAGCCCTGAGTTTTCAGCTTATTGAAGATTTATTCTGGAGGACGAAGACGAAGATGTGGTGTATTATTACTATTATTATTCCCTGCATCATGTTGTTCTGCTGCATTATATTTTGTTTCTATTGTATATATAACTCTGATAAATGTTGTATAAATTATAATCAAATGTATAATATAAATAGCTTCATGTATTGTTTATTTGATTATTATATTTTATCGCTCCGCTGCGAGATTTTGTGTTTGTTTTCTTCTTCTTTTCTTATTTTCTTAATTAACCCTATTGATTATCTATGTTCCGGATTGTTTATGTCGGACATGTGTGGATTATTGTCGATTTAAACCTTCCGAAATGTGGGTCGTCACAGATTAGATTGAAGATTTGTTCAATGTCCTTGATGATCAATTTAAACATGGCATGAAATGTGAGTATATCCAAATATACTCCCATGTAAATGTATATGTGCAACATATAAGAAGTGTTTATAGATGATGTTTCCTTTATATATGCCTTTGTTTTCTATAGTATTATTTAAAATACATACTGTAAACGCTGAAAATCGAACGCTAACACCCGGTGTTTGTAATAACAATGTGAAAGCACCACCCGTTGACGGGAACAGAATTTAAGCTGAAAATAGCAGAAAGCAGTAAAGGAACAACATATTTATAGTGGTTCGGCCCATAATTGAGCCTACGTCCACTTTATAATCTTTTATTACTGATCTTGTTACAATTTGATACAATTCACTCTGATTACAATTCACTTCGATCACTCGAACACTTCAGATTAGTAGCTCAAACTTTGACGGTGAGATTTGTCGAATCCATGTCGGATGTGAAGAATCTCGATCAAAGCTTGTTGTAGTATCTTCGATGTTCGGAGTTCTTTGAGTCTTGAATGAATTGAGAATTTGGCAGAGTAATGACGCTTCAGAAAATGATTGGCCAAAAGTCCTTTTGTCGTTGGAGTTAGGGGGGTATTTATAGGAGTTGATTCTGGACGGAAATTAGGTCGTAGGTCGCGAGCTAAGTTAGGTCGTAGGTTGCGAGCGACCTAAGGTAGGTCGTGATCCACTTCGTGACTTAGGAGGTTGGTCTGATGGAGTTGCCCTCGGTTTTTCTGAATAAAGTGGCAAGTAGTAGGTCGTTGGACTGCTTTATGAAGTTGAGTCGCTCAGAAGTTAGGTCGCTAGGTCGCAGCTTTTCATAGGTCGCAGATACCTTCAGCAGTTAGGTCGCGGAGTACCTTTAGCAGTTAGGTCGCGAAGTACCTTTAGCAGTTAGGTCGCGAAGTTCCTTCAGTAGTTAGGTCGCGGAGTTCCTTCAGTAGTTAGGTCGCGGAGTCCCTTAGGTCGCGGACATTTAGGTCGCTGGAGAAGTTAAGTCGTGATACTTCATAAGCTGTCAGTACTCTTAGGTCGTAGATACTTTCTAGGTCGTTAGGTATGCTAGGTATGTTAACTTCCTTAGGTCGCTAAGTATGTTAAGTCGTAAGGTCTTAGGTCGCCAAGCTCTTAGGTCGCAGAGTTTTAGGTCGCCAGAAAACAAGGAGTTAACATTTGCCCCTCGAAGTACAGGCCTATGTCATAGTCGTGTGCTTCGACTTAACTTTGCTAGGTCATGAGCGACCTAAAAACCGTACTAACTCATGTGCCTACTCGCCTTCCTTTCTCAGTCTCATATAAATTCATTAGGTCGCTGCTTCTTCTCCACTTAATTGCTTCAATTTCCCGCCTTGCCATTATCAGAAATTTGTGATTTCCGAAAGGCGAATTTGAGTTAATCATTTAACGATCCATCCTCGCTATCAGATTACGTAAGTATCTTCGATTTCTATCCATTCCATGATCACCATCGAACCATTAACTCTAATCTCCGGGCCAATTTTGTACGCCATGCTTCACTTTGGGTTGCGTTGTGATCAATTTCTGATCATCATTGGTTATTGTTGTTGTTGTGATTCATGAGCGTACAGTAGGGGACTGGATCTATGATAGATCGGAGATGTGTTGAATCGGTTTTTCGAATGATTTGGTGGAATGAAAAGATGATGAATTTGATGTTGAGGATGATGGGTTTCGTTGTTCTTGCGATAACGGGCTATCGGGTCTGGTAAGGGATTGCGTGGAGAGGAAGTCAGCGACCTATGAGATCTAGACGACCTAAGAGTTAGGTCGTGTTGGGAATTGCGCGACTTAAGTCTTACGACCTAAGAAACATGACCAACCCAAGTAAAGCCAAACAACTCTTTGCGACCTAAGTGGTTTTCGACCTACACTAGGTCGTGAGCGACCTAGGACATGAACCTATTTGGACTTAAGGGAATTTGCATAGCCTTGAATTCTTCGATTTGCCCTGTGCGACCTAAAGATGCCTCGACCTATGATGGGTCGCTAAATGACCTAGGACTTGAAAAAATTCTGCACTGCCCTGAACAACGTTTTAATTTGCACAGAGCGACCTAAAAAATGCTTCGAGCTATGATAGGTCGCTGAACGACCTAGGACTTGTGAAGTTTTGGGCAGAACTTGACTGAGCTTTGAATTTGAACTGAATTGTACTCCTTTGCAAATTATTTTGACTTTAATATTAATAACCTGTTTAAAAACAACATTTGCAGAAAAACTTGGGATGAATATACTGCAATTGACTGCCCACATCGAATGACAGATTAATCGATAAAGAATAATCAGCTTAAATGAACTGTGTGAACGAAATGCTGCAAACTAATCAATTCAAGTGAAGTATTAAAGCAAAACTAAAATAGTCAACTAAAGCTGATTCGTTTGCATTAACACTGCACTTGAGTTTTAAGTTAACAAGCCCTGAAATCTTGTAATCGACCAATTGTCAACTAATTTAATTCCAGTTATGTTTACTTTCTGTTTTTGTTAGTTACGCACAACACTTCACACTTTTTAGGAAACGTGCACCTTGATATTTGAACATCCAGTTGATTGTGTAGAATGGCATCTCAACAAGAAGATACATGACCATCTGGAGAAGCTTTCCCAATTTCCAACCCATTGATCGACCCTCCAGAAAGAACTCCGACCAGCTTGAGCCACAAAATCTTCAGACAACTGTGCATCCAGTTCGGTATTGCCGAAGCAGATGCTTTATTTCCTGGAGCAAACGACACTGCTGACAGGCCACCTCTTGGTTTTGTCGCAGTGAATCGTCAGATGTGCCTGAGCGGAGCCATTCCGACTTTTAATGATTTCCTTCGACAGCTCCTTCTTCGATTAACTATCTCCCCCTTTCAGCTGCACCCTAATGGCCATGCCTTCTTAATGGGATTATGTGTATTGTTCAGGAGGACGTTCAACCGTTTTCCGAGCTTCAAAGAGATTTGTTACTTGTGCACTTTTGCTAGAAACAAAGATCACCCTTCTATCACACTTGTGAGAAGTGCTCGGAACCGTAAATTGATTCTGGACTTGCCTGAAAGTGCCCATGGATTCTTAAGTCAATTCTTCTTTGTCCGCTGTCCTCCGGGATTTTATGCCGTCTGGAGAGACGGAAGTAAGATTGCCTTTCTCCAGTCTCTTCATTTTCTGAACTTCTCGGAATTCGAATTGTCAAATGCTTAACTTCGTTCTTTACTTGTTGCAGCACTTCCTCCTCCACTTCGAGATCCCAGCCTTAAGTCGACCTTAGATACTTTGAGTGCTGTGGATGCTGAAGAGAGGAGTGTCAAATTTTTGCTGAAAGATGAGTTTCTACACCAGTTCGGACTTTTGCACTCCTCCAGATCGACTTAGATTCGTGAAATCTCTAGTTCTGATACAGAAACATTAGCTGCCTCGGGCTCTCGAGCAGAGATATCAAATGCCCCAGCTTCTGCAGAAGAAGTAGCATCGGAAGGACCTATTGTAGAGGCTGCTCTGATAAAATGCTCCGCATCTACTGATGTTGTGGGGTCGTCAGGCAAATTGACACTTTCCCCGGTCATCGAAGAAGATGAGGCTTCTCAACATTCCAGAAAGGCGGTCAACGTGGGAATTGAAGGGAAAGGTCCCGCCGGACATATTGGCGATGATATCTTCGAAGGGTTGAGTGATTTGATGGTAACCTCCCAGAAGTTATTTAAGGATGACATTCCAAAAGCTATTTCCCCTGCTGTCGAGGCGACTTCTTCTTTACGAGTTTCGACACCTTCTACACCAGTTGTTGCCGTTCCCACATTAAAGCGTGGTTTGTAGTTTGACGCACGTAGTTTGCACGCCGCACACACTTAGGATTTTTCAGCACTTATACGCACTTATCCTCTTTTTCTGAAAATTTCTAAACTTCATTTCTTTTCCATTTTCAGATTCTCCGATGGGGCGCACTGGCTCATATTACGACAAATTTCAGCGCCATGGTGGTCGCGGAGCTTATGACTTTAGGCAATACCTTGATGCCCCGAGGGAAACAGACGAAGAAAGAGCTATTAGGAAAGCTCGAGAGAGGCGGGACTATGAGCGTCAACATGGGAGGAGGGATGAGCGGCACGACTCTTCTTACAGAGGCGACGATTCTCATAAGCGAAAGTCTTATGACGATAAGGGGAAGACTCATATTGTTGACGATCCAAGAAAGCGGTCCAAGCCTAGTGACGCGTCTGCAATTTCTGAGAAGACCCCTGCTTCAATTCCTCCTAACATCCCCTCTGATTCTCCTGCTCTTGAAAAGTCTGATATCCAAACAATCATCAACAGACCCCAATATCAAGTTGGACAGGGTCCACCAACTCTTCAAAGTCGGTTCCTGCAATGGTGCTTAAAGGGGGTACGCTTCGACCTTGACTTGGTCCCAATCGATAAACCGGCCATGCTGCGTAACGTTGATGCCGTCAAACTTGATATCGAGAGGATGTCTGGATGGCAAAAGCTTGTTGACGAGCTGCAAAGGGTCAATCGTGCGAACCTCGAAGCCATGCTGACCATGGAGAACGATAAGTCGGAATGAGATAAAGTCTGCAAGCAGCATAATGCAGAGATGACGAGCATTGCTGATGACAATGCGAGACTTGAGTCCGAGGTTAAAAATCTCAAGGAAGATCTCGCCGCTTCTTCCGCTTCACAATCTCAAAAGGAAGAAGTGTTTCAAAAACAAGTGCAGGATGCGCACGCTGCTCAGAGGGATTCTGAGATGAAATTTGCGGCTGAGCAGTTCGTTGTTGAAGAATACCGCAAAAATAACGCTCAGTTGCGGGAAACAGTTAACTCCCAGAACGTGGAGATCGAATTGCTAAAGTCTCGACTTGCTAAAGTTGAGAAAGAGCGTGATGAGGCTGTTGCTGGTCGAGTTGCAGCCGTTGCCGAAAAAGAAGCGGCCGAGCAATCGCATGAGGCAACAAAAGCTAACGTCAGCTCTACCTTATTTGACTTTTATTTGCACAGCGTTCTGGGTCGTGGGAGCCTCTCCTTTCTGGGTCCTGAATACGAGATCACTCTGGCCGAAGTGTGGGAAGCCGCAGTTGATATGTTAGGCGGTGCCGGCTACGATGAGGCAGAGCTTGAGGCACGTTATCTTGACGACGAAACTCGTGCTGCTCTTGCTAAAGGGAAGGAGCAACTTGCTAGAACGCGAGCTGAATCGACGGGAGAAGAACACCTAATGGAGGAAGCTCCTCTAACTGCCCCCGTTCATACTTCAACTTCGACCGATGTTAACATTATGGACTCCAGTTCCCATTCTTCGCCTCCAGCTAAAGTTGCCAAAGAAACTATGACTACCCCCACTGAGGATGAGGCTACGGACGATGTTGAGGCTGAGAAATTCGAGATTGATCTCGCGAAGCCAACTCCTCCAGGTAACTTTGGCGTCGACCTTGGTCCAGTGAATCATTTATTCGATCTAACCGAGTTTGATGACCTTCTTACTTATTACTTAAGCTTTGATGAACCAATACCTTCTCTTTTCTTGGAGAATACCGATTTTAACTTCTTTTCTTCTGCAGCGGAGGCACCGAGCGTTATACACTCTTCTCCTCTTCCAGTTGTTCCTCCTCCAACTCTTCAAGTAACTCCTGCTTCTCAACCGGGTTTGCAGGAAGAGCAGATAGAAGCCCTTCGAGGTTTGGAGGATCCACCCGCTTCACAAGAACAGAAGGCGAAGGATCTTGAGGATAGCGAGAAGACTCTGGAGCGGTCTCTTGATGATGACACTAAGCTTTCTGCGCTGCTTACTACTCCGGGAAATGAGTCTTCCTCGAAGAGGAAAGGGAAGCGCGTTATGAAGAAGATGAAGAAAAACACTTCCGCTGGAGAAGATGAGGCAGAAGAAGATCCAGCTGCACCCTCTTCTCCTTCTTCCCCGTCCCGTACCCACCGGATTCAGAAACTAATCATCAGACCGGGCAAGGGTACTAAGGGTGGTAGGAAGAAGGAGTGATAGTCTGGATTCTCCTTTTCTTATTTTGCTTTTTGCTTGTATCGACCGGAGATTGTGCGGGTACCGGTCCCTGCTTTTTTTTTTTGAGATCTGCACATGTAAAGAATTTTCACAGTATTGAATAAAATAATTCTTTTTCTTGCACGAATTCTTGTATATGTAAGATCTATTTCTCATTTTAGTGTAGAATAAGCGATTCTTTTTACTTGTACAAACTTTTTGTCTGTGTTTAAGAATGCATTTATTCCACATCTTTTTCACGTGATATTGTTATGTGCTTGTGGTATGTCGCTTGAATACTACTTTCTATTGTTGTAGTTGTATCGTATGATATTGCCCCTATACCACAAGTACATTACAACATCTTTTTGCTTTGGCGAGACTTGTACTCTTTATTTTTTGGAGAATAACTATTTCTTCTTTGAGGAAACAATTATTCTACTTAAATGGAGCATGTCTCATTTTTGGAGAAGTTTCCACGCTTCAACCTTCGGAGATGGTCACTTCATGTTTTTGAGAAGTGAATTCTCCTACGCGGTAAAGTGGGCCTCTAAAGAGGATTTCACTTAACACTTCAATCTCCGGGGAAGAACTTTTCAAGATGAACAAGTAGGTCTTCCTTAAGAGCTGGAGTGTGCCTCTGAGGAGGGCTTTTTGGTATTTCTGAGGAGTAGCATTTGGATTCCGAAGAGTAGCATTATGCTTTGTGAAGTAGCGTTGTGCCCCCGGAGAGGTCTTGTGCTTCCGAAGAAGTCTTATGCTTCCGAAAAAGTCTTGTGCCTCCGAAGAGGTCTTGTTTTTGTGCTTCTGAAGAAGTCTTGTGCCTCCGAAGAGGTCTTGTGCCTCCGGAGAGGTCTTGTGTGCCTTGGGGAAGGTCTTCTGCCTTCGAAGAGGGCAGTATGTGCCTTTGGGGAAGGCTTGTGCCTCGTAAGAGGGCTTGTGGTGCCTCGGGAGAGGTCTTATGCCTCCGAAGAGGTCTTGTGCCTCCGAAGAGGTCTTGTGCCTCTGGGGAGGTCTTTATTTGGTTGCCTGGAAGTTACTTTCTCACAGTTAAATGGATCCATAGGGTGGACGCAAGTTATTTAATTGGATGTTCGTTTGCACAAACGATTGCAATTAGTTAACAAAGGCCTTACCTCAGTAGTTCCACCAACCTTTTTGTTGAGAAGAGCGTTTCCATTTATTGGCGTGCCTCCGAAGAGGTCTTTATCCTCCAAAGAGTTGTGCCTCCGAAGAGGTCTTGTGCCTCCGAAGAGGGCTTGTGTTGATCAGCTCGCCCATGTTTCTTTGTTGTTTGCTCATTGATGATCCCCTGTTATTGTTTCTGAGCCTACATTCCTTTCCTTTGCAAGCAGTTTGCTTTATCCAATGGAGTGTACTTTACTGTTGATTGATTTCATAGGATAGGCTCAAGTTATTCAATCAGATGTCTATTTATACAAACGATCGTAATTAGTTAACCAGCGTCTAGTTCCTTTTCTTTGGAAAAGCGTCCCTTCGGTGAAATCATCAACTTTTGATGTAAAGTTCATCTTATGTTGGATTTGAATTTGGAACTTTCTGTTGCTTAAAATTTGTTTATTGAGTGATTTACGGGGTTCACTTGGCATTGCGATGGGTAAGCTTTGTTTTAATGACCTGCAATATTAAATCGATATTTTAGCAATACGTTTAGAGTATTTTTACATTGAAATAAAACAGGCATTTTAAAATAATAAAGAACACAAAATTTATACTGGTTCGGCCAAGAACTGGGCCTACATCCACTTTATATCTCTTTCATTCATCATCACTGATTTTACAATGGTTTACAATACAATTGATACATCCATAATCATTTTACAATTTCAAGCAGAGCTTTTTAAGTAAAATATGGGCGCAAATGATTGCTGTTCCAGGCTCTTGGGATTGGATCTCCTTCGACAGTCGTGAGTTTGAATGTGCCACCAAGAAGTTTATTGCCTATGACATATGGCCCTTCACAATTTGGTCCAAATACTCCGACTACTGTCATGATCCTTTTCAAGACTAAGTCCCCGACTTCAAAGCTTCGTTGACGGACTTTAGAATTGAAATGCCTTGCAATTCTTTGCTGATGAGCCGCAAGTCTGAGTCTGGCTTCTTCCCTTCTCTCATCAAGAAAGTCAAGCGCTTCGAGTTGCAATTTTTCATTTTCGGCTTGGTTGAAATGAACTCTCCTATGAGAAGGGACTTCTAGTTCTACCGGAATCATTGCTTCCGATCCGTATGCCAATGAGAATGGAGTGTGCCCAGTTGCAGTTTTATGAGTTGTTCTGTATGCCCATAGTGCTAGTGGTAGCTTATCAACCCATCCACCTTTGGCTTTTTCAAGCTGCTTTTTGATGGTTGACTTGATAATTTTGTTTACTGCTTCCACTTTCCCGTTTGCCTGCTGATGAGCCACTGCTGAGAAACTTTTTCGGATTTTGAATTGCTTGCAGAAGTTTTGGAACTCTTCGCTTTCAAATTGAGTACCGTTGTCTGTGATTATCTTCTGTGGCACACCATATCTGCAAATGATATTTTTCGTCACAAAATTTATCATCTTTTTAGAAGTAATAGTGGCCAAAGGTTCAACTTCAGCCCATTTAGTGAAATAATCAACAGCAATAATAGCATATTTGATTCTCGACTTGGCAATTGGTAAAGGTCCGATCAGATCTATCCCCCAAATGGCGAACGGCCATGGACTGACCATCTGTGTTAGTTCAGTTGAAGGTGCTCTTGGGATTTTTGCAAATCTCTGGCATTTGTCACATTTTTTGGAATAGATAGCAGCATCTCGATTAATGTCAGGCTAGAAATACCCATACCGAAGAACTTTCTTGGAAAGTGTTTGACCGCCTGAATGATCCCCACATTCTCCTCTGTGTACCACTTCTAAGATTGTCCTAGCTTCTTCCTTAGTTACACATCGGAGTAATGGCATTGAGAATCCCCGCCTATATAACCAGCCGTCTTGAATTACATATCTTGATGCTTTTCTTAACAACTTTTGGCGTTCCTTAGAATTTTCTGGCAGGGAGCCGTTGAGCAGATATTCTTTGATTGGGGTCATCCATGACTCTTGTTCTTGAGATACAGCCATGATCCAGTCGATATCCATTTCATATGTGCTTGGAGCTGACAAAACCTACACAGGAACTAATCCCAACAACTGAGCTTCCCCGGAGCTTGAATACTTTGCTAGAGAATCTGCTTTCATATTTTCCTCTCGAGGTATGTGGCTTATCGAATAATGATCGAAATCATTGAGAAGTTCAGAAGCTTTTGACAAATAAGCGGGCAGATTTCCTCCTTTAGCTTGAAAATCCTTCTTGACCTGACACACAATAAGCTGAGAATCACTGAAGATTTGCAATGCTTTGATGTTCAATTCCTTTGCAATCTTTAATCCAGCAATTAGAGCTTCATATTCTGCTTCATTGTTTGTAGAAGGGAATTCCAATCTTAATGCGTAACACAATGATCGCCCTTCGGGGGTTTCAAGCACAACCCCAGCTCCGGAACAGTAATCATTTCTTGAGCCATCAACATATAACTTCCATTTGGTCGGGATGTCAACTGTAATCTCTTCCTCTTTGTCACCCTTATCTGTATACTCTGCGATGAAATCCGCTAAGGCTTGTCCATTGATCGCCCTTCGGGGATGATAAGTGATATCATACTAGCTAAGCTCAATATTCCACTTCAGAAGACGGCCCGAAGTTTCAGGGTGAAATAGGACTTGCTTTAGGGGCTGGTCGGTGAGAACTTTGATAGGGTGAGCTTGAAAATACGGTCTCAGCTTTCTGGAAGCAATCAGTAAATAGTAGGCGAGCTTTTCCAACTTTGAATAATTCATTTCTGCCCCAGTGAGTCTTTTGCTGATATAGTAGACCGGACGTTGCACTTTTGCATCCTCTCGTACCAGTGCTGCACTCAGGGCATGAGATGAAACTACCAAATATATGAAAAGGTCTTCGCCGTTGTTGGGCTTGGAAAGTATTGGAGGCACTTCCATATAACGGATTAACTCATCGAAAGCTTTCTGGCATTCGGGTGTCCATTCGAAGTTTTTCTTTCCTTTCTTTAAAGCATCAAAGAAGGGGATGCATTTATCAGTAGCTTTGGAAATGAATCGACTTAAGGCAGCAACTTTTCCATTTAGACTCTGCAATTCCTTCTTTGTTCTAGGGGCTTTGACTTCTCGTAGAGCAGTGATTTGAGCAGGATTGGCTTCAATGCCCCTAGCGCTTACAATAAATCCCAAGAATTTCCCGGACTCTACTCCGAATGAACATTTCAAAGGGTTGAGCTTCATTCCGTATTTTCGGAGGATTTCGAACATTTCTGCTAAGTGGTCCATATGGTCAACTGCTTTCTTTGATTTCACTAACATATCATCGATATAGACTTCCATTGTTTTCCCAAGTTGCGATTTGAACATTGCGTTAACAAGCCTTTGATATGTTGCCCCTGCATTCTTCAATCCGAAATGCATGACTTTGTAGCAGTAAAGACCAACATCTGTGACGAAGCTCGTATCCTCCTGGTCCGACTCATGCATCATAATCTGGTTATACCCGGAGTAGGCATCCATAAAAGATAACAATTCGTGCCCGGCTGTTCCATCTACCAGCTGATCAATCCTTGGTAACGGGAAGCAGACTTTGGGACAGGCTTTGTTTAAATCTGAGAAATCAATGCACACTCTCCATTTTCCCTTTGCCTTTTTAACCAGCACAAGATTTGAAACCCAGTTTGGATATGTGGACTCTCTGATGAAATGATTTTCCATGAGTCGGTCTACCTCTTCCTTTAGCGCTGCTGATCTTTCTGGACCTTGGGTTCTTCTCTTCTGTTTCACAGGTGTGAACTTTGGATCAATATTCAGAGTATGTACAGCAATCTCTGGAGATATTCCACACATATCAGCGTGACTCCAAGCGAATACATCCAGATTTGCTTTCAAAAATGATATTAGCATATTTTGGACTGCCATACTAAGTTGCGAACCCACATTTAGCACTTTGTTTGGGTCTTTAAGATCAACAGGTATTGGTACCGTTACTTCCATCGGCACCACTCGATTTTCCTCTGCACTGGCTTTTCTGGGGTCCATTTCTCTCCTCGCACCACTATGCTCGCCAGTGCAGGAACCACCCTGTATTTGCTACAAGGTTGGGCTTTTGATGCGGAGGGTGGCTGCCGCATCTTTTCCCCTTTCTCTCTTCCTGGCCTCTCAAAGCTCTATAAGGTAGCATTCCCGCCCAGCATTTATATCTCCCTTAATGACACCAACACCATTATCTGTAGGGAATTTCATTGTTAGGCACCACAGGGCCAGGATGGCTCTGAATGCAGCTAAAGTTGGACGGCCTAGGAAGGCATTGTAGGCAGAAAATCCATCAACAATTACAAAGGTTTGTTTCCGAACTACTCTTTTCTGCCCCTCTCCAAGTTCAACAAACAAGTCGACAGTTCCGATTGGTTGCTGCGGTTCCCCAGTGAACCCAACAATCTTCTGTGATGAAGCCTGAACGTCATTCATCGGAATATTCATTTGGTCAAATGTTTTCTTGAAGAGTATGTTGCAGGAAGCACCGCAATCAATGAGCACTCGTCTTACAATAGCCGGCCCAATTCCTGCAGAAATGACCAGGGGATCTATGGTTGGAGCTTCAATACCCATAGAATCCCTAGCTTTGAACATAATATCATCATTAGAAGTCTTCTGCTGCTTCAGGGGTGCAGCGTCTTCTATAGCAAAAACATCTTCTTCTGCTGGGATATATTTTAAAGCACGGGCATATCGTTCCATTTCACCCCAGCTTCTGCCTGCTGGGTGTGGGCCTCCTGTGATTACGTTGATAACTGGCCTTTCGGATTCATGTGCGGAAGTGCCCTTACCAGAGCCAGATGGATGAGTGGGAAGCTGCTGCCCCCTGAGTAGACGAATTTGGGTCATTTCTGCTCTTCTTTACATACTATTGCAGCTTGTTTTCCCTTAACAAATCTTCAATTAAGCTTTTCAAGTGACGACATTCGTTGGTATCATGATCGGGTTGGTTGTGAAAGCGGCAGAACTTTCCGTTTCGCATAGCACCCTTTCCCGATTTTATCTCAGCTGGCTTGGGATAATCCACAGCATCCTTAGTGGCAAAGAAGATATTTTCTGGAGTGTCGGTCAATGGGGTGAAATCTGAAGGTTTGAAGAAGCGAGGTTTCTTTATATCCTTTTGTTTCTTCCCATCATTATTTTCCCTTTTCTGACCTCCAGAATCTTTCTTAGCTGAAGTAGCAATGTTGTTCTCTACTTTTGTCGCCACCACTTTCATTGGTGCTGGGAGATTCTCCAGGCGTATGAATTCATCAGCTTTCTTATAGAATTTCTCGAGCGAATTTGGTTCTTTCATTTTCAGCCACATCCCAAATTTACTCGACTTATCGATTGCTCGCATTAGGTAAGTCTAGACCATTCGCGGCTCTGCATTGTCAACTTCAGCTAGAGCTATGTTAAAGCGATTCAGGAATGATTTAATAGGCTCTCCAGGATTCTGCTCAATACTAGACAATGGCATGATGTCCTTCGCCTTTTATGCGTACAGCCTGAATTGCTCTTTGAACTTTCGGGTCAGATCGGAAAACTGATCTACAGATCGAACAGGAAGCTTGGTAAACCAAAGAAGTGCCACTCCTTCCAAATATACCGGGAAATACCGACACTTAATTTCATCAATTGCCCTTGCGCCGGTCATGTGCCAGTCATATTTATACAAAAATTGATTTGGATCACTTATCCCCCGATAAGCAGGAATGGTGGGAGGAACAAATTTTCTGGGAAACTCAGCTTTTAAAATCCTCTCACTAAACGGAGTCTTACTCGGCGCGAATCCCCATTCGCTCTCATCTTCATTTCTCTACATGCTTTCTTTCATTATTTGCCGAATCATGCCAGAGAGATATTCCTCATTGTTTAATGACTTTGCGGAGTAGACATCGGCCATTTTCTCGGAAGTTTGTCCGGGTAGATGTTCACGGAAAACTGGCGATGGCCTAGATCCTTCAGCCTGGAGAGGTACCCCTTCAGCAGCACCTAATCCTCCTTGAGGAATATTTCTTCCTTCGGAGTTGTAAAGAGCATCAGCAATATTTTCTTCATTATTAACTGGTCTTTGACTTGCCCCGAGCAAAGCACTTAACTTCTCCATCATTAGAGTATTCTGAGTTTCAATTTGCTGATACAACCCGGTCACTACAGCATCTAACTCTTCTCGCGTCACTCCAATGATGGGAGCTGCTTGACTTGGAGAAAGAGAAGTAGCAGTGTTATCGTGAGCATCTTCAGATCTGACAGTCTTGCGTTTTCTTCCAGGAGCCATTATATCCAACAAACTTCTGGTTTTGAATGAGACTTTTTCAACGAACTTTTTTTGAAGCAATGATGACAATCTTCCTGAATTGGGTTCTCAGTGAAAGCACCAAAATGTTAACGCTGAAAATCGAACGCTAACACCCGGTGTGTGTAATAACAATGTGAAAGCACCACCCGTTGGTACGGGAACAGAATTTAAGCTGAAAATAGCAGAAAGCAGTAAAGGAACAACAGATTTATAGTGGTTCGGCCCGTAATTGAGCCTACGTCCACTTTATAGTCTTTTATTGCTGATCTTGTTACAATTTGATACAATTCACTCTGATTACAATTCACTTCGATCACTCGAACACTTCAGATTAGTAGCTCAAACTTTGACGGTGAGACTTGTCGAATCCATGTCGGATGTGAAGAATCTCGATCAAAGCTTGTTGTAGTATCTTCGATGTTCGGAGTTCTTTGAGTCTTGAATGAGTTGAGAATTCGGCAGAGTAATGACGCTTCAGAAAATGATTGGCCAAAAGTCCTTTTGCCGTTGGAGTTAGGGGGGTATTTATAGGAGTTGATTCTGGATGGAAATTAGGTCGTAGGTCGCGAGCTAAGTTAGGTCGTAGTTCGCGAGCGACCTAAGGTAGGTCGTGATCCACTTCGCGACTTAGGAGGTTGGTCTGATGGAGTTGCCTCGGTTTTATCTGAATAATGTGGCAAGTAGTAGGTCGTTGGACTGCTTTATGAAGTTGAGTCGCTCAGAAGTTAGGTCGCTAGGTCGCAGCTTTACGTAGGTCGCAGCTTTACGTAGGTCGCAGATACCTTCAGCAGTTAGGTCGTGGAGTACCTTTAGCAGTTAGGTCGCGAAGTTCCTTCAGCAGTTAGGTCGCGGAGTTCCTTCAGTAGTTAGGTCGCGGAGTCCCTTAGGTCGCAGACATTTAGGTCGCTGGAGAAGTTAAGTCGTGATACTTCATAAGCTGTCAGTACTCTTAGGTCGTAGATACTTTCTAGGTCGTTAGGTATGCTAGGTATGTTAACTTCCTTAGGTCGCTAGGTATGTTAAGTCGTAAGGTCTTAGGTCGCAAAGCTCTTAGGTCGCAGAGTTTTAGGTCGCCAGAAAACAAGGAGTTAACACATACATAGATATATAGAGAGAGAGAGAGCTTATATACACACATACATAAACATATAAATGTGGTAAAATCAAGTTTCGCTATTATATAAGTTTGAAATTAAAAACAACAATTTTGGATCTAGCTAGTTTCAAGGTTAGAAAGGGTTTAACATTCAAATTATGATCTTACATAAAAGTCCTGTAACATCCCGATATTTTCAACCATTCGCATCCACACATGTCGGACTTGAATTGCTCAAAATATCAGATTGTTAATTTATATTTGGCAAAACTTAACATATACAGTAAATAAAATAATCATAGGATCACAGACACGGAGTAATATAACAATAAGCAACGGAAACAAATGAATAGTAGTTCATGAAGCTACTATATATATAACAGAGTTAAACAAGATACAACAGAAATCTCGAATACATAGAAGTCTCAATACAATAGTCAAATACAAGATCTGAATATATCACAGGAATTAGCTGAATAACTGCAAGCTGGATAGATGGATGGATCTCCAAGCGAAGCTCTAACTCCAAAGGCGAGTCTCAAATGCAGTGACACTCAGTCTGACCCGAGCGTACGGCAAAACACAAAACACTCGAGTCAGGAATAACATTCTTATATCAATAAATCCAACTCAAGTGAAATATCAACTGAAATACAAGTAACTCAAAGGATGTTTGGGATACCCATCCTCTGAGGATCCGTGGAACTATCTACTATGTAGTAATATACGCTATTATAATAATATCTATAGTAAAGTAAACTATTAAAATAGCGTTAAGGTGTTACCCATATCCCCATTAACATGTTTTTATATATTCCCATAGTCTATACAGTACCGTAACTTCCCGTAAACTGGGCTTATCAGAGGGCACTCCATAGGTATGGTACAAAACAAACTCGTAGAGGTCTCGCTAAGGTAGGTGACACGGCACAACTAGGCAATGTCAGGATAGATATACCAATTACACTTCCGGGATGGTGGTAATGCATAGCAGCAATTATCGCCCACCTCGAGCCACACTCCCAAATCAAAGGTGCGCACCAAATCAATCACAAAGTAATAGAATGTCAATCGAAGAAGTGTGTCCGATCGGAGGAGCTACCTCACTTGTCCCATTAATTGCTCCTGTTTTAGCCACCTTATGCTAACTCACAGGAGTCATGTCCACGTATATACCTCATATAGGATCATCGCCACCATCCTACTTCATTCTGGAATCTCCACTGCGTACATAGTTGTTAAAGTGGTTTTCAGTATTGGCAGAAAGTATGACAATAACCAAACCCGATATCTTTAACAACCAATTGTTATTATAACACCGAGGTCATTTCAAAATATCATACTTCAAAACCAAACTATCATACCCATTTCAAAACCATATCAATACGATATCATTTCTCACTTAAATAATATTCATTTCCAAATCATAACACTTTCCAAAATTATAACTCTTTCGAAATTATAACACTTGAAATTTCATAACACTTGGAAAACATAATACATTGAAAACATAACTTCCCACTTAAACAGTTTAGATATAGAAATAGTATATATAATAAAATTGTTTATAAATAAATAGCTAGTAAATTAAAATAGTTATAGGTTAAAGTGGTTTATGTTAAAATAATTAGTATATCAAAATAGTTTATATTAAAAGTAGTTTATATTAAAAATGATTTTTATCAAAAATGGTTTATTTTAAAATAAAATATATAAAATAGTTTTCATATATAATAATATACTTTATAAAAATAAAAATAGTTTCCTCCAACTTCACAAATCGATTAAAATCAATTCAAATTCCAAAATTAAATTTAATTCATTCTCAATTCATCAATTTCAATTCAATTCAGTTTCTCAATAAACCTTTTCAAATTATATCGATTTCAAATACAGATTTGAACCACAAAATATACCATTTCAATATATTTCAAAGATTTAAATATTCAACATTTTCAAAACTAAATTTGATAATTTCATTTATATTTCAATTTAACTTCATTTATTATTTAGCTTTGAAATATTCACTTGATAAAATCCAATATCATTTAAATAAGCCTTAAATTACATTTAAACTAAATATTTCCTTCAATTTATTTAAAATCGAAATATTCATTTAATCACTTTAATCAAAATCAAGTTATAAAATCATATCTTTAAAATCTCAATTTAATAAGTTTCAAATCAATTTAAATCTATCTTTCCAACCTTAATTTATTAAAATTATATAAAGATCTACTTTTAAAATGAAATTTTAAATAAATACTTAAAACATAATATATACTAGATAAATCAAACTTTATTAAATCAAATCTTATTATTAAATTTATCTTATATTAAAACTTATTTTATATATTTTAAAATAATAAAATTATAAGTAAAAATCTTAAAATTAATAAATTTCAAACTAACTTATAATTAATAAATTTCAAAACATACAATTTTAAAAATCAAAAATTTAAAACATATATAAAATAACATTTAAACCTTTATAAAATAACATATATATATATATATAACATTTAAAATCAATATTTATGTAAAACCATATATATATATATATATCCCTTTTTTTTTAAATTATGGAAATCATTTCAAAATATTTATATATAGACCAACGGTGTCTATATATAATTTTCTATCCTATAGTCAAGTGATATGGATATTTATCATTTCAATCCGCGATTTAAATATCTACGGGTATATATCTTTTCTACCCGCAATCCCAAATTCAATTCAATGAAAATCGCTTGGGTTTATCATTTCAACCCATAACGATTTCCTCCTATTCTACAGATCGTTCGGGTACGTATCATTTCAACCCATAGGGAATTCTATACTAACAGGGAACTTGCACAGTGAGAACAGTGATGATAATAATATAACATATCAATAACAGGCATATATCAATAACAGATAAAATATAAATAACATATCATGGTGTCAAATGTCACAGGTGAACATATACAGATAATAGCATATATATAGCAATAACTAACAGCAGCATATTTCGATTGTCGTTTCAATTGAAATCAAATTTAATAAATATAAGAACGTTAATCGTGAGTGATTGCTCGCCTTTCGAGGCTAGAGGTGAACGAGAATGAGATGAGTTACGAATCCAAGCACGAATTCCAAAGCAAAGCAAGATTGGCACGAATTTGACGATCGAGGCTGATAACAAGGAATCGATGAAGTAATTAGAATCAGCTTGATAGAACAGAAGTTATATATATATATATTATTTCCATGAAATCAATATTTAATTTAAACAAATATTAAAAAATATATATATAATTAAAAATCATGGTTTTAGTTAAACACATATATTAAAAATAAAATATTTATATATTTGCAAGCCATTTTAATGTTAACACATAGATCAAAGATTACTATTTACAAATCTAAACCAAACCCCCCCATATCCTTATATATATAATTAATATATAAACATATGAATTTTAAGATCAGAATGATAATATCTATAACTTATATAAATTCATATGTAAAACATATATAACTTATGCTTATGTACACTTATATATATATATACATTAACTTTTATAAACTTATATACACAACATAAACAACAAACTTATATAATTCATATATCAATACATAACTTTATAATTACCAATCATATATATATATATATAACTACTTTATTACAATACATACAAAACTTCAGCAAATTGCACTGTTCAAATCTCATTTTATAAACTGCTATATATAACTTCTTACCTTAAACCAAACATGATATATATATATATATATATTAACATATACAGGTAAATAAACTTATATAATCAACATAAAATTATGGTTTGTAGAATTATGGATATATAACACTTACTACATACATATATACATAAGCACATCAACAACTTATAACTGCAATATAAACATAAATATATTATGACTAAATTTACTAATATAAGCTTTATAAACTAACATGTAACTTTATAAAATAAAAAAATACTAACTTCTTTTATAAAACAGCAGCCAGAACATATGTATCTAAACTAACTCATATAACAGTTCATATAGCAGACTTTATATAAACACTATATATATACTAACAGATAAAATATATATATATTATAACTGACAACATGTGTAACTGCTTTATAATATAATATGTGGAAACACTTATATATAGGCTTCAAAAAATCCAACTTATATATATCTAACTGCAAACAAAATCTTATAAACTCATATACATATATATATGTATGCATTTGTTTCTAGATCAATTCAAAACATAAAATTTCAAAACCACATATACATACTGTACGGCATACCTATATATATATATACCTTCAAAAATTTCCGTACGTATATATACATTTATACATACACAGTGATAGTTGAGGCCGAGACATGCAAGAAAGATGGGAGGAGTGATGGAGCCGAGGTCAGGTATAGGCCGAAGTGTGAGTTGTTGAGGTGGAGGCGAAGGTCAGGTAGGAGGTCAACCATGGAGGGGCTTCGGGCAGAGGACAAGGGAATGGGCTGTCGCATTGGTTGTCAGGGTGAACTACAGGCGAAGGTTGGGTTGGCGTGCAGGACGATGAGTCGGCTCGAGCGTTTAAGGTGGTGATGGCATGAAGGTTTGACCAAACTTAAGGAAGAAAGGAGAAAAAATTTAAATAAAAAATGGAAATAGAAAAGAGGAAGAAGAACAAACTTACTGTACAAAGTTTTTGGAAGAAGAAAGAAATATGAGAACCAGAAGAGAAGAATGAGAAGAGAAGTGAAGTCAGGCAAATAAAATTGAACGGGAATGAGAAACCCAAAAGTTTGAACGCACATTTCAAATGAACGGATGGCTTCTCATTTCATAACATAAATTCATGTGAACTATTTGAATTTCAGAAAACAATAATAGCTGATTGTTTTTGGTTACCAGAGACAAATGAAAGGACACAAACCCAGAAGACCAAAATATGGAACTGATACGGTTAATCGTATCGCGGTTTCACCGCGTGACGGATACCGAATCACCCATATGAATATACTGCGAAGGTCAGCACGACGAGACGATCAAAATGGTATACAGATATCGGTGGCACGATCATCCTATCAAAAGTCGATAATCGGTACCGAAAATGCTTCAAATCTGCCAGAAATAAGATAAACGGGCAATAGCAGTCCAAATTTGGAGAAACGAAATATGACGTCTCACTCAGAAGGTGATTTACAAATTTATTGTATAAAATATTCAGGTTTGGAAAACATTTTATTATCATATAATATTAACTGATTTAAATTGAAATAAAATTACACAAGAAAATAAACTTGCATATTATCAGATGAAAATTTACCATTTACTATGTTTTAGAAGACGTATTTCAAATATCCAATTTTTATTTCCAAATTCAATTATTTAAAATTTCACAAAATTTCAGTTAATTACGTTATTAAATAGTTAAAATTTATGGGTCGTTACAAGTCCATTTTAGAAACCTTAACTTAAATTAATACACACATATAAAAATCATTATAAATAATGTTTTAAACTTAAAACAACATCCGTATGATAAATTTTATAATTTAGTATATACATTAAAATAAAATATCAAATTGAAATCTAACTTTAATTTAAAAGGAAATCCAAGGATTTGTTATATTTCGACAGAAGTCCAGTTATGTTAATAAAGCTTTTTTTGAACTTTCAAACAGAAGTATGCAATAAGCAAAAGTTTGTATTCAAAATAGCAAACATAACATATATATACAAACACCAATAAACTACATATGCTTTCTATTTGAATCCTTAATAGAATTATATTATTAATTAAAACTTAGATTTCAATCAAAAGCTTTTTTAAACAGCAAATTTAGGACAATAATCAAATAAATAAGACAAATCAGGCACACATACATATGTGTGTGCGTGCGTGTTGCAAAGGTTTCAGATTTAAACTATATAGACAATATAAAAACTAATTAATTATGAAGTCAACCGATGTAAATCTAATGACAACAAGATGAATAGGTAAGCAATCAAAGTATATCTTAAAATGGATCCATATCAAAATAACATGGTGAACATAAGTAATTCATTAAGATGCAGCAAAAGGAGATCTAATTTGTGTAACCAAGTAAACAAATATTCAAATGAGATGAAATATGCATTGGATCCAAATCACAAGAACAAAGTAAATGATGAATAAATGAAATTAGAATTATTAGTTTGAGATGTTGCGAAGAGAATGCACCTTTAATGAAGAAACCTCCTTAGAACTTTAATATCCACACCCAATCATTGCAAGAGATGGATGAACCACTTATATTTTATTTTATTTTATGTTATTTTCATTCATTTGGGATTTTTTATTAGTTTAGTTGCGACCTCAATTTTCGACCATGACTTGAAGGAGGAGAGAAAGAAAAAATGATCTGTAAAGAGAATAAATTAACAAAAGAAGGAAAATAATTTTGTTTTTAATGGAATCATTGAAACCTTTCCAATTTCTTCCTTAAAAACTTCCCTCTTTATTTTTCATCAATCTCAATCAAATCTAAACTCAACCTTCATGTATGGCTGGCCATTGTTTTTGCCATCACGTGGTAAAATATTTTCAAAACCCATTAAGTAATTATCTTTTATTTAAACTGTTTAAAGTTACACCGATATCGTAATCGATGCATGCAAATATAACTTTTATAAATGCATTCAAATAATCACAAACAACCCTCAAACATCAGATAAATTAACTAATAATTAATATTTCTTAAATACTAATTAATTTAATTTGTTAGCGCCAAAATTGGTCACTAACACCCAAAGAGAGTTTTGTGTAGAGAGATTAATGAAGAAGATAAATTAAAACAGAGGGATGCAAGCTAAATTAACCGCAGAGAATAAGAACACTATATTTATAGTAGTTCGGCGTAACTGCCTACGTCCACTATGAGTTTTTAATCTTTATTACTTTTACAAGTAGTTGAATACAGATACAATCGTACACTAATGACTTGAATACAAGTTTGAACTGAAAAGAATGACACTTGAAAGCGGTAGAGTCTCCCAGTGTTCTCCCAAAAAAAGGTCCATTTTGCTGTGCCCCTGCCCTTCTATTTATAAACGAAGATGGGTTGGACTTCCCTCATGGGCCTAGGAACAACGTAGCTTGACCCGTGGTAAGTAACTTCTGCGCACCGAGCCATAGATGCCGAACGACAATTGCCGAGCGAGGGGAGGTGTGTCGAGCGAAGCCTCAGTGCTGAATGGCATTCGTATGCCGAGCCACACACCCAGGCCGAACAACCTTTCTATGTCGAGCGAGGTGAGATGTCGAATGACCCCTCTATGCCGAACGAGGCAACATGCCGAGCGACCCTGTCATGCCGAGCGAGGTGAGATGCCAAATGACCCCTCTATGCCGAACGAGGCAACATGCCGAGCGAGGTAGATGCCGAACGACCCCTCTATGCCGAACGAGGCAACATCCCGAGCGACCCTGTCATGCCGAACGAGGTGAGATGCCGAACGAGTCCTCTATGCCGAACGAGGCAACAAGCCGAGTGATACTGTCATGCCGAATGAGGTGAGATGCCGATCGAGGTAACATGACGAGCGATGCTCTATGCCGAGCGGGGGGAGGTATGCCGAACGAGGTAACATGCCGAGTGATGCTCTATGCCGAGCGAGGGGAGGTGTGCCGAATGATGCTTGTGCCGAGCCTCTTGTTACATGGTCAAACAACCGGGTAACACTTACCCACCAAAGTGTATCATGTGGATGAACATGATGCGCTTTGAATCATGAGTACTCCGTGTTTTCTTTTAAGCCCCCGTTCTGTCTTTTCGATAGCGTTTTCTTACGACCTCCTTAATGCCATGCGAGGTAGTGAATGTCGAACGACATACTGATGCCGAATGACATACTGATGCCGAACGAGGGAGGTGCCTTGACCGGTTCTACCGGTCACTGTCTATTCGCCTTCCCTCTTCCCTATATAACCCAATACTTCTCTTCTTTCCCCCTTTTACCTTCACCTTCACTCTAACCTCCTTATGAACTCGTCTTTTTCCAGACTTTCACCAACATCACAACCTCCCTTTAGACTCCTGAATCTTACACGTTACTCCTGGACTACCCTCAACAACAAATCTGAGTGGATTCCACTTCTAAACTGAGCGCCTCTCTGTGTGCAGTTAAAGCGCTCGACGGATTCAAAGCAGTGGAGGTGTAAAAAGTCATAGCGGGGATACAGCGACGATATAGCGGGATATAGTGGATGGCTCTAAAATAACATATAAAACTCGTACTTAATGTTTTTTCAAATATATAAATGGTAATTAAATGAAAAAATATCATTCAATTGAATTATAATTAATACATAAATAATTTTAAATAGAAACATGTGCGAATATACTTTAAATAAACATAAAACTGTTAGATAAATTAATTGAATTTAGTAGAATATTAGAGTATTTTCATTTCTAAAAATATATTAAAAATTAAATCAAATAAACTAGTTTCATAATTTTTATAATGTATAAATGCAATTTTTCAATTCATTTTATTAAAGAAGATATAGCGGAAATAGCGGAATATAGCGGGAATAAGGGGATATAGCAGAAATAGCGGGGCTTAAAGTGGAAAGGCTATATTTTGGGGCTATATGGAAAAATCGTAGCGGTAGAAATCCGCTATGAGATATAGCAGGGTTATAGCGGGGTAATAGCGAGGCATTAACTACATAGGCCTCTCTAGACTTCGACCCCTTCATCTAGGTACGAACCTTTCACTTGCTCGACTTTCTCCAATTAGGATTTTGGATAAGACTTGAATTTATGACCTTCGCCTAACCCACGAATATGCATAGATTAGGAAGGTGGATCCGAGGTTTAAGCAAGCCTTAGGATTAAATGGAGAGGAGGATGGAAGAGGGTGTCGGTCCAGTAGGAATCGGTGAGGGTTGATATGGTCGGTCGAAGGTGGCGTGCGAAGTGGAGTGGTGATAATATGCCCGCCTTATAGGGTATCACGTTTGTTCGAAGGAGTGAGTTGGAGGAGGACGTATGGTTGTGGCTCGGCATGAATTTCGTATGCCGAACGATGTGAGGGAGTGTTGGAGTGAAGTTGAAGTTGGTTTAGCGTGTCGAGCGAGGTGGTTCGGCATGACCACGGCTCGGCATGACTCCCTTATGCCGAACGAGGTAGGAGATGGGTAAAGTGTCGAGCGGTGCGGCTCGGTATGACTTGCCGAAGGACTCATCCGTGCCGAGCGATAGAGATGGAGGGTAGGAAGGAAGTTGGAGTTGAGGGCAAAATGCCGAGCAAGGCGGCTCGGCATGACTTCGGTTCGGCATGACTTGCCGCATGCCGAACGGTGGAGAGGGAAAGTAGGAGAGTGGTGTACAACAACAATACTAGTCGAACACAATGCACTGCTGACTTAACTTACTTTTTGTGCCCGAACATATGACAGTAAACAAGGACAAGGACTTAAGCAATTAAGCATATCGGACAATCTAGATTGATAACTCCTCTGTTTTGACAACTATAAACCTGAATTTAACTTGATTAAAATGGATAATAACCTTCAACGCACTGTGTCGATGTCGAGTCCAAAACATAAACCATCTTACGACAAGATCTCATAGACGGTCAGCGATGACGGTCTTCGAAGATGATAGTTCAAAGCCTAACTTTATTTCACCAACTCTGTGACTCGTAATTCTTTAGCACTTATATTCGAATGGTTGCACTAGTTCACACACCACAAGGGGGGAGTATTTTTGTTGTTATGTCTAATGTCGATCGTTTTTCAAGTATAATTCAAACAGGTGTTTCATCAGATCCAACATTCATCAGAGATGTCCAGGAAATCCAGCTCTGCCATAGTTTCAGATAGACATGAACAAACTTCACGACAGGAAGTAGTTGGAACTTCAAACCCGTCGACTACACCTGTACAAGATATTCCGAGTCCGACGATCGCATCCGTCGACTTGGCTCCCGATGCCTTGGAAGCAGCGATCTTTCTAGATAACCCGGTCGATTCTCAAGCTTCGAGAATTAACGAAAGCGCTCTTCGTCGCATATGCACAATTCACGGGATTCCTTTCGACGATGTGTTGGTTCCATCGGGACAAGATCGTCCTCACTTGCCCCCAGTCGGATATACGGCCTGCAATAAATTTATGTGCTGGGTTGGTAGCGTGCCACCATTTAATTCCTTCCTCCGTGACTTGCTACAGTATATTGAGATAGCTCCATCACAGTTACATCCTAACAGTCACGCGTTCGTATACGGCACGTGCATTTTCTACATGAGCGTCCTTTTTAGGCTCCCGACTCCTGGCGATATCCGCTATATTTATCGTTTCAAGAGACGATCCGACAACCCATCCTTTGTATTTCCTGAGCCGCATAGCAAGTGTAAAATTCTGACGGGGGCATGGAGCAAATTCGCCCAGTATAAGCAGGAATGGTTCTATGTGCGCTGTCCCCCTGGCTTTGCAAGGAGATGGGTGGAAGGGAGTGAGTTTCGTTTCTAGATCAATACTCGCATTCAGTGGGAGTTGCACCATTTCTAATTCTTTCTCTACTTTTACAGGTATCAGCCCACGTCCTGAAGGCTCCGGGTACTCCGAGGCCATTGAAGCTATCCGAGCTGTCCCCGCGGAAGACCGGGATATCAGGTCTATCATTTCTAATGAAATGCTCTCGAAATTCGGCCTTCTTGCGGAAGGTCGTTGAATAATTCTTCCTCACGGCGTTACTATAACCGGTTCTGCCTTGGATAAAGGCAAAAGGCAAGCTGGGCCTTCAGCACGTGATGCCCCTGACACACCTGAGGAGGGGGAGATTAGAGAAGGTAAAATGCCCAAAGTTTCGGGTAAAAATGTTAGTCCTGCTCAGGAGCCAGTAGTTGAGGTTCACGACATTGAAGTAACGCCACCTCCTTCAAAGGGAAAGAAGAAATTGACTTACAAATTGAGGAAAAAGGCAGCGGGCGGAACCTCTAAGGTCACAATCACTCCAGTAGAGAGAGAACCTTCTCCTCAACACTTAGAGAGTTCATTGAAAGGCTTATCGGACCTCACTATTCCTGACGATTTGCTTAATTATGGTTTCGATGATCCAGAAGCCCTGAAGCTTCGCTCGCCCGTGAAATGCGACGATGGCGCTCAAGTCCAAAATCAAGGAGAGAAAACTCCAATTAGTGAAGCTAAAAAAACTGGTCCGTTGGGGGGAAACACTAGGACACACACGATAACACTTACACTTCACCATGCACTCAATCTTCAGTCACCATGTGACTCTGGCTAACCCATGTTCATTTAACTTCTATGCAGGTGATATGGGGCGTTCCCATGGATTTGACCGCCTTCGCGATTCCTCTATTTTCCATTATTCTGGACGAGATTCGGGCTCCGGCAAACGTCAGGATAGAGATGATGACAGCAACAAAGATTACCGCTCCCGGGATTCGTCATCTCGAAGGAAAACTTACCATCAGCCTTCATCTCATCACAATTCTCCTTCTCACCCGAAACAAGGCAGGGAGAAATCTGGCCATAAAGGGTCCCAGTCCGATATTCCCCACGATCAACACTTAGGCTCTTCCAGCACAAGGCCTTACAAGAAAACTGTGGTTTCAAAACCAACTCCTCCTACTCCCGCACAAGATCCGTCGGTATCGGAAAAGTTGGCCGAGCTCAAGGCTACGTTCCCTAAAATATGCTTTGATGGTCTGAAGTTCCTTCCTGCGATCCATCCCATTCCGAGACAAGTCAAGCAAAGCGCTATTGCATGTAACAACGACGTCTACGTCCAACATGACGCATTCGTCCATTTGGTTGAAAAAGTCTCGAAAGTCTCTATTGAGCGTCAACATGAAATCGACCGTCTGAAGCTCACGGCTATTTATGACAAAGACATCATTAAAGCTCAGGATGAAGAGAACTTTTCATACAAATCTCGACTCGAAACTGCTCACATAAAAAAGAAATTAACGAAGCGGTTCAACATTGCGGGGCCTTAGCTTTAGAGAAAGATTCTGTTCAAAAGGATAGAGACGTGCGTGCTCAACGAGTCAAAGAGCTGGGGGAGCTATTTCTCAAAGAGGAGTCGCAACGTTACTGCGACGAGATTGTTGCCACTCGACTCCTCAAAACACAACTAGATGAGGAGCTTTCCAGAGCCGAAGCACTGAAGGAAATAACCCGTAAGGAAGGTAAAAAGATGGCGCTCTCTGATATTGATTCGCGCCTTGAGGCGGCTGCCGAGGCCGGCAGGGAGGAGATTAAGTGCTTGTTTGACCCACTTATAGCAGAATACAATGCTCGTGTCCTCATGCATCGGGATTTGACTTTTCTTGGCGAAGGTTACCTCGAATCTCTAGCCGAGGCGTGGGACACTCTTATAAAGATTAGAAAGGTGGAATCGGGTATCGAGGAGGTTGATGAGGAGGCTTTAGTAAAGGAATTTCTCAGGGGGAATGAGCCTTCGGACTTGTCTACAGCGGGGCTCTCTATACCGAAGGTCTTTCCCCGTCAAGAAGAAAAAATGACATTGCTGGTCCGTCTAGGACCGGGTCTCCAGCTCCTCCACCGACTCAATCGACTGGTCGGCCAGCACTTGATCCGTTCGAGCAGCACGTTGATTACGTCCCGGAAGACCCTGGCCTTGACATTCATGTTCTTTCTCCCATTCCAGAGGGCGAGACTCCTCGGACGCTGGAAAGTCAGCATGAAACCGGTATATAACCTTTCTTCTTAAAGTTCAAAGAGTCATCGATTTCGGTGAGAGGTTATTGTATTCTAACGTTTGTCCCTCGTGTTTTTACATAGGCTGCTCTGATCCTGAGCCAACTCCAAGGAGCGATGACGCCAAGGAGGAGAGGGAGAAGGCGAGCGGGGCTATCCAAGCGGGAGATACTCCTGGTCCTGATGCTCAAGTGATTGAGGCGCTTGACGAGGATAAGTCTGACACTTCATCACCCGTCGAAGAAAGTTGTGAAGTTGAGATTACAGGTGCCTCAGGACACACTTCGAAAGTGAGCATGAAGGAGCAACTTGCGGAAGAGAAAAAGAAAAAAGTTGAGATCAGGGTCGAGTCCCAAGTGGTCGAAATTGATGACCCACTGAACAGGCCTTTAAAGGTCATCCTACCCGGTAGGATTAGGCTATAGGAAGTTCCTCCTCCTTCTTTGGACACCCCTTCATTAGCGAGCAAAACGTCCAAGAGAAAACGCGGGGGGGGGGGGGGGGGGGAGAATCATCTGAGAAGCCAAAGAAGGAGAAGAAGACGAAGAAGTAGTTATCCTGCTCGTTCAACGAGAATCAGTCTAGATTGTGTAATTATTTTTATTTATTTTCATAGCCGTTGTAGATAGACTTTTTACCTCGAGTTTGGGAGAAGTTGTAGTAGGACTTCATTTTGAACTAATGAATATAACTTCATTCTTTGTCTTTCAAATGACTTTTGTTGTTCAGCTCACTGCATAACTCGTAGTCGAAATCTGAAACTTTGTGAACTAAATAAGCCCTAGTTCACTTCCATACGACTCGGAGATTTTTTGAATCGCTTATACTCTGATCTGTATTCTAGGAACTCAGAACATTCCAGGCCGCGCTCAAGGGACTTCGGGGATTTCGAAGTGGTTTATACTCTAGTCCACACTCTGGAGACTCAGAGTACTCTTGTCCGCACTTTGGGGGCTTAGAGATTTTTCAGTCGTTTATGCTCTAGTACGCATTCTGGGGACTCAGAGTACTCTAGTCCGCACTCTGGGGACTTAGATATTTTTCAGTCATTTATACTCTAGTCCGCACTCTAGGGACTTAGAGATTTTTCAGTCATTTATACTCTAGTCCGCACTCTAAGGACTCAGAGTACTCTAGTCCGCACTCTGGGGACTTAGAGACTTTTCAGTCGTTTATACTCTAGTCCGCACTCTGGGGACTCAGAGTACTCTAGTCCGCACTCTGGGGACTTGGAGATTTTTCAGTCGTTTATACTCTAGTCCGCACTCTGGGGACTCAGAGGGCTCTAGTCCGCACTCTGGGGACTTAGAGACTTTTCAGTCGTTTATACTCTAGTCCGCACTCTGGGGACTCGGAGTGCTCTAGTCTGCACTCTGGGAACTTAGAGACTTTTCAGTCGTTTATACTCTAGTCCGCACTCTGGGGACTCAGAGTGCTCTTGTCCGCACTCTGGAGACTTAGAGACTTTTCAGTCGTTTATACTCTAGTCTGCACTCTGGGGACTCAAAGTACTCTAGTCCGCACTCTGGGGACTTAGAGACTTTTCAGTCGTTTATACTCTATTCCGCACTCTGGGGACTTAGAGATTTTTCAGTCGTTTATACTCTAGTCCGCACTCTGGGGACTCAGAGTACTCTAGTCCGCACTCTGGGGGCTTAGAGATTTTTCAATCATTTATACTCTAGTCCGCACTCTAGGGACTTAGAGATTTTTCAGTCGTTTATACTCTAGTCCGCACTCTGGGGACTCAGAGTACTCTAGTCTGCACTCTGGGGACTTAGAGAATTTTCAGTTTTGAATGCGTGTTCATACGCCAGACAGAATAATGCAATTTAAACTTCGTCACTAAAATGCGATATATGGTAACAGCAATAGTACATGGAAAAAACGGCTTCAAGCCTTTATTGATCATAACAAATAAAAACAGACTAAATTGTCTTATTACATGCTGACAACTAAAAACAATGAAAGGAACGTAAACTGGAAATAATTACAACTAAAAAGCGAAACAGTTGTGCTAAGTGTAATAACGGCGCAGGTGTTCGCCATTCCATGCTCGGGGGAGTGTCGCGCCATCTACGGTCGCTAGCTTGAAAGTTCCTTCTCCAAGCTTCCGTTCGATGACATATGGACCTTCCCATGTGGGATTCATATGTGACGGGGCTGGAAAGACTCGTTTCAAAACAAGATCGCCCACATTGAAACTTCTTGGTCGGACTTTTTCATTATAATATCGAGCAATTCTGTTCCTATGTGCAGCCGCTCTCAAATCAGCTTCTTCATGTTTTTCATCAACAAAGTCCAGTGATTCCAATAAGAGATTCTGATTCGTCTTGGGATCATAATAGGTTACCCGATGAGAAGGAACTTCAAGTTCGATGGGTATCACAGCTTCAGCGCTGTATGCCAGGGTGAATGGAGTATGGCCAGTCGCGGACTTGTGGGTGGTTCTATAAGCCCAGAGCGCTGTCGGAAGCTCATCCACCCACTTGCCTCTAGCCTTTTCCAAACGTTTCTTTAATATTGACTTAATTATTTTATTTACGGCTTCCACTTGTCCATTTGTTTTAGGGTGAGCGACCGCTGAAAATCTTTTCTCAATGTGATAATTCTGGCAAAAATCTTTAAACTCCCTACTTTCAAATTGAGTCCCATTGTCTGTAACGATAGTTCGTGGGAGACCAAAACGGCATATAATGTTTCATACGACGAAATTGATGAGCTTTTTGGTGGTGATTGTGGCTAAAGGCTCAGCTTCCGCCCATTTGGTAAAATAATCAACTGTAACAATTGCATATTTTGCACCACCTTTAGAAATAGGTAAGGAACCGATTATATCGATCCCCCAAATCGCAAATGGCCAAGGACTAACCATTTGCGTGAGATCCGTTGGCGGAGCTCTTGTGATTTTCGCAAACTTTTGACATCTGTCGCACTTTCTCGCATAGTCTGCAGCATCCCAATTTACAGTTGGCCAATAATATCCATAGCGGAGGCTCTTTTTTGCGAGTGTTTTCCCCCCAGTATGGTCGCTACATTCTCCTTCGTGCACTTCCATCAAAACTCGTTTCACCTCATCATGGGTAATGCACCGGAGTAAGGGAACCGAGAACCCGCTCCGATACATTATTCCATCTTGCATTATGTACCTTGAAGCTTTATGAAGGACTTGTCGTCTCTCGTTCTTTCTATCGGGCAAGGTTCCGTATAGTATGTATTGTTTGAATGGGGTCATCCATGACTCCTTTTCAATTTCTGTTTCTAGAACAAAATCTATCTCCATTTCGTCTACACTTGGAAATTGCAAAACTTGGACGGGAACCAAGCCCATTTGCTGCGCAGCGCCTGTACTTGCGAACTTCGCCAATGAATCAGCCTCCATGTTTTGCTCGCGCGGGACATGGGAAATATCGTAGTATTGAAGGTTCGCTAACAGTTCTTGAACTCGTGCATGGTATGGGGCGAGTCTCTGCCCCTTTGCTTGATAGTCTCCACGAACTTGGTACACTACCAATTGTGAGTCGCAAAAGATTTCAATCGATTTTATTCCGAGTTCCCTGATAAGTCTCAATCCAGCAATCAACGCTTCATACTCAGCTTTGTTGTTTGTGGCTGGGAAATCGAGTTTCAAAGCGTAACAAATTGATCGGTTTTCGGGAGTCACAATAATTATACCAGCCCAAGAATAATGGTTGTTGGATGCTCCATCATTGTATAGCTTCCATCGAATAGGCGGAATAACATCATAATCGTTTGATTCTTCTGACACGGTGAATTCAGCAATGAAGTCTGCCAGTGCTTGCCCTTGTATGGCCCTTCGCTGCAGGTAGGTAATATCGAACTGACTCAACTCGATATTCCATTTTAACATCCTTCCAGAAGTTTCCGGTCACTGGTGTACCTGTCGTAAGGGTTGATCGGTATAAACACTGATCGAGTGTGCCTGGAAATACGGACGTAGCTTGCGTGATGCAATCACCAAGCAGTAGGCCAATTTCTCAATTTTGGGATAATTTTTTTCTGCCCCCGTTATACGTTTACTGACGTAGTATACCGGCTTTTGAACTCGGTCCTCCTCGCGAACCAAAGCCGTACTGATAGCGTGTTGGGACACAGCCAAGTATACATACAATACTTCATGGTCTACAGGCTTCGACAGCACCGGGGGACTTTCCAGATGCCTTACCAGATCTCGGAATGCGTCTTCGCAATCGGGCGTCCATTCAAAATTTCTTTTTCCCTTCTTGATTACATCGAAGAATGGAATACACTTATCTGTGGCCTTGGATATGAATCGACTCAACGCAACTACTTTCCCATTCAAGCTTTGTACTTGCTTTATAGTTCTGGGTACTTGTATGTCTCGGATAGCTTGAATCTTCTCCGGGATAGCTTCGATTCCTCATGCATTAACAATGAAACCCAAAAACTTTCCCGATGCAACACCAAAGGAACACTTCAGTGGGTTGATTTTCATTCCATAATTCCTTAGTATCTCAAACATCTCAGCCAAGTCTCGAATGTGGTCGTTTGACTGTCATGACTTCACGAGCATGTCATCCACATAGACTTCCATTGTTCTACCAATTTGGTCTTTAAACATCCGATTCACCAAGCGCTGATAAGTCGCCCCTGCATTTTTCAGCCCAAAAGGCATCACTACATAACAGAACAGTCCAACGTCAGGGACGAAACTGTTGTGTTCTTGATCTGGAATGTGCATCGGAATCTGATTATATCCCGAGTACGCATCCATACATGATAATAACTCATGTCCTGCCGTTGAGTCGACCAGCTGATCAATTCTAGGTAATGGGAAACTATCCTTAGGGCATGCTTTGTTTAAATCCGAGTAATCAACACAAGTCCTCCATTTCCCATTCACTTTTTTCACTACTACAGGGTTAGAGACCCATTCTGGGTAGAGGGCGTTGCGGATGAACCCATTGGCTTTGAGTTTGTCCACTTCCTCTTTGAGGGCCACAGACCTCTCCAGGTCCATGCCTGTCCTTTTCTGCTTTACTGGAACGTACTTCGGGTCTATGTTCAACACATGACTCGCAATAGCGGGAGAAATCCCGCAAATATCAGAATGTGTCCAAGCGAAAACATCCAGATTCACTCGGAGGAAATCAGTGAGATCCTCGGTCATCGATGGGCTGAGTGGTGACCCAATCTTAAGTACTCACGACGGATCGTCTCGGTTGACTGAAATGTCAACCGTTAGTTCAGCCGGCGCTGCTTTTTCTTCCCTGGGTTCCTCATCATCATCTCTCGGATCTATGTCTCTATAGATCCGACCATGTTGCCCGAGCCAGGGCTCAGGCATTACTTGTCAATTTTCAACAACTCGGTTGTGGACGGGGCTGTCCACAACCTTTCCCTTTTCTCTTCGCTGGGCCTCTCTTAGCTCAGCCATATAGCATGCGCGACCAGTCGCTTGATTGCCATGTACAACACCAACCCCTTTGTCCGTCGGAAATTTCAGAGTGAAACACCACGGGGCCAAAGCTGCCCTGAATTCCGCCAAGGCTGGTCGACCCAGAAATACATTGTATGGAGAATCAACATCCAAAATTATGAAAGGTAGGATTTGCACCCTCCTACGTTCACCTTGCCCTAGTTCAACTGGTAATTCAACATAACCCACCGCATCGGTTACAGCACCATTAAAGCCATGGATACGGGCTTTAGATGGTTTTAAATCTTTCGCCTCCATCTTCATCTGGTCATATGCTTTTTTGAAGATGATATTAACAGAACTTCCACAATCAATCAGAATTCTTTTCACAAATGCTGGCCCAATTGTTGCAGATATGACCATCGGGTCAATGGTAGGAGCCTCCACCTGATCAGCATCTCTGCTCTTGAATACTATATTGTCTGTCATCATGCGTTGCTGCTTAGCAGGGGTCCCATCCTCCACATTCGAACAACATTCAAAATCTGCATGCCTCAAGAAGTTAGCATACCGCTCTATTTCTTGCCAGCTCTTATCTACGGGGTGAGGTCCGCCTACTATCGTGTTTATGACCAGTCTGCCCACGGTCCGAGCAGGCTCCTCAGGGTGACGTGGAGCTGGTGCGTGACCGAGATTGGACGTTCCTTATCCACCCTCTTGAGGATTCTTTACAAACTCCTGCAACTTTTTCTGTCTAATCAACTTTTCTATAGCGTCATGTAGGTGCCTACACTCCTCAGTATTATGCCCGTAAGTCTCATGGAAGCGGCAATACTTCCCAGTCCTCTTTTGCTCTTCAGTAGACTCTTTTGGGCGTGGTTTTCGATATTTGAAAGTATTACAAGTTGACAGGTAAATATTTTCCAAAGATGCATTCAGAGGAGTGTACTCGTTGTAAGTTGGGATCCTTGGTTTCCACTTTCCAGCTTCCCTTTTCTTTCCGGGATTTCCCCTACCGGATCCTTTAGATTGTTCAGTCTTGTTTTGAACATTGACTTGTACCTTTCCAGAATTGTCACCGGATTGTTTCACAGCGATGTTACTCTATACAGCCTCCTTGCCATGTACCGGTGCATTATCTTGCCTCGTCCACCTAGCTTCCTACCTTCTTATAAATTGGTGTGCTTTTGAATAAAAACGTTCTAGCGTAGTTGGGGGCTTTCCCGCCAGCCAGTCTCCAAACTCTGAGTCCGGATTTACCCCTCGTATCACGGCCATTACAATAGCATGGTCGTTGGGGTTGCTAACTTCAGTTGCGGAAACATGAAATCTTTGTAAGTACTCTTTCAACGACTCCCTTGGAGCCTGAATCACACTGGACAAGGACATTACATCCTTGGGACGAGTGGCATGAATCCTGAATTGTTCCACAATTTCATCGCTAACTCATCAAAGCTGGAGATAGTTCGCGGAGGAAGTCGGGTGAACCACATGGTAGCGACTCCAGCTAAAGTTATTGGGAAACATCTACACTTGGTTGCATCGTTCGCTCTACCGAGTCCATCATCCATTCATACCTCATCACATGCTGTCGGGGATCAGTCTTTCCTTCATAGGCCGGAATAGTCGGCATGTTAAACTTCCTGGAGTACTCGGCCTGTAAGATAACATTTGTAAACGGAGTATGACTCACGGATACCCCCCAATCATCATTTGATAAGCCTTGATTCTCTTTCATCAACTGTCTGACCATAGCTGACAGGTCTGGGGTTTGTATGGAAGATGGCAGGTTGGTGTGTCTGTCCTGTGAGACCGTTCTGGTCGGTGTCTTCTCCATTGGCGATCTACCAAGTGTGTATCCTGGAGACCAACAGCATTAAGACCTTGGTGTGTCGGCTGTCCGGCTTCCACTCGCACTCCAGATCCTAAGTTTCCCATTCCAGCTTGAGTGTGATTTTCTTGGTGTAAGTGAGGAGCCATTGCTCCAGGTAGAGAACCCGGACCATCCCTGGTTGATCGATCAGCATCACATGTCTGTGTTGTCTCTGTTCTATGACGTCTACGCCTGGGAGGTTCATCAGACAAAGCAGAGCTGTTGGATGAGGAATAAGGAGCGGGGCTTCCTCCAGCATTCTGATGCAGTTGTTGAGTAAGCTGAGTCATAAGGTTGGCGTTGGATTGGATCTGTTCGCTGAGTTGTCTCCTGCTTTCCATGAGTTCTCTCATTAGCTCGTTGAACTCTGTCCTAGTGACAGCTTCCATCTAGTTTTGGGCGGCCATAGTTCCCGCGCTAAGATTAGCTTGTTGATTACTAGGTCCTATTTGCTGGACGCTGGCAGTCTCATTGACGTCCGCGTTATGAGAGGCTGATCTGGTACGAGGTCTTCCCATTACAGAGTTATTGGTAGAAACTCTGAGTAGAATCAACGGACTTCTTATGAATGACTTGGATCTCCTTCGAAGGATTTCTTCAATCCAGTAGCTACAAAGTAGATCCTAATGACCTGAGAATGCTGCTCTCAGTGAAAGCACCAAAATGTTAGCGCCAAAATTGGCCACTAACACCCAAAGAGAGTTTTGTGTAGAGAAATTAATGAAGAAGATAAATTAAAACAGAGGGATGCAAGCTAAATTAACTGCAGAGAATAAGAACACCAGATTTATAGTGGTTCGGCATAACTGCCTACGTCCACTTTGAGTTTTTAATCTTTATTACTTTTACAAGTAGTTGAATACAGATACAATCCGTACACTAATGACTTGAATACAACTTTGAACTGAAAAGAATGAGTCTTGAAAGCGGTAGAGTCTCCCTAGTGTTCTCCCCAAAAAAAAAGGTCCATTTCATTGTGCCCATGCCCTTCTATTTATAGACGAAGATGGGTTGGACTTCCCTCATGGGCCTAGGAATAACGTAGCTTGGCCCGTGGTAAGTAACTTCTGCGCACCGAGCCATAGATGTCGAACGGCAATTTCCGAGCGAGGGGAGGTGTGCCGAGCGAGGCCTCAGTGCCGAATGACATTCGTATGCCGAGCCACACACCTAGGCCGAACAACCTTTCTATGCCGAGCGAGGTGAGATGCCGAACGACCCCTCTATGCCGAATGAGGCAACATGCCGAGCGAGGTGAGATGCCGAATGACCCCTCTATGCCGAACGAGGCAACATGCCGAGCGACCCTGTCATGCCGAACGAGGTGAGATGCCGAACAACCCCTCTATGCCGAACGAGGCAACATGCCGAGCGACCCTGTCATGCCGAACGAGGTGAGATGCCGAACGACCCCTCTATGCCGAACGAGGCAACATGCCGAACGACCATGTCATGCCGAACAAGGTGTGATGCCGAACGACCCCTCTATGCCGAACGAGGTTACATGTCGAGCGATGCTTTATGTCGAGCGGGGGGAGGTGTGCCGAGCGATGCTCTATGTCGAGCGAGGGGAGGTGTGCCGAACGATGCATGTGCCGAGCCTCTTGTTACATGGTCAAACAACCGGGGTAACATAATTAGTTTATAATATTTTATAAATTAATTAAATCATGTGGTTTTCAAAGAATTCATCATTACGGTTGTGCGATTCAAAGGTATAATTTAGTCAGCAATTAATATTGAACAATTTGAATATTACTATTCACACGTTACCTTAGCTAGTGGTGTGACATTTTGGCTATATTTATCGCCTACACATCCTTTGGTAAAATCCAATTTTACTTATTATAAGCGATACCTGAAAGAGACGATTATTAACACCAATTCTCTCCATCGGAACTAAATCACTTCAGACTTATGGAAGTTGGTTATAGACAAAATTCCAATGTCGTCTGTAATAAACTGTATATTCCAAACATAAAGTCCTTGGTTCAATAATAACAATTATTATTAATCGAGCTACTCTAGCTAATTATTTTGACTTTGAGTTAAATTAAGTTGACCATGATACTAACCCTATATAACTGAGGAGACAAATCATCTCTTGAATAGTGTTTCACTTCTAATATTTCCAACCAACATAACTATAGTCGTTCAATGGATGGTGTGCCATGATTTAAATATAATCAAAGCGTAGCTTTCAAATTGAAGATCAATAGTATTCAATTCAAGAGAACAGTGTAAATTAGTCACTTCGATATTTTCTATTTGACCTTAAATATATTAACCAACAGAAAAATTATCGAGTGAGCCATTCCATAGTTATCCAATAACTATCAGTACGTCACCCCTTGGTGCCTTCAGTAGTTATGAGTAATAGACTATCCAACATTTAGAGAGCATTACGTACTCTAGTCTCGATGGATGTATCGATATCCAGTCTCGATATATCTTGACTAGGAATATTTAGAACGATATGTTTATTTTCATTATGATAATATCTCTTGGTTACAACATTTTGTAACTACTATCACTATACATACCATTTATGGATTTTCCATTAAATACACTTTTAATTAAGTTAATTAATTAATTTAACACATTATATCAAGTATATAATAGAAAAAACACCATTTATATCGTACAAGATTAGTTATCGAGTTAGATATATATAACAAATTACATAATTGTCGTTAAGTCATACCCTTAAATCTTTCAATCTTTCACTTGCACTGAAGTCAATTTTGGTATCTCATTCCACCTTATCCAATCAGGTCAGTCCATTAGTGAACGGGTATGTTATTATGTTTCAATTAGCTACTATGTCAATCAATTCTCTCTGATGCTGATAACTATCTTTATCTTGTGGAACAATTTGGAGTATATCTCTTGACTTCCAGTGAGCGTTATGTTCTGTTATGAACTATATCATGACATTATTATCATATAATCATATTGTGGGATTTTCAATATTTGGAATCTTCCTCGGCTCAGCTATAAATTTGTGCATTTATTATGTATATACATTTCTTATATTGTGGTGCTATTCAAGGCGATGTGCTTAGCCCTTTATTGAATCAACCACAATCTCTCATTTGGAGCATTTACAACTTAAAACTTATTAACCAAGCTTTAACCATGAATTTTATATTGACATCCTAAACTCAAAATACATATGAAGTGCGAGTCTGAATACTCTTTCATAAGAAGTTCGTTGTTTCTAAAAAAATTATCCTACATTTCGTAAATACACAAGAACACTTTAAACTACCATTTAGTGAACATAATTTGGATTTGATATTTTCTCCATATATCAAATATATAAACAAATCACGATATTGTAGATAACATAATATGTTTGGTAATTCCTATTGCTAATGCATAAGGAATCCATCTTACATGTTTCTTATTAGGCATTTTAATAAGGTGTTTCTGTATATTGTCTTGGACATTACCAATGTCCTTTATACTCACTATAAAAGACATCATTTGCAAATCTAACATCGAGTATTAAAACAACTAAAAGCTGATTTTAACACAAGAGTACATCATTAACAATCAACAACGTGTTGTTTTCTTATATTTAGAAATATCAATGTACCTTCAACGTTCTTTCTTATGGACAAACGTTTTCTCTCCATTTTGATTGAAATCAAAATATTTGATATTTCTATCAAAATACTTATTTTGATGTTTGTCAAAGGATACTTTCATATCTGTTCTTGGATCATATCCAAAACCCACAAATTCAATATTGCTTCTACTGACTTCAAGATACTTTGGTTATTATGTGCAGATAGTCTAGTCTAAATTTTTATTTAGAATTTTCTGTTTCAACACATATATGTACCAAAACACAAGTCATACAAGGTGATCATTTTGTAAGTAGAATCCAAATCAACTTGAGCACATTGAATGGAGAATTTGTTGTGCTAATTTCAACAATTGAAATTCACGATTTTATTCTTATCAATGTGGCTCACCATATTCCAGCTGCATTTTCCTTTCTCTTAAAGTTATATTTGCGATCGATGGATCATATCGCTTTGGGTCCAACTATCAAAATCATATTTTGATAATGTACTTGGAATCTATTTCAGATTTGTGCATCGTACCATATTATAGAGTCAATACTCTTAATGGTATAACTAAAAAACTAAGGATTATTTATTCCTGGTATTGATAAGAAACTCATAGTTTCTTCTTCAATGTACAAGAATAATCATTATACAATCTAATGTTATGCATTCATTTACATTTTGTTAATTTCATCTCATCCCTTGTAATCGGTTTTATTCTTGGATAGTATCCAAATCCATTTTACTACTAATAATTTATTAAAGAAATTCCTTTGCTATAAAGTTGGTACTTCTTGAAACAACAATTATTTCCTATTATGTAACATTCCACCATTTTGACCCTCAGAAGTATACACTAATACATCCACGATATTCACATGGCGAACAACCAAGTGTCGAAAAGGCGGATGGTTAAGGGAAAGAAGAAGAAAGAAGACAAGAAGAAACTAAACAACACAGAATCTCACATTGCATAATATATAATATAGCAATGATCTTTACAAAAGAAAACATTTATATACATACATCCATCAGAGTACTGGCCTATCTCTACCTGGATAGTTACAACACTTATCCTTACAATTTTTGATAAATAAGACAAATCATGCCGCGGAACAAAAAGAAATATGTAGATACACCTTGGCCTCTAGCTCGTCTCTTGAGCTCCAATGCATATAAAGCTAATCTGGAAAATATGCTCAATCTGACACAAGCATTATAAGAAAACAACGCCCGGATCAGGCTAGTAAAACCAGCTTGAGAAACTCAAATCACAAGGAATTTTATTATAACTTATAAAATCCTTTAAAATCAAAGGTATCTCGTAAGACCACGCCGCACATAAACACGGCCAGGTTTTTACCTTACAATAACTAAAACATTTTCTGTTATAAAATCCACCGATATTATAATAATATCTAAGGGTTTAAACTAAATATATCAAGTAGCTATGACGTGTGTACATGACATCAATAATAAGTATACAATCAAAACCGAAGGTGCTTATTGGAGAATGAGTTTCCAACAAATGGCAAGGTACGAGACTACCTTTTGAAAATATGTACACCTTTAGATAAAATGTAAAGTGAGATCGAAAACCTTTCGATCTTTGCTAACACAGGACCGGCCTACCCCTTACTGGATAGTATCAAATATGATTACCCCTTGGTTGTGATCAATAACCATAATGGGCCCCGAAGCATACATAGAGATATCGACACTAGATCTTGGCAATGATCATACCTTAATGGGAGCGACCCACATAGCTATGCTGCATCTCCCCTATTTTTGCCATTCCCAAGTGTGAGGATTAAGAGGCCACGATTACTTTTCCTTATAGCAGACCATCTTGGAATGCTAACACTGCTCTCCAAGTAGAAATGCAATGTTAGCATTCATCCATACAAGTTCGTTCTAGGTCTGAACGAAATCAAAGGCACTACCTCTACTACATCCATTTTGGAATCACCCTGAGGATTAGTAGTAAGTAGCCCTTGCACTTCAAAGAGCACCATCTTCAATCATCTTCAAGATGTTTTCCATTCGAACGCATATGTTGGCTTGAAGTGGTTTTCGGATAACATATCTGATCGCGATCTCTCCGAACCCACAACCGATACGGTAAACTCAACCCTGGTTCTTTTGGAAATAATCAGACAATATATTGGAGCAGGGATCACCCCCTAACCATTTAAGTAGATGGATCTTTCTATCATTTGTCCTAAGAGAACAAAACGAGATTTATACGCACGATACAACATCATTGAAGATGACTATGCCATATAACTCACATGTTTCTCCTAGATATTTCCAGAGTTATATTTTAGTCCAGATTTGATAGTCGGTTATTTCACTATCAAATAAACAAACAAGCAACAATCCAAAGATTTAATTACCTATAGAAACCATTAAGCCTCAAAATAAGTTTTCATTTATTTAAATCTATTTTCAAAACGCTTACCAAAACATTCATATACTTATCTCATTGACATAAGTATTCACAAAACATTTGTGAAAGCTTGCATATTTGAAAATCATATTAAAAGGATCAAACAACAATATTTAAATTAGAGATAAGGATTACCCCAAACACTATTCCTTGGTTTTAAGCATGGAACGAGAATTCCACGCCAACGTAATTAAAAAGCTCATTTAAGGGAAACCCCATCTCAAATTCTTTTATAAACTTGTTAAATAAATCCTTTTAATAAATCTCTTTCGTTTATATAATCCCCTTTTTGCTTAAATTCTAAATCCATTTATAAAACTCTTTTGCAAATACACAAATGATTTATAAAACTCTTTTATAAATCTCCAAAATATTTTGTAAAACCTTTTTATAAATCTTTAAATCATTCATAAAACCTTTTTATCAATATCCAAAATCATTCCTATAATCTTTTTATAAATCTCCAAAATCATTTATAAAAACTTTTTTTAAATCTCCAAAATCATTCGTAAAACCTCTTTTATAAATCTCCAAAATCATTTGTAATTTTTTTTATAAGTCTCCCAAATCATTTATAAAAACTCTTTTATAAATCTCCAAAATCATTTAAAACACTTAGCTTTAGATCGATATAGAACTAAATTCAATTTGAAAACCCTAATGTTAGAAATTTGCAATAGAGGCTTAGTGACCACAATGGCACCTAAATCAAGTTAGGATTTATTTGAATTTGTCTTTTAAATCACATAACCGTTATAAAGACCCATTTTTTCGACCCTCAAAAATCGACACTAATACATCCTCGGTATTCACGTGCCGCAAATCCAAGTGCCGAAGAGGTAGTTCTCTAAGGGTATGAAAGAAATAAAGACAGAACAGAATCTCACACGAATGAAATAACATATATTATTTCGGCAAATAATCTTTACAGCGAAATTTTTTAAATACATTTGTCAGAGTTAAACATGGACAATTATAAATATCTGTCCTTACAAATGCGAAATACCATAGAACACTAGTGTGGTGAAAGAGGTAATAGTCTACCGAAGAATCTTCTAATTCCATGCTCCAAGCACTTCGAAATTTCTTCTAACTAAACCTGACTACTAGGCTGCCCAAAAAAATTGGACCCCCAGAGTTTAAGGGAAAAGAAAATAAACTCTGGTCAGTTATAGGACTGGTGTGAGAAACTCAAAATATGGATATTTGAAAACAAAGGGTATCTCATAAGACCACGACACACATAAATATGGAATGAGTTTTTACCTTATGATAAACAAAATCTTTACAATGCAAAATCAGGTAATATTATTTTTAAATGACATTCTTTTGAAAATACTTTTCAAATAAACTTATGAATCTTTGCCGAAATTATTACATTAATTAAATTCCAGCATACTAGCTACAAAGTAGGTTCTACAATCAAATCCGAAGGTACTTATTGGAGAATAGATTTCCATACAACGATAAGGTAATGGACTACCTTCCGATAGTACATCTCTAGAAAATGCACCTAAGGGTCCAACCTCTACCAACACAGAACCGGCGTAACTTTACCATAGATAGTACCGAATACACTATCACCCTAGTCATTCTCGAACTATTTGTAATGACCCGCAAATTTATCACTTTGATCAATTTTATTTATTTTTAAAAGTTATTCAAATAAAAGGTTGATAATACAAATAATATTGTTTTGAGTGATAATAAGTAATAGTAATCTAATTTTGAATAAATATTTACAAAAATATTTCCCTCGAAATTTAAATCAATATAATGGTCGAAAACGGTTTTATCGATAGCCAGCTCTATAATTGAAAAACGTCGTGCAAAGAGCTGGATACATACACTTATTTTTATAATTGAACAAGAATATGAAATAAAATTAATTATTTTATTTTTGGAAATTAAATGTATTTATGTCATCACCAATAATGGCATCGTATTTAAATATATGAATTTAAATTGAGATTTAATGATTTAATAATTATTTTAATTATTCAAATAATTATTGTAAATGAGGATAATTCATTTTTAATAGTTACAAAGTGATAATAAATCATTTATAATAGTTTTATAAAGATTGGCAAATTTTATCGCACTTTGACAAATCAACATCGTATTTTTACAATTGGGTTTTAATATTATTAAATATGGGTTTATAAGTCAAATACACCTATTTTAATTATTTAAGGAGGATAACAAATCAATTTTCAAGTTTTGTTTACTTAAATAAATAGTTTAACAAAAACGTCAAAATGTAACCGTAAAACATTTTATCGAAAATCAACGTTTTGTTCAACAAAAGACTGTCACGACGTTGTATCACCTTTATTTACATATACATATACACATATTTAAATAGGATAAGTATTAAATAAGTCACTAAAAAAGATTACTTTTCCTAAACAAGTTTGGAAATTTCTAGAATTCATTAACAAAAAGTAAACACTAAAAGACAAATATGTCAAAATCAAATCTAAACAAAAATATTATTTTATTTTACTTAATATTTAAGTGATTAAAACATAAAGTGGTGAAGTGAAAGGTGATGTTAAGTGTTGAAAAAATGTAGTTTTCTTAAAGATGATGTAAGGGTATTTTGATCATTTCACATAATAATAATTTATTCCAAACTTTTTTCTATAAGTACCTACCACTTCTTTCACAAATTCCACACACTTTCCATTCTTCTTCTCACTTTTTCTAAGCTTCATGATCTTCTACCTCTCTTCTCTAATGGCATCCAAGCCATAGAAAAAAATTAGAAAGAAATAATATCGAAATATATACAAAATATACAAAATGAAATCGATATCCATTCGCCTCAAGACCAAACTTACTATTTTTCATATTTTACCTCTTCTTCTCATGGTTATAACTTCCCCAAAACTAATCTAAATTGAGAAATTCTTTTCTTTAAATTCAAGAGAATTGAATTGGGTGCAACTTTTTAGTTGACCACTTCTTCTCATTCCAAGTTTAGCTACACTCTAAACTCCATTCTTTCAAGTGTATTCTCAAGCACATTTTAAGGCCGAAAATACCTCTTTTTCATTCAAGTACAACTCCTCAAAAACAGATCCAAATGAAGTAACTCTTTTTTTAGAACCATGTATAATTCCAGTGGCTATAACTTTCATTCATAGTTCTTCTTCTAGTTTTGAGTCTAACTATGTCAAAATTCCACTTTTTTACATCGCACTTTGGGGCTGCATTTTTACGAATCCGAGAATACCCCCTCTTCTTTTGATCATAACTTCCTCAAAATAAATCAGAATCGAGTGTTTCGATTCTTTAAACCACAGAGAAAAGAATTTCCTACAACTTTCATGTTGACCACATTTCCAAATTCAGAGAGTAGAATGTTCAAAAACCAGAGAGAAGATGACCTATTTTTCGGATATAGTTTTGAGAATTCAAGGTCAAAACTCCACCACTTCTTCTCTATACTTTTGGCCAACCTTCATCTCAAGCCATGGTCGAGCACTTAGAAAAAAGAAGAAGTTGTTTGGTAATGTTTAAATGGAGTATGAAGTAGTTAGTGAAGCGTGGATTAGTTTGAATATTGGGAGGAAGTGAAACAGTTTGGTTATTGGTGAGAACTCTAACTTTAAACCGTTATAAGTAGTTATAAATGTTTAACATAATTATTTGGATGATAATGATGTTTGGATGTTGGGTTGATGAATGTTTGAAAAAGTAGTTAGTAACATAAAACTAAAAGTGAGAAACTCCTAAATTATAGTATTATATGCTATTGGATGTTTTATATGTTTAATTGTGATTGTTGACGATGGTTATTTAATATGAATGTTGAATATATGTGCAAGTCATGGAAATACACGTCGATAAGCACAAAGGAAATCACTTTCCTATATTAAATGAATTGGTGTATATGGATGTTAAACCTCTTGAAAATGGTTTAAAAATGAGTTTGAAATGTTTTATAAACATACGGAAGTGTTTTGGTGAAGTTTGAAAGGTAATAGAAATTTAGTCAAAAATAGGCGCGTCGCGTAACGGCAGTTCGCGATTTCGCGCCATAAAAGTCAAACGAGTATATATAATGGAATTTAGCTTGGAATTCTTGATGTGCATATTTTTACCACTATATTTAATCTAATTAAATTAAATAAATGATTATATTGGGTTTTTAACTTGTTTAAACCAAAATTCAAATTATTTTCAAATCGTCATATATTCATCTTCATATAGGGGCAAAATGGTCATTTTTGTGCATATATTAATTTGAGAAAATTTAATTGGAAATTTCTATATTATTTTGTAGGAATTTGGCTTCATATACAAGTGGTCTCATGAGGATATATGATTGCACAAGAGTGAATACAAAGGAATAAAGATGGAAATAATTCAAAGTCATGATATTGGAGGACCCCACCTACCCATCTACCTTCACGTACAAATTAGAGGCTAATGCACATGCTAATAGAGTTTAAAGCTTCATGCATGCTTAAATGGTGATTATTTGATACTAATGATTACTTGGCCTCCACACTTCCTAAGAGGGTATTTCGGGTAGTTCCCAAAAAAGTGAATTAGAGTTTCTAACTTGTATAAATACCCCTTATGTTTCATGTAACCCCTCTCTCTCTTTTAGGCTCTTCCTCTTTAGTTTAGCTTAGGATCAAAATAAAAGAAAGCCCTCTTTCTATTTTCATGGCTACTTAGCCATTTTTTATTTCATGTCATTTTCCTCTTTTTTTGTGCAATGTTAATTAGTGTTTTATTTTACTTACATGCTCTCTTTCTTTCATGCTAGTAGTATATATGTCTTGTTAATTAGTTCTTCTTTCATTTAGCTCTCTTTTTCCTCTCCTTTTTGTTTCATGTTGCAAGCTCCTTGTGTTGATATGATAACACAAATGAGAGGCTAATCTCTTCAATTTAGGGGTAATGAAGCTCTCTAATCATGTAGCTTCAACATTTTGATCATTTATGTTCTCTTTTTGTGCTTAATGGAAACATTTGAAGTGGTTTAATGTTGTTGTTTAGCTTTGAATTTGAAAGTCTATGTTGTTTATAACAAATAGGCTATGCTTAAACAAACAAAACACAAATTGTCTCTTCATCTAAATATGGTTATGGCAAAGAAGTGAATGTTGAAATTAAAATTTGATGGCCTATATTTCTAAACAATAGTTAATAGACCATGCTTAAATTAGATTTTGCTTGTAACTTTGTTGTCATATTTCATGAGAGTTAAATGTCTATTAGTGGTTGTGTTATAGTTTGATGGTTTATATTGGGCTAATTAATAACACAAATATACTATACTTATGATAAGCACATCAACTAATCTCACTAATGACCAAAAGAGAGATCATAACTTCATTTTGTTGATTTATGTGATCTAGAGAGTGGAAATTACCTCTAAATTGTCTTCTACTCTCATATTTTTATCACTTTCTTTTTGTTAATTTTCTCATTTTCTAGTTTAATTCACTCTTGACTTTGGTTTAATTTGATTGAATAGGAAATTTAAAATCAACAATTCCCTACGGATCGATCTGTACTCGCCACGTACTAGAATTATATGCCGTGTGCTTGCGGTTTAATTTTTGTTATAAATTCGCTCGACGGATATCTAACCGATAGAATTCCCATCGATGAACAATTCTTTAAGATAAGAATTTTTCGAACTATATATCTGTAGTTTTCAGACAAAGAAAGAAAATCGAGATTTTGATAAGTAGATTTTGAAATATGGGTATAACAAGTTTTTGGAAATATCGTGGTTTTGTAGTTTGAAATCCATAAAAGAATTTCTTTGACAATGATATTTTAAATTTGTTTAAAAATATAAAATAAATTATAAAAATATTTTAAAATGTTTTAAAAGTGACTTGAGTTATAAAAATGAAGTTTCAAATGATAAAAAGTCGTTCTGATCAATATAGCTTTAAAAGCACTTTTCGCAGCACTTTTCTATAGCTTTTGAAATAAAGTTTTAAACACAACTATTCTTTTCCAAATCTTTTGTAAATGTTTTTAAATGATTAATAAGATTTTCTAAAGATGATTTTGAAGGATTTATGGAATGTTTAAATGTTAAATGGTTTAGAGTCGATCAAATAACTTGACCGCCTTATGGGTGTCAAAGAGATAATGTCTAGGCTTGGGTTTGGAAAACCAGTTTTGTGCTCTCCCTGCCTATCCGGACTGGCCCGACGGAGTGGATACTAAATTTTATTTACTCGTATCAAAAGTTTCTAACGTATAAAGGATATAATTTTTCGAATTTAAACAACTTGAATTCTATAGAGAGAATCTTCTTATACTTGGTGTTAAATTACCCAGTTTCGCTGTTATTCCACCTAGAGTACTATTCGAGTTTTGAATTAAGAATCTTTGTTAAGATTTAAATGAAATGATTTTGGAAATGTTTTCCTAAGTGAAAAATGCAATGGTTTAGAATTATTACATGATTTAAAAAGGTTTGAAGTAATCAAAGAATTTGAAAAGAGAGGTTTAATGATTCTATATATACCGAAAAGAAGTGTTTTAAAGTTATATATCTCTAAAAGATATTTTTGATAAAAGGAATGAAATAATCAAATATTATACACCTATTTACATGACCTCTTTTATCGAGGTTGGTTTGAAGGAACCAGGATTGGATCTGGGTAATTCCTATCCGAAAACCACTTCGAACCAATTTACGTATTTGAAGTGAAACATGTTTAAGACGAAGATCATTGAAGACGAAGATCTTCATGATAAAAGGCTACTTGCCACTAGCCCCTCGAGGTGAAATTTACCATATTATATATTTATGGTGGCAAGTGGTGCTCCGTTATGAAAATCTTTGAAATTGCAAGGACTTAACGCTACTTATCTTAGGCTGATTCCCAAAACAGGATGCGGTGGGAGGAGTGCCTTCGGTTGCGTTCTGTCCCAGAACGAACTTGTATGGATGAATGTCTGACATTGCATTTTAAAATCATATTAATTGATCTCTATAAACGTATCATCTACTTGGTGGCGAAGAAGGCAACTTCTCTTAGCTTAACACCCTTTCCTAAGATGTATGAGCTTGGGAGTTATACGGTTGTAGAAATCAGTTGTGTGATTATGGAATGGCGATGTGGATTTCAAAGAGAAAAGATGAAGTCTATGTGAAAGGTTATCGTTACCTCAGGCCTCACACCCAGAAATGACCAAAATAGGGTAGATGCAGCAAGGCTATATGGTTCGCAACGGTTAGGGTATGATCATCCCCTTTGAGATATATTTATTCTTGCTATGACATCGGGTATTAAATTAATGTGGTGTATACGAAGAGAGCTCTTGGCTAAGTCGGTAATGACCGGGGTAAAGACATATTCGGTACTATCTAGAAAGAGGCAGGCTGGTCTTGTGTTGTTAGAGGACCATCGGTTGGGCCTCGATACATTCTTTTAGAGATGTACTGTCGGAAGGTAATCCCCCCACCTAGTCATTTGTATGAAAATCCATTCTCCAATAAGTGCCTACCATTTTGTTTGTAGAACCCACTTTGTGGCTAGTATGCTGGAATTTAATCAATGTAATAATTTCGGCTAAGATTAATAAGTTTACTTGCAAATGTTTCAAAGAAATGTCATTAAAAATAATATCAAATGTTATTTTGTGTAGCAAATGCTTGGTTATCGTAAGGTAAAAACCCATTCCGTGGTTATGTGCGGCGTGGTCTTATGAGATACCTTTTTGTTTTCAAAATTCATATTTTTGAGTTCTCACAACAGTCCCATGACTAACTCTGAGTTTATTTTCCTTTCTTTTTAAACTCCGGATGCTCTAATTTTTCTAGGCAGCCTAGTAGTCAGGTTTAGTTTAGAAGAAATCTGTATGGAGCTAGAAGATTTCTCTAAAGATTGTTATCTATTTCCACCACACTCTTGTGCTATAGTATTTCACATTTGTAAAGATAGAAATTTATAACTGTCCATGTTTAGCTCTGATAAATGTATTTAATTTCCATTGTAAAGTTTATGTTGGAATAATATATGTTATTCCATTCGTGTGAGATTCTGTTTTGTCTTTATTTTCTTTCTTACCCTTGAGAATCCGCCTCTCTAGCACTTGGATTTGCGGCACATGAATACTGAGGATGTATTAGTGTCGATTTCCGAGAGTCGAAGAGACGAGTCCTCACATTTGGTATCAGAGCGCAAGGTTAAGCGAGAACCTTGGCTTTGGTGGGGTAAAGTCTCACTGGAGATAGGGTTAATAATACCCTAGAATGAGTTTAACAGTATTATATATGAGCACGTATTTGTTAATGATATATACAAATGATTTTGGTTTTGAAAATTTGTAAACAAAATAATTTTACCTAGGATTATATTTTGAATATAAAGAATATTTTTCAAGTAATATAGTTATTTTATTAAGGAAAGGATAATACTTAGTTATTATCATTAATTGAGGGGTTGTTTAATTTAAATGTTTAAATACGAACACCTCGTGAATTTAGTTTCACAATTTGACTATGGGATATTAAGTAATAATGTTCGTTTAAGATTAAAGAAATTTATTTAAGATAAATAAATCTTATTAATATGTTTTATATAAGTGATTTTATAAATGGATTTATAAAACGTGCTTTATAAAGGAATTTTTGAGAATTTAAATTCTGGTATTTCTAAAAGGAATTTCAAATGATTTTTGGAAAAGGAATAATAATAATATTATTTCTAAAATGGATTTTTGAAAATTAAAAAAAATCTTATGATTAATTAATTCGGGTGGCTTAAAAGTAACTAAAAAAGGGGCAGGAGAGGTGTTCGGATGGTAAACACTTCTCTTAAGTATTATCCTTCAAGTTAATGGAATATATGATACTATTGGTTGTACCCAGTTCCTTGGTATCATTTTGAGTTACTTCATCAATATAATTTTCTAAAGTTAAAAAGGATAATGTGAATCATTAATTGATAAATTTATTGATGGTTGTCAATTTTTATCTAAGCATATTATCTTAATTTATAAGCATAGGTATGTTTTGATCTTTAAAAGAAATTGTTAAGGTTATTAATGAATGGTTTTGGATTTATAGTAAATGATGTTTTAGCAACATTCGTTTTTAAACCCTCGAATGACACTTTGGAAGAAATCTTATGGGAATATTTAGATCTTTAATAATGGGATTTTAAAGATAATAACAAGTATTGGAGTCTTTCTTAAAAAAATAAAAAATATTATAATCAACATGTTATAAAAAGAGAAGTTCATTATAACAATGTTTTGGTAGTAATTGTTTTAATCTCTTTGATTTTATTTTAAAGGTAAGAAAACAAAACTTGTTAAATATACTTATAACTTTTGAATAAGTATATAAATACTTTTCAAGTATCAAAATGGGTATAAGTAAAGATAACATATATAAAAGAAGTTTTAATTAATAAAAGATTATTAATTAATAAAGTAAGTTTTAACTAATAAAGAAAGTTTTCACATTTGATATTGGTTGAAGGAAGTTTATCGTAATTTATCAAATTTAATGAACTATTTTGAAAATGATTTTTCTAGAAACCATTAAGATATGTTTAGAAATGTATTATAATAAAAAGATATTTATCTTTTGAAAAGAAATGTATTTTAAGTAGAAATATTTTAAAATAAAAATGTAAAATGGTTATGTATAAAGAAGTATCTTTATAAAAGTTTGAATAAAGAATGAAAGTTTTATGAAACGTTTCATTAAAAAATTTAAAAGATTATTAAATTCATATGAAGTATGTGGATTATTTCATCGCACGGTTTAATCTAAGATTCGAGTGCAGAACTTTGATGTGTTTGACACTTATCTGAAAAAAGATTTACCATTCAATTCTTGACGATGAACATTGATGAGGGTTGGTGGTTAGATACTTGAGTTTTCTATCATAGTTGAGAGCTATGCAAGGAAAACTAAAATTCTGAACAGAAAACCCGGTCAGAGTCCGCACTAAAGGATCAAGGGATCAATGCAAGTTTGGAGGTAAAGTTGTGAGATTGAATCAGATATTATGTATGGATGATCTATATACGTCGTACGGGTGTAAGTTTAAAAATAAATTTTTGGGAAAAACCTTTGGGTTTCTGTTTTGGGTAATTTCGGGGACGAAATTCTTTTTAGAGCGAAAGTCTGTAACGACCCGCAAATTTATTACTTTGATAAATTTTATTTATTTATAAAAATTATTCAAATAAAATGTTGATAATACAATTAATATTGTTTTGAGTGATAATAAGTAATAGCAATCTTATTTTGAATAGATATTTACAAAAATATTTTACTCGAAATTTAAATCGATAAAATGGCCAAAAACTGTTTTATGGGTAACCGGCTCTGTAATAAAAAAACGTCGCGCATGGAGCTGGATAACTATACTTATTTTTATAATTGAACAAGACTTTGAAATAAAATTAATTATTTTATTTTTGGAAATTAAATGTATTTATGTCATCACCAATAATGGCATCGTATTTAAATATAGATTTAATGAATTTAAATTGAGATTTAACGATTTAATAATTATTTTAATTATTCAAATAATTATTTTAAATGATGATAATTCATTTTGAATAGTTATAAAGTGATAATAAATCATTTATAATAGTTTTATAAAGATTGACAAATTTCGTCGCACTTCGACAAATCGACGTCGTATTTTTACAACTGAGTTTTTATATTATTAAATATGGTTTTATCAGTCAAATACACTTGTTTTAATTATTTAAGGAGGATAAAGAATCAATTTTCAAGTTTTGTTTACTTAAATAAATAGTTTAACAAAAACGTCAAAATGTGACCGTAAAACATTTTGTCGAAAATCAACGTTTTGTTCAACAAAAGATTGTCACAACGTTGTTGCACCTTAATTTACATAGACATGTACACATATTAAAATAGGATAAGTATTAAATAAGTAACTAAACAAGATTACTTTTTCTAAACAAGTTTAGAAATTTCTAGAATTCATTAACAAAAAGTAAGCACTAAAAGACAAATATGTCAAAATTAAATCTAAAAAAAATCTTATTTCATTTTACTTAATACTTAAATGATTAAGACATAAAGTGGTGAAGTGAAAGGTGATGTTAAGTGTTGAAAAAATATAGTTTACTTAAAGATAAAGTAAGAGTATTTTGGTCATTTCACATAATAATATTTTATTCCAAATTTTTTTCTATAAATACCTACCACTTCTTTCACAAATTACACACACTTTCCATTCTTCTTCTTCTCTCTTTTTCTAAGCTTCTTAATTTTCTTTCTCTCCTCTATAATGGCTTCCAAGCCATAGAAAAAAATTAGAAAGAAATAATGTCGAAATATATACGAAATATACAAAATGAAATTGATATCCATTCGCCTAAAAACCAAACTCACTATTTTTCATATTTTACCTCTTCTTCTCACGGCCATAACTTCCTCAAAACTAATCCAAATTGAGAACTTCATTTCTTCAAATTCAATAGAATTGAATTGGCTACAACTTTCTAGTTGACCACTTCTTCTCATTCCAAGCTTAGCTATACTCAAAACTCCATTCTTTCAAGTGCATTCTCGAGTACAGTTTTAAGGCCGAAAATACCTCTTTCTCATTCAAGTACAACTCCTCAAAAACAGATCCAAATGAAGTAACTCTTTTTTTACAACCATGTATAATTCCAGTGGCTATAACTTTCATTCATAGTTCTTCTTCTAGTTTTGAGTCTAACTATGTCAAAATTCCACTTTTGTACAATGCATTTTCGGGCTTCATTTTTACGAATCCGAGAATACCCTCTCTTCTTTTGATTATAACTTCCTCAAAACAAACCAAAACAATGTGTTTCTTTTTTTAAACCAAGGAGAAAAGAATTTTCTCCAACTTTCTTGTTGAGCATATTTCGAAATTCAGAGAGTAGAATGTCTAAAAACCAGAGAGAAGATGACCTATTTTTCGGATCTAGTTTTGAGAATTCAAGGTCAAAACTCCACCACTTCTTCTCTATACTTTCGATCAACCTCCATCTCAAACCTTGGTCGAGCACTTGGAAGAAAGAAGAAGTTGTTTGATAATGTTTAAATGGAGTATGAAGTAGTTAGTAAAGCGTGGATAGTTTGAATGTTGGTAGGAAGTGAAACGGTTTGGATATTAGTGAGAACTCTAACTTTAAACTATTATAAGTAGTTATAAATGTTTAACATAACTATTTGGTTGCTAATGATGTTTGGATGTTTGGTTGATGAATGTTTGAAAAAGTAATTAGCAACATAGAACTAAAAGTGAGAAACTCATAAATTATAGTATTATATGCTATTGGATGTTATATATGTTTGATTATGATTGTTGATGATGGTTGTTTAATATTAATGTTGAATATATGTGCAAGTCACGGAAATACACGTCGATATGCACAAAGAAAATCGCTTTCCTATATTAAATGAATTGGTGTATATGAATGCTAAACCTCTTTAAAATGGTTTTAAAATGACTTTGCAATGTTTTATAAGCATATAAAAGTGTTTTGGTGAAGTTTGAAAGGTAATGGAAATTTTAGTCAAAAATAGGCGCGTCGCATAACGGTAGTTTGCGATTTCGTGCCATAAAAGTCAAACGAGTATATATAATGGAATTTAGCTCGGAATTCTTCAAGATAATAATTTTACGAACTATTATATCCATATTTTTTCAAACAAAGAAGGAAAATTGAGATTTTGAAATATGTGTAAAAATAAGTTTTTGGAAAAATCACGGTTCTATAGTTTGAAATCCATAAAAGGATTTCTTTGACAATGATATTTTAAATTTGTTTAAAAATATGAAATAAATTCAAAAAATGTTTTAAAAGTGATTTGAGTTATAAAAATAAATTTTCAAATGATAAAAAGTTGTTTTTGATCAATATAGCTTTAAAAGTACTTTCCGTAACACTTTTCCACAGCACTTTTCTATAACTTTTGAAATAAAGTTTTAAACGCAACTATTCTTTTCCAAATCTTGTAAATATTTTTAAGCGATTAATAAGTTTTCCTAAAGATAATTTTGAAGGATTTATGGAATTGTTAAATGTTAAATGGTTTAGAGTCGATCAAATAACTTGACCGCCTTATGGGTGTCAAAGAGATAATGTCTAGGCTTGGGTTTAGAAAACCAGTTTCCTGCTCTCCCTGCCTATCCGGACTGGCCCGATGGAGTGGATACTAAATTTTATTTACTCGGATCAAAAGTTTCCAAAGTACAAAGGATATAATTTTTCAAATTTAAACAACTTGAATTCTATAGAGAGAATCTTCTTATACTTGGTGTTAAATCCCGAAGAGGGAACTCGTACTATTCCTGAAATTTAAAAGGTGATTTCGCTGTTTGAATACGAGATTCGATATTGAGTAGAATTAGATGATTCCTACAGATTCTGCTCATTTAATATTTACTGATTTTTGATTAACATCCTAAATAGCACGGTTTTAACTAAATAAAATTTCGAGTTTTGAATTAAGAATCTTTGTTAAGATTAAAAGAAATGATTTTGGAAATGTTTTCCTAAGTGAAAATGCAATGGTTTAGAATTATTCCATGATTTAAAAAGGTTTTAAGCAATCAATGAATTTGAAAAGAGAGGTTTAATGATTCCATATATACCGGAAAGAAGTGTTTTAAAGTTATATATCTCTAAAAGATATTTTTGATAAAGGAAATGAAATAATCAAATATTATTCACCCATTTACTTGACCTCTTTTATCGAGGTTGGTTTGAAGGAACCGAGGTCTCGTCCTTCGGGGGTTTCAAGCACTACTCCTACCCCCGAACAAAGGTCGTTAGATGCGCCATCAACAAAGACTTCCCATTGCGTCTCCACTTCCGATGGTGTTTCATCTTCGTCATCCCGTATGGTAAACTCGACGATGAAATCTGCTAGCGCTTGCCCATTGATAGCCTTTCTTGGATGGTAGGTAATATCATATTGGCTCAGTTAGATGTTCCACTTGAGAATTCGTTTGGACTCCACCCCGAAACAGATGATACATTTATAGAGATCAATCAATGTGATTAGAAATGCAATGTCAGACATTCATCCATACAAGTTGTCCAGGAATAGAACAAACCAAAGGGACTCTCAAACTACATCCTGTCGGGAATCACCTTTAGGATTAGTAGCAAGCACACCTTGCATCGAAGATTAAATGAAGATACTACTTCCACATATATATGATATGGGAAATTTCACCCGAGGGTTAGTGACAAGCAGCCCTTCATTCCATTTTCTATCATTCCATGTCTTAACTTCGAATACATAATTGGTTCGAAGTGGTTTTTAGATAAGAATCACTCAAATCCGACCCTGGTTCCTTCGAACCAATCATCGATAAAACGATGTTCGGTAAATATGTGCTTATCATTTGATTAATTACTTTCTTTTTATCAAAAATTTCTTTTAGAGATATACATCTTTAAAACATTTCTTTTTGGTTTATACGGAACCATTAAACCTCTCTTTAACTTTGTAAATACCAAAACATTTTCATAAGTCATATTGGAAAACAATATTGGGTTAAAAAGGGTCAATATAAATTATACTAATTCTACACAATATCAATTTCCATATTTAACCTTTAGTATCCATCGAATAATGGTGAAATCACCTTTTAAATTCACATGGATTGTACGAGTTCCACGGAATTTAATGCCAAGTATAAGAAGATAATCTCTATACAATCCAAGTTGTATCAAATTAAATTTATAAATTTTGAATCTTTTATACTTGTCTCGTTTTCGACATTTCGACCTTATTTATCCCTCTCCCAGGAAAGAAGCCAGGTGAGCCAGGGCACTGGTTGCTCCTAAACATCTCCTTAGTCACCCCACAATCAGATCTCACGAATAGAAACACCCAGTCTAATCATCGGCTTTTAGAACCAAGATTAAATCATTTTATTTTTAACAGCTTTTCTTCAAGTCATTTATTTAAACTCTTTTAAATAAACTATAAAACCTCCAAATCATTATAAAATCAATTAATCATTCATTTGAAAACATTTATAAATAATTTGAAAAAGAGTTGTTAAGTTTAAATCCATATTTCAAAAGTTATTAAAAGTGCTTCAAAAAGTGCTACAAATGGTGTTGCAAATAGTGTTTTCAAAGCTTATATGATCAAAACAACTTTTCGATCATTTAGAAGTCCATTTTTATAACTCAAATCTCTTTTAAAATATTTTAAAAGATTTATAGAATTTATCCCATATTTTAAAGAATTAAAAATATCATTTATAAAGAATTTGCTTTGGTTTTCGAACTGCCAAAGCGCGACTATTTTGAAAACCTGTTTTGCTCATATTTCAAAATCTATTAAATGAAATCTCAATTTTATTTCTTCGTTTGAAAATTATGATTATAAGAGTTCAGAAAATTCTTATAACAAAGAATTCCGACTTTGAATCCATCGTATAAATGGATTTAACTTTCTACGGCGCGATATTTTTGACTCAATTTTCGTAAGTTATCAAAACTTCATTAAACTGGATTTTAATGTTTATAAAACATTTATAAATCATTATAAACCATTTTAAAGAGGTTACAATCTCATATACACCATTTCATATATTAAAGGAAAGTGATTTCCATTGTGATTTTTGATGTGTATTAAACGTGACTTGTTTATACAATCCAACAATCATATTTGCCCTTTTCCTTCCTAGGTGGCTCGGCCTTAGTCCTTGCAGCCTTGGGTGCTCACGACCTAGGTGTGGAGGTGGTGGTTGGCTTGGCCAAATGAAGAGGTGGTGGTGATCATGGATATGAAGGAGAAAAATGAGTGATTTGAAGTGGTTTTGAGGTGTTTATACTGATATATATATATATATATATATATATATATAAACACACACTAATAAATTAATTTATTTCCACAAATATTTTCTTCATAATATTTTTAACATAGAAAGCCATTAAAAAAGCTTTAAAGTGGAGGAAGAAGATGAAGAATAAGTGTTAGGAATTTATGAAGAAAGGGATGGATATTTATAGAAAAAATTTGGAAATAAATATCTAAATGCAAAATTACACATTTGCCCTTTCGCCACACCCCCTCCATCTCTTCCAAATGCATGACAAGCCTCCCCCTTTTGCTTCCATCTGCTTGAGGTGATATGGTGTAAGGTGAGTTGATGGATGCTTTTGTGTTGCTTAAGTATTAAGTTTTTAAGAAAATATCTTGATATTTTGTAATATATGTATGTTTAAATGTATATGTATATATGTATGTGTGTGTGTCTATATATATGTGTGTGTGTGTGTGTTCACGTGCATGTTAGGGTGCGCATGTGGATGTTATATATGTGCACATGACATATAAACAAGGTTGCAACGACTTTTGAACAACTTTCGTTCGTTAAACAGTTGGAAATCTAGAAACCAATTACCAGTCATATTTTCACTTATAAATTAATTTACATATAAATGTAAAAAAAACTTGAAAACTCGTTTCCTATCATTATTAATTAAATAAAATGATTACATTTGATTTTTAAAACCATATAAATTAATATTAAACAATCGTTTACAAAAGGTGCCATTATATCGATAAAGCGATATCATTTTCTCATATTTTCAAATCAAGTATATATCTTTATAAAACTATCATAAATTATTTATTATCACTTATAACTATTTAAAATGAATTATTACCATTTATAAACAAGTATTTAAATAATTATAATAATTACTAAATAATTAAATCTCAATTTAAATTCATAAATCAATATTTAAATATAAGGGCATCACTAATGATGTCATAAATACCTTTATTTTTCCCAAAAATAAAAAATATAATTTTATTTCATATTCTTGTTCAATTATAAAAGTAAGTGTATATATCCAGCTTCGTGCTCAATGTTTTATGATTTTAGAGCTGTTTATTAAAACGGTTTTCAACCAATTTATCGATATTTTTCCAAAGTATATATTTTGTGAACATTTTTCCAAATTAAGTTCATTATTAATATTCATTACTTAAGACTTGATTATTTGTTGAAAAATAATCTATATTTGAATATTTAAAGTAATTTAAATATATTTAATTAAAGCGATCAAATTACGACTTATTACACACTTCCCCCATAAAAGAATTTCATCCTCAAAATTACAACGGAAAACCCAAAGCCGTTTGCCTAAAATATTTATTTTTAAACTTACACCCATACGATGTATATAGATCATCCGTACATAATATTTGATTTGATCTACTATTCGAATCTGCAACTTTACTTCCGAACTAGTATTGATCCCACGATCCTCTAGTGCGGACTCTGAATCAAGCTTTCCGATCAGAATTTTATTATTTCTTACATAGCTCTCAACTATGATAGGAAACTAAAGTATCCAACCACAAACCCTCATCAATGTTTATCGTCAAGAATCGAGTGATAAATCCTTTTTCGGACTGGTATAAACACTTCAAAGTTCTGCACTCGAATCTTGGATTACAACCGTGCGACGAAATAATCCATGTACCTCATAAGTACTTATTAACCTTCCCAAAATATTTTTATGAAACATTTTATAAAAAAAATTTCAAACTTTTCATAAAGATTCTTCTTTATATATAATTACCTTAAAAAATTATGTTCACCAAAAATTTCTATCTTCATTCCAAAGAAGCTATTTCAATTTTAACACTTAGAAAATACCTATATTTACTTAAATCAGTAAAAATCTTTGAGGAAAGCTTTATATTTTTCCAAAACATATTTTATTAGGTCAAAACTAATGCTACATAATACATCGTTACGACAAACCAAAAACACTAGCATTGGGATCTGATTAATTATACTTAATATTAATTCTCGATATCGAACTTAATTATTAGTTAACAATGAAGCCGATTAAGTTGAGGTATCAATACCTCTCAGACCTCGAATGGACGACATTCTTAACATAAAAATGGATATAAATTACCCACATCGAATCAAATATAGGATATGTATAAATCCCTTATACTATATAAAACATCTCCTTTCGGAAATCACTTACTATATGTAACGACCTGCCTTTTTGACCATCGAAGGTCGACACTGAACACTACCATTGTGTTCCAATGTCGCGCATCCAATCAACAAAAGGGTAGATTGTTAAGATAAATGAAAAGAAAAGAACAGAGAAAAGAGAAAAATGGAATCTCAGAGCGGAATTGACAACATATAATATAACAAGGACAGTAGAAACTGTCACTCCAAAATACAGAGTATATCAGAGTTAAAAACAAATCTTATCAGCTGGATAGTAATAAAATACCGACCTTACAAATGTTGATAGGTATACTATATAATACAGCGGAAAATAAAGTACTATGATATGTGAATCTCTAGCTCCCCTTCAAGACTTCCATAACACTAAGGACAACTTGGGAAACTGCCGGTCTGACCCGAGCATTATAATAAAATAAAACCCGGATCAGTCCGGAAATACCAGCGTGAGATAACTCAAATAATGAGGAACATATATAAGTTCTGTGATACCATGCCGCTAACGTGGAATAGGTATTTACCTCAAAAGAATAATATCCATACAGGCAAGAGTAGATATAAGCATCAGAAAACAAATCCAAAGAAGAATGGGCATATATAATATTAAAATCAGACTTGGCAGAATGAAAATAATTCGAGCAAAATCCAAACTAGACAGAATGGATAAAACAAGATACCTGTCCAAACCTGATAGAATGGACAAAACAAGATTACTGTCCAAACCTGATAGAATGGACAAAACAAGATAATTGTCCAAACATGATAAAATGGATAAAATAAGGTGACAGTCCAAACTTGATAGAATGGACAGAATAAGGTAACAGTCCAACTTGATAGAATGGACTAAATTAATACTTAAATGCCACAAAGAGTGGTTGACTCTTCTCGTGGCAAATTAAAGGTAAACAGATTCAAGGATTCGAATCAAATAAGGAAAGGAAATTTTCTAACAAATGACTAGGAAGGTGCACACCCTTGGAGTATACCTCTAGTAATATACTCCTGAGAAACTCATATACTTTGTGACACTTCTTGAAAATGTACCAGCCGAACCCCGCCAAACCTTACCAAGAATCTGAATATTTCCACATCAAAGCGCACAACCGAATCGAAACTAGATGAGATGTGAAAATACCCTAATTGGAGCAACCTCACATAGCTGAACGTCCACTCGCGCTTTTGGTTTAGTCATTTTTGACAAAGGATAAAAAAGCTCAAAGAGCAGCAAAATCGTTTTTAAGGTGACGATACACCATGAAGAAAGCTGAATCCGATAGTTAATAAATCAACTACCGGGGATAATTAAAATGATCATATATGGAAATTAAATACCATACATTTACCACTACTCATTGATTCCAAACAAGTCCTATCTCTTGGTTGAATACAAAGTCGGGCAAGTTGAGGTAGTGTTACCTCTAGGCATCGCCTTGACGACATTTTTAACCTTTGAGATAGAAGCGAGTCTAAGCTTCAATGTTTAGCTTTAAAAGAATGACTAGATCCTTTCCATATAAGCGATATTGATTACAAAACTATGTTTCCATAATCGAAGTCGAACTTTATCTTTTAAAAACTGAACTTGTGCTTGATTTTCATATTTCAATATTGGTAAAACAATATTAGAAATACACTTTCAAAATGTTCTTTTATAAGACAAAAATTTATAATACTAAGTGTAATTAAAACAAGGGTCAAAAAAAAATGTCGTTAAAACATTGTTTACTATAAACCAAAAAACAATTTACACATGACTTTATTTATAACTAATCCCCTTTAAAGGATTTTCCCATTTATAAACATTATTTATTAATTGAAAACAATATTATTACCTCAAAAGTAAACAATTTAAATACCTTTTGTAAATTTATAACAATATTAATTATCCTGAAAGATAAATAATCACATTTATAATCACTTTAATTAAACAAATCTATTATCTTTAATAAAATGGTTAATTATTGCCAAACACTTTTAATTTTATTAGCTAATTTACTTTAATCACTTTTTTTAAATCAATTAATTAAATTTAAATATCATTAATTACGAAGATTTATTCAATTCAAACAATCATTAGTTAAAATGAATAATTCATCTTAAACATCATTGATTAATATGATAAATAAATTTCTAAATACCATTGATTAAAACACTTAATGAAGTTCACATAATCACAAATTAATTGGATTAATTAAATTCAAACCTCATTATTTAGAATGATAAATTAAAACATCGTTTGTTACAATGATTAATCAACTATAAACCATCATTAATTAAAAAGGTTAACAAAAGTCATTAGTTTTAAATAATTAATTAAAACAATCATTAATTAAAATGATTAATTACATTCAAATATCATTATTTAAAATGATTCATCACTTTTAAATATCATCAATTAAAATGCTTATTAATTTCAATTATCATTAAATTAATTAATTGATTAAACTCAAGTAATCATTAGTTAAAATGATTAATTAAATCCTACCTCATTTAAACATTATTAATTAAATTGGTTAATTAATCTCAAAATCATTAGTTAAATTGATTAATTATTTCAAATTAGCATTATTCAAAATGATTAATGAATATTAATATTCTGTTTATCGAAAACGCAAGCTCAAGTTCATACGACAGCGGTTTGAGGATGAAAGTTAATAAATAGAGATATAGCAAAATTGCTATAACGACACTTAACAAATTAAATGGAATATCAGGATTTATTTTAATTAGCCATTAATATAACAACATAAGGATGTAAATAAATAATTATCGATGAGAAACCCCTCAGGGTCTCTCTATAGATTTACCCTGCAAAACAATGGTTATGGATAATATATATAATCATATGGGTTCAAAACGATCAAATTAATATGTCATCCATTTTCCAAACGGAAATTCAACCAACCAATCAATCAAACAATTTAACTAACATTTAAGCAATCAATAATCGTTCGTAACATCATATATATTATATATAATATAGTAAAATTTAATGTGAGTTAAACTCACATTGATTTCGTTTTTGCCGAAACGTTCCAATTTTGGACAAAAACCGAACGGGCGTTCAATTTTTAGCCAAAATTTCCACAAGCTCCAAATCCAACCAAACCAACTCCATCGTGAAGATCTCGATGACACGAGTCCAACGCAAAAAAACATGGTTCGAATCCGACCTCGTATGTAGGAGTTATAAAAACTATAAGTTATCGATAAATTTTAAATTATAATTGAACAACTTTGTATATAAATTACAATTCTACCCTTCTACCTATCTTCTCCTCCAACCCCAAAATAATTGTGCTCGGTGATGCATGAACCCATGGCCGAATGTACATGCACACCCAAGTAACATCCACACACGACGATTTCGCAATCCGACTTCGCCGAACGACTCCTCGAATGACGAGCTTCAAGATGCACAACACGATATCTCCTCCGCAACCCTTAGGTAAAACGCGACCTATTCCTCGTCTTCGCCAACCCCATCAGGTCGCGCAACCCAAACCTCCACCGTACCATGCGAAAATTGGCGCCGAGGTGCTATTTTCTTCAACGAACCCGAATGCCATCTCCATACCTCCAATCGAGCACCACAACGATCGATTTCCCTAACCCTTGATCACTACGCCAACTGTCGATCATCCAAGAATGCTGCCACAACCTCTCTTAGGCATATTGATCTGAAGATCTCATCGAGCCAAGAATTTTAGAGTTTGTTTACTGATTTTTAGATGAGTATATCACTATTATTTAAATTTTGAATTCTTGGTTTCAAAAGAAGGAAGCTCTGTTTATTTTGGTTACAGGCAACAGAGATATGAACAAGAAAGGTATGGGCTTGCATACGGGGTATGGGCACGGGTATGGTTGAGTATGGGCAAACATGGCTGAACTTATTATATATATATTATTTTAAATTTAAATTATCAAACTATAAAACATCTGAAAATCTCGAACACCAAACGAAACATGCCACCTGGCGTTCTATATGTTATACCCCTATTCCTAATGAAATGGAACTAGTTCCAAGCCCTAATTCGATCATATGCAAAAGATAGCTTTTCAAACCCAATTATTATACTAAATTTCCGATATTAATTTCAACGCGTTTTTCGATCTCGCACGACCAAATGATACGTCTGATCGCCATGAAATTCGAAGGCATATTATAATTCATTATTATGGATCCAATGAAACTGGTTTCGTCAAAATCCGAGACAGTGCCCCGAAAGGCTAATTTCTCAGATTTAAATATCTTTTTATATTTAATTCTCGATATTTATCCAATCTACTTATATTTTTAAATAAATTTACAAATTTAATTCACCACTATTATTTATTAATTAAAAGGGGCTTAATAATATTATTAATCCATTTAATTAACATAAAATTTCATAATTCAAATATTTAAACATTCCTTATATTTGAATTATAAGTTATTAAATTCTAAAATCCAATAATTTAAAAATTTAAAATTAATTAAACATTTAAAATCAAATGACCAAAATTTTGGGTTTGTACACTATAACAACAGTATTATAGTCCATGCCTTTATCACTTTCTCGAAAGCATTTATTACAACAATAAATGTTGAAATCTATGTTTTCATCACTTAGTACATTTTAAGTCACTTTTTTTTCTAAAGCCATTAATCTTCATTTGAAAAGTATCACTTTTAAAACATTCCTTTAAAAGATTATTTTAACTTCTAAAACGTGAATGTATTTTCTTTATAAAATCCATACTTAAATCTTAACACAAATCATTTCCATATTTATAAAACTACGCTTATAAATTTCCTTTCTATTTTATAAAACTTGTTCTTATAAAATCTCATTATTTATAAAAATCTATTTATAACGCTGCTCTTTTATAAATCTCATTTATTTATAAAATCCCATTTATAAATCCATTTACAAAATATCAATTACAAATCCATTTTTAATGCTTATAAAACACCATTTATAAATCTATTACTTTATTTATAAAATGTATTTATAAATTTTGCTCTTATAATATATATATATATATCACTTTATATAAAATGTTTAATTACTTTATATTGGATGGCTTTTCTCCAATTTCTTTAAACTTTGCCAAAAAATTTCATAATACCAAGATTTAAATTCTCAAAATCCCTTTTATAAAACATATCTTCCAAATTCATCTTTTAAAATATCTTTTGATTTTCTTGTGAAACACGCTTTTATACAACATGCTCATTTATTATCTTATAAATTCATTAAGCTTAACCCAATATTATTATCAAACACCTTATAGTCAAATCGTGAAACTTAATTCACAAGGTGTTTGTATTTATACTTTTAAGTCAAACAACTAATCACTATATGAATAACTATATCATTTGAAAAATATTCTTTTATATTCAAAATATAATCCTAGGTAAAATTATTTTTCATTTACCAATTTTCAAAAAAAATTATTTTTGTATATCTTTAACAAATATGTGCTTTTATATAATATGCTCAACTCATTCTAGGGTGTCGCTTACCCTATCTCTAATGAGTTACTCAACCTAGGGTATTACTAACCCTATCTCTGATGAGACTTTACCCCTTCTAGGCACAAGTGTTCACTCAACATAAGCTCTGATACCAAACGTGAAGACCCGGACCTTCGGCCCTCCAGTAGTGAGTAAAACCACCGTGGTTCACACTAGTACCTCGCCATTTGCTTTTACGGCCAACCTCTCGACTACACCAACCCGGAGGACATGCAAGAGTAAGAGTCTCTTGCTCGCCACCAAACACAAAGCGAGAACCACCTATCATGCTGCACCACATGCTAAAGCAAATCTGATCCCTGGTTCCTTCGAACCAACCATCAATAAAAAGATGTTAGGTAAATAGGTGCTTATCATCTGATTAATTACTTTCTTTTTATCAAAAATATCTTCTAGAGATGTATATCTTTAAAACATTTCTTTCTGGTATATACAGAATCATTAAACCTCTCTTTAACTTTGGAAATACCAAAACATTTTCATAAGTCATATTGGAAAACATTATTGAGTTAAAAAAGGTCGATATAAATTATACTAATTCTACTCAATATCAATTTCCATATTCAACCTTTACTATCCATCGAATAATGGTGAAATCGCCTTTTAAATTCACACGGATAGTATAGATTGCCTCCTTGGAATTTAATACCAAGTATAAGAAGATTATTTCTATACAATCCAAGTTGTATCAAACTAAATTTATAAATTTTAAATCTTCTATACTTGACTCGGTTTCGACATTTCGACCTTATCCATGCCTCGCCCAGAAAAGAGGCCAAGTGAGCTAGGGCACTGGTTCCTCATGAACATTTCCTTAGTTTAAGTGTCCTACATTCGGATCTCACGAATAGAAAAATCCAGTCTACTCATCGACTTTTAGAGGCAAGACTAAATCATTTTATTTATAACAGCTTTTCTTCAAATCATTTATTTAAACTCTCTTAAATAGACTATAAAATCTCCAAATCATTATTAAAACAATTAATCGTTCATTTGAAAATTTTATAAAAGATTTGGAAAAGAATTGTTAAGTTTAAATCCATATTTCAAAAGTTATTAAAAGTGCTGCAAAAAATGCTGCGAATAGTGCTGCAAATAGTGTTTTCAAAGCTTATTTGATCAAAACAACTTTTTGATCATTTAGAAACCCATTTTTATTACTCAAATCTCTTTTAAAATATTTTAAAAGATTTATAGAATTTATCTCATATTTTTAAAGAATTAAAAATATCATTAATAAAGAATTTGTCGCTTTGGTTTTTGAACTGCCAAAGCGCGACTATTTTGAAAACTTGTTTTGCTCATACTTTAAAATCTATGAAATGAAATCTCAATTTTCTTTTTTCATTTGAAAACTATGATTATAAGAGTTCAGAAAATTCTTATTACAAAGAAATCTAACTTCGAGTCCATCGTATAAATGAATTTAACTCTCTACGGTGCAAAATCGCGAACTACTGTTATGCGACACACCTATTTTTGACTCAATTTTCATAACTATTCAAAACTTCAAAAAACTGGATTTTAGTGTTTATAAAACATTTATAAACCATTTTAAATCAATTTTAAGTTGTTTAACAGTCTCATATACACTAATTCATTTATTAATGGAAAGTGATTTTCTTTGTGATTTTCGATGTGTATTAAACATGACTTGTTAAAACAATCAAACAATCATATCATCATCGTGCAAACATGATAAACAATCATCACAATCGAACATTACCAAACATATATATCATCCAATATATCATATTATAAATAAATTTTCTCACCTGCATTTGATAACGGACTAATTAGATTTGACTATAGCTTCTCTAACTTGAAATCAAAGCTCATGACGCTTGCTCTTTTCCTTCCTAGGTGGCTCGGCCTTGGTCCCTAGAGCCTAGGGTGCTCGCGACCTAGATGTGGAGGTGGTGGTTGGCTCGGCCAAATGAAGAGGTGGTGGTGGCCGTGGATATGAGGGAGAAAAGGAAGTGATTTGAAGTGGTTTTGAGGTGTTTATACTAATACACACACACTAATAATTTAATTTATTTCCATGGATATTTTCTTTATAATTTTGTTAACATAGAAAGCCATTAATAAAGCTTGAAAGTGGAGGAAGAAGATGAAGAATAAGTGTTAGGAATTTATGAAGAAAGGGGTGGGTACTTATAGGAAACATTTGGAAACAAATATCAAAATGCAAAATTACAGATTTGCCCCTTGCCCACACCCCCTCCATCTCCTACAAATGCATGGCCAGCCTCCTTTTTTGTACCTCCATGTGCTTGATGCGGTATGTTGTAAGGTGAGTTGATGGATGCTTTTGGGTTGCTTAAGTATTAAGTTTTTAGGAAAATAACCTAATATTTTGTAATATATGTATATTTAAATGTTTTTGTATATATGTATGTATGTATGTATGTATGTATGTATGTATATGTTCATGTGCATGTTAGGGTGTGCATGTGTATGTTATATATGTGCACATGACATATAAACAAGGTTGCAACGACTTTTGAACAACTTCCGTTTGTTAAACCATGGAAAATCGGGAAACCGATTATGGTATATTTTCACATATAAATTAATTTACATATAAGTGTAAAAAAAATTTGAAAACTCATTTCTTATCATTTTTAATTAATTAAAATGATTACATTTGATTTTAAAACCATATAAATTAATATTAAACAATCGTTTACAAAAAGTGCTATTATATCGATAAAGTGATATCAATTTTCTTATATTTTCAAATCAAGTATATATCTTTATAAAACTATTATAAATGATTTATTATCACTTTATAACTATTTAAAATGAATTATTATCATTTAAAAACAATTATTTGAATAATTATAGTAATTATTAAATCGTTAAATCTCAATTTAAATTCATAAATCAATATTTAAATATAAGGGCATCACTGATGATGTCATAAATACCTTATTTTTCCCAATATAAAATGTATAATTTTATTTCATATTCTTATTAAATTAAAAAATAAGTGTGTATCTAACTCTGTGCGTGACGTTTTATGATTTTAGAGTTTTTCATTGATAAACCGGTATTGGACCATTTTATCGATATTTTTCCAAAATATATATATTTTGTGAACATTTTTCCAAAATAAGTTCATTATTATTATTCATTACTTAAGACTTGATTATTTGTTGAAAAATAATCTATATCTAAATATCATTAATTAAAGCGACCAAATTACAGGTCGTGACGACCGTCATTTACATGAGTCATCGTATATGTAAATACAATCCATAAACAAATCAAGGAACAACATGATACTATAAACAAGCTGGCAAATACAAGTCCAAATAACATAATAGCATAAGGGTGATTTGTCCTACCAAATAGATGTCTAAACAATCTATTAAGTTTAGTTATAGCAGAACAGGGATTTATTTGCTAAAAGGATGTCCAAATAATCAATTCAATTAAAGCTATAGCAGAGTGGAGTTTCATTCTGCTAACAGATGTCAAAGTCCAGTATAACTTATTCATGGTTGCTTGGCTATTTAAGGACATAGACAAGAGATCTCTTGGTTTAAATTAGTTTAGTTATAAAAAGAACCGACTCAAAATATATTTACAAAGTTTAAATCTAAACCTTAATTAAATAATAATTCAATCTTTATTTAATTACTAATTAAATCATTATTTAATTACTAATTAAATCTTAATTAACTCTAATTAGAATATTAATTAAACTTAATTAATCCCTAATTAAATTCTTAATTAAATCCAATTAGATTAATTAATTAAACCTTGCTTTATTATTAACTAATTACCAATTAACTGTAATTAAAAAATTAATTAAATAAATAAATAATTTAATTATAAAAATGATTTCTTAATTAAATTTTAACTTAATTAATCATTAATTAAACTTCCTTGATTTATTAATTAAAATTAATTAACTTTAATCCTTAATTACTTAACTTAATTACACTTAATTAATAATTATCTTAATTAATTAATTAATTATTAACTATTAATTACCAAAGTAATTAACTTTTGAACTTAATTAACATTTAAAAAAAAAAATCAAAACCATTTCAAAACGAATTGTTTTTAAAATCTAAACTCTAACTTTTTTCTAAACTGCATTCATAGCGAATATCGCTATAAATGTAACTCGTCAAAGCTAGATTTAGTTTAGATCTAACTCCAACTTCATTTCTAACTTCGCTCTTAACATAACATATCTTGAAAATATATGTAAAAGTTTTTATTTTGAAAACTAGTTAAAGTTTTAATCTTTTAGTAACTTGAAAACAAATAAACAACTTTTGATCCTTTCCAAGTGATCTTTAATCTCATTTAGCATATAAAGATACTAACTTTTCCGACTCATATCCAAACAACCAAGTTTACATATCTAAATTTACGTATAGCATCACATATACAAGCAAGATAACAAATTTAACTCCAAAATAAACTCTAACTACATTTAACAAATCAAATTCAAACTACAACTAATATTACACATATACAACCAAACAATATGGAACAACAACCAAACTACCAACATATTTCACATATAAAAATTTCAAGACTTAAAGGTAAAATCTTTTCAAAATATAAAATAGTTTACTCCCCAAAATCAACCAATATCCTTTCTAACTTTGAAATAGGCCTAGAACTTTGAAAACCCCTTAGCAAAAATTGATTTTGGACCAAAAAAGGCAAAATGGGCTCGGCCAACACGGGCAAGGGCTTGGCCTATAAGGAGAAAGGTGGATGAGTTTGAAATTGAAAACGGAGGACGGAGGACAAGCAGGAAGAATATAAGTGTTTTAAACAAGATTTAAAAGGTTTTAAAGCATAAAAATTGGAATTTAAAAACTTTAGAATTTGAATAGGAAGCCATTAAAGAGGTTTTGAAATCTTAAAGAAGATGTAAAATGTTAGAAAAAGTAGAAACTGAAATGGTTGAGGAGAGAGAGAAAATTTGAATTAGTTTTATATTAAATGAAAGTATAAAATTACCTAAATGCCCTAAAAGTACATGCCCTCCTCTCAAATGGTGCCACATCACCACACTCTCCTTCATGATTTGATCCACATGCATAACCCAAGGATACACCCCTTTTGTTGTGACGACCGCCCATGACCCCCGCATGGAATCTAGAGATAGTGCACTGTAAAGTGTGCCAGGCGACCATGGACGATTGTCAGGGTAGATTAAAACAACAGAATCTATCGTATTACTCACAGCGCATGGACAAAATACAATAGAACATATATATAGTGAAGCTTTACAGAATAAAATGCCATCATATAAAACTTCATAATAGTTGAATACAAGCATCCAAATAGCCAATACATCAAGCCTCACTACATAACACTCAGAGAATACAAAACAGCGGAACATCCAGTACATATAATAAGAAGGTAATATGCAACCCTCCAGCTCGTCTTCGATATCAGCATCGTGAGAAGAGAACAACACCTGTCACCTGCTACCTAGTCTGCCCGTCCCAAAAATGGACGAACAGCCCAAGGCAATAAGAATTAAAACATAAAGCCTTGAGTCAGACAACAGTCTTAGTGAGCAGTAAACTAACTAACAACATACCAAAAGAGTACAAAGGAAAAAGGAATAGGAATACAACCCTCCCACTCCAACCTCTTTCTACAGTGATAGCCCCCAGACACACACTAAATAGAAGCAAACATAGCAGAGCATACAATTTAAAGTAGAGTAATAATCATTCGAGTCAAGGGCGATGTTTTCCAAGTACCAAGGCCTAAATCAGATAAGCACCCAGAAAATACCGCTCTTGAGTCCGAATGACGATACAACCAAACATCCATGACTCTGGCTATCACTGTTATCGTTGCCTTGATATCACCGTTAATTGAATGACCGGCACCTTCTTTCAGCCGTCCGTCAAGGGCTAATGGAAACCCCGGTTCTAGACATAACTCCCGCACGTCATCATGACCCGTGCCTAGGACTATCTAATCTGCCCAGAGTACTTGACTATCAAACATTAGCCTTCAGGGACTATCTAATCTGCCCAACGTACTCTTGCTTTGAGCATGCTAGAACCTCCAACAACGATGATTTCTCAGCCTCCTAGTCATCCTCCTCGACGACTATTTCCATACTAGCTCAAGCGCCTCTCGAGCAACCATTACCCTTAACTCGAATCATATCACCGAGTTACCAACGTGCTTGGAATGATCCCATCTGGATTAGACCAAGTCTTCATCACATGATTGCCTCGCTTCATCACATCCTCGCAAAGCCTCATCTCAACATCACATCATCAAATCTACGCATAAGAGCTTCATCATCCCGCTACATATGCCACGAGCAGCTTTCCCAATTCAAGAGCCTTTCCCTTAGCTTTTGAATCATCTTCGGTCTAAATCAAATCATCAATCATCTAGTTCATAACAATCAATCAAATCAAACATCAATCCAAGCAATCAAGCATTCAAATATAAGCAAAATGGACAATTATAACAATAATGGCAATTTCGTAATTAAGGAGTTGAAAGTCTAACAAGCATGAAAACATGAGAAATATCTCTACAATCTTGATGAATGAACTTGCATAGGTTAACACTTAATAAAATGGTTGTCAAATCATCATGAACAATGGATCTACTTGGATCTACACTTAGGATGAAGAAAATGCATGGAAATCACTATTTTAACACCAAATCAAGCCAACAATCCAATATACTCCTTTGGATCCGTGTGAGAGATAATCACCACTCACCAAATCACCTAAACAACCTCAAATCAACACGCTTCAGATCTGGACAGCGAAGGATCAAGCTTGATCTATCACGAATCCGCTTCAAACGAAGAAATCTCACTTCAACGGATGAAGATCTTCAACTTTAGCTCTTGGATCTTCAATGTTGATCTTCGATTTGGATGAAAGGAAGCACTAGATTAGAGTGGAGAAAAGAAGTGAAGAAGTGTAGAAGTCGAGCTCTCAAAATGGCAGCACTTCGTCGCTTCAAAATCCGAATCCCAAAAATGAAGCCAACCTCCTCTATTTATAGCTGAAAACCGCCCCTAGGTCGCTCGGAGTTAGGTCGTATACGACCTATAGATCCACGACCTACGACTAATAAACCCCACCGACCTAAAGCCTCTTCAACCTAACAACCCAGGCCACCGCAACCTACGACTTATCATCCAAGCGCTTCAACGACCTAACAAAACCCTTCCTCCTACGACCTAACAAGGTTACAACCTATGACTCAGCGACTTAACCATAGGTGTGACCTAACAGTGCTACGACCTAGCACTTAAACACATCAGCGACCTAACGCTTAAGCGCTTACGCGACCTAACAATCGTAGCGCCTCAGCGACCTAACTGTGTTACGACCTATAACCTCAGCGACCTAACACACTAACGACCTAAAGCACTGCGCGACTTAACTATGCGCGACCTAATACTAAGCCACAACCCAGCGACCTAAAAATCCTAAGTCTTCACGCGACCTAAAACATGTTACGACTTACGACTTAACCCGTACGACTTAACTCCCATAGGTCGTATACTCCCTAAGTCGCTAACCTATAGGTCATACCAAGACACTAGGTCGCTACACAGCTATCTCCAAACTCCTTAGGTCGTTGCCGACCTAACAATGCTAACTCGAAACCACTAGGTCGCTCATCCCTAGGTCGTTAACTACTGGGTTTACTTAGGTCGCTACCAACCTATCTCTTAGGTTGCTCAAAACTCGGGTCGCCTACCCCATAAGTCGTCTAGACTCTATAAGTTATCAACTCCTAGGTCGCTCAACCGACCTAAACTGCCACACGACCTAACCACCTCATCCTTAAGTCGCACATGACATAACTTTCAACATGACCTAAGCTAACCTACAACCTAACCCTTAGGTCGCTCCACCTTCCCATGTCGTCTACGACCTAAACCAACATACGACCAACCCACTATCTTCTTAAGTCGGTCACGACCTATCACTTAGGTCGTTTACGACCTAAGACTTAGCGAAATTCTGCCTAAAATCTGAAATGACTTAAAAATGCTAAAATTCCAGATTTTGACGAACTTGTCGATCCGTAAAAATATGGGTCGTTACATTCTCTCCCCCTTAGGAATTTCGCCCCCGAAATTCCAAACAATCAAAGCAATCAAAGACTATTCTGCATGCCTACCATCCATAGCAATCAGCCAACCATGCATCCAATTCTAGCTTAGCATGCAGAATTCTAAAACTTAGAACAAGTTACAATGTTGTTTAGATGATACGACACCTTAGGGCCACACCTTGAAGAGTTCGGGATGAGCTGCTTTCATCCTCTCTTCCACCTCCCACGTACAGTCGTTATCATCGTCACTCCATTGTATCTTGAGCAACTTAACTACCTTCCTCCTAAGCTGTTTCGTGTCGGTTCCCACAACACGAAGCGGCTTACGAGGTCTTCTATCGACTGGATCAACTTCGAAATCTTTACAACTATCAGCAGAAACCACGGTATTCGAGTCGTGCACATATTTCCGTAGATATGATACATGAAAAACATTGTGCACACTCGACATCTTCTCTGGTAACTCCATTCTATAGGCGAGCTTTCCAATTCGCTCGATGATCGGGAATGGTCCAACAAATCTCGGAGTCAATTTTCCTTTCCTCCCGAATCGGATAACATTCTTCAGTGGAGAAATCTCCACAAAAACCATATCACCTACGTCGAATTCCAAATCTTTTCGACGCTTATCGGCATAACTTTTCTGACGATCTTGGGCTGCCTTCATTCGTTGCAGAATGATCTCTATGCAATCCGAAGTCTGTCGAATCTTCTCTGGCCCAAGTAACGGCTTTTCTCCAGTTTCCAACCAACATGTCGGAGAGTTACACGGTCTTCCATACAATGCCTCATACGGTGCCATACCAATGCTTGACTGGTAACTGTTGTTGTACGCAAACTCCACCAAATGAAGGTGATCTTCCCATGATCCTCCGAAATCCAAAACACAAGCTCTGAGGAGATCTTCCAAAACTCGGTTGACTCTCTTGGTCTGACCATCTGTTTGAGGGTGATAAGCTGTACTCAAACACAACTCGGTTCCCAAAACTTCCTGGAAGCTCTTCCAAAATCCACTAGTGAACAATGGATCTCGATCGCTCACTATACTCTTCGGAATACCATGGAATCAAACTATCCACTTAACATACAACTCAGCCAACTTTGATGCAGTCCTAGTCGATCGAACAGGAACGAATCTAGCACTCTTAGTCAAACGATCTACGATAACCCAAATCCCTTCATTTCCCGTTCTTGTTCTAGGTAATCCATCAATAAAGTCCATCGATATCTGCTCCCACTTGCATGTAGGAACTTCTAATGGCTGAAGCAATCCACTTGGCTTCTTCTATTCGGCTTTTACCAACTGGCAGTTCATACACTTGGAAATAAAATTTCCAACATCCTTGCTTCCAAAGCCAACCCTCTCGATCGACCTCGAATCCTTTATCCTTTTCTGGATCCAATCCAGATTCCAATTCACGGATAATCTTGACAAGCTTATCATCTCGCTTTTGGCTCTCGCCAATCCTTTCCACAAGAGAAGGTCTTATCGATAAGTTTGCCAACATCTCAGGTTCCAATTCACATCTAGGCCTGAAGTCAAAATCAGCTAAATACTCGAGATTCTTCCATTCTGAAAACATGGCTCCCAATCCTGCATGTCTTCGACTTAACGCATCTGCCACTGCGTTACCTTTTCCCGGAGTATAAGCTATACCAAAATCATATGATGCCAAAAACTCTAGCCAACGTTGCTGCCGAAGATTCAAATCTTTTTGGGAGAAAAGATACTTCAACGACTTATGATCCGTAAACAACTCGAATCGAACTCCCAACAGATAATGTCTCCACATCTTCAGAGCAAATACAATCGCCGCTAACCCCAAATCATGAGTCGGGTAATTCCTTTCATGCGGCTTCAGTTGTCGACTGGCATGTGCAACAACTTTATCCCTCTGCATCAGCACTGCTCCAAGTCCAGTACCACATGCGTCGGTGTAAACCACCATCTCATCATTCCCACTTGGAATAGTCAAAACAGGAGCACTTGTCAATCTCTCTTTCAGGATTCTGAAAGCTTGCTCACACTTAGCATCCCAACTGAACACTTGGTTCTTTTTCGTCAGTCCTGTTAACGGTGCATCTACCTTGGAGAAGTTTTTGATAAACCGTCGATAATATCCTGCTAATCCAAGAAAACTTCTCACATCAGATGCATTCTTAGGTCTAACCCAATCCTGGATTGCTGCCACCTTAGCGGGATCAACCGCTATTCCATTTCCAGAAATCACATGGCCTAAGAACCTCACTTCACTCTTCCAGAAGTGACACTTCGAAAACTTAGCCTTCAACTGATGTTTCCGCAAGATCTCCAAAACAATACGCAAGTGCGTCTTGTGCTCTTCTTCAGTTCTGGAATAAATCAGAATATCATCCACGAACACAAGTACGAACTTGTTCAACTGATCTCTGAACACTCTATTCATAAGATCCACAAAATATGCTGGCGCGTTAGTCAATCCAAACGGCATCACCAGCCACTCAAAGAAACCGGATGGTGTCCGAAAAGCAGTTTTCGGCACACTATCCTTAGCTACTCTCAACTGGTGAAATCTCGTTGCCAAATCTATTTGAGAAAACACCTTGGCTTCGTGAAGCTGATCAAACAAGTCATCTATTCTCGGCAATGGATACTTGTTCTTCTTAGTCACCTTATTCAGCTCACGATAATCCACACACAATCTCAACGACCCATCTGCCTTGGTTGCAAACACAACTGGTGCACCCCACTCGGACATACTACGCCGAATGAATCCTTTCTGCAAAAGATCATCAACTTGCACCCTCAACTCCTGCTGTTCCCTAGGCGCCATCCGCCTAAGAGGCATCACAACAGGTCTGGCTCCTTCAACTAGATCTATACGAAACTCGATCTCTCTATGCGGCGGCAACCCTTTGACTTTGTCAAAGACATCCTCGAATCCATTAGCGATCGGCACTGATGACAGTCCATCCCGTGGAACAACCAGCGAATACATGAAGCTCATGAAGACGCCTTCTTCATGCTTACATCGTATCACCACCTTTCGCCCCTCCACATTCTCGACTGTCACTTCCAACCTCTCGCAATCAACCTTTGCCGTATACCTCCTAAGCCAGTCCATACCCAAAATAATTCCGAACCCCGCAAAGTTCAGAACAAAACAATCACAAACAAAAGAGCAACCATGACTCGACACAATCAGACCACGGCATAACATACACAAACAAGACGAACCCCCAACTGGATTAGTCACAACCAATGGCCTATCAACAATATCCGGTTCCAAACCTAACCGGCCTACAAGTTCACTACAAACAAACGAATGCGACGCCCAGTATCAAACAGAACTCTAACTGGAACACCACATAAGAAAAGAGTACCTTGAACCACCACACTCTTTCCTTTCTCTTCAGCGGTAGGAGCTTTTGAAGACGACGGAATAGCTCCCAAAGCATAAGCTTGCACAATCTGCCTGTCCCTCCTCGGTTCTGGACAGTTCTTCCTGAAATGTCCCGGCTTGTCACAGTTGTGGCACTTCGCCGGCGCTTTCGGATTCTTGCAATCCTTGGAGAGATGGCCTTTCTGCTGACAGTTGTAGCAGGTCACTTCGCCCTTCGGCTTCTTCTGGCCATCCTTACCCTTCTGCTGTTGCTGCTTCCTCTTCTTGTTTCCACCCTGCTGGGGTTTAGACTCTTCCCTGGTCACAGCAACAACAGATCCTTCCTTAGGAAATAGATTCTCGTGTCTGAGAGCTTCCTCCACAAGCTTCCTAAATGAATCGTCCAAATGATCCATCAGTCTTGGAGCCTGAACTTGATCTCCAACATCTACTGATGGCCCCGGGGCTGACATCCTTCTCATGATCGAAGTCATCATGGTTTCGAACATAGCAACATAATCAGCAGCCCCTTCAGTAGTACGGCCTTCCCTAGCAGCTGGTCTCCCTCTTCGACTCATTCTCAATATCTACAAGAAGGAATGATTAGCATACCGAGAGAAACAACTGCATAAAGGACTCAAACTCTACTAAACTACTATATTATATATAGTAATCATCCATCAAAATACAATTACGTCTCTCATACGTAGTTATGTCAGCGAGCGTTGGGTAAAATCGATTAACCAAAGCTCTGATACCAAATGTGACGACTGCACATGACCCCCGCACGGAATCTAGAGATAGTGCACTGTAAAGTGTGCCAGGCGACCATGGACGATTGTCAGGGTAGATTAAAACAACAGAATCTATCGTATTACTCACAGCGCATGGACAAAATACAATAGAACATATATATAGTGAAGCTTTACAGAATAAAATGCCATCATATAAAACTTCATAATAGTTGAATACAAGCATCCAAATAGCCAATACATCAAGCCTCACTACATAACACTCAGAGAATACAAAACAGCGGAACATCCAATACATATAATAAGAAGGTAATATGCAACCCTCCAGCTCGTCTTCGATATCAGCATCGTGAGAAGAGAACAGCACCTGTCACCTGCTACCTAGTCTGCCCGTCCCAAAAATGGACGAACAGCCCAAGGCAATAAGAATTAAAACATAAAGCCTTGAGTCAGACAACAGTCTTAGTGAGCAGTAAACTAACTAACAACATACCAAAAGAGTACAAAGGAAAAAGGAATAGGAATACAACCCTCCCACTCCAACCTCTTTCTACAGTGATAGCCCCCAGACACACACTAAATAGAAGCAAACATAGCAGAGCATACAATTTAAAGTAGAGTAATAATCATTCGAGTCAAGGGCGATGTTTTCCAAGTACCAAGGCCTAAATCAGATAAGAACCCAGAAAATACCGCTCTTGAGTCCGAATGACGATACAACCAAACATCCATGACTCTGGCTATCACTGTTATCGTTGCCTTGATATCACCGTTAATTGAATGACCGGCACCTTCTTTCAGCCGTCCGTCAAGGGCTAATGGAAACCCCGGTTCTAGACATAACTCCCGCACGTCATCATGACCCGTGCCTAGGACTATCTAATCTGCCCAGAGTACTTGACTATCAAACATTAGCCTTCAGGGACTATCTAATCTGCCCAACGTACTCTTGCTTTGAGCATGCTAGAACCTCCAACAACGATGATTTCTCAGCCTCCTAGTCATCCTCCTCGACGACTATTTCCATACTAGCTCAAGCGCCTCTCGAGCAACCATTACCCTTAACTCGAATCATATCACCGAGTTACCAACGTGCTTGGAATGATCCCGTCTGGATTAGACCAAGTCTTCATCACATGATTGCCTCGCTTCATCACATCCTCGCAAAGCCTCATCTCAACATCACATCATCAAATCTACGCATAAGAGCTTCATCATCCCGCTACATATGCCACGAGCAGCTTTCCCAATTCAAGAGCCTTTCCCTTAGCTTTTGAATCATCTTCGGTCTAAATCAAATCATCAATCATCTAGTTCATAACAATCAATCAAATCAAACATCAATCCAAGCAATCAAGCATTCAAATATAAGCAAAATGGACAATTATAACAATAATTGCAATTTCGTAATTAAGGAGTTGAAAGTCTAACAAGCATGAAAACATGAGAAATATCTCTACAATCTTGATGAATGAACTTGCATAGGTTAACACTTAATAAAATGGTTGTCAAATCATCATGAACAATGGATCTACATGGATCTACACTTAGGATGAAGAAAATGCATGGAAATCACTATTTTAACACCAAATCAAGCCAACAATCCGATATACTCCTTTGGATCCGTGTGAGAGATAATCACCACTCACCAAATCACCTAAACAACCTCAAATCAACACGCTTCAGATCTGGACAGCGAAGGATCAAGCTTGATCTATCACGAATCCGCTTCAAACGAAGAAATCTCACTTCAACGGATGAAGATCTTCAACTTTAGCTCTTGGATCTTCAATGTTGATCTTCGATTTGGATGAAAGGAAGCACTAGATTAGAGTGGAGAAAAGAAGTGAAGAAGTGTAGATGTCGAGCTCTCAAAATGGCAGCACTTCGTCGCTTCAAAATCCGGATCCCAAAAATGAAGCCAACCTCCTCTATTTATAGCTGAAAACCGCCCCTAGGTCGCTCGGAGTTAGGTCGTATACGACCTATAGATCCACGACCTACGACCTATAAACCCCACCGACCTAAAGCCTCTTCAACCTAACAACCCAGGCCACCGCAACCTACGACTTATCATCCAAGCGAACGACCTAACAAAACCCTTCCTCCTACGACCTAACAAGGTTACAACCTATGACTCAGCGACTTAACCATAGGTGCGACCTAACAGTGCTACGACCTAGCACTTAAACACATCAGCGACCTAACGCTTAAGCGCTTACGCGACCTAACAATCGTAGCGCCTCAGTGACCTAACTGTGTTACGACCTATAACCTCAGCGACTTAACACACTAACGACCTAAAGCACTGCGCGACTTAACTATGCGCGACCTAATACTAAGCCACAACCCAGCGACCTAACAATCCTAAGTCTTCACGCGACCTAAAACATGTTACGACTTACGAATTAACTCGTACGACTTAACTCCCATAGGTCGTATACTCCCTAAGTCGCTAACCTATAGGTCATACCAAGACACTAGGTCGCTACACAGCTATCTCCAAACTCCTTAGGTCGTTGCCGACCTAACAATGCTAACTCGGAACCACTAGGTCGCTCATCCCTAGGTCGTTAACTACTGGGTTTACTTAGGTCGCTACCAACCTATCTCTTAGGTCGCTCAAAACTCGGGTCGCCTACCCCATAAGTCGTCTAGACTCTATAAGTTATCAACTCCTAGGTCGCTCAACCGACATAAACTGCCACACGACCTAACCACCTCATCCTTAAGTCGCACACGACATAACTTTCAACACGACCTAAGCTAACCTACAACCTAACCCTTAGGTCGCTCCACCTTCCCAGGTCGTCTACGACCTAAACCAACATACGACCAACCCACTATCTTCTTAAGTCGGTCACGACCTATCACTTAGGTCGTTTACGACCTAAGACTTAGCGAAATTCTGCCTAAAATCTGAAATGACTTAAAAATGCTAAAATTCCAGATTTTGACGAACTTGTCGATCCGTAAAAATACGGGTCGTTACATTTGTCCACTAGATAATACTCCTCCCTTGTACTTATGTGTCATATGAAAATGGCATTACATCTTATCTTATTTATTTAACTTCAATTTTTTCTGAAAATTGTCACATTTCAACTTAATTAAACATATTATTAACCTTTATTAGATTACTAATCCATGCTCATATTATTTGTAAATGTGTGCTTGTGTTAACTAAGATGTTCACAACATTTTAAACAACTTTTAATTAGTGAAAAACTGAAAATTTTGAAAAAGCTTTTTGATTATATTTTCTGATTTTTTTTAAACTATTTATTTTTGTAAACTAAATTCAAAAAAGGAATTTCTGCCATTAGTTATAAATTCAAAAGGGATATTTTAATTATTAAACCCATTAAATAAATACTTAAACTTAATTAAATATTCACAAACCAAAGCGGTAAAATTCCGGGTCGTTACATATTGCAATAGAACGGGCATTCATAATCATTTTATGAAATGTCATACATAAAATTGATTTTGTATTAGTTCACAGTATTTATGTGCATAACATAAATCATTCATCCAATGATTATCATCTCCAAATTCCTTTGGGACATTTCATACAAGATTTCTTATATACAGATATTACGTGCAGTCCTTCGACTCACACAACTTGCCAACCCCTTAACTTAGAACATGATGGGGTTTCTTATAAACCCATATCCTATACGACTTTGTAAATTATTCTTCGATGATATTAATCTTAACCTTGGGTGCTACTCTTAAGTACACACCTTATAGAAAAAATAAAACTCAACGTCACTCATCGTTCAATCGTCCTTTGTCCAACAAAGTTTGGTTACTCCTTATCAACACATCATTATAAGGAGGAGCGACTCTTGAGACTGAATCTCAATTCATTTTAGGTAAATTTGGAACACTTTCCAGTATAGTCACCCATTTGATCAAATCAAATCATTTCTTTTGCATGTTATTTTATTTTACATTCATTTTATACTCACGAACTTATCATAGACATGTCCCATATATATCAAATACATATATTAATGCTTGCAATAATTCATTAGTAAATATAACGAAGTATGTGGAACCTTTTGTTATTATTAGACTTGTGATTGCATATATCTACATATATCAACCCAAAGAGTTCATCAACTCTGATGACACTCCCACTGAATGGGTTCTTTGTCTTTGATTATCTGAGGTATAATCCAGTAGTGCTGTATAATTTGTAATTATATGATCGAAGAATTACTTCTCAGAATCGTGGCTTTGTCTATAATTCCAAAATATTTGTAAATAATTTTAGATACTTTGGTATTTTCTAATGCATTACTTTTGTTATGAAAACAAATACCACATTATAGTTTTATTTCATAATGAATATTCATAATATTCACATTGAAATAAAACTATGTCTATTCTTCTATCATCGCCGAAGAACAGATATTATTTCATAAATAATATGCAGTACATTTTACGTAAACAATTTTTGAAACTTAATGCAATGAATAAGTGCTATGTGGCATGCTCCCATTATTTCCACTATTACCATAATAGTGTACCGAATATGGAGGTCCACCATCCACTTAATAAAGACTATTTATTTCATATACTGTAAATAGTTTACAGTGGTGGGTTCTTTGATCACTTATCTTGAACTCAAAGAAATAAATCTCATAGAAAACAATTTTCTATATGAAAATACATTTCTAAATAGAAATCATATTTCTTATTCTAATGTTAAGTGTGAATTATAATTTTGTATTTTTGTTACTGATGTTTCTTTCTGAGGTAGAAGTGATTATTCACTCTCTTCATCCTAACTATACCTTAAATATTTCTACTCTTGTGCATTCATTTTTCTTTTTAAAAGGTCAAACCTTATAACAATATCATAACGAACCTTTTACATAGTCCATTCGATCATCCTTAACATTCAAGGACATTACTTATGCAGCACTTTACCTAATCTGATCAAAACTGATATTTCAGCAATCGAATTCTAAGATCCTTTTTGTAGTTTTATTCTAGTGTTACATTTAACACAATACAATCTTCACTGTAATCAATCAAATTGATTACTTGATCTTATAGTATGGTTTAATTGCTTATTTCGAATCAACTAATTTCATCGACGGATCCTACATTATGAACTGTGACCTTCACGATATAACACTTATATCAGATAGTATATGGATAAAATATCTATAGTCTTGTATTGCTTTAGAGTTCGAAACTCATAGTATGCAATACCCGAACTCGGACAAATAAACACATAAGCGACCAAATCACAGATGTATTTAGTAGTTGTAAAATTATGCTCTTGCATGGGTATTGAAACTTCAACATGCAAGAAGTATTTATCGATAAGTATATATTATATTTCTACATATCAATCTTCAATTCATTTTATTTGTATATTTTAATTGATAAACTTTTAATAATCATATTAAATGCATAAATTTATAAATGTAGAATATCATAACATTATATAGCATATGTTCTTACAATATTAGAATGGTTAAATGTTATCATTTCATTTTTCTAATAAGTCTCCCACTGGTATTTTTATGTTTCGCCAAACCCTAAGTTTAAACATAGAAGTCTTTGGACTTTACTAATAGGTGTTAGAACTCAGCGTCTTAGGATTTCGATCTTGAGAAAAGCTCAACAAATCATACCCCCATTTACGATGGATAACTCCTTATCAATTGTATCACATACAATTCCTAACTGTGGTACCTTGTCCTAATCTCATTTTTACATTGAGGAAAGCTTAACAAGTAAAAGGAGATTATTCACTCGTACCCACCATTTTACGACGGCCTGAGTATACTATACATACCTTGAGGAAATCTTAACAAATATATATATAAGCATCTTACCGCATCCTGTCCATATATTAATACTACATATAACATCTCTAGATTAAGGAAAGCTTAAAAACTAGAGTGTATGCAAGTAATTTATTGATGTATAAATGGTAAAGGACATATTTATATTAAAGATTCATAATCTTCAATATATTAATAGAGTGATATCAACCTATAGAATAATGTATTTCTAATGAAATGCTCTCGTGATTCAAGTATCGGACATATCGAAAATCACGGTATGCATAAATTTATGTATGTATTTATTCCTTAAGTCTATTTAGGGATCCTATAATGTTCGACCTTTAGTTTATACATTCATATTTTATAAGTTCCATTATCATATAACTTTTTTATTTTAATTAGCTTATATAATAATCTTGTGTATAACATTATATTAATTAACTATTATTTAATTAATTTTAATAAATTAATTCTTTAATTAATTTTGTATTATTATTTCAATATAACTTTAATATTGGACATGTATACCATAACCTTTATAGTATATAATGTAACCTTTATAGTAATACATACATACATATATATATATATCATATGTACATATGTATGTATCTTTAGTTTAATTAATTAGCCTTTAATTAATTTATTTAATTAAACACTCCTTATTAAATTACATTAGTTTCGAAAGTCAATTTATATATACATTGCATGTGTGTATATACTACCTTAAACACTTAAAGGTAATATAATATATATCAATATATATAATGCATGCATATAGATATTTAATTAATTTATTTTATTAATATTATTAATAAATTAGTTTTTGAAATTAATTTTTATATTTTAAATTTTAAATTTTCAAACACTTCGAAAATTTTATTATCTTTTCAAACATCTTGAAAACTTATGTTATGTTGTAACTTCTATAATAAAAAAAATTGATTTAAGATTTAACTATAAAATTTAAATATTTACTTTAATTTTCAAAACAATTTAGAATATTAGCCCATGGTCGAATTTAACTTGGGTTTTCTATTAGGGGCAACCTATGGGCTCATTTCACCTTTTAAGTCAAACCGGTAACTACGTAAGACATAGTACTTGATTACCCAATTCCAATCCTAGACATTACCTTTTTAGACACTATACTATGTGGGTGTGCTTAATTAGTCAGCCCTAACATGGCCAATTTAGACAGCATAGGCTATTGGGCTCTAACACCATTGTTGCTCCGACCCACGTTTTTTTGGGGTGACACAACTAGTACCTCACCAGTGAGTTTTACATGCAGCCTTTTGACTAACACAACCAACACAGGATATGTAGGGTTAAGAGGTAATGCTTCATCATAGATCACAATGTGAGAACCCCTATCATGCCAATTGGAGGGATCGAACCTGGGACATCCAGTGTACCAGGTGACGCCTCAACTATAACGACCCGTAATTTTTATCGTTTTAATGGTGAATATTTAATTAAGTTTAATATTTAAATAATTGATTTTAAGCGCTTAATAACTACTTTTAATTAATAAATAATAATGGTGAACTTGTTATAGAAAAATATTTATAAAAATAAATAGTTTGAATAAATATTGAAAGTGTGATTGAAAATCGTTTGATTGATAAACTCTCTCGAAACGCATGAAATTATCATTCCGGGCACTATCTCGGATTTTGACAAAACTAGTGCCATTAGAACCAGAATATAAGGTGATGTGCGCCGACGAGTTTCGTGATGATCGGACATGTTGTATGGCCGTGCAAGCTCAAAATGATAATTTCTACTGTAACATTTTTAACCAAGCCACCTACTTCAAAAATTAAAATCAAGAGCAATAGAAGACGAAATCGAGCGATGTTGGATCGTTTGAGTTTGTAGGGGCAAGGGCTTTGAATCTATATAGGATTTGTTAGGTGCGGCAGTCGTTGGTGGTGATCGACGTGAGAGGCTAAAACTAAGGTTAAGTGTTGACGGAGTTTTATGCGACGATAGGCGAAGCGATGGTTTCCGTTGGGTTTCTCGAATGAAGGGGCATCATCAGGAGAAGTTTTGGGTGGTGCAGTCGTGATTTAGGGATCGCAACATTCACATGGCCAAATGTATGGCTTCTAGGTTACGATGAAGGGGACTGTGTTAAGATTGTCGTGATGGGGGAATGTAGAGCTCTTGCGTAGAGGGTTTCGATGGAATCGACGGTGGTGGATTTCATGGACTGTAGAGCGAGTTAAAAGAGGAGATGCACGGCTTGGGTTCATGCACACTTGTGCGTGTACATGAGTAGGGATGAATTAGGAAAGAACGTGGAATAAGGGGAAGGTAATTAGTGAAGTAATTAGCTTAGTTAATTAATTTAATTTAATCTTAAGATTTTAAAATTCATATCTTCTACATACGAGATCCAAATCAATTGCGGTCTTTTGCGTTGTGCTTGCAAAAGTGTTATCTACGCATTGGAGCTAATTTCTTCAATTTTGGAGCAAGTGGAATTTGAGCTAAAATCGAATGTCGTTCGATTTTAGATTAAGTAGGAATGCATACGCATCAGCTAGAGTTTTGGTGAGTTAACTCACCACTAGATGAACATTATGTGATTTATGTGTTGAGATAAATTATTGTTTGGGTATGCTTGGATGTTTATTATTTGGTTGTTGGGTTTGGTTGAATTCCCACTTTATATAAAATGTGATATAAAGTTAAATATAGAGAATTTTGTAGAGGGACCCGGATTCCCCGTCGCCGTTGAGTATAAATTTCATTTATATACTTGTTGTATAAATTATTGAATGTCAAAAGCTTGGTAGCTTGGCCTTATTAGATGTGATTTTGATATTGGCCTTATTGTTGTTACACTTATAATACTTATATGGAAAGCACTTGTTAAGTGTTATGGAAACTCTAGACCTCATTATAGTACCTTAGAAATACTATTATTTGTGTTTGATTTGGAAATGGTTTTGATTCGGAGAATGATTTAAATGTGATTATTGGAATTTTCTATAGAATTTTATTTAGAAATGGTTTTTGAACTTCTCTATTTTACTCTAACCTTTTTAGAAGTATTTTAAAAAGTATTTCGGTGAGTGTTTATTTTATAGAATATTTAATGTAATAATGGATGTTTATTTTAAAGTAAAAAGGGAATTTGTCTTTTAAAATAAAATGATTCTATTTTAAAAGAAGATAGAAATATTAGGATAAATATTTGTGAAACTCTTTATATAAAATATTATATGGAAAGAAAGATTTATAAATTGAATTTTATAAATAAAAGAATAGATTTGTAAAAGATATTTTATAAAATGGGAAATGATATTATTATGGTAAATTGAAAACACATTTGTTAATTTATAGTGATATATTGAATGATTGTTTTATAGAAAGTATTTATTCCTATCTTGAAACTAGAGATTTGTAATATGTATATGCGCTTTAAAATTAGGAGATTTATAAAAAAGAGTTTTATAAATAAAAAAAGGAGATTTATAAGGAGGGTTTTTCAAAAATAGAAAGGAGATCTATAAAAGGAATTTTATAAATATTTTAAAAGTGATTTATAAAATGAAGTTTTATAATGGGAAGGAGGTTTGATTTCCATAAATGATCAATTTAAATTATGGTGGTACGAAAAGTATTCTTTTCATACTTAACACCAAACTTCGAGGTATAGAACTCGTCTCCGCCTGTAAGAATTAAGAATGTATGTCGAGGCAAGGATAGCTTTCTAACTTGTCCAACTTCACTATTAATCGAAGGATAGTATAAGTTTAAATCAAAAAATGGTGGTAAGTATATTGGATCTAATTTCACTGCGATCCATTTACTTGCACCAAAAGTGTTTTGGGTTTACTGTTATCTATGTTTTAAATGACATTTTTTGACCTAAATAAGTAGGGTTTTAGAAGTGAAATCTTTCTTAAGATTTTAGGAATATACTTATAGAATTGCAATTAGTATATAAATACTTCTTCAAGTACTAGAAAGAGTAGAGAGGGTTTGTGAATATATCTTTTATAAAAGGTATTTTAATACGAATATTTGATTGAAGATTTTAATTAATAAAGGATTAATCAAGAGGCTTAGTGGTTGCTTATGTGCTTAATCATGCTTGGTTAAATGTTTGATTTGATTTGATTGTTTGTTTGATAGTTCAACAGCCAACTATCAAATCTTGGCTTTATCTGAAACTACCATTGTCGGTTCAGACAGACCCAGCAAGCATGAGTTATCCTAAAACCACTACGAACCAGCATTAACATTCAAATTGGTGACATCTTGATGATGGTGGGAATCGAAGATGGAGTTCTTCGAAGTGCAAGGGCTACTAGCTACTAATTCTAAGAGTGATTCCAAAAAGGATGTAGTGGAAGGAGTACCTTTGGTTTGTTCATATCCTGAACAACTTGAATGGAAGAATGCTGACATTGCATTATTCCTAGGAGGGCAGTGTTAGCATTCCAAATGGGGTTTGCTAAAAAGGTAAAACGTAACCTCGAGCCTCACACCCAGTAATAAATAAAACAGAGGATATGTCTCTGGGCTATATGGGTCGCACCCATTAGGATATGGTCATCACTTGATCTAGATCGATATTTATGGATTTATTTATGCTAGAGGTGCCAGTTCGGTTTTATGTAGCAACCGAGGTGATGACATATTTGGTACTATCTAGGAAAGGGTAGGATGGTCCTGATTTGCAGGGAATTAGCTAAGGCTCTCGGTACATTTTTCTAGAGGTGTACTATGGCAGGCGGTACCCCAATAGCCTTGTCATTGTATGAATCTATTTTCCTATACGTGTCTTTATGGACTTAGTTGCATAGTAAATATGTTGTTGAATGTAATTAATGTAACGACTCCAACTATGAATCCATATTTATTTTAAACCCTAGACATTATTATAATATCACTGGATTTTATAATAAAAATAGTTTGGTTATCGTAAGGTAAAATCTCTAATGTGTTTATATGTGGCGTGGTCTTACGAGATACCTTTATTTTTGAAAGGTTTTATAACATGAATAATCCGTATGATTTGTGTTCTTCAGGCTGGTTACCAAAATGATCCGAGCTTTATTTCCTTATAATCCTCGGTCGACTGAGCATGTTTCCAGATTTAGTTATGGATGCTTTGGAGCTTCAGGAGATGAGCCGGATTCCTCCAAGTCACGTATCTTTATTTCCGCTACATTTTTTGTTTTGTATTTATCAACATTTGTGAGGACGAGACGTTATAACTGTCCAGGCTGATAATAATTTAGTTTACTATGATTGATGTTTGTATATTATAGTTTTATTTATAATGATCATGTGTACATTATATATTACTTGTCACATTGTGAGATTCTGTTCTATCTTTTATTTTTTTCACCTCAACAATCTATCTTTTCGGCACTGGATGCTCGACATGTGAATACCGTGAATATATTGGTGTCGACTTTTGAGAGTCAAAAAGGCCGATTGTTACACATGGTATCAGAGCTTAGGTTGAGCGAACACCTAGGCCTTGGTGAGGGTGAACTCATTAGAGATAGGGTTAGTGACACTCCAGAATGAGTTTGAGTGTATATGTATATGAGAGTGTGTACTTGTTAGCGCTATAAAAATATTTTGTATTGTGTTGATTTAACTGTTGAGTAGTTTGTGAATTCTGGTTGATATAGAAGATACACCAGTATCGATAGGGATTTCTAAACACTTAGACACGGCAAACCAACATGGTATTTTTTTTTGAAATACGTAAGTGAAATAATTTTACTTAAGTTTTTATTTTATATAAAAAAATTAAATAAAACTAATATAGTTATTTATGATGTGTTTGTTTGTTAGGAAATGATAATATTCAACTATTATCATTTATTGTTTGATTAGTTTTGCTCGACCATTTATGAGCATCGACTATTGTTTTTTTATTTTTGAATTATGCTCAACCAGTTTATAAGCAGTTTTACCTTTTTCAATATGGGTTGGGTAGATAATAATTGTGGGAACATTGAAACGAACACCTTGTGAATTAAGTTTCATAGCTTGACTATAAGGCGTTCAGTGATAATGTTGAGTGAAAATTTAATTTTAATAAAAGTTGTTTATTATAATTTAAACAAAGATATACATTTGTGAAATGATTTTGTACAAGGAAGTGAAATTATATAATTATTTTTTATAAATATGGTTTATAAATAAAAAGGAATTAAGCTAAGAATTTAAGAACATAAATCCTAGTGATTTTGGAAATTGTTTTTCAAAGTTTTGGGGAAGATAATAATAACATTATTTGAAAGTATTTGAGTAGAAAAATTTTAAAAGGATTTTAAAGGAGATAGAAAGTACTGAACTCACTTCAGTCGTTGGAAAATAATTGTGGTGATGACCGCATCATCATCGGCATTCATTTTATAGTTTATAAGTAGGGGATGCTACTTAGTAGTTTAATACACGGTTGTTTTGGTAAAAGAGATTTTGATTTAATTCCAAAGGTATGATTTGATATACAAAAGGAGATATGTATATTATTATTATTTCAAAATGTTTTGAAATAAAACCTATTGTTTAGTTCTTAAGTTTTCTGTTAATTTTATGGATGCGTGTATCCTATGCATTAGGGTAGTTTTGTTTATGCATCTCATTATGATATGTTGTTTGGTAGTTTTCATTTATTGAAATGAAATGGAATTTTCGACGATATTGGATAGTCGAAAACTTTCAAATTAGTGAAAACTTGAAGCTAAGTGTTTGTGAAAAATATGAAAGTAAAGTTTTGTAACTCTATAATGGATAGATAGTAAGTTAAAACAAGTTTCATATTTGTTGAACATCTTGGTTAAGTAGAACAAATCTGATATTGTGTATATACTCTTAGGATGTAATGAAGTATTATATGAATATGAACTAAAGTCTTGAATGTTTGTAAAATCTTAAGAAAGGTTATATGAAAATTTTCATAAATAATTTTAGTATTAAATAAAATACTATTGGTATAAATAAATGTGAATTAAAAATAACTGGTGTAGTTGAGAAGCCAATGGAATAAATACGTAAGTTGTATGTAGACCAATTTATTTGCATAACTGTTCTTGATCCAGATTTGAGTACATGATTTTGAGGTGATTCACACCGATCCGAACAAGGATTTTTCACTTGATCTTGTTGGCGAGCACTTGATATGGATTCTTCATATGACAAAAGTTTTCTATCATAGTATATGGCTATGTAAGGAGAATGGAGGTTTCTAATCAAGGAACCTGATCAGAGTCTGCACTAGAAAAGTTGAGTGAGCGATACTAGTTTGGAGGAGAAGTTTATGCGATTGGGCAAGTAATCGGAATTAATATTGGGTACGGATGGCATACTTATATCGTATGGGATTTAATATATTGTATGCTTCTTTTATTAGAAATACAAGTTACATGGTTCGATAGGACATGCTTACGTGAGGTGATTGCTATATATGATTTAGCATGCTTAGATTTATGATATATGATGAATAGGCTGTGGTGTTATTTCATTTGTCTTGTTTAACTCTCTTTTGGGTTAGGCAAGTGAAATTCAGTAACATGGAAGTAAAGGCTAGCTTGTTGCTTTTGGTTTTATGAGTAGAGTTTTATTGCTCGCAAACTAATACGTGTTTATGCTTAATGGGTGTGTTTGCTATGTGACACACACACACTATAAGGTATATCATATATATAAATATATATTGTTGTTATTTTGTCCTCAGTTATGAGAGGTCCCAGATATGGGCTTATATAGATGTTGATATTTTTTTTCGGACCAAGCTGCGCAAAAGAGGTGGTGCCGAAATTTATTGGCTGATTGGATGAATTGATAAATTATTATTATCAGTTGGATGTTATATTATATATATTGGTATATATATTAGTAGTTGGATTGAATATTCCCGCCGCTTGGAGCGAATGAGACACTATGCGCCCCGCATAATATCGGATGACCCTTTTTATTGTGATATCCCACCTCAAAGCGGTGATTATATTAATATGATATATAACATCTGTGGTTGCAGGGAAACAGGTTGGACGAATCCAACTAGATTCCTCAAAATGTTGATTTTAATTTCATATATAGTGATATACGATGTGTTTGAATAATCTATGATAGATTATGATATGATTTTATTTTTGGATGCTATAGTAATACTAGCCTAAATTTTGGTATTATAAACACCATAAATTAAAATTTTGAATTTTAAAAAGAAATTCAAAGGATATTCTGGAAATGGAAATATTTATATCGAATTTTGGATTATTTTAAAGAAAACTGATTTGGATAACACAATGATTTGATCTTGGGTTTGTACTTAACTATTCGTGAAATGTTTGAAATAGAGATTTCAAAATAATTTATATAAGGGATTTTTAACAATGGATTTTTAAATGATATTTTTGAAAATATGGATAAGGAGTTGAAATCAATTTTTAAAATAGGTTTGGAAAAAAAATTGGGATTTATTAAGTGATAGATTTAAAAATGAAGTTTATAAATGAGAATGTTTTATAAAACAAGTGAAAACCGAATGAATTTATTAATTTATAAATGATGTTTATAAATAAAGTGAAATGATTTTCATTTGATAAATTGGAAATATAAATTTGTAGTGAGATTAAAGGTTTTGAGATATTTTAGCGACGAAATGATTTATATGAAAATATTTCTCTAAGTAATGAATTATAAGTTGGATTGGGAAATATGTCCAAGTGTTGATATGGGTTGGAATATCCTATTATGGATTTAAGTATCTGAAATCATTTTCAAATATTGAATACTAGAAGAGTTTTGAATATATACCTTTGTAAAGATATTTTGAAATGACTGTTTTTGAAAGATTTATAATATGGGCCTAGTGACTGCTTTTGTGTGTAATTTGATAGTTAAATTACCGACTATCAAAAATCTGGCCAAATTCGTTAATCGTTTCGAAGAGACAGGGATCAGATTTAATTATCCGAAAACCACTTCGATCCGATTTGAGCATTGCGAATTGTGATATCATGAAGATAATTGTTACGCCCCACCCCGAGACTCACATTAACAAAGAATATTACTGTGTAATATTGTCTACTAATGCGGAGAATAGGGCTGGTTAGGAGCGACCATCAATAGCCTTGTCTTAAATATCTATTGAATACGTCGACAAATGCTATATATATTTTTTTCTATCTCAAGAGGATCGACATATCCAATAAATACTTAATACAAAGCCATAGGTGGCTATAGGATTTATCAGAACAAAATACAATAACTCAAATGCAAAACACATCACAGAACAGCAGATCTTCACACACACACACACACACACAAAGAGATATATATACATATACATATACATATACATCACTGAGTATACAAAATGATACATGTCAAGTGGTATAGCAACCACAATATACAAGTGAGTCAAAAGAATATACATATCAGAGAAGCAAACAAACAGAACTACATAAAAAGCTATAACCAAGAGCTAGCAGAATAGTCCAGGCAGAAGCAGAATAGGCTGTCCAAAAGTACCTAACCTGAAATACCTCGGTCTAACCCGAGTATAAAATACACGGGTCAGTCTAACTAAACAAATCAGTTTAAGAGGATAAACGATAACAAAATCATAAGGCAAGGTGATAATCTTCTCAAGTGAGAAGAAATAATTCTAGGGTATACGGTTACTTCACAAAAATTAAGTAGGTATAGTAATTTCAAGTGATATAAGGATATCACTAAATATGAATGCAACTCAAAGGCGGTAAAACTTCATAACAAATCTCATAATAAAAGCACGGCTCATCTCATCGGCGTATCACAAAACATCAAATATGGTTTAGGAGAAAAACATAACTCCAAAGAGGAGAAATCCAAAACTCGCCATATCGGCAAACTCAAAAGCAACTCAAAGAAATCACCATCTCCAAATACGCCACAAGGCAAATATATCTCCAAATAGGAGATTGAAATCTCAAATATATGCCATATCTGCAATCTCCATAAAATGCAGTATAGGCGACTCAAATCTCAAAGATAGAACTCACAAGAGTTCAAATTCCATAAGGTAATCGTCGTATATATATATAATATCCTAAACGGCTCGAATGGCCAATAATAAAAAGGCGATAAACTTGGGAAATCACAAACATCAATGAAAACATGTTAAAAATTTGCACGTGCATATGGCCGAAGCCTGCTAAGTACTGCTCTCTCTCAAATAAGGCGCCACGTCTCTTAGACAAACGTCCCGAAGGAAAACATCCCGAAGGACAAATACGTCTCTTAGACAAACATCCCGAAGGACAAATGACCCGAAGGTCCAGTACTGGCAAATACGTCTCTTAGACAAATATGTCACAGACTTTCGGATAGGAACCCGAACCATGTTAACGTGTGTCCTATACCACACGTTCGCACTAAACGGTTTACTAACCGCTAGTAAATTCCACACTCAAAGTAGTAAAAAGTTTACCTTGTCTCATCGGTAAACTCGACCCGAAGGTCAAAACGATCAAACAGACAAGTTGGGAATTAACCGATAAGATAAATGCATGTGTCCCATACCACATGTTTTACCAAACCGTTTAATTCTCCTTCTCATTCGCTTGAATAGTGCAAAAACGTGTATTTTATATATAAAATAATTTATTTGAGAAAGCAAGCTTTTAAAACCATTTTCCGAAATCAATATTGAAGACAATATTTGAAAATTGCCTTATTATAGAGAATAAATAGATTTTATAGCTTAAAATAATTTAAAAATATTATATAATAATTATTTTAAAAATCATTTCAAAATTGTTCGGAAAAATCCGTGCTCGAAATCAAAGAAATCACTCAAAACCGTCAATTCAAATTCAATTCAAATTTGAATTTCAGATTCATCAAAACTTGGCTAGCCTATTGATAGGCATCATAGCTCTCAAAACATTTTAGAAATATCACAAAAACATGAAGTAAAAGTCAAAAGTCGAACAGAAAAAGAACATAAAAATGCTTAGGCAAAACAATACCCAGGTCTGAGATCTTATCCGGGTTCAAATTTCGGACTTAATTTGAAAGGCTTAGTAACCTCGGAATGGTCTAAAATTTGATACACATAGAGTAAAACAATTTATCTATGAACTGGAAAAAGACTCACTGAATTCCGATATGAAGTGCTAAAGATATGAAATCTCAAACATGGACTCAGGCCATGTTGAATTCTGCACAGGTCTAAAACCCTCTCGGGTTCAACTTACAGACATGGAATAGGTAGCCAAACAACCTCTAATTGTGTTTAAAATTGGTGTTCACATACTAGAAAACTTCAGCTTTCAAACAAAAAATGAATCAATGAATTTCGACAGGAAATGGAAGAGATATACTGTCTCAAACATGGAGTCAGGCCATGTTTGCAACAGTTCAAAAACAAAAATGTGCCCAGGCCTGAAAACCATCTTGGGTTCAACTTACAGGCCTAAAACAAAAAACCAAACGACCTCATATTAAGCTGAAAATTAGTATTCGCATACTAGAAAATTTTATCTTTCAAACAAAAAAAGAATCAATGAATTCCGACTGGAAATGAAAAAGTTACACCGTCTCAAACATGGACTCAGGCAATGTTTGCAACTGTTCAAAAATAAAAATGTGCCCAGACCTGAAAACCATCTTGAGTTCAACTTACAGGCCTGAAATAGAGGGCCAAACGACCTCAGATTGAGCTGAAAATTGGTTTTAATATAGTAGAAAACTTTATCTTTCAAAAAAAAGAATCGATGAATTACAGTAAGAAATGAAAGAGTTATGCTATCTCAAACATGGACTCAAGCCATATTGGCAGCAACTCGGAAAACAAAATTCCTACAGGCAAAAATCTGCGTTCGAATTAATTTTCTACCACTGTTTTGAACATCCAAATGACAATATTTTTCAACCAAAATTTGCAGAGATGTAGTTCAACATGCAAGCTACCCAATGCAAGAAATCCGGCAGCATTTCGTTGCCGGAATCAAAAGTTATAAGCTCTCAAATATGCAACAGAGAACAGATTTTAAGCAAAGAAAACAACTACAGGAAATTTTTATACAACAAGCAAATATTCCCTGTTTTTAGCGATTTGAGCTTTGCTCAGTTAGAATTTGTGAGTTTTTGTAACTCACCTTTCTGTTGCAATGGAAAGACTCAAATTTGCAGCTAAAAGGTTGAAGCTTTGAGGAGGTTTTGGCCTCTGGAACCTGTAGAAACTACAAACAGAGACATGCAAACAAGAAGAGACAATTAACAGACAATCTTCTCTAAAATAAGATTGGATGAGAGTATTTAGGTTTTGGAATATGATTACCTGTGAATTTTTCTTTAGATTGATAAAGATCTCAACTTGAATTGAAGAAATTTGAATTTTAAAAGCCATAGATTGAAGAAGATGAAGTATGGTTCTTTTTTCTTTGGTTTCTGCATGTTTACAGGAGAAGGAAGAAAATGAGCGTCAGTAATTAGTTTCTCATTTCTTCATTCAGAATTAAGCTAAGTGGGCTTGGACCCAAATAAAAAGAAATTAAAAAAAAACTAAGCAAATTAATACAACACTTAACAAATGCACAAATATGCATATTATTATACAAAATAAATTAAATTCTCTTTTAAATTTTTTACAGAAACAATTTATGTAAACTTACGTACATATGAAATAAAATATTTCCTATCATATGAAAAGATTATTTTAAATTTAAAAACGTTTTTATTATTAAAAACCCCAAATTTACAAAAATACCCAATTTACATCAAATAAATTCTTAATTCCTTTTTTTTAACTTCTAAAATTCAAAAAAAAAATATTTTCTTACATAGAAAAATATAACAAACTATTTTAAACTCATATTTATAATCAAAACACATTTTTAAACCAAATTCCATCTTTTTATCTAAATAAACAACCTTTAAAAATCTATTACTTCCCTTAAAAATTATTAAAAGAAGTAATTGGTAATAATTAATAAAATCATTGCATTTCACCAAATAAAAACTCATTTTCCATTTATTATTACCTTGGCAAATAAAACAAAGTTCCAAACTTTATTTTCTTGTTTTAAATTCAAAATTTATTGTTTATTCCAAATAAACAATTTAAATTCCCAATTTATTTTAATTCTCAATATTAAATTATAACTACCGTTATAATTTAATATTAACAGGTATTCTCCAAAACCAGGGTTGTTACAGAGTTCCCCCCTTAAAAAAATTTCGTCCTTGCAATTTCTAGAGAAGAATTTGTATTCAACACAATTATTTCATTAATCAAAGGAAGGATAGGTAAGCATGAGATCAAAATTCCTCACTGTCTACTCAAGATGAAAGAAGGCCAAGATAAAATTTCTCGATAAATTATATGTTTACCCGAATATATTCGTCGAGATTAGCGGACTATAGAATATCTTCGAGTAATTTCTCATGATTCGAAGGCATCTCGCCATCGAAAAAAAAACACAAAAGAAAAATGCAATCCAAAAATCAATCGAAAAAAATTGATTTCACAAAAGTTTCTCAAATAGAGTTGGGATTTAGAATCGCTTCATCCAAACTCCAAACAACAAGGCGATGACTTTCCATGTGTCACTACGGAAGGAGCCATACAAATACTAAGATAACAACAATTAAGGTAAGAGACCCCGATAAGAGATGAATTCTTCGAAGGTCACTACAATAAAAAATGACCCAAAAATGCGAGTTATTAGATTATTGCACTAAAGCAAGGTAAACATAAGGAACCAAAATAGATAAAAAAAATTAATTTACCATCAAAATTTATTAGTGTTTTAAAACTCATTACCTTCAAAACCATAATCTAAATTTTCAATATTTGAAAATTTCAGAACTTTTTAATATAGCATCTTATAGTAATAAATAAATTTAAACTCGTATTCTTTCTTGTAACAAGGTTAATATTTCCAAAAGAGTTTTATAATTTCATATCAATAAATTCTCAAGATAAAGCTTAAAATTTTACCACTCTTTATTTTTCAAACACCCAAAAATTTCAAAACAAGCTTCATCTTCAACATGTATAACTCATTTTAAAATATACAATATATATTTACTTTCCAATAAAGTATTATCTCATTTAAAATACACCATTTCAACAATAAAACATAACTATATTCAAACTCATAAATTTCAATTATCATAATGGCATTGCCTCGCCATTGGTTTATAATGAATAACCCTATCGATTGGCTGCAGAGTTGACCAAATGATCAAAAATGCCTCGCCACTCATCCAGTCCAATATGGTTCAATTGCTGCACATGTCGTCCAAAGTAAAATTTAATTCTCAAACCATTTTAATTTATTATCAACTTAATTTAAATTAAGATTTAATTTATTGTGTCATATTGTCTCATCTCAGCGTTTAGGAAATTCCTATCGATAACGTTGGCCAAACGCATCGTCTAGAATTCTTAAAGCACTCGATGGACAACCTAACAAAAAACATTTTCTATAAAAGAAAATATCTCATATAAAATACTCAAAATATTCTTTGTTTATACCAAAAACAAAATCCAATTTCTCTTAGAAATATATCTTAATTTTTGAAAAATTTGAAACCTCAATTTATTGCTTATTCTCAAAATCAAGGAACACAAGTTGAGATCATCGAGATATTCCCAGAATACTTGATCCTCAAAATTGACGAAATATACTAGAGCGTTCGTCAAACCCAACGGTATAACAAACTACTCACAAAAACTATACGAGTGCGGAATGCGGTAAGAGGAATGCTATCCTCCGCAACTCGTAGCTAATGAAAATTTGTGTAGGGTCAAGCTGAGGAATGCCCCTAACACCACCTCATTAAATTAAAAAGAGATCGATAAGATATAAGATTATTAGCAAGATATTTTCTTGAATGAGAAGAAAAACACAAACAACACATCATTACTTCAAGTGAAGTAATGTCACAAAGCCTATCAACAAATGAGCATACAAAGAGGATATCTCAAAAGAAGTATGAATGACAATATCAGTTAAATTCAACGAATAACCTCATTTCCTTAATGGACATCCTCGTGGAAGGATGACCGAAAGGCTAAGAACCGAGAATGAGGTCAATACTACTCGATTGCCCAATGGGATGTCAAACCCGAACGGACTCACAAAAATCAACGAAGTCATAATGACTGGAATTCGAGATATATCCTCAACATCTCGATACTCAAGAGTTAATACAGGGACTTCAGAATCATCTTTAATATTCCGAAGAACAAGAGATAACAAATCAGCAAAATTAGGATACTAAAATATAGTATCCTATGAATCACATAATGTGGCTTGATAATATGCAAGCCACTCCATCTCAAATCATTCTAAACTCTAGAAAAACAAAATCTAGATAGAAAATATCGTGCTAACCCGCACGAAAGATATGCTACAAGAAATAAATCCCAAAATTCTCATACGTCATGTTAAATATTGCGGATACCCTTAATAGGATTCGCAATCCTCATAGAAGAACAAGACAAGATCATTCAAAAGCATCAACAAACTCCTCTGATACGGATGAGTGCTAAGCACCCGTATCGAAGAGGACTCGAATAAAACAATCACAATTAGGATTACTCCTAAGATAAGATATCAACAATTCAATTTTTGGAATACTACAGAATAAAATATATTCCTAGACATATCCCAAACTCCTATCTACCCCAAAGGACAAGAAAAGGTCAAAGGCACGATGATTCAGGGATTCATAACACTTGTATTACGCTTAGATGTACCGTAATATGTGTTTCTGTTTGTGTTTATCATATTTTGTTCTGAACTCGGCTCTAAAACCAAGCTGTGATGCCTCACACCGAGACCCATATTAACAAAGAGTATTACCGGGTAATACTGTCTGCTAATGCGGAGAATATGGCTGGTTAAAGCGACCATATATAGCCTTGTCTTAAATATCTACTGAATACGTCGACAAATGCTATATATATATATATATATTTCTATCTCAAAAGGATCGACATAACCAATAAATACTTAATACAAAGCCATAGGTGGCTATAGGATCTATCAGAACAAAATACAACAACTCAAATGCAAAACACATCACAGAATAGCAGATCATCATATATATGCACACACATATACAGATACATCACTGAGTATACAAAATGATACATGTCAAGTGGTATAGCAACCATAATATACAAGCGAGTCAAAAATATACATATCAAAGAAGCAAACAAAAAGGACTACATAAAAAGCTATAACAAAAAGAGCTAGCAGAATAGTCCATGCGGAAGAAGAATAGGCTAAGTCCAAAAGTACCTAACCTGAAACACCTCGGTCTGACCCGAGTATAAAATACACGGGTCGGTCTAACTAAATAAATCAGGTTAAGAGGATAAACGATAACAAAATCATAAGGCAAGGTGATAATCTTCTCAAGTGAGAAGAAATAATTCAAGGGTATACAGTTACTTCACAAGGCATAATTAAGTAGGTATAGTAATTTCAAGTGATATAAGGATATCACTAAATATGAATGCAACTCAAAGGCGATAAAACTTCATAACAAATCTCATAATAAAAGCACGCCTCATCTTATCGGCGTATCACAAAACATCAAATATGGTTTAGGAGAAAAACATAACTCCAAAGCGGAGAAATCCCTAACCCGCCATATCGGCAAACTCAAAAGCAACTCAAAGCAATCACCATCTCCAAATACGCCACAAAGCAAATATATCTCCAAATAGGAGATTAAAATCTCAAATATACGCCATATCGGCAATCTCCATAAAACGCCAGTGTAGGCAACTCAAATCTCAAAGATAGAACTCACAAGAGTTCAAATTCCCATAAGGTAATCGCCGTATATATATAATATCCCAAACGGCTCGAATGGCCAATAATAAAAAGGTGATACACTTGGGAAATCACAAACATCTTAAAAATTTGCACGTGCATATGGCCGAAGCCTGCCAAGTATTGCTCTCTCTCAAATAAGGTGCCACGTCTCTTAGACAAACGTCCTGAAGGACAACATCCCGAAGGACAAATACGTCTCTTAGACAAACATCCCGAAGGACAAATACGTCACAATGGACAAATACGTCTCTTAGACAAACATCCCGAAGGACAAATGACCCGAAGGTCCAGTACTGGCAAATACGTCTCTTAGACAAATGTGTCACAGACTTTCGGATAGGAACCCGAACAGTGTTAACGTGTGTCACATACCACACATTTGCACTAAATGGTTTACTAACCGCTAGTAAATTCCACACTCAAAGCAGTAAAAAGTTTACCTCGTCTCATCGGTAAACTCGACCCGAAGGTCAAAACGATCAAACAGACAAGTCAGGAATTAACCGATAAGATAAACACATATGTCCCATACCATGTGTTTTACCAAACCATTTAATTCTCCTTCTCATTCGCTTGAATAGTGCAAAAGCATGTATTTTATATATAAAATAATTTATTTGAGAAAACAAGCTTTTAAAACCATTTTCCGAAATCAATATTGAAGACAATATTTGAAAATTCCCTTATTATAGAGAATAAATAGATTTTATAGCTTAAAATAATTTAAAAATATTATATAATAATTATTTTAAATGCTAATTTATTTCAAAATTGTTCGGAAAAATCTGTGCTCGAAATCAAAGAAATCACGCAAAACCGTCAATTCAAATTTGAATTTCAAATTCATCAAAACTTGGCTAGCCTATTGATAGGCATCATAGCCCTCAAAACATTTTAGAAATATCACAAAAACATGAAGTAAAAGTCAAAAGTCGAACAGAAAAAGAACATAAATGCATAGGCAAAACAGTACCCAGGTCTGAGATCTTATCCGGGTTCAACTTTCGGACTTAAATTGAAAGGCTTACTAACCTCGGAATGGTCTAAAATTTGATACTCATAGAGTAGAACAATTTATCTATGAACTGGAAAAAGATTCACCGAATTTCGATATGAAATGCTAAAGATATGAAATCTCAAACATGGACTTGGGCCATGTTGAATTCTGCCCAGGTCTAAAACCCTCTCGGATACAACTTACAGACATAGAACATGTAGACAAACCACCTCTGATTGTGTTGAAAATTGGTTTTCACATACTAGAAAACTTCAGCTTTCAAACAAAAAAAGAATCAATCAATTCCGACAGGAAATGAAAGAGATATGCTGTCTCAAACATGGAGTCGGGTCATGCTTGCAACAGTTCAAAAACAAGTGTGCCCAGACCTGAAAACCATCTTGACTTACAGGCCTTAAACAAAAAACAAACGACCTCATATTGAGCTGAAAATTGGTTTGCGCATACTAGAAAACTTTATCTTTCAAACAAAAAAAAATCAATGAATTCCGACTGGAAATGAAAAAGTTAAACTATCTCAAACATGCACTCAGGCAATGTTTACAACAGTTCAAAAACAAAAATATGCCCAGGCCTGAAAACCATCTTGAGTTCAACTTACAGGCCTGAAACAAAGAACAAACTACCTCATATTGAGCTGAAAATTGGGATTTTTATACTAGAATACTTCATCTTTCAAACAAAAAATGAATCAATGAATCCCGACTGGAAATTAAAAAGTTACACTGTCTCAAACATGGACTCAGGCAATGTTTGCAATAGTTCAAAAAACCAGAGATGTACAGGCCTGAAACCCATCTTGGGTTCAATTTTCAGGCATGAAATAGAGGGCCAAACGAACTCAGATTGAGCTGAAAATTTATTTGCATATAGTAGAAAACTTTATCTTTCATACAAAAAAAGAATCGATAAATTTCAGTAAGAAATGAAAGAGTTATGCTATCTCAAATATGGACCCAGGCCATGTTTGCAGCAACTCAGAAAACAAAATTCCTACAGGCAAAAATATGCGTTCGAGTTGATTTTCTACCACTGTTTTGAACATCCAAATTATAATATTTTTCAACCAAAATTTACAGAGATGAATTTCAACATGCAAGCTATCAAATGCAAGAAATGCGGCAGCATTTCGTTGCCGAAATCAAAAGTTATAAGCTCTCAAAGATGCAACAGAGAACAGATTTTAAACAAAGAAAACAACTACATGAAATTTTTATACAGCAAGCAAATATTCACTGTTTTTGGCGATTTGAGCTTTGCTCGGCTAGAATTTGTGAGTTTTTGTAACTCACCTTGCTGTTGCAATGGAAGGACTCGAATTTGCAGCTAAAAGGTTGAAGCTTTGATGAGGTTTTGGCCTGTAGAACCTGTAGAAACTACAAACAGAAACATGCAAACAAGAAGAGACAATTAACAGACAATCTTCTCTAAAATAAGATTGGATTAGTGTATTTAGGTTTTGGAATATGATTACCTATGAATTTTACTTTAGATTGATAAAGATCTTAGCTTGAATTGAAGAAATTTGAGTTTTAAAAGCCATAAATTGAAGAAGTATGGATCTTTTTTTCTTTTCTTTTTTGGTTTCTGAATGTTTACGGAAGAAGGAAGAAAATGAGCGTACAGTAATTAGTTTCTCATTTCTTCATTCAGGCTTAGGCTAAGTGGGCTTGAACCCAAATAAAAAGAAATTAAAAAAAACGTAAGCAAATTAATACAACACTTAACAAATGCACAAATATGCATATTATTATACAAAATAAATTACATTCTCTTTTAAATTTTTTACAGAAACAATTTATGTAAACTTACATACATATGAAATAAAATATTTCCTATCATATAAAAAAATTATTTTAAATTTAAAAACATTTTTATTATTAAAAACCCCAAATTTGCAAAAATACCCAATTTACATCAAATAAATTCATAATTTCTTATTTTTAACTTCTAAAATTCAACAAAAATTATTTTCCTGCATAGAAAAATATAACAAACTATTTTAAACTCGTATTTATAATCAAAACACATTTTTAAACCAAATTCCATCTTTTTATCTAAAGAAACAACCTTTAAAAATCAATTACTTCCCTTAAAAATTATTAACAGAAGTAATTGGCAATAATTAATAAAATCATTGCATTTTCTCCAAATAAAAACCCATTTTCCATTTATTATTACCCTAGAAAATAAAATAAAGTTCCAAACTTTACTTTCTCATTTTACATTCAAAATTTATTGTTTATTCCAAATAAACAATTCAAATTCCCAATTTATTTTATTCTCAATATTAAATTATAACTATAGTTATAATTTAATATTAACAGGTAATCTCCAAAACCAAGGTTGTTACAATAATGAAGACGGAGTCCTTGGAGATTCGGTTTGTTCAGTCACATAACAACTTGTATGGATGAATGCTATCATTACATTGCTTGCCTGGAAGGCAGTGTTAGCATTCCAAGTATGAATGCTATTCTTAAGGTAAAACGTAGCCTCAAGCCTCATCAACCGGAAATGACTGAAAATCAGGGGAGTTGCAGCAAGGCTAAGTGGGTCGCACCCATTAGGGTATGTTGTCACCTTTCTAGATACCCTACATCTACATATTTATGGATTGGTTGTGCATGAGATCTCAAAAGGGTTGCAAAGCAACCGGGGTGATGACATATTTGATACTATCCAGCAAGGGGTAGGTCGGTCTTGTGTTGGCAGGGATCGATAGGTTCGATCTTGGTACTTTTTCTAGATGTGTACCGTGATAGGTGGTACACCAGTGCCTAGTCATTGTATGGAATACAATCTCCAATAAGCACCGTACAGTTTTGATTGTGCCCAACTATGTTGAAATATGAGATGCAAGCATTTCAGCTATTTTAATAAGTATTTGTACTTAGACACTATTATAATATCATCAGATTTTTATATAAAGCAGTTTGGTTATCGTAAGGTAAAAACCCGTCGTATTTATGTGTGGCGTGGTCTTACGAGATACCTTTGATTTTCAAAGATTTTCTTATAACTTTAAATCTAGTTGGGTGTGATTTCCCACGCTGGTTTTCCAGACTGACTCGGGTGTTATTTTATTATAATGCTCGGGTCAGACCGAGTATTATAGATTCAGGTTAGGATGCTATGAAGCTCAGGAGACAAGTTGGAGGAGTCTCTGGCGTATTCCACGTACTTGATTATATTTCGCTGTGTGTATGCTGTATATTCAGCACTTGCGAGGACAAGTTATTATAACTGTCCAGATTGATTTGTTGATTGTTGTACTCTGATGATGGTATGTATATTAACAGTTACAGTTTCTTTGTATAAAGATCTGTTATTATTTACTATATATTTTTCCACTTCGATTGTGAGATTCTGTGTTGTTGTTTCTGTTTTCTTCTATCTCTTCTTCTTCTTCACCCCTAATTATCCTCCTTTTTGTTCAATTTGAGTTGACATGTGCTATTTATTATCAGCTTAGACTATATAGGAAAGTCGGTCGTTACAACGTGGTATCAGAGCTAAAGGTTAAGTGAGAACCTTGGCTTTGGTGGGGTAACTCATTAGAGATAGGGTCAATAGCACCCTAGAATGAGTTTGAGTGTATATATATGAGCGCGTATTTGTTAGTGACACAAAAATTGTTTTATATTATGTTGATTGGTCTATCGAGTGGCTTATAGATTCTTGTCAATACGAGTAATTAACGTCATTGATAGGGATCTCTAAACACTTGAACATAACAACTCGACATGGTATTGTTTTAAAATTGGGTAAATGGAATAATTTTACCCTGATTATTTTATGTATAAAGGAAAAAAATTCAAAAAATTATTATGGTATATATGGTGTTCTTGGTTGTTAGAGAATGATAATATTTGATTATTATCATTTGTTGATTGTTGTTTATGATCGAATAAAGGTTGATACTACAATGTAAACAAGATTAACAGTTAAGAAGTGATTTTATATAACCAAAGTGAGGGTATATGAATATATGACTTATAAATGTGATTTATAAATTAAAAGGAAATTCAGAAGTATATTTTAAGTATGATTTATAAAAAGGATTTAAAAGCTGGGAATTTGCGAATTTAATTTTCGTTGGTTTTGGGAAATGTTTTTCGAAGTTTTGGACAAAATATAGTGATATTAGTTGGAAAATATTTATGAAATGTTTTTAAAGGGTTTAAAAGGAATAGAAAGCACTGAACTCACTTCGGTCGTTGGAAAATAATTTCGATGATGACTGCAGCATCATCGACGTTCATTTTCGAGTTTCCAAGGGAGGAAGTGCTACCAATTGGAGTTTTGTTTGGTAAAATTGATTCTGTTTTTGAAATTCAAAAGAATGATTTGATATACCAATGGGATTTTGTGTATATATGCATATATGATTTCGAAAATGATTTGGAATATTTAGGAACAAGGTGTGTAAACTCTGGAATTTTCATTTAAATGTTTTATGAGAATATGAGAAAAATAAGATGATAACTTATAAATTTTGGGAATTTCTAAGTGAAACAAAGCTTTAAAAGTGTTGCATGTGCATGTTAAGGAAAATAAGTTTGGAATTGAATTATGGAATTAAACTTAACTTAAGTTAAGTATAGAATGAATTATGAAAAAAAAATTAGCCTGAGTTGGGCTAAATGAAATAATTTTTGGAAATGAATTAAGGGATGAACTAATTGAATAAATTAGTGAGTGAATATGATTTTGGAATATAGTTGAAATATTGAAATTTAACAATGGAATTGAGTGAAATAAAAATTGGATTTGATATAAAATGGATATAGACTTAAGTAGTATAAAATGTTTTAAAATGAACTTAAGTAAACAAATTCGATGGAATGATGTTTAAGTGATAATAGTATTAAGGAATATACTATGTAAAGAAGTGAATGTGAGTAAATAAGGGAATGTGAATAGTGATTGTAAATAAGTGAATGTATATAAAATGAATGTAAATGAAATGAAATTGGGGATAATTAAAAATCAATTGCAATAAATACGTAGGTTATACGTTTATTACTCTATTTGCGTAACGGTTTGGTCCAGATTCGAGTACATGATTTTGAGATGATTTACGTCGGTCCGAACAAGGATTTTTCACTTGATTATCGATGGCGAACACTGGATATGGATTTTTGATTGATTCTTGAGTTCTCTATCATAGTATATGGCTATGCAAGGAGAATAACGATTTCTAATCAGGGAACCAGGTCTGAATCCGCACTAGAGTGGTCGTGTGAACGATACTAGTTCGGAAGTGAAATTGTGTGATTGAGTGAGCGATCAGATCTGATATTGCGTACTGATGATATGTACATCATACGAGCTTAAGTAAAACAAATATTGGAAATTGAAAATGCAAAATAATATGATTGTGAACTATATGATTAGACATCATTGAGAAATAAGATGCACGTATATAAAAGCAAGAGCTAACTTGATGCCTTGGTTTCTTAAGTAAAAAGTGGGTTGCCCAATAAAAAAGGTACATGTTTAGATCATTATTGATTTGATGATTGAGCCACTTGGCTTTTGTTTTCTTTTGTTGGTTGGGGCCCGTAGTGGCGATTTGTAGTTTTTCCGATCTAGCCGCGCAAAGGAGACGCTAGCGAATTTTTTTTAAAATTTAAAGAGTTAGAAATTTTAAAGAAAATTTTTAATAACTAAAAATTGATTTTTGAATTATAACCTGAAATGGTTAATATTAGTTGGAACCTATGGATGAAATTTAAGACTTAAGGAAAGGGTGATAATGAGGTTTCAACAAATTTATTTTGGGAAGTTAAAGGCTTAAATGGATTTGGGAAGTTATTTCAACTAATTGGTTTTAAAAGGTAATGGTTTGGGCATTTTTCCTACCTTGGCAATTTCGAGGACGAAATTCTTTTAAGGGGGGAAGAATGTAACGACTCAGAATTTTGGTTATTTAAAAATGGAATATTTAATTGATTTTAAATATTTAAAAGTTAATTTTATAGATTTAATAACTTGAATTTCAAATATAATGATTTATTGGATAATTTAATTGCTGAATTTAATAATTGAAAATCATTTAAATAATTTAAATCTTGGATTTTATTTGGATAAAAATGATTTAAAGGCTTATTTAATTTCTATTAAATAGAAAGAAGATAATAAAAATTTTAAATTGGATTTATAAGTGATTTACTCGATTTTAAAAATAACTCATTTAAATTAACATTAAAAAATAGCGTTCCGGGGCACAGTCTCGGATTTTGAAGAAACCAGTGCCATTAGGTCCGTAATAATGAATTATAATATGCCATTAAATTTCGTAGAGATTAGATGCACCACTTGGTCGTACGGGATAGAAACACGTTGAAATTAATATCGGGAATTTAATATTATAATTGGGTTCAAAAAGCTATCTTCTCCATACGGTCGAATTGCGGCTCGAGACTAGTTCCATTGCGTTCGGAATAGGGGTATAACATTAGGAACACCAGGCGGCACGCCTCGATTGAGATCCGAAATTTGTAGCTAGATATTTTGGAATTTTAAATTATATATATATATATATATATATATGTTTGATTTGACCTCAGCCTCCATTCTTTCATTTCAGCCCACTCTATTCTTCATTCCAGCCACCCTACGGCTGATCTACGATATCCCTTCCTTATTTAAGCAGAGAGCACAACAGAGAAGAAGATAAAAAAAGTTGAATTCAAAATTTAATTTCCAAAAATCCACTCAATAAAAAAATATGAAACGAGTTTTAAAAATCACGTTTCATTGAGATCCTTATGCCGATAGCTTCTGGAAGGATGCGGCTTGGATTTGTGAGGATCAACAGTGAAGTCGAGTGAAGTGTTGGGGCTAGGGCTTGCGATTCCGGGTGTTTAAGGCATCGAGTGGAGAAACGGACACCGGAATTGGGCTTAGCATAAAAAAACGCAGCTATAGCTGGAGTTTGGGGAGGTCCAGCCACCATTGGGGAATCGCGACAGTCGCGTACGGAGGGGGAAAGCCTGGAAGATGCGTTTTGATCGGAGGTCGCGAGGTTGTCGACAAGGGTATGGGCGCATAGAGATTTTGATGGGAAGCGCGATGGCGAAGTCGACTCGTCGGTTAGCGGAGCGTAGCTCCATGTCACTGGAGGAGCATGCTCTACAATGGTGTTCGTTTACAGGTGATGAGGATTGGGAAGAATATCAGTGAGGGTATTTTTGTAAATTAATTGAAAGTTTGAGTATATTTAATATATATTTAATCGATAATTTATAAAAACTTATAACTCATTCATACAAGGTCCGATCGAGACGAAACTTTTTACGTTGCGCTCGCAACGGCGAAAGATTCGCAATGGAACTAGTTTGGATGAATTTGGAGAAAGTGGAAATTTGGGCTAAAATCGGACGTCATCCGGTTTTAGTTCCAAACTGGAACGCCTCGGCAACAACAGAAAATAAATGTGACTAAATCTCACTCATTTTGGATAATTGGTTTTATTTTAAATAGTTAAAAATTATTTATTGGTTGATTGGATGAATTGATAAATTATTATTATCAGTTGGATGTTATATTATCTATATATTAGTAGTTGGATTGAATATTCCCGCCGATTGGAGCGGATGAGACACTATGTGCCCCGCATAGTAGCGGATGACCCTTTTTATTGCGATATCCCGCCTCGAAGCGGTGATTATATATAACATCTGTGGTTGCAGGGAAACAGGTTAGAGGAATCCAACTGGATTCCTCAAAATGTTGATCTTAATTTCATATATAGTGATATATGATGTGTTTGAATAATCTGTGATAGATTATGATATGATTTCATTTTTGGATGCTATAGTAGAATTGGCCTAAATTTTGGTATTATAAATACCATTAATAAAAATTTTGAATTTTAAAAAGAAATTCAAAGGATATTCTGGAAATGGAAATATTTACATTGAATTTTGGATTATTTTAAAGAAAATTGATTTGGATAAAACAATGATTTGATCTTGGGTTTGTACTTATCTATTCGTGGGATGTTTGAAATAGAGATTTCAAAATAATTTATATAAGGGATTTTTAACAATGGATTTTTAAATGATATTTTTGAAAATATGGGTAAGGAATTGAAATCAATAGTTAAAATAGGTTTGGAAAAAAAACAAATGGGATTTATTAAGTGATAGATTTAAAAATGAAGTTTATAAATGAGAATGTTTTATAAAACAAGTGAAAACCGAATGAGTTTATAAATTTATAAATGAAGTTTATAAATAAAGTGAAATGATTTTCATTTGATAAATTGGAAATATAAATTCGCAGTGAGAATTTATAATGAGATATAGAAATCAGTTTAGAAAGAAATATTGGATTCTATTTTGAATTTGGAAATAGTTATGAAATTGGAGACGCAAGTCGATTTATGATAAATCGAGAGAGATTTATAAATGCTAAAATGGTTATATTGGATTTCAAAAATAGATTTTTATCGAAAATTTAAGTCTTTTTTTAGAAAGGTATTTTTATTTATTAAACTACGTAGTTTAAAAACTGTTTAATATTGAAAATATTTCGGAAGGTTGGCTATTCAAATATTTGATAATAGTTAAAATGAATTATAATTTTTATAATAAGCTTGGTAAATCGATTAGTATTATTTATAAAGGAATTGGAAATTGGTATCGTTGTTTGTATCAACGTGTTTTGGATATTTTAAATGATTACTTAAACGTGTTTTGGAAATAAACTATTATTCTTTAAAAATACTTATTATTTTATATATGGAATTTAAAGGCAAGTGATTGGGATGTGTTTATAAACACTCTCGAGATTTGTAAACCAAGTTATTTATAGAGGTGGTTTTTTAAGTGAAATTTTATAATGGGATTCTGGAAACTTAAGAAATTTCCAAAATGTTTTAGATACGGGAACTTCGGGAATGAATCTGAATTGATAAAAGAAGTTATAAATTGTTAGTTGGGATTATAAATAAGTATAATTTATTTTTTTGGAAATGGTAAAAAGGAATTTATTAACAATTCCGGAGATTTATGAGATAAGTACGGAATATTTCCTAAGTATGGGTATTAGAAATGATTCTGGGAAATAGACTTATAATGTTTTCCTAAGTAGTGGAATTAAAGGTTTGGAGATATTTTAGCTACGAAATGATTTATATGAAAATATTTCTCTAAGTAATGAATTATATGTTGGATTGGGAATATGTCCAAGTGTTGATATGGGTTGGAATATCCTGTTGTGGATTTAAGTATTTGAAATTGTTTTCAAATATTGAATACTGGAAGAGATTTGAATATACACCTTTGTAAAGGTATTTTGAAACGAATGTTTTTGAAAGATTTATAATATGGGCCTAGTGACTGCTTATTTGTGTAATTTGATAGCTAAATGACCGACTATCAAAAATCTAGCCAAATTCGTTAATCGTTTCGAAGAGACCGGGATCGGATTTAATTATCCGAAAACCACTTCGATCCGATTTGAGCGTTGCGAATTGTGATATCACAAAGATAATGAAGATGGAGTCCTTGGAGATTCGGTTTGTTCAGTCCCAGAACAACTTATATGGATGAATGTTATCATTGCATTGCTTGACTGGAAGGCAGTGTTAGCATTCCAAGTATGAATGCTATTCTTAAGGTAAAACATAGCCTTAAGTCTCATCAACCGGGAATGACTGAAAATCAGAGGAGATGTAGCAAGACTAAGTGGGTTGCACCCATTAGAGTATGTTGTCACCTTTCTAGATACCCTACATCTACATATTTATGGATTGGTTGTGCATGAGATCTCAAAAGGGTTGCAAAGCAGCCGAGGTGATGACATATTCAGTACTATCCAGTAAGGGGTAGGCCGGTCTTGTGTTGGCAGGGATCGATAGGTTCGATCTCCCTACATTTTTTAGACGTGTATCATGATAGGTGGTACACCAGTGCCTAGTCATTATATGGAATCCATTCTCCAATAAGCACTGTTCGGTTTTGATTGTGCCCAACTATGTTGAAATGTGAGATTCAAGCATTTCAGCTATTTTAATAAGTACTTGTACTTAGGCACTATTATAATTTCACGGGATTTTTATATAAAGTGGTTTGGTTATCATAAGGTAAAAACCCATCGTATATATGTGTGGAGTGGTCTTACGAGATACCTTTGATTTTCAAAGATTTTTTTATAACTTTAGATCCAGTTGGGTGTGTTTTCTCATGTTGGTTTTGCAGACTGACTCGGGTGTTATTTTATTATAATGCTCGGGTCAGACCGAGTATTAAAGATTCAGGTTACGATGCTATGGAGCTTAGGAGATGAGCTGGAGGAGTCTCAGGCGTATTCCACGTACTTGATTATATTCCGATGTGTGTGTATGTTGTATATTCATCACTTGCGAGGACCGGTTATTATTACTGTCCAGATTGATTTGTTGATTGTTGTACTCTAATGATGGTATGTATATTAACAGTTACAGTTTCATTATATAAAGATCTGTTATTATTTACTATATATTTTTCCGCTGCGATTGTGAGATTTTGTGTTGTTGTTTCTGTTTTCTTCTATCTCTTCTTCTTCTTCACCCCTTACAATCCGCATTTTTGTTGATTTGAGTTTACATGTGTTGTTTATTGCCTGCTTAGACTGTACAGAAAAGTGGGTCATTACACTAGTGCCATCGAAACCGAAATAATAAGGCGATGTGCATCAACGAGTTTCATGATGATTGGACGTGCTGTGTGGTCGTACGAGCTCAGAACGAATTGCGGTTAATTTAAGAATTAAAATATAATATTTATATTATTATATAAACACCACTATTCTTCCTTCTTTCCATCACTTTTCAATTTTCCCGCTTCTTCTCTTACTTTTCCTACTACAAATAGTTTTAACCTAGTCGCCTCCTTAATAAAATAAAATCGAGAGCTATATACGACGAAATCAAGCGACGTTGGTTCCGTTGAGTTCATAGGGGTGAGGGTTTCAAATCTATATAGGGATTGTTAGGTGCGGCGGTCATTAACGGTGATTGACATGAAAGGCCAAAACTAGGGTTATGTGTTGAAGGAATTTTAGGAAACAATAAGCGAAGCGGTGGTTTCCTTTGAGTTTCTCATGTAAAGGGGCGTCGTTCGGTGAAGTTTGAGGTGGTGCGGTCGTGATTTAGGGATCATGACATTCACGTGGTCGTATGGAGGGCTTCCAGGTCAGAATGAAGGGAAGTGTGTCGAGCTTGTTGTAATGGGAGGGATATGGAGCTCTCGCGTAGAGGTGTTCGATGGAATCGACGACGATGGATTTCGTGGAGTGTAGAGTGAGTTAGAGAAGGAGATGCATGACCTGGGTTTGTGCACTCTTGTGCATGTACAGGGGCAGGGATGAATTTGGGAAGAAATTGGATTAGGGGGAAGGAATTAGTGAAGTAATTAGCGTAATTAATTATTTTAATTTAATCTCAAAATTTATAAAATTCACATCTTCTACATACAAGCTCCAAATCAAATGCAGTCTTTTGCATTTTACCTGTAGGATTATTACCTATGCACTAGAGCTTATTTTGTCAAGTTTGAAGCAAGTAGAATTTTAAGCTAAAATCGAATATCGTTTAATTTTAGATCAAGCAGGAACACGTAAGTGTCAGTTGGAGTTTTGGTGACTTGACTCACCTCTGGATGAACATTATATGATTTATATGTTGAGATAAATTATTGTTTGGGTATGCTTGGATGTTTATTATTTGGTTGTTGGCTTTGGTTGAATTCCCACTTTATAAAAAATGTCATATGAAATTAAATACAAGGAATTTTGTAGTGGGATCCGGATTCCTCACCACTGTTGATTTTAAATTTCATTTATATACTTGTTGTATAAATTATTGAAAGCCAAAAGCTTGGTAGCTTGGCCTTATTGAATGTGATTTCGATATTGGCCTTATTGTTGTTACGCTTATCACATTTATATTGAAAATAGTTGTTAAGTGATGTGTTAACTCTATGCCTCATTATAGTATCATGGAAATACTATTATTTGTTGTTTTTGATTTGGAAATGGTTTTGATTCGAAGAATGATTTTAAATGTGTTTTTTGGAATTTTCTATGGCATTTTATTTAGAAATGGTTTTTGAACTTCTCTATTTTACTCTGACCTTTTTAGAAATGCTTTAAAAAGTATTTTGGGAAGTTTTATATAGAAAAGTTAATATAACAACTGATGTTTATTTTAAAGAAAAAGGGGAATTTATCTTTTAAAATAAAGTGATTCTATTTTAAAAGAAGATAGAAATACTTTGGGATAAATATTTATGAAACACTTTATATAAAATATTGTACAGAATAAATGGTATTTTATAAATAAAAGAATAGATTTATAAATGATATTTTATAAAAAGGGAAATGATATTATTTTGATAAACTGAAATTATAAATCACATTTCTAAATTTATAGTGATATATGGAATGATCGTTTTGTAGAAAGTATTTATTCCTATCTTGAAACCGGAGATTAGTAAAAAGTATATAAGCTTTAAAATCAGAGGACTTATAAAAAGAGTTTTATAAATAAGTTTTAAAAAAATAAAAAGGAAATCTATAAAAGGAGTTTTGTAAAAAATTTAAAAGAGATTTATAAAAAAGAAGTTTTATAAAAGGAATGAGACTTGATTTCCATAAATGATCAATTTAAATTATGGTGGTATTGAAAGTATTCTTTTCATACTTGTTAAATCAAAAAATGGATCAACACCCTGGAGTATTGTGTGAAAGCACTGGTCCTGCTAGATCAGAGCAAATATAATAGAAAATAACATAAAAGTAAACGAGACATGGAGATTATTATAGTGGTTAGGCTATTAACTAAGCCTACGTCCACTTTATAGCTTTGATTATTTGTTTGAATGAGATCACAATGGGTTTGAGAGAGAAAGAATCATAACTACAAGGGTTGGACAAGTTCTAAATCCTAGAATTACATAGCGGAGCTGCCCTGGTGACCGTTGTGAAGAGGGAAGAGTCGAAGAAGAGATAGAATTCCTATGTAGTGATAGCAGATTCCAACCCCTTTCATGGTTGCTTTATGGTTTGTATTTACAGTGGTAGCAGTCATATCAGATCAGAAGCCCGCTACCAGATAAGACCAGAGACTGGCCAAGATGGTATAAGAAATATTGCGACAACCCGAATTATGGTTTAGACTTGGTACCGAGTCAAGCCCTTGACTCGGGGCCGAATCTAATCCTTAGCCATAACTTGGCTAAAACCTTTTGTTTCAAGCTCCTTGATTCATCTGGATGTTCTCCATGTAATTTGGTAGGTTATTGACGAGTTTTGATTATTATCGTTCGCCGACTTGGGTTATTTCGTGGTTTGGACCGTCAAGTCTTTAATTCTTATGATTGGTTCTCTAGAACTCTACAAAACTTCGTGAACACACATAGGAAGACTCGTGGATCACTTGCTAGAAATATGAAGATGCCAAGACTTGGCATTTAAATTCGGTGCCAACTTAAAATCCTTAACTCGTCAGAATTCTTAACTCGATACCAACTCAAATCCTTGACTTGGTACCGAGTTAAGGGCATAGTCCCATTTTCAGTGAAACTTCTCTCGATTGTTTTCTAGTTTCCTCTAAGTATGCTTACCAAGTTTGGAGTTGTTTCGTTGAGATTCCTTAACTCAATACCGAGTTAAGGAGTTAGCTCCAAACATAGAAAAACTTTCCCAAGTTGCTTCTCTAGCTCTTCTAAGTGTGCTCGCCAAGTTTCAAGTCGTTCCATCTTTGCCTTGACGTTCTAACTTCCGATTAAAATCGGCTTGGTCAAAAAAACCCAGCTAACATTTGCCCCTTAGAGTACGCTTTCATTGAAAACAAAGTGTGCTTTGGATTAAGAAAACCCCTTAGCTGATATTCTGTAAACACCAGCTTAATCGTTTGAGCATCATCTCCAGAGGTTGCTTTCGTTTGGTTGATTCTCCATTAACCGTTTATTTTAGTTACAGTTGAAATTCCATTCCTTTGCATGGGAAATGCATTCTACACTCTGGATATTACGTCGTGCTTTAGGTTGGTATAAAAAAAATTTCGTGATGATTTTGAGATGATGGCAATTTCGAAGGGAGATGGTTGAATTTTGGATTGTATTTAGCCAGTGGTGAAGCTGAGTTTTGCCTCTGTCGAATGCTCGTTGTTCCAAAGTCAAGTCATGTTCTCTGGCTACAACTATCTCTTTTCAAGAATTTGGCTAAGTTCCTATCTCTGTGTGAATTCTGGTGCGATGATTTTTTCCAAAATCGGACGTAGTGGATGATTCCATTGTATCGCTTTTGTTAGGAAATCAAATCTATGGTTTCGATGACAACAACTATACAATGGAAATCGGATATGCATATATATTTCTATTTACAGGTAACTGCTAAAGTAACATCACTAGAGAGACAAGAACAAGGCTCAAAGAACATTACAAGAGACGACAAGTCGATAGGATCAATGGAGCAATGACACAGATGCACATAAGCAACATACATAAGTTTCAGACGTCTGAAGACACTAGCCAGACGTCTGAAGAAATCCTTTGGAATATAAAACAGAAAGGATCAGACGTCTGGTTAATGTACTCAGACGTCTGAAAGGCTACTGCACACAAAAAAAATATAAACAGACGTTTGGTGCTGAACACGGATTTGAAAATTCAAATTACAACTGCCGCATTTGAAAAGACATCTTCGCTTCTCTTCGCTGCAACTCTTCATCACCATCAGAAGCGACCATAGAACACCTGTTAATGGATGCAACTACTCAAGGAATCTCTCTACCACTATAAATAACATCAAGAATCAAAGAGAAGAACTCACATGACTAACTTATGCTCTCTGATTATACACTCTATCATATACTCTTGACCTCTAGCAATCTATACTTGTATTCTACTCTTCCAAATATACAGTTCCTCATAGACAGTACTCTCTAGATATATATTGGAAGCATTTGTACTGTATAGTCAAAATTCGTGTAATAGAGAACACACAGTTGACAAAGAAACTCTGCTATTATAAACCTGTTCCTCCGGGCGAAGTGAGGGTTATTTGGTGAAAGGAAATTCCGAAGAGGAGCTTCGGGACTGGACGTAGGACGGGAGGTCCGAACTAGTATAAAATCCCTGGTGTGATTATTCTTATTTACATACTTTACTATTGTTACACTAGTTTAAATTAGTCATATACTTGTCATTTGTATAATCGATCCACCATACTATAGACTTTCAATTGGTATCAGAGCAAGGTTTGATCAAAAGTACTATAACAAGTTTTTGAATCACTAATATGGTAAGTATCTTTCAAGAAGGTCAATCTACCGCACGTCCCTCATTGTTTAATGGCTCCAACTATGCATATTGGTCAACTCGTATGCGTATTTTTATGGAAGCCAATGGTCTAGAAATATGGTCTGCCACACAAAATAAATATGAAGCACCTGACACTGCTATGAACACTTGGACCGATGCACAAAAGACCTAAGCCTCAAACAATGCTAAAGCTATGAATGTTTTATTTTGCTCTCTAGATAAAAATGAATTTTCACGTGTCATGTTATGTACCACTGCGTTTGACATTTGGCGTACCTTACAAATCACACACGATGGAACAACAAAGGTCAAACAAACTAAGATTTCAATTTTGCAAAACCAATTTTCTTCATTCAAAATGAAACAAAATGAAACTATCATTGACATGTATTCTAGATTTCAAACTATTCAACATGATCTTATGGCATTAGGAGTTAAGTTTACTGATTTTGATTTAGTTTCTCGAATACTCAACTCTTTAACATCGGATTGGGAAAGGAAGGTATTAGCTATTGAAGAAGCTAATGATCGTTCTACTCTCAAGGTTAAAGAATTGATAGGAAAGTTAATGTCCTATGAAGCTAACTTACAGGCTAGAAAAGAACAAAATATTGAGAAGAAGAACATAGCGTTTCAAGCCAAGAATGATGACTCGGATTTGGATGAAGAAGAAATAATTTTCATTGCTAAGAATTACAACAAATTCAAGAAATTTAGAAAGATGGCCAAATTCCAAAAAGAAGGGAAGTCCAATATAACAAATCTATCTCAAATCAAGTGCTATGAATGTGATCAATACGGACACATGAAGAAGGATTGTCCTAAACGCAACAATGAGAAAAAGAACAAATTTGAGAAATTTAAGAATAAAAGAGCTTTTAAAGTTACTTGGGACGATTCCAATTCATCATCCTCTTCTGATAGTGATAGTGATAGTGATAGCGATGGAGAACAAGCTAATGTATGTTTTATGGCTAACACTGATGAGGTATGTCCTGAACTTAGCTACGAACTTAGCATAGAATTAGATGATAAATTTAGACAAATTAAAAAATTAAACAAAGAACATATAGCCAAAATAAATAGGTTAGAACTTGAAGTAGGAATGTTAAAAGATGAAAAAATTATTTTAGAAGAGGAACTAGAATTATCTCAAGAAAAAGTTAAAAATAGTTTAATTTAAAATGAAAATATAGTTATTGAAACTAAACTAGAAAAGGATGACTTGTTAAAAGAAAATAGCAACTTGAAATGTAATATTGAAACATTGAAAATTGAAAATTTAGAATTAAAAGAAAAATTAGACAAAATTACAAATAATGTTTTAAAATTTAATAAAGGAAAACAAGATTTGGAAAATCTTATTAAAACTTCAAAACCATCAGGTAATAGAAATGGAATAGGTTTTAAAAATATTTCTAAACAAAAAGGGAATAATATTAAGAAATATAGTTTTATTTATCAAAAGACTAAAGGATCACATAAGCCCATTACAAATACCAAAAATATAAAAATTTGGATTCCAAAGACAAATAATAAATTGATTAGACAAAAACATATCGATAATTTTTTAGAAAATGCAGTCTATAATAAAAATTATATTCACAAAGGTACCAAACCTTATTGGGTATGGCTACCTATCCCTCCTAACATTTAGGACCCTAACAAAGTATATGGGTACCAATTAAATTGCTTTTGATTTTGCATGTACCCAAAACAAAAAATAAGGAGAAATGGATACTTGATAGTGGATGCTCCAAACATATGACCGGAAATGCAAAAATGTTATCAAATATAACATATATCGATGGAGGAACAGTAACCTTTGGAGATAACTCAAAAGGATACGTCATAGGCATCGGAGAAGTCATCAACTCTAGTATTTCTAACTCTCCTATTATTACAAATGTTTTGTTAGTAGAAAATTTAAAACACAATCTACTCAGCATTAGTCAATTATGCGATAAAGGATTTCAAATTAATTTCAAAAAGGATAAATGTAATATTTTCAATAACAATCAACTTATATTTGAAGGTTTTAGAAACAAAAATATTTATGTCTTAAATATGAATATAAATCAAAATTCAAACTTATGTTTAACCGCCAAACATAACGATCCATGGTTGTGCCATAAACGTTTTTGTCATATTAATTTTAAAAATATCAATAAATTAGCAAAATATGAGCTAGTTAGAGGTTTCCAAAAAATAAATTATAAAGTAGAAAATCTATGTGACGCTTGTCAATTTGGTAAGCTAAAGAAAAGTTCATTTAAATCTAAAAATGATATTTCTACAAAACAACCATTAGAATTATTACATTTAGATTTATTTGGTCCAACTCAAGTACGATCTATAAATCACAACAAATATGTTTTCGTAATAGTAGATGATTTTTCAAGATATACGTGGACCTTATTTTTAAAACATAAAAGTGACACTTTTGGATTATTTAAAATTTTTGCTAAAAGAATAAAAACGCAATTAGATTTAAAAATTAAAAATATTCGAAGTGATCACGGAGGAGAATTCGAAAATGATCTTTTTACTAATTTTTGTAATAAAAAGGGAATTAGTCATAACTTCTCTTTCCCGCACACCACAACAAAATGGTGTAGTAGAAAGAAAGAATCGAACATTACAAGAATGTGCACGAACGCTATTAAATAGTAGTGGTTTACCAAAACATTTTTGGGCTGAAGCTATTGCTACGGCTTGTTATGTTTTAAACCGAGTAACCATACGACCTATGACTAAACACACTTGTTTCGAAATGTTTTTTGGAAGAAAACCTAAAGTATCATACTTTAAAACTTTTGGATCAAAATGTTTTATATTAAATACAAAAGACAATTTAGGAAAATTTGATTCAAAGGCCGATGAAGGGATCTTTGTTGGATATTCGGATCGTAGTAAGGCATATAGAATTTTTAATAAACATACTAGCAAAATTGAAGAAAGTTTACATGTTTCTTTTGATGAAAATTTCCTTAATAATCATACTAATGATGATGATGAAATTATCTCTATATCAAATACAACAAACCCGTCTAATAATGAGATAAATACGCAAAATAATACTTTACTGTCATCTCCAAGAATTCTTAAAGATCATCCAAAAGATAATATCATTGGAGATCTTAACTCGAGAGTAACTAGAAATCAACTTAACCAAATAAGCCATATAGCATTTGTGTCAACTTTCGAACCGAAAAATTATAAAGAAGCTTCAAATGATAACTTTTGGATAATAGCTATGCAAGAAGAGTTAAATCAATTTGAACGTAATAATGTTTGGGAATCAGTCTCAAGACCAGAAAATCAATCGGTTATAGGAACAAAATGGGTATTTAAAAATAAAGCAGATGAAAATGGAAATATAATTAGAAATAAAGCTCGCTTAGTTGCTCAAGGTTATAATCAAGAAGAAGGTATCGACTACGACGAAACTTTTGCTCCAGTAGCAAGACTCGAGACCATACGAACATTACTCGCTTTTGCAAATCATCAAAATTTTAAACTATTTCAAATGGATGTCAAAAGTGCTTTCTTAAATGGTTTTATCAAAGAAAACGTATATGTTGAACAACCTCCATTATTTATTCACGAAAAATATCTCGATCATGTTTTTAAATTACAAAAAACTTTATATGGTTTAAAACAAGCTCCCCGATGCTTGGTACGAACGACTTAAAAATCACTTAATTACATCTGGTTTTCAAATAGGTAAAATCGATACAACTTTATTTATTAAACGAGAAAATAACGATATTTTAGTTATGCAAATTTACGTAGACGATATTATTTTTGGTTCAACTAAAGAAAATCTTTGTAATCAATTCTCAAATATTATGAAAAATGAATTTGAAATGTCTCACATGGGAGAATTAAATTTCTTCTTGGGTTTACAAATAAAAAAACTTGAAAATGGTATTTTTATTCATCAAGAAAAATATTGTAACGATCTATTACGACGCTTTGGAATGGATAAAATTTCAAGCAAACCAACACCGATGAGTACTAGTGTTCACTTAGAAAAAGATGATAATGGAAAAGGTTTTGATGAAAAATTATATCGTAGTATGATTGGCTGCTTACTTTATTTAATAGCTAGTAGACCCGACATTATGATGAGTGTGTATCTTTGTGCCCGATTTCAAGCAAAACCAAAAGAATCTCACCAAAGAAGCGTTAAACGTATCTTACGATATCTATCTAGTACAAGAAATTACGGTTTGTTTTATCCTAAGGGATCATCATTTGAACTTGTTTCATATAGCGATGCGGATTTCGGTGGTTGTAAAATGGGTCGTAAAAGTACTAGTGGAACATGTCACTTTATCGGACAATCATTAGTTTCATGGTTTAGCAAAAAGCAAAATTGTGTATCCTTATCCACTTGCGAGGCCGAATATATTTCAGCGGCATTAGCATATGCACAAGTAATATATATGCAACAAACGCTTAAGGATTTCGGAAAAATTATTGATAAGTCACCAATATATTGCGATAATACAAGTGCAATAAATATATCAAAAAACCCTGTAAATCACTCGCGTACTAAACATATAGATATACGACATCATTTCTTACGTGACAATGTCGAAAAAGGGATTATTACATTAGAATACGTAAATACCGAAAATCAAATAGCAGATATTTTCACAAAACCACTAAAAGAACAAACATTTGTTAAATTGTGACATGACTTAGGAATATGCTCCCTTAATGATCTTCTAACTTAACACCACATCATCTATTTTATACTTTTAGCCAAAAGTGTTTTTATCCACAAACTAAAAGTGATAACTCCATTACCTTAAATTTTTTAGGTGGTTGTTTTCTGCAATTATCTATAAATAACTTTTTCACAACTATATATAAATCTTTAAAAATAAAGAATATATAGATTTCATATTTTTACAATATGTCTTCTGAAAATTCACATCTATCCTTCTCGACACCTACAACGGATAGCTCGGCTGATACACCACAACGGCTTCCTACACCCACACCAAATCAGGAACCAACGTATAGGTGGTCCTCATATCACACAGGATTCACTCCCAATAGCAAGAAGACCAAACGATCTTTATTTGTCTCTCCTAACACAAAGGAAAAAATTGATGAAATCCATCACTATCAAAAACAACAAATAGATCTACAACGAGAACTATATTTCGAACAAAAAGTTACAGCACGTCGGCTAAGCTTTTTAGACCAAGTAGCGATGAAGTTATGTACTTCACGGAAGAAAGATGTCCATGAACCACTTCCAAAACCTTGCAATTCCTTAGATCCCTCTTCATCGTATCGTACCCCTTCGGACCCTTCACCAAGATGATTCTCTGGCTCCTCGAGAACCCACGAACGTGGAAATATATGGTCTCCACTTAAACCATGGAGGGATAACAAGTCAGAAGATCACAAAACTCCTTCACCATCTAAATAGATTATATTTTTATTATTGTATGTGTATCTATGTTTATTTGTAATTTTGTTTCACACAAATAATACTACGTTTCGTTTCAACCAATAGAGAATCGAGAAATAAGCAAAACCATTAAAATTTAGGCTATTATTAGAAAAATTGCCTATTTCAGACGTCTGGATAAGGATCTCAGACGTCTGACACTCTGATATCTCTTCAAATTTACGTCATTGTGCATATGTCAGACGTCTGATGTAACTTTACAGACGTCTGACAATAGTTCTGCTTACTTCAAATAGAAACCAAACTATTTCAGACGTTTGAACAATGAACCAGACGTCTGAATAAAGACACTGCCACCATATTACAAAAATTGATTTATTTCAGACGTTTGATAATAAACCCAGACGTCTGAAAATTCTTTCTGCATATCAAATTTTTATAACTCGAGCAAATCTAGACGTCTACCAAATCAAACCAGACGTCTGAATTTGTTTACTGCTCTCGAATTAGGGTAAACCAAACGTCTGAATTCGCTTCCAAACGTCTGAAATTCAATCGACACTTTAAAAACACCCAGATAACATCATTTTTTTACTTTCATCTCTATTTTTTCAACTGCGATTTCCCCATTAACGATTTTCTTTTCAAAATTACCTTTTTACGCTTGCTCAATTCACAATGCCTCCTAGAACTAAAAATCCTAAGCTATCCAAAAGAAAACAAGACCAACCAACACCATCCTCAAATCCTCAAGTTTGCTCTGACGATCAAATAGAAAGATGGATTAATCGAGCACCACACTCAATCAAGAGATATGAGGATATACAAAAGAAGAAGCTTCACACAGGTCCATTTTATAACCTACTTAAATTTCCAATGTATGATTTGGATGAAATGTGTGAGAATGCCGGAATAGAAACATTGATATCGTTCACTCCCAATGACATCCAAATCGATCAATTGGCAATATTTCTTTTTTACGCAAATTTGGATAGCACTTCAGTATGGAACATCGAAGATGAAGATAATTGGCTATGGTCTAGCGTGTATGGCAACACGATTAGACTCACTCCTGGCATAATAGGTAGAACTCTACCATGTTCTGACATGGGCGAAGATTTATACAATATTCCCGATATGCGCTTCAAACCAAGGAATAGTATAACACATAAAATTTGGGAGGATAAAATGCCAAAATCTGCCTCTAATTAAATATCTACGTCCAAAAGCCCGACTTCTTACTCAAATGATAATCAATACCATCGTTCCACGTATGGGAAGTCATGAGCAAATAACCGAGTTAGAGCACAAAGCCTTATATGCTCTATTTAGCGAAACAATGGTGAATTGGGCTAAATTTATCTTTGACGGGCTCAAACATTTTTGGACTCGATCACGACCATCAATTATCTACCCCACATATATTATGAGACTTCTACGTGCTCACAACATCCCCTCTTACTTATCAACTTTTGAAGAAATCTCTCCAAAATATGCTTCCACCAAGTTTTTCTCACTGATGCACTTACCCGAGATTCCCCCAGAATTTATATCTTTTGAAGATTGGATGCACAATCGTCAAACCAGACTAGTTGAGCATCCACCTCAACCACACAATGAACCATCTCAACAGGAGGAACAACATCGTGAAGCAACTCCACCTCCTCCTGCACCATTTGATTATCCAAGCAAGGATGAGATTGTGGAGACTCAAACATAAATAAATCCAAATGAAAGCGTTCGAGATCTCACCCTTAAAAATCAACAAATATTATCTCAAAATCAAAAGCTTTTGGCTAAGCGTATTGACAGCTTTGAAACATCTTTTGCTACACGCCTAGTAACAATTGAAGATTTACTTTCAACTGTCCTATCGGTTCTCAAAGAAGTACTTCAACGGGTTCGCTGTCCAACACCTCCTTCTGAAGATTGGACAACCCCAGTACCTTCTCCTCCCGCGACACATTCCAAACTTTCTGAGGACGAACCTCTAAAACAAGCTTTGACATCTCCTACAAAGCCTAGCTCTTCCCAAAAAGAAGAAACATGAGATGATCAAAAAAAGCTTATCCGAAGGAATCATAGATTTTTGGATTTTAAGATTTCAACTCTTGTACAGTTGAAAAAATCTATGAATGTAATCAATTATTAATTATTAATGAAAATTTTCTTTTGTGTGTTATCTTTGACGATTGGCTAAAATTTTATAATTCTTTTTGATAATGCCAAAGGGGGAGAAATATAAGTATATTTATAAAATATTAGAAATAAGCACATATTCAGGGGGAGATTTATAAATTATATAAGTACATTGTATAGTTGTCATCATCAAAAAGGGGGAGATTGTTAGGAAATCAAATCTACGGTTTCGATGACAACAACTATACAATGGAAATCGAATATGCATATATATTTCTATTTATAGGTAACTGCTAAAGTAACATCACTAGAGAGACAAGAACGAGGCTCAAAGAACATTACAAAAGACGACAAGTCGATAGGATCAATGGAGCAATGACACAGATGCACATAAGCAACATACACAAGTTTCAGACGTCTGAAGACACTAGCCAGACGTCTGAAGAAATCCTCTGGAATATAAAACAGAAAGGATCAGACGTCTGGTTAATGTACTCAGATGTTTGAAAGGCTACTACACACAAAAAAATATGAACAGACGTCTGAAATAATTACCAGACGTCTGGTGCTGAACTCGGATTTGAAAATTCAAATTACAACTGCCGCATTTGAAAAGATATCTTCGCTTCTCTTCGCTGCAACTCTTCATCACCATCAGAAGCGACCATGGAACACCTGTTAATGGATGTAACTACTCAAGGAATCTCTCTACCACTATAAATAACATCAAGAATCAAAGAGAAGAACTCACCTGACTAACTTATGCTCTCTGATTATACACTCTATCATATACTCTTGATCTCTAGCAATTTATACTTGTATTCTTCTCTTCCAAATATACAGTTCCTCATAGACAATACTCTCTAGATATATATTGGAAGCATTTGTACTATATAGTCAAAATCCTTGTAATAGAGAACACACAGTTTACAAAGAAACTCTGCTATTGTAAACCTGTTCCTCCGGGTGTAGTGAGGGTTATTTGGTGAAAGGAAATTCCGAAGAGGAGCTTCAGGACTGGACGTAGGATGGGAGGTCCGAACCAGTAAAAAATACCTGGTGTGATTATTCTTATTTACATACTTTACTATTGTTACACTATAGTTTAAATTAGTCATATACTTGTCATTTGTATAATCGATCCACCATACTATAGACTTTCAGCTTTTCCCATTTTTGCACTTCTAATGATCCTAAAAAGAAAAGCTTTCCGTGTCACTCCGGACAGCGGCTCCGTTATCGATTTCTCATCAATAATAGGTAAGTCCCAAAAAGATAATATTAAAGTATGACGTGACTCATTTTTCTAGTTCGAGCAAGTTATCTACGCAGGATGGTCCATTCGTGGTGTTCGGGACGCTGGACTCACTTTGCATAGATAACACATTGCACTTGCCCCGGTCAATGTCGGAATCCGACTGGTCAACATACATCGACTTCCATTGGATTTTGGGCGTTGTCCATACAGGAATATTATTCAATGTAAAACATACCCGACAGTGTTGAACGCCGAGTTTTATTGTTTAGAATGACTTTCTGGTCATCCCGTTTTTAGTCTGGCGAAGTAACTTCAACTCCACTAAAGGCTGGATCCTTCATGGCTTAGGCTTGGCTTTTTATCTGTCATACTGGGACGATTGATTACGGCTGAATTATGAGGCACATTTGCTATTGTGGAGCTATTGCAAAATCCACCTCATCCTGTAAATGAGTACACTGCCTTAAGAGCCTTGGACGAAGTGGGAGGAGCAAGCAGGGATTCCTTGAAGCTTGATGTCCTATCAGTTTTCTTTTTAGCTATGCTTACGCAGGGGTAGTCTTCATTGTCTCACAACTTTATGCAGATAGACAAGATCCCACCAACTTCTTTGGTAATGTTTCTTTATTCGGCCCTGCATACATTTGACAAAGTGCTCTGCTTGGCGGCATAGGGACGTCATTTAAACAACTCTATATCCATTCTTGCACATGTTTGGTGGTGTTCCTTTCGACCAACTACTAGCCATGGATAACCCCATTTCCACGCTGCCCCTAAATGTCTCAGAAAGCAGCAGAGATATTCATTTCCTTATTGTATGACCTTTTCCTAGAACTGAACCTTGTTTACGAAAGGTTTAAATGCCTGACCCTGGGCACCAGTAGTAGCTAGATGTTATGAGGAAAATTATTCAACTGCCCCCTGTCTAATTGAGCTTCCCCAATTCCGGTTTTGGATTGAGAAAAAGTCCAAAAGTACTTGTTTTTAATTTTCCATGACTATCTTCGCCTGGCCTCTACCGAGCATGTCCTGCTAGGTCGCCAACGCTGTCGTTGAAGTTTGGTTAGGCATAGTTTCAATCTTTGGAAATAAGCGCACGAATCATTCGATTCTGATTATCCTTCTTTGAAGTTGCCTATTTTTTGGGAACAATAAAATTCCTGAAGGCTAGTGATCACACCTTCTTGACGTTGCAAATTTCTAGGCGACAGCAGATTCTGGTAGGTTATGGCTAACATTCCAGTCGTGCATCAGTTTCTATCTTCGAAATCTGGCACATCAATGACTCAATTCTAAGCCTTTCAGTGTCGAGAGGTTCCACTCGAAATCAAGAACTTTTGGCTCGTTGCTTCCACTTGTGTTTGTCTTTTTCAACGTGATCATGGAAAGCGGTTTTGCTTCGCCACCGCTAGCCGATTGCAAGGATATCATATTTTCTTCTTTTCTTTGCCATTGGGTGCACATCGATAATGTTGATCCCCCTTCCTTTGCGACTCCCAGAATCTAGTCTGCGCACCAGTCTCTATCTTTGGGGACTAGTGGTTTAACTGCTCGATTCTGAGCATTGCCTTTTCTTGCTTCTACACCTCCAGTATTTCTGTGCGGCGTATTTATTTACCGCAACTCTATGTATATAAATAGTACTCTTGCATTCATTTTGGCATATTCTATTACTTAGCTTCATTCAAAACTGTGATGTAACTTGGTTCAGCCAATTCCATGGACGTCAAATTCATTCAACCAAGTGTACTTGTATATGCGTTAGTCCATAGTACTGATCATTCTAAATACGAAGTCCATACATTTTCGGGAGACTAGGATTCTTGAGCAATACGTTTGACTACCCCCAGCCTAATTTGCGCGGTAGTTCCCATCTCCGGGAACTAGTGGCTTTGCTATTTGATTCCAAGATCTGAATATTCAATCCCATTAATTCCTTAACTGCGATCGAATTCTCCCAAGTTGACGTCATCGGCCAATGTCATCTTTTATTCATAGTAAATCTTACAAGCCCGGTGTTGAGATCCTTAATGTTGCGAATCTATAGACAGTGTCAGATTGCAGAAGGTAGGGCTAAAGATTCGATCGAGCATCTTCTTCTATCTCCAAAAGCCAGTGTATTGATAGTCCCATTCTAGGGGTTTCTCCATTGCATCACAATGTTTGGGAGATGGCATATTCGTGCAAGTTGGCACCAACCGGTTGGTCCATAAGCAGGTTATTAATCCTTCTTGCCATTGCCAGACTTCAGGCGAAGGAAAATTTATCCAGGTCGAAGCTGAATTATCAACCTAGTTCCTTGTTTGGTTTTGAGAACCTTTTCGCTGCCATCATCTTCGGGCAGCAAGGAATTTTTGAGACTAGGTACTTCCTCCTGTCATTGCCTATCTTCGAGCAATGGTAGATTCCTGGAGGTTAAAGTTTTTCCTTTCTAACCCCACTATCTTCGGGCAATACCGAATTCCCAAGGGAGAGAAGTTGATTCCTTCTCGATGTCACCTGTCTTCGGGCAATACCGTATTCCTAAAGGTTAAGACCTTCATTTCCCTAGGTGTCAATTTGTTGCTTGAATGCTCTGCTTTGTGAAATAGAACTGTTATCTAATCAACTTCATGATTATTAGTGTTTGGATTTGGCGAGATTTCCTTTGACCAAGTATTTGTGCGCCTATCCCTGTTCGCGGGACTAGCTATTTCGAATGTCTGTATTTGGGCATTTGTGAAAGGTGGAGACGTATGGGGCAAATGATTCAATTTCCCCTAATCTGGCTCTTAATCCTACTCTGAGATTAAGGATGTCTGATGATTTAACTCCCGACTTTTCTTGTTTTCCCCACTTGTCCAGTGTCGTGCGTTCCTTGCTTTACTGCTAACATCATCACGGAAGTCATGTTTATTAATTAGTTCGTATCTCCAAGAACTGGTGATTTAACTGCTTGGTTCCAAGCAACATTTTCTTGAGGCTGCCTATCTCTGGGCTGCGTCAACACTCTTTCCAAGTTAAAATCTGGAAATTCAGTTGTGCACCAGTTTACTAGTACACAAGCGATTCGATCTTAAGGATTTTCCTTGGACGTTGCCTTACTCCGGGCAACGGTTGATTCCTATGATGAAGGATTGAACCATTCGATTGGTCGATGGATGGTTATGTCTTTCCATTGTCGCCTATCTTTAGGCAACAATAGTTTTTTGAAGACAAGGGTAGAAACTTGGTTGAGTACCAACTTATTTCTCCGAAAACTAGTGCATCATTGGTTTTCTAGTGTGAGTGTTTCTCGTCGACCCTAGAATTTGAAGTTTTCCTGCCATTGCTGGCGAAACATCGGTACTTAGAAAATAGAAAGTTTCCCGACTTGCCAGGGCAACACGGTACTTAAAAATAGACCCAGGGTTATTGGGACAACACCGATATTTAGCAAATAGAAAGTTTCCCGATGTTGCTAGGGCAAAACCAGTACTTAGGAAATAGGTGGGTTTCTCGGCATTGCGGGGGCAACACCGATATTTATGAGGTTGGGATCAACTTTCCCCATCGATCTGGCAGTTTTGGGCCTTTCCTACATTGTCGGAGCAACGTCAATTTTCAGAAGGCAGGGATCGATTTTTCAGTCGATCTAGTGGTTTGAGTCAATTTTCCCATTGACTTGGCGGTATTATATTCCAATTAGGTACTAGTTTCAGTCTTCAAAAACCAGTAATTTAATGATTGGATCATAGGAGTCTTTCCTTAGTGCTGCCAGTCTCCGGTGGCAATAAAGCCTTAAAAGTTGGGATCAAATCGTTCGTCTGATCCCTTATTGCTGGGTAGATTCCTTTTAACCCAACGTGCATGCTTTCTCGACATTACCTAACTCCGGGCTACACCACATTCCGAAAGAATGAGAGTCTCAGGTGTTTCCATTACTTAGCTTTGTTTATAACTGTTAAGCGTTTCCCTTAGCAATGTAGGACCATTGTTTAACTAGTTCCATAGTTATTCTTATTCGCATAGGGTTGAATTTCCTCCGACCGAATTTTCTTGCAATCTGAATTCCATTTCCAAAACCCATTATTCGTAATTGCCACACTTTGGGCCCTTATAGAAAATTAGACACTGTGGAGCGAGTTATTACATTTCCCTTAGTACGATTATGCTCTGTTTGTACCAAAAATGGGCACAACACTCTTCGGAAGTTTTTGAAGAGATAAAAGTGAAGAATGAAAATTAAAACTATGGATTATCTAACAAAAACTCCAAATAACAGAAAGTAAATTGTAAAGACAAGCGATTTAGAGTGGTTCGGCGTTTTGCCTACGTCCACTATGAAATTTGATGATTTTATTGCTCGATACTTGAAGGTTACAATAGTTTATAATGTAATACAATTAAATTTCTAAGTTAAGTCTCAATCTAAAGCAGCGGCGGTGTTCTGGAGTAGATCTGGCAGAATCTGGGCGCTCTTCAGTACTTAGAATTCGCCGACCCCTTTTCTGAATGACCAGGGGCTCTATTTATAGGTGTAGGAGGCTGATATTTCGCCTAAAATGAGGGGAGACCAGTTCTGGTACGTCAGGGGGCCCACATGGCCGAAATCTGGAGATCCGGGCCCACTTTGGGATCGATTCGACCCTTGGTTCGAATCGATCAAGAAATCATCCAATCGAGCTGAAATTTGGTGTGAACATTCCTCATCATGTGTTTAAGCTTTTGTGAAAATTTCATGGCATTTGGACTTGTAGAACTCGAGATATGATCGATTCAAGTCGGTGTTTTTCGAACTCTAGAGTCATTCGAATCGATACGCTCGAATCGATTCGTTCGAATCGATCCTTCTGCAAATGAAGATGGTGACGTGGTGCGCCTTCTTCGTATCGATCCGCTTTGTACTCCGCATTGACTGGGTCGAATCCATGGTATCTGCCGCTTTGACAGGATGGATTCGTGGTAGCAGATTCGAAGGCATCCCTCTTCGAATCGAATGGGCGAAGGTCTGTTCGAATCGATCTAGGCGTGTTAAAGTTGATCGATTCGATGCTAACTCAAACAGTGTGGATTCGAGGGAACTTTCTTTGATGGAGTCTAAGGCGGAGATTGTTCTGATGGATTCGAAGCTTGAAGCATGTGCGTATGGATTCGAAGCATGGTTGCTTCTGATGGATACGAATCAATGCTCGAGAGATGGAGTCGAAGCAAACGTGATCTTCATGGATTCGAACACGAAGCTGTCCTCTCCATTTTCTATTGGTGATATCTTGAGTATACGAACTCGGATTGACTTGAAACTTGGATCGTTGGTTCCCACGGCTTTGCTTGACGTGCCTTATCAATTGTAGCCCGATCCGGACTTGAACAAATTTCATCGATATCCATAGCGATCCTTGCGTGTAACCGATTTCTGAGACGATCTGTCACCGGTATCTAGTCAAGTCCTTGGTGTCACGGCCTTGCCAAAAGGCGGGATAACATTTGCCCCCCAAAGTACGTCTTGTGTAATCACGACGTGCTTTGAAAAGCTGCAGTCTCCCGTTGGATAGCTACAACATGCTTTATCGAAAGTTGCATTCTGTATTGCTGTAATTGACCGTCGTATAATTGTAGCCGGCTGTTAGTTCTTCGAGTTATGACAAGATGAACATTTGATTCCTGTAAATGACATAGATCGAACCCTAGTCAGAGATATGTGCATATGCGTATTATCTTGACTTGGGTTAATGTCGCGTGATCGCAAGTCGTTGTTAATTTGGTTTGTTATCGAATTCTGCATCGGTCCTCTCCTGGACCGGTTTGAGATTCGAGCTAAAATATTGCTTTTATGATTGTTTATGATCATCCTCTCGTATCGATCCTCTCCTGAATCGGTATAGAGAGTAGACAAGCAATTTTTCATATCAAAACGATTTGTCCCTTTTCATCTGCGGTCTTTGATGGATTCGAAGCTATGTTGGTTCGAATCAATGGCTGTCGAATTGATGGCCTTAAGAACCTTGTGCTTCGAATCGATAAGACCTTCAATCCATCGGATGTTCGGTGGTTTTTTCGAATTGATGACGTTTTGCATCGATACTTGCATAAATGGAGTCGACGTTGCAAGAGGTTCGAAACCGGATGGATTCGAACTAAGGAATGGATGCGTAGCAGTTGAACGACTCTGCGTTGTGATGGATTCGAAGTAGCGGTTTACAATGGATTCGAATTCGCTGCGACGAATCGATTAGTTTCGATTTTCTCACCTGTAGAAGCCGGTCAAGCGTACCGGGAGGCGAATCGTCCTACTTCCCCTATATATACCGGGGTCCTGTTCATTTTTAACTTTTTACTTTTACTGTTTCCTTGCTTTCTTCTTCGAATCGACTTCCCTAGAGCCGAGAAAAAAGCGCGTCTTCCCCGAATCAATTGATTCTTACAAACCTTCATTCGTAATCACATTAAACCAGGTAACTAATGGATCGATGCCAGTTGAGAAGGACAAAACTGGAAGTCTTCATCTTCAATTTCTCTTCTGAAAATCTTGAAGGGTTGTGAGATCTGAATAAAAATGGTTCGAATCGATGATCCGAGGCATAATAAAACGTTGAGATTTCCTTGGAGAAGAAGAGATCTTGAGGGATGTTATCTTCTATCGCTTCGTATCGATCTAGAATGGAGTTTATTTGAATCGACTCTGACTGCATATCTTCGAATCGATGCTTGCAAAGGAAAAAGGATTCTTGTCGATCGATTCGAAGTAACGATACCTCGATCGATTCGAAGGTATTTAATGTCGATCGATACGAAGTCATTTAACGCCCATGGATTCGAAATGTTTCTCCATCTCGAAGTACATCGAGTCGAACCATATGGATTCGAAGTACATTGATTCGATTCGATGGATTCGAACGCCTTCAGTTTAGAGAATCCAACTTTTCTGACTTGTTCCAATATCTGAACTACGACTAATTTCAAGTTGAACTTTGACGATCTTAACGAACTTTATCATACTTGATTCCGACGAGCTTCGGCCTTGCATAATCGAACTTGACTGAAAGACTTGAACTCGAATTTCCTTTGAAGCTCGCCGATGGAACTATGACTTAACCAATAATACAACTGATTTATACTTGAAGTTAGTCCGTAGCGTTTGGACGGTGTGGAAGTGACGGTCAGCGATGACGGTCATTTTCATTCTCGAATTTCCAAGTTATGTTGCACGAATATCTTGCTTCATTCTGTTAAATTTGCTTAAGTGATGCACAGTACTTGCACTACACGACACGTTCATACACACTACACTGGGGCATGCACGGGCTTGTTCATGAACTTAACGTTGCTTTCTAATGAGTTAGCTAATTATGGAATCTTCGAGCTCCCAACAACAAGAGGTACAGAGCTCGACTCCTACGGTGCTCGAGATTCCCGATATCCCTGCCGATATAATCGATCCAGCTCCAGATGAATTGCCAGAGGCTATATTTATTGAGGATCCTGTTGATTCGGTTCAGTCTAACATCTCTGAATCCTTATTGGGACGAATATGCTTAAAGCATAACATATCTCTAGGCGATGTATTATTGCCCAGTGCCACTGATAGACCGCACAATCCGCCTGAAGGATACACAGCATTCTACCGTCATGCTTGTCCGGCCGGAACCCTTCCCCCTTTCAATCAATATATCAGAGGGATGCTATCATATTTAGGAATCGCTCCTTCACAACTTCATCCCAACGGGCACGCATTGCTGAACAGTGCCTTTGTCATATTTATGGAATGTCTCTTTCGCCCGCCGAGGCCCTCCGAGATCAGACACATATTTAACTTCAAGAGTAGGGGTGATAGCCCGTCTTTTACATTTTTGGAGGCAGTTAGGAATTGCCAAGTTGTAGTTGGAGCTTGGACTCGACTGAGTTATTTCAAGAACGAGTGGTTCTACGTTCGGTGCCCTCCGGGTTTCGCTAGGCGATGGTTGTCTAGACGTAAGCGCCTTAACCTGTTTTCTTGACCAATAGCTCTTCGGTGTTAAAATTGACATTTCATTCCTTTTACAGCTATTATCTCCAGGCCCGATGGAGGGCGTTTCAAGGGTATCGTCCGGAGTCTTCAAGAAGTCCCAAGCGAGTTGAGGCATATTGATTCGGTGCTGAACGATTACAACTTAAGAGTTCTTGGTTTGATCGACATCAATCAAAGCATAGTCGTTGAGGGATTTGCAAAGCCCGCCTCCAAGAAGGAAGATAAGAAGAAACCCAAGAAGAGAAAAGCGAAGAAGTCACTCGGAATCAAAATAATCGAGGCGAGTGACGAAGAAAGAACCCATACGGATTCAGAGCCCATGGCTGACCTCTCGGGAAACTTGGAGGAGTCGGGAGAAAAACGGAAAGGCAAGGCCGCCGTCTCCAAAAAACTTAAGTCCAAGGGGGGAAAATCCGTAGATGTGTTTCTTCCCGCTTCCGGAGTCATGATTTCTGATGCCGCCCCTTCTCAATCGAGAGATTCTTTCAAAGGGCTTGACGATATTCCTATCCCAGATTATATATCGATTTCTCATAATCCAGGGTTGGAGGAATTTCAAGATGTTCTAAACATGAACGAGCCCTTTCCTTTAAGTGCGGTCAACACTTCCGGTCGGTTTGGGGGTTTACACATTTACACACACTTCCACAGCACTTCATGACTTTTGCATAGTAAACATTGCTTTATGGGATCCTAATCCGTAATTCTTTCTTATCGCAGGCGAGATGTCAGGACGTGGCTCTACTCTGGATAGGCTTCGGAATGTGCGTCAATCTTCTCCATTTTACGATTCCCGCAGGAGAGAAACAGATAGGGATCATGGGCGAAGCTATTCAAGTCAAGAACGTTATGATAGAGACAGAGATTACTCGCGTGGCCGTTCTGGCTATGATTATTCTGACAGAGACCGGGGATACCAGTACCGACCCCGATCTCATCAGCAGCAGCTGCCTTCTCAATCTTCCCGGCCTGATGCTCAGCGGCCGAGAATGGAACCGACAGCAGCCGCTATAATTGAACAAGCTCCGGCTGAGTTGACAAGCGAGGGAGCTACTAAACTCGCTCAAATGAGAAATGACTACCCTGAAATTTGCATGGATGGCTATATCTTCCCTCCTAACTTTAAAAGAATTCCTCCGGAAGCTGAGACCACTGCTCATAGTTATATCCACGACTTCTACGCTCAGTATAAGGAGTGGTATAAGGCAGCCGTGAAGGCCTCCAGAGTAGCTTTTGACAGGGCGAAGATCATTGCTGAACGTGATGCTGACATTGTCAAGCAGAAACGCATCATTCAGGTTCTTCAATCCGAAGTGGAGACGTCTCGGAAGTCAGAGCTTGAAACACTTCAGAAACATGAAGATGTCGTGGCCAAACTGGCGAGGATGCAGCAAGAACACTGCGCCACGGTGGAAGAGATGGGCCACCGCAACACCACCATTGCAGCTGAGCGAGACTTAGCCGTTAAAGAGCTGAATGAGCTCAAGGCCAAATTCACTGAAATGGTGAAGGAGAAGGATGATGCGAACGCCACTGCTCAAGAGGCTTGCGACCAAGCAGTATCTCTCAGGATCGAACTTGCCGCGGCGGCAGCCAAGGCTAAGTCTGCGGAAGCAGAAATTCAGGAAAAGATCTTGGAGGAGAGGTCTAGGCTAGATGCTGAGTTTGACGATCTCTTAGTCACGTATAACGCTAATGTGCTGGAACACAGAAATTTAGCGTGGCTGGGAGATGACTCCATGATCTTGTACAATGCCTGGACCCGGCTGGTGAATGAGAAAAGAGTAGCGCATCCAGATGGAACACTTGACGACTTTGAACTGGAGATGCGTTTGCTCACCGAGGATGAGAGGAAGACCCTTCATGAGGTGGTGATCTCTATGGCAAAAGAAAAGTTTGGCGTTCATTCTCTAGAGACAGGCGAAGGCTCGGGGATCGCGCATCACGAGACAAGTGCTGGAGCTGTAATTCCAACATTGCCCAAAACCACTGGTGCGGTAGATCCCCAGTCTGTTCCTGCCTATAATCCTGACCAACCATTATTATCTTCTGCCGAGGATTCTGCCCACGTTTCGGTCCAGACCAAGGAAGGTATTTGAACGCTTCTCGTAGTTTAGTCGTGAAGAACCTTAAGCAACACACTTGGCTAACAATCTTCGTTTTGTCGCATTTCAGTGACTGAAGTTATTGTTTCTGCGCCCCTTGCTCTATCAGTTCCTCATCAAACACAAGGGGTTGTTTTTTCTGAAGCCATCACGACTTCTACTTTGATTGGCGAGGAGGGAGATGCAAATATGTTTTCTTTCAGCGCTCAAATGATTGAGGAGCTTCTCAATGAACCCATCGATCCCTCTGTCAACCCGTCTGATGCTGTGAGTGGGGCTGCTCCGGCCGTTAGTTCATCTATGCCAGCTATTGGCACATCCGATGCGGCCCAAGTATCTCGTGAGGACAACATCATTGCTGAGATTGATGCCGAGATGGCAGCAGGGAATGCTGGTACGAATCCGCCCGGGCCTGCCCCGTTAATGGTGATTTCACCGGGCGGTACTGTAGTGATTGAAACTGCTCCTGTCCCTCCTCCCGCCACTACTCCTATGCCTCCAGCTCGTCCTCCTAGAAGAATTTCCGTCGCCTCCAGCTCTGAGGAAGACGTTGACATTATATCGCTGCCGGAGGACAAGCCTGAAAAGAGTAAGCGATCGAGGAAAAAATCAGGCAGCGGATCTGGCGGGGCTACCCCGAAGAAGAAGATAAGGAAGAAGAAAGATTGAACTCTTTCTTTAAATCTCTGTTACGTAGGGTAGCATTTTGTTGATCTTTCTATAGCCGTGTATAGATGTGGATTCGGCTCCCACTAGTAGCAATTTTTTGAACCATTTTGTAATCAGATTCTTTTTGTTGATAATGAAAATGAGAATGTGTTCCCTTTTGTCTTCAACTTGTTATGTGTTATGGTTCTGCCCCCAATATTGGGAGTAAGCGTGAAGTTGACGTATGTTTATACTCCACCTCGCACTTTGGGAGTACGGAGTTAAGGAATGTTTATACTCCGCCTCGCACTCTGGGAGTACGGAGTTAAGTAAAAAGTTTGTACCCAGCTCGCGCTCTCGGAGTACTCTGGGGTTTTAGGAAAACGTTTATACTCCACCTCGCACTCTGGGAGTACGGAGTTGAATGAAAGTTTATACTCCGCCTCGCGCTCTGGGAGTACGGAGTTTAGTAAAATGTTTATACTCCGCCTCGCGCTCTGGGAGCACGGAGTTTAGTAAAATGTTTATACTCCGCCTCGCACTCTGGGAGTACGGAGTTGAATGAAAGTTTATACTCCGCCCCGCGCCCTGGGAGCACGGAGTTTAGTAAAATGTTTATACTCCGCCTCGCGCTCTGGGAGCACGGAGTTTAGTAAAATGTTTATACTCCGCCTCGCGCTCTGGGAGCACGGAGTTTAGTAAAATGTTTATACTCCGCCTCGCGCTCTGGGAGTACGGAGTTAAGTGAAGGGTTGTCGTGTATCAACCCATTTCTTGGCCTGATGTGATGGCTTGCCCCGAGCTCAGGTTTCATTTAGTGAGTGGTTGATTGCTTCACAGCCACTCCCTACTTGAATAAATTCCACTGTGTGATGGAACTTAGCTCTTCGTGCATCGTGATGTTGTACATTGTATTTAATGAATCACAGCTCTGGCTCGAAGAGATGGCATTTTATTGCTGAAATAAGAAAATATGGCAAATCAGTTGCCTTATTACAACTTCTAATTTCGAAATGCAAAAGTAAATTGCTGAATAAAAAACATAATGAAATAAATAAAGCCTGTCATATGTAGTAGCGACGGAGACTCTCGCTGTTCCAGGCTCTTGGTAGAACTAGACCGTCCACGGTTGATAGTTTGAATGTGCCATCCCCAAGTCTTTGTGTAATCACGTATGGTCCTTCCCAATTTGGTTTCATGTGTGAAGGAACTGGGTAGATTCTCTTGAGGACAAGGTCACCGAGTTCAAAGGTTCGGGGTCGAACTTTGGTGTTATATAACCGGGCGACCCGACTTCGGTATGCGGCCGCTCTTAAATCAGCTTCTTCCCGTTTCTCGTCCAACAGATCCAAAGATTCAGCGAGTAATATAGCATTTGTTTTTGGATCGTAATAAGTCACGCGGTGAGAAAATACTTCTGTCTCAACTGGAATAACGGCCTCCGAGCCATAGGAGGAGAATGGGGTGTGTCCAGTTGCGGTCTTATGAGTTGTTCGATAAGCCCATAATGCCATAGGAAGTTCATCGACCCATTTGCCCCCAGCCTTTTCCAGTCGTTTCTTTAAGATGGATTTGATAACTTTGTTAACAGCTTCGACCTGACCGTTTGCTTGTGGATGTGCGACTGCAGAGAACTTTTTATGAATATGAAATCGTTGGCAGAAATTCTTGAACTCCGAACTTTCGAATTGGGTCCCATTATCGGTGATGATGGTATGCGGGAGTCCAAATCGACAAATGATATTGCGGACCACAAAGTTTATTACTTTCTTCGACGTAATCGTTGCGAGAGCTTCTGCCTCGGCCCATTTCGTGAAGTAGTCAACTGCGACGATGGCATACTTCGCACCACCTCTTGCCAGAGGTAAAGCGCCAATGATATCGATACCCCACATAGCGAATGGCCAGGGACTGAGCATTTGAGTTATCTCGGTAGGCGGGGCTCTTGGAATTCGAGCGTGTTTCTGGCACTTGTCGCACTTTCTGGCATAATTGGCTGCATCTCGGTTCACTGTCGGCCAGTAATATCCATATCGGAGTATCTTCTTAGCAAGCGCTTGTCCACCGGTGTGATCGCCACATTCTCCCTCGTGCACATCATGTAACACTCGTTTGACTTCGTCATGAGCGATACACCGGAGGAGTGGAACAGAATAACCTTTTCTATACATGATCCTGTCCTGAATGATGAACCGCGAAGCTTTTCGTAGAACTTGCCTTTTCTCATTTCGGTGTTTAGGCAATATCCCATTCTCAATATAATTTCGATACGGAGTCATCCATGATTCTCTGCTGGGAAAGGTTTCCAACACATCATTTGTTTTGATTTGATCGATGCTTGGGAAGGACAAAGTTTCGACCGGGACAAGTCCCATTTGCTGTGCTTCATCTGTGCTGGCCAACTTTGCCAATGAATCGGCCTTTTGATTGCGATCTCGTGGTATGTAGTAAATAGCATAATAATCAAACTGATCCAGTGCTTCCTGAACTCGGGCTAGATAAGCAGCTAACCTTCGATCTCTTGCTTGATATTCTCCCCGTACCTGACACACAACCAACTGTGAATCACAATAAACTTCTATAGCGATAATTCTCAGATCTCTGGCAAGCTTTAACCCAGTCAACAGGGCTTCATATTCGGCTTCATTGTTGGTTGCGTGAAAATCAAACTTCAAAGCATAGCATATGGATCGACCTTCGGGGGTTTCTAGTACAACTCCAGCGCCCGAACACCGATCGTTTGATGCACCGTCTGTATAAAGTTTCCAGACATATTCAGGAGACTCGCTGGTTTCGGGTAAGTCGTCTGGAACAGTAAATTCAGCTATGAAGTCAGCTAGGACTTGCCCTTGAATGGCACTCCGCGGAGCATAAGTAATGTCAAATTGACTCAGTTCGATATTCCACTTGAGTAACCTTCCAGACGTCTCAGGCCGCGTGAGGACCTGTCGTAACGGCTGATCGGTATACACAGTAAGCGGATGAGCTTGGAAATAAGGACGAAGCTTTCTCGAGGCAATGACCAAGCAGTAAGCCAGTTTCTCCAACCTGGGGTAATTTCTTTCAGCTCCGGTCAATCGTTTACTAACATAATAGACCGGTTTCTGCACTCGATCCTCCTCCCGGACCAGAGCAGCACTGATCGCATGCTCTGATACCGCCAGATAAAGGTATAATTGTTCGTGATCAATTGGTTTCGACAAGATCGGTGGCGTAGAGAGATGCTGAACCAGCGATCGGAATGCGCCTTCACATTCCATGGTCCATTCAAAGTTTCGTTTTCCCTTCCGGATTAGATCAAAGAAAGGAATGCATTTATCAGTGGATTTTGAGATGAACCTGCTTAGCGCTGCTACCTTCCCGTTGAGACTCTGGACTTGCTTTATGGTCTTTGGAGTTTGCAAATTCATTATTGCCCAGATCTTTTCGGGGTTTGCCTCTATCCCACGAGCGTTGACGATGAAACCTAGAAACTTTCCGGATGCGACGCCAAAGTGGCACTTTAACGGGTTAAGCTTCATTCCATATTCACGTAGGATGCGGAACATTGAATCTAAATCCCTGACGTGATCTGTGGAAAATCGGGACTTAACTAACATGTCATCCACATAGACTTCCATGGTCTTCCCGATCTGATCAGCGAACATTCGATTAACCAAGCGTTGGTAAGTTGCTCCGGCATTCTTTAAACCAAAAGGCATGACTCTGTAACAGTAGAGTCCCAGATCGGTCACGAAACTAGTATGTTCTTGATAGGGTAGATGCATGGGTATCTGATTATAACCGGAATAAGCATCCATAAAGGATAACAATTCGTGGCCTGCAGTTGATTCTACGAGTTGGTCAATTCAGGGAAGTGGAAAACTATCTTTTGGACAAGCTTTGTTTAAGTCGGAGTAGTCGACACATGTTCTCCATTTCCCATTCGGTTTTCGAACCATTACCGGATTTGACAACCACTCTGGGTATAGAGCATCTCGGATGAAACCATTTGATTGCAACTTATCAATTTCTTCTTTAAGGGCGGCAGATCTCTCTGGATCCATACCACGCCTCTTTTGCTTGACCGGAACATGTCGCGGATCAATATTCAAAGAGTGACTTGCAATGTTCGGTGAGATTCCGCACATATCAGAGTGCGTCCAGGCAAAGACATCGAGATTCGCTTGAAGAAATTCAACCAATTCCTGTTGTATCTGTTTTCCCAGTTGAGATCCAACTTTCAGTACTTTCGAGTCGTCATCCTCACTGACTGGGACGTCCACAGTCAGTTCGGCTGGAGACGCTTGATTCTCTTCTACTTCCTCTTTATCTTCGTTATCTCTAGGGTCAAGATCTCTAAGGAATTGGTAGTGGTGCCCGGGCCAGGGCCCGGGCGCTAGTTGTCAATTATCAGTAAAACGGACGCAAAGAGATTCCTCTACGCCCTTTCCTTTCTCCTTCTTCTGTGCTTCACGCAACTCAGCAACATAACAGGCTCTTCCTGCTGCCTGATCTCCTTGAACAATTCCTATACCATGGTCAGTTGGGAATTTTAAAGTCAAACACCACGGGGCGATGGCTGCCCTGAATTCAGCAAGGGCTGGTCAACCCAGGAATGCATTGTACGGTGAAGCGATGTCAAGAACAACGAATTGCAGCAGTCGGACTCTCCTGCGTTCTCCAATCCCCAGTTCCACTGGTAGTTCCACTATCCCAGTAGGTATCGTTGCACTCCCATTGAAGCCATGAACTCGAGATTGGCAGGGTTTCAAGTCTTTTGCTTCCATCTTCATTAAATCGTAAGCTCGTTTGAATAGAATGTTTACAGAACTCCCACTGTCAACCAGGATCCTCTTCATCCAAGCAGGACCGACTTGGGCAGATATGACCAGTGGGTCAATTGTTGGAGCTTCGATTTTGTCAGCATCTCTGCTTCTAAATATGATATCGTCAGACATCGTTTTTTGTTGCTTAGCCGGGGTTCCATCCTCACAATTACTGCAGCATTCGAAGCTCGCATGCCTGATAGAGCTAGCATACGACTCCATTTCCCTCCAGCTCCTGTCCGCTGGATGAGGACCACCACTTATGGTATTGATAACTAGCCTCCCGCCTGTACGAGCGGGTTCCTCTTGTCATTCTTGGTCTTGCGCACGGTTCGGGTTCGAGGGGCCCGCACCACCAGACTGCGGCGCCCGCACGAATTGATCTAACTTTCTCTCCCTGATCAACTTTTCTATGAGATCCTGCAAATGGCAACAGTCATTAGTATTGTGGCCATAACTCTCATGAAACCTACAAAACTTTCCTGTCTGAATCTGCCTCTCCGATGACCGCTTCAGAGCGGGTTTCTTATACTGTTCAGTGTTGCAAGTTTGCAGGTACACATTTTCCAGCGAAGTGTTCAATGGTGTATAACTTTCGAACATCGGAGCCCTACGCCGTGGGCCTGGATTCGGATCTCTCTTCTTATTTTGACCATTGCTACCTCTTGGCTGAGTTTGTTTGTTCTGTATGTTTAACTGAACTTTTCCGGAACTATCACCGGACTGTTTAACTGCTACATTGCTTTGTATTCCCTCATTTCCAGGTTTCGCATCGTCCTGCTTCCTAGACTGTTTCGCGTCCTCTTGCCGTAAGAATTGAGCGGCTTTGGAGTAGAAACGGTCCAACGATGCGGGTGGTTTTCCGGCTAACCAATTTCCAAATTCAGAATCGGGATCAATTCCCTTTGTCAATGCCATTAAAATTGAGTTGTCGTTGGGATTACTAATTTCCACACATGCCGCATGGAATCTCTCCAAGTAACGCCTTAATGTTTCCCCACGAGCTTGGGTAACATTGGACAGGGTGTTAACATCTTTGGGTCTAGCGACATGCATACAGAATTGTTCAACAAATTTCTTAGCCAATTGGTCAAATGAAGAGATAGATCTTGGAGGTAATCTTGTAAACCACATTGTTGCAATTCCTCCCAGTGAGATGGGGAAGCTTCGGCATTTTACTGCATCGTCGGCCCTTGCGGCGCTCATTGACCATTCGTATTTCAATATGTGCTGATTGGGATCAGAACTTCCTTTGTACATAGGGAGAGTTGGCATTCTGAATCGCCGAGGAGGTTCAGCGTATAGTATCTCGTCCGTGAAAGGAGTATGGCTTCGAGAAATCCCCCAATCGTCATTGGTAAGACCTTGGCTTTCGCGGATCATCTGACGTATCATAGTCGAGATGTCTGGCATTGCTACATTTTGAGCATGCTGAGCTAAGGTGGTCTGGTTCCACAGTGCGAGTTTGGACCGGGCGCTGTCGACGGTCCAAGTTTCGCCTCCTTGGCTCAGCGTCTTCCGGGACGTATGGTTCAGAAGTACGTCCCTGTTGTTGATTACTCGAATCCGGAAGATGTCGGGTATCAACCCTTGTTTCTATTGTGGCAGCTGTGACATGATTGTCCGTAGTATATTGTGGAGTACGACCACCTCGTGCTGATGGCCCAGCCTGGAAGCTGGTTGATGGTCCTACCCTAAATTGCCCGACAGTCAGGGCGGGTTGATATCCAGCAGTTTGAGCATGATCTCCGTCTAATCGGGGACGGGTAGATCTATGATGATAGTCAGATGAGGCAGAACTTTCAGTGGATGAGCGGGAAACATCATCCCTTCTGGACCTCCTACGGCCCTGGCGGTTCAGTTGGTTTGTCAATTCAATATTGGCACGCAACTGTTCGGCTAACTGCTGCCGACTCTGAGTCAACTCTTGAAGCAACACCTGAAATTCTTGTCTAGTGACTGCCCCAGACAGATCCGAGTGGGCAGTGTTGTCTTGGTTGGATGGCTGCTGTTGAGCAGGATTCTGTCCATCCCTACCTTCTTGTCCAGCAGCTGTAGAAGTGGTTCTCGTGCTAACCATTTTGAATGATGAATCCTTTTCCTAGATTTTATGCAAATCTGAGTAGAATGGAAGGATTGTGAATTAAAGATCTGGATCTTCCTCTTGGATTTGTGCAATCCGGTATCGATGGTAGATCCAAGGAGCAGGAGAAAAAAGCTGGTTTTCTCTCAATGAAAGCACCAAAGTGTTTGTACCAAAAATGGGCACAACACTCTTCGGAAGTTTTTGAAGAGATAAAAGTGAAGAATGAAAATTAAAACTGTGGATTATCTAACAAAAACTCCAAATAACAGAAAGTAAATTGTAAAGACAAGCGATTTAGAGTGGTTCGGCGTTTTGCCTACGTCCACTATGAAATTTGATGATTTTATTGCTCGATACTTGAAGGTTACAATAGTTTATAATGTAATACAATTGAATTTCTAAGTTAAGTCTCAATCTAAAGCAACGGCGGTGTTCTGGAGTAGATCTGGCAGAATCTGGGCGCTCTTCAGTACTTAGAATTCTCCGACCCCTTTTCTGAATGACCAGGGGCTCTATTTATAGGTGTAGGAGGCTGATATTTCGCCTAAAATGAGGGGAGACCAGTTCTGGTACGTCAGGGGGCCCACATGGCCGAAATCTGGAGATCCGGGCCCACTTTGGGATCGATTCGACCCTTGGTTCGAATCGATCAAGAAATCATCCAATCGAGCTGAAATTTGGTGTGAACATTCTTCATCATGTGTTTAAGCTTTTGTGAAAATTTCATGGCATTTGGACTTGTAGAACTCGAGATATGATCGATTCAAGTCGGTGTTTTTCGAACTCTGGAGTCATTCGAATCGATACGCTCGAATCGATTCGTTCGAATCGATCCTTCTGCAAATGAAGATGGTGACGTGGTGTGCCTTCTTCGTATCGATCCGCTTTGTACTCCGCATTGACTGGGTCGAATCCATGGTATCTGCCGCTTTGACTGGATGGATTCGTGGTAGCGGATTCGAAGGCATCCCTCTTCGAATCGAATGGGCGAAGGTCTGTTCGAATCGATCTAGGCGTGTTAAAGTTGATCGATTCGATGCTAACTCAAACAGTGTGGATTCGAGGGAACTTTCTTTGATGGAGTCGAAGGTGGAGATTGTTCTGATGGATTCGAAGCTTGAAGCATGTGCGTATGGATTCGAAGCATGGTTGCTTCTGATGGATACGAATCAATGCTCGAGAGATGGAGTCGAAGCAAACGTGATCTTCATGGATTCGAACACGAAGCTGTCCTCTCCATTTTCTGTTGGTGATATCTTAAGTATACGAACTCGGATTGACTTGAAACTTGGATCGTTGGTTCCCACGGCTTTGCTTGACGTGCATTATCAATTGTAGCCCGATCCGGACTTGAACAAATTTCATCGATATCCATAGCGATCCTTGCGTGTATCCGATTTCTGAGACGATCTGTCACCGGTATCTAGTCAAGTCCTTGGTGTCACGGCCTTGCCAAAAGGCGGGATAACATGCTCTTCCCATCATGATCATAGACTAGTAGAGTTCGGTAGTGCTTGTCTTCAACTTATGACAATTATCCTTGTTTTTTCTAGGCCATATGCATTCTATTAAGCTAATAGCATGATTGCAGATATCTTCCTTATTCGTCGATTTCAATCTTCAGGAATTGACAGTTTAGTTGCTCGATTTTGAGCATTCTGTCCTTGTCATTATCTATCTTCGAACAACAGTTTGTTTGCCGCAAGCAAGAGTCGAAGTACCTGATCGATCTCTACATGGTTGATTGTTCCAGTAGCTGCTAACATCCAACCATGGAAAATCTATGATGGTTGTGGGTTATCCTTCCTAACATCGCTAGTCTCCAAAGGGCATCAGATTCCTGGAAGACGAGCTATTCCCTCTGGACAATGCTATCCTTCGGGCTATGCTGGATTCTTGCAAGTTAGAGTTTGAGAACTCAGTTGAGCACTTGCTTCTATCTTCAGAAACTTGTGCGTTGGTGATTTGATTCTAAAAATATCTTTCATCATCGCCTATCTCTAGGCGATGGTAAGTTCTTCCTGTTATCGCCTATCTTTTGGCGATAGTAAGTTTTTCATGCTATCACCTATCTCTGGGTGATAGTAAGTTCTAAGGAGTTCGATTCTCTTGTCGATATGATGGTCTGGAGTTCCCGATGTCGTCGGGGCAACGTCGACACCTAGGAGGCTGGACTAATTTTCCTTTCAATTTTATATTTGAAATATCTCTCGACGTTGCTGGGGCAATTGTGGTATTCATAATGTCGGATGGCTTCCCAATGTTGCCGCGATAACACTGGTACTTGAGAGTAGGATAATTTTCGACATTGCTAGAACAATGTTGATTCTTGGAACGTGGGGATTGATTTTCCACGTATCCTGCAATTGAAAACCATCCCGGTGTTGTCGGGGCAACATCGATACCTAGAAAATTTAATAGCCTCTCATTGTTGTTGGGTAATACCGATAACTAGAACATAGAAGGGTTTCCTAGCGTTGCCAGGGCAACACTTGTACTTGGGGAGTTGGAATCGTTTTTCACCATCGATCCGACGGTTCGAGAGTCTATACTTTTTATCTGGAGATTTAGCAAGTACTTTCTCAATTGCATGGGACATGTGCACATCGCTTGCGAGAACACGGTTACATCGGTTCAAGGAGTGATGCGTTGATTGTAGTATATGGAAATATTGCGTACTTGAATGTCCTTCCATCGATTCAAGCAGTGAGGAAGTGGAGCATACTCGAACACAATTCCATCGGTTCAAGCCGCGAAGGAGTGGAGCATACCTGAACATAGTTCCATCGGTTCAAACAGTGAAGGAATGGAGCATACCTGAACATAGTTCCATTGGTTCAAGCAGCAAAGGAGTGAAGCGTACCTAAATACGATTGCATCGGTTCAATCAGGAAAGAAGTGGAGAGTACTTGAACACGGTTCCATTGGTTCAAGCAGTGAAGAAGTAGAGCATACTTGAACATAGTTCCATCGGTTCAAGCCACGAGGTGCAGCTTATGGGTGCGCATGCAGGTAGATTGCTTGCAAAAGTGTGGTCCTATTGGTTCCAGAAGTGACGTGTAGCTTATGGGAGGCACACGAGGATATTTTCTTGCAAGAGTGCGGTTCCGTCAGCTCCAAAAGCGATATGCGACTTATAGATGTGCATGGGAGTTTGTTCTTACAAGAATGTGGTTCCATTGGTCCAGGAAGTGATATGAGGCTTATGGATGCGTACGGGAAGATTTGCTTACAAGAGGGCGCGTCCATCAGCTCAAGAAGTAATGTGCGGCTTATGGATGCACACGAAAGTTTATGCTTGTAAGGACGTGGTTCCATTGGTCCAAGAAGCAATATGCGGCTTATGGATGTGCACGGGAAGATTAGCTTGCAAGAGCGTGGTTCCATCGGTTCAAGAAGCACTTTAGTGATTCTTTAGGTCCTTGTGACAGGCTAGATAGAGACATCATGTCCTTGGGACGTGTAGAATGGAGCTTGAACTGCTCCAAAACCCCTTTGCCAGTTCATCAAAAGTGGAAATGAATTTCGGTGGAAGTTTCGTAAACCACATGGAAGTGACTACTTCTAAGAAGATATTGTTGTCTAAGATCTATTGTTCCGCTATATAATGGCATAGTTAGCATGGTGAAATTCTGAGGATATTCTTCTTTTAGAAAATTTTCAGTAAATGGAGTTCGGCTTGGTGTGGAACCCCACTCCATGTTCTTCCTGCCCCTACTTTCCTTCACCAACCGTATGACCATGTCAGCAATGTAGTCTCCGCTGGCATGGTAATCTAATGGTCAAATGTTAGGCACTATGTCGATTGTTTGACTTCGCAAACGGTCTCGGTTTGCCAACTAAAGCCTAGGTTCTCCATTCTCTAGGAGAACCACTCCTGTAGAATTCCATTGATGCGCGGTCAGCCTTATCGCGGCAGTTTGGACTTTATTTCCAGCGTTTTTCTATTTACATCAGCATTTAGTTCCAATCCATCGCCATCAAGTTGTATGTCACCTTTAAAGTGAGAAACAAGCATTGCGTTATTCACTTGAGGAGTGAGGAGTATTCACTTCAAGATTTGGGTTAGCATTAGGTTGTCTTCCGGTAAAATGAGCATTTCCATCGCCCCTATAACAGTCCTTCTAGCTCCACCAGCTACCTCTTTCAGTTTTTCTTTTCCATTCCTCCCGTTTAAGCCTGGAACAAAGGAATTCTCTTGTTCTATAGCAGCTGTAGTTTCTTGCCTAACTCTTGGAGCGGTTGGTGGTCGTAGCGCTAGCAAAGCATCAACCTTGTCCATAAGAGCCTTCTAACTATCAACCACCTTCTAGTTAAGTTGATTAACCATCTTGTTAAGCTCTCCTCTGGTAACAACCTCCTATTGAGTGGAAGCATTTGGTGCTAGGTTTCCAGCCTTAACCTCTGTTCGATGATTATTAACATTGTTCACTTCCGTTTGCTGGAGATTGGTTTCATCAACACAAGGTGTTGTCCCAACAGACCTTCGAGATGTTGTCTTCCACTTAGGAGCCATTAGAATAGCAAAACTATAACCTTCTTTAAGTAAACTTTCCTGATCTAACCTCTGGATCTATCCAACCCAAAGTAGATAGCTAGATCCAAGCCTAAGTTCTTTGTTATCGGTGAAAGCACCAAAATATTAACACAAAAAATGATCTACACCCTGGAGTATTATGTGAAAGCACCAACCCTGGTAGTACAGAGAAAATATAATAGAAAATAGCATAAAAGTAAATGAGACACGGAGATTTTTATAGTGGTTCGGCTGTTAACTAAGCCTACGCCCACTTTGTAGCTTTGATTATTGGTTTGATCTTGTTTGAATGGGATTACAAGGGGTTTGAGAGAGAGAAAATCACAAGTACAGGGGTTAGACAAGTTCTAAGTTGTAGAATTGCCTAGAGGAGCTGTCTTGGTGACTGTTGTGAAGAGGAAAGAGTTGAAGAAGAGAAAGAATTCATGCGTAGTGATAGCACAATCCAATCCCTTTCATGGTTGCTCTATGGTTTGTATTTATATCGGTAGCAGTCATATTGGATCAAAACCCTGCTACTAAAGAAGTCCAGAGACTGGCCCAAGGTGGTATAAGAAATATTGTGACAATCCAAGTTATGGTTTAGACTCGGTACTAACACCAAATTCTGAGGTATGGAAACAGTCTCTCTATGAGAATTGAAAATGTATATGGAGACAAGAATAGCTTTCTAACTTGTCCGACTTCATTGTTAATTAAGGGATAGTACAAGTTTGAAATTGAAAAGTGGTGGTAAGTGTACTGGGTCTAATTTCCTTACAATCCATTTAATTACACCAACAGTGTTTTGAGTTTATTGTTATCTATGTTTTAAATAACATTTGTTTTGACCCAAATAAGTATGGTTTTAGAAGTGAAATATTTCTTATGATTTTGTGAATATACTTATACCATTGAGATATGTATATAAATACATTTCCAAGTATTGGAAAGAGTAGATAGGATTTGTGAATATATCTTTTTTAAAGTTATTTTAATACGAATATTTGAAAGGGGATTTTAATTAATAAAGGAGTAACTATGAAGCTTAGTGCTTACTTATGTGCTTGATCATGCTTGTTTAAATCTTTCATGGGATCAATTTATTTATTTGATAGTTAAATAACCGACAATCAAATCTTGGCCAGTTTTGAAACTATCGTTGTCGATTTGGAGAGACCGAGATCGGATAAGCATGAGTTATCTTAAAACCACTTTGAACCAACATTAGCATTTGAATTGGTGACATCTTGAAGGTGATGGGAATCAAAGACAGGGTTCTTTGGAGTGTGAGGTCTACTTGCTACTAATCCTGAGGGCGATTCCAAAAATGATGCAGTAGAAGTAGTACATTCAATTTGTTCATATTCTTAACAACTTGTATGGATGAATGCTAGCATTACATTGTTGCCTAGAAGGTAGTGTTAGAATTCCAAATGGGATTTGCTAAAAAGGTAAAATGTAACCTCGACCGTCACACCTAGTAATGGCAGAAACGGGGAATATGCTTTAGGGATATGTGGGTTGCACCCATTAGGGTGTGGTCATCACCCGATCTAGATCGATATTTATGGATTTATTCATGCTAGAGACGCCAGTTTAGTTGTATGTAGCATCCAGGGTGATGACATATTCTATACTATCAAGGAAAGGGTAGGCCGGTCCTTATTTCCAGGGAGTCATCTAAAACTCTTGGTACATTTTCTAGAGGTGCGTTTTGCCAGACGGTACCCCAGTAGCCTTGTCGTTGTATGGAATCTATTTTCCAATACATGCCTTTACGAACTTAGTTGTGCATTAAATATGTTGTTGAATGTAATTGATGTAACCATTCCAGCTATGATTCAATATTTATTTTAAACCCCAGAAATTAATATAATATCACTGTATTTTTTTATAAAAATGTTTGGTTACCGTAAGGTAAAAAGTCATCGGTGTTTATGTGCAGAGTGGTCTTACGAGATACCTTTATTTTTGAAAAGTTTTATTACATGAATAATCCATATAATTTAAGTTTCTCATGCTGGTTTACCAGACTGATCCGGACGTTATTTTTTTATAATGCAGGAATCAGCCCGAGCAAATTTCTAGATTTAGTTATGGAAGCTTTGGAGCTTTAAGAGACGAGCTGGATGCCTCCATGACAAATTCACATATCTATATTTCCGCTGCATTTCTTGTTTTGTATTTATCAGCATTTGTGAGGACATAATATTTTAACTGTCCAGGCTTATGATAGGTTAGTTTACTCTGATTGATATATGTATATTACAGTTTTCTTTTGTAAACATCTTATGCATATTATATATTACTCATCACATTATGAGATTATGTTATGTCTTTTATTTTTTGTCACCCCAATGATCTATCTTCCCAGCACTCGGATGCTCGGTATGAACACTGTGGATGTATTAGTGTCAACTCTTGAGGGTTGAAAAGGTCATTCGTTACATCAACCAATCTCATTGTAATGCTATTGAAGGAATTGGACCAACCCATGGTGGAGTTATATTGTAAATTTCAAAAAGAATACTCTTTGGGTCTATTGGGCCTATGAAGTCTAAGGGATTTTAGAATCAATCTAAAAGGTATCTTAAATAAAATCCTTTATTTCATTTGATTAGTTTGAAAGAGTTTGAATTTGTTATAAATTTAAATAAATGAGTGTATCAAATACACCCATGTATATAGCAGTTGCATATTAAATTAATTTGAGAAGGAAACCTTTTATTTCCTTCTGTAATACTTGTGCAATCAATTAGGAATATGAATAGCATTAATTGAGAGAGAAACCCTTCATTTCTCTATCTCTGATTAGATTGATGATTTGTTAAATGTCATTGATGATCAATTTAAACATGCAATGAAATGTGAGTATATCCAAATATACTCTAATGTATAAGTGCAACATATGAGAAGTGTGCATAGATGATGTTTCCTTTATATATACCTTTGTTGTCCATAGTATTATTTAAAATACATACATACATACATACATATATATATAATAGAGCTTACACATATTCATATACATATACATATATACATACATATCAATGTGTTAAATAAAAGTTTCACTATTTTATAAGTTTGGAACTAAAAACAATAATTTGGATCTAGTTTCAAGGTTAGGAAGGGTTTAGATTTAAATTATAATTTTACATAAAAATCCATTTTATAAATCTTTAGTTAAACTAATATTTATATACACACACATATACAAATCACTATAAATAATGTTTTAAACTTAAAACAACATTTGTATGAAAATATTTTTAATTAAATATATATTTTAAAAGAAAGTAACAGATTAAAATGTAACTTTAATTTAATAGAAAATCCAAGGGTTTGTGATGTTTTGTACAAAAGTCATGTTATGTTTATAAATCTTTTTTTGAACTTTCAAAGAGAATTATGCAACAACCAAAAGATTGTATTCAAAATAACAAACACAAAACATATATTCATATATTTACAAACATTAGCAAATAATATATGTTTTCCATTTGAATCATTAATATAATTATATTATTAATTTAAACTTAGATTTCAATCAAAAAAAATTAACAACAAATTTGAAACAGTAACAAAATTAATAGGACAAATCAGTCATATATATATATATTGCAAAGGTTTTAGATCGAAATTATATAGACAATATAAACAATTAATTAAATGTGAAACCATACGATGTAGACCTAACGATGACAAGATGAATAGGTAAGTAGTTAAAGTATATCTTAAAATAGATACAAATAAAAATAACATGGTGAACATATGTAATTAATTAAGATGTAGCAAAAGGGGATCTAATTTACGTAACCAAGTTAACAAATATTCAAATTAGATGAAATATGTGATGGATCAAAATCATATGAGCATGGTGAAAGATAAATAAATGAAATTAGAATTATTACATTGAGATGTAGATAAGAGAATGCATCTTAAATGAAGAAATCTTCTTAGAACTCCAATATCCACATCCAATCCTTGCAAGAGGTGGATGAACCACTTGTGTTTTATTTTATTCGATGTTATTTTATTGATTTGGGGCTTTTTGGTTTAGATGAGATCTCAATTTTCGGCTATGGCATGAAAGAGGAGAGAAAGAAAAAATGATCTGGAAAGAGATTAAATTAATGGAAGAAGGAAAATAATTTTGTTTTTAATGTAATCATTGAAACCGTTTTAATTTTTTTCTTAAAGACTTCCCTTTGTATTTCTCATCAATACTCAATCAAATCTAAACCCACCCTCTATGTATGGTCGGCCAATTTTTTCCATCTTATGGAAAAATAATTCTGAAACCCATTAATTTATTATCTTTTATTTAAAATCTTTTAAAGTTACGCCAATATCGTGTGTCGATGCATGCAAATATAACTTTTATAAATGCATTCAAATAGTTACAAATAACTCTCAAACATCAAATAAATTAAATAATAATTAATATTTTTCAAATATTAATTAATTTAACTAATTTACAACATTTTATAAATTAATTAAATCATGTGGTTTTACAGAGAATTCATCATTAAGTTTGTGGGACTAAAAAGTGTTAATTCAATTAACAATTAATATTGAACAATTTGAACATTAATGTTCGCACGTCACCTTAGCTAGTGGTGTGACATTTTGGCTGAATTTATCGCATACGCATCCATTGGTAGAACCCAATTATACTTAATAAAAGCGATACCTCATAGTGATGAATATTTAAATTGATTCTCTTCTTGAAAATTATATCATTTCGGACTTATGGAATTTGGTTATAGTCAAAATTCCAATATCGTCTGTATTTAACTCTATAGTCTAAACAAAAAATCCTTAGGTCAAAATAACAATTATTATTAACCAATATACTCTAACCAGAGATTTTGAGTTTGAGTTGACTTCAGTTGACCATGATACTAAACTCATATAACTAAGAAGATGAATCCTCTCTTAAATAGTGTTTCACTTCCAATACTTTCACTCGACCCAACTATAGTCGTTCGATGGACACCGTGCCACGATTTAATTATAATCAAAGTGGAGTTTTTATATTGAAGATCAATGGTATTCTCAAGTGAAGAGAACTGTGTAAATTAGTCACTTTGATATTTTCTATTTGAACTTAGTTATATTAACCAACATAAAACTATCGAGTGAGACATTCCATATTATCCAATAACTATTAATACATAAACTCTTGGTGTCCCCAACAGTCATGAATAATACACTGACCAATATTTGGAGAGCGTGACATACTTTAGTCTCAATAGATGCATTGATATCCAATCTCGATACTTCCTGACAATGAATTTTTAGAATGACATGTTTATTTTCACTGTGATAAATTACTCATGGTTACAGCATTTTGTAACTACTATCACAAAACATATCATTTATGTATTTTCTATTAAATATACATTTAATTTATGAATTACTATAATACAGATATCAATTATATAATAGAAAGAAAACACCTTTGATTTCGAACAAGATTGGTTATCGAGGTAGATATATGTGACAAATTACATAATTGCCCCTGGGGTATACCCCTAACTCTATAAAATTTGTGCATTATACAAAATTTGCAGTGGTGCTATTTGAGGTGATGTACTTGGTTTTTTTGTAATATCCCCTATTTTAAGGCCTGAAAATAAGTGCTACTGATGCTGCAATCATCAGTAGTATTATTCTCCGATGACATGATACGGCTATGTTAATCATATTTAACACCAGAAGCACATGAATATGAAAAGTTTTAAATATAATTCAATACAAACTTTTACATTTCATTTCACAACTAATATTTTATATTCATTACATAATCCCATTCGTAAACCCACGATCAGAGAAATTATAATTATTACAAAACACCCCAAGAGCGACATATGAAGATGCCCCATTGGTTGATCAGAGTCTAAAACTTGGCAATCATATAAATTGCCATTATACCCACAAATACAAAAGTAAACAGCACATCGGATTATATAAGAACTCCTAAATAGCTAGATTTCCTCCTGCACGTTTCCAGAAGCTTATTCGTCTTATTGGAAACCTAAAATCCCTTACTCCCGGCCTAATCAAATGAGTACGAGAGTTTAAGGGGAAAAAACTTCGGGTCAGACAACATACTGGTGTGAATAATAACTCACCATCTCGAACCAAAAAAGGTATCTAGTGAGACCACATCACTAAGCGGAATGGGTTTTCCCCTCACTAGTATCTTAACCAAACCGTGTAATGTGCTCCTGCATCCACAATGGTTAGAACAAAGAAAATAATCATTTGCAGTCATGTAACATATATTAGACTACCCGTCCCAATTCATTAGATTATCCATCTAAACTCTCATTTGACTATCTATCTTAAATACAAATGACAGACTATCTTATATTTATATGGACTACCCATCTCACATGTACTTATTTGGACTACCCATCCCCTACCATATGGACTACATATCACATATGGTTTCATTTATTTAAAATGATGTGGACTATCCATCACACATCCCATAGTTTTCCTAGGATGAATATGAACTCTTCATTAACCATTTAGAGACTATCCATCTTTGGCATGATCTGGACTATCCATCTCACATCCTATAGTTTTCCTATGACGACTATGAACCCATCACTTACCAATTTAATTCATTTTTACCCCACATGTTCAACCTATGTCTATTGGTGTCCCCAATTAGGTTGTCAAATTCATAAAACAATGGCATCAAAATGATATACATTGGTATCCCCAATAAACAATGAAGAATTTCTAAAGCATATAGCATGTTAAAGTTAATTTACATTGGTACCCCTAATGAACAATGTCGAAACTATAATAAGGTAATCTGCCGTTAATACAGAGGATATGTAACATTTATGCCGCATTATAAAATTTTGAACCTCTATCCAAGGTTGGGAAACAAAACTTAAGTTCTTTTAAGTATAAAACTTTATGTCGATAACGAGGTTGTCGACATACATATGATATGGCCATTCCGCCTTTTTAAAACATAGCTTAGAGTTTGTATAAAATAAGGCCTAACTGGCATTGTAATAAAGAAACACGACATCGATGTAGTCAGCATCATTACTAAAGCAATGATGTACAAAAATTGCCGACATTGATGAATAGCGGCATCAAAACTAGCGATGTCAGTATAAAAGCATTATACTTACCATACTTTGGCTACTATGCCGCCAAATATATAAGGTCGAAGTTAAAAACAAGCGGCATCACTGCCTCTATATAGATGGCATCTAAAACAATCAAAATGGTGGTATGGGGCATCATTTAAAACAATGGTGAAAACATGCGAGTAATGATTGCAGCATTAATTTTTTAAACACTTAAATGAATTACGAGGTTGCGATGCCATCAATGATAAGTTGTCGACGAGGTCCACTTCGACCTTGGAATCATTCCATAACTACCTGAGTTGTTGCCATAAGCTTCCCTCCATATCGATGTCGACTCTCATAGCTGCGGCATTATCTTACATTCGGTTTGGATAAAGGCGGCATGATATTATCATAGTTATTGTGAAAACTAATTTATTACTACCAAAAGCAATTTTTTTCACCAAACCTTAACTCTAGTCCAATTTCTATTGGATAATGCAATATCTTTCCCAATTATTTTCAAAAATACTACCGCATCCAGTTTTAAAGTCCCAAAATCATTTGTAAAACTTAATTAATTAATATGCTTAATTACTTGTTGGTTTAAATGCTTATCTAGCAAAATAAATTCATAATAATTCAAAATCACTTGGGAAAAATCCCCAAAATTTAGAAATATTATGTTCTTTTCCATATAAAAATTTCGAGGCCAAAAACTATATTTAATTATTTATAATAATTAAAACCCGAAATAAACCCAAATTTCTACCTTAGGAAATTCATAAAATATTCAATTTAACTTGGAAAATTATAAAATTAAAAACCCATCTCCAAATTAATATTTTACACAACATACCAGAAGAAAAAAAGTAATTAAAGAACAAAAACTTAGTTTTTTATCCTTAACCCATTCAAATAATTTCATAAATATTCCATGAAATATTATCTATCTAAACAATAATTATGTAACCATAACTTGGCAAAAACTATCCAAACAATTCGGATATTACCCATAGCCGAATTCATGAACAAGAAATAAAGATGGTTCACTTATTATTCATCTTAGATTTGATGTTGCCTTAGTTTCCCTAAGCTCTTTCTTCAGTTCCCCTTTTTAATTTCGATCTTCCCTAGCTTGTTAATGGCCGGCCTCTTCTCTTTTTCTTTGTTATTTGTGAAAAATGAGAGTGAAATGGGAGAGGGTGGGGGTTTAAGGGATAAAAGGATGACCATTCCTATTTTCTCCTCTCATTTCTTCCCTTCCATATTAAGTTTAAAACAATTTTATTAATTAATTAGTTAAGGCCTAACCTTGTTAATTATCAAATTTCATCCCCATGTCTCATTACATTATTCTATTTAATATATCCAATTAAATTTCCTGAGTAATGTTAAACTAAAATTAGGGTTATTATAGGCTCCCCTTCTTAAAGAATTTCATCCTCGAAATTCAGTAAGGACAACATAATACTCATAGCAAACCTGCAAACGATGCTAGTATATCCGACTAGCTGCTAAGTCTATACAACATATATACAACATACCATCATAATAACTCAAGGTAAGTATCCCTAATCCTATCGTTTGTCTCCTAAATACAATCTTTCTCGTTGTCACTCCATTGGACTTTCACTAATCTGACTGTCTTATTCCGTAACCTTTTCTCATCTCTAGCCACAACACGAACTGGTTGTCTCACAAAAGTCGGATCCAGTTCCACCTCTAAGTCTGCCAGTGCAGTCGAAGCAATCGTAGTCTCTGGATCATGCGCAACTTCTGAAGATGAGAAACATGAAAAACATTATGGACTCCCTTCGAATTACATGGTAATTCTACTCCGTACGTGAGTTTCCCAATCCTCGTTATAATAGGGAACGGTCTAACATATCTCTTTACCAGCTTCCCTGACTTCCAAAATCATACCACACCTTTCTTTAGTGATACCTTAATAAAAACATGGTCTCCAACTGAGAACTCTAAATCTTTATGCCTCTTATCTGCGTAACTTTTCTGCCTAGACTGAGCTTCTCTCATCCTAGCTCGGATTAACTCAATCTTTTCTATGGCTTCTCTCACCATATCTGGACCAAGGACCAATCTGTCTTTGGTCTCCAACCAACATGCTAGTGATTTGCACAAACTTTCATACAAAGCTTCGAAATGCACCATTCCAATACTAGTCTGATAACTATTATTATAGGAAAAATCAACTATGTGCAAATGGCCTTCCCACGACCCATCAAAGTCTAATACACAAGTTTTTAACAAATCTTCAAGTACCTTATTGACTCTCTTTGTCTGTCCACCCATCTATGGGTGATAAGCGGTATTCATCTTATGCTTGGTACCTAACACTTCTTGTAGACTCTTCAAGAATTCACTAACGAACAAAGCATCTCTGTCACTGGCTATACTACTAGAAATCCCATGCAGTTTGACAATATTCTTCACAAATAACTTAGCCAATACAAGTGCCATCCTGGTTGACTAAACGGGAACGAAATGTGCACTCTTGGTCGGTCTATCCACTATGACCTAAATACTTTCATTTTCCCTATTCGACTTTGGCAACCTGTCAATAAAATCCATGGATATCGAATCCTATTTCCAAACTAGTTCATCTAAAGGCTGAAGCAAACCACTTGGCTTCTGATGTTCGGCTTTAACTTGCTGGAAAATCGCACATTGCTTCACCTATAAGCCTAAATTCCTTTTCATACCTTCCCAGAAGAAACTTCTTTTCATATCCTAAACATGTTAGTTCCTCCAGGATTTATAGTAAACTTCGATCGATCACACACCCTAAGAACTTCCTTCCTTAGGTCACCAACCTCAGGAATACATAACCGTCCCTTCTTCCTTAACCATCCTCTCTGGTCAAGATTAAAATCTTTCAAATCATCAATCTTGGTTCCATTTTCCAATCTTCTAATCTTTTCTGCTAATAATGGATCATCTTTCTGATTAGAAGCAATCCTCTCAATCAATACTGGTCGAACTTCCAAGTAAGACAACATGGCAGTACTTTGACTAGAATTAGCAGTCGATCTTAACTGCGCCCTATAAGTAGTTAATGCCTCTAAATCCTTCCATTCTGCCAACATAGCTAACACCACATTCTAATATTATCTTGCTAAGTTCATCGGTCACTTTATTTCCTTTCCCTGGTGTATACTCAATACCGAAATCATAAGCCGCCAAAAAATCCAGCCACCTCTACTATCTCATATTCAACTCTTTCTAAGAGAATATAGGTACCTCAAAGACTTATGATCTATATACAACTCGAATCTTTTTCCTAAAAGGTAATGTCTTGTGACGCCCCACCTCTATGCTGAATCGTTTAAGTCGCTTTCTCATTCTTTTGAAAACGCAAATTGTTAAAAATTTATAAAACAATTTTCATTTTAAAACGATTTTCCAATCACGTGATTAAAGCAGCAAATTAGTAACAATTTCGATAAGGAAATTGTACTTCTCAAAATACCGTAAATACGGTCACAAATTAGCATTGCGGTATAACCGCTTGAAAATCCACTTTTAAAATTTGACAGTTACTGAAGTCAAAGCGACAGTAATTTTAAAACGTCAAAACCTCATCAAAATAATTTACATCAAAATGTAATATCAGTGAATTTTCATTCATCAAAATGCCAACAAAACACCTTGCTTCAAAAATTTAGCATTGGTGTAAAAATCCCGTTATAAAAATAACGGCAACAAAATACGTTTCATAACCAAGCATCGGTTCAACATAAAATAAATGCAGTATCGTGCAAATTCATATTTGCACGCACATTACAATATAAACAAAGAAATCATTCGAATGCATCTTCAATGAAGACAATTCAAAACAGCAAAATCTAATCAATAGATGATTAGTTCAAAAGAAAGCCAGCGGAAATTTCAACAAAAATCACATAACTATAATTTCTTCGAATCCTCAATTCGGATTCGAAATTCTCAAAGAAACAAAATAATTACAGCTATGTAAACAACCAATGAAATTTATTTCAATTTCTGAATTAAATAGATTATCAGTTGTACTCAGCGAAGACAGTTTCATTGTTTCCGCTGCGCACTCTGATAAACAGTACTCAAATCAACCAAATCATCAGAACACAAATTCACCTTTTATTTTTAAATAAAGATATTTAAAAATTTCATCGAAATTTCAAAACTTTAGTTTTGACTCAAATCACAAATAAAACATCGACTAATAGTTGTAACATATGTTCCATCCAAGTTATGTTTTATATTATGTCCATAAACCCCAAGCTCTGATACCAACTGTGACGCCCCACCTCTATGCTCATAATAACAAAGAGTATTAAAGGAAATACTGTCTATTATTACGAAGAATAAGGCTGGATAGGAGCGACCATCCGTGATTGGCCTTACACTAATATTGGTTATCTCGATAGGAGTGGTACATACTTTTTATTTTTCTTCTATTATTTATTTACTCCCATCGACACACCCAATACTAGTATAAAACGAACTACGATGGTTCATAATAGTTTAGGACATTAGATATAACAATAACACAAATAATATAAATGCGGAACACAGATAAAAACAAAAGTCTCATATATATATATAACTGATGTCAGTTAATACATAGTTGACACAATACATATGATACAGCTACAACGGTCGACTCTAGAAGTTATATATACAAGTACATTATCGACTAATATACATGAATACATATCATTTTATACAATGACATGACTACTACAAAATGACATTGACAACTTCAGAATATGTGAAAGGTCTTCATATCCTGAACAGCAACTCAAAGAAGAAAATCTACAACCTGAAATACTCGGGTCTGACCCGAGTATTACATTCAAAAGAAAATAATACACGGGTCAGTCTAATTCAAACTCAGTTATTAATGCACAGAAGCAATAATAATCAAATAGTCAAATAGACGACAGTCACAGAAATCTCGTATACCCGACTCCTCGATAAAAGAATCGGAGAACGGCAGATATAACACTATACAGTGTTAAACAACATATCAACAATCCAAATCAATTTAAACAATTGAAATGCCAATTTAAAAACAACAATGCTGATTGGCTGCAGTACACGCTAATGTGTACTGCCTCGCCAATACAGTCCACGAAATGCTCATAAGATCAATGAATCCAAAAAGCAAACGAATCTAACTCAAAGTACAACTTCAAAATATATTGAATTTGGCAACACGAAACAATTATGACAATTGAAATCATCGATTTAAAACCTCAATTCTGTTTGGCTGCAGTGCACGCACGCGTGCACTGCCTCGCCAAAATCAGATATACATCAATATAAGGAAGTGAATGCAAGGTCGACCAAACTGGACCCAAACACTCAATACAACTACGACCTTACAGGAACCATGACTAATTGGAACCACACTGCAAAATGGGACTGCAACAGCCGGAATGGCGACATGTAGTATACAACTGTGAAATTGGATCATGCAAGTATCAGACTCGAGCTTAAAGGCTAAAACTACAAGTGGAAGTGAATTAAATGACACAACCCAATACCAACAACATGATCTGGACAGTGCACTAAAGATAACAGAGCAAAGCCCAGTAAATAACAGAATACGAGACAGAACCAACATATCAAGCAACATGTATGCAACAGTGGAGAGGCGCATATGCAAGGGATGATACATGCACTCAAAAACACTGTAGGTTCTAAATGAAACATACATGAATAAGGCTCAGTGGAGAAGTAACAAAATCAAGTGATATTGAGCACACAAGAAACAATGCAAGTAGATCAAATAAGGTGTTCAATGAAACATAAAACTGGATATTGTAAACTCGACCAGAAGCCGTGGATACAAGTGCAGCAGTGTAAATATTCGACATGAACAGGTAAATTGAAACAGATTCAATTGCATATACAGGAATGCAACATTGAATTGCAACCCACGTGAAACACAATATCAATGAACGTAGAATGGATGCAACTGAATTCGAGTGGATGGCAACAACATGAATAACACATCTCTGAGGATGCAGCAGAAAATAATATCGCAGCCTCTAAATCAGTGCAGCAGTGTGAACATTACTATGATAAAGGCAATATCAAGCAAAGAATTTAAAGTAGCAACCTCAAATAAAAATCAAAACTGAGGCAAGTTCAAATCGAAGTGTGTACGAGTTGCAGCAATATGAAGTCTGCAACTCAAGACCAGACTCGACAAGTGCAAACTACACGTGAGACAGCAAACTACATGAAGACCCGACCACATAATGTAATCAGTGTGGTGCATATGTCAATTAACAACCAAGATTCAAGTGTCACCCAAACTACATATTCAAATGGAAACAGAATGTTACTGATGTAAATTAGAACACAACAAACTGCCCAGACTGATGCAATGCCAACTGTACAACATGAACGACGATTCTTACATAAGTATAGACTCAATTGCACAAGTCGGTAAAGAATACATTGAACCCGAACATGAGCAGGAATGAAAAACAGGAAGGTAACCCGAAGTTCAACACAATCAAAGTCACGGCCAATGTCAACAGAGAATTCAAAACATATGGACCAAGGAAATTCTAATAAATCCAAATCACTACCGTGAAAACCAATTAACCAGAAAGTCACGTAATCGAACCAAGTCAAAAACAACATCGAGTTAATCAAGTAAATTGACAAAGTCAGAAATCATCAAATACATCCAAACGAAGATCAAGGGCCAACGTAAAGTAATTGACAAATTCAAACAAACTCAGGCGAACAACACAAGGGGTTTCAAACCCTAATTTTACTGGAGTAGGAATTAGATGTGAGAAGAACTCACCTTAGGTTCGAAGATCCCAAAACCAGTCGCCGCTGATGCAAACACTTCGATCGAACAGGCAGCGGCGCCTTCGAATTCGTGAAGCCCTAGCTGGATTTGGGGACGAAGAAGTATAAGGCTGCCATTTCTTTTCTCGTTCGATCGCGTTTGATTTTTAGGGTTTTCGAAAGTGAAAGGGGAATCGGTTGAACGACAAGGAAGAGGCCATCATTTTTAATTCCTTTTGATTGTTTGTTTCTAGGGTTTTCTTGTTTAGATTTCGAACGAAAGAGAATAATGGGTCCAGGGACGGGTTTTCTCGAGTGAACGAAGAAAAGGGGAAAGGTATAGATAAACGTCACGGCAACAACGAGTGGGCCAAAACAATTTTTCTTTAAAGCCTGCTTCAATATTTACAAATTCAAAAGAATTTCAATCCGATTTGAAAAGAATTTCGCTTGGTTAAACGCCAAAAACAACCAGCAACCCAATTAAATCGTCACATGACGATAATAATAATACTGTGAAATCTCGGGTCGTTACAGACTCCCTTCCTTATAAAAATTGCGTCCCCGCAATTTTTGTAACTAAGGTCGTCGATAACAATTACTTTTCTAACATAAACTAGTTAATGCTAGAAAAATAATGGTCAAGAATTCAATTGCCAAAATAATCTTTTAATTTCATAAAAGAAATTCACAATTCCTCTACAAAGTCCAATTATCAAAAGATAATCAGAAGACAACAACCGGAATAAATAAATGCAAACATCGGCAATATTCAATTACCAACAGATAATTATAATACAGAAATCACAAAACAGCAATATCTAATTATCAATACGATAATTAGAAAACGACAAATCTAATTATCAACAAAGATAATCATGGAACACAAATCACAAATCGCAACTACAAATATCTAGTTATCGAACAATTAACTAGAAAACCCAAATTCCAAAACCAATAAACTCTAACTATTAACAGAAATAGATAGAAAGCAGCGATTCAATACAATCAGCATATTCTAGAATCTATTGGAGACTAGAAAATCTCATATCAATAAAATCAGCAAACATCCAATCATCCAAACGATACTCAGAAAACAAATCAACAAATGTTAAATTATCGAAGACGAATATCACGAAACATCAAATTCAACAAATATTTAATTTTCTAAAGCGATAATTAAATTTCAAATCAGCAAATATTTAATCATCTCAAGCGATAATTAAATCTAAAATCAACAAATATTTAATTATCTAAAGCGATAATTAAATTCGAAATCAGCAAATATTTAATTATCTAAAGCGATAATTAAATCTAAAATCAACAAATATTTAATTATCTAAAGCGATAATTAAATTTGAAATCAGCAAATATTTAATTATCTAAAGCGATAATTAAATTCTAAATCAGAAAATATTTAATTATCTAAAGCGATAATTAAATCTCAAAGCAACAAATATTTAATTATCTAAAGCGATAATTAAATCTCAAATCAGCAATTAATTAATTATCAAAAGCGATAATTAAATCTCAAATCAAAAATATTTAATTATCTAAAGCGATAATTAAATTCGAAATCAACAAATATTTAATTATCTAAAGCGATAATTAAATCTAAAATCAACAAATATTTAATTATCTAAAGCGATAATTAAATTCGAAATCAGCAAATATTTAATTATCTAAAGCGATAATTAAATTCTAAATCAGAAAATATTTAATTATCTAAAGCGATAATTAAATTCGAAATCAGCAAATATTTAATTATCTAAAGCGATAATTAAATTCTAAATCAGAAAATATTTAATTATCTAAAGCGATAATTAAATCTCAAAGCAACAAATATTTAATTATCTAAAGCGATAATTAAATCTCAAATCAGCAATTAATTAATTATCAAAAGCGATAATTAAATCTCAAATCAAAAATATTTAATTATCTAAAGCGATAATTAAATTCGAAATCAGCAAATATTTAATTATCTAAAGCGATAATTAAATCTAAAATCAACAAATATTTAATTATCTAAAGCGATAATTAAATTCGAAATCAGCAAATATTTAATTATCTAAAGCGATAATTAAATTCTAAATCAGAAAATATTTAATTATCTAAAGCGATAATTAAATCTTAGAGCAACAAATATTTAATTATCTAAAGCGATAATTAAATCTCAAATCAGCAAATAATTAATTATCAAAAGCGATAATTAAATCTCAAATCAAAAATATTTAATTATCTAAAGCGATAATTAAATCTCAAAGCAACAAATATTTAATTATCACAAGCGATAATTAAAAACAACAAATATCCGATTATCAAAAACGATAATCAGAACTCATATCAACAAATATTTAATTATCACGAGCGATAATTAGAAACAACAAATATCCGATTATCAAAAACGATAATCAAAACTCATATCAACAAATATCTAATTATCACAAGCGATAATTAGAAACAACAAATATCCGATTATCAAAAACGATAATCAGAACTCATATCAACAAATATCTAATTATCACAAGCGATAATTAGAAACAATAAATATCCGATTATCAAAAACGATAATCAGAACTCATATCAACAAATATCTAATTATCACAAGCGATAATTAGAAACAACAAATATCTGATTATCAAAAACGATAATCAGAACTCATATCAACAAATATCCAATTACCTGCAGATAATTGGAAGCAACAAATATCTAGAAATCAATTAAGAAGACTAGAAAATACACATAAAAGCTTGGATCGATCCCATCAGATGGCGAGTTTTTAATTCGCCGCACGTGCAACAACATATGGCCGAAGCCTACCAAGTACTCAACATAATTTTTGGCGCCCATCAGATTGACCCGAAGGTCCGCAGAGTGACCCGAAGGTCTAGTACTGGTATTTGACCCGAAGGTCCGCAGAGTGGCCCGAAAGCCCAACAAATGACCCGAAGGTCCTCATAGTGGCTCGAAAGCACACAAAATCATCAAATATTTCAATTAACGAGTCCGGAATTAACCGAAATAGCAAACGCACATGTCCCATACCACGTGTTTTACTAAATCGTTTGATTCTCTTCATCGTTTCCTTGAAAGTGCAAAATTGTGTATTTTGTAAAAATACATTTCACATTCTCAAACGGACAAGTCCGGAATTAAGCGAATCAGTAAAAGAAAGGGGTCATAGTCCTCGATTTTGCTGAAACGTTTAAATCGCTTCCTCATTCTTTTGAAAGCGCAAATTGTTAAAATTTCTGAAAACAATTTTTATTTATTTTGTAAAAATAACAATTCACATTCTCAACTGGACAAGTCCGGAGTTAAGCGAAACAGTAAAAGAAAGGGGTCATAATCCTCGATTTTGCTGAATCGTTTAAGTCGCTTTCTCATTCTTTTGAAAACGCAAATTGTTAAAAATTTATAAAACAATTTTCATTTTAAAACGATTTTCCAATCACGTGATTAAAGCAGCAAATTAGTAACAATTTCGATAAGGAAATTGTACTTCTCAAAATACCGTAAATACGGTCACAAATTAGCATTGCGGTATAACCGCTTGAAAATCCACTTTTAAAATTTGACAGTTACTGAAGTCAAAGCGACAGTAATTTTAAAACGTCAAAACCTCATCAAAATAATTTACATCAAAATGTAATATCAGTGAATTTTCATTCATCAAAATGCCAACAAAACACCTTGCTTCAAAAATTTAGCATTGGTGTAAAAATCCCATTATAAAAATAACGGCAACAAAATACGTTTCATAACCAAGCATCGGTTCAACATAAAATAAATGCAGTATCGTGCAAATTCATATTTGCACGCACATTACAATATAAACAAAGAAATCATTCGAATGCATCTTCAATGAAGACAATTCAAAACAGCAAAATCTAATCAATAGATGATTAGTTCAAAAGAAAGCCAGCGGAAATTTCAACAAAAATCACATAACTATAATTTCTTCGAATCCTCAATTCGGATTCGAAATTCTCAAAGAAACAAAATAATTACAGCTATGTAAACAACCAATGAAATTTATTTCAATTTCTGAATTAAATAGATTATCAGTTGTACTCAGCGAAGACAGTTTCATTGTTTCCGCTGCGCACTCTGATAAACAGTACTCAAATCAACCAAATCATCAGAACACAAATTCACCTTTTATTTTTAAATAAAGATATTTAAAAATTTCATCGAAATTTCAAAACTTTAGTTTTGACTCAAATCACAAATAAAACATCGACTAATAGTTGTAACATATGTTCCATCCAAGTTATGTTTTATATTATGTCCATAAACCCCAAGCTCTGATACCAACTGTGACGCCCCACCTCTATGCTCATAATAACAAAGAGTATTAAAGGAAATACTGTCTATTATTACGAAGAATAAGGCTGGATAGGAGCGACCATCCGTGATTGGCCTTACACTAATATTGGTTATCTCGATAGGAGTGGTACATACTTTTTATTTTTCTTCTATTATTTATTTACTCCCATCGACACACCCAATACTAGTATAAAACGAACTACGATGGTTCATAATAGTTTAGGACATTAGATATAACAATAACACAAATAATATAAATGCGGAACACAGATAAAAACAAAAGTCTCATATATATATATATAACTGATGTCAGTTAATACATAGTTGACACAATACATATGATACAGCTACAACGGTCGACTCTAGAAGTTATATATACAAGTACATTATCGACTAATATACATGAATACATATCGTTTTATACAATGACATGACTACTACAAAATGACATTGACAACTTCAGAATATGTGAAAAGTCTTCATATCCTGAACAGCAACTCAAAGAAGAAAATCTACAACCTGAAATACTCGGGTCTGACCCGAGTATTACATTCAAAAGAAAATAATACACGGGTCAGTCTAATTCAAACTCAGTTATTAATGCACAGAAGCAATAATAATCAAATAGTCAAATAGACGACAGTCACAGAAATATCGTATACCCGACTCCTCGATAAAAGAATCGGAGAACGGCAGATATAACACTATACAGTGTTAAACAACATATCAACAATCCAAATCAATTTAAACAATTGAAATGCCAATTTAAAAACAACAATGCTGATTGGCTGCAGTACACGCTAATGTGTACTGCCTCGCCAATACAGTCCACGAAATGCTCATAAGATCAATGAATCCAAAAAGCAAACGAATCTAACTCAAAGTACAACTTCAAAATATATTGAATTTGGCAACACGAAACAATTATGACAATTGAAATCATCGATTTAAAACCTCAATTCTGTTTGGCTGCAGTGCACGCACGCGTGCACTGCCTCGCCAAAATCAGATATACATCAATATAAGGAAGTGAATGCAAGGTCGACCAAACTGGACCCAAACACTCAATACAACTACGACCTTACAGGAACCATGACTAATTGGAACCACACTGCAAAATGGGACTGCAACAGCCGGAATGGCGACATGTAGTATACAACTGTGAAATTGGATCATGCAAGTATCAGACTCGAGCTTAAAGGCTAAAACTACAAGTGGAAGTGAATTAAATGACACAACCCAATACCAACAACATGATCTGGACAGTGCACTAAAGATAACAGAGCAAAGCCCAGTAAATAACAGAATACGAGACAGAACCAACATATCAAGCAACATGTATGCAACAGTGGAGAGGCGCATATGCAAGGGATGATACATGCACTCAAAAACACTGTAGGTTCTAAATGAATCATACATGAATAAGGCTCAGTGGCGAAGTAACAAAATCAAGTGATATTGAGCACACAAGAAACAATGCAAGTAGATCAAATAAGGTGTTCAATGAAACATAAAACTGGATATTGTAAACTCGACCAGAAGCCGTGGATACAAGTGCAGCAGTGTAAATATTCGACATGAACAGGTAAATTGAAACAGATTCAATTGCATATACAGGAATGCAACATTGAATTGCAACCCACGTGAAACACAATATCAATGAACATAGAATGGATGCAACTGAATTCGAGTGGATGGCAACAACATGAATAACACATCTCTGAGGATGCAGCAGAAAATAATATCGCAGCCTCTAAATCAGTGCAGCAGTGTGAACATTACTATGATAAAGGCAATATCAAGCAAAGAATTTAAAGTAGCAACCTCAAATAAAAATCAAAACTGAGGCAAGTTCAAATCGAAGTGTGTACGAGTTGCAGCAATATGAAGTCTGCAACTCAAGACCAGACTCGACAAGTGCAAACTACACGTGAGACAGCAAACTACATGAAGACCCGACCACATAATGTAATCAGTGTGGTGCATATGTCAATTAACAACCAAGATTCAAGTGTCACCCAAACTACATATTCAAATGGAAACAGAATGTTACTGATGTAAATTAGAACACAACAAACTGCCCAGACTGATGCAATGCCAACTGTACAACATGAACGACGATTCTTACATAAGTATAGACTCAATTGCACAAGTCGGTAAAGAATACATTGAACCCGAACATGAGCAGGAATGAAAAACAGGAAGGTAACCCGAAGTTCAACACAATCAAAGTCACGGCCAATGTCAACAGAGAATTCAAAACCATATGGACCAAGGAAGTTCGAATAAATCCAAATCACTACCGTGAAAACCAATTAACCAGAAAGTCACGTAATCGAACCAAGTCAAAAACAACATCGAGTTAATCAAGTAAATTGACAAAGTCAGAAATCATCAAATACATCCAAACGAAGATCAAGGGCCAACGTAAAGTAATTGACAAATTCAAACAAACTCAGGCGAACAACACAAGGGGTTTCAAACCCTAATTTTATTGGAGTAGGAATTAGATGTGAGAATAACTCACCTTAGGTTCGAAGATCCCAAAACCAGTCGCCGCTGATGCAAACACTTCGATCGAACAGGCAGCGGCGCCTTCGAATTCGTGAAGCCCTAGCTGGATTTGGGGACGAAGAAGTATACGGCTGCCATTTCTTTTCTCGTTCGATCGCGTTTGATTTTTAGGGTTTTCGAAAGTGAAAGGGGAATCGGTTGAACGACAAGGAAGAGGCCATCATTTTTAATTTCTTTTGATTGTTTGTTTCTAGGGTTTTCTTGTTTAGATTTCGAACGAAAGAGAATAATGGGTCCAGGGACGGGTTTTCTCGAGTGAACGAAGAAAAGGGGAAAGGTATAGATAAACGTCACGGCAACAACGAGTGGGCCAAAACAATTTTTCTTTAAAGCCCGCTTCAATATTTACAAATTCAAAAGAATTTCAATCCGATTTGAAAAGAATTTCGCTTGGTTAAACGCCAAAAACAACCAGCAACCCAATTAAATCGTCACATGACGATAATAATAATACTGTGAAATCTCGGGTCGTTACATGTCTCCACACTTTCAATGCGAAAATCATCGCTGCCAACTCCAAAGCATGGTTCGAATATCTGACTTCATGCGTTTTGAGTTATTGAGAAGCGTAGGCAATTACTTTACCCCTTTGCATCAACACAACTCCTAATCATGTTCCACATGCATCTGTATACATTACTAAATCTTGATTCCCATCCGAAATAACTAACACGAGTGCATTGGTCAACAAATGTTTTAACTTACAGAATGCTTCCTCACATTTATCAGACCAAATAAACTTTATGTTTTTCCTGGTTAGTTTAGTCAGGGTTGCTGCTATCCACGAGTAATCCTTGATAAATCTCCGGTAATAGCCAACTAGTCCAAGAAAACTCCTTATCTCGGTCAACGTTTCAGGTTTCTTCCAACCCTTAACAGTTTTAATCCTAGCTGGATCCATAGACAACCCCTTCTCTAAAACTACATGACCAAGAAACTTCACTTCTTTCTTCCAAAAGTGACACTTTGAAAACTTCTCTTTTAGTTGATGCTGTCTCAACGTCTCAAGCTTTATTCTAAGATGAATCTCGTGATCTCTTTCATCTTTAGAATATATGAAAATGTTATCGATGAATACCAACACGAACCTATCCAAGTGCTCTCTGAAAATCCAGTTTAGAAAGTACACAAAGAAAGTAGGTGCATTAGTTAACCCGATTGGCATTACTAACTAATCGTACGACCATATCTTTTTCGAAACGCCATCAAATGAATACTGTCCTCCACCACTCTTAATTGATGGAACTCTGTCGCCAAATCCAATTGAGTGAATACTTTGGCTCCACTCAACTGATCGAAAAAATCATCAATTCGCGGCAAAGGATATCTGTTTTTTATCACCTTCTCATTCAACTTACGATAGTCAATACACACTCTTAACGACCCATCCTGTTTCTTCATGAACACCGCGGCCACTCCCCAAGGTGAACTACTTGATCTAATAAAACTCTTTCCTCCTAAATCCACTAACTGCACCTTTAACTCTTTCATCTCAGTAGGTGTCATCCTGCAAGGTGGTCTATTAACGGGTTCAGCTCCAAGTATAAGATCTATACGAAACTCAATAGCTCATTAAGTAGTAGTCCTGTAACAGGCTCAAAAACATCTGTAAATTCTTTTACAACATAAACCCAATTTAACTCATCTTCCACTTCCGTGGCACCCAATAAACCAAAAACTTCTGAACTCGAATTCTCAACCGAGTATACGATTTGGTCGCTACTATCAGGTGTCTCAATGATATCTTCATATCTTGGCAAAATATCCTATCATCGTATTTGCTCAACCAATCCATACCCAAAATGAACCCAAAACCCACAAAATCAAACACAAACAAACTGCAGATAAAAGTATAACCTAGCAACTTAATCTCTAGATAGTCACATCTCATCCCAAGAGTCGCATAACCTCCTATTGGATTAGCTATCCTTAAGGAAGTAACAAGGTATGATGGTTCTAAATCTAACTAAACACTGAGAGATAAATGAATGCAATGCTCCAGTATTAAACAATACTCTAACTGGTATGCTATGAATCAAAAGCGTACCTTCCATTATAAACTTTCCTTTCTCAGCAACAGTCGATCTTGATGCAGATAGCTCCAAAGCAAACACCTTTCCTTTATTAGCCTTGGCCGCTTCTTGGCATTTGTTTTTATAATGCCCCACTTGGTCATAATTAAAGCACTTCACATTCTGCTTTCCCGCAATTGTTTAGCGATCACCAGATCGACACTCATTAGCATAGTGCTCCTTCTTATCACACTTATAACAAGTAATATCAGCTTTGCCTTTCCTGGAAGCTCCACTCTTCTGAGTTCCCTTCTTTTTAAAGAATTTCCTCTTTTTATTCTGGGAACCTTACGTCTCCACTAAATTCTCCTTCCCGAAGGTTGAAAGCAATTCCTCATTTCTGATAGCCATTTCCACCACTACATTTGATGGATCCTTAAGATGTGGCATAGTGGCCCTAGAAATCTCCGGCCTCAACCCCCATATTATCTTCTCATTCCTCTTGGTTATCAATATCTATATAGATCATCAAACTTAGCAGAGTATTCTAACACCGACATTTCCCCTTGCTCCAATTCCATGAACTTTCTAAGCTGGGCACACTTGGTTACCTCAGATAAAAATCATTCCTCAAATCTACTTCAGAATTCAACCTAAGTCAATTCTACTTCTAGTACACCTACGGTCACCCCGTTCCATCAGAATAAAGCAGCTCCTTGCAACTGTCCCGAAGCCAGCCTCCCTTTCTACTTGTCATTCGAACTCAAATCAGCAAAAATTATTTCACAATGCAATAGCCAGTTCTCCACTTCAGTAGCAACTTCGGTTCTGAGAAAAGGCTTCCCACCAAGACTAGTATAATCTCATATCAGCTTAGCATAGTGATTAACAACTGGCACCACAGAATTAACTCCTCCCGCATCTGCAGCATTTCCTCCAGCCATGCCTACAGCTGCTCCAGCTTGCATCAAGTTGATGAAGAACTAATACAGTGTCCCCATATCTACTGGTGGTGTTCCAGCATCTATATTAGCATTTGTGTTTTGATTAGCATTTGCATGTCACCTTGGTTCCTTTTGGTATTGGGTCGAACATCTCCATTGGTTATACTGCTTCCTCCACCTAGATTTCTCGTACTCTGCAAACGATCTTTAATGAGATACAAAATAATAGTCTAAGAGAAATTGGAGAATACATACTTATATATAGTAAATACAAGTACATTACTATAGCGTGATCTCATATCCTAATCTTATTTTCTGATTCCTTAATATTATGCTTTCAAAAATATTTTAATCTTTATGTTTTGCATAAACCTATGCTCTTATACCAAGTTGTAACATCACCCATTTTGAGGTCCAAAAATAAGTGCTACTAATGCTGCAGTCATCAATAGTATTATTCTTCGATGACAAAATGTGGCTATGTTAATCATATTGTAACACCAGAAGCACATGAATATAAAAAGTTTTAAACATAATTCAATACAAAATTTTACATTTTACTACGCAATTAATATTTCATATTCATTGCATAATCCCATTCATAAATCTACATCAGAGAAATTAAAATTATTATAAAATACCCCAAGAGCAACATATGAAGGTGCCCCCCTTGGTTGATGAGAGTCTAAAGTTGGCAATTATATAACTTGCCATTACACCTACATAGACAAAATTGAACAACACAATAGATTAGATAAGAACTCATAGATAGCAAGATTGCCTCCTGCACATTTCTAGAAGCTTATTCGTCTTATTGGAAACCTGAAATCACTTACTCCCGACCTAATTAAATGAGTACCCGAGAGTCTAAGGGGAAAAACAAAAATTTCGGGTTAAAAAACAGTCTGGTATGAATAATAACCCACCATCTTAAACCAAAAATAGGTATCTAGTCAGACCATGCCGCTAGGCGGAACGGGTTTTTCCCTCACTAGTATCTTAACCAAACACATTAACCATATAATGTGCTTCTACATCCACAATGATTATAATATAGAACATAAGCATTTGTAGTCATGCAACATACATTAAACCACCCGTTGCAATTTATTAGACTAACTGTCTTAATTCATTTGACGATCTATCTTAAATACAAATGACAGCCCGTCTTATATTTATGTGAACTACGTATCTCACATGTACTTATTTGGATTACCCATCCCCTACCATATGGACTACCTATCATATATGGTTTCATTTATTTAAAATAATATGGACTATCTATTATACATCCCATAGTTTTCCTAAGATGACTATGAACCCTTCATTAACAATTTAGAGACTATCCACTCTGGCATGATATGGACTATCCATCTCACATCTCATAGTTTTTCTAAGATGACTATGAATCCATTACTTATCAATTTAATTCATGTTTACCCCACATGTTCAACCTATGTCAATTGGTGTCCCCAATTAGGTTATCAACCTCATAAAAAAATGGTGTCAAAATGATATACATTGGTATCCCCAATGAACAATGAAGAAATTCTAAAACATATAGCATGTTAAAGTTAACCGACATTGGTACTCCAATGAATAATGTCAAAATGAAAACATAAGGGAGTCTGCCATTAATACAGAGGATAGGCGGCATTCATGCCGCATTATACAATGTTGAACCTCTATCCAAGGTTAGGAAACAAAACTTAAATTCTTTTAAGTATAAAACTTTATATCGATAACGAGGTTGTCGATGTGCATATGATATGGTCATCCCGCCTTTTTAAAACACAGCTTAGCGTTTGTATAAAATAAGGCCTAACCGACATTGTAATAAAGAAGCACGACATTAATGTAGTGTGGCATCACTGCCAAAGCAATGATGTATAAAAATTGCCGATATTGATGAATAGCGGCATCAAAACTAGCGGCATCAATATAAAAGCACTATACTCAGCATACTTCGACTACTATGCCACCAAATATATAAGGTCGAAGTTAAAAACAGGCAGCATCACTGCCTTTATATATATGACATCTAAAACAATCAATATGGTGGTATGTGACTTCATTTAAAACAATGGTGAAAACATGCAGCATCAATGATTGCGGCATTAAGTTTCTAAACACCTAAGTAGTTATCATAAGCTTCCCTCCATATCGACGTCGACTCTCATAACTGCGACGTTATCTTAGCTTCGACATGGATATGGGCGACATGGCATTATCGTAATTATCATGAAAACTGATTTATTACTACTAAAGACAATTTCATTTCACCAAATCTTAACTCTTGTCCAATTTCTATTGGATAATGCAATATTTTTCCCAATTCTTTTAAGAAATACTACCGCATTCAGATTTAAAGTTCCAAAATCATTTGTCAACTTAATTAAATAATATCCTTAATTAATTGTTGGTTAAAATGCTTATTTAGAAAAATAAATTCATAATAATTCGAAATCACTTGGGAAAAATACCCAAAATTCAGAAATATTATATTCTTTTTCATATAAAAATTTCGGGGCCAAAAACTATAATAATTATTTGTAATAATTAAAACCCAAAATAAACCCAATTTTCACTTTAGGAAATTCATAAAATATTCATTTAATTTGAAAAATTATGAAATTAAAAATCCATCTCCAAATTAATGTTTTACGAGACATACCAAAAAATCAAAGCAATTGGAGATTAAAACTTAGGTTTTTTCTACCCTTAAAAACCATACAAATAATTTTATGAAAATTCCATAAATCATTATTCTATCCAAATACCGATTATATAACCATAACTTGGCAAAAACTATCAATACAAATCGGATATTACCCATAGTTGAATTCAAGAACAAGAAATAAAGATGGTTCACTTATTATTCACCTTAGATTTGATGTTGGAGTTGAGATTTGATGTTGCCTTAGTTTCCCTAAGCTCTTTCTTGAGTTCTCCTTTTAATTTCGATTCTCCCTAGCTTGTTAATGGCTGGACTTTTCTCCTTTTCTTTGATTGTTTATGTTTATGAGAAATGAGAGTGAAATGGGAAAGGGTGAGGGTTTAAGGGATAAAAGGATGACTATTCATATTTTGCCCCTTTTATTTCTTCCCATCCATATTAAGTATAAAACAACCTTATTAATTAATTAGTTATGGCCTAGCCTTATTAATTATCAAATCTCATCCCTTGTTTCACTATGTTATTCTATTTAATCCATCGAATTAAATTTCTTGAATAATGTTAGACTAAAATTAAGGGTGTTACATTTTTGGTCAACCATAACCTTTTGTCTGGAATAATTCAACTTAAAGCTCTTTAACTAAGATTGACCATGAATTTGGGGTTGACATACTATACTCAGTATCAATTATGAAGTTTGAGTCTGTGTACTCCATAATATGGAATTTTTTGTTTCCATAAACAATTCTCTAGTATTTCATAAATACTCAAGAACACTCTAAATTATCATTTAGTGATCTTAATTCGGATTTGATACTTGCTTTATGCATCAAATACATAAGTAAATTTGATGATGTAGAAAAAATAACTTGTATGATGATTCTTATTGCCATGCACAAGTAATCCATTTTACATGTTCCACATTAAACATTTAAATATGATGTCTATGTGTATCATTTAGGACATTCCCAACATTCTTTTATGCTATTATAAAATATGTCATTTCAAATCCAATATCGAGAATTAAACAACCAAACTATACTAAATTTAACATTGGTACATTGTTGACAATCATATGCTTGTTTACTTATAGTTTTTAGAAATATTCTAGTATCTTTATAGTTATTTCTTACAGACACACGCTGCTTGTGCATTTGGACTGAAATTCGAAATGTTTGTTTTTCTATCAAAATGTTTGTTCAACCCTGACTTGTTGAACGATGCTTCTGTATTGGTTCTTGAATCTTATCTGAAACCCACAACTAAGTATCGCTCCCGCTGACTTCGAGATACTTTAGTTGTTATATGGAAACAGATTATCCTAAATCGTTATTTTGAATTTCTTTTTCAACATATCTGTAGAAAAACTCAAAATACATTGCGTGATAATTTTGGGAGTAAAATCGAAATTAACTTAAGCACATTGATTAATGAATTTATTACCTTAATTTCAACAATTGAAATTTACGTGGTTATTTTTATCATTATAGCTCGCTATATTCCAACTGTATTGGTCCTTTTTCTCAAAAACACTTCTGTGATCGACAGATTATATCCTTTCTGGTACCATTATCCAAATCATATTTCGTTAACATACTTGGGATCCATTCAAGATTTGCGCATTATGCCATATGCTAGAATCAATAGTCTCAATGGCATATTTGACATTTGAGGAAATTCTTTTCTCGGCATTGATATGAAACTCATAGTTTCACTTAAAGTGAAAGAGTTCTTATTAGACATTTTAATAAGTCATGTCTATTTTGGCTTAGTTAACTTCATTTCATCCTTCGTAATCAGCTTTACCTTTGGATCATATCCAAATCCATTTTACTACCAATATTCTCTAAAAGAAATCCTTTGTCATAAAGTTGGCGATTCTTGAAATAACAGTTGTTTCTCAGTATAATCAAATAAGCATTCAGAAAAATTTCATGAACTAACATTGTATATGTATAAAAATGATTTATTTTTGAGTTAAACAAATTATGTTCATAACATAAGTTGCTCAATCAATATTGGCCTGTCCTAAACTGCTTTAAGGTGATCTACCCAAGATCCCTCATAATCAAATATTATGTGCAGCCTTTTAGCTTACAAAACCTGTTAACTTCTTGACCTAGGATATGTAGGGGTTTATTATTAACTTTTATCTTGCATGACCTCGTAAACTTTGTTTTGGGTGAAATTATCTTTAACCTATGTACCCACTCTTAAGTACACATCTTAACAAAAAGAAGTTAACTCAAATTCACTCATTATCAATCATTCTTTGCCAAACAAAGTCCAATAGCTTCTTATTAATACATCATTATATATATCATAGGGAGAAGTTACTTTTGAGATACAAGCTTATTCGTTTGGTTTTTTCGGAGCTCCTTTCTGATACATTTGGATATACGATCATATCGAATTCCTTTTATTTCTTTCGCATGTAATGTTTTCTTATTCTGCTTTGGTATCGTTAGACTTTAAACTGCGTACTTCTTTATGTATCAATCCAAAAATGTCATTAAATCTTCTGTCCCTTCCACTGAATGGGCACTTTGCCTTTAATCTTCTGAGATACAATTCATCAGTATCACTGATTCATAATCATATGATTATTTAATTATTCCTTAAAGATATGGCTTAGTCCATAATTCTAAAATAGTTATAAAAATTTCAGATACTTTTTTATTTTCTAATGCATCGCTTTCGTTATAAATATCAACATTATAGATTTATTTTATAACGTTCTTAATATTCATATCAAAATAAAACTATATCTATTTCCAGTCAATACCGAAAACAGTTATTATTTCATAAATAATATTTTGGTATATATTCGAAATCAATTTCTTTAACTCGATGCATCCACTAAGAATAGTTATATGGTATACTCCCACCATTTTCGCCATTAATGTAATAGCATATAAAATATGAAGCTTCATTCAACCACTTATTATGGAATTTTATTTCATACACTGTAACTAGTCTACAATCGAGAGTTCAAAACAAATATCTTAAATAACCTTCAGAAAGAACAATTTTCTATATGAAAATATGTTTGGAAAATAATTCATATTTCCCATTCCATATTAAATATCCTTTAAGTATTCTATATAACTTTCATTTCCAATGCCTCTTCATAAAGTAGAGGTGATCATTCACTCTTTTCATTCCAACTATGCTTTAATTATATTCACTCTTGTTCACTTTCTTTTCTTTCCAAATGGTCAAACCATTCAAAAGGTAGCGCTTACTACAAGGCTAAAATGAATTCTTTACCAAAAAATGCTTTTGAACATCCTTAACATTTAAGGATATCAAATAAGTTGCACTTTATGCAAATTGATCAAACTAACGTTTCAGTGATCGAATTTCTAAATATATCCTGCAGCTTTTGCTCTAGTGCTACATCTAACACAATAAGATTCTTATTGTAATCAACACTATTGAATACACGATGTCGTATTGTGGTTTACTTATTTATTTTGAATGAACTAATTTCATCAAAGTTTATAAATTACGAATCATGATTATTCATTAAACAACATTTATATGTGATTGAATATGGAACAAATATCCATATTCTTGTATTGTTTTAGAGTTCAAAATTCATAAAAGCAATTACATAGTCTCAAGTAAATAAATACACAAGCAATCGAGATACAAACGTTTTAGTGGTTGTATTAAAGTGACAGCATGCCAAAAGATCTATTGGTAAATATATTTTATATTTCTGTATTAATCTTAATTCAGTTCATATGTATATTTTAACTACTAAACATTTTATCAATTAGAATGGTTGCACAAATTTATCAAAGTAGATTACTTAAACTTTATATAGCATAAATTCTTACTATATTAGATAGGTTAAATGTATTCATTTCATTTTTCTAATAAGGCTCCCACAAGGTCTTTTATGTTTCTCAAAATCCTAAGAAAACAAAGAAATCTTTCGATTTTCTCAAGTGGTCTTAGGACTCGCTTGCTGTGGATTCTGACCTTGATGAATGTTAACTAATCATAGGCGCGTAATCAATGGATAATGTTAACAAGAAAAATTATCAACACCCCAAAGTAGAAAAGTGAGTCTAGCTCCTTCGAAAGCACCTTTCGATCCAGTAAAGGTAATCCAAAACTCTTTCAAAAAAGACCTTTCGAAATGATTAATGTGGTTAGAATTCCTTCGAAACCCTCCTTTCGAACTAGTTGTGATGACTTAGAATCCCTTAGAAACCCCCTTTCGAGGTGGTTGAAGTGACTTAAGGTTGGGACCTATTGGCACAAAGGATTTTAATTAATCCACTAGTTTCTTTTCCTTCGAAAGGTAATCTTTCAATTGAAATTGATGCAAGTGAGCTATAACAAGAAACATAATGAAGCCACATAATATTCAGTATATTCGGTAATGCCGTATACTTCTTTTAATAATAATTTCCCTGAATTCCAGAACCCTAAGTATGACAAAGAAGTTAAATCCCCCTTGATTTCAGAATTAGGGTTTACAAATTTAAGAAAGAATAAGTATTGAGTCAATGAAATCGGATCCTCAAAACAATATCCCTAGAGTCTTATTTATAGGCGTGGGTTGGACCCTTTCGAATTAGTCCTTTGGACTTGGTCGAGTGGGTGCCTTGATGACCTTTCGCTGCTGCTACATTCAGGGCGCCCTTTTAGCTTCACTTCTGAATGGAAATTGAGTGCTTTCGACTTCATCGGAAGGTATAGTTGTGCCCTCCACTTTGTTGTTGATGTGATGTTGCAAGAAGGAATGAATGCGGGCTTTCGATACTATCGAAAGGTTTATCTTTGGGGCTTAGAATGAGTTGGAGCATAGTAGAAGGCTTAAATGAGGAAGGTGGCTTTCGAATGCATTCATGTTGATTGATGCGGAACCCCCATCTTCTGGTGTTTAAGGGCGCCATAGTTGAACTCATGTACATTTTCCAATATAATTGTAAAGGTTTCAACCGATTCGAAAGGCTTATGTATGCTATTGAAAGGGTAGCCCTGGCCAAATATTCTTCTGTGGAAGGTAAATGATGATGAAATCCCCTATTTCGAAAGGTTTGGTGCACATATGGAAACGTATAATCTATTGCCTTCGAAAGGTCCCTTTAACCAATCTGAAACACTTCCATACATGCCGAAGCAACCATTTCAAAAGGTAATTAATTGAAGTGAAAGGATGTCCATGTTCCCTTTCGTCCTCTTCGAAAGTGCATTTCTCATCCAATTTTTGCAGAAGCATCTCTTTGACTCTTTCGAAAGGTCTTGCTATTGTTATCATTCTTTATGGATCCTCCTTCTGTCTTCTTCAAGGTTTTGATCAAGTTGGAGTAGTTTTTGATGATAACACTTGCCCCCTAGCGAAGGGATGCTCTTTGACTTTTCAAGTCAACTGTTTCGATACCCATCTTTATTTCAGTACAACAATTTCCTGCCTTTTTATATTCTCAAATGAATCTTGGCCATTTATTTGAATTTGATCGAATGGCTTTCTTTGTGTTTGCTCCTCTTATAAATCACGCTTCCTTCTCTCTTCTTTTTCATTTACTTGCGATTAAGAAACTCACAGCAAAAATCAAATCTCACTAAATTCCTAATTTCAACATAGATAAGTTCAAATTCAAGGTATGCATCTATTGTTCATATTTAATTTTAATTCTAAATTTTTTTTAGGGTTCAAATTCGCGTTACTGTTCCAATATTTTGGGATTGAATTGAGTTCATCATCCATATAAATGACCTTTAGATTCATTTTTATGTTGATTTTGATTAGTCTATGATATCAATTCTAGGTTTGAACTTGAATTCGTTAAATTTGGGGTTATTCGCAATTTTTTATACGCGAATTCAGGTTCATGTCCTGTTACGCTCAATTTTAATTAGTTCAAGAGAATTTTCTCTTTTTTATATTAATCTACGGAGCTAATTATGATCCGAGCTTGATTTTCTAAGTTATGGTTTTCATTGTTGTTGGAGGAAATTCAAGCTCGAATCAATATTGTTGTCAGCGCCTCAGAAGTGTTAGGTTAACAATGAATCAGGAAGGAATTCCCTTTTGGTAACTTCGAAGTGAAGGCTGAGTCACGTATATCAATAAAATAATATGAGAACCTAATTTTCCAACCCTTACGAAAGGGGTTAATGCGACTAACTCCCGTTCATCTTCTAACCCCTTTCAAAGGAGTTGAAAGGAAGTCAAGTATCAACTTTAAGTGGATCCTTTCGAAGGGGTTGACGTTGTTGTCATGAGATAAACATCTCGAAAGCTCCAATATGTTTCGATATATTCTAACACCTTTCAAAGAAGTCATCTTGAGGGGTTTAATCTAATGACTACACAGTGTATCCCTTTGAAATCCCAATTATCTTCGAAAGGGTTTAGAACTCAACACATATAAATGATGAATAATGTCTTGTTTTAATTTATCTCGGAGGATACTTTTGGTTGAGAATTAATATTCCTCATTCTAAATTGAATTAAAAATATACTTTTTGTCATTGTCGAAACTTTTAACTAACCTTTCGACTTAGTCGAAACTTCATAGTTTAGATAATCATATTTGTTTCTATTATCCCAACTTAGTGTTAATGCTTTTACAGTTCTATAACTACCATCACTTCTCCATATAAACATTGTCGAAACAACTTAGATGCATTTTCATTATTGTCAATGTCTCTTTGTTTTAAATCCTTCCAACCTAATTGAAATATGATGTTTCAACAAAGTATATACCTAAGTTGGTATGCGTGGATAGCTGCACTTATTAATGATAAAACTTTTTCCCTAGGCTTTCGACATTTTCGAAGGGTGTGTTCAGGTGCTTGGATTCCATCCTTCCTTTTAACATTGTCGAAAGCTCAACAAATTTCACCATTTTCATTAACTTCAATCCCCTTTCAAAGGCATGAAACCATATATTATGGTAGAATTAAACCGTTGTAGTTGGCTTTCGATACCTTCGAAAGGTGTTAGTAATGGAATAAACCATAACTTTAATGAAATTATTTCACCTGGCAGGATCATGGGTTTGAAAAGGACTTCTAAGAAACTTGAAAAGGATGTTGCTTCAGAATTAGAGTCTTCGCCAAAGAAGGTCGAAGCAATTTCTAAGCATTCTCTTATAGCCACTCAAGATGATGTCGATGTGATCCTCGATGACTACGGGATCACAGGAGTTGAAGCCATTCCTCCTGGTGAAAACAACACCATCTAGAGTCCTCTTGAAGGATATTTTGCTTATACTTCCATCCACATCTAGCATGGCGGTTTTATTCCATTCCCCGATTTATTGCCAAGATTCTTAAGTCACCTTGGCATGGCTCCAATTCAATTGCCAACTAATGTCTACACATATCTTGTCTCTTTAGAGCTCATGGCTTTAAAGCCAAGCCTTCCTTCGTTAAGTGCTGAAGTTTTGAATTATCTAGTGCGTCTGGTCAAGCTCAACAACTTGAATAGACAAATTTTCAAAGCTAACCCACATAAAAAATTAATTTCTGAGGTGGTAAACAAGTTTAGAGATTGGGAGACTCAATTCTTTTACATCAAATGTTTTTCTAATATTAGTGGAGTTTTCTCGTCTCCACGTAAGTCGATCATTATTTTCATTCTCATTAAATTATTTTCTTTTCTGCTAAATTACGTTTTCTAATTAGGTACCGCTCCAATAGATCTCAACGATGAAGGAAAGAGAATCATGAAATTGTTAACTGCTGCTTCGAGTAGCATTGGGAATAGGCTTACCCTATTGATGCCAAGCAATCTTCAAAAACACTCCCTCCTTCTCGCAGGTCAAAGAGTTCTTGGACAACCCCATCTTGTCCAACATACTTCTTAGAGTAAGCGTTTCCTTTCCCTGGGTGATCCTAAATATCTCTCCTTTGTGTCCAATTTGTCCGGATCAACCTGGTAAGTTTAAGTGTAACATTTATAATTTATCATCGTGTTACTCCTTAGATTGTTTTACTAATTTATACTTTTTGGATATTACCAACTGGTCCTCCAACTGGATTGATCATAAGAGATCCAGTCCTTCCAACTTTTGAATCAAGTGCATCAGCTCAGACCTAGGACATTGCTAGGTCGAGGATGATTGCCAAAAGAAAATTGAGTGAGATGACTGTAGTAGGTCCTTCTCTCAAGAAAACTAAAATTGTTGATGTCCAGACTTCTCTTCCTTCAAAAGAGAGTGGGTCTATTGATGTAAGCAAGGGTTCGGAAGTTCTACTCTTGATGATGCTACTGACCCTCCCAGAACAGTTCCTACCAAGGATGATTTCATGTATTGCATTGTTGTGTCTAATTCTCCTAGCATCATTGAGCAGATACAAAAGGATTTAGGCATTCTGGAGTTGAATCCTTCTAGACCTACATTACCTGTGCCTCCTAATAATTTCTAGGAAATTGTACAGTCAATCATGAATTCTTCGTCCTTCACTTCCATTCGTCCACCTTTTTCAGTACCTTACCCGATAAAACATTATCGATCTCTAATTAAGCAACAACTTCTGGTACGTTTCATACTACTTAACCTTCTTATTACTATTTCTTGCTAAATTTTGAGTTATGTCATAATTTTCCTATCAGATTTCTAAAAGCTGGTACTCCTTCCAAGAAAGCACTTCAAAGTCTTCCGTTGAGATGTCTAAGCTTCAAGAAGAAGTCTCAACTTTGAATAACCAGATTACTTCCCTCTCTACTGCTAAAGATAAAGCAGTGAGAGAACAAGAAATGTTAAGTGCTTCCCTTACTCAAGCGGAATCCACAATTTCCGAGGAGAGAAAGGCAAAACAACTCTTGGCTGATGAAAATTTGGCTTTAAAAATGATTCTAAAAGAGTCGGAGGAAGAGAAGGCCCGAATGATTGCTAAACAATCTTTTCTCAAAATTAAATGCACATTTTTCAAGAAGAAGCTGGAGAAGAAGAAAAATTATTTTAAAATGGCCAATAAAACCATTTCTGAGGCCAAGTAAAAGGTGTCGTAATTTCTGAATACTTCTCTTAATGACATCATCGTGAATTCTTACAAGGACGCTCTCATGCTTGCTTATTCTGACAATATTGAAAAGTGTCCAGACTTAAGCTTTCCCTCACTCGATCCTGCTCTAATTAAAAGATTCATGGATAAAATCAAAGAAATGGAGCAAGGGATCAAAGTTTCTTAAAAAGAAGAAATTGACGCCGCAAAACTTTTATCTTTTGTAGTCCCTTCTATAGAAGGAGATTCTGACTCTGATAAGGAGGAAGATGATGAGGATGACGAAGTCGTTGTTGAGGAAGGCAGCGATGACGATAATAATAATAACGATGATAACCCTGACAATAAGGATAGAGGTCAGGGTTCTAGCGACAGCGGTGGTGATCATGGCGGTTCTCATGGAGGGGATAGCGATGATATTCTCGGGGCTTTAGAAAAAGTCATCCCTGATCCTAGTGGCCGTGAAACAAGCCAAACCGAACTTCCTGAGCCTTCAGATCTCCCTGAAAAAGCTGCCAACATTGATGTAGAAGAAAAAAGGGACAAAAAGCAGACCCCACAAACTTCGATTCTCGTTTCTTAGGTATAAGATTCTTTGTCTAAGTGGCTTTCACTTCCAAGATAACAGTAGTTGATTTCTTTCTATTTTAGATAAAGAAGAAATCCATTAATTCAAATTTATAAAACAAAGCTTGAAAGAAAATGAGTGGAAATAAATAGCTTGTATAGGGAGTTAGATAAACAATTAAAAGAACATAATGCATTCTCTAACAAGTATCATAAGCTTAATAAGAGTGTCGCAATGTTAGCGTTCTTTAAAGATCAGGAAGTTGCCTCCCGACTGAAAAGGGCGCACCTTCGATATGACAAGCTCTTGGAAGAGAACAAGGAATTAATAACACTCTTTTGGATGTTGATTGAAGACAGGGATGTCCTAGTAGACTTCCTATACAAAGCTTATTGCAGGCACCCAACAGTAGATTTTTCATACTTGGGTGATTTTAGTGGGGGTCTACTTAGGCGTCTACATAGGAGATATTTAGATGAATTTGGGTATGATCCCCCATCCGTGGGCTTGCTGGAATTTACAACGAGTCAAATCAATCCCTCGTGAATTGCCTTCGGAAAAACTCAAATATTATAAGGATAAATTCATTTCTGGGTTATTCAAAAAATCAATTTTGTACGAACCGGATGAACATTTGTAATTATGTAATAATATTGATTTGTAAATTTTTTGTATTAGTTTATTTTTATACTTAGTGGTGTATTATAACATTATCACAGAATAAATGTCTCTCAGGCAGCCTTGTTTCTAGAGATTATTTAGGCAAATATGTCAAATTAAGAAGAGATTATTTAGAAAAGGCTTCACTCTTGAAATCCTCAAAATTGGCTAGATGTTGATTTCTTAGAGATCTGTAGAGGCTTTATATGCAACATCCTAGCCTACATTTCGATTTTCTTGGTAATGAAAGGAAAGGCTTCTTAGGGAAATTCGAACATATCATACCAAATTAATATGCGGTCGTGATAGTCCTCCTGCCAGAGAATGGGATTATAGCAAATATCCTCCAATCATTACCCAAGAAGGATTTAATGCCCCCTTTGATTCGACAATTACTCTTTTAGCTAATTCTTTAAACGAAGTCAAAAATGTTGTTTCCAAGCTTTAAGTGTAATAAAACAAGTATTTTATTACAACAATGAGATTGTACTTTTTATTTTATTTTCTCTTGAGTTGTAACCTCTACTATTGTAATAAAAGAAATTAGTAATTTATGTATTATTTTTATTTTTTTTTGTTTAAATAGGAATTACAGCTATCTGCCAAGCCGCTCTCATTAGATTCATCATCTCGTTTTATCAGCTTCAGAGATAGGTTGGTAGCGGACATTGAAAAGAGGAGCTTCCTTAAAGATCCTCTGTCTGCTCATCTTCAAGGCAATACTGAAGTGTTAGAATGTCGCAGGAAATTTTTGCTTCAGAAGACGATTATTAGGGACCTTAACGATCAGATCACTAGTCTCGAAGCAGACATCAAGAGTAAAGATGAAACAATTTCTCATTTAAAATGTCAAATTAAACCAAAACTTTTCGATTGACTTTGATCAAGAAATGTCTAAGCTTCTTCAATAGATAAGCGATTTGGAGATAAAATTAAAAGACAGTCAAGCCTAGTGCAAATCTCTGAAATTTATCATGGGGGGTGACATCCAAAATATCAATTTATCAACTACTCCAATTGCCTCGTCTATCATGAAATTGACAAGGTCTTCATCTCTTGCTATTCAAAAATTTCCTGCTACGACTAACCCTCCCCCAGATTTGGATGAGAAGGCAGTGGGTGAATGGTGTAGGAATGTCAAATTTGAAATGATGAGATATTTTAATGACCAGTAGAAAGTGAGATATTCAGAGTGCGTTAATGAGTATGCAGCTAGAATTGAGAAACTTAAGCATGAAAAATATCATCTCCGAAAGCACATTTCCATTTAGAAAGGCAAAACAAAACCCTTAAAGGTGCCAACAAAGCTTTCAACCGTGCTTTAAAGGCTCATATTGAATCCACTGATGATGCTGATGACATTAAGAAAAAGGAAAAGAAGCTTAAAGAAATTCTTTGTATAGCGATTCACCATATTGTCGATCCTTTAATTGCCAAGAATCTAAATAAGGTTGTCCAGGATCTATGAAACATACACTTATACTATATATTTGTATATGATTTTATAAACTATTATGTAAATTATGTAAATATCACCTGGTTTATAGCCTTTGCCTGTTCTTACATTGTTGTTTCTGAATTTGCCTCCTAATAACTTTGGCTATGGTTTTTGTATTTGTTGACTCATTCAGTCTTCATTATTGATCTTATCTTCCTGAAAATACAAAGTAGACAACATTTCTCATCATTAATTTGAAATCTATGTAGGAATATATTTGGTAGTTCTTTACACTATTGGCAATAGTATGAAGAATCATGCTAATCCAAAAGTTTAAGCAATAGAATTTAATAGATCATCATGTGGAAATAATAAGTGAAGAGAAATTCCACAGTTAGAAACGAATAAGAATCTTGAGATCCAACTTTGGTCATGATAAAAGAACACCGAAAATCCGACTCTAGTTATATTAATAGAAGTCTAGAAATTTAATTATGGAATTAATAATGGAAGGCCAGAAACCCAACTCTAGCATTGATAATGGAAGTTTAGAAATCCTCTTCTAAAAATAACTGATAGAAGACTAAGAATAATTGTTTAATAATAAATGTCCAGAGATCATTATCTAGAAATAAGTCATAGGAGACTAGGAATTTTCATTTGGGAACAAATAGTTTGAGTCTAGAAATACTTTTTCTGGAAATAATAGTGGATTTGAAACCCAGATTTGGGTATTAGTAAGATAGATCTTGGAATTAATAGAAAACCAGAAATCCATAATAGAGGTCTTGAAGCCCAGATTCAGGCATTAATGAGTGAAGTCCAGAAATTAATGGTAAGAGACCCGAAACCCAGATTCAGGTATTAAAGAAGTCTAGAAATCCTCTTTTGAAGTAGATTCTTATTTGAGCTTTTTGTTTTGCACCATTCTTTGGGTTTTGATTCCTTTGACATGTGCCATCTTTTAGGCTCCATATGTTGCAATTGTTTGGTGTGCCGCTACTTGGGCTTGGACGTCTTTGTCGTTGTTGTTTGGTGCGCTTGGTTAGCTTATGCACAAGTAGGACCCAAGGACTTACACAACCTCCCTCTAAGAGGCGCTTTAGCCTGGCCTTTTAGGCGGGACTGAAGACTTGTTCGATGCCATGGCCAGGTCATAGCGTGGTGGGACCAAGGGCTTACTCAGTCCTCCCTTCAGGAGGTGCTTCAGCCAGGCCATAGCATAGCGGGAATGAAAGCTTATTCGGTGCCTTGGCCAGGCTATAGCATGGCGGGACTAAGGGCTTACTCCATGCCCCCTCTAGGGGGCGCCTTGTCTAGTTATAGCGTGGCACGATCAAGGGCTTGTTAATGCTTTAACTTGGCCATAGCGTGGCACGGATAAAAGCTTACTCTAACCTCCCTCCAAGAGGCGCTTTGACCTGGCCAACTCAGCACAGACAAAGGCTTGTAACTGTTTAAGGTAATTTCCATTAAGGAGAATTTTACTCCCGACCATGTAGGTTTCTCTTAAAGAAAGTGGTGCTTTATTGAATTCGATTAGGATCTCTTTACAAATCTATTGATTTTGCCTTGTTCGAAAAAGTTGATCACCATTCCTTCAAGTGCTCTACATTGATTTGTCTCATGTCCATTCATCATGTGATAGTGTAAATAGGATCCTCCCAGATTCCTTTAATATTTAGGCTTTTTCTTCTGGGATTGCCAGTATTTGAGTTCCTCTTTGGTTAGTGAATAAACATTCTCAATCGATGTAGTCAGATTACATTCCTTAAGGAGTCTCGACTTGAAGCTTATATTTTGGGGATGGTTTCTAGATTTTTTTTATTGCTTGATTCAGAGGCTTCACCCTTAACGACCAATTTCCTTTTCAAAACCTTTTGAAGCTCACATGTAGGTAATGTCTCAATTGTTGCTTGATGCCATTTTTGTGCAAAGGTGTAGTAATCAGCCATCATCCCCTCTTTAAAGATAGTACATTTGGTATAGAGTTGAATTGTCTTCTTCATTTGATCAAACAAGTTATCACTCTTATCTTTGGTTCCCCCTAAGGTAAAGACATGTGTAGGGCTAATGTGAAATGGGTTTAAGCCCCACTTGTCTAGTTCATAAGATTCAGCTCTCCTTTTCTTTATGATCCTTAATGCTTCCGATCCACTTGCTCTTCATATAGTTTAGAACCTTTAATGGTTACATGGGAGAATCCAATTGAGTGTGGCTCTGAGGATCCTTACTCGGACTTTCCAATTTTACTAAACATGGTGGTGTAAAGTCTAAAGTAGGTAAGCTTGAATAAAATAGGGTTAGAGGAAAATAAAATTGGGAGTTCAACAAGGGCGGAGGTTCGAACCCTCCTTCTAGCACCAAAAATGTTAACAAGAAAACTTGTTAACACCCCAAAGTAGAAAAGTGACTCTAGCTCCTTTGAAAGAACCTTTCAATCCAGTAAAGGTAATCTAAAACTCTTTCAAAAAGGACCTTTCGAAATGATTAATGTGGTTAGAATTCCTTCGAAACCCCTCTTTCGAACTAGTTGCGATGACTTAGAATCCCTTCAAAAACCCCTTTCAAGGTGGTTGAAGTGACTTAAGGTTGGGACCTATTGGCACAAAGGATTTTAATTGATCCACTAGGTTTCTTTTCCTTCAAAAGGTAGTCTTTCAATTGACATTGATGCATGTAAGCTATGACAAGAAACATAATGAAGCCACATAATATTCAGTACGTTCGGAAATGTCGTATACTTCTTTTAATAATAATTTCCTTGAATTCCAAAAACCTAAGTGTTACAAAGAAGTTAAACCCCCCTTGATTTCAGAATTAGGGTTTACAAATTTAAGAAAGAATAAGTATTGAGTCAATGAAATCAGATCCCCAAAACAATACCCCTAGGGTCTTATTTATAGGTCCTGGTTGGACACTTTCGAATCAGTCCTTTCGACTTGGTCGAATGGGTGCCTTGGCGCCCTTTTAACTTCACTTCTGAATGGAAATTGAGTGCTTTCGACTTCATCGGAAGGTATAACTGCGCCCTCCACTTTGTTGTTGATGTGTTGTTGTGAGAAGGAATGAATGCAGGCTTTCGATACTATCGAAAGGTTTATATTTGGGGCTTCGAATGAGTTAGAGCATAGTAGAAGGCTTAAATGCGGAAGGTGGCTTTCGAATGCATTCATGTTGATTGATGCGAAACCCCATCTTCTGCTGTTTGAGGAGCCATACTAAACTCATGCATGTATATTTTCCTCTATAATTGTAGATGGTTTCAACCGATTCGAAAGGCTTATGTATGCTTTCGAAAGGGTAGCTCTGGCCAAATATTCTTCTGTGGAAGGTAAATGATGATGAAATCCTTTGTTTCGAAAGGTTTGGTGCATATGTGGAAACTTGTAATGTATTGCCTTCGAAAGGTCCCTTTAATAAATCTGAAACACTTCTATACATGTGGAAGCAACTGTTTTGAAAGATAATTAACTGAAGTGAAAGGATGTCCATGTCTCCATTCATCCTCTTCTAAAGTTCATTTCTCATCCAATTTTTGCAGAAGCATCCCTTCGACTCTTTTGAAAGGTCCTGCTATTATTATCATTCTTTGTGGATCCTTCTTCTGTCTTCTTCGAGGTTTCGATCAAGTTGGAGTAGTTTTTGATTATAACAGATAACACTTTACCGATTGTATCATATACAACTCTTAACCATTGATCTTTGTCCTAATCTCATCTCGACCTTGAAGAATATCAACAAATCGAAAGAGATTATTCACTCATACCCATCATTTCACAATGGCCTAAGTATAATGTGTATACCTTAAGGTATATCAATAAATACGTGCATGTATATTGCTTCATTTAGGAAACACATAACAAACGCAACTTGAGGAATATCAACAATTAAAGAGTATATAAGTAATATATTAATGTATAAATGGTAGAGCACAACTTATATATTAAGGATTCATAATCTATGTATACACACACAAACACACATTGAGTTATATTGATTTAGGGAAGAATGTATTTTTTATGAAAGTACCCTCGTGATTCAAGTATTGGACACAATTGAAGTCATATGTAAAATACGCATGTACTTATTCCTTAAATCTAAGTTGGGTTTCCTACAGTTTCACTTAAGATTATACATTCATATTACATAAGTTTAATTCATTTCTAGTTGTTAATAATATAATCACTTCGTATAATATTCTTATTTTTATTTTAATTAAATATTATTTAACTGATTTAATTAAAAAATTAATTAAATTATTTTAAAATTTAGAATTTTATTTTATTCATCAAACCGATTTAAGATGAATATAAATTATAACATTTACAGTCATAGAAACATATATCTTTATATTTGTGCATATAAATCTTTACTAATTAACATTTAACTATATTTATCAAATAAGTATTTTATTTAATTAAAAAATGTTAATTATGTATCTTAATAAATTATTAAATTCAAAAATTATCTTTATTTACCTTAAAAGATTTAATATATATATATATATGTTTATATATATATATATATATGTTTATATATATATATATATATGTTTATATATATATATTATACTATAACATTTATACTTATATATATACACACATATATCAATACATGTATTTTTTAACTAATTAACTTTTAATTAATTGATTATTTAACTAACCCAATTAACTGAAATTAAATAATTTTTGAAATTATTAAAATTTATTTCCAAATCAATTTTGAAAAATATTTTATAACATTGTATGAAAATTAGCCCAAGCCCAAATCAACTTGAGCCTTTACAATTGGTCCAACCTTTTGGACTTACACCATCATTAAGCCAAGCCAGTAGCCAGGGAGAGGAGAATACTTAATTATCCAATCCCAACCCTAGACACTACTATTCTAGACATCCAAATGATATTTAGGCGTTATTAATTGGTGCTAAATCTGTTAGACTATCTAGGATTTGATACCATTGAAGGAACTGGGTCGGTCTACAGAGGATAGATTGGGTGAATTTCAAAAAATTCCCTATTTGGACCATAAAGGGCGTATAAAGTCTAATGGGTTACACTAGATCCAATCTAGTTGATGTTAATAAAATTACATTTTATTAATATTTTTATATTTTAAGTATTAATCATATTCAATAATTTAGTTTAATGTTTATAAAGTGTGAAATTTTAATAGGTAAGAATATATCAAATATGCATACATGTCAAGTTGTGTGACAAACATGTAAGACATGAAGCAAGTGTAATTTGGTTGGGTTTTTGTTTTCTATTATTTTGGTATGTAAAGAGTCAATTGTTAGTTATGGAAATAACTAAATAGGTCATAAATGTGATAAATATATAATTAATAAGGAGTTACATTTATCGCCTTTTGGGTAGGAGAAAGGTCACAAGAACATATAGAGTGTAAATTGTAAATCTATGACATGGTATGGTAACAAATATTATATGAACATGTGTATCATCGTATATGTATGTATGTATGCATGCATGTATTTCACTTAATTATATTTATGTATGCATGCATGTATTTCATTTAATTATATTTATGTAAATTATGATTCAAGAGCAATTAACGTAATAAATTCCAAATTCATACCTTTGATTAAGGAAAGATCTAATTGACATCTAAAATTTTATAAAGTTTTCCTCCTTCTCATGTAAAATCCAGATTCAATTTAGATAAAGTAATTTATAAATTCCATGGTTTATTCATAGCTAAAAGAGAGACGGTGTATATAAACTTACATAATTGCAACTTGCATGAAATGATTAACCAATACTTGTATAAAATAACTAAATAAACATACTATGAAATACACATATGTTTACATTTAACTATATGTAGAAGAAACATTGACATATATGTATGTACGTACGTATGTATGTATGTACGTACATATGTATGTGTATGTGTGTGTGATATAAAATAACTTACATAGTCATAATTTATGTTAATGTGTGTGTGTGTGGTAGTTAAAATAACAAACAAAATAAATCTCAAAATTACTCCTTGACCGAGTGTACAACAAAATTATCATGATTCAAAACATAATTCAAGACAACAATTTTAAATTCAAATCAATATACATACATACATACATACATGTGTGCGTGTTTGATTATATCCTAAATAATTGATTATTGTAAATAATGTGCACACACAAAAATCATTCAATGTTGTAGAAACTGCATTTACAAGAGATGATTCACAAATACATAAGTTCATAATACATATATCAAATTCCATTACTATATTTTTTTATTTGACTTAACTTATATACTACACATATTATAAATAAAAATTCAGTTGAACATAATGGATATATATATATATATATATTTACATACATAAGTTTGGGTTAAGGGTAAACGTGTTTGAGTGTGTAAAACAAATATAAATTTAACTTGTAGATCTAACCTTTGGTGACATCTTGATTTGAGGTTTTTCCTCGGATCTTCAAGATCCGCACCTAATCCTTCCAAGAGATGGTTGAACCACTTATGTTTATTTCATTTAATGTTTTCATTTTTATTCGGATTTGAAAATATTTTAGAAAGGGGATAATGAAAATTAGGCCATGGTAGAAAGAGGAGGAGGGAAAAAAAGAAAAGTGAATGAATGAATGAATGAATACATAAAAGAAAATGAATGAGATGACTTGTTTTAGTGTGAGAATAAAAACCATTCTTATTCTTTATTTAACACTTCCACTTTTAATTCTCAATCAATTTTCAATCAAATCTCATCCATCTCCCTTCCTCTCTCTCTCTAGCATGGCAGGCCACATCATTCCATCATATGGATAATTATTTCCAAAATCTTGTTAAGCAATTAACTATATTTAAAACCCATTTAAATTTATTCGATAACGTACATCCAAAAAATTACTAAAAACACCAAAAAATCAAATTAATAAAATAATAATCAAAATTTCTCAAATATTAATTAATTTATAATATTTTATAAATTAATTAAATTATGTGGTTTTTCGAAGAATGCACAAATACAGTTGTGTGACTCAAATGTGTGAATTCAGTCAGCAATTAACATTGAACAATTCAAACATTAACATTTACACATCACCGTAGCTAGTGGTTTGATAGTTTGATCGAATTCATCACTTATACCTTTCTCGTAAAATCAAATTTTATAATTTCTTAAACGGTACCAACTAGTAATGATTATTACACAAATTCTCTTCGTCAACACTGTATCGCATCAGAACTTATGGAATTTGGTTTTGGTAAAATTTCAATATCTTCCACATTCAACATGATTATTCCATAAACAAAGTCCTTGGTTCAATAATAATATTAATTATTAACCGTACTACTCCGGCCAGAGATTTTGACTTCCAATACTAATCTCATATAACTGAGGAGATGAATTTTCTATTGAATGGTGTTTCACTTCCAATATTTCAACTATAATCATCTGATGGACGCTATGCCATGATTTAACTATAATCAAAGTTGAGTGTCCTCAATGAAGTTTGATGGTAATCGTAAGTCAAAAGAACTGTGTAATATTGTTACTTCGAGATCTATTCTTTGGCCTTAGCAATCATTAATCAATAGAAAACTCTTGAACGAGTTATTCCATAGTTATCCAACTATTAGTTCGTAACCCATTAGTGCCTCTAACAGCCAACAGTAATACATTGCCTAACATTTAGAGAGCGTTATGAACTGCGGTCTCAATGAATATATCAATATCCTTTCTTGAAACATCTCGACCAAGAATATTTAAATAAAATGTGTTTTCATATTATGATTAATTACTCATGATTGTAGCTATTTTAATTTTTTTAACAATTTTTAACGTTTTCAAATTTTTTGTTTTTTTACCTTTTTAAATTCTAGATTACAACCGAGTTATTAACTTTTTAACTTTTTTAAATATGAGTAGAATATATAGTATGTTTAACTACTATTTTTATATGTTTGAAAATTATTAATTTAAAATTATTGGCTTAGTGTGTTTAACTACTATTTTAACTCAGTTTAAATAAGTTATTAAATAAGTGTACCAAATTGAGGCGATAATGAGTATTGGATCTCGAACTACCAGTGTGTAGCTTAAGGTTATTCACCTTGCTTTCTGCAGCTGCTTTGGAAGTAGCTGAAATTCTGGCATCTCCTAATATGCCCTGAACTTATCAAATATTTTCCGAGGGAATTTCAAATGCTTCTTTCGTGGCTTATGCATCTAGAATGCCAACTCTCGACACTTTGTGCTAGTTCTCGCCTTCTACACTTTACATACAAGCTCCTTAGGCATGTTCTCGTCCTAGGTAAAAGAGTTATGTACATGCAATTTAACACATTTTCAAATAATTGAAACATACTTATAAGTGTTGTATATATTGCTATGTCATACAATTAACTTACTACCCAAAACTCATTAAACATGACTATCTTAACATCAAATGTGATAGGCTTGAATGTTAGCTAGATATCACTGACACTTGCCAATATGCCTCACTAATGACATCAAATGTTGCATTGTCAGAGAAGTCATATCTATATATTTATAATTGCATCAATATCTTGATTTCACAGTACATATTAAAATGCATGTATCGTTGTATGTGTATGTTTCATAGTAGAAAATGATACATATAACCTGTGTGATATAGGTGTAAGCAAAAAATAATGTAGTAAGATGAAAGGTACACCTTTTCCACAATTCTTTGTCGACTTATATCTTGGTTCATTACAGAATTTACAACTTCTCTATTGTCTATCTTCCTTCAAATATATCACACATTCTCTTGGACATGTGTAAGTCTTTTCATATTGAAGACCAAATGCCGATACTTATTTTTTAATGAATACTAGTTCTTTGTCAAGACATTGTTAGGTGAAAGCATTTCATACATAGACTAAGAACTGCATTCATCAGGTATTCTGATGTGTTGTATTCGCTTAACATAGAAGTTGCTGACAAGTGTGACAAGTGTGACATGTGTGTCATCATACAACCTTCGTATAAAGGTCATTTCAATGCTTCTATCAAGTCAAAAAAATTTCTAAATTCCGGGTCAAGTTCTTCTTCCATATAAGGTAATTCATCTAACCACACACTAGATCAATAACATCATGAACCATTTCTATCATTCTATTTTCTAAACAAGGTTCTTCGACGTTAACGAATGCAATGTTGGATCATTTCTTATCTCCACTTCATTGTGATATCTCAACATAGAATTTGGCACTAAAAAAATATAACGACCTGTAAATTTCGATAATTAAATTTGTTGATTTATTAAGATTTTGGTAATTAAATACTGAAAGAAATAAAAAAATTTAAATTAATAATGAAATAATAAAAAAAATGAAAAGTAACAATTTGAATGAGAAGTCCTATTAAGTGGAATAATGTAAAGGTTATACTTGGTTATACAGTGAATATAGGAAACAAATGTAAATATTCAATTCATTAATGAAATAGTATATAATAAATGGTAATTGAATAAAAATCTGTGTTATGTAAGTAATTGTAACATTTGTTTGTAAATAATGAATTTAAAAGTATGATTAAGAGTTAATGGCAACAATTATTTTACGTTGCCTATTTTGTTAGTTTGTTAAGTTTAATTTGAAATCAATTGCAATTAATTCACTTAATTATTGCAGTTAGTGTGGATTAAATTGGTAAGTGAAGAATGTTGATTCAATAAGATGTAACCAATGTAAATTCTATACATAATATGATAATTGATGTAAATAAAAGAATGAAACCAAGATGAAATAATTAATTGAGATTTTTAAATTTTAATTAATGTGTAAAATTTGACAAAATTCCAATGTAATTGAAATATAGTAATTAATATAAATAAAAGGTGAAAATTGGAAGATATTAATGTAATGGAATATAAAACAATGTTAACTATGTTAGTTGAGTAATAATTGATTGAATATTAAGTTTGGAATCAAATAAAATCAAATTTATTGGAATTAATTTGTAATTAATTGGATTTATTGCAGTTGAATTTGAACGCTGTAATTATTGAAATAATCAACACTGAAATTGATATATAAATTTACTTTAATTTTTTTTTATATGTCTAGGTAATCAAAGTTGATGAAATTTGTTAATAATTAAATTTGAAATGAAAAGTGACTTATTTAATTTAATAATTAATTTATTTAATTAACTTGGAATATAGCCATTTTGGCAACTGTCACGAATTTCGACGAAACCAGTTTCATCGGATCCGTAACAGTGAATTATTGTAAGATTTCAAGTTTCGTAGCGATCAGACTTGTCATTTGGTTGTACGGACTCGAAACGCCTAGAAATCAATTTAATTAAAATCAATTGAAATCAATTTGAAATAAGCTGATTTTAACATAACTTCTTCATACGATGGGATTAGGACTTGAAACCTGTTCCATTTAATTTGAAATCGTCAAAAACATCTATTTTGATATATGGGATTACCCATTTTCGTTCTGGAGACAGAACGGGCTTTTCGGGTCGTTTATCGTTCCAATCCAAATCAAATCTAATCTGTTCTTTTCTATTTCAGCTTCGCCTATAAATAGCCCGTTATAAACCCTAGCCACTCCTCATTTTCATTTGTCTATACGTACATTTCAGTCTTCTCCTCCTTCCCAATGGCAGACAAACCAAACAAACTTCTCAACTCAATTTCAAAATCAAATTCAAATCAAAATTTCAAACTCCACAAACCATATCGAATTATATATTGATTTGAAGCTCTCGACGAGCGCATCTCAGATCTGTAATTCGTTTTCCAATTTGAACCACTATTTGTCCATAAATGGATAAATTAATCTCAGCCGTTCAGGTTAGAAGTTGATCGACTGCGTCGGCTTTTGAAATTGTTTGGGGGGTTTTGTGGAGCTCGTTCCCTGGAGCAGATCGATGGTGGTCGCTTAGCCTAGATGCGCTTGGGGTGGTTGGAATTGATGGAATAGGGTTTCGAAACACTATACGTTACTAGCGGTGCCGCTTGGAGGAGGGGGCCGGAGGTTGGTCTGAGGCCACGCGTAGGTGCGCCTCGTTCAGGCGATTTCAGCAGTTCGCCGTGGCGGCCGACCGTAGGCGCGAGGGGACGTTTGCTGGCAGCTTTCGATTGGGCGACGAACGAGTTAGGGTATCCTGGACGATGATAGCGTGGGTTCATGTGGTAGCTCGCGATTGGGTAGTTTTTTATTTTATTTTATTTTTAATTTAAATTTTCGTGTTCTAACTGTCATAACTTTTACGTACGAGGTCCGATTTACGCGTGGTTTGATCCGTTGGGATCGTAATAAAATTCCAGACACTTTGGCGTTCGTTTGGACGAATTCTGAGACTATTTAAATTTTGGGCTTAATTTGGATTTAAATTCAAAGTTGAGTGTTTTAACCCACTCACAACTTCTAAAATTTCTTATGTTCGTTAAATAAAATTTATGATGTGATTAGGAATTTTATTTATGGTTGTTTGATAGTTTTAAATTGCTATGCCTATTAGTTTGAATATTATTTCGAATTAAATTGTTATTTAATTTATTATTGAATATAAATTGCCAGTTGAATACCCGTTATTGAGTATCAGTTCTATATTGATGTTTATTGACTGATTTGGATGATGATTGTGATGGATGTTTGATTGTTGATATTGGATGTTCTATTTTATATCGTTATAAACTGCATGTTCACTATGGATTGAAATTATACATACCCGAACTATCTATAGATTAGGGAAAAATCATTATGGGTTGAAATGATACACTCGAGCGATTTTATGGATTTTATTATTATTTCGGGATTACGGTTTGAAATGATATATAACCGTAAAATTTTAAATTGCGGATTGAAATGATAAATATCCGTATCACATGACCCTAGGGTAGAAAATTTTATACGGACACCGGATTGGTTAAATTTAATGATTTTGAACTTCTAAATTTTTGAATTAATAAAAATAATATCTTGAAAAAAAAAATTGATGTATATAAATTGAAGTATTATTGGAAAATCAAGTTTTGTGTTGAAATGTGAATTGGTTTAAAAGTAATTCCTTTACGAAATTAAATTGGAAGTTTAAAGTTAAACTTTAAAGTATAAATGAAATTCTATCGAAATTAAGTTATTGAAGTTGTTTGAAAATAACCTTGAAATATTTTGAAATTGAAAGGTTTGGAATTTGGTTTGTTGACTTGGAAATTGAAAATGGTTCAAATGTGTTGAAATGAAATGAATAGTTTAATTTGATATTAATTCCAAATTCATGTTTTAATATAAACTGTTTTAAAAATATATTGTTTCAAAATTTCTAATTATTAAGATTTTCAAAGTATTAAACTATTTTAACCTGTATTAATTATATTAAATCATTTTAACCTATTTTAAACCATTTGATTTATTTAAACTAATTAATCTGTTTTAACTTATTTTAAATCTAATTAATCTATTTTAAAGCTATTTAATCTATTTTAAATCTACATTAACTATTTATAACTATTTAAACTATTTCCTTCTAAATTCCAAACTAAGTAAAATGGATGGGTTTATATTCAAATTCTCGATTTTTAAGGTGAATGTGGTTAAGCGACATTATAACCTAAGTTGGGATCTAAATAGCATATTTGGTTTAATATGATAATTTTGAAAAGAGAGTTTAACCTATTTTGGAAATATGATTTTTGAAAGGAAATATAATTTCGAACTATGATTTCAAGGTGAATATGATTTCGGAAGTAAGTAATGATTTCGAAAGTGATATGATTTGAATTGAATATGATATTTTGATATCAATTATGAAATGATTTTCGAAATGTAAAAGAACCATCCGGTGTGTAATAAGCGATTGGTTGTTAAAGAGATCGGGATTGGATATTGTCATACTCTCTGCCAATACCGAAAACCACTTTGACAACTGTGTACGCAGTGGAGATTCTAGAATGAAGTAGGATGGTTGGCGACGATCCTATATGAGGTATATACGTGGACCTGACTCCCATGAGTTAGCTTAAGGTGGCTAAAACAGGAGCAATTGACGGGCTAAGTGAGGTCATTCCTCCGATCGGGCACATTCCTTCGATACTATATTCTGACTTTGCGATTGATTTGGTGGCCACCCTCGATTTTTGATTTGGGAGTGTGTTCGAGGTGGGTGGTAGTAGCTGCTATGCGTTACCACCTGTCCGGAAGTGTAATTGGTATATCTACCTTGGCATTGCCTAGTTGTGCCGTGTCATCTACCCTATCGAGACCACTACGAGTTTGTTTTGTACCATACCTATGGAATGCCCTCTGACGACCTCCAGTACGAACGGGATTACGGTACTGTATAGACTATGGGAATATATAAAAATGTGTTATGGGGGAAATGGGTAACGCCGTAACGCTATTTTAATAGTTTATCTTACTGTAGACATATTATAATAGCGTATTGTACTACATAGTAGATAGTTTAATGGATCCTTAGGAGATGTGAATCTCGAACATCTCTTAAGTTACTGTACTCACGTTAGACATTGAATAAGAGATGTCAAACCCCGTAAACATCTCCGACGCCGTTTACACTCATATTTATTTACCATTGATTTGACTTACATAAGATCTATTAGTTCTGACTCGAGTGTTTTGTCTTTTCAATTCGCTCGGGTCAGCCTGAGCATTTCAGGATTTGAAGACCTTATTTCTGAAGGACGAAGACGAAGGTTTGTACTACTACTATTTACTATATTTATTCCACTGCATTCATACTATTCCGCTGCATTATTTGTTTATCTCTGATATGTGTAACTCTGATTTTGTATTGTATAAGTATAATCAAATGTTTGTATACAGTTTCATGAACTGTTATTTGATTATTATATTTTGTCATTCCGCTGCGAGATTTTGTTTTCTCTTTCTCTGTTTTTCTTATTTACCCCATAACAGTCCGCCCTTCTGTATGGTTTGAGTCAGCACATGTGTCTGCTTAAAGCGTACAAAAAGGGCCGGATGTTACAAAAAATTATGTAAATGAAACATCATGATATCATATTCTTGAAGTGTTAGGCAACGACATTTAGAACAAGGACATCGAATTTTGTTCTTCTTTATTTTATTACAAGATGACACTTTCATAAATGCTTCTACACCATTTCTAAATTGCAATAGTATCGTTCCTTTCTTCCTGACATTAAACTGTACATTCAATTTCGGACATTCAAATAATCCATTTTGGACTATAAATAATACACACACTTGGAACTATAATTCACATATTATTAAAAAAACATTACTATAATTTTTTTTGTTAATACCAAACATTAGTATTATTCATTTATAAACATATATTATAATTTCTCTTTTACAACATTTGGCCCTGCTTAGTAGGTATTTTATACGATCGCTATATAGATTTTCCTTTTTTGTGAAACGGACTTTGATATTTATCTGATACAATATTTGTTAGATTTGTCCCAATATTGGACAAAATACGAACACAACTGTATTTTTACATTTCATAAATCATTTTGCCTTAAATGATTTAGCAAAATTTTAGCAGCACTTCCTTTTATTCTCCATGTTTTATGCCAATGCACGTACATAAGGAATAAAAAGGAACAACTACTCGAAATATTGTGAACCGTTTAAGTAGAAATGATTTATGAAATGTAAAATTATAGTTGTTTGTAGCTTGTCCAATACTAGGATAAATCTAACACAAATATTGTATCAGATGAATATCGAAGCCCATTTTAGAAAAAAAGAACATCCCTATAACGATCGTATCCAACACCTGCCAAACAGGGCCAAATGTAATTTAAGCCGATAATAAAACTATAATACCTACAAACTAAATATTAAATTAAATAATTTTTAAAATTGAAATTAAATTAAAATTATAATTACTTTGAAAATTAAATTAAGTTATATAACTGTAAAAACTAAGTTATAATAACTTTTAAAATTAAAATTAGATCATATAACTTTTTAGTTTTAATTTTAATTTTAATTAATTTAAAATTTTCAATTAGATTACATAAATAATTTCAATTTAATGAATTAAATATAATAACTTTTAAAACTAAATAAAACTAAATTATATAATTTTTAAAATTGAATTTATATTAAGATTAAATTATAACAACTTTGAAAATTAAATTTAAATTACATAACTATTAAATTAAGTAATAATAACTTTTAAAATTAAAAGTAAAATTAGATCATGTTTGGACCAAAAATAGCACAAACACCTAATTTCTTATCAAATATCAAAATTAGAGAAGAAAAAAAGATAAAAACAAGAAAAGAACACATAATTTTTATAGTGGTTCGGAAAATACTCGGCATATGTCCAATTAGTCGATTTTTATTGATTATCCTTTATTTTTACAAAGCTGTTTTTATAACTCAGTAAGGATCCAACAGAGTGTAACTTAGAAGTGTAATTTACAACTTGTCAAATAAGGGGTTCAGATATAAGAAGAAGTTAAAGTCCTTTTTGAAGTGATCTCTACTCATATTTATAGACAAAAATCCTCGAAATAAGCTCCTAAAAATGCTCTAGCACGTTCTCTATGTTTTCCACGTCGCTCCGCAAAAAGTTACATATCCGACCCGACCCAAGAATTCATAACTAGTCATCGTGTTGTGAATTTTTGGTCGACACCGAGTTGATTTGGGTCGAGCTCAGGTTGACTCATGTCTGACTCGGGTTTTCCCTGAAGTTGCCTTGTTTCATGTCTTGCCATCTCTTGTTTCAAGTTTTGTTCATTTTTCCTAGGTTTAACTCGCGTGTGACTCGGGTTCGATCTGAAGAATCGAGTTGAGAAATCATGTCTTCACTTTCAATTATATTTTTTGATGAATCTCCACTCCATTATCTTGTGATGCTTTTCAAGTGGTTTGTATCCAATTCTTCAAGTTTTCTCAGGCTTTTCATCAATTTTCTTGAGTCGCAACCTGTGCTCAACTCGGGTCCGACTTATGCACCCGACTTGAGAATGTTGGGTTGAAGTGTTTAATTCATCTTTTTCTATCTTCTTTGTTTGGCCCTGTGCAGTTAATGCCCCGCTATTACCCTGCTATAATCATGCTATATCTTCATGCGGATTTCTACCGCTATGATTTTTCCATATAGCCCCAAATATAGCTTTTCCACTTTAAGCCCCGCTATTTCCGCTATATCCCGTTATTCCTGCTATATTCTGTTATTTCCGCTATATCTTCTTTAAAAGAAATGAATTGAAAAATGACATTTATACATTATAAAAATTATGAGATTAATTTATTTAATTGAATTTTTAATATATTTTTAGAAATGAAAATACTCTACTAATATTCTACTAAATTCAATTATGTTATATAACAGTTTTACGTTTATTTACAGTATATTCGCACATGTTTTTATTTAAAATTATTTATGTATTAATTATAATTCAATTGAATGTTAATTTTTCATTTAATTACCATTTATATTTGTAAAAAGATTAAGTACGAGTTTTATATGCTATTTTAGAGTCATCCGCTATATCCCGCTATATCCACATTGTATCCTCGCTAATCATCTAAGTTTGTTCCGAGATTGTAGAAAATTTGCCTATAACACTTTGCCCCCCAAAGTACACCTTGTGAATATAAGGTGTGCTTTGCTAAAGAATAAATTTCGAACTCAGCAAATCATTAGTGGTTGAGATCTCTAGCTATTGTCTGCACCAATGGTGGTGAATCATCTGGTTCCTTCAGATTCATCTGTAAGTTAAAGGTCACACTGGACCCATCACATCTAACGACTCAAGTCCTTGCTAAGTATTAGTCACCAATCATAGCCATTGCACGTTCATTCAGAATTCAATAGATCATATATCAAAAACCGCCTCGTGTTCTCTTGGGAGTTAACAATCACATTTCAAAATCAATATTGTCCCGTGTACTTTTGGGATTTCGAGTGTCACATATCAGTGTCAGTATCGTCCTATGTTCACTCGAGATTTAATATATTATATATCATACGATCAGGCATCGTCAATTATTAGTACCGATTAGAACGTTACTTATAAATCGCCTAGTATTTAGGAGTGCAAACGGGTTGGACTAGACCAAAAGGAGGTGTGTCTGTGTCTTGTCCTATAAGAGATTCGAAGAGACATGGACCATACAAGGTTAAATTTGGACATTGTTCGTACGAGCAGGACAACGAATGGACAATGTTTAATAGTAAAACACCAAACATTTTCGAACGGGTATATTTTTGTAAATTTCGTTTTGTCCTAATTTGTATCCTAAATGAGAATCATGCGGACACGGACCGGGTGCCTTACAGCCTCGGACCGAGCCAGATGTTGGACGGTCATACAAAATTCACACCCCAACTAGCATCACCTAGTATTCCATTATAAGCAAGTCCAATCGAATCGAGGCAAAAATGTAATCCAAATATTATTATCAAATCAAATTATTTTTAAGTCATGTGGCATTCAAATACCAATGTCTCGTTTCTGATCACTCTGGATCACATAATTAATGTCCAGTTTAGGTTTTGTCTCTCTGGATCACGTTATCGACATTTAGCTTAGCTTATGTTCTCTATGGATCATGAAATCGTATATTCGATTCAATCTTTGATCTCTCCGAATCATATACCTAATCTGATTCCTGATCTCTCTAGATCATATATCCAATCTAGTTTCTGATCTCTTTGGATCGTATATCCAATCTAATTCCTTATCTCTTCAAATCAATTTTTGATCTCCCTTGATCATTGTAACATCCCGCATTTTTAAGCTATTGAATTTGAACATTTAATTCGTTTTAAATGTTAATGTGGAATCTTAATTGATTTTAAAATGAATAGATTCAGATTCAATCAATGAAATAAACTATAAATTTTAATTATAGCAATTCTGGTTGAATTTGATTAATGGAAAAATAATAATTAAACATTCGAATTTGGGATAAAAAGTAAATCCGGATGTAAATAGTGATAAAATGGTCTTAGAAAGTTATTTTGAGTTATTTGTGTGGAAATAGCATAGTGGGAATTTTAGATGAATTTTTAAAGTTGATAAATTTAATATTGGGATTTTATATCAATTTACCAATGAATTTAATATTATTAAAATGCAATTTAATCAGATTTTGGTCCGGATTGAGCCAGAATGATTTTTAATGTGTTTATAAATTTTATATGATTTATTGTTAAGTTAATAAAATTTTAAAAGGGAAATTTTACGCGTTTTCGTCAATTTTGAAAATCGCCCGATTTAATAGACGAGTTAAAATAGCCTTCCGGGGCACAGTCTCGGAATTCGACGAAACCAGTTTCATTGGATCCGTAATAGTTAGTTATTATCGGATTTCAATTTTCGTAGCTATTGGAGTTGTCGAGTGACCGTGGCAGCTCGAAACGCATCGAAATCGATTTTACCGATTTAATTTTAAATTGATCGTTTTATTTCGTATCTCGCGCATACAATTAAATTAGCTTACGAAACTTGTTCCATCGTGTCCGGAACGCAGAAAAACCCCAGGATAGCCTGTCGGAACGTGAGAATTGGAGGTCGTTTGCGTAAACGGTTGATTTGAGAAATTATATTAATTTAATAATATTAAATATATATATATATTAACTTTTACATCATCAAACCCTAGCTCTCTAAAACGTGGCCGCCACTTCCATCGTTCAATGGCCTGAAATGACCGAGCATTCTCCCCCATTTCCTCCCAATCTAGGCGTTTTTATCGAAAAGTTCTAACTGGGAAATCGAAGGGGACTTTGAGATCTTCGAAATGAAGGGTGGAGATGGAGTTCTGTGAAGCGGAGAGGGAGGTTACGAGGCCCGTTCGTGGCCAGTTCATGCTCGTTTTTCGAGCTTGGGAGGCAGCCGAGCTGCACGTGTTCGTGGGCGATGGTGAAGGAGGTAGTGGGCTTCGTCATGGTGGTTGTTGATCGAGTTCGTATGAATCGAGGGTGGAGCGGTAACAAACCCTAATCGTGGTTTTGGGTTCGACTTGTTTCCTGTACGAGTTCGCAAGAGGAAGGAGGAGAGGAGCGGGCTTGTTTTCGTGAGGGTGGGCCGTGATTTGGTATAAATTAAATAAAAGAAATTGTTTTTAAATTTCAATTCAAAACTTTGTAAATTCATAACGAATTCATACGTTATCAGATTCGAACGATTTTGGATGCGTTGGAATCGCAGGAACGCGTACTACGCAGTGGAACAATTCTGGAGTCATTCCGGGCAAGTAGGAATTTGGGTTAAATCGGACGTCGTCCGGTTTAATTCAAAATTTCGAACGCTCGCCGAACTCAAGGTGAGTTTTTCTCACTCACATCTGGATGCTAGGCATTATAAATAATTGATATTTAAATATCTGAATGATTGGTTGACTTTAACTGCTGTTATCTGGCTGGATTAATATTTATATTGTGATGTGCTAATATTTGTGGATGCAGGGAGAAACAGGTTGGAGGGATCCAACTGGATTCCTCACAATTGTAGCAATTATTTTATAATTGTTAGTGAATACCTGTTTAGATGTTGTGATTGATAAATCTGGAAATTTAATTGTGTTATGAAATTATTGTATAAATCATAGTTACAGAATTTAATTTATAAATGGATAAAATTGGGTTTTTACGAAATAAGTAAATTGTTAAATTTAGAATTTTTGAGAAATAGAATTTGAAATCTGGTTTGGAATGGGAAATGAAAAAAAATTGGTAAAATTGGGATTTAATATTGTGGGAAAATTTATCAATCGATAAATATGAAATATAAATTTTCTGGAGATTAAATTTATGAAATTATAAATTGTTTAAAATAACAGTGTTTATTTTAATAATGACTAATGTTATTCGAAAATTAAAAGTATGTTAAAATGGAGTTTCCGACTATAAATTAACAAGTTCAAATGAAAAATAGAATGTTTTGAAATGCCGTATTTCATTGGAATTTAATTAAGTGAATTGGAAATTTGGCTTCCATTGGAAATTCACCAAAGAAATGTTTAATTTAAGATGTTTTAAACTATGATTTAAAAATGAATTTCCGGATATGGGAAATTGGGTGTGAACTTTGGATGAAGTCATAGTTAAATATGGGATTTGGGATTTATGTTGTAAAACATAATTGACTTGAAATAAATCAGTGGATTTATATGAAAGAGTACTTTGGAATGTTTTGGAAACGGGAAAGTGTTTCCCTGGGAAAACCAAGTAAATGTTTATAAAAAGATTTTAGTTAACTAAAGGTTAAGTTTTAAATCGTTTTAAAAGTATTTTTAAGAAATCGTTATTTTTAAAGAAATAAATTAATAATTTTAATACCGTAATAATTTGGGAGTATATTAGCAATTATTTTTACAAATGGATTTATTTAAAAGTTGGTTTAGCTTAAGTTGTTAAAATTAGCATTTTTCTTCTTATAACGCTATTTTGAATTTAGTCAAACTAAAACCCTTATTTTTAAATCAAAGTTTATGTGTTAATGACTAGTTTTCTTCACATATTTTAAATTTATATTTTTAGTAAATAAATAGAAGTAATTTTCATATTTTAAAGTATATTTCAGTATAAAGTATTTTTAACTGTTTTAAATGCAAATTGTTTTATACTTGGTTATTCCCGAAGGGAATAAAGGGTAAAGGATTTACCTTGTAAAGGAAGAGTTTTGGAAAATTGTTTTCAAACGAGTTTTGAAAATGTGAAAATATATCTTTGAAAGATATTAGAGGAAAATAAATAATATGGAGATTATTTATTGTGTGATGGATGTGTATGGATGTTTGTGAACATTAATTGATAGTTAAATCACCGACTATCAATATTGGCCAAATGCGCTGATCGTTTCGAAGAGACCGGGATCGAGTTTCCGTATACCGGGATTCTAGGTCTGGAGACTCGAAAACCACTTCGATCCGGTTTGTACGTTTCGCGAAAACGATTTCGGAGTCGAAGATGGAGCAGTGAAGTGCAAGGGCTAGTCGCTACTAATCCTGAGGATATTTCCAAAATGGATGTAGTAGGAATAGTGCCTTCGGTTCCGTTCGGACCCGGGACGGACTTATATGGACGAATGCTTTCGTGACATCGTCAGGTGGACGATGGGCATTCAAAGTGAAATGTTCTGTAAAGGTATCGTTTAGCCTCAAGCCTCATCAACCGGGAATGACTGAAAATCAGGGGTTATGCAGCAAGGCTTCGTGGGTAGCCCCCACTTGAGAGTAAGGTCATCCCTGTCTAGATGTCCCTTTTATTTCGGCTTAGTGGTGCGGTTGCTGATCACAACCGTGGGGTGATTTTACTTGGAATTATCCAGTAAGGGATGATTCCGGCTTTGTGTTGCAGGGGAGCGGGCGTACTCCTCGGTACTGTGATCTAGGCCACGTACTGTGACAGGTGGTACCCCAGTGCCTAGTCATTCGTTGGAAATCCATTCTCCCTACATGCCTTGTACGAGTTTTGTTTGTATTACCCACGTTGTGGCTAGTATGCCGGAATTTAATAGATGTAACAATTTCGGCTATTTTATAAGTATTTGTAAATAGACACTATTATAATATCAGAGGATTTCTATAAAAAGTGTTTTGGCTATCGTAAGGTAAAAACCCGACATGTTTATTTGTGGCGTGGTCTTACGAGATGCTTTTGTTTTTAAAGAATTTTGAAACTTTAATAATCAATTGGGTGTATTTATGATGCGCTGGTATTCCAGACTGACTCGGGTGTTATTTTATTATAATGCTCGGGTCAGACCGAGTATATTTCAGGATAGGTTGCTATGGAGCTCAGGAGAGGAGCTGGAGTTCGAGACGTATTTCTCGTACTTGTATTATTCCGCTGCTGTGATTGTTGTATTGACTGATTGACTGGATATTGATGATTGTATTGATAGACTCTGATGATGATGTATTGTATATAAACAGATATAGTTTCATTTTGTGTAAAGATCTGTTCTATATATTATATTTTATCCGCTGCGACTGTGAGGTTCTGATTTTGTTTAGTTCTTTCTTCTTCTATCTACTTTCTTATTCTTCTACAATCTGTCTTTCCGGCATTCGATCGTCGGCATATTATACTGTTGAGTATTTTGTGTCGATTTTCGAGGGTCGTGAAGGGCGGGTCGTCACAGTTGGTATCAGAGCTTAAGTTGGCGACAACCTAGGCTTTGGTGGGAAAATTACTCATTTTAAATAGAGTCAGAAGTACTCTATGATGAGCTGAGTGTAATAATAGCTATGAGAGCGTATTTGTTAGTGGATATAAAATTGTTTTTGTACTGTGTTGACTTATCGGTTGAGTGTTTATGAATTCTGGTCGGTGCGGGAAGTACAACCGTATCGATAGGGGTTTCTAAACTCTTAAACAAGATAAACCGACATAGTATTATTTTTAAAGTGGGTAAATGAAATAATTTTACCCAAAATTGTATTTTGGTATAAAAAGAAATAATTTTCTAAATTATTATATATATATTGGATGTTTGTTTGGTTGTTTCTTCTGTAATCGAATAAGAAATTAAAACATGATCTAAAATTTGAAATGATATATATAAGAAAATAAGAAGTTAAAATATTAAAATGGTTTATAACCAAATGAAATTGACTGGATATGTTTTAAATAAGAAAAGTAAAAATTTAAAATTTGATTTAAACTAGAATTTTGACCCCGGAAATTTTGAAAGGGATTTCAAATGGAATTAAACAAAGTTTTGGGAATTAAACTTTGTGGAAATGTTGGAAATGTTTTCAAAAGCATTTGGAAGTTTGGGGTATTCATTTGGAAAAATATTTTGAGATGGAAATTGCTTTGAGAAGAATTTCAGAAGTAAAGAGCATTGAACTCACTTCAGTCGCTGGGAAATAATCCTGATGATGCTGGCCACATCATTAGAATTCATTTTCGAGTTTCTAAAGTGATGGATTGCTACCAAAATAGTTGGTTATGGTATTTGTTTGGACTTGTTTGGGAAACAAGTGATTTTGGAATTTTCAAAGGAAAATTGTTTGGTAAAAGCAGTTTGTTTTGGAATTTGGTATTTGATTTGAATATCAAAAGAGAAATGTGTTGATTTATATTTCAAAGTGGTTTTGAAATAAATCCGGGTAAATTGAATTCTAGAAATCCTGTTTAAATAAAAATGTGAAAGTTGAAATGATTCAACTATATAACTTATAAAGGAAAGTGGATTTAAAGAAGAATTGAGTATATATGGAATGTAAATCTACTTTGAATAAATGAAGGTGAATGGAATATATCTGGATTTAACTTATGATAAGTTAAATAAAAATTGAGAATTTGAAATTGAATTAAATCTAAATGAATTGGAATTAAAAGGGAAGTTGATATAAAGGTGAAATGTAAATGCTTATGATTGTGCAAATGAATTCATATTCTTAAGCTATTAAGTGTTAAAATTTGACATTGTGATTATAAAAATGTGGATTGGTTTGAAATGAGCAATATAAACTTATAAGTAAATAAGTTGGAGAACTTGAGAATGGAAGATTTGATTTTAACTCAAGTAAAATGGAATTATAATCACAAATGGAAATAATAAATGGAATGGTGAATTCGAACTTAATTTTAAATGGAATGCAAGGTAAGGTGAAGCAATTATAAAATATAAAAGATGTAAGTGAACTGAAGTTAGTAAATAAGTTTGAACTTGTATATGGAGAATTTGAATGTAAATCATTCAAGTAAAATAAATTGGGTTTAACTTCGACTAAAATAGAGTTAAGCTGAATATTAAAATTTCTGTTGTGTTATGAATAAGAATGAATGTAATTAAATTCTTATTTAAAGTAGTAAAGGAAATGGTTTAAATTCAGGTGGGCTAAATAAAATTTAGATGAACTTGAATAAATTCTGGAAAGGAATTAAATTGAAAATGCATATATAATCTAGTTAACCTTGAATTAAATTTGGATAAGAATTTAATTAAATGGAAATTTAATTTAGTTGAATGAAGTAAATGTTTACTCAACTAAATCCAAAATGATTGTTTGGAAATAAATCTTGTGTAAGCTAAATTAAATAGAGTTTGTATTGGCATGGATGAAATTTTGATAGTTATTAGAATTTGGAAAGTAAGAATAAGACCCAGTTCTGGAATGGAATTTAATTTTGGTAACAAATGTTGGAAGTGAGAATGAATAATGTAATTAGCTTATAATAGTGATGGTTTGAATTGTAAATAAAATTCAAATGAGAGAAATAATTTAAATGGTCTCTTTGTTGATAAAATAAATCTAAAATGGATTGGATAAATAAACGAAGAGCATTAAACTTTGTAAATGAATTGAAATGGGTTGAATGAGAATCAGATGGAAATAAAATTAAATAGATAATGGTAATATTGTGAAACTACTTAAGTAACTTGAAAGAAACAAATGATTGTGGATGAGCTTTATTAAGAAATTTGAATGGAATTTGTTGGATAATAAAATTGAATTGAAAGTGAAATGATATTCATTAATTATTGTGGTAAATTAAGAATGTATGAGTTGAATATAACCCAGGATCGAATGATATTAATATAAACTTGAATTTGGTTAATGGAAATAAAGATGTATGGAAAATGTAATTTAACAATTACAGTGGAAAGAGAAAATATTTGGTTTGTGAACCTTGTAATGGAATAAAATTTATATGAATCCAAATTGGAATTAATTTTAAATGGTGATAAGCTTAAGTGGCAATTGTTTTGCTTGAATGACATGAAAATTTGCATGTATTTGCAATTGAGTGTTTAAAAGCAATTGGAATTGAATTGTGAATAAATTGATATGAATGGGAACCCAATTCAAAGAGTTTGCGTATAAATGCAAGTGAATTGATTCAAAAATAGCGAATGGAATTGATTTTGAATCAATAGGAATGAATTGACCTTTTAATGAGTAATGTTGCATGTGAATGGAAGTGGATCATAAAAGTAATGCAAATGCTTCAAATTTAAAATAAAATTTGATGGTGAATCAAATAGGGAATTTAAATTTAAATAAGAGATGTAAGTAAGGCATATGTTAATCATATTGGAATAGAAATGAATTGGTTGTAACAAATATGAATGGTATATAGAGAATTTGAGTGTAAATCATTCAAGTGGAATAAAATGAAGTCGAACTTGAATAAGTAAATTGAAAGGTGATTGAAATCTTTGAATTGTTAATAAGATATGGTTAACATTGTTAAATGATGGAATCGCTTGGATTGGTTATGCAATGAATATGTTTGGTTTGCATTTATATTGGAAATGCTAATGAAATGTTCTTATCTTTGAAATTTGATGAGTTTGTTGAGTATAGTACAGGTGCGGGAGGCGTTCGAGAGAGTTGGAGCGCGTATATGCGAGATATTAGCCGCTTGCTTTTAAAAATTTGCTAAGAGGTACGCCTACGCAAATATAATTGGGAAAATGATATATATATTGTGATATATTTTGGTTTCCGGCCATGTGAGCCGATGTATATATATTTGTGTATCCTGCGATATCGCAGAAGCTCCTCCGTGCAAAGGAGACTCTGCCAAAATTTTTCAGAAATTTTGGGAGTTAGAAATTTTTGGGGTTTTTGGGAAAATTTATTTATAAGTAAAGTTATTTTGAAAACGAGTGTTAAGATAAAGGCTTTAGAGTAAATAAAGCAAATGGTTTTGGAATGGAGTTGAAACTTTTTGGGAAGTGGATATATGTTTTAACTAAGCCAATTGGATAAGTAAATGGATTGGAGAGTATTTTCTACCTTAGCAAATTTCGGGGACGAAATTTTTATAAGGGGGGAGGAATGTAACATCCCGCATTTTTAAGCTATTGAATTTGAACATTTAATTCGTTTTAAATGTTAATGTGGAATCTTAATTGATTTTAAAATGAATAGATTCAGATTCAATCAATGAAATAAACTATAAATTTTAATTATAGCAATTCTGGTTGAATTTGATTAATGGAAAAATAATAATTAAACATTCGAATTTGGGATAAAAAGTAAATCCGGATGTAAATAGTGATAAAATGGTCTTAGAAAGTTATTTTGAGTTATTTGTGTGGAAATAGCATAGTGGGAATTTTAGATGAATTTTTAAAGTTGATAAATTTAATATTGGGATTTTATATCAATTTACCAATGAATTTAATATTATTAAAATGCAATTTAATCAGATTTTGGTCCGGATTGAGCCAGAATGATTTTTAATGTGTTTATAAATTTTATATGATTTATTGTTAAGTTAATAAAATTTTAAAAGGGAAATTTTACGCGTTTTCGTCAATTTTGAAAATCGCCCGATTTAATAGACGAGTTAAAATAGCCTTCCGGGGCACAGTCTCGGAATTCGACGAAACCAGTTTCATTGGATCCGTAATAGTTAGTTATTATCGGATTTCAATTTTCGTAGCTATTGGAGTTGTCGAGTGACCGTGGCAGCTCGAAACGCATCGAAATCGATTTTACCGATTTAATTTTAAATTGATCGTTTTATTTCGTATCTCGCGCATACAATTAAATTAGCTTACGAAACTTGTTCCATCGTGTCCGGAACGTAGAAAAACCCCAGGATAGCCTGTCGGAACGTGAGAATTGGAGGTCGTTTGCGTAAACGGTTGATTTGAGAAATTATATTAATTTAATAATATTAAATATATATATATATATTAACTTTTACATCATCAAACCCTAGCTCTCTAAAACGTGGCCGCCACTTCCATCGTTCAATGGCCTGAAATGACCGAGCATTCTCCCCCATTTCCTCCCAATCTAGGCGTTTTTATCGAAAAGTTCTAACTGGGAAATCGAAGGGGACTTTGAGATCTTCGAAATGAAGGGTGGAGATGGAGTTCTGTGAAGCGGAGAGGGAGGTTACGAGGCCCGTTCGTGGCCAGTTCATGCTCGTTTTTCGAGCTTGGGAGGCAGCCGAGCTGCACGTGTTCGTGGGCGATGGTGAAGGAGGTAGTGGGCTTCGTCATGGTGGTTGTTGATCGAGTTCGTATGAATCGAGGGTGGAGCGGTAACAAACCCTAATCGTGGTTTTGGGTTCGACTTGTTTCCTGTACGAGTTCGCAAGAGGAAGGAGGAGAGGAGCGGGCTTGTTTTCATGAGGGTGGGCCGTGATTTGGTATAAATTAAATAAAAGAAATTGTTTTTAAATTTCAATTCAAAACTTTGTAAATTCATAACGAATTCATACGTTATCAGATTCGAACGATTTTGGATGCGTTGGAATCGCAGGAACGCGTACTACGCAGTGGAACAATTCTGGAGTCATTCCGGGCAAGTAGGAATTTGGGTTAAATCGGACGTCGTCCGGTTTAATTCAAAATTTCGAACGCTCGCCGAACTCAAGGTGAGTTTTTCTCACTCACATCTGGATGCTAGGCATTATAAATAATTGATATTTAAATATCTGAATGATTGGTTGACTTTAACTGCTGTTATCTGGCTGGATTAATATTTATATTGTGATGTGCTAATATTTGTGGATGCAGGGAGAAACAGGTTGGAGGGATCCAACTGGATTCCTCACAATTGTAGCAATTATTTTATAATTGTTAGTGAATACCTGTTTAGATGTTGTGATTGATAAATCTGGAAATTTAATTGTGTTATGAAATTATTGTATAAATCATAGTTACAGAATTTAATTTATAAATGGATAAAATTGGGTTTTTACGAAATAAGTAAATTGTTAAATTTAGAATTTTTGAGAAATAGAATTTGAAATCTGGTTTGGAATGGGAAATGAAAAAAAATTGGTAAAATTGGGATTTAATATTGTGGGAAAATTTATCAATCGATAAATATGAAATATAAATTTTCTGGAGATTAAATTTATGAAATTATAAATTGTTTAAAATAACGGTGTTTATTTTAATAATGACTAATGTTATTCGAAAATTAAAAGTATGTTAAAATGGAGTTTCCGACTATAAATTAACAAGTTCAAATGAAAAATAGAATGTTTTGAAATGCCGTATTTCATTGGAATTTAATTAAGTGAATTGGAAATTTGGCTTCCATTGGAAATTCACCAAAGAAATGTTTAATTTAAGATGTTTTAAACTATGATTTAAAAATGAATTTCCGGATATGGGAAATTGGGTGTGAACTTTGGATGAAGTCATAGTTAAATATGGGATTTGGGATTTATGTTGTAAAACATAATTGACTTGAAATAAATCAGTGGATTTATATGAAAGAGTACTTTGGAATGTTTTGGAAACGGGAAAGTGTTTCCCTGGGAAAACCAAGTAAATGTTTATAAAAAGATTTTAGTTAACTAAAGGTTAAGTTTTAAATCGTTTTAAAAGTATTTTTAAGAAATCGTTATTTTTAAAGAAATAAATTAATAATTTTAATACCGTAATAATTTGGGAGTATATTAGCAATTATTTTTACAAATGGATTTATTTAAAAGTTGGTTTAGCTTAAGTTGTTAAAATTAGCATTTTTCTTCTTATAACGCTATTTTGAATTTAGTCAAACTAAAACCCTTATTTTTAAATCAAAGTTTATGTGTTAATGACTAGTTTTCTTCACATATTTTAAATTTATATTTTTAGTAAATAAATAGAAGTAATTTTCATATTTTAAAGTATATTTCAGTATAAAGTATTTTTAACTGTTTTAAATGCAAATTGTTTTATACTTGGTTATTCCCGAAGGGAATAAAGGGTAAAGGATTTACCTTGTAAAGGAAGAGTTTTGGAAAATTGTTTTCAAACGAGTTTTGAAAATGTGAAAATATATCTTTGAAAGATATTAGAGGCAAATAAATAATATGGAGATTATTTATTGTGTGATGGATGTGTATGGATGTTTGTGAACATTAATTGATAGTTAAATCACCGACTATCAATATTGGCCAAATGCGCTGATCGTTTCGAAGAGACCGGGATCGAGTTTCCGTATACCGGGATTCTAGGTCTGGAGACTCGAAAACCACTTCGATCCGGTTTGTACGTTTCGCGAAAACGATTTCGGAGTCGAAGATGGAGCAGTGAAGTGCAAGGGCTAGTCGCTACTAATCCTGAGGATATTTCCAAAATGGATGTAGTAGGAATAGTGCCTTCGGTTCCGTTCGGACCCGGGACGGACTTATATGGACGAATGCTTTCGTGACATCGTCAGGTGGACGATGGGCATTCAAAGTGAAATGTTCTGTAAAGGTATCGTTTAGCCTCAAGCCTCATCAACCGGGAATGACTGAAAATCAGGGGTTATGCAGCAAGGCTTCGTGGGTAGCCCCCACTTGAGAGTAAGGTCATCCCTGTCTAGATGTCCCTTTTATTTCGGCTTAGTGGTGCGGTTGCTGATCACAACCGTGGGGTGATTTTACTTGGAATTATCCAGTAAGGGATGATTCCGGCTTTGTGTTGCAGGGGAGCGGGCGTACTCCTCGGTACTGTGATCTAGGCCACGTACTGTGACAGGTGGTACCCCAGTGCCTAGTCATTCGTTGGAAATCCATTCTCCCTACATGCCTTGTACGAGTTTTGTTTGTATTACCCACGTTGTGGCTAGTATGCCGGAATTTAATAGATGTAACAATTTCGGCTATTTTATAAGTATTTGTAAATAGACACTATTATAATATCAGAGGATTTCTATAAAAAGTGTTTTGGCTATCGTAAGGTAAAAACCCGACATGTTTATTTGTGGCGTGGTCTTACGAGATGCTTTTGTTTTTAAAGAATTTTGAAACTTTAATAATCAATTGGGTGTATTTATGATGCGCTGGTATTCCAGACTGACTCAGGTGTTATTTTATTATAATGCTCGGGTCAGACCGAGTATATTTCAGGATAGGTTGCTATGGAGCTCAGGAGAGGAGCTGGAGTTCGAGACGTATTTCTCGTACTTGTATTATTCCGCTGCTGTGATTGTTGTATTGACTGATTGACTGGATATTGATGATTGTATTGATAGACTCTGATGATGATGTATTGTATATAAACAGATATAGTTTCATTTTGTGTAAAGATCTGTTCTATATATTATATTTTATCCGCTGCGACTGTGAGGTTCTGATTTTGTTTAGTTCTTTCTTCTTCTATCTACTTTCTTATTCTTCTACAATCTGTCTTTCCGGCATTCGATCGTCGGCATATTATACTGTTGAGTATTTTGTGTCGATTTTCGAGGGTCGTGAAGGGCGGGTCGTCACAATCATATATCAAAATTGAGCTCAATTCACTCGCTCTTCGGTGAGGGGAACCAATATCCGAGCAAGTCCATCCGCTCACTCCTCGGTGAGAGGACTCACTATTTGAGCGCACCTATCCATTCACTCTCCGACGAGGGAGCTTGCTATTCGAGCGCACCCATCCATTCACTCCCCGACGAAGGGGCTTGCTATCCGAGCACGCCCATCCATTCACTCTCCAGTGCACGGGCTTGCTATCCGAGCGTGCCTATCCATTCACTCTCTGACAAAGGGGCTTGCTATTCGAGTGTGCCCATCCACTCACGCTCCGATGAGGGGATTTGCTATTTTGTATGAGCCGTCACTCACTCTCCGGCAAGGGGACTCAATACCCGCTCATTTTATTATTCTAGCTTAAAAGAATAACCAAACTCTGTTGGTATTATGTTGTAATATCAATGTCAATCATAACGTTCGTGTGATTTTTAAGTCCATTCATCTGTTAGTCATCCATTTATCGAGTTCAAATCGATATATCAAACAAGCTTCAAAGCATCCAATCCGATCAAGGATTACTCTCGGACCCAAACACAGGGTGTTTACGGGGACCGATCGGGATCCCATGCACATGTACGTGTCCAGTAGTAATCCAACTAATCTTATTCAAAGAAAACAAAAGAGTAAAGATTGTACCCGATACACGTTCATCCCGATCATGGGGTAATCATCCTTGGCTTAGATTCCTGGCCAGATCCAGATATGTCCGCTGTAGATGGTTGTTGTTCTTGATCACTTCCTCCAAGCTCTGTTCCTGGGGTCCACTTCTCAGTACCTGTCTCACCATTTCATCAAATTTATCATTGTAATATAATGTAAGTCTCTTATCCATACCTTCATCTTACGCCCCACCCATCCTCCCCCCAACCCACGCCCCATGTTCCTACGAGGAAATCCTGGCTCCAACTCATGTTGTTATGCATTCGCGTTCTGACTTTTGTTCTATGGCCTAACATCATTCCTCAAACGTGCTTCGTTCCTTCCCAAGTCAACATTAGCCATGCCCCCTGCCTCCATGACTCGGCACCGAGTTGGAACCTTGGTTCGGCACCGAGTTGTGAGGTTGTTAGTGTTTACTCTAACTCCTTTTGCTCCACGAAGCGCACTTGTTCCGCCTTTCGGCCTTTGATTTGGTTTCCAGCAACTTCGGCCATTCTCGGTTGTTCCATTCTTCTGAAGAATCTATTTATCATTTCCTCTTAGTGAGCTATCATCTTATCTTGCATTTCCATCATCATTCTATCTATCTCTTCTTTAGTTACATAGATGGATGGGGGCTTGATCTGGAGGACACTTCATGGCTGCCCCCTTTTTCTTGCTGGCTTCCTCCAATAATAGATCTTGTGTTAGGCCTCTTCACCTTCTTCAAATCACATTTCAAGTCTTTAGATTCAAGTTTATCAGTGGAAGCATAAAAATGTTTGGACCAAAATTGGCACATACACCCAATTTCTTATCAAATATGAAAATTAGAGAAGAAAAGAACATGAAAACAAGAAAAGAACACACAATTTTTATAGTGGTTCGGCAAATACTCCCTCATATGTACACTTAGTCGATTTCTGTTGATTATCCTTTGTTTTTATAAAGCTATTCTTACAACTCGGTAAGGATCCAATATAGTGTAATTCAGAAGTGTAATTCACAACTCGTCGAAATTATGAGTTCAAAAAGAAGTAGAAGTTAAAGTCCTATTTGAAGTGATCTCTACTGTTTATAGACGAAAAATCCCCGAAACATGCTTCTAAAAATGCTCCAGCAGGTTCTCTACATTTACCATGTTGCTTCGCAAAAAGTTCTATGATTGACCTGACCTAAGAATTCACAACTCGACATCGAGTTGTGAATTTCAAGTCGTCGCCTAGCTGACTCGAGTTGAGCTTGAGTTTGATTTGGGTCTGACTCGGTTTTTCCCTGAAGTTGTCTTGTTTCATGTCTTGCCATCTTTTATTTCAAGTTTTTTTCATTTTTCCTAGGTTCAGCTCAGGTATGACTTGGGTTCGACGTGAAGCACCCAGTTGAGAAATCATGTCTTCACTTTCAACTATCTTTTTTGATGAATCTCCACTCCATTATCTTGTGATGCTTTTCAAGTAGTTTGTATCCATTTCTTTAAGTTTTCTCAGAATTTTCATCTATTTTCTCGAGTCGCAACCCGTCCTCAACTCGATTTCAACTTGTGAACCTGACTTGAGAATGTTAGGTTGAAGTGTCTTACCTTTGTGTGATGTTTCACAAGTCCTAGGGTCCATTTCGTCATTGCTTCTCAGTCCAGTTCAAGCGTTTGATCATCTTAGTCTATTCTAAGACTGTAGGAAATTTGCCAGTAATAGATCACATAACTTTTAAATTTTGATTTTAATTTTAATTTAAATATATAATAACTTTTCAATAAATTAGATGCCAAATTCAAATTTAAACAATACCCTTATAAATTAGACTAATTCGAATTCTTATAAGTAAAATTAGAATTACATACCTAATTTAAAATCAAATAATATCCCTATCAGAATTCCCAATAAGTCAAGGGGAATCCAAATTTGAATTTCAAACAACCAAGGGAATATATTTCAAACTTAGCGAAGGGGAATTTCAAATTTAAATTACATACCTAATATGTTGCGATGGCTTCGAAGATAATGGAGATGGATTGCGGTCAGTCTCGATGTGCTGCTGTCGGCTTCGAAGGTGGTGGAGGTTAGCGGCTTTGAATTCAGGTTCCATGGGAACCAAGGCAGAGGTGGAGGTTCACGGTTCAAAGGCAACCATGGGGAGTAATTTCAAATTCGGCAAATGACGTGGCAAAGGTAGAGGTTCGCGATTTAGAATTAGGATTTTTCTTATTCTTTGATTTGGGATAAAAATGAAGTAGATGGTTATGAAATTGGGGTTGTAGTAGAGTAAGGCGTCAGTCCAGCATTAAGATTTTTTTTGTTAATTTTTATTTTTATTTTTTAGAATTTTATATTTATAAGAACTTAAAGTTTTTATGTTTTTTAAAATTTTAGAGTATTGTATTTTTCAAAAATCAAAAACTTGAGAATCTTTTTTAGTTTTCTAGTATAATTATTGTAAGTTTTATGTACTTTTAAATTCAATAAGATGGATGGTTAAACTAACTCAGAATTAGACGGAATTGTCTATTTTAGCTTCTCATATGGTATTAACAAATGTGTACCATCGAATTTCACCAATATAGAAAGCAAGTAGGAATTTCAGTTAGAACATGTCGTTTCCAATAGAACTCTAAGTAACTTGTACAGAAAACAACCAGTTTGAACCAATAAACCCGTCGACGTTACGAATTTTTGAAATTCGGCCATCGAGAATCAACATTGTTGTCATGGATGCTTATGTATAAAATGCCATTGCAAGTCAGTTTGATTGTCGATCCCTTAAGTTAATAGATTATTTTCAATAATCAACTAACACCTAAGAATATTTACATCTGATGCGATGGATGGTTAAAATGACTCGGAATTATATGAAATTGAATATTTAAGTTTCTCATATGGTATTAACGAATGTGTACAGTCGGATTTGATAAATATGGACGCAAGTAGGAATTTCAGTTAGAACTGATGTTTCCAATATAACACTAAGTAACTTGTAGGGAAAACAACTGTTAAATCAATAGACTCGTCTATATTATGAATTTTTTGAAATCCGACCATTGAGAATTGACATTGTTGTCCTGGATGTTTAAGTGTAAAATTTCATGCCATTGCGATTCAGTTTGCTCCACGATCGCATAAGTTAATCAATTATTGCTAATAATCAACTAACACCTATGAATATTTATTTCCAATAAGATGGATGGTCAAATCGACCTAAAATTACATGAAATTGTATATTTAAGCTTCTCGTACAGTCAGATTTAATAAATTTGGATACAAAGTAAGAACTAAAATTATAATATTTAAAATTTGAAAAATCTTAAATTGTAAAAACATATATTATTAATTTAAAATATATAACTTTAAAATAATTGAAATATATATAATTTGAAAATTATATAATATTATTTACTAAAAATTATGTAATATTTATAATAAATAAGTATAGAAATGTAGTGTAAACAAAAAGACGTTGGAAAGTTGTTAGAAAATACCGGTGCCATAAAATGTGTTTGTCGGATAAACAAAATAAAGTCGGAAAGGGATTGGTAAATACCGACGTCTTTTTGACGTCGTAAAATTGTATTTGTCGGATAAAAGTACACGTTGGAATGATATTGATGTTTTCCAATGCCTTTCTGACGTCCTCTATGTTCTTGAGGACTTTCCTTGAAAATGACGTTGGAAATTTTTGTAGATGTTATATGAGTTTTCTAGTAGTGGTAGTGGTTACCATAAAAATCCAGTAAACTGTTATTATGATATTAGTTCAATGTAATTTTTCCCATCTATTTTGAACCTACTATGCGATTTAAAAAATATTTTAGCTTACTTCACAAAATTTCTTTTCTCTGTTTAGCTTCAAAAAATTAATTTTGTAAGTAATCGTATGATCAAAAATAAAGATTTTACCATCTACCTTTTTCCACATGAAATATTATAGATAAATGAATTGCTAAAAATAATTATCGAGCCCTACCCGTCATTAACAACCGCAAACCTAAGTATCAGTTTATCGTTAAATTTGTTTGGTTATGATGTGACCTTTTTATTGCCGTTTTAGATCTGTGTGATAATGATTTCAAATGGTATCGAGCTGAATCCACTCGCACTGGACACTATGTTGGACAAACCAGCTTTCAATTTAACCACCATATTTATTCTGTTACCTTATATTTCTCAAATTTATATACCACATAAAACCAAATATTATTTTGTGTCCAAGCAAGAGTGCAACTCTAATATAATTCATATTAAGTCAAGAATAACTTGTTGATGTGATTCTTTACAGAACACCGTACTGTAATACATTCCTCTGATTAAGTCAAGAATAACTTTCAAGTTCAACTGTAAAGATTGTTTGGTCACCAAACGAGAATTCGAGAGTAATATTGTTGACATTTTGGGAATATTGTATCCGTTGCCATAAGATATTAATTTACATAAGTTGACTTTGATTATTGTATAAGATGTGGTGTTATTAACGCCGCAGCATATTTTATACATACGAGACTTTCAATCAATGAAGCATCAAATGTGATATGTATCTTGACTACGAGACTTTCATCTGTAGGTGCAGGGTCATTTTTTGGTCTAGTTTGTGTATACATGTTTCTGGTTCATTTGGAAGCAATTATTATCGTGACTTTTTTAAGAGACGTGTTTTACTTCAACGTGACTTTTATAACTCAATAGGATGGCATGGTATGAGGAGGAGATCATAAGTTGCAAGAAGATAATGAGTAACGCATTTAACCCAAGTATGTATTTTTGACTAATATTTTTTTAAATTTAATTGGTCAACCCTTTTGCAAGTAAAAAAGAACAAAAAAAAAGAACAACGGACATAAGAAAAAAATAGACCTAAAAAAAAAATAAAGTCTTATTCAGACTTTAATCATTTAATTTATAGAGGATACGAAATCACCATTATGAGACTGAATGACTATTGGATAAAAGATTAGTGAAGAAAATTGTACTAAAACATGATATAGATTATTATTTTTCTGAACGAAATGCATTTTGTTGTTATAAATAATTTACGCTAAGTGCAGTTTGGATACTAGATAAACAATGCAAAGTATCTAATTATCGGTTAATTAATCAAATAATAAAATGCAGAAGAAAATACTTCCTTTTACTTAATTCTTTTTTCCTAAAAGTCCGCGGGTGCGGCGCAGTGGAAAGAAGACTTGGATTCTGCTAAAAAGACCCAAATTCGATTTCTACCATGCGCTTCCATATCCTATATAAATTTAAGTTATAAGTTTTTTGTCATTAAATTTCATAATAATAAATTGCTGGGTACTCTTCTTTATCTGAGGACCACTCTTTCACAAAAATAAAAATAATAATTTTCTGTTATTTTTTCATTAAGTCTCTCATAGTTTTGGTAAACTAGAAAAACTTCTCGTCTACCGCCTTCTATTATTTCTACTAACATATTACAATTAACCTTTTTTTAATCCAAAGCCATCTTTTAATTTTACCTTCAAACCCTCATCAATTATGCATATACATGAAACTTTATAAATTATTTCAAAATATAAATACTTAATTTAAGATTTAATATCTGAAAATAATAACTAATTTAAAAAAATTATTTTAAATTATTTTACAATAGAAAATTATTATTATAACATTAATATTCAAAAACAAAATTAATTTCTTTTTTGTTCAATATGTATAAATTAATTAAATATTTCATTTAACATATTAATTTATATAATTTTCAAAAAATATCATTTTTAAACTAATTTAAAACACAAAATACCATTTTGAATATTGAAAATACATACATACATATATTTTATTTTATTTTTTCAAAAGGAGAATATATATACACAAGAGGAGAAAAAACGCCTTTCTCCGGTGGCTTACACAAAAGGCGGAGCATATGAAGAACATATACCCCCCAGACAGAAATAGAGAAGAATAAAAGTAGAAAGACCACAACCAAAGCCAAAGCAAAGAGCGACACGACTGCTAGACCGAAAAAGAAGAAAGAAGGAACCCACCGACAACCACCTACCCGCCTTAACCCGAAGGTAAAGGCCAGACCTCCAATCTCAACCAAATAGAAAACAATACGAGCTGTAGCAGAGACATCTAAACCGGAAAAAGCAGACTCCAGAGCAAAAAACTATGGCAGACACGGTAGCGAAACCCGCTACTAAGAACCAAGAAAAAGCCCCACAGAAGACCAAGAGCACCACGAAGAAAACTCCGGGATAACCAAAAACATACCGAGCAACCTCATCAAACTTCGGCTAAGCCATCACCAAAAGAAGATAACCAAAGAACCTCGAGCAATGGTGGACGTAGGAGACTAACGCCACAGATCAACCAAAGAAATCGAGAAACCAAGCCAGGACACAACTAGAAGGTGGAAACAAGAACCTCCACCGATGCCACGGAAGCAAACAGCAAATGCTGCCAACCTATGCACACTCCCGTACAGGGAGGGAACTGAAAAACCTGGAAAAGAACACTAGCGACCGCATTAAAACAAAAAACGGGGGGGAGGGGGGGGGAGGGGGGAGGGAGCGATGGGTGAGGGCCAACGCTCGAAAGAAGGAATTCAACCAACTCCCTGTCTAGCAGAAGACAAAGCACAAGAAATAGACAACAGACCCACCAACCGACCAGATCGGGGGCTTGTGGTTCCCCTGAAAGGTCTACCATGGAACGCCAGGAATACGTCATTCCATAGTTATCCAATAACTATCAATGCGTAATCCCTTGGTGCCTACAGCAGCCATGAGTAATACACTGCCCAATATTTGAAGAGCGTTCGCACTCTAGTTTCAATGGATGTACCGATAACCTGTCTAAAAACATCTTGACTAGGAATATTTAAACTAAACTTCAAATTCACAATTTAACTTTTAAATAATTGACATATACTATTCACCCCTCTTCTAATGTATTATTGACCTTAAAGATCCATTCCACATCAGTGCGTTTGGGTCTCCCATAACACATAAATTTGGTTCAAAAATGCATTCAGGTGCATGCTACAGAGGCATTGATCGATACTAATTGATCCTAGGCCTTCCCAGTTGGGAAGAGCAAAATTAAGGGAAGAAATGGTCAAAACAAGTAAAAAAAATGCTCAAAACTTAGCAAGATCTTGTGGATCTATATCGATTGTTCGACCTATCGATATCGACTGGTTGACAAGTTCATACCGGTCGACCCTTTCTTACCTAGTTCAAGTTCATCTTCCTCCCTGAATTATTTATTTTCTCCTTTTCTTCTTCATTTTCCGACTACTTTATACTTCAATCTAATTTGTTCTTACTGCTCTCTATCATCCAACCATCAACTTATAGATTCCTCGATCCTTGGTTGATTCGTTAGGCTATCATGTCGGCATAAGTGGTTGATCCATCACTCTATCGCCTATAACTTCTCTGTCTTAGCTCAAATCTGGATAAAACTTAATACATTGCACTTGTATATATGATCGTAATGAATACTCCAACAAATTCATTTTTTATATTTGTCGAATATTCCATGCACCTGTCCTTGGTGGCATTCCTATCGATAGGGGCTGATCGATAAGAAGAATACACGGAGAAATGGCAATCTATCCATTACTAATTCGTTCCATGGATTCACATGCAGTTTTGAACCATTCATCTTGTATCATCATATAGAACATTCTGGCGCACTTTGTTGCCTATTTTCTGAACATTTCACAACGTCCTCCACGGTGGGACCAGTTGGGATAAACAAGAGATCCATCTACAAATTGCGATATCTTCGCCATAGTAATCAAAATTTGACGTGGTTTTGATCTAGCATTGTGTAAATTTTACCATTAGTTTGAGTAAATTTTGAAACAGCCAAAAATTTATTGGTAATAAGTATATTGTAATTATACCACTTGGCACTCGGTGACAAGAGAGAATGCATAAGGTCTACATATGTTCACACGTAGACTCCACTATATTCTTTGTTAGTACTATAGTTACTTATAAGATTTAGAGGGAAGTGCAGTTACTGGACACATGTTTAATAAACGACAATTCAATGAACTTTTGTTCATGAACACTTTGAATGGCCGGGTTAAGTTTGGATATAAAGTTTTACTATTTGTTTTACTAATTTATAATTATTTATCATTAAGATATAATCACTTAAAATATATTTAAAAAATAACCCTCAATGTTTAATAATTAAAAATTAATATAACCAATCAATAATAAATTTAGAAATACACAAATCAACAAGTCAAAATGCAACAATTAAGAAATTGAAATGCAACAGTTACAAAATATAACTACAACATCCAAATCAAAACAAAACAATTACTCAATCCAAACATAATAATAACTGAATCCAAATAGATCAATGTAGTCATGCAATGACAAAAAAATGCTCCAACCTCATCAAGGATCACTAGCTCAAACGGTAAGTAGTATGAAGCTCTAGACTTAGGTTCCAGAGATTATGTGATCGAATCATGGAGACATCAAAATAAGTATTCTATTTGAATAAGTACCATTTTTGTTTCTAAAATTTTTTGTCTAATCTCATCACGTGTTGTAATCATATATTGTGCATTTGCTAAACTTGTACAACTACACATATGAACTCATCCATTCAAATCAACTACATAATTCAAATAAATGTCTGCGTTTATAATTTCTATATACTCAGGATCTCCATTTTTAAACTTTCTTAATGATACCTATTACAATTACAAAATCTACTATTTTTAAAAACTATGAAACTATATATTGACATGTCTTCAGTACACGGTACCGTTCATTGCGATAAGGTGGAAGATAATCATTTCTAATCTTATATTCGAAATCTACCGTCAAATAATATTTGTCTGGTAGAGGATGAGAGAAGGTTGGATGTTCATCAACAGCACGAGTTAGTAATCAATTTCATAGGCATCATCTTCCCAACCATACATCAAAAAATCAAAGGTCATGCTAGAATATTTTATATGGGAAAAGTTTTTCGACCTACAAACGCTGTTCTTTAGTCTTTTCAAACATTAATTGGAATATGTATTTCATCTATAGGTTCAATGGAATTATGAAAGAAACGTTGGCAATAGGGATCAACAAATTTGTTTAAGAACAACAAAGTCTGCTATTTTAATAACATATTTAACTCTAAATAAGACTTACAGAACAACATATAAACACAACTATTTATTGCACTACATAAGCGCAATTGTAATTTTCATCTACCATTCTATAGTACATGGCATGGCATACACGCATTTTTATAGGTAAAATGGAAGTTATGCTTAACAATGTGAGAAATGATAACTATTCGTACCAAAAAGATTGTACCTTCCATTTTCGTGATCGTTTTGAAATATTGTTCATCCACTTTAGGATTGTGTAAGAAAATGTATGGGTGGGGCATGAGCTGGTCATTGGGATTCAGTCATTATTACCTTAGTCGGGCTTCGAGATCATCGTTGACCTCATTAGAATCTTTGGTAACATTTCCACTGTCTTCATCGTTCGTATTTCAAAATTATTTTCACTATACTCATAATTATTTTTCAAATGTTCTTGATCAGGGGTTAAGCAATATGATATTGACATTTTGTGGAAGGAAACAATAAGTTAGACAATATTTGATTATGATCGAGTTGACAGACCAACCACATTCATTTTGAATTTGGATCGAGTTAACCATTTATTTTGACCCTTTGGTTCGGTTGTTAAGTTAAATGGATTTGAGCTTGATTTGTGAAATAATTTTAATTATTTATGGATTAAACTAAATTAATCCATGTTTTATTACGTTATCAAAATATTTAATGGTATAACAGATTTTATAAACAGCTTAGTAATTAAAATAAAATTTGTATATAAAAGATAAATCAATATTATTTCTAAAGGTGAAAAAATATTCAAATTTTTTTTCATAAGTTGAGCAATCTTTTAAGAAATTAAGTGCTATAACTATAATACACTGATTTTTTAGCTTTCCTTTTTATTCTAGTTAAAACGGTTACCTATTGTGTTAATTGTAATTTTTTCAATTTGATTTGACTTACTTTTTACTTTTTGAATTCCAGTTTATCTGAAGAAAATTAGAGTACAATAAACATACCAATTGAGATAAATATTTGAAAAAGAATATATTTGAAGACTTATCTGATGCTTCTTTTTATTTCCAAAGTAACTTATTATTAGTAGTTAATTTGGTTTGTGAATTCATGTTTAAGTAAGCAAGATTCTATATTTTGGTTAATGGTTCCATCGCCACGATTAATGCCTGAAAATAAAAAAAATCTATATAATGTTTGGTTTGAAATTGAGTTTTTTGTTTTGCGTTTTCAATTTGTATTTTAAAATACATGGAAGAACTGAAGCGGGTGAAAAACGATTGATTTGGAAAATGTTTCTAACATATAAAATTAAAAATGACTTTTTTGTGTTTTCCATCTTTTGAAAAATACCAAAATCTATCTTCTGCCATCTTTTCTTACGATTATTCGGTTGATTAGAATGTTCCAACTCATCCACTTTCAGACACATGAATATTGAAAATACAAAACACAAAACATGTTTTCAGAACAAACACCATCCTAGTGATTGATCATGTGATACATAGTTACATACAGTGTATGACATGAATACTCTTATGTAGAACATTGCATTAAATGTATCACAGCATGTACATTACATTTTTAAGTACAAAGTAGGGTGGTCCATTACCATTTTAAGAGCGTTCATACTTCATAATCTAGAAATACAAATCTACCCTGGTCCAAATCTTTTCCCATTCAAAAAACAAAGCCAACTTTAGTTTTAGGCAAGGCTTGCCGAAGCCACAAGCCTCAACGAATTCTCAACCAAATCCCACCCACTCTTTTTACCTTCCATCCCTTTTTCGCACAGCCATTCCTTTTACATCACCACTTCTATTCTCCGAACTCCCACCACTTGTACTACAAATATGTTTTTCCACATCCTGTACTTCTCTTAATGCAGTACAAATAAAATGTAGCAGCCAAATTTGCTAATTAATTAATAAATTGTAGAAATGTAGACATGTCAACCAATTAATTCTCGTTTCTGCATCCGCGTTTACTTTCTTCCCAAAAAAAAAAAATTCTTTATATAAATGCGAGAATCAATGGTATTCTTCAACTCAATCTTCTTCCTCAAAATACCGAGTCCTACATTGATACCTGTGGAGCACATAAAGGTAAGATATTTACTACAATTTATTCCACTTTCAGAATGCATCGATACCGATACTCTTCCCAATAATTGCAAAAAACATATTCCATATTCACATATTTCACTTTTACTAGAAAAAAAGAAGAGAGAGAGAAAGCAATGGCAACTCAGATGGACGAATCTGATACAAACAATGACATAGAAGGAGGAGATGAATTAAGCGAAGAGATGAAATCGATCCCAGCGTTGAAAGATCAACTAACGATACGGGGATTAGCGACGAGTTTGGTGATCGGGACAATGTACAGTGTGATAGTGATGAAGCTTAACTTGACTACGGGGCTTGTGCCCACTCTTAACGTGTCTGCCGCTCTTGTTGCTTATGTTGTTTTGAAGACGTGGACCAAGCTGCTTCATAAGTGTGGTGTTGTCTCAAAGCCTTTTACCAGGCAGGAGAATACTGTTGTTCAGACTTGTGCTGTTGCTTGCTACAGTATTGCAGTCGGAGGTATGTTTATACATACATGCATATGTGTGTGTAATTTGGATCTAAATCGTATAATTTGTTTGAACACGCGTATGTGATATGTGTATCAGGTGGATTTGGATCGTATCTACTGGGGTTGAATAAGAAGTCGTATGAGCTAGCAGGAGGAGCGAGTACAGAAGCTAATCGATTAGCCGGCTACAAGGAGCCTGCGATTGGTTGGATGACTGCTTTTCTTTTTGTTACCAGTTTCGTTGGCCTTCTCATTTTGGTTCCCCTTAGAAAGGTATTATTTCTTTTTTAATACGATTCATTAGTTTATTTCATTTAATCTTTATGTAACTTTATATCGACAAATCTAACCAGAAAACATATTTTATCATTTTCATATTAGACAGCGCCATCTCCTGCTAGTAGTCCGTTTTCTTTTAAATATTCTTTAGTAGTTGCCTAGTGGAGTATCCGTAAAGGTCTAAGAAACTTATTCCTTAACTTTTATTCTTTGTGCTTAAATTCAAAGTATAATTGATGAGTGCTTTTAAAAGTTTATTGTTGGGTATTAAATAATTCCAAAAGTTAACTTTTCATTCTGTGAGAAAAGACCTCATCATTACCAAATAAGTACTACAACTAGAAATATGGAGCGATCCAAGCAAAATTTGGACTGGGACCGAAACTGCAATTGAATTCCCTCATAAATATATTGCATACGTATCTATTTACACCAAAAAAAACCATAAATGCAATACATTACATAGCCGAAGGGGTCGCCTCTACTTTGCCCTGTTTATGGTCGGCCATGCAAAACTTTAGTACATTATTATATCCATACATATATTAGATACTGAACAGAGTCATGATGCCATATAATTTGTTCATTTTTTATTCATACTGGTACATACAAATTTAACATAATATTTATCATATAAACTCCACTGACCTAGATTTATCAATTGATTTTCAACGATTATCAAATTGCAAACAAAGAATCACAGACAATAACTTCATACAATCATCAACATAAAGAAACGATACATGTAAGAAAACAACAAATTTTAACGTGATTCAATAAAAAAGGTTTGTATTCACCGATCCAACAACTTGTATTAGTTTTCACTAGAGAGAGAACAATAACTCATACAACATTACTAAAACAAATGGTCAAACAATTCACCAATACCTTCATAAAATCTCAATTTTAGAGAATTATCCAGTTCAAGAAAATCTCTAGTTTAATTTAATTTTTTTTATTAATTTTAATTATTATTTTTTATTTTTTTTATTTTGGTGAACTTGGACAAGTAGCTTAATCACCTGATTTTTGTTAAATAAGAAAGTAAATGATACAGGAATTAAATCCAAAGGAATATAAGAATTGTCCTTAACATATCTTTAAGGATTTCAATGGTTGTGTTTTAGGTCCTCCAAAACCGGTCCACAGGTCGTAAGTTTCTTCATGTGGCATGTGTTCCCATTGCTGCTATCTTACCGTGTGTTGCATTCCTTTTTCTTTTCCTCCACATATTCAAACCATTCTTCATATTTCCGTGACAAAATTTTTGTGTGTGATCATGGATGTTGACTAACTTATAGTAACCTGTAATGATTGACTTGTTTAAGTTCTGCGATTATGATTCAGATACTGATAGTAGACTACAAATTAGCATACCCAAGTGGAACTGCAACTGCTGTTCTCATCAATGGCTTCCACACTACAAAGAAAGACAAAATGGCCAAGTAATTCTTCATTCTTCTTTTCAGTTCTATATATTGCTCTGTTATCACTCTAAACACAAATCTTTTTTATTAGAAAGCAAGTCCGAGGATTTGCTAAGAGTTTCTGCTTCAGCTTCATATGGAGCTTTTTTCAATGGTTTTATTCAGGAGGTGAAGTGTGTGGATTTTCTCAGTTCCCTACTTTCGGTTTACAGGCTTATAAGCAGACGTATGTCTCTTTTATCTCCTTTTTTCTGCTGATTTCTAGCACTGATCATCGAATATTCACAAGCTTTCTCGAAAAATTCAAAATGAATGGCAGGTTCTTCTTTGATTTTAGTCTGACATATGTTGGAGCAGGAATGATATGCTCACATATAGTGAACATCTCGCTTGTATTCGGGGCAGTCATTTCATGGGGTATAATGTGGCCTCTAATTCGGGGTCTAAAAGGCGAGTGGTTTCCTTCTACCATATCAGAGAGCAGCATGAAAAGTCTTCAAGGTTACAAGGTATATATAATTATCAATTTCTGCATTCCTAGTTTAACACTCAAATTCTTCCATGTGTATTGTGATCCTACATTCATTCTTCAAATATGGCTTTACTCTTATTGCAGGTTTTTATCTCTATTGCTTTAATCTTAGGAGACGGCTTATACAATTTCCTGAAAGTTGCTTTCTTAACTGCAAGAAACTTCCACTTGAAGTATAGAAGCAAAACTGTTAGACCCAGTAAGTAGAAATGTCACAACTTAACCAGAGGAACCTACTAACTACTACAAAGCAGAACAAGTAGAAAAAAAGAAAGAATATGCTAATTTGCCCTTTACTTTTACAGTACCTGATCACAGCCTTGCAGTTCCGGATGAACTCCAAAAAAATGAAGCCTTCATGAAAGACTCGATCCCATTCTGGCATGTATACACCAGCTTTATAGTCTTCACCATAATATCCACAATCTGCATTCCACGCATGTTTCCTGAAGTCAAATGGTAACTATCTTTTTATGATTAGCACATGAAATACATAATGATTTTTGTATGACATCAATAGGTTTTGCAATGATAAATAATTGTTCAATAATATTTTGAAGAACTTTCAAAATTTGTACCATGGTACACATTCATAAGCTGGCAAAGTTGAAATTCAAGGAGTTTGTGCAAATTAAACATGGTAAACGGTAAACAATGTTTAAATTTCCATACCAGGTTTTATGTGGTAATCTCGTGCATATTGGCACCCATACTCGGGTTCTGCAACGCATATGGAGCAGGACTTACAGACATGAACATGGCCTACAACTACGGCAAAGTGGCACTCTTCATCCTCTCCGCATGGGCAGGCAGCTCCTCAGGAGTAATCGTCGGTCTAATCGGTTGCGGTCTGATAAAAACAGTAGTCTCTATATCCGCTGATTTAATGCACGATTTCAAAACAGGGCACCTAACCCTAACCTCGCCCAAATCGATGATCATCAGCCAAGCCATAGGGACAACCATGGGATGCATCATCGCGCCCCTAACCTTCTTCCTCTTCTACAAAGCCTTCGATATCGGAAACCCTAACGGCAGCTTCAAAGCCCCTTACGCTTTGATATATCGAAACATGGCGATTTTGGGGGTGGAGGGATTTTCTGCACTTCCCTCGCATTGTCTGCAGTTGTGTTACGGATTCTTTGCGTTTGCAGCGGGTGCGAACATAGTGAGGGATGGCTTGGGGGAGAGGTACGGAAAGTGGGTGCCGTTGCCGATGGCGATGGCGGTGCCCTTTTTGGTCGGGGGCAGCTTCGCCATTGATATGTTTGTAGGGAGTGTGATTGTGTTCGTGTGGGGTAGGGTAAGTAAAGAGAGAGCGGGTTTGATGGGGCCGGCGGTTGCTTCGGGTTTGATATGTGGAGATGGACTTTGGGTTTTGCCGTCCGCTTTGCTTGCGTTGGCCAAGGTTAATCCTCCAATTTGTATGAAGTTTGTTAAGGCGTCATTGGCTTGATTGGAGTTTCAAATGTATTTTCATGAAGTGTATAGCGGTGTATAATTTTCTTTTGTGGTTGAATAAATATGAGTGTTACGTACATTGAATCCTTCATAGTATAAGAGCAACTCCACCAGTTTGGAGTGCACATATTACAAAATGTGAGCTTGCATTTTGTAAGCTCACGAATCCTCCAACAGTTTATGCTATCGAACGTCCGTACAACAGACGCAACAAACGCCTTATGCTCAGGCGTTTATTGAACAAGCAACCCAACTCTATAAGAGTCCGGGCGTTTGTTCAAGAAACACCTAAACATCGACTCAACGTCTATATGAGACGCATTTTCCTCTTTTACCGCTATTTATTTACTCAAATTTCCTTTTTACAGTTTTTAATTTATTTATCAAGACGCCCAAATGCCACCATGCCCCGTCAAAACTTGTAGACGGACTGTCCGACCCACGACAGATGTCAATGCTGGTACAACTAATATTATTCTGGATGCTGCTATGACTGCACACGATTTACGATCCTTGCACGAGCTGTCCCTGTTGGAACTAGACTAGCCCGCAACGTAAATTATGGGTGAATTTAAAAAAAATTACCATATTGGATTTTATTGGGCCTATGAAGCCTAACTGAATTAGAACATTTCTAAATTTCATTTAAATAAAATCATTTATTTTATTTAAATTAAAATATATTAAGATATGAAATTAATTTTATTTAGTTTAGTTTATACATATATATATATATATATATATATATATATCTGTGTGTGTGAGAGAGAGAGAGAGAGTGCATGTGTAACATAATAATCCGCGAAAGTTATAATATGCTCATATGTAGATGTTGGGATTTACATCGCAACAAACATATTAGCTCATTTTGTATGTCATGTATGTTGTCCAAATATGTGCATGTATATGTGTTACAAATATATATATAAACACATATGTATGTATAAATATATTATATATAATATATGAACATAAAACATTTATATATATATAGAAAGAGAGAGAACAATTATTAAAAATTATGTATAATTCAAAATTAACTTAGCTTTGCAAACATAATAATTTTAGTATTTTAATTTGTATATATTATGAATAAAATAATGTTTTCATCCATAAATAATTAACATATAATAATATATTGATGAAAATTCAAATTTTACAATTTTAGAAAATCTAGGGTCATAAAATAGAGCTTAGAAAAAATCTAGAGATTTTTCAAAGTTGAAATATTATTTTTAAAAACAAATACATTGATTTCGGCAATAATTATTTAATATAAAATAATATATTATTAAAATTTAAAAATTAAAAATTTTCAAAAATTCTAAGATCATGAATTAAAGGTTAAGAAAATTTTTAAAGAATTTTTAAATTAAATTATTATTTGTAATAAAATATAAACAGTATTTCCGAAATAATATTAATTATTAAAAATAATAAAATTTATTGAAAAATTCCTAAATTTTTGCTATATGTTTTTGAAATGATATAATATTTTCAAAAAATATATAATTGAATTTTTAAATTAATAATTATTTTATATATAATAAACAATTCAAAAATTCAATAAATGTTAATTTAAAAATGTGAATATATGTATGATAATTAATTTTCGATTTTGTAAATTCATATTATAAATAAATAAGTGTACTAACTAATTTTAAATCATATATATATTATATATGCATATATGCTATTATGAGAGAAAAATATACAATAATACATATATATATGAATTTATTAATAAATATATATAAAACAATTATTAATGACAAAAATTGATTTTGTACAGTAAACAACATTTTTTCTATACATAAATCAAATAGTATAATAAACAAATTATGCACATAACCAAACTAATGTATGACAACCACATCTACTTACAAAAATCTCACATAATTAAACATATAGTAGCAATATATTTAAACAGATATGAAATTGCTCATTATAGGATCATAGAATATAATTTAATTACTGTAATATGAATTAAAATTACCAATTTAATGATGCATTTGAATCCACGTTGAAGCAATGACTTCCCTTCCTTTTACTATTCTTGATTCGTCGGATTGCAAGTCCAGAATCACCGATCTCTAACTATCGAATAATATTATTTTAATTTGAAATATATTTAAGAATTTTCAAGTGGATTGAGAGCTATGTTTTAATCAGCAATGTAGAAGGTAATGGCGGCCAAAAAAAGTTCATCCTTATTTTTAGAGATACATACATACATATATATATATACACACACACACATACATACATACATACATATATATATATATGGGGTTGTATTATAGAGAAACGAGGAAAACCTTTTTACCTATTCTCACTTGATCTCAATCCATTATCTCCAAGTCAATTCATATGTTTTAGCCACCCCTAGACCTTCCTAAAACCGAAATTTTGCAGCCCTAATGATAGGCCTTAAACCCGTCTAAGCCCAAGCTAAAATACTATGCAATTAAATCTAATCTAATCGCTTGTCGATATTGTATATCGATGGATATATTTCTAACTGATATAAATATATATAACATTATTTATTTCTCAAATCATATTCAAATTTTATAATTAATATTTCATAAATATTAATTAATTTATAATAATTATAAACTAATTAAATCGTTCGGTCTTAAGGAAATTCATCATTTCGGTTGTGTAACTCTTGGGTGTAAATTTGGTCAGCGATTAACATTGAACTATTCTAATGTTAACGTCCACACGTCACTTAGCAGGTGGTGTGACATAATGGCCAAATTTATCGCTTACTCGTTTTCGGTAAAAATCCAATTTTAGTTTAATAAGCTTTACCCGGTTGTGACATTTGTTTACACCAATTCTCTTCGTCAAAATTATATCACTTTGGACTTATGGAATTTGGTAATGGTCAAAATTCCAAACTCATCCACATTCAACTTTATAGTCCAAATACAAAGTCCTTGATTCAATAATAACAATTATTATTAACCGAAATGCTCTGGCTAGAGACTTTGACTTTGAGTTGACTGTGATACTAACCGCATATAACTGAGGAGACGAATCCTCTCTTGAATAGTGCTTCACTTCCAATACTTCCACTCGACCCAACTATAGTCACTCGATGGACGCCATGCCATGATTTGGCTATAACCAAAGCGAAGCTTTCATATTGAAGTTCCATAGTATTCTCAAGTCGAGAGAAATGTGTAAATCAGTCACATCGATATTTTCTGTTTGACCTTAGTTATATTAACCAACAGAAAACTATCGAGTGAGTCATTCCATAGTTATCCGATAATTATTAGTACGTAACCCCTAGGTGCCCCAACAGTCATGAGTAATACACTGCCCAATATTTGGAAAGCGTTACGTACTCCAATCTCAACGGATACATCGATATCCAGTCTCGATGCATCTTGACTAGGAACATTTAAAATGGTATATTTGTTTCGTTGTGATAAATTACTCACGGTTACAACACTTTGTAACTACTATCACAAAATATACCATTTATGAATTTTTCTATTAAATATACTTTAATTAAGTTAATTAATTAATATAATCGCATTATATCAAGTATATAATAGGAAGAAAATACCTTTATTTCGAACAAGATTGGTCAACGAGTTAGATATATGTAACAAATTGCATAATTGGCCCTAGGGCATACCCCTAACTCTATCAATCTCCCATTTGCACTTGGGGTCAATTATGGAATCTTCCAACTTCTCTAATCAGTTTTCTTAAAGCCAATTAGGTCAGTCCCTTAGTGAATGGGTATGCTATTATGTTTTAATTATCTACTTTGTCGATTAACTCTCTCTGACACTGATAAACTGCCTTTATCATGTGGAACAATTCGAAGTATGTATTTCGACTTCTAGTGAGCTTTAAGTTCTATCATGACCAATTTCATGACATTGTTATCTTATAACAATATTATGGGATTCTCAACATTTGGAATCACCTTTGGCTCAATTATAAATTTGTGCATTTATATCTATATACATTGGTTTATTGTAGCGCTATTCAAGTTAATGTTCTCAACATTTTGTTGAATCGACCACAATCACTTTTATTTTGAAACATTTTCAAATTAAAGATTTTAACTTGAATTTTATCTTTGACATGTTATACTCAATATCACTTATAAAATTTTGTGTCCAAACGTTCTATTATAACGAGTTCGTTGTTTCTATAAACAATTCTCTAGTATTTCATAAATACCCGAGAACACCTCAAACAACCATTTAGTAATATCAATTTGGGTTTTATATTTTCTCCATGTATCAAATACATAAACAAAACACAATATCATACACAACATTATCTGTATGATAATTCATATTGCTAATGCATAAGGAATCCAACTTACATGTTCTCTTTATAATAGGGTGCTCTTGTATATCGTTTTGGGACAATCCCTATATCTTTTATACTCACCATAAAATACATCATTTACAATCCAAAATTGAGTATTAAAACAACTAAAGTTGATTTTAATACAAGCATATTGTTAAAATCAACAACGTGTTTACTTATAGTTTAGAAATATCAATGTACCTTTTAACATTCTTTCTTATGAACACACGTTTCCTCTGCACTTTGATTGAAAATCAACTATTTGATATGTCTATCAAAATACTTATTCAATCTTGATGCTTATAAAATGATACATTCGTATCATTTCTTGGATCATATCCAAAGACTCACAAACCCAATATCGCTCCCACTGACTTCGAGGCATTTTTGGTTAATATGTGTAAACAGCTTCTTCTAATTCATTATTTAGAATTTTCTATTTCAATACATAAGTACCAAACACTAAGTCTTATCGAGCGATAATTTTGTGAGTAAATCTGAATTAACTTGAGCATGTTGAATACCGAATCTGTTGTGCTAATTCCAACAATTGAAATTTGCGATATTTTTCTTATCAACATTGCTCATTTAATTCCAACCACATTAGTCTTTCCAATAAGGACACAACCTCGGCCGATGGATCGCATCTCTTTGGTTATGACCACCAAAATCATATTTTGATAGCGTACTTGAAATTCTTTCAGATTTGCGCATCATACCATATAGAGTCAACAATCTTAATGGTTTAGTTGAACAACCGAGGGTAATGTATATTTTCGACATTAATAAGAAACTCATGGTTTCTCTTCGATGCACGAGAATACTTATTAGACATTCTAATGCTATGTGTTCATTTAGGTTAGTTAATTTCACTTCATCTCATATAATCAGTTCCATCTTTGGTCAGATCCAATTCCATTTAACTACCAAAAATTTCTCAAAGAAATTCCTTCACAATGAAGTCGGTATATCTTGAAACAATAATTATTTCTTAGTGCAAATGGAATAGGGATTCATAAACGCTTTATGAACTTTTTTATTTATAAAACTGATTTTAGTTTATAAAAATTATGTTTAAAACATAAATATGTCATTTGATGACAGACCTTTCCAAAAAACTTTTTGGAGATTCATACAAGATCCCTCATGAACAATTATCATGTGCACTCTTTCGACTCGCACAACCTGCCAACTCCTTGGCCTAGGATACGTTGGGATTTCTTATAAACCCTCACCTTGTATGATTTTATAAACAGTTGTCTAGATGAAATAATATCAACCTTGTGTACTACTCTTAAGTACATGACCTTATAGAAAGAAACTAACTCAACTTCACTCACAATTAATCGTAAATTGTCCAACAATGTCTGATTACTCCTTATCGAGGCATCATTATGTATCACATGGAGGACTGACTTATGAGATTGAATCTATATTCATTTTTAGGTACATTTGGAACTCTTTCCAATATACTCACTTATTCGACCAAATCAAATCATTTTATTCTATTGCATGTTATTTTATTTACTTTTCTTTTTCTTTTATGATTTTATCATAAACTTACTACATGTGTATCTAATACACATGTTCATGTTGGTAATAAATCATCGATGAATATAACAAGTATATGGAACTCTTTTGGTATTAATAGACTTGTGATTGCATACATCAATATGTATTAATTCAAAGAGTTCATCAACCCTTATGATGCTCCCACTGAATGGGGGCATAGCCATTAATTGTTCGAGATATAATTAACCTGTATCATATGATTCATAATCATATAGTAAAATTATTTCTCAAAACTATGGCTTAATCTATAATTCCAAAACAACTATAAATAATATTAGACACATATGTATTTTGTTGCATCACTTTTACTATGAAAATAAATTCCATAATATAGTTCTATTTCATAATGAATATTCATAATACTCATATTGAAATATACTTATATCTATTTTTCAGTCAATACCAAAAAATAAACATTATTTCACAAATAATGTTCGGTACATTTTACGAAAACAATTTTCGTAATTTGATGCAATCATTAGGTGCTATATGGCATGCTCCCACTATTTCCGCCATTACTATAATAGCGTACTAAATTTAGAGGTCCACCATTCACTTAATATTGTTAATATTGTTTATATATTTCATATGCTGGAACTAGTTTACAATGGAGATTTCTTTGATCAAATATCTTGAACTCAAAGAAATAAATGTTATAGAAAACAATTTTCTATATGAAAATATATTTCGGAATAAAAATCATATTTCATATTCCAATATTAAGTATCAATTATTATTACAATTCTTGTTTCCAATGTTTCTCTATGAAGCAGAAGTGACTATTCTTTCTCTTCATTCCAACTTTACCTTAAATTACATATAGTCTTATACAATCGTTTTTCTTTCTAATGGTCAAATTATTCAAAAGAAAACCTTACTACAATATCGTAACAAACTTTTTACAAAAGCGCATTCAATTATTCTTAACATTTAAGACATCAATATGTTGCACTTTATGTAAACCGAGCAAAATGACATTTCAACGATCGAGTTCTTAGATGTATCTCGTAGTTTATGGTCTTGTGTTATATTAACACAATATGATCCTTTTGAAATCATTCAAGTTGAATACATGATCTTAAAATATTGTTTATTGGCTTACTTCAAATGAACTAACTTCATCGAAATATTATACCACACAAACTATGACTGTTCACCATATAACATTTATATGTGAAAGTACATGGACCAAATATCCATAGTCTTGAATTGCATTTAGAGCTCAAAAACTCATAAAATCCAATACACGGTCTAAACCAAATAAACATATAAGTGACCAACTTACGAATGTATTAAGTAGTTGAAATTAGGCACTTGCATGGGTATAGAAACATTATATAACATGCAATTAGAATTATTAGTAAGTATATATTATATTTCTATTTGTCAACTTTCAATTCAATTTGTTTATATATGTTAATTGACAAACGTTTTATCAATCATATTAAATGCAAAAATTTATGATTGTAGATGATTATAACATTATATAGCATATGTTCTTACAATATTAGAAAGGTTAAATGTTACCATTTCATTTTTCTAATAAGGCTCCCACTAGTCTTTTATGTTTCTCCAAACCCTAAGATGAAACATAGAAGTCTTACAACTTCACTAGTGGGTGTTATGACTCGTTTTTTTGGTATTTTGACATTGAGTTTGCTCAACAAATCATAGCCTCACAAACGATGGATAACTCTTTATCGGTTGTATCACATACAACTCCTAACCCATTTTTTCTTGTTCTAATCTCATTTCGACCTTGAGTTTGCTTAACAAATCGAAAGAGATTATTCGCTCATACCAACCATATCGTGATGTCCTAAGTATAATATATGTACCTTGAGTTTGCTTAACAAATACATATAGTTATCTTACCTCATATGTTCCATATTTTAATAATACTACGCATAACATCCCTAGCTTGAGTTTGCTTAACAACTAAGGAGTATCTAAGTAATTTATTAATATATATATGGTAGAGGACAACATTATATTGAAGATTCATAATCTTCAATATATATATATTGAGTGATATCGACTTATAGAATAATATATTTCTTATGAAATACCCCAGCGATTAAAGTGTCAGACACATCAGAAATCACGGTATATGTACATTTACATATGTATTTATTTCTCAAGTCTATTTGGGTTTCTTTAATGTTCCACATTTAGTTTATACACATATCATATAAGTTTTATTGTTATATAACTTTTATATTTCATATTACTTATATGATAGTCTTATGTATAATATATCATTAATTAAATCTTATCTAATTAATTTTAATCAATTAACTCTTTAATTAATTTTAAATTAGTATTCCAATATAACTTTTATATTGGACATATCTACTATAACATTTATAGTGTATACTATAACCTTTATAGTGTAACACACATATATCATATATATGTGTGTTTTATTTAAATAATTAACCTTTAATTAATTTATTCAATTAAACAATTTTTATTAAAATTTATTAATTTCAAAATTTATCTTGTATACATACATGTATACTTATGTTATCTTAAACATTTTAAAATAACATAACATATATCATAATATATAATACATGCATATATACATTAATTAATTAACATATTTAATTAATTTATTTTTTTAATCTTATTAATAAATTTAAAATTTGAAATTATTATATAAATATTTTCAAACATTTTGAAAATATCATTTTCCTTTCAAACATTTTGAAAACTTATGCAGTATTATAATTTTTATAATAAACATGTTTTATTTTAAATTTAACTATTAAATTTAAAATCTTTAACATTAATTTTCAAAACGATTTTGAAAATTAGCCCAAGGCCCAAATTAAGTTGGGCCTTTTCTATTAGGAGCAACCTTTGGGCTCATTTCACCTTTCGAGCCAGGCCGTTAACCAGATAGGACAGGGTACTTGATTACCCAATTCCAATCCTAGACATTACCTTTTTAGACACCGTACTAAGTGGGCAAGCTTAATTAGTTAGCCCTAATTTGACTGAATTAGACCGCATAGGCTATTGGTGTAACAACCTGAATATTTGGACCATTTAAATTGACAATAATCCACACATGTCAACTTAAATAATACAAAACACGAATCATTATGGGATTATAAATACATAAATGTAAATGAGAATCAATACAACATCACAGACACAGAACAGTCACAGAATAATGCAGCGGAAAATACATCGTCATAATAGCAGTTCATGAAGCCACTACATAAAATACAACAATGTCTTAACATCAAGGGACTAATACAAAAATGTCCAACAGACTAGGACATCAATACAGGAATAAAAATAGATTGATAAAGATAAATGCTAAGCCTTCAGCATCTTCAACCAACCTTGATCAGCAACTGGATAGCTTTAGACTGACCCGAGCATATACAAAAGAAACACTCGAGTCAGGACTCAAAATCTTATACAATTAAATCAAGTGCAAGGGAATAGTTCATAACTTAAAGATGGATAAAATAACATCTCTAAGGATCCGATAAACCATCTATATATACAATAGAATACGATAGGTAGATAATGTCTAATCAATAAAGTACGATATTAAAATAGTGTTAAGTCATGGCCCATACCACCCTTAACACATTTTTATTCCCAAGAGCGTATACAAGACCGTAGTTTCCCCAAAACCGGAAGTCACCAGAGGGCAATCCATTTATAAAGGTACAAAACAAAACGTAGTGGTCGCGAATAGGATAATCAGTATGACAAGGTACATGAGGCGATACCAACTAGGATACTAGTAGTTGCCTGATCTGGACTGATGTTGAGCATAGCAGCTACTATCTCAACACCGCGAAACAACACTCCCAAATCAAGGGGTGCACCCAAATCGAATCACAAAAGTAATAGATATGGTATCGAAGAAGTGCGTCCGCTAGGGGTGGCGAACCTCAATGGCCCGGCGCGGCTCCTGTTTTAGTCATGTCAGGGGTCATTCAATATCGTTCTCTTTCTTCAGTCAACGCGTTCACCAAACCATCCACTTCATTCTGGATCAACACTTCGCGTGTAATAGTTATTAAAGTGGTTTTCAGTATCGACAAAGAGTATGTCCATATCTGATCCCGGTCTCTTTAATAACTACGTATTTATTACCCAATGGTCGGTTAACTTAACGTTTAAACAAATCAAAGTCCAAAAGTCAAGGTGCAAATTTGACTTCCAAATTTTTGACATTTCACGATTCAATTTATTTCGGATATTGAAAATCATATTTCCAAATGAAATCTGTAGTTCAAACATTTGAGTTAACAATATAATTAAGTATTCAAGTTAAATTTAATAACTCACTTATTAAATTTAGTTCAAAATCAATTAATTCGAATTTTACCAGTCAATTAAGTTCGAATCGTTAAATCAAATTCTATTTATCTCAATTCATATTTACATTCATCGTTACATTAAATATAATCATAAATTTGATTAAATCAATTTCCTTAAATTTAAAATCATTTTACATTTAAATTATCGCTAAATTAAATCCATAAAACTTTAGTCAGTTTCGTATTCCATTTTAAGTCAAAATTTCCTAAATCTAAATTATTATTTATGACAAGTTCAAATCTATTTAATTTAAAACTCAGTTTAAATCTAAATCTACCAATCTAATAAATTAAATTATTAAATTTTAAAACTCACTTGTTTTAAATCTTATTTCAATCAAATTCGCCAATTCATTTTTCTTCAATTAAATAGATTTATTAATCCGTTTCAATTAAATCCATTAATTTATTCCAATTAATCCATTAATTTATTTCAATTAAATCCATTAATTTATTTCAATTAAATCCATTAAGTCGTTACTTGATTTCCAAACAAATTATTAAGTTCATTCCTTAATTTCAAATAGATTTCAATTTCAAAATAATTTTGTTGACCAATCGGGTTTCTTATTTTTAATTGTCTATCCTAGGCCAAGTTGTTTAAGTGGGTATTTATCATTTCAACCCGATATCATTCAATATAAAGCATAGCAAAGGGAACTTGCAGTGTGATAACTGGGATGGTGTCAAAGTAAATAAACAAGCAATAGCAACCATACATAACAATTTAACAAGTTATTCAAATAATCCCAAAATAATCCTATTAACTCACATTTGTTATTATGCAAATTAATACAATTATTCCTAGAATCCTACGGATTAAAGATTATGATTTTTACTTGGTGTCCGTTATCAAATTTCTACATCAATCGTACTTATCAATTTTAATGTCACTATTATTTACCCTAATTAACATCATATTACAGTTCAACATGTTTAATCAACTTAAACAATACATGGCGTCAAATTTTTAGAACTTAACAGTTTATTTCAACCAAATTTTAACAACCAACAATTTAATATCCAAATTTAATATTAACAACAATCATCACTTGATTTTCATAGCATAATAGATTGAGTCGTGAGTAAATTATTCACCTTGCGTGGTTGAAGAAGATGACGGTGAAGCACGAAGACGAATAAATAAAATAGACGACCCAAGCACGGATACGAACAAACAAGTCGGGACGAGAGCAAATGAGCCGAAGCGATGTCCTAAGAATCCGGAGCGGTGGCTGAAACAACACGTAAAGTTTATTACAATGTATATAATTTAATATAACTATATAACATATTTACTCTCCTACTTGCGTGGTCTGGGCTGGGCAAGGCTCGAGTGCGACAGGGTGATGGGTACGGTGCAAGTGGCGGGCTGTTGGTGGTTGGGAGGTGGGCTGTAGGCGGGTGGCAGTGGGGAGGTGGCTGTAGGCGGGTGGCAGTGGGGAGGTGGCTGTAGGCGGTGTGGGTGGTGGGGAGGTGGCTGTAGGCGGGTGGTAGTGGGGAGGTGGCTGTAGGCAGGTGGGTGGTTGGGAGGTAGATGGGCTGCAGGCGGGTGGCAAGTGGGTAGGTGGAGGGTGGGGATGGGTTGGCTGGTCGTGGGCTGCAGGAGGGTGGCAAGTGGGGAGGTGGAGGGTGGGGACGGGTTGGCTGGTCGTGGGCTGCAAGCGGGTGGCAAGTGGGGTGCTGGACATGGGGGAAGGTTGCTGGGGCGTGCATGGGTGTGCAGGTGAAGGGGGAAAGTTTTCAGAAGTTTCACTTCAAAACTAAAATAAAATAAACTAAAGAAGAAGGAGGAGGGAAGGGGTGCAGAAACGTACTAGAGAAGAAGTGAAATGAGCTGAGTAATAAATGCGAGAGGGTTGCAGAGATTTATACAGAGAAACTTAGAGTCCCCATGCAAATGAAATGATGATTTTTCACAATGGCTATTGGGTTTCTGAACGGACAAGGGCCATTTGAATTCTGAGCGGGAAAGAGTAGGGTACCGGTTTGTGTAGCGTAACGGACCAGTTTGTACCCCGTTAACCAATTTATAACTTGCGACGCCGAACTCCAATTGACACAAACAAATATACCGTTTTGATCAGCGCGACGAGGAGGACACAACGGTATGAAGATATTGATGGTTTGACATTGTTTGCGAAGTGGTAAATCTTATTGAACCATTTGCACGAGTGAACATTTTAACTAGCAATTAAAAGCGAAATTTGACGAAACGAAATGCACCGTCAAGTTCAGAATATTTTTCTTATGCAACATTGAGAAAAATATTTGAGTTCGGACGATATGGAATTTACACTAAGAATTTAAACTAATAGGTAATTGCGACGAACGAATTTGACTTCAATATTATTCGACGAAATTTGGCGTACGCCTATGTCTATCTAGACGCATTCCAAATGTGAAGTTTGCGTGGCAACGGAAGTTGTTTGTGAAAATTTGAAATTCCTATTACGGGGAATGCAGCAAAACACCGAAGAATAAGATCGACGGAGCTAAAGATGTCCGAATTTTGAAAAACGAAAAATGACGTCTTTGTCAGAAGATGATTTAGAATTTTTCTATGTAAAAATATTTAGGTTCGGAAGATAAAAAATTTCACGTTTTAAAATGAACTGATGTGCAGTAAAATGCGCACGAAATTTACTACGGTATTTTCCGACGAAACTTTACCCATATCTACAATCATCTAGGCGCAATTTAGAAACAAAGTTTGGACGTTGATTGAAATCGCATGTAAGTTTCACATTTTTAATTAAAATAACGGTTCTCAAAATTTTAAAATTGGGTCGGAATTTCAGGGTCGTTACATTCTCCCCTACTCAAGACTTTTCGTCCTCGAAAAGGAACAAAGTAAAGAGTATAGAATGGAATTTACCTTCAACAAACAATTCTGGATTAGAGTCTCGGATACTCTCCTCGGTTTCCCAAGTGCAATCACGATCATCGGGACTCCATTGGACTTTGACTAGGCTAACCGACTTCCTTCTAAGTTGCTTTGTATCCCTAACAACAATACGAAGTGGTCTCCCCTCTACAGTCAAATCCGGCTCAATATCAACCTCTTCTAACTGAGCAATAGGAATGGTCATGGATGGATCATGTACAACCTTCCGAAGATGAGAAACGTGGAATACGTTGTGCACGCCCTCAAATTTCTCCGGCAATGCAACTCTGTAGGCTAGTGTACCAATTCTCTCAGTGATAGTGAATGGTCCAACAAATCTAGGAGCGAGCTTCCCTCTACGACCAAATCGAATAACATTTTTCACAGGTGATACCTTAAGGAATACCTCATCCCCAACCTGGAATTCTAAATCTCTTCTACGCCTATCAGCATAGCTCTTCTGCCTATCCTGTGTGGTCTTCATCTTTCTTCTGATTTCATTAACCTTCTCGGATGCTTCTATGATCATATCAGGGCCAAGAATTAATCGATCACCAGGCTCAATCCAACAAGCTGGCGATTTGCATGGCCGCCCATATAAAGCTTCGAACGGTGCCATATTGATACTTGCCTGAATATAAAGGTGGTTAAATTTCAATTCAAATTTACTTATTCAAATTGAAATTTCTGTTTTACCTTATAACTGTTATTATAAGTGAATTCAACCAAATGAAGATGGTCTTCCCAAGATCCACCGAAATCAATAATGCAGGCTCGGAGCAGATCCTCCAAAATCTGATTCACCCTTTCAGTTTGGCCATCTGTTTGAGGATGATAAGCTGTGCTCAGATTCAGTTTAGTGCCCAAGACGTCCTGAAATGCCTTCCAGAATTTACTAGTGAATAAAGGATCTCTATCGCACACAATACTAGATGGAACTCCATGAAGTCTAACAATCTCTCTCATATATATCTCGGCCAAACTCAAAGCAGTACGAGTGGTCATAACAGGAATAAAGTGAGCAGATTTTGTCAACCTATCAACAATCACCCATATACTCTCGTTACCTTTTCTGGTTCTCGGTAATCCATCAATGAAGTCCATAGAAATCTGATCCCATTTCCAACATGGAATCTCTAGGGGTTGAAGTAATCCTGCAGTCTTCTGGTGATCGGCCTTAACTTGTTGGCAAGTGGTGCATCTACTGACATATATAGAAATATCCCTCTTCATCCCACTCCACCAATATAAACGTTTCATATTTCGGTACATCTTAGTGACACCAGGATGAAATGAAAGTGATGACCGATGGTTTTCTCGAAGCACTTCTTGTCTCAATCCATCGACATTAGGAACGCAAATACGGTTGTCAATCCTCAGAACTCCATTACTATCTATCTGTGCTCCCACTTTACTGTCGGCATTTCCAACTCTACCAAGAACTAACTCCTTCATGCGATAGAGCAAGGTGTCCTCATATTGCTTAGCTTTGATGCGATCCACAAGAGCTGGGGAGATAACAAGCTGAAATAGCATGCCTTCTACCAGATTACAACATGACAATGCTTTGCTATGGCTTAAAGCATCAGCTACAACATTTGCTTTCCCAGGAGTATAATTGATATCGAGATCATATGCAGCTAAGAACTCAAGCCATCGAACTTGTCTCTAGTTCAAATCCTTCTGAGAAAAGATATATCTCAAGGACTTATGATCAGTGAATAATTCAAATTTAGTCCCCAAAAGATGATGCCTCCACAGTTTCAAAGCAAATACAACTGCAAGAAGCTCTAGATCATGAGTTGCGTAGTTTACTTCATGGATCTTCAACTGGCGGCCAGCATAAGCAATAACCTTTCCGTTTTGCATAAGAACAGCTCTTAAACCTTCTCGGCAAGCATCTGTGTAGACAGTTAATTCTTCACTTCCATCAATTACCGTAAGAACTGGGGCTGAGGTTAACTTACACTTCAACTTATTAAAAGCTGATTCGCACTTCTCACTCCAAATAAACTTGACATCCTTTCGGGTTAAAGCAGTGAGTGGGGCAGAAATCCGGGCAAAGTGCTCAATAAATCTACGATAATAGCCGGCCAAGCCCAAGAAGCTACGGATATCAGTAGGAGTTTTGGGAGTCTCCCAATCCTGTAGATAAATTTCAAATTAGAAAGGGATAAGAGGAATTGAATAGAAATAGCGAATAGGATAGAACTTACATTGATTACGGCGATCTTAGCTGGATCGACCGAAATCCCATTTTCAGAAACTATGTGGCCCAGGAATCTCACTTCGTCTCGCCAGAAGTGGCATTTAGAGAATTTGGCCTTAAGTTGATGATTTCGGAGAGTTTCCAGAACATAAGCAAGGTGTGTCTCATGCTCCTTCTTGTCTTTGGAGAAGATGAGAATATAATCAATGAAAACAAGAATAAACTTGTTAAGAACATCGCAGAAGACTCGATTCATCTAGTCGACGAAATAAGCAGGTGCGTTGGTCAAACCGAATGGCATAACCAACCATTCATAGAATCTGTTCTCCGTACGGAAGGCTATCTTATGAATACTATCTTCTGCTACTCTGAGTTGGTGGAACCCAGTGGCAAGATCAAGTTGGGAGAAAACTTTAGCTCCATGGAGCTGATCGAATAAATCTTGATGCGAGGCATCGGATAGCGGTTCTTGAGAGTGCGTTTGTTCAGTTCCCTATAATCAACACACATGCGAAGAGACCCATCCGATTTGGTGACAAATACAACTATGGCACCCCATTCAGAACAACTTCTCCTAATCATACCTCTAGCAAATAGATCATCAATTTGAGTTTTAAGTTCAGCTTTTTCTTTAGGAGCCATCCTTCTGTGAGGGAGAACTACGAGAGTAGCTCCTGGAATAAGATCAATACGGAAATCGATTTCCCGTTTAGGCGGTAGAGAGTTGACCTCTCCAAATACATCGGGAAATTTCTGAACAATAGGGGTAGTATTAAGATCATCCGGATGAACATCAAGAGAAAATATGAAGCTTCCGACATATTTCTGAGGTGATTTGCATTCAATGACAAGTGGCTGATCCATGTCGCTTACCAAAGAAACTGAATGAGTTTTGCAGGAAATAACAGCATCGAATTTGCTTAACCAATCAGCTCCTAAAAGAAAGTCGAATGCTTGGAATCCAAGTACATAGAAATCCCAAGTGAATCGAGAAAAATCATACATAAGTGCAACTCCCTTGCAAACACTTCGGAGGTTAGCGGGTCCTCCGATAGGATTTGAGACACATAAGGAGGTAGTAGCGAGAGTAGGTTCTAATTTGAGTTTATCACAAAGGTCAACTGATATAAAGCTATGTGAAGCACCAGTATCGAATAATACCCTAACAGGTGTAGCATGTAAATGAAAAATACTTCGTAAGGTACCTTGGTCATCCTGGGTGGGTGGTGCAGAGGGTGCAGGTGTGGTGATAGCAAATACTCCAAACGGTGTGCCACGCTTATACAGTGGGCAGTCTTTCTTGAAATGACCCGGCTGGAGGCAGACATAGCATAAATCTTTCCTAGTCGCAGAAGGTGGTGGAACAGCAGCTCCGGTAGATGGACAACTATTAGCATAATGGCCCTTCTTATCGCATTTGAAGCAAGTGATATTAGCAAGGTCGATTGGGCTTTTCTGAGCATATCCCAATCCTGTAGTCTTCTGTCAAGCTTTCTTTTGTTGATCAAAGTTCATCTTCCTCTTCCCGAGCTGGCTAGAGGAGGGCTGAGTAGGAGCAGTCTTGGCAGTAGGTCCCCTAGGCTTTGCCTCATATCTAAGAGCATAGTCAACAAGCTCTGTGAAGGTGCAGTGAGTGTGGCCAGTAAGCAAGTCATAATACTCTGGTCTAGCTCCCAAAATGAACTTCTCGTTCTTTAGAAGCGGTGTATCAATCAATCCCGGGCCGAACTTGGAGAGTTCGTTGAATTTCCTCTCGTACTCAGAAAAAGTCATACTGCCCTGCTTAAGATCCATAAAAGCTCTATAAAGTTGGGTTTTCCCAGCAGTTGGCATCCATTGTGCCGAGAAAGTATCCCTAATCAAAAGATAGACAAGATGAATAACATTTCAAAGATTAAAAGAAGAACTTAGACTACGAAATCCAAATAATTTTATACCTTAATTGGGCCCAAGTGATGGTGTTCTCCTCGATACGAGAAGTAACTGATTCCCACCAATCTTGCGCGGCATCCTGAAGTTGCCAGGCAGCAAGCTGATGCTTCTGAGCATCAGTGATCTCCAGACCAGAAAATATCTTCTCTAAGCCTTTAAGCCATTGCTGAGCCTCAATAATGTTCTCGGATCCAGAAAACTTAATACCTCCCAGCTGTGTATACTCCTTACTAAGAATGGTGAATTTGACAAGAGCTGGAGCGACAGGAGCAGCCTGAGCAGGACCATGGCCCCTTCCTCCCCTATTGTTTCCTCTGGTACCCATCCTGAAATACCAAAGAGATTGTTAAAGCCAAAGGATAGAGAATCATAGAATTTTTTTAAGGAAAGTCTAATCAATGAATCAAAGAAGTTTGAAATGAAAGGATTTGGATATTGAACCGATTCTCCTCATTCTAGGGTATTGCTACCCTATCTCTAATGACTTTATATATAATCCCAAACTAAGGTTATTAGGGAAACCGAAGCTCTGATACCAACTGTAACAACCCGAATATTTAGACCATTTAAATTGACAATAATCCACACATGTCAACTTAAATAATACAAAACACGAATCATTATGGGATTATAAATACATAAATGTAAATGAGAATCAATACAACATCACAGACACAGAACAGTCACAGAATAATGCAGCGGAAAATACATCGTCATAATAGCAGTTCATGAAGCCACTACATAAAATACAACAATGTCTTAACATCAAGGGACTAATACAAAAATGTCCAACAGACTAGGACATCAATACATGAATAGAAATAGACTGATAAAGATAAATGCTAAGCCTTCAGCATCTTCAACCAACCTTGATCAGCAACTGGATAGCTTTAGAATGACCCGAGCATATACAAAAGAAACACTCGAGTCAGGACTCAAAATCTTATACAATTAAATCAAGTGCAAGGGAATAGTTCATAACTTAAAGATGGATAAAATAACATCTCTAAGGATCCGATAAACCATCTATATATACAATAGAATACGATAGGTAGATAATGTCTAATCAATAAAGTACGATATTAAAATAGTGTTAAGTCATGGCCCATACCACCCTTAACACATTTTTATTCCCAAGAGCGTATACAAGACCGTAGTTTCCCCAAAACCGGAAGTCACCAGAGGGCAATCCATTTATAAAGGTACAAAACAAAACGTAGTGGTCGCGAATAGGATAATCAGTATGACAAGGTACATGAGGCGATACCAACTAGGATACTAGTAGTTGCCTGATCTGGACTGATGTTGAGCATAGCAGCTACTATCTCAACACCGCGAAACAACACTCCCAAATCAAGGGGTGCACCCAAATCGAATCACAAAAGTAATAGATATGGTATCGAAGAAGTGCGTCCGCTAGGGGTGGCGAACCTCAATGGCCCGGCGCGGCTCCTGTTTTAGTCATGTCAGGGGTCATTCAATATCGTTCTCTTTCTTCAATCAACGCGTTCACCAAACCATCCACTTCATTCTGGATCAACACTTCGCGTGTAATAGTTATTAAAGTGGTTTTCGGTATCGACAGAGAGTATGTCCATATCCGATCCCGGTCTCTTTAATAACTACGTATTTATTACCCAATGGTCGGTTAACTTAACGTTTAAACAAATCAAAGTCCAAAAGTCAAGGTGCAAATTTGACTTCCAAATTTTTGACATTTCATGATTCAATTTATTTCGGATATTGAAAATCATATTTCCAAATGAAATCTGTAGTTCAAACATTTGAGTTAACAATATAATTAAGTATTCAAGTTAAATTTAATAACTCACTTATTAAATTTAGTTCAAAATCAATTAATTCGAATTTTACCAGTCAATTAAGTTCGAATCGTTAAATCAAATTCTATTTATCTCAATTCATATTTACATTCATCGTTACATTAAATATAATCATAAATTTGATTAAATCAATTTCCTTAAATTTAAAATCATTTTACATTTAAATTATCGCTAAATTAAATCCATAAAACTTTAGTCAGTTTCGTATTCCATTTTAAGTCAAAATTTCCTAAATCTAAATTATTATTTATGACAAGTTCAAATCTATTTAATTTAAAACTCAGTTTAAATCTAAATCTACCAATCTAATAAATTAAATTATTAAATATTAAAACTCACTTGTTTTAAATCTTATTTCAATCAAATTCGCCAATTCATTTTTCTTCAATTAAATAGATTTATTAATCCGTTTCAATTAAATCCATTAATTTATTCCAATTAATCCATTAATTTATTTCAATTAAATCCATTAATTTATTTCAATTAAATCCATTAAGTCGTTACTTGATTTCCAAACAAATTATTAAGTTCATTCCTTAATTTCAAATAGATTTCAATTTCAAAATAATTTTGTTGACCAATCGGGTTTCTTATTTTTAATTGTCTATCCTAGGCCAAGTTGTTTAAGTGGGTATTTATCATTTCAACCCGATATCATTCAATATAAAGCATAGCAAAGGGAACTTGCAGTGTGATAAATGGGATGGTGTCAAAGTAAATAAACAAGCAATAGCAACCATACATAACAATTTAACAAGTTATTCAAATAATCCCAAAATAATCCTATTAACTCACATTTGTTATTATGCAAATTAATACAATTATTCCTAGAATCCTACGGATTAAAGATTATGATTTTTACTTGGTGTCCGTTATCAAATTTCTACATCAATCGTACTTATCAATTTTAATGTCACTATTATTTACCCTAATTAACATCATATTACAGTTCAACATGTTTAATCAACTTAAACAATACATGGCGTCAAATTTTTAGAACTTAACAGTTTATTTCAACCAAATTTTAACAACCAACAATTTAATATCCAAATTTAATATTAACAACAATCATCACTTGATTTTCATAGCATAATAGATTGAGTCGTGAATAAATTATTCACCTTGCGTGGTTGAAGAAGATGACGGCGAAGCACGAAGACGAATAGATAAAATAGACGACCCAAGCACGGATACGAACAAACAAGTCGGGACGAGAGCAAATGAGCCGAAGCGATGTCCTAAGAATCCGGAGCGGTGGCTGAAACAACACGTAAAGTTTATTACAATGTATATAATTTAATATAACTATATAACATATTTACTCTCCTACTTGCGTGGTCTGGGCTGGGCAAGGCTCGAGTGCGACAGGGTGATGGGTACGGTGCAAGTGGCGGGCTGTTGGTGGTTGGGAGGTGGGCTATAGGCGGGTGGCAGTGGGGAGGTGGCTGTAGGCGGGTGGCAGTGGGGAGGTGGCTGTAGGCGGTGTGGGTGGTGGGGAGGTGGCTGTAGGCGGGTGGCAGTGGGGAGGTGGCTGTAGGCGGGTGGGTGGTTGGGAGGTAGATGGGCTGCAGGCGGGTGGCAAGTGGGGAGGTGGAGGGTGGGGATGGGTTGGCTGGTCGTGGGCTGCAGGCGGGTGGCAAGTGGGGAGGTGGAGGGTGGGGACGGGTTGGCTGGTCGTGGGCTGCAGGCGGGTGGCAAGTGGGGTGCTGGACATGGGGGAAGGTTGCTGGGGCGTGCATGGGTGTGCAGGTGAAGGGGGAAAGTTTTCAGAAGTTTCACTTCAAAACTAAAATAAAATAAACTAAAGAAGAAGGAGGAGGGAAGGGGTGCAGAAACGTACTAGAGAAGAAGTGAAATGAGCTGAGTAATAAATGCGAGAGGGTTGCAGAGATTTATACAGAGAAACTTAGAGTCCCCATGCAAATGAAATGATGATTTTTCACAATGGCTATTGGGTTTCTGAACGGACAAGGGCCATTTGAATTCTGAGTGGGAAAGAGTAGGGTACCGGTTTGTGTAGCGTAACAGACCAGTTTGTACCCCGTTAACCAATTTATAACTTGCGACGCCGAACTCCGATTGACACAAACAAATATACCGTTTTGATCAGCGCGACGAGGCGGACACAACGATATGAAGATATTGATGGTTTGACATTGTTTGCGAAGTGGTAAATCTTATTGAACCATTTGCACGAGTGAACATTTTAACTAGCAATTAAAAGCGAAATTTGATGAAACGAAATACGCCGTCAAGTTCAGAATATTTTTCTTATGCAACATTGAGAAAAATATTTGAGTTCGGACGATATGGAATTTACACTAAGAATTTAAACTAATAGGTAATTGCGACGAACGAATTTGACTTCAATATTATTCGACGAAAATTGGCGTACGCCTATGTCTATCTAGACGCATTCCAAATGTGAAGTTTGCGTGGCAACGGAAGTTGTTTGTGAAAATTTGAAATTCCTATTACGGGGAATGCAGCAAAACACCGAAGAATAAGATCGACGGAGCTAAAGATGTCCGAATTTTGAAAAACGAAAAATGACGTCTTTGTCAGAAGATGATTTAGAATTTTTTATGTAAAAATATTTAGGTTCGGAAGATAAAAATTTTCACGTTTTAAAATGAACTGATGTGTAGTAAAATGCGCACGAAATTTACTACGGTATTTTCCGACGAAACTTTACCCATATCTACAATCATCTAGGCGCAATTTAGAAACAAAGTTTGGACGTTGATTGAAATCGCATGTAAGTTTCACATTTTTAATTAAAATAACGGTTCTAAAATTTTAAAATTGGGTCGGAATTTCAGGGTCGTTACATTCTCCCCTACTCAAGACTTTTCATCCTCGAAAAGGAACAAAGTAAAGAGTATAGAATGGAATTTACCTTCAATAAACAATTCTGGATTAGAGTCTCGGATACTCTCCTCGGTTTCCCAAGTGCAATCACGATCATCGGGACTCCATTGGACTTTGACTAGGCTAACCGACTTCCTTCTAAGTTGCTTTGTATCCCTATCAATAATACGAAGTGGTCTCCTCTCTATAGTCAAATCCGGCTCAATATCAACCTCTTCTAACTGAGCAATAGGAATGGTCATGGATGGATCATGTACAACCTTCCGAAGATGAGAAACGTGGAATACGTTGTGCACGCCCTCAAATTTCTCCGGCAATGCAACTCTGTAGGCTAGTGTACCAATTCTCTCAGTGATAGTGAATGGTCCAACAAATCTAGGAGCGAGCTTCCCTCTACGACCAAATCGAATAACATTTTTCAAAGGTGATACCTTAAGGAATACCTCATCCCCAACCTGGAATTCTAAATCTCTTCTACGCCTATCAGCATAGCTCTTCTGCCTATCCTGTGCGGTCTTCATCTTTCTTCTGATTTCATTAACCTTCTCGGATGCTTCTATGATCATATCAGGGACAAGAATTAATCGATCACCAGGCTCAATCCAACAAGCTGGCGATTTGCATGGCCGCCCATATAAAGCTTCGAACGGTGCCATATTGATACTTGCCTGAATATAAAGGTGGTTAAATTTCAATTCAAATTTACTTATTCAAATTGAAATTTCTATTTTACCTGATAACTGTTATTATAAGTGAATTCAACCAAATGGAGATGGTCTTCCCAAGATCCACCGAAATCAATAATGCAGGCTCGGAGCAGATCCTCCAAAATCTGATTCACCCTTTCAGTTTGGCCATCTGTTTAAGGATGATAAGCTGTGCTCAGATTCAGTTTAAAGCCCAAGACGTCCTGAAATTCCTTCCAGAATTTACTAGTGAATAAAGGATCTCTATCGCACACAATACTAGATGGAACTCCATGAAGTCTAACAATCTCTCTCATATATATCTCGGCCAAACTCAAAGCAGTACGAGTGGTCTTAACAGGAATAAAGTGAGCAGATTTTGTCAACCTATCAACACTCACCCATATACTCTCGTTACCTTTTCTGGTTCTCGGTAATCCATCAATGAAGTCCATAGAAATCTGATCCCATTTCCAACACGGAATCTCTAGGGGTTGAAGTAATCCTGCAGTCTTCTGGTGATCGGCCTTAACTTGTTGGCAAGTGGTGCATCTACTGACATATATAGAAATATCCCTCTTCATCCCACTCCACCAATATAAACGCTTCATAATTCGGTACATCTTAGTGACACCAGGATGAAATGAAAGTGATGACCGATGGTTTTCTCGAAGCACTTCTTGTCTCAATCCATCGACATTAGGAACAAAAATATGGTTGTCAATCCTCAGAACTCCATTACTATCTATCTGTGCTCCCACTTTACTGTCGGCATTTCCAACTCTACCAAGAACTAACTCCTTCATGCGATAGAGCAAGGTGTCCTCATATTGCTTAGCTTTGATGCGATCCACAAGAGCTGGGGAGATAACAAGTTGAAATAGCATGCCTCCTACCAGATTACAACATGACAATGCTTTGCTACGGCTCAAAGCATCAGCTACAACATTTGCTTTCCCAGGAGTATAATTGATATCGACATCATATGCAGCTAAGAACTCAAGCCATCGAACTTGTCTCTGGTTCAAATCCTTCTGAGAAAAGATATATCTCAAGGACTTATGATCAGTGAATAATTCAAATTTAGTCCCCAAAAGATGATGCCTCCACAGTTTCAAAGCAAATACAACTGCAAGAAGCTCTAGATCATGAGTTGCGTAGTTTACTTCATGGATCTTCAACTGGCGGCCAGCATAAGCAATAACCTTTCCGTTTTGCATAAGAACAGCGCTTAAACCTTCTCGGCAAGCATCTGTGTAGACAGTTAATTCTTCACTTCCATCAATTACCGCAAGAACTGGGGCTGAGGTTAACTTACACTTCAACTTATTAAAAGCTGATTCGCACTTCTCACTCCAAATAAACTTGACATCCTTTCGGGTTAAAGCAGTGAGTGGGGCAGAAATCCCGGCAAAGTGCTCAATAAATCTACGATAATAGCCGGCCAAGCCCAAGAAGTTACGGATATCAATAGGAGTTTTGGGAGTCTCCCAATCCTGTAGATAAATTTCAAATTAGAAAGGGAAAAGAGGAATTGAATAGAAATAGCGAATAGGATAGAACTTACATTGATTACGGCGATCTTAGCTGGATCGACCGAAATCCCATTTTCAGAAACTATGTGGCCCAGGAATCTCACTTCGTCTCGCCAGAAGTGGCATTTAGAGAATTTGGCCTTAAGTTGATGATTTCGGAGAGTTTCCAGAACATAAGCAAGGTGTGTCTCATGCTCCTTCTTGTCTTTGGAGAAGACGAGAATATCATCAATGAAAACAAGAACAAACTTGTTAAGAACATCGTGGAAGACTCGATTCATCAAGTCGACGAAATAAGCAGGTGCGTTGGTCAAACCGAATGGCATAACCAACCATTCATAGAATCCGTTCTCCGTACGGAAGGCTGTCTTATGAATACTATCTTCTGCTACTCTGAGTTGGTGGAACCTAGTGGCAAGATCAAGTTGGGAGAAAACTTTAGCTCCATGGAGCTGATCGAATAAATCATTGATGCGAGGCATCGGATAGCGGTTCTTGAGAGTGCGTTTGTTCAGTTCCCTATAATCAACACACATGCGAAGAGACCCATCCGATTTGGTGACAAATACAACTACGGCGCACCATTCAGAACAACTTCTCCTAATCATACCTCTAGCAAATAGATCATCAATTTGAGTTTTAAGTTCAGATTTTTCTTTAGGAGCCATCCTTCTGTGAGGGAGAACTACGGGAGTAGCTCCTGGAATAAGATCAATACGGAAATCGATTTCCCGTTTAGGCGGTAGAGAGTTGACCTCTCCAAATACATCGGGAAATTTCTGAACAATAGGGGTAGTATTAAGATCATCCGGATGAACATCAAGAGAAAATATGAAGCTTCCGACATATTTCTGAGGTGATTTGCATTCAATGACAAGTGGTTGATCCATGTCGCTTACCAAAGAAACTGAACGAGTTTTGCAGGAAATAACAACATCGAATTTGCTTAACCAATCAGCTCCTAAAAGAAAGTCGAATGCTTGGAATCCAAGTACATAGAAATCCCAAGTGAATCGAGAAAAATCATACATAAGTGCAACTCCCTTGCAAACACTTCGGAGGTTAGCGGGTCCTCCGATAGGATTTGAGACACATACGGAGGTAGTAGCGAGAGTAGGTTCTAATTTGAGTTTATCACAAAGGTCAACTGATATAAAGCTATGTGAAGCACCAGTATCGAATAATACCCTAACAGGTGTAGCATGTAAATGAAAAATACTTCGTAAGGTACCTTGGTCATCCTGGGTGGGTGGTGCAGAGGGTGCAGGTGTGGTGATAGCAAATACTCCAGACGGTGTGCCACGCTTATACAGTGGGCAGTCTTTCTTGATATGACCCGTTTGGAGGCAGACATAGCATAAATCTTTCCTAGTCGCAGAAGGTGGTGGAACAGCAGCTCCGGTAGATGGACAACTATTAGCATAATGGCCCTTCTTATCGCATTTGAAGCAAGTGATATTAGCAAGGTCGATTGGGCTTTTCTGAGCATATCCCAATCCTGTAGTCTTCTGCCAAGCTTTCTTTTGTTGATCAAAGTTCATCTTCCTCTTCCCGAGCTGGCTAGAGGAGGGCTGAGTAGGAGCAGCCTTGGCAGTAGGTCCCCTAGGCTTTGCCTCATATCTAAGAGCATAGTCAACAAGCTCTGTGAAGGTGCAGTGAGTGTGGCCAGTAAGCAAGTCATAATACTCTGGTCTAGCTCCCAAAATGAACTTCTCGTTCTTTAGAAGCGGTGTATCAATCAATCCCGGGCCGAACTTGGAGAGTTCGTTGAATTTCCTCTCGTACTCAGAAAAAGTCACACTGCCCTGCTTAAGATCCATAAAAGCTCTATAAAGTTGGGTTTTACCAGCAGCTGGCATCCATTGTGCCGAGAAAGTATCCCTAATCAAAAGATAGACAAGATGAATAACATTTCAAAGATTAAAAGAAGAACTTAGACTACGAAATCCAAATAATTTTATACCAAAACTGGCCCCAAGTGATGGTGTTCTCCTCGATACGAGAAGTAACTGATTCCCACCAATCTTGCGCGGCATCCTGAAGTTGCCAGGCAGCAAGCTGACGCTTCTGAGCATCAGTGATCTCCAGATCAGAAAATATCTTCTCTAAGCCTTTAAGCCATTGCTGAGCCTCAATAATGTTCTCGAATCCAGAAAACTTAATACCTCCCAGCTGTGTATACTCCTTACTAAGAATGGTGAATTTGACAGGAGCTGGAGCGACGGGAGCAGCCTGAGCAGGACCATGGCCTCTTCCTCCCCTATTGTTTCCTCTGGTACCCATCCTGAAATACCAAAGAGATTGTTAAAGCCAAAGGATAGAGAATCATAGATTTTTTTTAAGGAAAGTATAATCAATGAATCAAAGAAGTTTGAAATGAAAGGATTTGGATATTGAACCGATTCTCCTCATTCTAGGGTATTGCTACCCTATCTCTAATGAGTTTATATATAATCCCAAACTAAGGTTTTTAGGGAAACCGAAGCTCTGATACCAACTGTAACAACCCGAATATTTGGACCATTTAAATTGACAATAATCCACACATGTCAACTTAAATAATACAAAACACGAATCATTATGGGATTATAAATACATAAATATAAATGAGAATCAATACAACATCACAGACACAGAACAGTCACAGAATAATGCAGCGGAAAATACATCGTCATAATAGCAGTTCATGAAGCCACTACACAAAATACAACAATGTCTTAACATCAAGGGACTAATACAAAAATGTCCAACAGACTAGGACATCAATACAGGAATAGAAATAGACTGATAAAGATAAATGCTAAGCCTTCAGCATCTTCAACCAACCTTGATCAGCAACTGGATAGCTTTAGACTGACCCGAGCATATACAAAAGAAACACTCGAGTCAGGACTCAAAATCTTATACAATTAAATCAAGTGCAAGGGAATAGTTCATAACTTAAAGATGGATAAAATAACATCTCTAAGGATCCGATAAACCATCTATATATAAAATAGAATACGATAGGTAGATAATGTCTAATCAGTAAAGTACGATATTAAAATAGTGTTAAGTCATGGCCCATACCACCCTTAACACATTTTTATTCCCAAGAGCATATACAAGACCGTAGTTTCCCCAAAACCGGAAGTCACCAGAGGGCAATCCATATACTAAAGGTACAAAACAAAACGTAGTGGTCGCGAATAGGATAATTAGTATGATAAGGTACATGAGGCGATACCAACTAGGATACTAGTAGTTGCCTGATCCGGACTGATGTTGAGCATAGCAGCTACTATCTCAACACCGCGAAACAACACTCCCAAATCAAGGGGTGCACCCAAATCGAATCACAAAAGTAATAGATATGGTATCGAAGAAGTGCGTCCGCTAGGGGTGGCAAACCTCAATGGCCCGGTGCGGCTCCTGTTTTAGTCATGTCAGGGGTCATTCAATATCGTTCTCTTTCTTCAGTCAACGCATTCACCAAACCATCCACTTCATTCTGGATCAACACTTCGCGTGTAATAGTTATTAAAGTGGTTTTCGGTATCGATAGAGAGTTTGTCCATATCCGATCCCGGTCTCTTTAATAACTACGTATTTATTACCCAATGGTCGGTTAACTTAACGTTTAAACAAATCAAAGTCCAAAAGTCAAGGTGCAAATTTGACTTCCAAATTTTTGACATTTCACGATTCAATTTATTTCAGATATTGAAAATCATATTTCCAAATGAAATATGTAGTTCAAACATTTGACTTAACAATATAATTAAGTATTCAAGTTAAATTTAATAACTCACTTATTAAATTTAGTTCAAAATCAATTAATTCGAATTTTACCAGTCAATTAAGTTCAAATCGTTAAATCAAATTCTATTTATCTCAATTCATATTTACATTCATCGTTACATTAAATATAATCATAAATTTGATTAAATCAATTTCCTTAAATTTAAAATCATTTTACATTTAAATTATCGCTAAATTAAATCCATAAAACTTTAGTCAGTTTCGTATTCCATTTTAAGTCAAAATTTCCTAAATCTAAATTATTATTTATGACAAGTTCAAATCTATTTAATTTAAAACTCAGTTTAAATCTAAATCTACTAATCTAATAAATTAAATTATTAAATTTTAAAACTCACTTGTTTTAAATCTTATTTCAATCAAATTCGCCAATTCATTTTTCTTCAATTAAATAGATTTATTAATCCGTTTCAATTAAATCCATTAATTTATTCCAATTAATCCATTAATTTATTTCAATTAAATCCATTAATTTATTTCAATTAAATCCATTAAGTCGTTACTTGATTTCCAAACAAATTATTAAGTTCATTCCTTAATTTCAAATAGATTTCAATTTCAAAATAATTTTGTTGACCAATCGGGTTTCTTATTTTTAATTGTCTATCCTAGGCCAAGTTGTTTAAGTGGGTATTTATCATTTCAACCCGATATCATTCAATATAAAGCATAGCAAAGGAAACTTGCAGTGTGATAACTGGGATGGTGTCAAAGTAAATAAACAAGCAATAGCAACCATATATAACAATTTAACAAGTTATTCAAATAATCCCGAAATAATCCTATTAACTCACATTTGTTATTATGCAAATTAATACAATTATTCCTAGAATCCTACGGATTAATGATTATGATTTTTACTTGGTGTCCGTTATCAAATTTCTACATCAATCGTACTTATCAATTTTAATGTCACTATTATTTACCCTAATTAACATCATATTACAGTTCAACATGTTTAATCAACTTAAACAATACATGGCGTCAAATTTTTAGAACTTAACAGTTTATTTCAACCAAATTTTAACAACCAACAATTTAATATCCAAATTTAATATTAACAACAATCATCACTTGATTTTCATAGCATAATAGATTGAGTCGTGAATAAATTATTCACCTTGCGTGGTTGAAGAAGATGACGGCGAAGCACGAAGACGAATAGATAAAATAGACGACCCAAGCATGGATACGAACAAACAAGTCGGGACGAGAGCAAATGAGCCGAAGCGATGTCCTAAGAATCCGGAGCGGTGGCTGAAACAACACGTAAAGTTTATTACAATGTATATAATTTAATATAACTATATAAGATATTTACTCTCCTACTTGCGTGATCTGGGCTGGGCAAGGCTCGAGTGCGGCAGGGTGATGGGTACGGTGCAAGTGGCGGGCTGTTGGTGGTTGGGAGGTGGGCTGTAGGCAGGTGGCAGTGGGGAGGTGGCTGTAGGCGGGTGGCAGTGGGGAGGTGGCTGTAGGCGGTGTCGGTGGTTGGGAGGTGGGCTGTAGGCGGGTGGCAGTGGGGAGGTGGCTGTAGGCGGGTGGGTGGTTGGGAGGTCGTGGGCTGCAGGCGGGTGGCAAGTGGGGAGGTGGAGGGTGTGGACGGGTTGGCTGGTCGTGGGCTGCAGGCGGGTGGCAAGTGGGGAGGTGAAGGATGGGGACGGGTTCGCTGGTCGTGGGCTGCAGGCGGGTGGCAAGTGGGGTGCTGGACATGGGGGAAGTTTGCTGGGGCGTGCATGGGTGTGCAGGTGAAGGGGGAAATTTTCAGAAGTTTCACTTCAAAACTAAAATAAAATAAACTAAAGAAGAAGGAGGAGGGAAGGGGTGCAGAAACGTACTAGAGAAGAAGTGAAATGAGCTGAGTAATAAATGCGAGAGGGTTGCAGAGATTTATACAGAGAAACTTAGAGTCCCCATGCAAATGAAATGATGATTTTTCACAGTGGCTATTGGGTTTCTTAACGGACAAGGGCCATTTGAATTCTGAGCGGGAAAGAGTAGGGTACCGGTTTGTGTGGCGTAACGGACCAGTTTGTACCCCGTTAACCAATTTATAACTTGCGACGCCGAACTCCGATTGACACAAACAAATATACCGTTTTGATCAGCGCGACGAGGCGGACACAACAGTATGAAGATATTGATGGTTTGACATTGTTTGCGAAGGGGTAAATCTTATTAAACCATTTGCACGAGTGAACATTTTAACTAGCAATTAAAAGCGAAATTTGACGAAACGAAATGCGCCCTCAAGTTCAGAATATTTTTCTTATGCAACATTGAGAAAAATATTTGAGTTCGGACGATATGGAATTTACACTAAGAATTTAAACTAATAGGTAATTGCAACGAACGAATTTGACTTCAATATTATTCGACGAAATTTGGCGTACGCCTATGTATATCTAGACGCATTCCAAATGTGAAGTTTGCGTGGCAACGGAAGTTGTTTGTGAAAATTTGAAATTCCTATTACGGGGAATGCAGCAAAACACCGAAGAATAAGATCGACGGAGCTAAAGATGTCCGAATTTTGAAAAACAAAAAATGACGTCTTTGTCAGAAGATGATTTAGAATTTTTCTATGTAAAAATATTTAGGTTCGGAAGATAAAAATTTTCACGTTTTAAAATGAACTGATGTGCAGTAAAATGCGCACGAAATTTACTACGGTATTTTCCGACGAAACTTTACCCATATCTACAATCATCTAGGCGCAATTTAGAAACAAAGTTTGGACGTTGATTGAAATCGCATGTAAGTTTCACATTTTTAATTAAAATAACGGTTCTAAAATTTTAAAATTGGGTCGGAATTTCAGGGTCGTACAATTGGGCTCTGATACCATTGTTGGAACTAGACTAGCCCGCAGTGTAAGTTTTGGGTGAATTTCAAAAAATTTACCCTATTGGAACTTTTATTGGGCCTATGAAGTCTAACTGAATTAGAACATTTCTAAATTTCATTTAAATAAAATCATTTATTTTATTTAAATTCAAATATATTAGGATATGAAATTAATTCTATTTGAATTAGCTTATACATAAATATATCATATACATATATGTGTGAGTGCATGTGTAACATAATAATCCGTGAAAGGTATAATATGCCCATATGTAGATGTTGGGATTCACATCGTAACAGACATATTAGCTCATTTTGTATGTTATTTATGTTCTCCAAATATATGCATGTATATGTGTTACAAAATACACACACACATGTATGTATAAATATATTATATATAATATATGAACATAAAACATTTATATATATATATATATATATATATAGAAAGAGAGAGAACAATTATTAAAAATTATTTATAATTCAAAATTAACTTAGTTTTGCAAACATAATAATTTTAGTATTTTAATTTGTATATGTTATGAATAAAATAATATTTTCATCCATAAATAATTAAAATAAAATAATCTATTGATGAAAATTCAAATTTTACAATTTTCGAAAATCTAGGATCATAAATAGAGCTTAGGAAAAATCTGAAGATTTTTCAAAGTTGAAATATTATTTTTAAAAACAAATACATTGATTCGGCAATAATTATTTAATATAAAACAATATATTATTAAAAATTCAAAATTCAAAATTTTAGAAATTCTAGGATCTTGGATGAAAAGTTATGAAAAATTTTAAAGAATTTTTTAATTAATTTTTTTTTAATAAATCATAAACAGTTTTCCAAAATAATATTAATTATTAAAAATAATAAACTTTATTAAAAATTCCTAAATTTTATCAATATGATTCTGGAATGATATATTATTTTTTTTAAATATAAAATTGAATTTTTAATGTAATAATTATTTTATATATAATAAAAAATTCAAAAATTCAATAAATGTTAATTTAAAAATATGAATATATATATGATAACTAATTTTTGAATTTGTAAATTCATATTATATATAAATAAGTGTACTAAATTTTTTAAATCATATATATATATATATATATATCTTATATATGCATATATGCTATTATGAGCGAAAAATACACTAATATATATATATATATATATATATATATATATACACGAATTTATTAATAAATATATATAAAACAATTATTAATGATAAAAATTGATTTTGTACAGTAAACAACATTTGTCTATACACAAATCAAATAGTATAATAAACAAGTTATGCACATAACCAAACTAAATTGTGACAACCACATCAACTTACAAAAATCTCACTTAACTAAACATATAGTAGCAATATATTTATACAGATATGAATTTGCTCATTATAGGATCATAAAATATAATTTAATTACTGTAACACTAATTAAAATTACCTATTTAATGATGTCTTTGAATCCACGTTGAAGCAATGACTTCCCTTCCTTTTACTGTTCTTGATTCGTCAGATTGCAAGTCCGGAATCACCGACCTCTAACTATCGAATAATATTATATTAACTAGAAATATATTTGAGAATTTTGAAGTAGATTGAGAGCTATGTTTTAATCGGTAATGTAGAAGGTAATGGGGGCCAAAAAAAGTTCATCATTATATATATATATATATATATATATATATATATATATATAGGGTTGTATTAGAGAGAAACGAGGAAAACCTTTTTACCCATTCACATTTGATCTCAACCCATTATCTCCAAGCTAATTCCCTATATTTTAGCCACCCCTAGACCTTCCCAAAACAGAAATTTTGCAGCCCTAATGATGGGCCTTCAACCCATTTAAGCCCAAGCCAAAATACTATGCAATTAAATCTAATTTAATCGCTTGTCGATATTGTATATCGATCGATATATTTATAATTGTTATAAATATATATAACATTATTTATTTCTCAAATCATTTTCAAAATTTATAATTAATATTTCATAAATATTAATTAATTTATAACAATTATAAACTAATTAAATCGTTCGGTCTTAAGGGAATTCATCATTTCGGCTGTGTAACTTTTGGGTGTAAATTTTGTCAGCGATTAACATCAAACTATTCTAATGTTAACGTTCACATGTCACTTAGCAGGATGTGTGATATTATAGCCAAATTTATCGCTTACTCATTTTCGGTAAAAATCCAATTTTAGTTTAATAAGCGTTACCCGGTTGTGACATTTGTTTACACCAATTCTCTTCGTCAAAACTACATCACTTTGGACTTATGGAATTTGGTAATGGTATAAATTCCAACCTCATCCACATTCAATTACAAAGTCTTTGGTTCAATAATAAGAATTATTATTAATCGAAATGCTCTGGCCAGAGACTTTTGACTTTGAGTTGACTGTGATACTAATCGCATATAACTAGGGCTGTTAATGGGTACCCAAAAAATCCGATATCCGTTCGAATCCGTATCCAAAAATATGAAAAATATCCGTTATCTGAAAAGCGGATACGATACCTGATATCCGAAAGCTTTCCGAATACGGATATGGTTATTATGGTATCCGTATCCGAAAGATATCCGTCTGATTAACTGATGCATATATATATATATGTATATATATATATATTTAGTTAAAATTATATTTAATTAATTTTCAACTATTTCCTAACCATGGGATGTTATTACTTGGTTTTTTGCTCATTTTTAGTGAAAACAGACAGTTTTAGTGTTTAATTTTTGAATATTTTTGGATAACATACGGATATTAGTATAAAACAATGTTTTATCATCACATTTTTTATTCTTTGGTTTTTTTTATGAACATTAGTACAAAAACTGTTTTATGTTGATTCAAACCTTTTCATTTATACTTTTAAATTTATTGATTATGGGCGGAGCGGATAAATATCTGATATCCGTCCGTATTCGAAAATTAAGCGGATACGAATATCCGATATGCGAAAATTAAGCGGATACGGATATCCGAAAATAATTTTGGATACATATACAGATATGGCACTATTCGTATCCGAAAGTATCCGTTGACAGCCCTACATATAACTAAGGAGACGAATCCTCTCTTAAATAGTGCTTCACTTCCATACTTCCACTCGACCCAACTATAGTCACTCGATGGATGCCATGCCATGATTTGGCTATAATCAAAACAGAGCTTTCATATTGAAGATCCACAGTTTTCTTAAGTCGATAGAACTGTGTAAATCAGTCACATCGATATTTTCTATTTGACCTTATTTATATTAACCAACAGAAAACTATCGACTGAGTCGTTCCATAGTTATCCAATAACTATTAGTACGTAACCCCTAGGTGCCGCCAACAGTCATGAGTAATATACTGCCCGACATTTGGAGAGCGTTATGTACTCCAGTCTCAACGGATACATCGATATCCAGTCTCGATGCATCTTGACTAGGAACATTTGAAATGGTATATTTGTTTTGTTGTGATAAATTACTCATGGTTACAACACTTTGTAACTACTGTCACAAAATATACCATTTATGGATTTTTCTATTAAATATACTTTTAATTAAGTTAATTAGTTAATATAATCACATCATATCAAGTATACAATAGGAAGAAATACCTTTTATTTAGAATAAGATTGGTTAACGAGTTAGATATATGTAACAAATTACATAATTGCCCATAAGGCATACTCCTAACTCTATCAGCCTCGACTATAGGACATCGACTTACTGCAGTGCTAGCGACGCCATATGTATAATTTTAATACGTAGTTATTAGATGAACACGTCTGTCATAAACTAAGAATGTTATTGGTTTGCTTAGTTTATTTTTAACATTAATTAATTACTTATATAGGTTCGTCACGCAGCTATGCTCTGTAGTTGGTATAAGTGTATTTCTGAGTTTTATACCACATTACCTCAACTGATTTTGGATAGGATACTTGCACCACCATTCGTTGAATTTCTAGCTTTACCTACATTTGCACACGTTGACAGTTGCATAGTAGAGGCCCTTACTGGGAGATGGTGGCCTACCGCCCACACGTTTCGTTTTCCTGATTTTGAGTTGGGATTGACTCCTTTAGATTTTTATATGCTGACTGGTATAGAGGTTGGTCGACCAGACCATGCGTCAACTCCATTTGATAGTTCCTTCGTGGATTTTGAGTCTTATTTATTGGCTTTGGCCGATGATGAGGTTAGAGGAGGTGCTATTACAGTTACATGTCTACAGCAGTATATAGGAGACTATAGGGGCACTGAGGAAATGCACATTCTTGTTATTCATGCCTTTTTATTATATCTGTTTGGTGCTTCCTTTTTCATAAACAACAAGGGCACAATTAGACTTAGTTATTTGGCTGGATTGGTAGATGTAGACGGACTTCATATATATGACTATGGTACTATCATTCTAGGTTATCTGTATGTAGCGTTGGATACCTATGCACTATAGCAGTCTCGACAGATGTACGGTTTTTGGTACATCCTACATTTTTGGTACTACGGGTATACAGCCAATATGCACCCACGGCTCATTTCGAAAGCGAATGTTACACCTTATATTTACTTCCCTAGATTACGTCATTGGGGTCAGGCTATGCATGTGTACCATGCTGCATAGTGGGTACACAATGAGTTGGTGAAAGCCAGAGAGCAGATGAATATGAGGCGTCATGACAACATTATCATTCGTCCCTAGAGTAGTATTTTCAATTTATGGAGCCTGACGGCGATCATCCCCGTACTTTTCAGTTTGCTATTTTGAGATGTAGGGTTTGCTTTCAGGTTCCTACATGTCCTTTCATATGGTATTTAGGGGAGCGGTGTTGGTTGTAGTTGCATGGTATAGTTCGCATTCCCTCCGATCCGCTTCAATAGGATGATATGTATGGAGATATTCGAGCTGGGCCAGCTTATAATGCTTCTATGAGGGCTGCGTGATGGGTAGATGGTGAGCCTTTTACTGTACCCAGAGATTTTGATTCATATTGGGCTCGAGTGGCCCCACGTGCTTGCGCTTTACCTGATTATATACGGGATTTGAACTCCGACCATATTGGCCCGTACCCCTTCGGGTAGAGTTCCATTACCACCAACTACCTTTGATCTTACGTCGTCTCAGTACACTTAGCCTTCCATGTTCGATACCCCTCAATATGCATTTAGAGTATATAATTTATAGGGTGAGGTGTTTAGTATCCACTATAGTTTCCTACATATGATGCTATTTTGGGTGTACCCTCTACTGGTTTATATCAGCCGCATCAGGTAAGTATGACTTTAAATTTTCGTATAATTCACTAGCAATTACCTTCTCCATATATGTATAAAATTTCTTTTTTACATCATAGTATGCGCGGTACATGGATTATGATAGATAGATGCTTGCTGCATTTGAGTGTATGACGCTTGACTATACTCATATCATCAGAGTTATCAAACTACATTTCAGCAGCAGCAAACAGATCATAGCTCTTAGATCCATCAGTACCAGACTCAAATTCAGCAGCTTCAGTAGCAGGTGCAGCCACTACTAGAGCCACATGACTTTGATGACGTCAATGATGATAGCGATGACGACGATGATGGTGACAACGACGAGGGGAGTGATATGGGTTTCGATCACATAGACTGATTGCCCATTCGAGGCTGTAGTTGACGTGTCAAAATCAGTATTTGTGTTTCATACATGTTTTATCACTGTATGTATTCATATCATAGACTGATCACATAGACTACTGTATTGCTCGTTTATATATATATTGTGAGGAATGCGGAATATGGATCTTAAGGCTAGAATGAACACTAGAGGGGGGTGAATAGTGTTTATAAGAAATTACTAAAACTTTTTCAGTTATTGTTGATTTGTACACAAATGTATGTAATATTCAGACATAAATATAATCACAGAATCAAACACAGATGCAGAAATAAAGTAAATGCAGTAAAGGAAAGAACACACCGAATTTTATACTGGTTCGGAGTTACCCTACATCCAGTCCCGCACAACTAAGTACGGATTTCTTTTCAAAAGCAATTCAACAATTACAACCCTCAATTTCAAGGCTACGAGGTACACCCTCCAGAATCACAATCCTCTGGGTAGAGATACTTGATTTTCGGGCAACAAGTTCACCCAATTGATTTCCAAGGCTACAATCACACCTTTTCTCGCTTGATTGATTTCCAAGGTCACAATCACACCTTTTCTCGCTAGATAGATTACAAAGAAGCCTATAACTCTGAATAGCACTGGGATCTTGTTGAGATAGTGACAGAGAATCAAACCAGAGATGATCTAGTTAGATTCAATGTTGATTTCGGTAGAGTGATGATAGGATTTTGAATAAGAAAATGTGGAAGAAGAAGAGAAGTGAAAAACCAGAAAATCTGATATAAAATTCGTTGAAACCAACCCTTATTTATAGAAGAACAACAGCCATGTCCATTCGTGAAAGGTTATGGCGAATAGACACTTCTTTTGAAATTCAAATTTTTGAATCTAACTATCACTATGTCGACATGGGGTATTAGGGCATGTCGACATCCCAAAGCATTTTTTGAAGATTTGATTTTCTTTGAAAATAACCTTTATCTTATATTAAAAACCTTTTAAACTTTATAAATATACTTGACTATAGATAAAATACATAGATAAATATAGAGAATAACATATATAAAATTTTACTATAATTTTATATTTAAATCTAAGTATAAATATATTATAATTAAAAGATAGTTTAAAACAAACGAAGTTTAAAACAAGAGTTTATTAAAAACAAAAACAAAGAATATTTTAAGGCTAAAACATCTTTTTGAAAATCATTTGAAAAGATAATTTTTAAGGCTAAAACATTTTGAAAAGCAGTTTTGAAAATCATTCTGAAGTAGTTTTGAAAATCATTTTGAGGTAGTTTTGCAAGCTTCTTCCTGCAGAATATCTCATCATATCAGGACTCGAGAACTTGTACAAAACCAGGATGTTCGTGGGTTTGTAAGCCACTTGTCGTAGGTTTGTAAGCTACTTATCATGGGTTTGTAAGCCACTAAAAAGGTAGAAATGGGTTCCATCCCAAAAGAAAAATGGAGTGAAGATTTTAGTACTATTATGAAGTTTTAACATAATTCTAGAATCAATACTTATCTTGAAATCTTGAACTCTTGATAATCTTGATACTCATGAGTCTTCAATCTTGATATCTTGAATCTCTATACTGTACAGTCTTCATTCTTTGTACCTGCATGGTTAAATCCTGCATATACATATATATCTAAACTATAATGTTAGTATTTATATTTTATAATCTTATTCTAAGGTTGTTGTCATCAAAACCATCATCTCAAGGACTAACATATATTACGTTGTTGATGGTGGTTCTTATTAAGTTGATTATGATATTCTATTAATGATGATATTTTGTAGTATATCCATATCATAAAAATACTTGTGAAGAAATAGTTTTGAAGAAACAAACACACTTGTGTGTTTCTTCCTAAGTTCCTGGATGTTTGCATGTGGTTGTTCAGATCACACTTGATTTGTATGACGCGAATTATGAACTGTCTATATAAGAGAAAGTGTTATAGAGAAAGTTCACAACATATTCAATGGAAAATGAAAGTTGAACTCCACAAGATTATTTGGTACAAATCAAAGCGTACATTGAAACCGACCACAGACACATGGAAGAGGGGTTGGAGCAAGATTTTTTGGTTAGTTTAAACGAAGAATTCAATAATCATCCTGATTGTAGATTAATCCGAAGGATTCTGGAAACTCGTAGTACTTATGTCATGTTTACTAGAGCTTGTCGAAGATACATAAGCATTATAAGTATTGTGGAGAAAGAAGACCTATTTCAGTTAACATGAGCTACGTACGATTCACGATATTTATGAGAGTATCGTACTAATTTTGTTGGACATAATGCATATGATCTTTGGGTTAACTATATTCGAAAATTTGAATGATGTTTAGATTAACTATTTACTTTCAATAAGTTCTATGTACTTTCAGTAATCTATTTATTTTTAATAAGTTCTATGTAGTTTCAGAAGCTATTTACTTTCAGTAAGTTCTATGTACTTTCAGTAAGCTATTTACTTTAGGTAAGTTCTACGTGCTTTCACATTCAATTAAGTTAGTTAAGTTATTTATATTAATTAAGTTGTTTGCACTTTCAATTTCAAGTAAGTAAATGCTTAACACAATAAATTAACAAATACAAAATTGAAACTAACAAATAGTTCTGTTGTAATAGCGAAACGATACAAACAATAGTGAAATTGACCGATATAGAGAAGACAACCTGATAATTGAAATAATACAGACAATATAAGATGAACACACTAACTGATTAAAAAAACTGTCTTCGACCACTGGATAATTGAACTGAACTCTGTGTTCTTTGGAGTGTTTCAATTTGTTCTTCAAGTTATGTTGCATACACATCTACTCGATGAGGTAAAGGCTCATCAAGTCATTGCTACAGTCCACAACCATCTAGAAAATTATAGCATCTATAGTGGCATTGACCGATGTCGGTTCCAGTTCTTATGACAAAATAAAGAACAAAAACTCCACAGTTGTAGTATACCTCTTGATATGTTCGAGAAACTTGATGGCATGTTTCATGCCTTCTTTGCATTGTTCCGGTGTGACTAGGCCGCTCTTCTCTTTACCTTTTTCCATCCTCCATAAGCCCGTGCTCTTGCAACTCTCTCACATGTTCTCTTACATCCTCATAATGTCTTTCCTCCATTTCAATATACCACCAAGTTATTGGTTAGGGGGAAGACATATTCGGCGGAGTGTTGTGACTTATAGGAACTTCGTATGAGTAAAATGATGGGAAAGAAGTATGGTTATAATCCACCATTTTTGTATGCTTAATGAGATGATAATGGCAAGCAAGTATGAGCACGATGATGGCAAAGAAGTATGCCGTGACTTATATAATCAATTTTGGTTGCCATGTGATTAAAGCCACTTTGAATTCAAACATTAAATGCTTACTACCATGTCATCAAAACCGTGAAATGTGGCTACAGTGTTCGACTATGACAGGACACTAAAGCCACTTTGTATTCATTGCCATCAATGATGGTTGCCATGCGTTCAAAACCATGCAACATGGCTACAGTATTCTGATGTGATAGGACACTGCAGCCATTTTGTATTCATTGCCATCAATAATGGCTACCATGTGTTTAAAACCGTGCAACGTGGCTATGGTGTCCTGATGTGACAAGACACTACAACCACTTTGTACTCATTTCCATCAATGATGGCTGCCATGTGTTTATAAAATTGTGCAACATGGCTATAGTGTTCTGATGTGACAGGACACTGCAACCACTTTGTATTCATTTCCATCAATGATGGCTGCTATGTGTTTAAATTGTGCAATGTGGCTACAATGTTCTGATGTGACAGAACACTGCAGCCACTTTGTATTCATTTCCATCAATGATGGCAGCCATGTGTTTAAAACCGTGCAATATGGCTACAGTGTTCTGATGTGAAAGGACACTGCAGCCACTTTATATTCAAACAAGTTTGCCGCCATGTGATTTAAGCTATGCAACTAATATAAGTACCTACAATAGTCTTGTTCATTCTTGCTTATTCATATCTAATGCATTTCCAAGTACAAAAATAATGTCTGCTGAAGTTCTTATATTTTTCGATGATAACGACAATAGCTTTGATGAGATGATGGAAGATCATTTCCGTCATGAAAGGGAGCTAATAGCCATGTCTGCGATATATGTTGGTCAATCCAGTGGGCAACGTGGTGATCAGTTGTTGGTCGATGCTATAAAAATTGCAGACATTCTTGGTACAATGAAAGACTGATGGAAGACGTTTTATTCCAAATCCTACTTACACTGATGGAGATTTTAGAAGAAGATTTCGCATGCATCAATCTTAGTTCCGAAGAATCTTATAATCAATCAAACATCATGATAAATACTGTCTTCAAACCCAATGCATCTCCTACTCAGGGATTGACTGGTGTCCAAAAAATGACTGCTGCGTTGAGAATGCTTGCATATGTAGGACTAACAGACGCTCTAGATAAAAATTTGCGTTCGGGGGATAGCACGGTACTAGAATCTTTGGACCATTTCTGTCAAGCTACCATAGACGTTTACGGCAATCAATACATATGAAGACCAAATGAAGCCAACATAGCAAGATTAATGGAGATGCATGGAAATAGAGGATGGCCGAGAATGTTGGGTAGTATAGACTATATGCATTGGGAGTGGAGGAATTGTCCAAAGACGTATGTCGGAGCTTATCAGGGTACGTCTCGTAGGTCGACTATTATTCTTGAAGCGGTGGCTTCATATGACTTATGGATCTTTGCATGCCTTTTTTGGAATGCCATGTTCTAACAATGATCTCAACGTAGTCGAATGATCTATTTTGTTTAACGATTTAGCTAATGGTAGATCAACTCGGTGTTCCTTCAGTTTAGGAGGTAACACATATGATCATGGTTACTATCTTGGCAATGGTATATATCATAAATGGAGTACCACTGTTAAGACAATTCTTAATCCATTAAACAATAAACAATCAAAGTTTGCAGCAATCTAAGAAGGACGTTGAAAGAGCATTTAGGGTTCTTCAATAAGGATTTTCCATAGTCAGCAATCCATGCAGACTTTGGGATCGCTTTAAAATAACAAAAATAATGTACAATTGTGTTATGTTACATAATATGATTTTAGAGAATGAAAGAGACATGGAAGAAGATTATGTGCATGAGGGTGATCCAACACCACTGGATGTATGGCGCAATGATATGATTGGAAGCGCACTTGAGATCGAGTTTCATGTTTCTAGCCAAATGTCGTATCGTAGTGTTCAACTCCACCGAAGACTGCAAAACGATCTAATAGATATCTTTGGAACTTTTCTGGCAATCAATGAAAGTTTATTATTGTTGTCAAGTTTTTGTTGTTCTTCGTGTTGTTGTTGTTCTTAATGTTGTTGTAATTTATTTCTGTTGCATTTCATATCAAGTAATGTATCGTAATTTGTTCTTGAAATTTTATGTCGCAATTTCATTTAATATGAATTAATGTAATTCAATTTCATTTGGTTGTACTTCTAAAATTACTTGATTAAGTTCATAATTGAATACATCAACTGATAATTAAAAGATACAATGGTTCTAGAAATACAAATACAACTACAGCCCATCTTCACGTCTACGCCTCATAATTTCTCTTCTTCTGAATTTCGTATACTCTCGTTGTTCTTTTGTAACGACCCGCATATCCGCTCAATTCAAGTTGACAATAAACCACACATGTCCAACCCAAATTGAATGAAAAGACGGATAGTTATGGGAAAGAAAAAAGAAAGAAGAAGAGAAAGAGACACTAAAACAACATAGAATCTCACAATCGCAGCGGAATAACATATAATATAATATCAATGAACTTTACAAAAGAGAAACCGTAATATACATACATCCATCAGAGAACAACAATAAATCACAATCATCGGCCTGGATAGTTATAACAACTTGTCCTCACAAATGCTGATAATCTAAACAACTATGCAGCGGAAAAATAAACAAATACGTGAATACGACCTGAAGACCTCCAACTCGCCTACTGAACCTCCAAAGAATCCAAATCTAAATCTGTAAATATGCTCGGTCTGACCCAAGCATTGAAATGGAAGAACGTCCAGATTAGTCTTGTAAACCAGCGTGAAAAAACACATCTCAACTGAATTTTTAAGTTAAAAAATCTTTCAAAACAAAGGTATCTCGTAAGGTCATGCTGCACACAAATACGGATGGGTTTTTACCTTACGATAACAAAAACATTTCATATCAAATTCTGTTATATTATACTAGAGTCTAGTATATAAATAATATTAATCATAGCCGAAATTATTACCATTATTAAATTCCAGCATACTAGGCTTTACAATCAAAATGGCAAGCACGTAGTGGAGAATGGATTTCCAACAAATGACCTGGTAAGGGACTACTTTCCGACAGTACATCTCTATAGGAATGTACCGAGGCCCAACTGATGGTCCTCTACCAACACAAGACCTCCCTACCTCTAACTAGATAGTACCGAATATGTCATCACTTCGGTCGTTACCGACCTATCCGAGAGCCCTCTTCGCATATACCACAATGATTTAAAACTCGATGTCGTAGCGGGAATAAATATATATCTAGAAAGGGATGATCATATCCTAATAGTTGTGAACCACATAATCTTGCTGCATCTACCTTGTTTTGGTTATTTCTGGGTGTGAGGCATAAGGTAACGATTACCTTTCACATAGCACATTTCACTTTGAATGCCACCTTGCCATTTCATAATCACACAACTGATTTCTACAAACGTATAATGCTTGAGCTCGTACGTCTCGAGAAAGGGTGTTAAGCTAAGAGAAGTTGCCTTCTCCGCTACCAAATAGATGATACATTTATAGAGATAAATCAATGTGATTTTAAAATTCAATGTCAGATATTTGTCCAGGAACATGACAAACTAAAAGCACCTCCAACCACATCCTGTCGGGAGTTGCCCCTAGGATTAGTAGCGAGAAGTCCTTGCATATCAAAGATTTTCATAACGAAGCACTACTGCCACTATATATATATATAATATGCATCGCGAGTCTAGTGGCAAGTAGCCCTGCACCATAAAGATTCCCATCTTCAAAAATCATCATCATAAACCTGCACTTTTGAACGTATACATTGGTCCAAAGTGGTTTTTGGATAAATCTAATCTCGGTCTTTTCGGACCAATAACGAAAAAAGGCCCTCAACCTCCTACAAAAACCAAGTCTCGTAGGCTTATCACGTTTCCAACTCTCCACTTGCTATCCTTCGGCCAAGAAGGAAGCCCAGTAGATTGGAGTACCATAGTCACTCTGCACTACTCGAATCAACATTCTTAACCCAACGATAATCAAGCCTATATAGTTGGCTTCATGCTAAGTGTATGACTAATCAGTTCCCTTATCAAGTTAAGCAACCAAAAATGGCCAAATTTGATAGTCGATAATTTAACTATCAAAGCAACAAATAAAATCAAGCACACAAGCAGTCGTTAGGCCCATTTAATTAATCTTTTATTAACTAAATCAAATTTCTAAATATTTACTTCAAATTATCTTTAAAAGGATATATTCTCAAAACCATTTCAACTATTCGATAATGGAAAACATTCCCATATACTTATATCAACGGTATAAGTATATTTAATAACACTAACATTTTGGAGACACACTAAATAGATTTCTATAACCGTACAACTTCAGAGTTCATACACCTTCGAACGAGTGTTAAGTATAAGAAACAATGCTCCTATACCACCAAGCCTTTAGTACGATAATAAGAACTAATTCGTGTATTTCACAACGGAAGGTCAAGACATAATTTATTGGGTCAAAACGAATGTTTCTTAAAACATCGTAACGAAAACGTAAAAACACTAGTATAGGGATTCGATTAATTATATATATATATATATATCCCGTATACTACATAAAACTTTTCCTTTCGAAAATCATTTACTATAACCAAAGTGTTATTGTCTATGGCTTTCTTACTTTTCCGAAAACGTCTATTACAATAATCAATGTTGAAATCTATATTTTTGATACTTATCACATTTTACATTACTTTTAAAAACCATTTAAACTCCATTTGAAAGTATTATTCTCAAAACATTCATGTAAAGATTATTTAACTTTTAAAACCTGAATCTATTTTCTTATATAAAAATCCATATTTAAAGCTCAGCATAAATTATTTCCATATTTATAAACTATGTTTATAAATCTCTTTTTATTTTATAAAACTTCTATTTATAAAATCCCATTATTTATAAAATTAATTTTATAAATTTATTCATTTATAAAATCCCTTTATTTAAAAAAATCCATTTGTAAATCTATTAATTTATAAATCTCTTTGTTTACTTATAAAAATCTCATTTTTAACATCTATAAAACTCCGTTTATACATCTATTACATTATTTATAAAATATTACTTTTAAAAATCTCTTGTCTAAACCATTTCAGAAATATTCACTTCTAACTTTTTATTCTTCTTACAAACGATATTTATTTATAATAAAAAGATGGACTTATTTATAAATTTTAAAACCTTTATAATATAGTTCAAAAATCTTTATTTCATATATTTCACAAAACGGTTAAATTAATATTCCAAAAATCATATTTTTATCTCATTTCAATAAACTCCTTCTTTTAATAATTCAAGAATTATTGAAAATAAATAAAATTCTAAAATCACTTTAAAATCATTTCCAATTCAAATTATTATTTTATATTTCAAAATATCAAACATAAGGCCAAGTGCTATTATAGCACTAAATAAGTCAAATCATATCACAATCAATAATATGGCATCCAACACATCATATATCACCATATATATGAAAAGTAAAATCAACAATGGTGAGGAATTCTGTTGGATCCCTCCAACCTGTCCCTCTGCATCATATACAATAATGATCATAAAATATAAACCAACCGCTTCGAGGAGGGATCGTATACAAAGGGTCATCCGCTTATACATGGGAACGTATAATGTTCATCCGCTCCAAGGACGGGGATAAAACCAAACAAACTAATAAATGTAGTAAATCATCCAAACAAGCAACAAACAACATAAATAAAATTATCCATGCTTATATAAAGATATAAGTGGACCAAAGAGGTGAGTTTACTCACAGAAATTCCAGTAATCGCAAAAGTGCTCCGGTTTGAATTAAAATTGAACATGCGTTCAATTTTAACCCAAATTCCTACTAGCTCCAAAGCCATCTAATCCAACTACATAATAGTATTCGCTGATACGACCGCAATGCAACTCGTCACGTTCAAATTCGACCTCGTATGGAAAAGTTATGAATTAATGAACGTTAATATTATTTATATTATAATTAACTTTAACTAATTTAATTTCAAACTTTAAATCACCTTTCCCACTCAAACTCGTGCTCGTACATGACCTAAGCAAAAATGTGATTACCATTTTTGATTGTCACCGCCTCCACGCCATCGGTCGCCGCCGCGACTCCGCCGGAGACCCCCGCCGAAACCCTAGCACGCGCCGACCCACACGTCCCCTCTAAATCGACGTCAATCATGGATTCGCGAACCCACCACCACCGCGAATGCGGCAACTTTTCCACTACGTCGAGCCTTCGATTGTTGATCATCTTTTGTTGATGAGTTCGTGGCGACGAGCTCTTCAACTTTCATGTTGAACGTTTCCCCTAATTTGGCCCCGATCGTCACGTGCTGTCTCGACTGTAGGATGGAGCTATATTTAATGTGGGCTAGGGTTTAGTTAGTTAGGGTTTGAGAAAAAATGAAATGAACATGTCCTTATATAGAAAATTTCAAAGAACTATTCATTCGCTAAATTTTCGAACTCCAATCGAGGCGCGCCGCGTGCGTTTTAAATATAATACCCCTATTCCGAACACAATAGAACTAGTATCGGGAACCAATTTCATCATATACAGAAGTTAGCTTTTCAAATCGAATTATATTAATTTAAATTCCTTTAATTAATTTCTACGGGTTTCGAACCCGCACGACCAAACGATACGTCTGATCGCCACGAAATTGATGATATATAATAATTTACTATTACGATCCAATGAAACTGGTTTCGTCAAAATCTTATACAGTGCCTTAGAAGGTTATTTTCATACGTTAATTAAAATGAGTTATTATTAAATCCAATTCTAATCACTTTAATTATAAATTAAACTTTACTATTTTCATTCTAATTTAAATAGAATTTAAATCAGCTTTCAAAATTATTTTTATTCACCTAAAATTCAAGATTCAATTATTTTAAATAATTCCAAATATTAAAGTTAACAATTTAATTATCAAATAAATCGCTATATTTAAAATTCAAATTATTTAATTGATAAAACTAACTTTTCAATATTTAAAATCACTTAAATATTTCAAATTCGAATGGTGGGTCGTTATATCTTCTGACATAAGCGACGTATCCATAAACATTACCGCATCTTTATCTCTCTATCGGTTTCTAGTAAGAAGTCAATCCAATTTCGATATTCTTTCTTGGTGTTGAGCAGCTCGAAACTCCATTGCACGATTATATCTATCTTCAGATTCAAGCAGGAGTTTTTTTAATTTCTGCTTGATATTGTGGCTGCTTTGGCTCCTTGAGGCACAACAAAATGATCTTAGGCAGGGGTTGTTGCTCTTTTGACCCCGTACCAAAGCTTCCTAGCGATTCCCAAGGGCTAGAGCATTCTCCGACTCTTAGCACTTTACCTTGGGCGCTGTCTGATTGAACGTCTTGAATGGTTTTCTAAAGTGAGGATTTCCATTTTACATGCTCAACTAGCAAGTCATAAACATGCATGAACTGATAAAAATGAGCTGCTTGTTTATTATCAGGTTTGTAGATTTCTTTAAACAACTTATTTGCTGCCATTCTCTGCAAAATAAACACTAGGATAATTAGAGAACTGTGAGAAAATTTTAGACATATTAAAATTTAGCAAATCTTACCAAGTGCGTTTCATTTCCAAATCCACTAGGATTCGTTTGCTTTAAATTGAACATTTGAGAATCGAATGTTTGCGTCTGACGATCGATTTTTCCATAACTACTTTTGGTTGAAGATAACGATTTTTTGCGATCAATGTTCTTGCGGTTGAAGCAATTAGTAATTTTGCCCTATAAAGTCTCGTCACTTTGGTAGGCATCTCGAATAGAATCAGTTGAAAGTGTGCACCAAATGTAACATAGATCATAGTCTTCCACCGTAGTCCAACTACTGGTAGTTACCACCCCACCAATAGAAACCGCAACGTCTTCTAAATCGAATCATTCGAAACTGTATCTTACGGCATCGACGTTGAAATCGGCAAACATTTTGAGGTGAATAGTAAGAGTAGAAAGTTCGGAAATGTTGTAGAGTGTTATGTGTGAGGAGAGAAGATGAAGGAGGTTGGTATTTGTAGAGGGGAATAGATCCACTGAGGGGAATAGAGCCGTTGAGGTAACCGTTGGAGGTAAGATGATCGGTCGCTTGTTCAACAAACGCCCGATTGCCAAGCATTTGTTCAATAAGCGCCCGATTATATTACACATCCCCACACTATCAGCACCAAAATCTACACTATCACAATATGCACCCTCGGTTGGAATGCAAATTCAATGCACATCTTACAAAATGTAAGATATAATTAGTTGTTGGAGATGCTCTAAGAGTGAAATTATTAGCACATGCTAAAACGCTATAGTCCATTCATCTCTCCTCTCACCCAATCAAACTCTTATATCATCCACCCACACCCAAATTTCTCTCCCTTCTCAAGAAAAAGTTTTTCCTTCTTAAAACTAAAATCTCAAATTCAAATTTAATGGAAACCTAATATTTCAAAATCAATTCTCGTTTAAAATCAAAGCTCGATATCTCAAAAAAATGCATAAGTTTTTCAAATCTCCAAGTAAGACGCAACATATGTAGTTAATATCAGATAATATCGCTGATATATCGTTGATATATATCATATCACTCCTAAGTCGATACTTTTTCAAATTATCGCTTAAAATATCTTTATCGATATACCACTTTGATATTTAGTGTAAAATACCCGATATTTTTAAGAATATCGTTCATTATTATATGTGTTGAAGAAAATGTATTTACAAATAAAGATCTTCATATTTTCAATATCAGTTTTTTGTATATGGTGAATTACAAAATCAAGACCATATTAGAAATACCAATGCACTAAATTTTGGTTCTAACCATATAATTTTAGTCTTCTTCACTAGTCTTTTAATAAATAAAAATTTACTTGTTCCATTATTTTATATGTATTATTTTCCATGAAGACTTTACCACCAAAACAAGATTATAAGAGAGCTACTTCTCTTTTAGTTGTTTTTTGTTCTCCATCTTTAATTGGTAAGTTAGCTAATGAAAATTCATTTTATTAGTTATCATCATTCACCAAGAACTAAATATTGAAGAACAGTAAAGCTATATATTTGATATATCTATAAGGAATGAGCAAAAATATTAATTGGTATCAAATAAATAAGTATAAAAACTATAAGTGAAAATGACAACATGACAAAAATATAAGTATAAAAAATTTAAGAAAGTAGTATAGATAATTGGATGACTAAAGAAACAATGAATATAGTTTAAAAATGAACAAATATTAAGGACGTACAATATACGAATTTCTCGATTTTTATGACCATATATTATGAGTTGTAGTTACTAGAATATCTCAGTAACTAGATTGTAACATAAACTATATGCAATCAGGGTTTGGTAGTAATTTGGCATTACTCATCCAAATATTTGAAAACTTAACATTAGTATAACATTATAACATAGTATAATATCATTTATAACATGTTCTATACATGTTCGATATTTTACCGATATTATCATGATATTTTAAAATATCTAATATCGATACTTGATCGCTACGTTTCCGATACCGATATTAACTACTTATGATGCAACATAATTTAAATATTAATAGAATAATCTCTAAACAATAAAATATATTTTACTTACATTGTTCAATTCCTTTTCCTCCTCTGTTAATGGACGATATGAAAAATCATTATTATGAATAAACAAAAGGTATGCATAACTATGACAAAAAGTAACATAAAATATTAGTTGAATAATATCATTTCTCACACAAATAATAGAATTACAAGCAACACTATAAACATAAAAAAGATCATTTTACATTAATTTATAATTTATAAAATAATTTTGTTTACATTATTGAGCTCTTTTCTTCTGCCATTGAAAGTAATATTGAAGGAAATCAATATGTTTAAGAATTAATTTTTTTAATGTTATATTGCTCGATTATGCATTTTTTCTTTTATTTTTAGTTTATTTTTGTTTATTTGAGCATCGTGAGTTTTTAAAGTGGTTTGGTTAATTTATATTATTATTTCTTTTAAGTGGAGGAGAGAGGAGTTTTTGATGGGTGGATATAGTATCGTCCCAGTATAAAGTATCTCTACTCTAGGTTCTCTGAATCAACAATAGTAGGAGGTTGGATTTGTGAATTAGAGTACATGTGCGATTTCGCAATTCAAGAATCGAAGTTGAACCATGAACATAAAATCAACAGTTCTCGTAATTCCCATATCATCCTTTATCCATAGCTTCAAACCATCCAGAATCATCCTTTCTAAATTCAATAACTAGGATGGAACTCGATGCTTTGCTATGATTGAATCATAAGACAAAGTCACCCATTATCAAAAGCAGTGCATGAGAACCAAATTTCTAGTATACAGTGGTAAAACAAGGAAACAAATGCAAAACTACAAGGCAGTCATACAAAACTGGATTTTAAGTACAGTAGCAGGCCTGGCCATTAGTCAAGGCCCATTAGGCAAAGGAATTAGGCAACACCCCAACAAAAGGCAACAAAATTTCAATTTCTCACTCAGCAAAAAAACGCGTTTGTTTCTTCTTCTGCCTACTGCCTCGCGCGAGGCTGGAAGCCTGAAACCCTAGACCTGCTACATCATCCATCTGCGTCTTCCTCTCTCCAAAGTTACAAAATTCTCTCCTCAAGTAATATAGGCATATAATTTACAAGCTTCTCTTTTAATTTTATATAATTTTAGTTTCTAATTCAAAACACCAACTTGCTGATTTGATATTATTGCAATTTATAGAGCTGTTTCTTTAACTTGAAATAACTATTTCTTATTGTATATCTTCGTCTATTAGTAAACATTTCACTTTTATTACTGAATATTAATTTAGAAATTGAGTAACAATATGAAACAGTTGGTTGATAATGTTTGTAACGTAAACTGATTATTTTGTTTCACTTCAAAAGTCAATGTATATCATTTTTTAAAGTGTAGAAAATATGATAAAAAAGAAAGATGATATTTGGATTCAGTTTCAAAAAAAATTCCGAAGCTTACAATAGAAAAGGTGTGTTGGCGTTGGCATCCAGTTTTTTCTTCTGGCCACCAAAACTAAATGCTACCTTAAACAATTCTATTTCACTCTTTCTAATACCAAATACTATTTTCTTCACGTGAAGAGGCACCCAAAATTCAAATCGTTTATTTCTCTCTTTCTTTCAGAACGAACGCCACCACCGGAGAAAAAGTGAAGATGCCAAGTCATTTGTTAGCAAGCCAATAATTCACTGCCTCTTAAAATTTATGCAATCATCGATTAAGCATTCCTTAACCATTTTTTTCGAAACCCTAGATTTTCAAATCATGGTTGAATTAGTTGCGATTGATTGATTTGTTGAAGAATCAACAAACTCTAAACAACATATCTATGTTTGATTTGTTGAAGAAAAATAGACTCGACACATAAAAAGGAAACTAACACCTTTGTGATCAGCACAATTGGGATTATTGGCTAAATCTTCACCTTTCATCATTTCATTTATTACATAAAAAGATTTTTTTGTTTAGGGTTTGAAATTTCTGATAAATATGCAAGATTTATTGAGAATAGATGAGAGGTACGACCATATAAGGGTGAGTGAAAGAATATAATATGGTGGACAGAAATACATAAAAAATATCAATGTCTAATAAAATTATAATGGTGGCTTGAAGAAAAAACATGGATGACAATAGTAGCACACCAGAAAAGTTAAGCAAAAAAGAGATGAACTCACAAAATCACTTGTTGTCTCAATTTCCAACTTATATAAAGCAAAAATCTCAACCTTCAACTTTCATGTTGGTGGAACAACTTAGTGATGAAGATCGTGTCATCAATGAGAATGTTGAGACTCATAAAGCGTTGATAAGTGAAAATATTGGCATACCATATGAAGATGTTATTGATGAAAGTAGTAGTGAAGAAAGTAACGACAATGAAGGAGTTAATAATATTGATGAAGATTTTGATCATGATACTATTGAGCTTGATCTTGAGAAAGATATTAATGTCAACTATGATCCGGGATTATGTGGTAAAATTATAGATAGTAAAAGAGTGATGTTAATTCGAAAAGGGCCTATTAAAATTTTAAAAGAGAATGATAAGTTTTCTAAACATGAAAGTGATGGAAGAGAATTTTCTTCTAAATATTATATTGGTTATTATCCACATGGAGAGGAGCATGAACAAAAGTGAGTTGTCTACTCAAATGAGGTGAATAGAGTTTTTTGTTTTTGTTGCAAGTTAGTCAAAAATCCATAAAAGACATTCAGATTAGAAGAAGAAGGATTTAATGATTGGCATAATATTACAACAAAACTTCGAGAGCATGAATGTAATTTGAAACATACCGCAAGTCTTATCAAATGGGTAGATTTATATAGAGGCCTTCAACTAAAAGAAACAATTGACAAAAAATGGAGTCTCTAATCGACTAAGAGAGAGAACGATAGAAACATGTATTGGTTCGGATTATTGGCGTTGTGAAAACTCTCTCCCGAAATAATTTACCATTTTGCGTATCAAATGAAAAAATCTATGAGAAGAGCAATGAGCTTTTTTGCCAACTCATAGAAATTGTTGCCAAATTTGATCCAATTATGGAGGATCGCCTTAGACGTGTAGTAAATAATGAAATAAACAGTCGTTATCTTAGCCATAAAATACAAAATGAACTAATACTTCTATTGGCCAAAAAGACTAAAGAAATACTGCTCATGAAAATATCACAAGCAAAATTCTTTTCGGTCATTTTTGATTGAATGTTAGATTTAAATCATAAAGAACAAATGTTAATTGTTATAAGTTGTGTAGATGATAAACATGCAAGTAACATTAAGGTGGAAGAGTTTTTTCTTGAATTCATTGAGGTTGATGACACATCAGGATTTGACCTTTTCAAAAAGCTTGGATATATTTTAGTTAATCTTAAACTAAATATTGATGATATAAGAGGACAAAGTTATGATAATGGATCAAATATGTAAGGTATGTTCTTTTTCAAAATAGATAAATAATTATATATGATCATTTATTATTTCAAAATATTTATGAATGGTAACTTAATATTTATATAGGTAAACATCAAGGTGTACAAAAGAGGCTTCCTGACATAAATCCTGGAGCATTTTATATCTCATGTGGATGTCGTGGATGTCATAGCTTGAACCTTGCTTTATGTGATATGGCCAAATCATGCATTAAAGCTAGAATTTTTTTTGCTTATATGTAAAAAATTTATACTTTATTTTCTAGATCAACACATCGGTATGAAATACTTAGAAAATATGTCAAGGGATTGACTCCTAAGGCATTGTCTGCAACTCGTTGAGAAAGCCGTATTGAAAGTGTCAAGGCAATAAGAACTCAACCATCGGAGTTAAGAGATGCATTGATAGATATTGCTAATAATTCCAATGATGACATTGCGATGGTGGAAGCTAAAGCTTTATGCCAAAATGTGTTAGAGGATTTTGAATTCTTGATTAGTTTATGTATTTGGTATACTATATTGGACAATACTAATCGGGTTTGCAAAATACTTCAAGCGAAGGAAATGGATATCGAAGATGAAATTAAGATAGCAAGAGGACTTATTGCATTTATTGAGAATTATAGAGAAGTTGGATATGATGAAATGATGAATGAAGCTAAAGAACTTGCAGAAAAAGTTGGCACTGAACATAAATTTCTGAAAAAAGAGTTGTTCGTAGAAAGAAGCAATTTGACGAGGATAAAGAAGTTGATGTTAATGAGAGCCAATCTTTGAAAGATAAATTTAGAGTCACTTACTTTCTTCACGTAATAAATCAAGTTCTAACCTAACTTATAGATCGACTTGAACAATTTAAGCTTTATGAAGAGATTATTAGATTTTCATTAAATGCAAAATTTCAGATTTTTGATATTAGGCAATTGAAAGAGAAATGCTAGAAATTTGAAAGGTCTTTGGAATACAATCATGAGAGTGATATTTGTGAAGAGGGATTATTCCTTGAGCTTAAACAATTGAAAATAATTTTACCATTGGAAGTAAAAAAATCAATTAGCATTCTTGATTTTTTTTAAGTTCTTATCGTGATGTGAGTGGATTTCTAAACGTGTGGGTTGCATATCGGATTTTATTGACTATTCCCGTTACGGTTGCTTCGACGAAAAGAAGCTTTTCTAATTTGAAGTTAATTAAAACTTTTCTTCGAAGCACCATGTTACCAGAAAGATAGTGGATTAGCAACGATCTTAGTTAAAAATGAACATTTGTATATGTTAAAATATAACGATATAAGAGTTCGCTTTAAGAAATGCAAGAAGGATTTGTTTTTGTGGAAATGGTTTGATGTGTTATACTAGAAAGCTTGATATGGGTGATGGTCTATTATCACAACATGTTAAAACTTTTGAATAATGTTTTCACGTACTTCATAAATTTTTTGTGTTTTTATGTGAAGTATATATATTATAATATTAATCTCATTTAATTTATTTCGTATAAAAGCAATAAATGTTATATTCGTCTCGAGCAACCTAACTCATGGGGCCGACCCTGTACTGCAGTGATTAAACAACACGATAGATAAACAAGTACAGGGTAGTAATAAAAAACTAAAGTTTGACTATAGAGTTGTAATAACACAAGAGATACCCATACAAAGTAGATAAACCAAACCAGAGTATAAGTCCACAGAGATAAAACAATAGAACAAATAGAGAACAAATTACAACACAAATAAAAGAAAATCCAACCAATGGATGGACATTCAGCGCTGGACGTTTTAGGAACAACAAATTGGTGTCTTTTACAGTTTTTTTGGTCCTGTTGCCTTTTGCCACGCATCGGACGCGTTACGGTCCTTTCCCCCAAAGATAATTCAATTTCTTAACGACGAAATAGCAAAAAAATTATTGTTGTTGGCGATTGCAGATAAATGACACGCAAAAGAGTACCAAACGTATCTGATAAACCAAGGTGGTGCCAACAAGTAGGATTTTCAAAAATTTATTCTTTGTTTGGTTTGCCATTTTTAGTTTTGCGTTTTCGTCCATACAAAAATGTGCAAGACACATGTATATTGTCGAAAATGACCAATTTCAAAAACAAAATTAACATATAAAATAGAAAACAACTTTTTTTTTATTTTCCGTGTTTTGAAAAATAATAAAAGCACGAGAAACAATTCATCATTCCGTTGACCTTCCATCCCCTCCATCGTCCTTCCATTTTCCTTCCATCATCTCCGTCATCACTTAACTTCTCTTATATTTGACATACATATTTGAAAACAGAAAACCTAAAATTTATTTTTAAACCAAACACCAACTTATAGTTTTGTTATATTTTCTATAAATCAATTAAATTAAAAATCTTATTTCAAAGTACTCCTATTGAAGATAGTGCGTAAATTAAAAGAGAATGAAAATGATTTTATTATCTCTGAATGAATGAATACATACTTGAACATTTGAAGCTGCTTTTATATACAATGCGGAAGACAGAAGTATATTGGGCTAGGCCCAATACTAAGCAGATTTGGATAATGCTACTGCATGTGGTTTTATATGATACAATATACAGCAGCATTAACACGGATTGTCTAATACCCTCCCTCAAATTATGCCTAGGGTTTCCGTCGACCCCAAAAATAAAGTCGACTTCTTTAAAAACTTCGATTCTTCAGAAATTTGGCAGAAATTCTTTGAGAGATGAAAGGTAAGAGGGAGAGATATCAACATACAGTAAAAAGAAGTCGTCTTTCTCGAAAGAGCTCTAAAATCAACGGCTAACTCAGCAAGTAGAGTTATGAATGCTGCTTGTTGAGTTTATGCTTGATTAGATGAACGTTGTTTGTTGAGTTTATGCTTGATTGGAAGAAAGAGATCTGCAAATCCTTCTTTTCGAGTTGAAGAGGAGATAAAGAAAATTTATGAAGTGAAGTTGTAACGACCCCGAATTTTTATAAATTTAAATTGATAATTAAATTAAATTTTCAATTTAAATTATGAAATGAATTGATAAAATTATGCGAGTTTCCTCGAGCTTTCGAACAAATTATGTATTAAATCATTTTGAATTTAGAAAATATATATATATGTACATTGGAGTTGAATGTAAATCTTAAATAAATGGGTTAGGAATAAATATAAGATAAATTATAATAAATAAAAAATTTAAGCTAGAAAAATAAATATAAATAAGCTATATTGTAGGATATAAAGTAAATATATTAGCTAAAATTATAACAACATATTAGAAATAGAATTCATTCATATTATAAAATAATATGACAAAGCAAAGAAAATATACACAAGTTAAATTTTATTGTTTGTAAATTGTAAAACCAATACACTATAAATAATCAAATCACATGTTAGGGATAACATTCATTTGCATTCAAAATAAAAATATGCACTTTCAAATACAGTAACTTGTTAGGAAAGTAAGCATGTAGGCTTGCATAAGTATGTGAGCAAATGGCTCGAATACATGGGCATGCAGACTGAAGATCAACCAAATCAAAGATATGTAGGCTGGTAAGAAGAAAATGTGCAAAAATAAGATTTAAAAGCAAAAGTAAATATGTAAGTGAAAATCTAGGCAGGCAAGTATAAGAAAAATAGGATAAGTATAAAAAAATAACATAAGGTACAAATAGCATTTAATGTCTCCATTTATTAGCAGCAAACCAAGTCTATTCGAATTGTATAAAAGAATCCTCTCAGCCTCCAAACTAAAATTATCTCTGAAAATTTGTACATCTTGTACACTGTTTTGCATACAAAAAAATGATACCCTGTGACTTGTTGTATATATCAACCTGTAAGCTACTTTTTCCTATACCAGCTTTCATTTCCAATTCGAGCTAAGTAAAACTGAGATGAAGCTTTCATTTAAAATATAAACAAGCATTCAACATCATCAAACAAGTCAATATAACAGTGGAGCAAGATGATTTGAAGATCAAGGTTAAAAACACTTTCCAGTTTTCTAAAATTCGAACTGCTTCAATAAACATGATGCTCTGTTCCTTTATCTAGCCTGGTGAGTAACATCACAATTGAATAGTTTAAGTATATATTTGTTCTGTTGCAAACTTCTCTGGAATTCAGTTGTGTTAAGTATATTTCGTTGTATAGCTCTGTGTTATGTGTGAATACAGTAATGAACACCTCTGTGTTTTTATCTGGCTTTAGTTCCAGGTTTAAATCCTCATCAAAACTCATTTGCTCTTAAGCAAAGCTTGATAAGACTTAAGTTGTGAATATAAAATGTCTGTTTAACATAGATTTAAGTTAAAAAAAATTATTTAAAAGGAAACAATTTGTATTGGGTCTGGAATACAAATTAACAGTGGAAAACTTACATAAGTTAAAACTCAATTTTTGTAAATCATGGATTCAGGCATATGAATCAAAAACAAAAACAAAAATTTGATTTTTAAAACTAAAATCACTATTTTTAGTAGTCAGATTGGAGAGTATTGCTAGTTTGACCATAAATGAGTTTTTAAGTGTTTTCGGTTGATCTTTGGGTACTGGGAGTTTGGAGTTCTGTCTGGAGATCGAGGAATGACGGGTGAATGGAGGAAAATTGGTTGGTGGATGATCGAGGGCCGGTGGTGGCAGTGATGGTCATTTTAATTTCCTAAACCTAGTTTATCTGGGTTGTGGGTTTTGGCTCTGTTTGTTTCCTATGGAGCATCGAGTTAAGAGAGGATTTGGGAATTGGTAGAGGTGAAGTAGTCGGTGCCATGGCCGGAGGCGCTGGAGTTCAAGTGGTCAATGGTGGCATGGCGTGGAAGTTTTTGATAATCGATTCAAATCTGCGATGGTTCCAGGTGGGCTTGAGTTGCTCAATTTCGATTTCAAGTTGGAATCGATAATCTGATGATCGGGATCGAATGTGTAGGTGAACGGCGACGTGCCGGAGGTGGCGTAGGTGGTCGGAGTTGCTTCGTTTGGTTGTACACGTGAACGTGTGTGTATGTATGTATCTGGTTTGGGTTCGAAGCAGTATTGGAGAAGACGAAGCTGCTCTCGGGTCTGGGCTCGGAAAAAATGAAGTTTGACTCGAAGATGAGTGAGGTGAGGGAAACTCGAAGTCACGCTTGAGGAAAAAGGGATAGTGGCTCGGGTAGATGTTGTTACAGGCTTCAAAATCTGTTGGTTCCTGAAGTTTAAACAAAATCTAAATTTATGAATTAAAGATTGAACTGAGTTTTAAAATCAAGTTTTAAATAAGTTTAATGGAAGATAAATCAAGTTTATACAAGTTATATAATGTATATATCTGGTTTTAAAACATCCTTAAAATATTTTGAAAGTATTAAATCAATTTAAGATGAAGGAATTATCTTTTGATTTGATTAAAATCTTAAGTGTTTCAAAGACCAATTATTTGATTTAAGTAATTAAGGATAATTTATTTAATGATTACAGTTGATTAATCAAATGATTAGTGAAAGAAAAATTTATTAATATGGTTAATTAATTAAAGCAATTAATTTGAAGATAATTAATTAAAGGTTAATTAAATGATTAAAGGATAATTAATCAAAATGATTTGTAATTTATTAATGTAAATTAACCAGGATTAGAAATTCAAAAGAAATTAATCTGATTTAAATTAATCAGACAATTAACTGATCTTACTTATGAATGGTTGGATTATATTGAATGTGAATTATTTGATATCCCTGATTTGTGATGCTTTGTGATACATCCTGATTTATGTTGTGATCTGAAATATCTGTTTCTGTGATATATTACTATGTGAATATGAAACCCTTGACCCGTAAACGACACTTGAATTTCGATGCGACAGGGAGTCAGATTCCAGTTGGTTATCCGAAACCCACATCGAATTGTAATGATGAATCCTTGTGATTGATAAATTTATTTTATCTGTGAAATTGTAAATGAAGATAAGCGTTGTGGATTATACCGCTTATCGATATTGATATATCTGTGATGATTGATGTTGTGCACTATTGTGTGAAACCCCTGGACTACACCATACACACACAAATATGGATTTCACGTGGAAATCGGTTAAGTCACAGATGATGTAAATTTAATGTTTTTGAAATTGAAATTTTAAGTTTCAATTGATTTTGAAATAGGAAATTTGGGTTTAAAGTGAAAAGCTTTGGAAAAGGGAATTTCAAAGATAAAAGTTATTTCGAATAACTTAATCGAGTTTTGGAAATTTAAATAATTTGATTTAAATTTGAATTCAAGTTTTAAATTGAATTCTATGATTTGAAACTAGGGATTAAATATGTTGTACAAGTTATATATGGGTTAAACCATTTTAAAGGTATTGATTTGGGAATTTGAATTTAATTCAAGGGTTTTAACTCGTGAAAATATAACTGGATTTTTATGAAACGAAAATATTTGTTTTCAAATAGTAAAAGCTTTCACATAAGTAATGAACTTCCAATTTGTGTTGAACGGTTTCAAGTTTGAAATAGAATAGAAATGTTTTGAAAACTATGAAATGAGTCTTTGATTTCAAAGACCGGATGAGTTAATCTAACTTGAAATGGAATTGTTTTAAAGATTATGAATGAATCTTTGGAAACGAGTTTTGAAAGCTATAAGTTAAATCTTGATTTAAAGATTTAACGAGTTAATTCAATTGAAATGGAAATTGTTTTGAAATCCACGAATGAATCTTTGTGAACGGGGTGAACTTTGTGAATTGAATCTTTTTGATTAAAGGATTAAAAGTGTGGAAATTGTTTAAACCATTGAAGGTTTTTGAAATGAATCTTTTTATTTAAAAGATTGGAAATGGTAATTTGTTTTAACCATTCGAATGAAAAGTTTTGGGCTTTAAGCTGTGATTTAACTGAGACCCCAGTATCCATATGATTTTTAATATTGCGCTCGTTATTCGGTTTAGCCGGGAGAGGACCTTTGTGTCATATAACCCATTCCGAATAGTGATACGACGATATGGATCGCATTTGAAGACCGGTGGTGAAGACCGGGTATTTGCGAGAGCGATATGATGACCTATCGATTTTCTCTGCATCATGGCTCCGGTATAGAGATTCCCTAAGTGATGGGAAGTCCGATCGAGATTGTGAATACTCGGATTTGCAAGGGCTTCTTCGGAAGTGCCTTCGGTTCTGTTCGAACCCGGAACAGACTTGTATGGATGTGTGTCTGACGTTACACTTTGAGATGTAAAGCTGGTTTCTATCAAATACATTTCTGTTGGTGGCGGAGAATTTATTCTCTTAGCTTAACACCCTTCTCTGAGACGTACGAGCTCAGAGGTTATGTAGTTGATGGTTACTAGTGATACATTCCCAATTTGGTAATGTGGCATACGAAGTGCTGATGATCATTTGTTGGTCAAAGCGTGGCTTTGTGAAAAAGCGTGGCTTTGTGAAGAAGCGTGGCTTTGTGAAAAAGCGTTGTTTTGTGGACGAGACTTCGTCGAGCCTCACAACCCGGTAATGGTCGAAACAGGAATGTTGCAGCAAAGGTTTGTAGGGGTAGCGCCCCTAGGGTATGTCATTTCCTTCTGGATAAAGGGTGGTATCATGGTATGGAGCCCAGATACTTACTCATGTGGATACACTTTATTTATTATGTGTGATGTTGGTTATCGAGCGCTCGGATAAAGGTCGGTAACGACCGGGGGATGACATGACTCGTGTGTTAGTTACCTAGTTACAGCTGTACAGCGTGAGGTAGCGTCAGTGTGTTAGTTACAGCTGTACAGCGTGAGGTAGCGTCGGCCTTTTGTTTGCGGAGATCCGGTTAGGATCCGGGGCGTCTTTCCAGAGGCGTTTCTATTTCGGTAAGGAAGTTCCTTAGCCTGATCATTTGTTGGAAATCCAAAGAAACAATACGAACCCTGTACGGTTTTAGTTGTATTACCTGCTATGGAATGTGGCGGTAACCTGCTATTGAACGTAGTAGCTATAGTAGGCATACGATGAAATGTTGTATGCTGGATAAGATTGATATTATACTTTCAAAATGGTTTTCGACACTATGCACTAATGATAATAATATCGAATGATTTTGCATAGTAAGCATTTTTGACTATCATAAGAAGAAATCCCCTCCAATTCTGCGATTTCATTGTGTGTGTGGTGGGAGGTCTTATGGTAGTTTCATTTTCCAAAAGTATTGCGGATTTCAATGTTTAAGAGCCTTTGGTGTTTGTTTAAAGATAAACTGTTTTTGTTGCTCACACCAGTCTCATGACTGATCCGGAGTTTATTGTTCCCTACCTAAACTCTGGGTGCCCACTATTTTCCACACGGGCAGTCTAGAGTTGGGTTTTCTCAGATATTCAGGTTTGGTAGATTATCTGGAGCTAGTCAGTTCTTGGAGTTCATGGATTGACGTTGCTTATCTTGGAGCATTCTATTGGGGATATTCTATCCGCTGCTGGTGTTATCTATTTTCATTCCGCTGCTATTTCTTGTATCATATCTCTGATGTATATAGATATTCATTGTATCATCATTGTATCTGGATATTGTATCAGATGTTGTATATCTATATTCTTTTTCTTTTCCACTGTGTTGTTTACTTAATGTTGTTATAAGCTCCGGCGAATCGGATTTGAACGGTCGAATCTATGACATTCGAATACGATATGAAGTATGGATGTCGATTTTCGAACGTGAAAAATCCGGATCGTTACAAGTGGTATCAGAGCTAAGGTTGAACTTTAGCTCAGGAGTGTAACACATTAAGTAGCTCATTAGAGATAGAGTGAAGTAAACTCTAGAATGAGTAATTCTCAGATATCCGTCCGTATGCCTCAGTAAGTTCTCTTACTATTCACTGATAGTAAGTATGAGTGCAAGAAGAGGATGAGATATGGGACAGGGGAATATGACTATAATCGGTCAATACTCTGTAACAACAAGGAAACGATCTTTTCTTTATCAATCTCTTTTGTTCGCCATCTTTTCTCAATTCTTTGATAGTTCCTGGTAGAACCAGGAATAAATTCGATATATTAATAAGGGACATAAACTCCAGATAGACCAAAATTGTTTGTTTGGATGTATTAATTGCTTTGTTTGCTATGGTTGATAGATATACTTTAGTTCTAAATTAAAAAGCTTTGAAATCGTATCCATATATCTATCTATCCTTTGGGTCCGGATATATTTTACGAATGGTTAGTTATCCTTTCGAACTAACCGATGCCACTGCATATTTCATAGATCTGGATGATCCGAATATCTTCTGAAATGTTAAAATAGATTCATTCTTATATCTGTTATTAATTTCTCGATTTGGTAAGCCAAATGCAGAATAGATGTTTAGTTTGAGTTGATGAAATATTTTTCATCTGTCTTTGTGTCTCCTTGGCAATTTCGAGGACGAAATTCTTTTAAGGGGGGAAGTCTGTAACGACCCCGAATTTTTATAAATTTAAATTGATAATTAAATTAAAATTTTAATTTAAATTATGAAATGAATTGATAAAATTATGCGAGTTTCCTCGAGCTTTCGAACAAATTATGTATTAAATCATTTTGAATTTAGAAAATATATATATATGTACATTGGAGTTGAATGTAAATCTTAAATAAATGGGTTAGGAATAAATATAAGATAAATTATAATAAATAAAAAATTTAAGCTAGAAAAATAAATATAAATAAGCTATATTGTAGGATATAAAGTAAATATATTAGCTAAAATTATAACAACATATTAGAAATAGAATTCATTCATATTATAAAATAATATGACAAAGAAAAGAAAATATACACAAGTTAAATTTTATTGTTTGTAAATTGTAAAACCAATACACTATAAATAATCAAATCACATGTTAGGGATAACATTCATTTGCATTCAAAATAAAAATCTGCACTTTCAAATACAGTAACTTGTTAGGAAAGTAAGCATGTAGGCTTGCATAAGTATGTGAGCAAATGGCTCGAATACATGGGCATGCAGACTGAAGATCAACCAAATCAAAGATATGTAGGCTGGTAAGAAGAAAATGTGCAAAGATAAGATTTAAAAGCAAAAGTAAATATGTAAGTGAAAATCTAGGCAGGCAAGTATAAGAAAAATAGGATAAGTATAAAAAAATAACATAAGGTACAAATAGCATTTAATGTCTCCATTTATTAGCAACAAACCAAGTCTATTCGAATTGTATAAAAGAATCCTCTCAGCCTCCAAACTAAAATTATCTCTGAAAATTTGTACATCTTGTACACTGTTTTGCATACAAAAAAATGATACCCTGTGACTTGTTGTATATATCAACCCGTAAGCTACTTTTTCCTATACCAGCTTTCATTTCCAATTCGAGCTAAGTAAAACTGAGATGAAGCTTTCATTTAAAATATAAACAAGCATTCAACATCATCAAACAAGTCAATATAACAGTGGAGCAAGATGATTTGAAGATCAAGGTTAAAAACACTTTCCTGTTTTCTAAAATTCGAACTGCTTCAATAAACATGATGCTCTGTTCCTTTATCTAGCCTGGTGAGTAACATCGCAATTGAATAGTTTAAGTATATATTTGTTCTGTTGCAAACTTCTCTGGAATTCAGTTGTGTTAAGTATATTTCGTTGTATAGCTCTGTGTTATGTGTGAATACAGTAATGAACACCTCTGTGTTTTTATCTGGCTTTAGTTACAGGTTTAAATCCTCATCAAAACTCATTTGCTCTTAATCAAAGCTTGATAAGACTTAAGTTGTGAATATAAAATGTCTGTTTAACATAGATTTAAGTTAAAAAAAATTATTTAAAAGGAAACAATTTGTATTGGGTCTGGAATACAAATTAACAGTGGAAAACTTACATAAGTTAAAACTCAATTTTTGTAAATCATGGATTCAGGCATATGAATCAAAAACAAAAACAAAAATTTGATTTTTAAAACTAAAATCACTATTTTTAGTAGTCAGATTGGAGAGTATTGCTAGTTTGACCATAAATGAGTTTTTAAGTGTTTTCGGTTGATCTCTGGGTACTGGGAGTTTGGAGTTCTGTCTGGAGATCGAGGAATGACTGGTGAATGGAGGAAAATTGGTTGGTGGATGATCGAGGGCCGGTGGTGGCAGTGATGGTCATTTTAATTTCCTAAACCTAGTTTATCTGGGTTGTGGGTTTTGGCTCTGTTTGTTTCCTATGGAGCATCGAGTTAAGAGAGGATTTGGGAATTGGTAGAGGTGAAGTAGTCGGTGCCATGGCCGGAGGCGCTGGAGTTCAAGTGGTCAATGGTGGCGTGGCGTGGAAGTTTTTGATAATCGATTCAAATCTGCGATGGTTCCAGGTGGGCTTGAGTTGCTCAATTTCGATTTCAAGTTGGAATCGATAATCTGATGATCGGGATCGAATGTGTAGGTGAACGGCGACGTGCCGGAGGTGGCGTAGGTGGTCGGAGTTGCTTCGTTTGGTTGTACACGTGAACGCGTGTGTATGTATGTATCTGGTTTGGGTTCGAAGCAGTATTGGAGAAGACGAAGCTGCTCTCGGGTCTGGGCTCGGAAAAAATGAAGTTTGACTCGAAGATGAGTGAGGTGAGGGAAACTCGAAGTCACGCTCGAGGAAAAAGGGATAGTGGCTTGGGTAGATGTTGTTACAGGCTTCAAAATCTGTTGGTTCCTGAAGTTTAAACAAAATCTAAATTTATGAATTAAAGATTGAACTGAGTTTTAAAATCAAGTTTTAAATAAGTTTAATGGAAGATAAATCAAGTTTATACAAGTTATATAATGTATATATCTGGTTTTAAAACATCCTTAAAATAATTTGAAAGTATTAAATCAATTTAAGGTGAAGGAATTATCTTTTGATTTGATTAAATTCTTAAGTGTTTCAAAGACCAATTATTTGATTTAAGTAATTAAGGATAATTTATTTAATGATTACAGTTGATTAATCAAATGATTAGTGAAAGAAAAATTTATTAATATGGTTAATTAATTAAAGCAATTAATTTGAAGATAATTAATTAAAGGTTAATTAAATGATTAAAGGATAATTAATCAAAATGATTTGTAATTTATTAATGTAAATTAACCAGGATTAGAAATTCAATAGAAATTAATCTGATTTAAATTAATCAGACAATTAACTGATCTTACTTATGAATGGTTGGATTATATTGAATGTGAATTATTTGATATCCCTAATTTGTGATGCTTTGTGATACATCCTGATTTTTGTTGTGATCTGAAATATCTGTTTCTATGATATATTACTATGTGAATATGAAACCCTTGACCCGTAAACGACACTTGAATTTCGATGCGATAGGGAGTCGGATTCCAGTTGGTTATCCGAAACCCACATCGAATTGTAATGATGAATCCTTGTGATTGATAAATTTATTTTATCTGTGAAATTGTAAATGAAGATAAGCGTTGTGGATTATACCGCTTATCGATATTGATATATCTGTGATGATTGATGTTGTGCACTATTGTGTGAAACCCCTGGACTACACCATACACACACAAATATGGATTTCACGTGGAAATCGATTAAGTCACAGATGATGTAAATTTAATGTTTTTGAAATTGAAATTTTAAGTTTCAATTGATTTTTGAAATTGGAAATTTGGGTTTAAAGTGAAAAGCTTTGGAAAAGGGAATTTCAAAGATAAAAGTTATTTCGAATAACTTAATCGAGTTTTGGAAATTTAAATAATTTGATTTAAATTTGAATTCAAGTTTTAAATTGAATTCTATGATTTGAAACTAGGGATTAAAGATGTTGTACAAGTTATATATGGGTTAAACCATTTTAAAGGTATTGATTTGGGAATTTGAATTTAATTCAAGGGTTTTAACTCGTGAAAATATAACTGGATTTTTATGAAACGAAAATATTTGTTTTCAAATAGTAAAAGCTTTCACATAAGTAATGAACTTCCAATTTGTGTTGAACGGTTTCAAGTTTGAAATAGAATTGAAATGTTTTGAAAACTATGAAATGAGTCTTTGATTTCAAAGACCGGATGAGTTAATCTAACTTGAAATGGAATTGTTTTAAAGATTATGAATGAATCTTTGGAAACGAGTTTTGAAAGCTATAAGTTAAATCTTGATTTAAAGATTTAACGAGTTAATTCAATTGAAATGGAAATTGTTTTGAAATCCATGAATGAATCTTTGTGAACGGGGTGAACTTTGTGAATTGAATCTTTTTGATTAAAGGATTAAAAGTGTGGAAATTGTTTAAACCATTGAAGGTTTTTGAAATGAATCTTTTTATTTAAAAGATTGGAAATGGTAATTTGTTTTAACCATTCGAATGAAAAGTTTTGGGCTTTAAGCTGTGATTTAACTGAGACCCCAGTATCCATATGATTTTTAATATTGCGCTCGTTATTCGGTTTAGCCGGGAGAGGACCTTTGTGTCATATAACCCATTCCGAATAGTGATACGACGATATGGATCGCATTTCAAGACCGGTGGTGAAGACCAGGTATTTGCGAGAGCGATATGATGACCTATCGATTTTCTCTGCATCATGGCTCCGGTATAGAGATTCCCTAAGTGATGGGAAGTCTGATCGAGATTGTGAATACCCGGATTTGCAAGGGCTTCTTCGGAAGTGCCTTCGGTTCTGTTCGAACCTGGAACAGACTTGTATGGATGTGTGTCTGACGTTACACTTTGAGATGTAAAGCTGGTTTCTATCAAATACATTTCTGTTGGTGGCGGAGAATTTATTCTCTTAGCTTAACACCCTTCTCTGAGACGTACGAGCTCAGAGGTTATGTAGTTGATGGTTACTAGTGATACATTCCCAATTTGGTAATGTGGCATACGAAGTGCTGATGATCATTTGTTGGTCAAAGCGTGGCTTTGTGAAAAAGCGTGGCTTTGTGAAGAAGCGTGGCTTTGTGAAAAAGCGTTGTTTTGTGGACGAGACTTCGTCGAGCCTCACAACCCGGTAATGGTCGAAACAGGAATGTTGCGGCAAAGGTTTGTAGGGGTAGCGCCCCTAGGGTATGTCATTTCCTTCTGGATAAAGGGTGGTATCATGGTATGGAGCCCAGATACTTACTCATGTGGATACATTTTATTTATTATGTGTGATGTTGGTTATCGAGCGCTCGGATAAAGGTCGGTAACGATCGGGGGATGACATGACTCGTGTGTTAGTTACCTAGTTACAGCTGTACAGCGTGAGGTAGCGTCAGTGTGTTAGTTACAGCTGTACAGCGTGAGGTAGCGTCGGCCTTTTGTTTGCGGAGATCCGGTTAGGATCCGGGGCGTCTTTCCAGAGGCGTTTCTATTTCGGTAAGGAAGTTCCTTAGCCTGATCATTTGTTGGAAATCCAAAGAAACAATACGAACCCTGTACGGTTTTAGTTGTATTACCTGCTATGGAATGTGGCGGTAACCTGCTATTGAACGTAGTAGCTATAGTAGGCATACGATGAAATGTTGTATGCTGGCTAAGATTGATATTATACTTTCAAAATGGTTTTCGACACTATGCACTAATGATAATAATATCGAATGATTTTGCGTAGTAAGCATTTTTGACTATCATAAGAAGAAATCTCCTCCAATTCTGCGATTTCATTGTGTGTGTGGTGGGAGGTCTTATGGTAGTTTCATTTTCCAAAAGCATTGCGGATTTCAATGTTTAAGAGCCTTTGGTGTTTGTTTAAAGATAAACTGTTTTTGTTGCTCACACCAGTCCCATGACTGATCCGGAGTTTATTGTTCCCTTCCTAAACTCTGGGTGCCCACTATTTTCCACACGGGCAGTCTAGAGTTGGGTTTTCTCAGATATTCAGGTTTGGTAGATTATCTGGAGCTAGTCAGTTCTTGGAGTTCATAGATTGACGTTGCTTATCTTGGAGCATTCTATTGGGGATATTCTATCCGCTGCTGGTGTTATCTATTTTCATTCCGCTGCTATTTCTTGTATCATATCTCTGATGTATATAGATATTCATTGTATCATCATTGTATCTGGATATTGTATCAGATGTTGTATATCTATATTCTTTTTCTTTTCCACTGTGTTGTTTACTTAATGTTGTTATAAGCTCCGGTGATTCGGATTTGAACGGACGAATCTATGACATTCGAATACGATATGAAGTATGGATGTCGATTTTCGAACGTGAAAAATCCGGATCGTTACAGAAGTTGACTTCCTCGATTAGCCCTTCAACTTGACATCTAGCTCAGCAAGTAGTGCTAAAGCGTTGCTTGTTGGGTTAGCTTTGTCTTCGAGATCCTTGTTGTTGCTTGTTAGTTTAGCTTTGTCTTCGGGATCCTTGCTGTTGAAAGCATCAACCTTAAGCTCAATTTTCAGACGAAGGAAGCTTCTGGCAAAAAGAGCTTTGGTAAGAATATCTGCTTTTTGATGTGTAGCTGGTAAGTGGTTTACAACAAGTTTTCCCTTAAGTACTTGTTCTCTAACAAAGTATAAATCAAGTTCCATGTGTTTTGTTCTTGAGAGTAGAATATGATTAGCTGTTAGAGAAACGGTATTTTAGTTATCACACTAAATTGTTGCCTTTCTGTTAGTATTGATCTTTAATTCACTAAGCAGAGATTCTATCCACATTATCTCAGCTGTGGCACTTGCCACACTTCTAAACTCTGCTTCAGTGCTTGACCTTAATATGGTAGACTGTTTTTTTGAACACCAAGATACAGGATTTAAGCCTAGGAAAATGCAGTAACCACTTGTTGATCTTCTATCATCAACATCTGTAGCCCAATCAGCATCTGCAAAACCAGATAAAATTAAATTAGAATGAGTTCTTAAAATCAAACCATGATTTACAGTCCCTTTTAAATATCTTAAGATTCTCTTTACAGCCTTCCAATGACCCTCACAAGGATTTTGCATAAATGACTAACTTTATTGACACTATAAGCAATTTCTGGTCTAGCAATGGTCCAATGTTGTAGAGCACCTACAGTACTCCTATACTCCTTGGAATTTAGAATTGGTGCACCATTATCTTTAGAAAGATGAAGATTACTTATCATAGGAGTGGGCATACCATTTGCCTGATAAATTTTTGTTTTATGAAGTATTTCAGAAATATATTTTCTTTGACTTAAGAATTTTTTTGAATTTGATCTTTGAACTTCAATGCCAAGGAATAAATTTAGATCACCCAGATTTTTTATTGAGAACTCATTATTTAATTGACTGATGAGCTGCTTGATTTCATCATTGTTATTATCTGTCACAATAAAATCATGTACATATACAAGAATATAAATGACAGTTGCATTATGAAATTTAGTAAACAAAGAATTATCATAGTTTGTAAGTCTGTAACCCAGTCTGATTAAGGTAGTTTTCAATTTCTCAAACCAGACTCTGGGTGTTTGTTTGAGACCATAAATAGCTTTGTTTAACTTGCACACAAGTCCAGCATCTTCATTCTTCTTAAATCTAGGTGGCCGTTCCATATAAACTTCTTCCTCTAACACTCCATTTAAAAAAGCATTATTGACCTCTAACTGCTTTATGCTCCATCCTTTAAGAAGTGCAATAGTAAGAATAATTCTTATAGATGTTGGTTTAACAACTGGGGAGAAGGTCTCATTGAAATCAAATCCTTCTTGTTGTGAGAATCCTTTTGCAACGAGTCTGGCTTTATATTTAGATATAGCACCATCGACATTTTTCTTCAGTTTGTATGTCCACCTGCACCCAATGATATTTTTTGTTTGGGTAATGGAACTAGACTCCAGGTTTTGTTTCTGATAAGTGCGTTGTATTCCTCATTCATAGCATTTATCCACTTTTCACTTTGAGCTGCTTACTGATAGGTAGCTGGTTCTTTAGTTTCACAATCAGTGATGTAAAATTTAGGTTTGAAGATTCCACCTTTTGATCTTCTGATCATATGATGACCAGTATTATCTGCTTGCTAACTTGAATTGCTTTCATTTTCAGGTTGAGTGTTGGTGGAATCTCTGACTCTGTGACTCTGCATAGACTCAGATTGAGAATCTAAAAACCATTCAGACAAATGAGCAGGACTTTCATGAAGATCAACTGAATCTTGACCTGATTCAGACTGAGGTAAAGTATGTTGAGGTTCTGTGTGATCATGATAAGTCTGCTCATGTTCAGGAAATGGTATATCTTGGTTCAAAGGTATAGCTGGAATAGAGAATCTAGTATTATAGATTTTTTGTGAAGTCCTAATACTAGATTCACTGAAAGGAAAGACATGCTCATTGAATATGACATGTCTAGATATGAATATTCTTCCTTTGTTATCTAAGCACTTATATCCTTTTGTGTTGTTTGGATATCCAAGGAAAGTGCAGGGTGCAGATCTGTATTTTAGCTTATGAGTATTATACTGCCTTAAGTAGGAAAAACATAAGCAACCAAAGACTTTCAAGCTATGATAATCGGGTGCTTTATCAAATAATGCTTCAATTGGACTCTTGTCTTGAAGAATTTTGGTAGGTAGTATGTTGATCAAGTGAACAACAGTGGAAAAGGCATCTGGCTAAAATTTGATAGAGTAAGGGGTATGCCCTAGAGGCAATTATGTAATTTGTTACATATATCTAACTCGTTGATCAATCTTGTTAGAAATAAAAAGTATTTTCTTCCTATTATATACTTGATATAATGTGATTATATTAATTAATTAACTTAATTAAATGTATATTTAATAGAAAACTCCATAAATGGTATATTTTGTGATAGTAGTTAAAAAGTGTTGTAACCGTGAATAATTTATCACAACGAAACAAATATACCATTTTAAATGTTCCTAGTCAAGATGAATCGAGACTGGATATCAATGTATCCGTTGAGACTAGAGTACGTAATGCTTTCCAAATGTTGGGCAGTGTATTACTCATGACTGCTGGGGGAACCTAGGGGTTACGTACTAATAGTTATTGGATAACTATGGAATGACTCACTCGATAGTTTTCTGTTGGTTAATATAACTAAGGTCAAACAGAAAATATCGATGTGACTGATTTACACATTTCTCTTGACTTGAGAATACTGTGGATCTTCAATATGAAAGCTTCGCTTTGATTATAGCCAAATCATGACATGGCGTCCATCAAGTGACTGTAGTCGGGTCGAGTTGAAGTATTGGAAGTGAAGCATTATTCAAGAGAGGATTCGTCTCCTCAGTTATACGCGACTAGTATCACCGTCAACTCAAAGTCAAAGTCTCTGGCCAGAGCATTTCGGTTAATAATAATTGTTATTATTGAACCAAGGACTTTGTATTTGGACTATAAAGTTGAATGTGGATGCGTTTGGAATTTTGACCATTACCAAATTCCATAAGTCCAAAGTGATATGGTTTTGACGAAGAGAATTGGTGTAAACAAATGTCACAACCGGGTAACGCTTATTAAAATAAAATTGGATTTTACCGAAAATGAGTAAGCGATAAATTTGGCCATAATATCACACCACCTGCTAAGTGACGTGTGAACGTTAACATTAGAATAGTTCGATGTTAATCGCTGACCAAATTTACACCCAAGAGTTACACAGCCGAAATGATGAATTCCCTTAGGACCGAACGATTTAATTAGTTTATAATTGTTATAATTAATTAAATTAATTAATATTATGAAATATTAATTATAAAATTTGAATATGATTTGAGAAATAAATAATGTTATAAATATTTATAATAGTTATAAATGTACCAATCGATATACGATATCGATAAGCGATTAAATTAGATTTAATTGCATAGCATTTTGGCTTGGACTTAATTGGGTTTAAAGCCCATCATTAGGGCTGGAAATTTCGGTTTTGACAATGTGACGACCCGTAAATTTTAACTGTTTTAATAACGTAATTAGTTGAAATTTTGTTAAATTTTAAATGATAAAATTTGAAATAAGAATTTGATATTTGGAATGCGTCTAATTAATCATAGCAACTAGTAAATTTTCATCAGATAATTTGACAGTTATTTTCGTGTGTAATTTTATTTCAGTTTAATCAGTTAGGAATCGATGAAAATAAAATGTTTTCGAAAACTAAATATTTTTACATAGAAAAATTCTAATCCATCTTCTGACTAAGACGTTATTTTTCGTTTTTCCAAATTCGGACTTCTTTAGCTCCGTCGATCTTATTCTTCTGAGTTTTTGCTGCATTTTCCACTAGTAGAAAATTCGAATTTTTATAATTCAATCGAAACACTGATATCATTATATCGTTTTGATCGTCTCGTTGTGCTGATCTCTACGGTATATTCGATTGTCAATTTCGAAGCCCGATATGCGGTGCAATCTCTATAACGATTTCTGTATCGATATCCATATTTGTGCCTTTTGGTTTCTTATAATCATTCAATTCTTTACTGTGAAAACGTGCAGCTAATAGCTATTAGTATTCCTTGAACTCAACGCCAACCATCCATATTCTCCAGTTTTCAAAGTACATTAATTCCATTTTATTCGTTCATTTTTACTCTTGAAAAAAAGAAGATAAAAGGAACCATTTTGCTGTAGCGTCATCTTCCCTTTTTCTTCCTTCGCCGATCCCTGTTCCATTGCCTGTAGCCACCCCATCTTGCTTGTTTCCTCTTCCCACCCTCCACTTTCTCTTCTGTGGTTGTTCTTTTATCTTGCTCTTCCCAAACCATGCATCTCTATTCTATAACCGACTTCAATGCGCAAGGCCTCCTTCCTCCCTTCCCTTCCCATGCGAGCAGCCAACCGAACCCAAACTCGACCTCTACTACCCGCTACCACGATCTCCGACCTCATCACCATACCCTCCTCCACCTTGAAGCCTGGGCCGTGCTCCACTCACCGCAAACATCGATCGTCCCTTCGAAACCAGATCCACACTTGCCACCGGATCCTCTGGCCTCGGCAACCCGAACATAGCCGTGCCCAATCACCCAACCATTCGCCACCTTCAACCAAAGATTCCTCAGCCTGATACCCTCCCTCCTCGGCCGAGCCCACTTCCAGAACTCGACCCCACAACTCCACGCTTCACCAGACCCGAGCCTCATCTCATCCGCCTTCCCCTCCACCTCACACTCTCCTCTGTCCACTACTCCAAATCCCGCCACCTGGAAGCGAAGCGCAGCCACTTCGGCCACTGCCTCCTCCGACCGAGGCCACTGAACCACTGTAAGCCACGTCCAACTTTCCCTGACCCACTCTCTCCTCCACACAACCAACCAAACACCTCCGGCCTCTACCGCCGTATCAGCCCCTCCGCCACGTCATTTCGCTGCTCCGACCTTTCCCCTGCAACCCAAAGCTCCACTCCCCTATTGGCCGCATCCCTTGATACTCGTCCCCACGACAGTTCCCAGCATCACTCCCTTCTTGTTCATAAGGTATAATATATATATTCTATATATTTTGGTTTGTTTATTTAAGTTTTATTTTTATCATCTTGTATATATTTACTTACTGATATGTTTTGATAGTATAAAAGAGTCCATATAAAAGTATAACCATAGAATATATGCATTGTTTATATATATGTAGTTGTATATATAACCCATTATTTATATACAAGATTTTAAAAGTTAGTTGTTTATATATAATGTTACATTATAGTTATATACTTTTTATTTTAAGATATGTACGTATGTCAAGTTTACATATTTTGTTGAATATATACATATATATATATATACACATTTGCAACTAAATGTGAATGTTTACTGAGATATGCCTATTGCAGCCGAACAAGGTCTTCATATAATAAGTGTAGATTTTATATTAGTTGATTTCAAAGATCTGTACATAAGTGTGTAGTTTTTTCGCATGTATATATTATTTTATATTTGAATATGTTTTCGTATGCTGGTATATGTACATTTCTGTTTGTTTTAAATGTTATGTTATACAGTTTAGTTATACATTAGTATTTATATATTAGTTAGTTATGTTCATATAAAGACTTTTCTCAGTTTATGACAATATTGGTTTTAAAGCATATATAGTTTATATTATAGTTTGTTTAGACAGTGTATATGAATCTGTTATGGATGATTTTGTTTGTATGTACACAGTGTATACAATTTTTATAAAGTATGCTAATAATGTAGGAGTCTACTGTATAGAAGTCTATTGTGTATGGTTGATTTGTAGGATATGAGTTTTAGTATAAAACAATGATTTTATTATATATACTTATTTATTTTATTTTGTCTTAAATTAACAAATTGATTTCTCAAGAAAAAGAAAATAATAAATATATTTAGTTCGCATATACCAATTTTATTCATCGATACAATTCTGATTTAATCTCGTCTATTCCTACTGATCAACTTGCCCATCGAACTCGAGCCCATCGTGCTTTGCTTTGAAATCCGTGCTTGGAATCGTAACCCACTCTATCGTCAAATCTCTCTAACCTCGAAAAGTGAGCAATCACTCACGATTAACGTTCTTTTATTTATTAAATTTGATTTCGATTGAAACGACAACTGAAATATGCTGCTGTTAGTTATTTACATTGCTATATATATGCCATCATCTGTATCTGTTCACCTGTGACATCTGACACCTTTATCTGTAATTTTTATTTCTATATATATGCCATTATCTGTATCTGTTCACCTGTGACATCCGACACCATTATCTGTTATTTATCACTGATGATATATGCCTGTTACTGTTGTTATATTTTTATCATATCTATTATCACTCTGCAAGTTTCCTGTTAATATAGAATTCACTATGGGTTGAAATGATACATACCCGAACGATCTATAGAATAGGAGAAAATTGTTATGGGTTGAAATGATAAACCCAAGCGATTTTCAATTGAATTGAATTTGGGATTACGGGTTGAAATGATATATATATATACCCGTATATATTTAAATTATGGATTGAAATGATAAATATCCGTATCACTTGACCATAGGGAGAAAATTATATACAGACGTCGTTGGTCTATATATAAATGTTTGAAAAATGATTTCTATGGTTTTGAAGGAAATATATGGTTGTAACAAATATTGATTTTAAAGATCTAATAAAGTTGATTTAATAAAGTCGATTTAATCAATATAAAATAATGTTTAAGTATTTATGTAAATTTATATTTTCAAATATAGAGTTTATAATGTTTTAGGTTGAAAGATAAATTTGAAATTGATTTGGAATTTTTAATTATTTAATAATTATACTTAAATAAGTTTGATTCGAAATGTATTAAATTTGAGATCTTAAGATATGTTTTATAACTTGAATTTGATTAAAAAGTGGCTTAAATGAATATTTCAAACTTATATAAATTTAAAAGGGATATTTTGTTTATATAAATTTGTAAATTGAAGTAGTATTTAGATGTATTGAAATGATTAAAGAAATATCTCAGAAACTAAATGTAATGAAATTAAATTGAGATATAAATGGAATTATCAAATTTAGTTTTGAAATGTGAATATTTAAAGCTTTGAAACATATTGGAATTGAAATGGCTTATTTTATGGTTTAAATATGTATTTGAAATCGATAGATTGAAATGGTTATTTAGAAACTAAATCGAATTGAAATTGATGATTTGAGATTTGATTAAATTAAAATTTTGGAATTCGAGTTAATTTGAATCGATTTGTGAAATTTGAGGAAACTATTTTATTTATAAAGTAATTTTAAATTATATTTAAACTATTGATATTTTACTTTATAAATTATTTTAATATAAACTATTTTAATATAAATCATTTTAGTATAAATTATTTTATTTATAAACTATTTTATTATATATACTAATTTCAATATCTAAACTGTTTAAAAGAAAAGTGTTATGATTTCCAAAATGATATGATTTCAAAGCTGTGATTTCCAAAGTGTTTTGATTTTTAAAAGACTATGATTTCGAAAGCGTTATAACTTTGGAAAAAGTAATATGAATTTGGAAATGGATTTATTTGAAGTGAAAGTGATATCGTATTGATATGGTTTTGAAATGGCAATGATATGTCGGTTTTGAAATATAACTATTTTGAAAGTTTATTAAATGACCATCGGTGTAATAATACGTAGTTATTAAAGAGACCGGGATCGGATATGGACATACTCTCCGTCGATACCGAAAACCACTTTAATAACTAATATACGCGGAGTGTTGATCCAGAACGAAGTGGATGGTTTTGATGAACGCATTGACTGAAGAAAGAGAACGATTTTGGATGACCCCTGACATGACTAAAACAGGAGCCCTGCCGGGCCATTGAGGTTCGCCACCTCTAGCGGACACACTTCTTCGTTACCATATCTATTACTTTTGTGATTCGATTTGGGTGCACCCCTCGATTATGGGAGTGTTGTTTCGTGGTGTTGGGGTAGTAGCTGCTATGCCCAACATCAGTCCGGATGACGCAACTACTAGTATCCTAGTTGGTATCGCCTCATGTACCTTGTCATACTGATTATCCTATTCGCGACCACTACGATTTGTTTTGTGTTATACCTATGGGGTACCCTCTGATAACCACTAGTTTACGGTGGGGCTTACGGTGCTGTATAGACTATGACATGGTAAAAATGTGTTTAAGGGTGGAATGGGCCATGACTTAACGCTATTTTGATATCGTACTTTACTGATTAGACATTATCTACTTAGCGTACACTACTACATAGTAGATAGTTTAACGGATCCTTAGAGGATGGTTATCCCAAACATCCTTGGAGTTACTTGTATTTCAGTTGTTATTTCACTTGAGTTGGATTTATAGATATAAGAATGTTAATCCTGACTCGAGTGTTTTGTGTTTTGCTTTACGCTCGGGTCAGACTGAGTGATACAGTGTTCGAGACTCACCTTTGGAGTTGGAGCTTCGCTTGGAGATCCAGCTATCTATCGATTCTACTATCAGTTATCCAGTTAATTCCAATGATGTATTCATATCTTGTATTTGACTATTGTATTGAGATATCTTTGTATTCGAGACTTTTATTGTATCTTGTTTAACTCTGTTATATATATATAGTAGCTTCATGAACTACTATTCTTTTGTTTCCGCTGCATTATTGTTATATTACTCCGTGCCTGTGATCTATGATTATTTTATTTACTGTATATGCTGAGTTTTGCCAATTTAAATTAACAATCTATTGTTTTGAATTATTCAAGTCTGACATGTATAGATTTATTGTCGATTTGAATGGTCCAAAATAGTGGGTCGTTACAGTTGGTATCAGAGCTTTGGTAGCTCTAGGCAAAACTTAACATATAGGGTAAATGTATTTACAAAATCACTTTCATTCGAGTTTGAATCTCTTCCTTTTTGACTCGATTCCATTGAATTTTGGAATGTTCCCTACGATTCCAAAATTCATTCATGTCCCTCACTATTCGTCTTCTTTCGATTCTAGAGCATCCCATAACTCCACTTCGAATGATCTTTATAATGAGTCGGCGATCTCGCCAATCTAAAATTGATTGGTAAAGGAGTAAAACTCCTTTACAATAGACATTGATTTACCGGAGATTTCTATATCCTCAGTTTACGATGCTGTCTATCTCCTGCTATGCTTGAATTCTATATTCTTGAGATCAAATGTAGATTTGCCTCGAAATTGTGCATCGATCTTATTCTTGAAGTCATGGTCGACCCGGTTAAGGTTGCCCGCAATTTATATAAACTTATCCATCTCCATATTTTGTTATTTAATCATCTTATCTTTGTTTCGAACCTATCTTCGAATCAAAATTCTCTTCGATTTGGGTCCATCAAATTTGAATCTCTATCTTTGCTTTGAAATCTATTCTTGTATCGTCGAGTGAGGAAGTGTATTTGTAAATTAATATTAAAAATGTTTTATATATATTGTGTTGTTTGAGTTGTTGATGTTGATTTGGGTTTTCAATCGATTTGTTTGATCAACGCTATCGATAGGATTTCCAAAACACTTGAACAAAGCAAACTAACACAATATTGTTTTCAAATTGGTAAATTTAATAAAGTTGTATGATTATATTATATATATAAGTAAATTTTTTGATAATTGTTAAATGAATTGGTTAACTAAATGATGTTATTTGATTTTCATTTATTGTTTTGTAAACCATTGATTTACCAACATATAAATAAACGGAATTATAAAACTTGGTTTATAAATTGATTTGGAAATTTAAATGAATTTAATTCAGAAATTTGAGAATTTAGTTTCCAGTGATTTCGAACTTTAGTTTAAAATTTTAAAGTATATATTATTGAAAGTATTTTCGAATAGAAATCATTTTCAAAGAATTTTAAAATGTTGAAATCAGTGCTCTTCTCTTTATCGCCGGAAAATAATTTCGGTGATGGCGGCCGCATCATCGACATTCATTTTCGAATTTCAAAGTGGAGATACTATTCTGTAGCTTTTCTACGGTTTTGTTTTGAAAAATATTTTGATTTGAATTTCTTCACTATAATTTGATTTATATATATATATGGGTATCTTATTTTAAAATTTAATTTGATTTGATATAAATATATTATATATATCTCTAAATTGTTTAAAGTTAATCGGAAATCTAATTCTTAAATTTTGTTAAAGGATGATTTAATTATAAATAAAAACCAAAATTTGGAATAAATATTTAAACTCGAATAATTGAATTGGGAAATTTTTTATTGTATATTGTTCAACTGCATTCTAATACAACTTACCTAAATCATTCAGAAGTTGAATATGTAATTGGATAATATAAAATATAAATTGAATTTATAAATAAAATTTGAGTGGTTATAATAAATGTTATACACTTAAATTTTAAATTATAAAATGTTAATTGAAATAAATAGAATAATAAGTTAATTGAATAATAGATGAGGCAAATAAATTTGTTTCGAAGGAATTAATAAATGGAAATTAGATCAACTTATGGAAATACCTTGAATTTAAAATAAATTAATGAATATAAATTAATTTAAATTAAAATTTATATGGTTTAAATTAATTTATATGGTTTAAATATATGTGATAAAATATATTACGCGGAACAAATTTAATAATAATTTGGAATAAAGGAATTAAATTTGTTGAATAAAATATGAGGATAATAAATGATTGTACAAATTGATTAATTTAGAAATTGTTAATTGAGGATGACTAGATAATAAGATAATGAATGTGGAAATAGATAGATTGATTTAACTTAAGTGAACTCAAATGGATTAAAACAAAATGTTGAATATTAATTAGTTTAAATTGAAAATTTATATGGTTTAAATTAAGTGTTTGGTTTTCCAAATCTATTTTTCTTTCTAGTTGTTTCTATTCTCATACCTCCTTCCTTTTCGGGGACGAAAAGTTTTGAGTGGGGGAGAGTGTGACGACCCATAAATTTTAACTGTTTTAGTAACGTAATTAGTTGAAATTTTATGAAATTTTAAATGATAAAATTTGATATAAGAATTTGATATTTGGAATGCGTCTAATTAATCATAGCAACTGGTAAATTTTCATCAGATAATTTGAAAGTTATTTTCGTGTGTAATTTTATTTCAGTTTAATCAGTTAGGAATCGATGAAAATAAAATGGTTTCGAAAACTAAATATTTTTACATAGAAAAATTCTAATTCATCTTCTGACTAAGACGTTATTTTTTGTTTTTCCAAATTCTGACTTCTTTAGCTCCGTCGATCTTATTCTTCTGTGTTTTTGCTGCATTTTCCGCTAGTAGAAAATTAGAATTTTTATAATTCAATCGAAACACTGATATCATTATACCGTTTTGATCGTCTCGTTGTGCTGATCTCTACGGTATATTCGATTGTCAATTTCGAAGCCCGATATGCGGTGCAATCTCTATAATGATTTTCGTATCGGTATCCATATTTGTGCCTTTTGGTTTCTTATAATCGTTCAATTCTTTACTGTGAAAACGTGCAGCTAATAGCTATTAGTATTCCTTGAACTCAACGCCAACCATCCATATTCTCTAGTTTTCAAAGTACATTAATTCCATTTTATTCGTTCATTTTTACTCTTGAAAAATAAAAATAAAAAGATAAAAGGAACCATTTTGCTGTAGTGTCATCTTCCCTTTTTCTTCCTTCGCCGATCCTTATTCCATTGCATGTAGCCACCCCATCTTGCTTGTTTCCTCTTCCCACCCTCCACTTTCTCTTTTGTGGTTGTTCTTTTATCTTGCTCTTCCCAAACCATGCATCTCCATTCTACAACCGACTTCAACGCGCAAGGCCTCCTTCCTCCCTTCCCTTCCCATGCGAGTAGCCAACCGAACCCAAACTCGACCTCTACTACCCGTTGCCACGATCTTCGACCTCATCACCATACCCTCCTCCACCTTGAAGCCTGGGCCGTGCTCCACTCACCGCAAACATCGATCGTCCCTTCGAACCCAGATCCACACTTGCCACCGCATCCTCTGGCTTCGGCAACCCGAACATAGCCGTGCCTAATCACCCAACCATTCGCCACCTTCAACCGAAGATTCCTCAGCCTGATACCCTCCCTCCTCGGACGAGCCCACTTCCAGAACTCGACCCCACAACTCCACGCTTCACCAGACCCGAGCCTCATCTCATCCGCCTTCCCCTCCACCTCACACTCTCCTCTGTCCACTACTCCAAATCCCGCCACCTGGAAGCGAAGCGCAGCCACTTCGGCCACTGCCTCCTCCGACCGAGGCCACTGAACCACTGTAAGCCACGTCCAACTTTCCCCGACCCACTCTCTCCTCCGCACAACCAACCAAACACCTCCGGCCTCTACCGCCGTATCAGCCCCTCCGCCACGTCATTTCGCTGCTCCGACCTCTCCCCTGCAACCCAAAGCTCCACTCCCCTATTGGCCGCATCCCCTGATACTCATCCCCACGACAGTGCCCAGCATCACTCCCTTCTTGTTCATAAGGTATAATATATATATTCTATATATTTTGGTTTGTTTATTTAAGTTTTATTTTTATCATCTTGTATATATTTACTTACTGATATGTTTTGATAGTATAAAAGAGTCCATATAAAAGTATAACCATAGAATATATGCATTGTTTATATATATGTAGTTGTATATATAACCCATTATTTATATACAAGATTTTGAAAGTTAGTTGTTTATATATAATGTTACATTACAGTTATATACTTTTTATTTTAAGATATGTACGTATGTCAAGTTTACATATTTTGTTGAATATATACATATATATATATACATTTGCAACTGAATGTGAATGTTTACTGAGATATGCCTATTGCAGCCGAACAAGGTCTTCATATAATAAGTGTAGATTTTATATTAGTTGATTTCAAAGATCTGTACATAAGTGTGTAGTTTTTTCGCATGTATATATTATTTTATATTTAAATATGTTTTCGTATGCTGGTATATGTACATTTCTGTTTGTTTTAAATGTTATGTTATACAGTTTAGTTATACATTATTATTTATATATTAGTTAGTAGTGATCATATAAAGACTTTTCTCAGTTTATGACAATATTGGTTTTAAAGCATATATAGTTTATATTATAGTTTGTTTAGACAGTGTATATGAATCTGTTATAGATGATTTTGTTTGTATGTACACAGTGTATACAATTTTTATAAAGTATGCTAATAATGTAGGAGTCTACTGTATAGAAGTCTATTGTGTATGGTTGATTTGTAGGATATGAGTTTTAGTATAAAACAATGATTTTATTATATATACTTATTTATTTTATTTTGTCTTAAATTAACATATTGATTTCTCAAGAAAAAGAAAATAATAAATATATTTAGTTCGCATATACCAATTTTATTCATCGATAAAATTCTGATTTAATCTCGTCTATTCCTATTGATCAGCTTGCCTGTCAAACTCAAGCCTGTCGTGCTTTGCTTTGAAATCCGTGCTTGGAATCGTAACCCACTCTATCGTCAAATCTCTCTAACCTCGAAAGGTGAGCAATCACTCACGATTAACGTTCTTTTATTTATTAAATTTGATTTCAATTGAAACGACAACTGAAATATGCTGCTGCTAGTTATTTACATTGCTATATATATGCCATCATCTGTATCTGTTCACCTATGACATCTGACACCTTTATCTGTAATTTTTATTTCTATATATATGCCATTATCTGTATCTGTTCACCTGTGACATCCGACACCATTATCTGTTATTTATCACTGATGATATATGCCTGTTACTGTTGTTATATTTTTATCATATCTGTTATCACTCTGCAAGTTCCCTGTTAATATAGAATTCACTATGGGTTGAAATGATACATACCCGAACGATCTGTAGAATAGGAGAAAATTGTTATGGGTTGAAATGATAAACCCAAGCGATTTTCAATTGAATTGAATTTGGGATTACAGGTTGAAATGATATATATATACCCGTATATATTTAAATAACGGATTGAAATGATAAATATCTGTATCACTTGACCATAGGGTAGAAAATTATATACAGACACCGTTGGTCTATATATAAATGTTTGAAAAATGATTTCTTTGGTTTTGAAGGAAATATATGGTTGTAACAAATATTGATTTGAAAGATCTAATAAAGTTGATTTAATAAAGTCGATTTAATCAATATAAAATAATGTTTAAGTATTTATGTAAATTTATATTTTCAAATATAGAATTTATAATGTTTCAGGTTGAAAGAAAAATTTGAAATTGATTTGGAATTCTTAATTATTTAATAATTATACTTAAATAAGTTTGATTCGAAATGTATTAAATTTGAAATCTTAAGATATGTTTTATAACTTGAATTTGATTAAAAAGTGGCTTAAATGAATATTTCAAAATTATATAAATTTAAAAGGGATATTTTGTTTATATAAATTTGTAAATTGAAGTTGTATTTAGATGTATTGAAATGATTAAAGAAATATCTCAGAAACTAAATGTAATGAAATTAAATTGAGATATAAATGGAATTATCAAATTTAGTTTTGAAATGTGAATATTTAAAGCTTTGAAATATATTGGAATTGAAATGGCTTATTTTATGGTTTAAATATGTATTTGAAATCAATAGATTGAAATGGTAATTTAGAAACTGAATCGAATTGAAATTGATGATTTGAGATTTGATTAGATTAAAATTTTGGAATTCGAGTTAATTTGAATCGATTTGTGAAATTTGAGGAAACTATTTTATTTATAAAGTAATTTTAAATTATATTTAAACTATTGATATTTTACTTTATAAATTATTTTAATATAAACTATTTTAATATAAATCATTTTAATATAAATTATTTTATTTATAAACTATTTTATTATATATACTAATTTTAATAACTAAACTATTTAAAAGAAAAGTGTTATGATTTCAAAAATGATATGATTTCAAAGCTGTGATTTCCAAAGTGTTTTGATTTTTAAAAGACTATGATTTCGAAAGCGTTATAACTTTGGAAAAAGTACTGTGATTTTGGAAATGGATTTATTTGAAGTGAAAGTGATATCGTATTGATATGGTTTTGAAATGGCAATGATATGTCAGTTTTGAAGTATAACTATTTTGAAAGTTTATTAAATGACTATCGTTGTAATAATACGTAGTTATTAAAGAGACCGGGATCGGATATGGACATACTCTCTGTCGATACCGAAAACCACTTTAATAACTAATATACGCGGAGTGTTGATCCAGAACGAAGTGGATGGTTTTGATGAACGTGTTGACTGAAGAAAGAGAACGATTTTGGATGACCCCTGACATGACTAAAACAGGAGCCCTGCCGGGCCATTGAGGTTCGCCACCTCTAGCGGACACACTTCTTCGTTACCATATCTATTACTTTTGTGATTCGATTTGGGTGCCCCCCTCGATTATGGGAGTGTTGTTTCGTGGTGTTGGGGTTGTGACGACCGCCCATGACCCCTGCACTGGACCTAGAGAAAGTGCGCTGTAAAGTGTGCCAGGCAGCCATGGACGATTGCCAGGGTAAATTAAAACAACAGAATCTATCGTATTACTCACAGCGCATGGACAAAACACAATAGAACATACATATAGTGAAGCTTCACAGAATAGAATCTCATCAATAAAACTTCATAATAGTTGAATACAAGCATCTGAGTAGTCAATACAACAAGCCTCACTACATAACACTCAGAGAAAATACAAACAGCGGAACACCCAGTACATATAGTAAGAAGATAATATGTAAGCCTCTAGCCCATCTTCGACATCAGCATCGTGGAAAGCAAGAACAGCACCTGTCACCTGCTACCTAGTCTGCCCATCTCAAAATGGACGAACAGCCCAAGGCAATAAGAGTTAAAACATAAAGCCTTAAGTCAGACAACAGTCTTAGTGAGCGGTAAATTAACTAACAACATACCAAAAGAGCATAAAGGAATAGGAATACAACCCTCCCACTCCACCTCTTTCTACAGTGATAGCCCCCAGACACACACTAAGCAGAAGCAAACATAGCAGAGCATATAATTTAAAGTAAATCAATTATCACTCGAGTCAAGGGCGATGTTTTCCAAGTACAAACCCCCAAGGCCTAAACCAAGATCAGATAAGCACCCAGAAAATACCGCTCTTGAGACCGAATGACGATACAACCAAACATCCATGACTCTGGCTATCACTGTTATCATTACTTCGATATCACCGTTAATTGAATGACCGGCACATTCTTTCAGCCGTCCGTCAAGGGCTAATGGAAACCCCGGTTCTAGACATAACTCTGCACGTCATCGTGAGCCGTGCCTAGGACTATCGAATCTGCCCAGAGTACTTGACTACCAATCATTAGCCTTCAGGGACTATCGAATCTGCCCAACGTACTCTTGCTTTGAGCATGCTAGAACCTTCAACAACGATGAGATCTCAGCCTTCTAGTCATCCTCCTCGACGACTATTTTCATACTAGCTCAAGCGCCTCTCGAGCCAACCATTATCCTCAACTCGAACCATATCACCGAGTTATCAACATGCTTGGAATAATCCCGTCTGGATTAGACCAAGACTATGTCCTATCATGCCTCGCTTCATCACATCCTCGCAAAGCTTCATCTCAACATCATCATCATCGAATCTATGCATAAGAGCTTCATCATCCGCTACATATGCCACGAGCAGCTTTCCCAATTCAAGAGCCTTTCTCTTAGCTTTTGAATCATCTTCGACTAACTTGTCTAAATCAAATCATCAATCATCTAATTCATAGCAATCAATCAAGTCAAACATTAATTCAAGTAATCAAGCATTCAAATATGATCTAAATAGACAATTATAACAATAATGGCAATTTCGTAAATAAAGAGTCAAAAGTCCAACAAGCATGAAAACATGAGCAATGTCTCTATAATCTTGATGAATGAACTTGCATAGGTTAACACTTAGTAAAATGGTTGTCAAATCATCATAAACAATGGATCTATATGGATCTATACTTAAGTTTACAAAGATGCATGAAAATCACTACTTTACACCAAAATCAAGTCAACAATCCGATATACTCCTTTGGATCCGTGTCAGAGATAATCACCACTCACCAAATCACCTAAACACCTCAAAAGAAACCCACTTCAGATCTGGACAGCGAAGGATCTAACTTGATCTATCACTAATCCACTTCAAACGATGAAATCTCTCTTCGAAGGATGAAGATCTTCAATCTAAGCTCTTCAATCTTCGATTTGATCTTCGATATGGATGAAAGGAATCACTAGATTAGAGTGGAGAAAAGAAGTGAAGAAGTGTAGAAGTCGAGCTCTCAAAATGGCAGCACTTCGTCGCTTCGAAATCCGGATCCCAAAAATGAAGAGAAACCCTCCTATTTATAGGCTGATTTCCCCTTAGGTCGCTCGGAGTTAGGTCGTCCATGACTTACGACCTAAAACCCCACGACCTAAAAAGCCCACGACTTAACAACCTAACACCTGCGCGCGACTTATCACTACACGACCTAACACATCCCTACGACTTACGACTTAACGCAAGCGCGCTTATATGACCTAACGACTTAGCACTTAGCAGATCAGCGCCTTCATACGACTTACGACCTAACGAATATGCGACCTAACACAGACCGCTTCTTTGCGACCTAACAATGCCTCGACCTAACTACTCACGCGACCTAACTGGGTTACGATCTAACACTTAAGTCTTTTGGACGACCTAACCATCTTAGGTTGCTTACGACCAAACTATCATAGCACCCCATAGGTCGCTTACGACCTAACAACTTAACATCTTAGGTCGTCTACGACCTAACTACGCTAACTTCTATAGGTCGCTCACTTCTATCACCAGCTTCCTTAGGTCGTTGCCGACCTATCCCTTAGGTCGTTAACTCGCAAAGTTTCCTTATGCCGCTAACACTTAGGTCGCCACTTCCTATAAGTCGTTCACTCGACCTAAGCCACCATACGACCTAACTGCTATACGACATAACTCCTATACGACTTATCTTCCTTAGGTCGTTGCCGACCTAACTTACTTAAGTCGTTTCACTCCTTAAGTCGCCAACTTCTATAAGTCGTCCCATTCCTTAGGTCGCCCAATACCTTAAGTCGCTCCACGACCTAAGTCCCCAGGTTGCACCACTCTCTTAAGTCGCTCACGATCTAACTCCTACGCGACCTAAGTTTTGAATGACTTAAACCCTAGACGACTTAACAACATGCGACCAAATGATAACTGTTTTACGATGTTTCGATCCGTAAAAATACGGGTCGTTACATTCTCTCCCCCTTAGGAATTTCGTCCCCGAAATTCCAAACAAACAAGAGCAATCAAAGACTATTCTGCACGCCTACCATCCATTGCAATCAACAAACCATGTATCCAATTCTAGCTTAGCATGTAGAATTCTAAAAATAGAACAAGTTACAATATCATGAGATGACACGACACCTTAGGGCCATACCTTGAAGAGTTCAAGATGAGCTGCCTTCATCCTCTCTTCCACCTCCCACGTACAGTCGTTATCATCATCACTCCATTGTATCTTGAGCAACTTAACTACCTTCCTCCTAAGCTGTTTCATGTCGGTTTCCACAACACGAAGCGGCTTACGAGGTCTCTTATCGACTGGATCAACTTCAAAATCTTCACAGCTATCAGCAGAAACCACTGTATTCGAGTCGTGCACATACTTCCGTAGATAGGATATCACTACACCATTATAAGATATTAACAACGGGTGTAAACCGTTGTTAAGTCTAAAAGCAACGGGTAAAAACCGTCTTCATTACAGGAGTGGTTGAATTTAGCGACGGGAAAAAACCGTTGTTTTATGTCCAAAAGGCAACGGGTATAAACCGTTGCAAATTGTGTCAAAGGCAACGGGTATAAACCGTTGCAAATTGGATCAAAGGCAACGGGTATTAACCGTTGCAAATTGGGAAATATGCAACGGGTATAAAACGTTGCTTTATGGACAATAAGCAACGGGTATAAACCGTTGCTTTATGTCCAGTAAAAAACGGTTTAAAACCGTTGCTTTATGCCCAAGTCACACATAAAGCAACGGTTAACAACCGTTGCACATAGTGTTTGCTCCTGCCCCTACAAAATCACATCTGTAACTCACTACTGCGTATATCTCAGTATATATACCAGAATATCAATATATATCAAAATATTGGTACACAAGCACTATAAACATATTGCACATATTCCATACATATAATATTATTATCAAACTTATAATTACACTCATTGTTTTGCAAACAGAATACTACCGTGCCGGAATATCATACTTATTACACTGCATTGTTTCTTACACTACAGTACAAAGATTTCATTAATTACACTACATTGTTTTGCAAGCAGTGAAGTCTACATGGTTCATTACAGGGCAAAGCATTCCAGTTTTCAGACTTCAATGTTTGCAGTGCAGACTTGAAGCTCAACACAATATAGACCATCAGTGGAGCTACAGAAATGATTTTCAGTGCAGCTACAAACTCGAGGCAAAATGATTTGCAGTGCAGACTTGAAGCTCAACACAATATAGACCATCAGTGGAGCTACAGAAATGTACCAAGCAACCAGGGGATGAAAACAAAAGTCAGTATATCTGAAGTGAATGCAGAGACAAAGCACAAGAATGCAACTATACTGAAATGCATAAATAACTGATGCAAACTAACCATCACATGATATACAAGAACAAACTGGTTGGACCAAATGCGTATGGATACTATGCCAGACTGTAAACAAGATCAAAGGCAGACCAGTAAAAGAAACTACAAGTATACATCTACGACAGACCAGGTAGTAATAAAGCAAACTGCACATCTAACTAGAGCCAAGACTACAAGTACAAGGCATATATATATACATCTAACTAAAGCCAAGACTACTAGTACAAAGCAATTCAAAGCAAACAACGGTTGGGATAAAGAAAATTTGATCAAGCCTCAATTTCCAGATTTTGAAATCTTTTTCAGGTTCTCTTTCCTCTCTGTCAAACTATCCAGGTGAGCAAACCACCCTTATAAATTCTTAAAACTTGATATATCTATTTTGCATGTGATAAGTCTTGAATGTAAATTGTGAAAGGTGCTTGCATGCTTGTATTTATGTATGCATGACTGTGTGTACTATTGTGTACAGGAAAACAAAAGAAAATCAGCAATATATGCAAAGAACAAGTCAGAAATATCAATACCTCCGACTAAAGATATCGTATCAAACCCTTTTGATGGCTCACATAACCTCCGACTCCAACATCCCCAAAGGTCTCGGTAAATTGTCGACATATTTTGGCGGTTAGCTCATTCGGCAATAAAATTTTATCCAACAACACTTTTTCATATGTGGGTGGTACTGCTTTTCCATGAATTACTAATGCTGTGGAATCTCGACATATAGTACCTGTTATATAAGCATTTTTGGAGTGAATATATGGATTCACATTTACAGAACTAACAAAAAACAAAACTCATGCTACCCAAAACCATTTCACAAACATACAGCGATGGCCCAAGTTTCATAGCATATGAACTAGACCCAAATTTGCCTAATAATGACTTGGGTTTAATGCCAGAAGTGAATTACAGAGAATTTTTTTGGCAACCAAGCAACATATATATTAAATGCGTGCAAATCGAAGCATAAGTCATTCTACTGGAAACTGTTACAGGGGGTATTATCACTACTGGAAACTTGTATTAAGCAAAGTAACTGTTCGTGGCATAAAAATTGCTGTCGTAGAATATAAATGGTAGAAACAGTAGTCACTGCTTATCATCACAAAGGCTCAACGCTAATCGCTGATTACAAGGAATCAAATACATAACTAGATTCAGGCAACCAAGATAACCTGATGAAGAGTTATTGTACTGACTGTCAGTTAGAAGTAGATGAATCATGGGCAAAAATTAGTTATTCTACCGCGTGCAAGGGCACGAATACTTTTCCTTATTGCCACCGTTTTCAGCAACAAATTTAACGAAATTTCTCACACCTTCCACATATTCTGTATTTCTTCGATTAGATTGATTCATCCATTGTTTGTCTATACTAAAAGACATACTGAAAGAAAATAACAAGAGCTAATAATAAATCATGGGTAACAATATCTTATGGCTTTCCACCAAGTTCAACTCTGATATTAACTAAACAGATGAATATTCTTTTGATTTCACTTGAAATTTAACATTAGCATCAAACTGTTTCCAAAAAATTTGCCATTACAACAGCGCCATTTTGTAGCACCAGAGTAATGTCTATGCATTACCCCTCTCCTGATACTTGGTTTGCGCCATTAACAACAATTTTATCCACTTACTAAATATGGTCTCATATTTAGTAAAACAAAATTCATTGCATCAACTTATACCCTAGCAGTCACTATAAGCAACTATGTCTAACTAGCATGTAAGTATCAGTTCCTAAATAATTATTAGTTTTTTAGCTTCAGCTTTCAAATTTCAATTCCTAAACGATTATTTACAGAAAACTACTTGTTTATAACTAAATACTAATAAGTTATTAGCTTCAGGCGTTTTCAAGGTTAATGAAATCTAAAGCAGTAAAAGGGCGACTCAATTTTAGAAAATTAGACAACTCAAAACAAGAAATTCGCATACTTAATTAGCAGTGGAAGTATAGAGACTGTAGCAGGACTTCAAATCAGCAGTAGAAAATATCGCGTAGGAGGCAAGCTTGAGCCGACGATGGCTGATGGAATAGCCGAGTATGCAGCGATGATTATTTAGAAAGCGTTGATTTTTGAAACCCTAGTTTCTTTGGGTTCGAGTAGATCGCCAGATTGATATTGAGCTGTAACTATGAAGTAAAACAGATAAGGGTGACTCAATTTTAGAAAATTAGACAACTCAAAACAAGAAATTCGCATACTTAATTAGCAGTGGCAGTATAGAGACTGTAGCAGGACTTCAAATCAGCAGTAGAAAATATCGCGTAGGAGGCAAGCTTGAGCCGACGATGGCTGATGGAATAGCCGAGTATGCAGCGATGATTATTTAGAAAGCGTTGATTTTTGAAACCCTAGTATTTTTGGGTTCGAGCAGATCGCCAACATGGAGATTGCTATTGAGCTGTAACTGTGAAGTAAAACAGATTTTGGGTGTTGCCCGGCTTAGTTGGTTGCCCCATCCCAGGGGCTTGGTGGGCTTGCCACTGGGCCGGCTAAAAGATTGGGACGGTTAATAACCGTTGCTAATTAGCCACGGTTTAAAACCGTTGCTAATTGGAACGAAGCGCGCCAAAAATTATGGCGCGAAAGGATGAAATTCACCGCCATCATTTGTCTCCAAAGAAGCTACGGTTAATAACCGTTCCCAATTAGCAACAAGAAAAACCCGTTGCGAACTGAACCAAGACGGTTATTAACCGTTGCTAAATGGCAACGGTTATTAACCGTTGCTAAATGTGCGGATGGTTAGTTGCAAATCTCAGTATTTGGTGTAGTGTATATGAAAAACATTGTGCACACTCGACATCTTCTCTGGTAACTCCAATCTGTAGGCGAGCTTTCCAATTCGCTCGATGATCGGGAATGGTCCAACAAATCTCGAAGTCAATTTTCCTTTCTTCCCGAATCGAATAACATTCTTCAGAGGGGAAATCTTTACAAAAACCATATTACCAACGTCGAATTCCAAATCCTTACGACACTTATCGGCATAACTTTTCTGACGGTCTTGGGCTGCCTTCATTCGTTGCCGAATGACCTCTATACAATCCGAAGTCTGTCGAATCATTTCTGGCCCAAGTATCAGCTTTTCTCCAGTCTCTAACCAACATGTCGGAGAGTTACATGGTCTTCCATACAATGCCTCATACGGTGCCATACCAATGCTCGACTGGTAACTGTTGTTATATGAAAATTCCACCAAATGAAGATGATCTTCCCATGATCCTCCGAAATCCAAAACACAAGCTCTAAGAAGATCTTCCAAAACTCGGTTGACTCTCTCGGTCTGATCATCTGTTTGAGGATGATAAGCTGTACTCAAACGCAACTCGGTTCCCAAGACTTCCTGGAAGCTCTTCCAAAATCCACTAGTGAACAATGGGTCTCGATCGCTCACTATACTCTTTGGAATACCATGGAATCGAACTATCCACTTAACATACAACTCAGCCAACTTTGATGCAGTCCTAGTCGATCGAACATGAATGAATCTTGCACTCTTAGTCAAACGATCTATAATGACCCAAATCCCTTCATTTCCCGTTCTTGTTCTAGGTAACCCATCAAAAAAATCCATCGATATTTGCTCCCACTTCCATGTAGGAACTTCTAATGGCTGAAGCAATCCACTTGGCTTTTTCTGTTCGGCTTTTACCAACTGGCAGTTCATGCACTTGGAAATAAAATTTCCAACATCCTTCTTCATACCTTCCCAGTAGTAAGTTCTCTTCATATCCCGATACATCTTATTTCCACCTGGATGAATTGTCAGCTTCGAGTGATGACTTTCCTTCAGAACTTCACTCCTCAATTCATCTATATCGGGAACAACTAGTCGTCCTTGCTTCCGAAGCCAACCCTCTCGATCGACCTCGAATCCTTTATCCTTTTCTGGATCCAATCCAGATTCCAATTCACGGATAATCTTGACAATCTTATCATCTCGCTTTTGACTCTCGCCAATCCTTTCCACAAGAGTCGGTCTTATCGATAAGTTTGCCAACATCTCAGGTTCCAATTCGCATCTAGGCCTGAAGTCAAATCCAGCTAAATACTCGAGATTCTTCCATTCTGAAAACATGGCTCCCAATCCTGCATGTCTTCGACTTAACGCATCTGCCACTGCGTTACCTTTCCCCGGAGTATAAGCTATACCAAAATCATATGATGCCAAAAACTCTAGCCACCGTTGCTGCCGAAGATTCAAATCCTTTTGGGAGAAAAGATACTTCAACGACTTATGATCTGTAAACAACTCAAATCGAACTCCCAATAGATAATGTCTCCACATCTTCAGAGAAAAAACAATCGCCGCTAACTCCAAATCATGAGTCGGGTAATTCCTTTCATGCGGCTTCAGTTATCGACTTGCATACGCAACAACTTTATCCTTCTGCATCAGCACTGCTCCAAGTCCAGTACCACATGCATCGGTGTAAACCACCATCTCATCATTCCCACTTGGAATAGTCAAAACAGGAGCACTTGTCAATCGCTCTTTCAGGATTCTGAAAGCTTGCTCACACTTATCTTCCCATCTGAACACCTGGTTCTTTTTCGTCAATCCTGTCAATGGTGCAGCCACCTTGGAGAAGTCTTTGATAAATCGTCGATAATATCCTGCTAATCCAAGAAAACTTCTCACATCAGATGCATTCTTAGGTCTAACCCAATCCTGGATTGCTGCCACCTTAGCGGGATCAACCGCTATTCCATTTCCAGAGATAACATGGCCTAAGAACCTCACTTCACTCTTCCAGAAGTGACACTTCAAAAACTTAGCCTTCAGCTGATGTTTCCGCAAGATTTCCAAAACAATATGCAAGTGTGTCTTGTGCTCTTCTTCAGTTCTGGAATAAATCAGAATATCATCCACGAACACTAGCACAAACTTACTCAACTGATCTCTGAACACTCTATTCATAAGATCCACAAAATATGCTGGCGCGTTAGTCAATCCAAACGGCATTACCAGCCACTCAAAGAAACCGGATGGTGTCCTAAAAGCAGTCTTTGGCACACTATCCTTAGCCACTCTCAACTGGTGAAATCCCGTTGCCAAATCCATCTGAGAAAACACCTTAGTTTTGTGAAGTTGATCAAACAAGTCATCTATTCTCCGCAATGGATACTTGTTCTTCTTAGTCATTTTATTCAGCTCACGATAATCCACACACAACCTCAATGACCCATCCGCTTTGGTTGCGAATACAACTGGTGCACCCCATTCAGACACACTACGCCGAATGAATCCTTTCTGTAAAAGGTCATCAACCTGCACCTTCAACTCTTGTTGTTCCCTAGGCGCCATCCGCCTAAGAGGCATCACAACAGGTCTGGCTCCTTCAACTAGATCTATACGAAACTCAATCTCTCTATGCGGCGGTAACCCTTTGACCTCGTCAAAGATATCCCCAAATCCATTAGCGATTGGCACAGATGACAGTCCATCCCGTGGAACAACCATCGAATACATGAAGCTCATGAAGACGCCTTCTTCATGCTTACATCGTATCACAATCCTTCGCCCCTCCACATTCTCGACTGTCACCTCCAACCTCTCACAATCAACCTTTGCCGCATACTTCCTAAGCCAGTCCATACCCAAAATAATTCCGAACCCCGCAAAGTTCAGAACAAAGCAATCACAAACAAAAGAGCAATCATGACTCGATACAATCAGACCACGGCATAACATACACAAACAAGACGAACCCCCAACTGGATTAGTCACAACCAATGGCCTATCAACAATATCCGGTTCTAAACCCAACCGGCCTACAAGTTCGCTACAAACAAACGAATGCGACACCCCAGTATCAAACAACACTCTAACTGGAACACCACATAGGAAAAGAGTACCTTGAACCACCACACTCTTTCTTTTCTCTTCAGCGGTAGGAGCTTTCGAAGACGATGGAACAGCTCCTAAAGCATAAGCTTGCACAATCTGCTTGTCCTTCCGCGGTTCTGGACAATTCCTCTTGATATGCCCCGGCTTGTCACAGTTGTGACACTTCATCGGTACCTTCGGATTCTTACAATCCTTAGAGAAATGGCCCTTCTGCTGACAATTGTAGCAAGTCACTTCGCCCTTCGGCTTCTTCTGGCCATCCTTACCCTTCTGCTGCTGCTGCTTCCTCTTCTTGTTTCCACCCTGCTGGGGTTTAGACTCTTCCCTGGTTACGGCAACAACAGATCCTTCCTTAGGAAACAGACTCTCATGCCTGAGAGCTTTCTCCACAAGCTTCTCAACTGAATCGTCCAAATGATCCACTAACTGCCTCCCAAGATAACTGTCCAAGCCTGTCACAAACTTCTCATTCTTCTGATATGCAGATTCAATAACGACCGGGCATACTTGGACAAAGCTTCAAACTCAGAAACATACTCAAGAACTGGTCTTCCTCCCTGCTTGAGCTCCACAAAATTCTTGAACAGAACAGACTTCTGAGCTGTAGAAATGAACTTAGCTTCAAATCTGACTTGGAATTGCTCCCAAGTAATCTCTTCCTCCGGAGTATTGATGGTAATAGAGTTCCTCCAATCAGAAGCTCTCCCTTGAAGCTGTCTTGATGCTAACTTCCTCTTAGTTGCATCCTCAATTCCCAAATCACCAAAAATCCTTCTACAAGCATCTATCCACCTCTGGACTTCAATGGTCGATTCTGTCCCTAAGAAAACCTTCCCTCCAAGAGAAGTATAATCCTTACACAACTTAGCAAAATCCACCGGCTTTGGAGTTTGAACTTGAACTCCAACATCCACCGATGGCCCCGGAGCTGGCATCCTTCTCATGATCGAAGTCAACATAGCTTCGAACATAGCAGCATAATCAGCAGCCCCTTCAGTAGCACGGCCTTCCCTAGCAGCTGGTCTCCCTCTTCGACTCATCCTTAATATCTATAAAAAGGAATGATTAGCACACCTAGAGAAACAACTGTATAAAGGACTCAAACTCTACTAAGCTACTATATTATATATAGTAATCATCCATCAAAATACAATTACGTCTCTCATACGTAGTTACGTCAGCGAGCGTTGGGTAAAATCGATTAACCAAATCTCTGATACCAAATGTGACGACCGCCCATGACCCCTGCACTGGACCTAGAGAAAGTGCGCTGTAAAGTGTGCCAGGCAGCCATAGACGATTGCCAGGGTAAATTAAAACAACAGAATCTATCGTATTACTCACAGCGCATGGAAAAAATACAATAGAACATACATATAGTGAGGCTTCACAGAATAGAATCTCATCAATAAAACTTCATAATAGTTGAATACAAGCATCTGAGTAGTCAATACAACAAGCCTCACTACATAACACTCAGAGAAAATACAAACAGCGGAACACCCAGTACATATAGTAAGAAGATAATATGTAAGCCTCCAGCCCATCTTCGACATCAGCATCGTGGAAAGCAAGAACAGCACCTGTCACCTGCTACCTAGTCTGCCCGTCCCAAAATGGACGAACAGCCCAAGGCAATAAGAGTTAAAACATAAAGCCTTGAGTCAGACAACAGTCTTAGTGAGCGGTAAATTAACTAACAACATACCAAAAGAGCATAAAGGAAAAGGAATAGGAATACAACCCTCCCACTCCACCTCTTTCTACAGTGATAGCCCCCAGACACACACTAAGCAGAAGCAAACATAGCAGAGCATACAATTTAAAGTAAAGCAATTATCACTCGAGTCAAGGGCGATGTTTTCCAAGTACAAACCCCCAAGGCCTAAACCAAGATCAGATAAGCACCCAGAAAATACCGCTCTTGAGACCGAATGACGATACAACCAAACATCCATGACTCTGGCTATCACTATTATCATTACTTCGATATCACCGTTAATTGAATGACCGGCACATTCTTTCAGCTGTCCGTCAAGGGCTAATGGAAACCCCAGTTCTAGACATAACTCTGCACGTCATCGTGACCCGTGCCTAGGACTATCGAATCTGCCCAGAGTACTTGACTACCAATCATTAGCCTTCAGGGACTATCGAATCTGCCCAACGTACTCTTGCTTTGAGCATGCTAGAACCTTCAACAACGATGAGATCTCAGCCTTCTAGTCATCCTCCTCGACGACTATTTTCATACTAGCTCAAGCGCCTCTCGAGCCAACCATTATCCTCAACTCGAACCATATCACCGAGTTATCAGCATGCTTGGAATAATCCCGTCTGGATTAGACCAAGACTATGTCCTATCATGCCTCGCTTCATCACATCCTCGCAAAGCTTCATCTCAACATCATCATCATCGAATCTATGCATAAGAGCTTCATCATCCGCTACATATGCCACGAGCAGCTTTCCCAATTCAAGAGCCTTTCTCTTAGCTTTTGAATCATCTTCGACTAACTTGTCTAAATCAAATCATCAATCATCTAATTCATAGCAATCAATCAAGTCAAACATTAATTCAAGTAATCAAGCATTCAAATATGATCTAAATAGACAATTATAACAATAATGGCAATTTCGTAAATAAAGAGTCAAAAGTCCAACAAGCATGAAAACATGAGCAATGTCTCTATAATCTTGATGAATGAACTTGCATAGGTTAACACTTAGTAAAATGGTTGTCAAATCATCATAAACAATGGATCTATATGGATCTATACTTAAGTTTACAAAGATGCATGAAAATCACTACTTTACACCAAAATCAAGTCAACAATTCGATATACTCCTTTGGATCCGTGTCAGAGATAATCACCACTCACCAAATCACCTAAACACCTCAAAAGAAACCCACTTCAGATCTGGACAGCGAAGGATCTAACTTGATCTATCACTAATCCACTTCAAACGATGAAATCTCTCTTCGAAGGATGAAGATCTTCAATCTAAGCTCTTCAATCTTCGATTTGATCTTCGATATGATCTTCGATATGGATGAAAGGAATCACTAGATTAGAGTGGAGAAAATAAGTGAAGAAGTGTAGAAGTCGAGCTCTCAAAATGGCAGCACTTCGTCGCTTTGAAATCCGGATCCCAAAAATGAAGAGAAACCCTCCTATTTATAGGCTGATTTCCCCTTAGGTCGCTCGGAGTTAGGTCGTCCATGACTTACGACCTAAAACCCCACGACCTAAAAAGCCCACGACTTAACAACCTAACACCTGCGCGCGACTTATCACTACACGACCTAACACATCCCTACGACTTACGACTTAACGCAAGCGCGCTTATATGACCTAACGACTTAGCACTTAGCAGATCAGCGCCTTCATACGACTTACGACCTAACGAATATGCGACCTAACACAGACCGCTTCTTTGCGACCTAACAATGCCTCGACCTAACTACTCACGCGACCTAACTGGGTTACGATCTAACACTTAAGTCGTTTGGACGACCTAACCATCTTAGGTTGCTTACGACCTAACTATCATAGCACCCCATAGGTCGCTTACGACCTAACAACTTAACATCTTAGGTCGTCTACGACCTAACTACGCTAACTTCTATAGGTCGCTCACTTCTATCACCAGCTTCCTTAGGTCGTTGCCGACCTATCCCTTAGGTCGTTAACTCGCAAAGTTTCCTTATGCCGCTAACACTTAGGTCGCCACTTCCTATAAGTCGTTCACTCGACCTAAGCCACCATACGACCTAACTGCTATACGACATAACTCCTATACGACTTATCTTCCTTAGGTCGTTGCCGACCTAACTTACTTAAGTCGTTTCACTCCTTAAGTCGCCAACTTCTATAAGTCGTCCCATTCCTTAGGTCGCCCAATACCTTAAGTCGCTCCACGACCTAAGTCCCCATGTTGCACCACTCTCTTAAGTCGCTCACGATCTAACTCCTACGCGACCTAAGTTTTGAACGACTTAAACCCTAGACGACTTAACAACATGCGACCAAATGATAACTGTTTTACGATGTTTCGATCCTTAAAAATACGGGTCGTTATAGGGGTAGTAGTTGCTATGCCCAACATCAGTCCGGATGACGCAACTACTAGTATCCTAGTTGGTATTGCCTCATGTACCTTGTCATACTGATTATCCTATCCGCGACCACTACGATTTGTTTTGTGTTATACCTTTGGGGTACCCTCTGATAACCACTAGTTTACGGTGGGGCTTACGGTGTTGTATAGACTATGACATGGTAAAAATGTGTTAAGGGTGGAATGGGCCATGACTTAACGCTATTTTGATATCGTACTTTACTGATTAGACATTATCTACTTAGCGTACACTACTACATAGTAGATAGTTTAACGGATCCTTAGAGGATGGTTATCCCAAACATCCTTGGAGTTACTTGTATTTCAGTTGTTATTTCACTTGAGTTGGATTTATAGATATAAGAATGTTAATCCTGACTCGAGTGTTTTCTGTTTTGCTTTACGCTCGGGTCAGACTGAGTGATACAGTGTTCGAGACTCACCTTTGGAGTTGGAGCTTCGCTTGGAGATCCAGCTATCTATCGATTCTACTATCAGTTATCCAGTTGATTCCAGTGATGTATTCAGATCTTGTATTTGACTATTGTATTGAGATATCTTTGTATTCGAGACTTCTGTTGTATCTTGTTTAACTCTGTTATATATATATAGTAGCTTCATGAACTACTATTTTTTTGTTTCCGCTGCATTATTGTTATATTACTCTGTGTCTGTGATCTGTGATTATTTTATTTACTGTATATGCTGATTTTTGCCAATTTAAATTAACAATCTATTGTTTTGAATTATTCAAGTCTGACATGTGTGGATTTATTGTCGATTTGAATGGTCCAAAATAGTGGGTCGTTACAGACAAGTTATTGGAGGCGGCTAAAACTTAGGATTAGACCTAGAGATGGATGACTAAGATTAAGAGAGAATAGGCAATGAGATTGTCCTAATACCTCTCTTGTACAAGGCTATATATATGGATCTCTAAACCCTTAATCAAAAACAACTTTTTTCTGCCATAATTATCAAGTTTGCTGACCGAAATTAATCCCCATATCAGTTCTAAGAATCTTAAATCAATTCAAGTTAAGTAAAAGCACCGTTTGATAGAAAAGGTCGACGATTCCATGCTTGCAATCTAACGGATCGAGCATAACTAGAGAAGGGAATTCATTAATTCAAGTGGACTCAAAGGCATCACCAATTAGTATTTTATTTATATATTACAGTAATCACATCATATTTTATGATTTAATATTGATTAATCCCAAATCTGTATATATATATTAATGTTGTATATCTATTTAGGTGTGATTTTCGTTGGTATATGTAGTTGCCACAAATTAGTTTGGTTAGGTGCATGGTTATATTATTATATGTTATAATTTATGTATAAACAAATCTAATTTGCTGTAAAAAATTAAATTTTGTCATTATTAATTATTTTATGTATATTTATATATTAATCTAAATATAGATTAATGTATATTTTAAACATATAATTACGTATATGTATATTTATAACGTATAAATATCTTAGAATTTTTCCTTACACCTATTTATACATAATATGAATTAACAAATTCAGAAATAATTTTTTTATAGGTATAAATAATTTTAAATTATCTTTTATTGATTATTTGAATATTTATTATATCTATAATAACTATTGCACTAAAAATCAGATTTTATATTTTTAATAATTACTACGTCTATGCAGTAACCCATGAAAAAAATTCAAATTTTTTTGTTAATATTAAATATTTTTAATAATTAAATTACTTCGGTTGAACATTTCTTTTATTTATTAAAAATAATATTTTATTTCAAAAAACCATGAAAAACTTTTGAACCTGTATTTTATGATCCTAAATTTTCGTAAATTTTAAAATTTGATTTTTTAATATTTATTACTGATATTTTTAATTATTATGATCAAAACTATTTATTATATATATATATATAATAATGATAAAATTATTATTTTATGTTTGTTATGCTAATTTCGATCTGGAAATAATTTTAAAATATATATATATATTTATATTTTATGTATTTGAATGTAATTAATTATTCATATATATACATTTTATTTAACCTTATATATATATAATTTTAATTATTATATATATATATGTATGTATAATTTTATATGTTTAATTATGTATATATATTTATACAAATGTTTCAAATTATATATATATATATATATATAATTTTGAGACTTTTAGTTATAAAATATATTTTAAATATATGTATACATATTTATATAAATATACTTTGCAATATAGATTTATGCATATATTTAGACAACATACAATACATACGAAATGAGCTAATGTGTCCGTTGCGATGTAAATCCCAACATCTATATACGGACATGTTATACCCTTCACGGATTATTATGTTACACATGCACACATATATGTATATGTATATGATACATGTGTGTGTGTGTATATATATATATATATAAATTAAATCATTCAAATTAACTTTACATTACAAAATACGTAAATTTAAATAAAATATGTGATTTTATTTAAAACAAATTTAGAATTATTCTAAATGAATTAGACTTCATAGGCCCAATAAAGATCCAATATGGTAAACTTTTGAAATACACCCACCACTACCGCTGCAGACTGGTCCAGTTCCAATAGAATTTTAGAGGTAAAGCAGCCTGAGCTAACAGTGTAAGTCCAGTCTCAACTACATGTCTATGCTTTCTTTCAATTAATCCATTTTGTTCAGATGTGTAGGGACAAGTAATTCTGTGATTAATCCATTTTTTCTAAGAATATTCCTTGAGTGGTTTGATTCACTACAACAAAACAATCATATTACAACTTTTCCTTTACAACCTACACAAACGGACAGTTGTAATAGGTATTCTGTAACAACTGTTTACGTTAGCAGTTGTAACAAAGGCACTTTTAACAACTTTATTTATGCAGTAGTTGTAATATGCGATCGGTTACAACTACTTAATTTTTTCCAGTTGTAGATATCTATTTATAACAACTGTTTTTGGTAGTTGTCTCCCCACGTTATTTTTGTGCTCTAAATAATTTCGATTTCCCTCCATCCTTTTCATTGACCGCTCATTTTATATTAAACAAAGTAAACTGGCCGCAAAATTTCCTATTCCTATTCCTAAACCTAACCTCATCCCGCTACCCTCCGCTATTTCCATCCAGGAAATTAAACCGCGCTTGCTCACCTCCGTTGCCGCTCGCCGCCGTTGCCGCTCGCCGCCGCTGCGGCTCTCGACTGTTGCGCTCGCGGTCCTTGTGCTCACCGTCGTTGCCTTGCCATCGTCAAAGCTATATGTATGTTGGAGTGTGCCCAACTTTCTTTGAATTTCCTGACACCTAACTGATGCTAACAGATCTACATATGAAGAAATTTGCTAGATAAAGTTAGGGTATTTTTTGTCTATACTACTTATTTCCCCTTAATTGATGTTAATGGATGCTACATTCAGGAAACCCTAATTGATGCTTACAGATCTTTCTTTGATTTCCAACTAGTTTTTCCTTTTTTTATACGTTTGTACGTTTTTATTTATATGTTTATGGAAGATTTAGATTAATTAATTTGATGAATTTTTTTGATATTATATTGTTGGCTGTTTCAGGGGTTTATGTGTTTAGAATGATGGGATGAATTATACATGCTGTAAATTGATGATGGTAAATGATTAGTTCGATTGCTTGGATCTTGAATTGTGTAGCATTTGCTTAATTATGTAAAGTTGGATTTATTCAAGTTTAAATTAAATTCAAAATTTAACATCTAATAAAGCAATGTTTGATGCTTTTGTGTACTTGGAAATTTTGGAAAACAACTGAATCTAAATATGTATGAGATTTTTTGTTAATCTTTATGAAGTATTAGGAATCAACCAGATTTTCTTTTATTTTTTCTCAATTGTTTAATTCTTGAATCATATGGAAGAATAGGATATTTTTTTGTTTAAAATAGAATTTTAGAGAAGTTGCAAATTTATTTTAGAAAGAAATGAACTGTTTTACGCAGATTTTTTTAAAACTCTGAATGTATTGGAAATTCATTGACTATAGTTGATTATATTCTTTTTACTATAAAACAAATTCAGCAATGAGCATAATATTAGAATTTCAGTATCATTCAACTAGTCCTACCAACTTTTGAGTCTGCTTGATCAGTTTTTAAAAGCAAATTCATCTGATACATATTTTATTTATTTGTCTTCTCTAGTTTAGAGCAGTTTTCTCTTTGTTTGCAATACCATTCAATTACCTTAGATAAAACTAAAAGTACACAGGAATAGGAGTTATAACAAGCTGTGGCATAAACATGTAGCATAAATGGACAGAAAATTTTCAATTGCATGAACAAACAAGCCCTTAGCAAAATTTTAGAGAAGTCATTCAAGTTCCAATTTTCACTATACATAACAGACCAACAAGCTCAACCTCTGTATACAGGTTCTAGAAACTCTAAGCCAGCATGTGGTATCGTTGAAAAAAGCGCAGGCTAATTTGTACAGTAAACTATTAGTCGCATGGAGAGACGCAAAGCCACCACCAAAAACACCTAAAGAAGCCACTGGGCTAGTTGTTCTTACATTAAAGAGGCATTAGAAAGCAGATGTAGAGGTACCTCCAGTCTACTATCTAAAGTTTGTGATATCAACCTACCGATGCACCGGATATAACTTATTTTCATTGTTACAGAGACTTCTCTCTTTCTACAGATTGCCTTCTCCGCAATCACTTGAAACTGGAAAAGGTTCAAGTTTCTCACCTATGAAGCCTGATGGAGTGAAGTACAAATTGCATACACTTCTAGTGAGATATTTAGCAGTTAACAGTAAATTGCACCTTTCATTAATTTGAATTAGGTTTGACTTGAATGGGATTTCGCATTGTGTAGTTGGATAGGCAATCCATTTTAGATAAAGATACAATCACTGTTTATGTAGATACTGCAGACGCAAGAGAATCAACGATTCTTCCTCCAGAAGTACATGAAACAGCCACTAAGAGAGCTAAGGCTATATCAATTAAAGACTACAAGACTGCATATGCTCTTCATAAGAGCATTGTTGAAGCAGGATACAAGTCAGTAACACAAAAAATACATCTTATGTGTTCATCGTATTCTCTATATTTGTGTCATTCTCATATCATATGCTTACTTTTTTTAACAGGGTAATAAGCAGCCCGAATGGCAATGAAACCCTTGCAAAGAAATATAGAATAAGGCCGAGGTATGGATTTTTACTAGAATTGGAGTCTTGCTGGTCTTCTTTCTTATAAGGCTACACTCTTTTCATTGTCTCGCAAGTACTACTATAAATTATGTTATTTTAGGGGAATTGATGCACCTGAGAGTGCAATGCATATGGAAAAGAAGCCAAGGAAGAATTGGTAAAGCTATGTGAAGGAAAGAGGCTCATGGTTCTTATATATGGCAGTAACGACCGGTATGGTCACTGTTCATTCATTGAATAAAATGAGATGAACAAAAAGTACGAAAAAAGTAAACTAGAGGTCACAATAATGAAATGGTGTACATGTTTTAGTACACATTTACCATTTAAAATAAGTTGATTTCTTTTTGAGTTACTTGCAAGTCATATAATTTGAAATTTAAGCTATTATTTTTGATTTATTAATATCAGTAGCTACAATCTCTCTGACATTTTTGCTTCTCTTTCCAACCTATGTTTCTATCTATTTTATGATTGTAATTACATGTAGAAAACTGTCTCCAAATTTAGTATAATACTATAAATTTTTCCCCATAGAGTGAGTTTAAAATTTGATCCCTTTTTTTGTATTATTAACGTGCAACAAAATCTTGATTATCTAAATTTGTAGCCTTACTTCATAGAATGGCAAACTATTATCTATATATATATAGTGCAAATTCATATTCCTATTGGAAAGTTCATGAGCAATCAGTTGGCCCTATTTTATATACTAATACACCCTATAAAAATTTATTATTACCTCACAATATATATCGTCGTTTGATGTTAACAGAGCTAATGTTCATTATGTTTGCAGGCATATAGTGAGTGTTGTTTTAGCTCTTTGGAATGTAGTGGGAAGTTTCTAAGGTGACGTCCAGTAAGGTAGTGCAAAATTAACCACTAAGCAAAATACATGATGTCGATTGTCTATAAGTATATGAATATATATACACACACACATGCACACACACGTGTTTGTATGTATAACTCTTATACAAATAGTAATTGTAATAGTAGTAGTAACAATAATGTCTTGATAAACTTATTGAACCAGAGAATGTAAAGTTATCATAGAATTATATGTATGAAAATAATAAAAATTATATACGAACTATTATATAATAAATTATATAAGATATATAGATATAATAAATAATTATACGAATTATTATATATATATAATAGATACTTTATTCCATTCCCTATGAATATGAGCTGCATTAACCATGTTCAACTCAGGAATCAAAAGTAGCTATACTTTTGTCTTAAAAATATTAAATATAGTTTCCTTCCCATTAAATTCCATGTGTGGTGACTAAGAAGATTCGATAACTAACATGACAAGTGAGGCATAAGATGAATTTCTTTTTCTGAAAAAATTAATTTTTCTACGTGACTCCACAGTTGGCATGGAAAATTTTATGTGACAATCATTAGCTACATTTGTTTCTTACAAAAAAATCTTAGTTACATTTGCGATCAATACCGAGGCAATGCCTCAGTTAATACTGAGACGTTTGCATCAGTTAACACTAACAGAATGCCTCATACAAACTGAGGCAATCTCCTTGGTCAATACTGAGGTGTTCGCCTCAGTCAAAATTAAGGCTATGCCTTAGTTAAAACTGAGGCTATGCCTTAGTTTCAACTTATTTTTAGTTACATATTTTTAGCTATTGTGTTTCTTAATTTCATATATTATTACATTGATCAAAGGAGGTCATAGATATGACCATGCCAAGGCTTCTAGATTATTTATTCTCTTGCTTTAAACATTAATGTAGTATTTATTTACCACTTTTATTCTAGTTGAATATGCTGCATTCATCGTCTATTAATACTTCATAAACTGATTCCAGTTGTTTTTCTACTACCCTTACAAGCATTACAAAGGACCATTGAGTTTGAAGAAGAGTTGGCTGAGAACTTTGGAGATGAGACTGTAAATTCATGGGACATAGAATTAGGATTTGAACTAGAAGTAACAAATGAAGGGGGAAACAAACCTAACTACAAATTTAAAATCGATAAACTAGTAAGAATATATTTTTAATCGTCATTAATTAAATTCACCCATCCTAGTTATTTGGTTTGGAATAAGTATATTCTGTAAATTAAAAATAGATAAACTAGAAGGACTGAAATGGGCACACAATAGTTTCGCAAAAATATTGAACTAAATATGAGTAAATAATAAAATGAATGTTGGGTGGTTAAGTCTAATATATTGTAGCAATGGGGGTCATGTCAAATAATCCCAATTAACTTTTCATTGATTGTTACAGCCAAACTCTCCTTTAGAGCTGTTGTTATAGCTTACAGCCATAAACTATTAGTCCTAAGTATTTCTTAAGTCATTGTCATACTTCTGTCTTGTTTTGTTTCATTAATTGTAGTAGGATATTATCAATTTATCAATTAAATAACAGTATCATTTAGGACTAATATAGTGGAAATATCAATGCAGATATGTTTCAAATTTTCATGAACTTGTTGACAAATACAAATTGTATGGTTGTGGGTGTATTGCTTTGTGATTTTGCAAATTTGCATAGGGTTGGTTCAGAAATGTACAATGCTTTTGCAAAGGATGTATTGTTGATTTAGTTGAAGAGTAGACTGTAAATGAAGGCTGTTTTTATCCTACTGTTTCAAATATGCATACAAATATAAGTGTAGATATGTCACAAAGATCCATGAATGAATATGCATTTTTGGTTTCATTATTTTGGTACTAGATTATGTAGTAAATGAAGTCCAAGTTCTGTTGCTGTGAACTATAACGAATTTAATGCTTTATTTTTGCAGTCACATCGGAGTAGCAACAACGTCACAAATGGTGGTAATATAAAATTTCAACAGCAGCCTAGAAAGTGAAAATTTTTAGGTTGGCAAAGGAATGTTGTCGCAAAAGCAACAATTGCATCTACCGATCCTACCGCTTTAGTGCATCATGTACCACTAGGAGCAGATGCTTGGAAGGTTTAGGTCGATGCGGTGGTGGATCCCGATGCTCTTCGATTTAGGCCTACTTCAGATATCTATACTATTGGACAAGCGGTTGGGACGCCTATTGCTTGGCATAAGTAATTTATCTCTTTTGATTAGTAAGTATATGTACTTTAACTGGTATACGTTATGGATTTAGTTATGTTTTGTAATGGAGTTATGAATTCATAAATGATGTGAACTTGAATTGTTTTTGTTTTTTTGAATGTGAATGGTTCATGTTGTTTTAAGTATTTGAATAATTGTGATTATTATTAACAGATTATTGGTTTAAGTAATAATATCATGTAATTTATGGTTAATAGTAGTTGTGAAAAGATGAATTATAGTAGTTTGTAGTAGTTGTAAAAATATTTGTTGCAACTGTCATAATTAGGAGCTGTTGTAAAAACAGTTGTTAAAATATTAATTACAATTGCCTTAAACAGTTGTAAAGAAGTCTTTTACAATTGCTAAAAGCAGTTGGAAAAGGTTATATTACAATAGCTACCGGCAGTTGCAAAAGAGTTTATAACAACATGTACTGGCTGTTGCGACAAACTTTAATACAAGTGAAAATAATAGTTGTAAAAAAGTCCTTTACAACTACTAACAACAGTTGTAAAAAGTTTCTTTACAACTGCCAACAACAGTTGTAAAAAGTCTTTTTACAACTGCACCCACAACCGTCTGTGCCGCTTGTAAAACAATCCTGCTCTATTACAATTGTGGATATAAAGACTGGCGGTCGCCGGTTGTAATAGACATATTACAACTGTTTTTGGCAGTTGTGAAAGAGTATTTTTGTTGTAGTGATTCTGTCCCTCCTATTTGTATGGCTTTGACTTGACAATCTGTCAACTTCTCTGCATTAGCTATAAATTGCATAACTACATACCAAGTTTCAGACTTTGACTTTAAGAAAACATCCACACAAATCTTGAATATGCATCTATGAAAGAAATGTAGTATTTGTATCCATAGTCAGTATCAATAGAGGCAGGTCCCCATAGGTCAGTGGCCACAAGCTCAAGAGGTTTTGAATATATAGTTTGAGAGTTTTGAAAAGTGAGCTTGTGGCTCTTACCCATCTGACAATAGGTACATATATAAGGTGTAGACACATTGTCAAAAGTGATTTTATTACTTTTCAATATTTTCTTTACAACTTCAAACTAGGATGACCCAGTTTATAGTGCAACAAATCAAAATTACCCTTACTCAGCTTACTCTGAGTAGATTCAGAGATATTACAATAGTTTTCAACATTATCATTGGTCTTGGAATCAACAAATACAAATTTGTACAGTCCCTTGAAAGCATTACCCTGCAAAAGAATTTTCTTGGTTAATATGTCTTTGACAACACAATAATCAGGGTAGAATTCAAAAAATACATCATTATCTCTAGCAAACTGAGATACACTTATCAAGTTTTTCTTTATTTGAGGAACTCTCAGCAAATTATTAAGATAGAGTTACCTCTTACCTTGTATAACTACATTGCCAGTATGAGTTATTTTGGTTGGTACACCATTACCCATGTGAATACACTGTTTACCTCTGTACTCTTTATTTACAAGGTTCAAATTGCTGAGATTATTTGTAACATGATTTGTTGCTCCTGAGTCTGGGTACCAAACTTCATCATGAATATCATTAGTCTTGGCACTGTCATTGATGCCATCAAAATTGATTTTTGAACTTTCTGACTGGTTTCTGTAATCTTGTTGCATGCTGGTCCGGTTAGCACTTGGTGTAAAGTTTCTCTGATTGCCAGAGTTGCCTTGTTGCCCAGGTATGTAATTCAGATCAAGTCTAAAGTAACACTTATTGGCAGCATGACCATATTTTTCACATATCTAACATCGAAGTCTATTAGCACTACTGTTCCCTCTGCCACTCCTTCCTCTTCCTCTGTTGTTCTAACCACCTCTTTGGAAATTATTGAAAGTATTTCTTCTATCTTGATTTTTCCCTCTGTTATTATTTGCAATATAGTTGACAGAAAAATTAGAAGTCACTGGCTTCTTTTGTTCTATCCTTCCTTCATAAGCAAGGAGGACAGTATGAACATATTAGATGGATGGAGTGGTGTCCCTTGAAGAGATAACTACTACAACTGATTCGTATTCATCATCAAGACCACTTAAGGTGAATAAGACTTGTTCAGTGTCTGAAACACTTTGTCCAGTAGCAGCTAATTGATCACATAAAGTCTTTACTTTGGTTAAGTATTCTCTCATTGGCATTGTTCCCTTCTTTACATTCTGTAATTACTTTCTGTAAAACATGATTCTAGCAATTGACTGAGCACTGAATATTTGTTCAACAGTTGACTAGATTTCATGAGAATTTTTACATCATATCAGTTGGGGCAGTAAACTTGAGCTGATGGAGGACAGTAGCCGAGAACTTAACAAGTTATCTTGTCTATTATATATGATATACTCTCTGTTTGTGATGCTTTTTCCTTCATTGTCTGTAGAGAATTGATCTAGCACAACGTTTATACCAAGAATATAATCTTCCAACCCATATCCTCTTACAACAGTGATAATCTGAAATTTCCAAAGAAGAAATTGGATTCATCCAATTGGCTAGATATTGTTTGATTTTGTAGGGCAATCAAGATTTTGGACAAGTTTTCATTGGTTAGCTACTATGTAGAGGTAGAGGTAGGAAGCAGTGAAGAACTGCTGTTTCCAGAATCACCTTCATTCATGATGATTCAAGATTGAAGAAAAAACAAAAATATAATATTGTAAGGGAATCTTGAATTATGAGAGATGACCAAGAAGCTTAAGATACTCAGGTATGTTACCGAATGTCTTGAAATAATATGGTTTCTGAGAGCTATTTGCATGAAAAACAGCTCAGTGATGAACAAAGCTATATACAGATTTGATAAAGGGAAAATTCAGAGAATTATCAAGAAATTAGAATGATGAATTGACTGATTTCTTGATAATTTCAGTGATGTATTTCAAGGAATAGTAAGCACCCAGAGAATGAATTCTCTAGGCAGGGCTTATCATGATGATTATAAGAAAGTATTACAGTAGTTTGATGTTAAAACAGCAAATGAATACAAAGAGCAATCAAGAAAGCAGGTGATGAAGATCTGATGCTTTTCTTGATATGGTTCAATGATGTATTCAAAATATTGCACAGACAAAAGTAAAGAGGAATATGAGATAAATAAGTAAAAGAAAAAAGACTCCCTCTGTGATGAAAAATACATTGCTGCAAATCTATGATCTGAGAGGAGAGAGCTATACCGATAGACTGTCGTTGGACATTTTTTGGCTCCGATACCATACTGAAGGTAGTGCGGAAATTAAAAGAGAATGAAAATGATTTTATTATCTCTGGATGAATGAATATAGACTTGAACATTTGAAGCTGCTTTTATATACAATGCGGAAGAGATAATTATATTGGGCTAGGACCAATACTAAGCAGGTTTTGATAATGCTACCGCATGCGGTTTTATATGATATAGTATACAGCAGCATTAACACAGATTGTCTAATAACTCCGCTTAGATAATTCGTTCAAATACTCCTTTCGCATTCTTGATATTGTTGTAGATGGAGATGTTTCCCACTTCTTCTACCTCCTGACGCCGCTAAAGTACATTAAATATTGCAGTAGAAGGCAATTTAGTTTTTGTTGCATGAGTGTTGGTCTATCAGTCAGTAGCTTTGTATTAAGCGGCCCACAATAAGTGCATGAGTTTCAATGACATACCTACTGCTAATAAAAAATTCAATGTCTGGGCCTTTTAAATTAGACATAACCTCTTTATGATATCTACAGTATTATGTGTAGTTAGACCTGTCAAACGGGTTGGGTTGGGTCAAAATGGGTTGGGTCGAGTATGACCCAACCACTACAAGGCACACAGTGTATTCCAACGGAGCCTTCCAACGGCCTCCAACGTCATTGACCAACGTCTTCCAACATCTTCCAACGTCCAGTGTTTTCTCGTATATTTTATGAGTTAAAAACTGTAGGACGTTGGTAGACGTTGGCGTTGCTAGACGTTGGCGGTTGTTGAATGACGTTGGAAATCCGCGAGCAAAACAGAAACTCAGCTTCTTCTTCCCCCATTCGGCTGAAACATTCCTCCCCCCCAATTCCCAAATTTGCTCCAATTCCGCCCCCCCTCCCCCGTTGCTTCGACGATCAACGGCTCGTCCTCCGACTCCAAGCCTCCCTCTCGTCATCTCTAACTCCCTAATTTCTCAAGAAAAGGTATAAACCCTAATCCCTATATTTAATTAAATTTGTTAAATTAGTGTATTAAATGTTTGTATTGCCTTATTGTATGTATAATCTAGTTTACTGAGGCATAATTTATGTTATTAACTTATGTATTGCAAGATTATATATATTTAAGTTTGTGTTAACAATAGAATAATGTGCATACAATTAGTTTTAGGTTTGTTTGGAAACGTTAGTTGTTAGTGAGCATACAATTAGTTTATGTATTTTATAAAATTTCAAAAACGATATTTTATATTCATGAAACCCTTAGAGTGTCTTTCGGCCCCGTCTGATAAGTATTGTATATGATCGTTATGTGGATATTCGTTTTTTAACAGAACAGACATCTATATTCATCGTATACAATATTTGTTGGATTTGTCCCTGTATTGGACAAGTTACGAACACAATAACGTAATTAAATCTCGTAAAACATTTCATTTTAAATGGTTCATAGAATTTCGACAGCGCTTCCTTTATGTTTCCTGTGTACACGCAAATGTGTACTGTTCACGGAACTAAAGCGAAGTGCTGCCGAAATTTTGTTGAATCGTTTAAATTGAAATGATTTACGCGATTTAATTACGTTATTGTATTTGTAATGGGAGGTAGGATGACCCATCGACAAAGTGTCAATGATCTATTAATATAAAATTCACCAATAATATTGTTTTAATAAAAAGTCAATTTTTTAAATTTATATCGTACTTTTTAATTATATACGTAGGTAAATGGACAATTATTTTACTGATCGAAGCTGGATGTACAAAAAAAGAAGGGTCGAAAATGGAGGCTCAATAAGTGAACAGTTTAATAACGGTGTTCGCGTATTTATTAATTTCGCTTTAAGTAATAACAGAAACGACGAAGAAATCCGTTGTCCATGTACTAAATGCAAAATGTTAAAGCATTTGATACCAGAAATGGTTAGAGTTCATTTGCGTCAATACGGTTTCGTGCCGAACTATTTGGTTTGAGATCGTCATGGAGAACCGTTAGCATCTAATCATGTACAAGCTGAGGAGGTAGTGTGTACTGAAATTGATACGACGAATCTCGTAGAACATATGGTTGAAGATGCTGCACGGTCAATGTTTCCTGGTCCTCAATTAATTGATGATGATGGTAATGCTGAAGAAGAACCAAATATTGGGGCAAAAAAATATATGATTTATTAGATGCCGCAAAGAAACCCCTTTGGGAAGGCTGCACAAGCGGAACCCAATTATCAGTAACTGCTGAATACATTGCGATGAAATCTAAATACAACTTCACAGAAGCTGGATTTACAGCTGTTGTACAAGCTGCGAAACGGCATATGCCTCCCAATAATTTAATTTGCGAAAATCATTATGAAGTAAAAAAAATGATGTCAGCTTTTGGTTTACCGTATCATAAAATAGATACATGTCTAAACGGTTGCATGCTGTTTTGGAAAGAAGATATCAACCTTAGAAATTGTAAAATATGTAATCAGGAAAGGTACAAATCAAGAAAGAAAAAAGGAAAGGAAGTCCCATATAAACGTATGCATTATTTACCAATTACTCCTAGACTTCAAAGGTTATATGCATCTTCTGTAACCGCGCAACATATGAGATGGCATAGTGTTAGAACACAGGAAGAAGGTACGTTAACACACCCAGCGATGGGGAAGCATGGAAGCATTTTGACCACAAATATCCTGATTTTGCATCCGAGAGTCGTAATGTTCGACTTGGTTTATGTACGGATGGATTTTCACCATTTTCTCAGTTTGCTTCTAAATATTCGTCATGGCTTATAATTGTCACACCTTATAATTTACCTTCATGGATGTGTATGAAAACTCCATATATGTTTCTCACAGTTGTCGTCCCTGGTCCTAATGATCCGACACAAGGAATCGATGTTTATTTACAACATTTGATTGAAGAATTAAAAACACTGTGGTACGAAGGAGTAGAAACATATGATATTTCCAAAAAAAAAACTTTCGCATGTATGCTTCTTTGATGTGGACAATCAGCGATTTTCCTGCTTATGCAATGCTTTGAGGTTGGAGTACGGCTGGTCGTCTAGCTTGTCCGTACTACATGGAAGATACACGAGCATTTTCTTTACCTCATGGAAAGAAAATCTCATGATTTGACTGTCATCGATGTTTTCTTCATATTAATCATCCTTTTAGAAGAGATAAGAAAAACTTTACAGCTAATAGACATGAAACTTTGAGACCACCTACAGTTTGGTCAAGCGAAGATATTTATGAACTTGTAAAGGATTATCCAAAGATACATGAAACCGGAGAACAAATTGAAATTCAAGGTAAATCATTGATTTATAACTGGTGCAAACAAAGCATATTTTGGGAGTTGCCTTATTGGAAAAATCTCCTGATTCGTCATAATATTAACGTGATGCATAATGAGAAAAATGTGTTTGATAATGTTTTTAGTACAATTTTGAATGTCAAGGGGAAGACGAAAGATAATTTGAAATCAAGACGTGATATCGAAGTAATATGTAATCGTCCTGAGCTTCATATAAAGCCAAATGACACAAAAAAGCCAAAAGCTTGCTATGAGTTAGACAATAATCAAGTTAAAGTACTTTTAAAATGGGTGGAAGGACTAAGATTCCCGGATGGTATATCTTCTAATATTCGTAGATGTGTCGACTATAAGAACAATAAACTTAGCGGGATGAAAAGTCATGATTGTCATGTTATGATGGAAAATTTATTACCCGTCGCTTTTAAAGAACTGTTGCCCGTAAAAGTTTGGACTGTTGTAACAGAACTTAGTCTTTTTTATAAAGAGATTTGTTCTACTACATTAAAAGTTGATCGTCTACGTAAACTTGAGGAAGAAATCCCGATATTGCTCTGCAAAATGGAAAAAGTATTTCCTCCAGGTTTTTTCAATATTATGGAACATTTACCTATTCATCTTCCATTAGAAGCACGTCTTCGAGGGCCTGTGCAATATGGATGGATGTATCCATTTGAAAGGTATTTAAATCATCTAAAAAAAGTGAGACAGAAAGCTCGAGTTGAAGGTTCGATTTGCAAATCATACATCGAAGAAGAAGCTTCGTTTTTTTTCTCTCATTATTTTAGTGACCATGTGAACATATCATTTGAAAGTGCTACGCGTAATGATGAAGGCATTGATCAAGATGATTGTCAAACGACCTTATCAATTTTTAAAAAACAAGGTCGGCCTGCTGGTGCTTGTGTGGAAGTATGGTTGGATGATAGAGATTATCATGTTGCACACACATATGTTCTTCTCAACTATGCCGAAGTTGAACCGTTTGTTAGGTAATTTACTTATATATATATATATATATATATCATCAACACATGTGTATACACAAATATATGCACACACGTGTATCTTAATCATAATGCAACATTTGTTATATAATTGCAGTATTTACGAATCACAACATCCTAACGGCGATATCGGCAAAGAATTCGCTTCTTGGTTTTCTAAGTACGTTTTTGATACAACAAATTGTGTTGTAGACGAAGGATTGAAACATTTAGCTATGGGACCAAAAAGGAAAGTGAAGATCTATCCAATATTCTTTGTCAATGGATATAAATTTAATACCAAAGACTACGGTGCCAAAAAATTAACTAACAATACTGGTGTATTTGTTAAAGGTAGTGATGATCCAAATGATCATATACATGATTTTTATGGCGTGCTAAACCAGGTGTTGCAATTGACGTATTTCACACGACCCGCGGAAGAAGTATTTTTGTTTAAATGCAACTGGTTCAGCAACGTTCCAGGTTCTGGAATCAACGTGCACCCAAAATATAATCTTATAGAAATAAAACATACTTCGCGTTATTATAAATACGATCCTTTTGTACTTACCAAACAGGCTCTTCAAGTTTATTATGCTTTTTACCCATCTCTAAGAAGAGATAAAATAGATTGATCGGCCGTTTTTAAAACAAAGGCATGGTTTACATTTGATGGACGGAATATTCCCGAAGAACAAGCTTACCAAGCAGATATCGAGGAAAATAGAGGAATAATAATAACCGACGATCAAACAGATTTTGGACCTCTAAACGATGAATCAAATGCATTAATTGAAGCATTTGAGAGTACAGAGGAACAAAATATAGAGTGCGAAACAGAGTCTGAATCCGAAAATGACGAGGACTGATCAACTATCTACATTTTGAGAAGGTAAATCCGAAAATATATGGTATGCTAATATATGATATGTATCACATCTCGTTTTTATGTTACGCCATACTGTATGTTTTACATATAGTCATTTTATTTTCTGTTATAATGTTTGTTTGTAACATGTATTATATAGGTATGTCGTCACGTAGACGTACCAGTGGACATTCTGGGTCTCCCTCTTCCTCACAGAGAGGGCATGCTCGTCCGGACGGTGGTGATGGCGGTGGTCCATCACAGGAGCTACGGCGTCCTATGGTGTGGCTAAAGCCAAAAGCAGATCAAAGGTAAGTATTAAATTTCAAAATTAAATTTCATTTTCGTACAATCTACTCTGAAAATATATAGTAGTCATGAAATATTACATGTTGTTTCTCTGTTTGAACACAGTGGTTTCTCTTTGGAACCGACTCAAGTAGTTCTATCTATATCTCGACGGGCGTACATGGGTCGTATGACCGAATGTTGGCCTAAGTGGACATTGATTCCAGATAATGTTAAAGAGACTATTTGGCAGGATTTTTTGGTATGCCACTTTATATATTAGGAACATGTTATATCAATTCATGTTTACATTATTTACAAAAGCTGTATAACTCTTATTTTGTCAAACTTGCAGGCGGAAGTGGACCTTCAGGACGCTGATATTTCAGTCGTATATCGCCACTGGTGCAGCAAAGTCACAAAGAACTACCAGGAAACAGTAAACAGCTTTAAAACAGCGGGAAAGAAGCCTCAGTGGATGAGCGCAGCTGTGTGGGATGATTTTGTGAAATGGTGGGGAAACGAGGAGTTTCAGGTAAATTTATCATATGTTTAATTTAAATTCTTCTACGCAAATACTAACTAGAAATGTTAAACAATTTTTGTTTTTAAATTAAATTTACAGAGGCAGTCGGAGAGGAACTCAGCCAATAGGAGCAAGAACCCTGTCATACATCGTGGTGGTTCCAAGTCATTTCAGCATCACCGAGAGGACTTGGTATATTTATTAATTACGATAATAATTTAAAGATTTTAAGTTCTAAGTTGTAGATAATGTAACAATATATATATATATAATATATATGTAAATGGACATATTTCAGGAGAGACAGCGTGGTGGTGCTTCTGTGAGTTACTGGGATGTTTTCATGCATACTCATGCGTTAAGCCAGGTCGACGAAGCAGGCACCGTTTCATAGTCCTGGGATCACGATGCCAAAGCGCAGTCCGCATATGTAAGTAACATAACGACTTAACACTTATATAAGTTAATTAAAATAATGTTATCTAAATTCAACTTATTTTGCATAACAGCAAAAGTTTCAGCAAGCACGGACTTCCATTCTCGAGGGCTCTGGGCGCGACGAGTTGACCGCCGATGAGAAGGACGCTATTTTTGAGTCTTTCATGGATCCAACGGCACATGGCAGACGCTATGGTTTTGGGAATCAATCGGTAATAACTTTAACTTAAATTTTAAAATAATTATTCTGAACCAACTGTTGCACATTGTGATGGATTATAGTAAACACGAATTACAATTAATAAACACTGATAATTTAAATTTTATTTACAGGCTAAGACGGCTCAGATTGAGTATCAGAGGGCTCAAGATAAGGAGGAGATTGCACAGCTCAGAGCCCAGGTCGCCGCGCTCGAGGAACGCAATATCTGCACCGAAGCCAAGACGGAGGAGCTGAATAGGCGTCTTACGGAGTTTATGGAGCAATACGGCTGGTTTCCGTCTTCTAGTGGTTCTGGAGGAGAGTGATTTCAGGTATGATTTGATTTGTTTTGCTATGGACATGTATATTTGGAGAGTGTGAGGATTTGATACATTCTGATGTTTTGGATGTTGGTTTGGATGTGATTTTTGAGATGTTGACGTAGTAGTTTGGATATTGTTGGATTGGACGTTTTGTTGGGTGTTGATGTTGGATGGTTTATGTTGTTTATATTGATTTGTATTGTGTATATTGATTAGTATATATGCTTATTACTTGGATTTACTATTATGATTGATTATATGTGAGATATGCTGTTGTATATGTGCTCGAAATTGAGCTTTTATGAGATATACGATGTTGGAGGTGGCTGGAACCATGCATTGTTGGTTCTGTAAAAAAAACACCCAGATTTCCAAAGTCTTCCAACGGTTTACCGGCACATTTATTCCAACGTCTTACAACGTCCTCCATCGGATCTTCCAACATCTTCCAACGTCTATTTGGTCAACATCTTCTTCCACGTGGACAACCTGAACGTTGAAAGACGTTGGTATATGGGTGTTGGGCCCGTTGGTAGACGTTGGACGCCGTTGAAATGTATATCAACGGCGTTTCCAACGTCCATCAACGGCTTTCCAACGGCCTCCAACGTTTGGCCGCCTTTGGAATGCAGTGTGTGTCTTGTAGTGAACCCATTTATGGCCCATTCTTTTTTATCCATTTATGACCCAACCCATTTATAACCAAACCCACTTAATAAGCGGGTTACCCATTTAACCCATTTAAAGATTTAATTTTAATTTGACTAATAAAAAACAAATAAATATAAAACAATTCTAATTCTAATTTTTATGTTTTGAGTTCCGATAAAAATTTAAAATTTTAATTCTAATTTTCATCAAAATTCAAATATGGGGATGCGGTAGCTTATTATTTTCTAAGTACAACTGTCCATTCCCTTGGAGAACCACAGTGTGCGTTCACACGATAAAGTATCTGAGTGTTCCATACTGTCCGTAATTTAGGTGCGAGTTAATCGATCGAAGTCCCGCCTGATTCTGAGTTAGAACGAAGGAGTTATTGCAGTCTGAACAAAAAAAATAGCGGCTTCTGCACTAGGCAGAGTTCATATATATGGATGTGGTAACATATTATTTTCTAAGTACAACTATCGGTCCCCTTGGAGAACTACAGTGTACGTTCACACGATAAAGTATCTGAGTGTTCCATACTGTCCGTAATTTAGGTGCGAGTTAATCGGTCGAAGTCTCGTCTGATTCTGAGTTAGAACGAAGGAGTTATTGTAGTCCGAACAAGACAGTTTCCTAAGAGAACTACCGTGTGCGTTCACACGATGAAGTATCCGAGTGTTCCATACTGTCTGTAATTTAGGTGGGAGTTCATCGGTCGAAGTCTCGCCTGATTCCGAGTTAGAACGAAGAAGTTATTGCAGTCTGAACAAAAAAATAGCGGCTTCTGCACTGGGCAGAATTCAAATATGGGGATGCGGTAGTCTGTTATTTTCTAAGTACAACTGTCAGTCTCCATGAAAAACTATAATGTATGTTCAAAATTCTTGTTTTTCAAATTTATATTAAAATTTAATATTTTTAATAAATGAGTCAATGAGTTATCCAATTATAACCTTTTTAAAAATGGATCAACCCAACTCATAATCCATTTAATAATATTCATAAATGGATTGACCCAACTCATTTATAAGTTGGGTAAATGAGTTGGATTAATGGGTTGTATCATATTTTGACAGGTCTATGTGTAGTGTTGAATGTGTTTGTGCAAGTTATCATGTCTCCTCTTCTGGCTTCCCTTTCTCGGTCCCAATTGTGCATTATTTGGAAATGACTTTGTTGCAAATTCTACTCAAATGGTTAAATGTGTTGAGTAGTTCACTCAAAAAATTTAAAAATTAATTGAACTGACATATCGTTCCTTGAATTTTTATATCATACTATTTACTTAAATGTTTTCCATTACCAGCTACGACGCCTACGTGGGTTCTGAAAATTTTGACTGTATTGCATCATGCCTCATTGATTTGACCATTCTAAGTTGCATGGACCCATTTGAGGAGTCCTTATTTGTGACTGGTGTGTCATTGTCAACAACTGTAGTATGCTGACCTGTAGGTTTACACTGCAACTAAAAGTTAGCATAGATGCCAAATATATAAATCGCGCCTAAGGCACTTAAATAGAAGAGGGAAACTCTCAAAGATGTTCCAAACTTATATTTTGTACCTGAGATAGAATATTAGCGTTTGCCTAGTTAGCAATTGATCGCTTAAAAATGTACAGTGAAAAATGAAAATAAAAGGTCGAGACTCTAAATGATATAATGTAAGCAAAAATCTATATTTTTAAATTCGGTATGCACAATGATACAAATTTCATTATGATATCCATCCATGGGCATAATGCAGGTACTTATTGTTTCCCATAATAGCTAAAATGATGCCACTGTTAGAATCTATTTGAAGATGTAAAACCATGGAGACTACCAAACAAAATGGAACGGAGTTCTTAAAAATTATGGGTAACAAAAAACATCTTAACGTCATTTGAGTTGAAATCAATATATACAGGTAACTCAAAGATATAAATTTCCTTCTTAGAACGCCCTTGTATATGTCAATCAACTTTACTTATGTGTGATGATCACTCATACCTGTGTATCTTAGTTATTCAAGCTCTAACTATGACTGGTCGGCTAATATCTTTAGCATCAAAAAGACAGTCAAGTGGAAACATTAATTAGTTACCTTGACGTGTTACCATTAATTTCTTCTCTGCAGTCCTGTTGGTTCATTGTTTACATGTGAGCATGTAGTGCACGTTCACAACTATTGATAATTACATGAAATTCCAAAGTGAGGTTGTAGCAAGCAAAAAAAATTCAACATTTTTGTGGTGTGTTAATATGAATTTATGCAAACATATATCTCAACCAAAGTAATGTCATCTTGTATATTCAGTTGTAATGACCACAAAAACAAATATCTACCACCAGAAAACATGTTTCAAATAGGAAGAATTAATTTAAAGGACAAAAATTTGTATATTTTTAGCCCTAGGGACACGATCTCAGTATTTTAACTACAAAGACAAACATTCTTATAAAAATTAATCATAAAGACAAACATTCTTCCAAAATTATTAACAAGGACAAACGTTCTTCCAAAACTGCTATCGAACTAAAAACTGAACTACAAACTGATATCTAAAAACTGCTATCAATAACTAAAAACTGATACCTAACAAAAGTTGTCCTTCATGCTAAAATACTGAAGGTCTGTCCTTAAGGCTAAAACGCTGAGAAATTTTGTCATTGACAATAATTCCCTGTTTCAAATATTCACTAGATGCATGCAAAAGGAGAACATAAAATTATGCAGCGTTTCATATAATTCTATACTGTAAGCACCAGATTGGATAGATAATCGAAAGAGGGAAAGTATAACTACCTGGTCAAATATACTTCCATGAAAAAAGCATTCCATTGATTGTTCCATCCAAAGTAGAACTTGTTGCAAAATTTAAACATGTGGACCATACATGTAAAATAAAATGTATTGTGTTATTTTGATGTTAAATATAATTGAAGTGATCAAATTATGAATTAAAATTAAAAAGCTTAAAGATATTATTATCATGTTATTAATTTGTAGACAACATGACAAATCTAGTTTATTTAAGGGTCAAATTAAAAAATGTCAACCTTATAAATAAGAGGTTATGATCTCAAATTACATAAGCTTTAAAAGATCAGATCCAACTCTTATCCTTTAGATCTGTCCTTTTCTTTTAGTCAGTTTATGTCAACATGGAAAACCAAACCAAAATTACTTTTTCAATCAACAAATATGGATTTAGATATGTCTTTCGCTAATTCATTAACTTTTTTTGGATTTCTTCTCAATCAAATTAATATGGATCATCTATTTGGATCTAGAGTTTAAGATTCGGTACATTTGAAAACGTCTACAACAATATATATATATAAGTTAATTTAAATTTCAAATATTTTTTTGATGTCTCTTTGCAAACTAATTTTAATATCTTACATTCCAAGTGAGCTAATTAAAATAACATATCACCAAAGTAACATCTCTTATTTTAATTGTTCATGAAAATGTTTGATAGTTGTGTGTATTTATTCATACGGATATTAACCGGCCTAATGGAACACAAATGTTTGATCGAATCATCTACACATGTGTGATGACAAAAATGTGACAATTATAAGGTTTTACAAGTGAATAACTAATCGGCTCAAAGGAAGATTGTTATTTGAATTTATTGTTAGTGTTTGATCATTACAATAAAAATACCACTTATAGTTAATATTACTGTCCAAAGATTTGATATTAATGTTGTGGTAGGTATCTTGAGAAGAGACATACCAATTATTTGAATTTACTATGCCTGATATTTGGATATGAGCATATACAATCAATCTTTATTTTTTGTTCAATTTTCAACTAATTTGACTAGCGTCTATCAATTTTAATAATGTTCTCATCTGGTTGGGGATTAACTCTAAGAATTAGTAAGAGAACATATTGTTTTTTTATTGACTGCGTGGATCTAGCTATTGCAATTAGAAGGATCATAACCATCTCTATTACAGTTGAATGTTATTATAATATTATGAATAAAATTGTGGGGTGGGATAATTCAAACAACAAGAATTAAAGGATCATAAGGTAAAATATTTCAATAGCTTTCAATGATGCGGTATCTATAGGGATAACCAACATTAAGGAGTTCTTTACTAAGAACGAAAAGCATTTTGTCAAAATGATAAGAGAAAACAAGCACGCTTTGTAGTGCTTGATTTTATAGAGTCAAAATAAAGGAAACATAAATGAGTGCTATATGGAAAATATTGGTTCAAAAGTTAAAGACACTCAAGTTATTGTTTTTTTTGTACTCTCTTTATTCATGTATAATCATTTTAAGATTATTATTAATTATTATTATTATTTTTAAGAATAAAATGACCTCTTATTGAGCTTATTTCGCATTGTAGGAAGAAGCAAAGAGATTGAAGCATAATAAAATAGAAAGTATTTATTTAACGTACATTGTAAATAAATGTATAAATAAGGATAAAGAAGTCGCTAAGAATCTAAAAGAAAAGAAATAACATGAAAATATATTTATAGTTATTTCTTTAATTGGATATATAGACATATAAAGTAAAGTATACTAGATATTTTTAATTTATTATTGAGATTTCTGTTATATTGTTTAGATTTATTTGATATTTTTGTTATGCTATTATTAGACAAATTTCGATTTTCTATTTCTAATATGAACAAACTGTAATCTATATCTTGCGAATAATATAAACCCTAAGATCTAGAATTACATGATTATCACATATGTAATGAATTAATAAAACATACCTCCAGACATCTTGTATACGAATCAGCAATGGTTGTTGTCGAAGGCTGTATCAATGGATAAAGGAGAATAGTTTCTCTCTCTTTTCCTATATTTTCTTTATGTGTTTTCTTATATCCTTTGTGATGGGCAAAGGTTAATATTTATAGGCAGAGAGATGACCAAATTTCCAGATTTGTAGACTTAATCTTGATCGTCCATCAAGATCAAGATGAGAGAAATTAACGCTCTAGATTATAACCGTTTTATTTATTAGCATATTAATAGGAAAACCCTTTAGATTCTATTGACCACATAATGAGGAAGGAAACGTTTGAGGAAGGAAACAGTCCATTAATGTACCACATAATGAAGAAGGAAACGTTTCGCATTAATTTCCTTACAAAACGGTCAAATTTCCTTACAGTCTCCCACTTGGTCAATAGTAAAATCCATTAATGTTTTCGTATTAAGGTCATAAGACGCGCATGATATGCTAAACTTTTCTTTAGTCAGTTATCATAAGTGTCTTGGCAAATCTAGTGGTCAATGGAAGTCATGACGTGTACACGTTATTTTGCAATATGCTTACTTCCATGTACTATGACATTGACAACTTTCATAACTAGACCGTAAATGAGCATAACTTAATGGTCACATAATGTCTTGAAGCAAAAGACTGTTTCTGTTATCATTTATCTAAATGTAAATGTGTATACATTAGAAAATAGAAATAAAAGATGTCTAAATTATTAAGAGCTCAATAATTGTTATGTCTAGATAAGTACAAAATAATTGGCATAATAAAAAGATAATTAGGAACTATCTCCAAGACCCATGCTATCAGTATGTCTCTGAAAGGTCTTTAGAGGTAGTCCTTTCGTGAATATGTCTGCCACTTCTAAGTCTGTACTTATTGATTCAACAATAATTTTCTTTAGTTTAACATCTTGCTTCAGTAGTAGGTATTTAAGGTCCATGTGTTTGTAACCTTTGGTTATCCTATCATGCTTGGAGAAAAAGGTTGCAGCTTCATTGTCTAGACAGTTAGTGGCTTAGAGATAAAACTTAAAGTGCCAAATTGTGAGACAAAATTATGCAGCCATGTTCCCTGAATTGAAGCCTCATAACATGCTACGTATTCAGCCATCATGGTGGATCCGAAAAGCATCTCAGATTTCTGGCTTCTCCATGATATTGCACCTCCACATAAGAGGTACACATAGCCAAGAGTGCAGACCCTAGTGTCAGGACATCCAGCAAGGTCTGAATCAGAATAACCAGTTACCTGTAGGTAACTTGATTTTCTATAGGTGAGCATGTAATTCCTTGTTCCCTTTAGGTATCTCAGTACCTTCTTTGCAGCTTTCCAATGAGCGATTCCTGGGTTACTTTGAAATCTACCCAGCATACCAACTGCATGACTGATATCAGGTCTTATACAGACCTGTGAATACATCAAGCTCCTACAAGAGATGCATAAGGATATTTGGTCATTTCTTCTCGTTCCATAGGAGTCTTTGGGCACTTCTCAAGAACAAGTTTGTCTCCTTTCTGCAGTGGGACAGGACTAGAGGAACAATTCGTCATGCCAAATCTCTCAAGAATTTTATCAATATATGCTTTTGAGACAATCCTAGAATTCCTTATGATCTATCACGGAATATTTCTATTCCCATCACATAGGAAGCCTCACCCATATCTTTCATTTCAAAGTTCGTTGAGAGATAATCCTTAGTTTCATGTAATAAACCAAGGTCGCTGCTAGCTAATAATATGTCATCAACATACAGAATCAAAATTATAAACTTGCTCCCACTGAACTTGAGGTATATACAAGGGTCAACTATGTTTTCTGTGAAATCGAAAGCGGTAATGATTTCATGAAACTTTAGATACCATTGTCTAGAAGCTTGTTTCAGTCCATACATTGATTTCTTAAGTTTGCAGACCATGTCTTCCTGTCCTTCAATTATGAAGCCTTCAGGTTGACGCATGTAGACTTCTTCTTCCAAGTCTCCGTTTAGAAAGGCTGTTTTTACATCCATTTGATGTAACTCGAGATCATAATGAGCTACTAATGCCATGATAATTCTAAGAGAATCTTTCCTGGAAACAGGAGCAAAATTTTCATTATAGTCAATGCCTTCTTTCTGATTAAAACCTTTGAAAACAAGTCTAGCTTTATATCGTTCAATTTTACCATTGCAGTCACGTTTGGTCTTGAAGACCCACTTACAACCGACTGCTTTATGTCCTTGCGGTAATTGAACGATTTCCCAAACTTGATTATTATCCATAGATTTTAGGTCATCGTTCATGGCATCAATCCATTTAATAGAATTAACATCCTTAATGGCTTGTGAATAAGAAAATGGGTCTGTAGTTCCTTCAGATTCTATTAGATGAAGCATATAATCATCAGGAATAGCTGATCTTCTTTGTCTTTGAGATCTTCTTAATGCTAGTTCCTGTGGTACTTCATCAACATTATGATTGGTGATAATTTCATTATGGATTTGTTGATCATTTATTGGGTTTTCCTCATTGTGAACAGGTTCAACAATGGGATGATTCCCAATATCTTTCGAAATAGAGGGTAAGATAATGGGTACCCTTATTTCATGAATGACCAATTCTTGTTGTTTTGTACTCCCACTGATTTCACCATTCTCATAGAATTTGGCATTGCCGGTTTCAACAATTTTTGTACTATGGTTAGGACAATAAAATCTATATCCTTTAGATTTTTCTGGGTAACCTATAAAGTAACCACTGACTGTCTTAAAATCCAATTTCTTTTCATTTGGATTGTACAGTCTAGCTTCAACTGGGCAACCCCAAATTTGGAGATGTCTTAAACTAGGTTTCCATCCTTTCCAAAGTTCAAAAGGAGTCTTTGGAACGGTCTTACTTGGAACTCTATTTAAGATGTAGACAGCTGTTCGTAATGCATCCATCCATAATGATATAGGTAAATTTGCATGACTCATCATGGATCTAACCATTTCCATGTATGTACGATTTCGCCTTTCAGCTACACCATTCTGCCATGGAGATCCAGGCATTGTGTATTGTGCAACAATTCCAAGTTTTTGAAGAAGTCTAGAAAAAGGTCCAGGATGTTGTCCCGTTTCATCATACCTTCCATAGAATTCACCACCCCTGTCTGACCTAATGATTTTCACTTTTCTTTCTAATTGCCTTTCGACTTCAGTAATGAACACTTGTACAGCATCCACTGATTGAGATTTTTCATGCAACAGATAAAGATAGCAATAACGTGAAAAATCATCGATAAAAGTGATGAAGTATTTCTCTCCTCCAAAAGTTGGAACATCAAAAGGTCCACAAATATCTGTATGTATTATTTCAAGAAGTTGTGTACTTCTTGTGGCTCCTTTCTTTGTGTTTTTTGTTGTTTTTCCTTTAATACAATCAACACATGCTGTAATGTTAGCGAAGTCTAGATCCGGTAGGACACCATCTTTCACTAACCTCTTGATTCTTTCACTGGATATATGACCCAGTTTTTTATGCCACAAGAAGTAAGAGTCATTCTTGGATGACTTTCTTTTAGTTTCTTTTCCATGAAGGGTGAGTTGGATTTCAGCATTTTGTTTAAGATGAAGTTTATAAAGTCCATCAATTAATATTCCAGAACCAATAAGACTAGAATTTTTAAATAAACTAAAATTTCCATTTCCAACTTCAAAAGAATATCCAAATTTATCAAGTACACTTACAGAAATCAAATTACGGGAAATAGACGGAACATAAAGAGTTTGACATAAATCTAACTGATAACCGCTATCTAAAATAAGACGAAAAGTTCCAATAGCTTCAACTGGAGCTTTATCTTTGTTCCCCATGAAAATGAAATTCTCACTTGGGTTTGTGGTTTGGATCGTAATGAATCCCTGCACAGAATTCGAAACATGAACGTTAGTAGCAGTATCAATCCACCAAGTAGAAGAAGGTACATTAGTAAGATTTGATTCGAAATGACTTACGAAACCAATTGGGTTACCTTTCTTTTCGAACCATGCTTTGCGCTTAATGCAATCTGCCTGGAAGTATCCAGGTTTCTTGCAGAATTTGCAGACGTCATCCTTCTTTTTCTTCTTGGATGGTTGAGTGGCATCATCAGATTTGGGTGGTGCTCTTTTATGCTGTGAGTTATTCTTTTTGCCAGCTTGTTTTCCAACCCCTTGAGTGAAATAAGCAACTTTAATGCATTGCGAGCCTTGCCTAGACTCCTCTTGAACCAGTTTGTTAGTCAATTCATTTAGACTTCACTTTTCCGTAATAGTGTTGTAATGAATTTTGAATGGTTCATACTGAGGAGGTAAGCTAGTGAGAATGAATTGGACGAGAAAAGCATCGTCCATAACCAATCCCAAGTTCTTAAGTTTGGCAGCAAGGTTAATCATTTCAATGACATGAGCGCTCATTGAGCGAGAACCATCAAACTTCATGGTTACAAGATCTGCCATAAGTTTCCCAGCAAGGGATTTGTCTGCAGTCTTGAATCGATTTTCAATGGATTGTAAATATTCTTTTGCGCTTTCTGTTTTTGGTAGAGAGGTTTTGATGTTGGTATCAATCACCATTCGCATAAACATCATGTTGAGCCTATTAGATCGTTCCCAATCATCATGGAGTTTGTTTTTCTCAGGCGTACTTGTGTCAGTAAGTGGGGCTGGCTTTTCCTTAAGGAGAGCCATGTCCAGTTCAAGTATGCCTAAAGAAAACTCAACTTGCTCTTTACATTCTGAGTAGTTGGTTCCATTGAGTTTGACGATAGACGTAGCGTACGAATTAAGGTTTGAGGGCATTGCAACTGCAGATATAAAAGAAATGTAGGCTTCTTTATTAGAATAAAACACAACATGTCATAATAAGAGGTTAGGTTTAGCGCCTCCTATGGGTAGGCAGTAGAACCATACTCATGAAAGAATAATAAACATTAATTTTTCATGCGTTATTGTGCAAGCAGCAACCGCCTGTGGACGGGACTGCATGCATCAGACCAGAGGAAACAAGGAAATTAAGTGCAGAAGCGAAAACCAAAACAAGAGAGAAAAGAGATAAACATTAATGTTTTTTTTTGCATAAACTTTTGTCATTCTTTCAAGTAATCCACAGAAAGGATAATAAATGTCTAGTAACTCCAAGTAAATTCCATATATGAATTTAACATATAAATAATTATTTTGCAAATCATATATAGACAATTATCTTGCAAGTTCCAAGTCATGAATTTAATGTCAAACTAGAAAACAATTGTTTTCAATATGTATACTTTTTGAAAAGTATTCGCATACAATAAGTTGTTCCATATTATACAGTAGGTCAAATATTAAAGTAGAAAATTAACTTTTGCGGAAATATGAACTTTCCGAATCCAGATCTAAGAATACAGTAAATTGAACAATATTGATAATCATGATTACTGTAGGAACTTAAATAATATGAATATTAAACTTGAATCATATTAATATTAATAATCATTATCATTATCATAGTAAAATTACAAAAATCATATCATAGATCTATGGTAGTTTCGTTTTATATATTGATGGATAATCATGAATTCTAAAATAGGCTCTGATACCACATGTAATCTATATCTTGCGAATAATATAAACCCTAAGATCAAGAATTACATGATTATCACATATGTAATGAATTAATAAAACATACCTCCAGACATCTTGTATATGAATCAGCAATGGTTGTTGTCGAAGGTTGTATCAATGGATAAAGGAGAATAGTTTCTCTCTTTTCCTATATTTTCTTTATGTGTTTTCTTATATCCTTTGTGATGGGCAAAGGTTAATATTTATAGGCAGAGAGAGGACCAAATTTCCAGATTTGTAGACTTAATCTTGATCGTCCATCAAGATCAAGATGAGAGAAATTAACGCTCTAGATTATAACCGTTTTATTTATTAGCATATTAATAGGAAAACCCTTTAGATTCTATTGACCACATAATGAGGAAGGAAACGTTTGAGGAAGGAAACGATCCATTAATGTACCACATAATGAAGAAGGAAACGTTTCACATTAATTTTCTTACAAAATAGTCAAATTTCCTTACACAAACTAGTTTATTATTGCTCATTTAAAAATAATAAGGTTGATTTATGAATAAATTCAAACATTGTTGGAATTAAAACTCCTAATGTTTAAAATATAGCTTATTTCTATTTATGCTAAATACATTTTATAACGAAGTCTCAAATTTTGATTTGGTGATTAATATGATTATTTGTTTCATCTTATTAAATAATTCTAGATTGAGGCATTAAAGATAGCAAATACTAAGTGATATTCTAAGCGACTTAAAAGCTACAAGTTTTGTGAATGCACACTAAGGAAAATTTTTAAGATGGGAAATGCTACAATTTTTGAGGATACTGCGTTTGGAGGGAAAAATAAATTATATGTATTATTGTCTTTAAGGAGAATCATTATCTTCGATTCAGCTATAGTTACTTCTTCAGATAATGTACAGGATTTGTTTTCTTTCATTAACAAGAAGTAAATTAAGAATCATAATGAGACAACGTTAAAATTTTTTTTAAGGTATGTATCATTGTCTTTAAGGAGAATCATTATCTTTGATTCAACTACAGTTACTTCATCGAATAATGTATAGAATTTGTTTCCTTTCATTAACAAGAAGTAAATTAAGAACTATAATAAGACAATGTCAAACAAAATTTTCTTCAAGTTAAGGTTACTGTTTCAAGGAAACGAACTCAACAACCTCAAAGTGCAAGGTCACTAAGAAATTCCACTTGAAAGGGAAGAAATACTATTCTGGATGACTATATAGTATTTCTCAATAAAGATAAATAATGGATTGGTGAAGATGATTCTGTGGACTTACATCAATCCATGTAAGGTACTAATTTGAAATGTGGATTTAAGGTATGTATATATAGTGTAAACCTATAAGGACAATAAAGTTTGAGATTTTCCCCCCTAACTTAAATAGTAAGATCATTAGTTATGAATAACTATTCAAAACCAAAAGGGATCAAGTAGGTAATATGGAGAGGTATAGGGCTCTTTTATAGAAAAGACTATTCTTAAAAGGAAAATAAATTTTTTAAAAGAAATTTTCTCTTTGGTTTTAGTGAAACTCTTTAGAATCACTTTGGGATTTGTTGCATATTGTAATTTTGAGCAATATCCAATGGATATTAAAGTCATGTTTTTCAATGGAGATACTGATGAAACAACTAAAGGAAACCACTTATGTTTTACTCTTTTGTATTAGGGATTCAAATACACCATTATTATTCATGTGGTGGTATTTGGATTATCACACAAGAGCTAGACATATAAGTGCTTAAAAGGGTTTGGTATGTAAACTGTGAATCAGTTGGTTCTCTTTTGCGAAAAGAGACAAATGATGTCTTATATAGTAATATAAGAACGTCCTTAAAACTAAAGAAATGCAAAAGATTCCTCGTGCATTTGTGTTGTGGAGCCTAATGCATGCTAAGGCATATACACATATGGATATTGCATGTATTATTTGGCAGATATCTTACCGACATTGAAAGTGGATCAATGATTAGTAACCAAAATGATTACGAGATATCTTTAAGGAACAAAAGATTATATGCTCATAGATAAAAGATCAGATTGGTTGGAGATCATAAAACATTACGATCCGAATATTTTAGATACCAAAAGTATAAAAGATCCACTTTAGGTAATAATATTTTTTTCGGTGGAGCTATATAAGAAAAGTTGTTATACAGACACTTATAGCCTTCTCTATTTTGGAACCAACATTTATTTTCTGTTATGAGACATCCATCGATGGAAAATAATTGCAAAATTTTATCACAAAGTTATGGAGTATAAAGAAAGGAATTGAAAGACCACTAAAGTAATACTATGACAATAAACAACCTATTATTTTTCAATAAGGGGAAAGTGCAAAATAAATTGTAATTTATAGAGCATATTGTGACAAACTCTATTAGGGTGGATCCACTAACAAAAGGATGATCACTCAAGTCTTTCATGATCATATTATTCAATTGGTGTAACTTTTACGTAAGGATATTTTTGTTCAGAGGGAGTTTATTTGGCATAGTCATATGACACATTGCTTTATACTTCGGTTACAAATATATTAAGTATTTTTTTTCTGATCCAAAATAAAGTAATAAAGTTTTCATTACACCCCATGAAGTTCAAATATTGAACATTTTTTCGATCTCACTAAAGTAGGACCAGTTGGAAATAGACATGTGTAGATCATATCTCATGTAATTTTCATGCTACACATCCATGATTCATCTATGTCATTGATTGTGTTGGTATATGTGAACATCGATAAGTTTAGTTACACTAAAGGTAACAAAACCGCTTTGATTCTTTACGAGCACAGTTAATGAACGACATTGTTTCGGAAACACCTTATATTATAAATAGTAAATTTCGGAGCTCATAAAGTTAAACACATTTACCAAGTTATTACATAAAAGGGCCGGGGGGAGATTGTTGGAAAATTTCAACATGTGGACCATATATGTAAAATAAAATGTGTTATGCTATTTTGGTGTAAAGCCTAATGAAAGTGATCAAATTATGAATTAAAGTTAAAAGGTTTAAAGATATTATTATCATGGTATTAATATGTAGTTACCAGGACAATTCTAGTTTGTTAAAGGGCCAAATTAGAAAATGTCAATATTATAAATAAGGGGTTATGATCCCCAAATTACATAAGCTCTGGTTATTCTCCTAATCTCTTCTATGAAAATAATTCAGATCTAGGGTCTATGTCAATTTGGCAGATCAGATCCAACTCTTATCTTTTAGATCCGTATTTTTCTCTTAATCAGTTTATGAAAGCAGCAACTATGGATTTGGACCTAATATAAGATCTAGGGCTTATGTCAATATGGAAAACCAAATCAAATTTACTTTTCCAATCAGCAACATGGACTCAGGTATGGATTCCGCTAATTCATTTACTTTTCTTTGATTTCTTCTCAAACAAATCAATGTGGGTCATCTATTCAGATCTAAGGTTTTATGATTAATCAATCCTAAAGTATATTGAAATCCTAACATATGGGTCGAAACAAAATCTATATAGAAGAAACCTAGAAAATGAGAGAGAGGACACGTGTGTGTGTACGAGGAATGATTAGCTACACCTCAAATCCCCCTTGATTTCAACCACATATTCCGATTTAAAATTTTAAATAATCACATGAGTGGTAGGAGAGAGAAAGTATGATTATTTAAATCGGAACACGCGGTTGAAATCAAGGGGGATTTGAGGTATGCCAAGAATGAGGTGAAACATATCCTTCCCCTATATATGAATGTATATGTGTATATACGTATATGTGTATATACATATATATATACATATATATATACATATACACACATATATATATATACGCGCACACTATATATACATATATATACACACACACACACACACACACATATATATATATATACACACACACACATACACACACACACACAATATATATATATACACACGCGCACACTATTTTGGAGTTTAAACCAAATTATATGTACATACGTTAACACTGGAGAGAGTAAATATATGTATTTGCTCTAAGTGTGTTATTTGTTGCTCGAAGCTTCGCAAATTCAAATTCTTATAGGTTAAAAGAAAATTTTATTTATAGACCAGACAAAAAAATCTATTTCAACTTTATGCCTCCATCAAAACTTGTTACGAAAATAGATCTAGTTTTAACTAGGTCAGGATTTGTACTTGCACAAGTATAATTTTTTGAAAAAAAATTGTGCTTCCATATACTGTATAATTTCCTGAAATTTGTTTTTTGTTCTTATGCAATTTTAAATTGTGCAAATATAAAATGATGTTATATGAAAAAAATGATATATTTTTGTAATAAGTTTTGAACGAAGTCTAAAGTTAAAATAGGTTTTTTTTCTTAGACCTGCAAATAAAATTTGTTCTAATACAAATGTTGGGATAAAAATACCAATTATTCAAGCATTGATTCAAACTAAAAGGATTATTGACTTTTGATCTCAAAAATATAAAAAATATATGTAACACCCCTAATTTTAAATAACATCATTTAGGAGATTTAATTAGATAAATTAAATAGGATAATGTAAAGACTAGAGTGATAAGGGGATTGAGATTTGAAAACTAAATAGAGGCCGTGCTTAACTAAATGAAATCAAAAGATGGATTTATGAAATGGTTTTATAAGTTAACTATACAAGAGAATAAAGCAAGAGTAGTATGGGAAATAGCCGTATATCATAATCCCGTAAACCCTAAACCCTAAACCCTTATTCCATTTTTCATTTCATACGTTCATAAATCAAACACAAAAGCTAAGGAGAACTAACGCCTGCCACAATGCTAAGGGAATAGAGGATCAAAATTCAACTAAAAGCTAAGGATTCAAGCAAGGAAGATTTAAGCAAGATCAAATCTCAAGTTCTTATCTAAAACAAGATCAATAATAATCAAAACCATCTCATTTATGTTTTGATGAACATTCTGTTTTTGGGTTTGAAGTTTAAAACCGTTTGGATGATTTGAATGATGATATGCTTTGATTATATGGCATGTTTGATTTAAACAAGTATGTTTGAAAAAAGTTTGATCCGACTTTAAGGTTAAAGTCGTATAAAATGGGTTTCGAATGCCATGAGGAGATAATATGTTATGTAAAACATTATTTTGGAAATGGATTTAAATTTTCATAATTATCCAAGCTATGTGTAATTTACTATGAATTTTGAATGGAAGAAATAGATAATTTGGGTTTAAAATTTATTTTAGCAATTATATAAAGTACTTTGGGTCCGAAATTTATATATGTTAGAAAACATATTGAAAGAGAATTAAGATGATTTTTGGGCTTTTTGCCAAGTGATTTACTATAGAAATTAAATTAATTAATTTTGAGGACTTAAATGTTTTAATTGTTTTGTTAAGAGGAAGAGCTTCTTTGCCAAGATATTTTAATTATTAATGGATGAATTTGGCAGCCTTTTTAGAAAAGTTTTTAGTAAAGGATTTGGCAACCAATCACATTTTGACAAATAAGGAAAGTTAGGTACAAATGAGTTTCTTTTAAAGGAATAAAATCAGTTTTGCTTCAAATTACAAGCTTGCCACTTCTATTTGCTTGCTTCCGAAATCATCCGAGGTTGCCTTTCGAACACATTCGAAACCAATACACATTATATCAAATAGTTGGTATGTAGTGTATTGGAGAAAGGCGAAAGGGGATGGTGTCGGAAGCTAGCTTTCGAAGGGGTTGATACCATTTTAATAGCTTTCGAATCAAACCACTTGCCTTTGTTTTGCTTTTGAAAGAGACGCCGCTTACTTTGTTTTTAGAGAAGCTTTTGAAAGTGATGAAGTACTCTTATATAGCTTTCGAAGGGATTGCCACTTACCTTTGTTTTAAAAGTAGTTTTCGATTGAGTTGCCGCATATTAAGTTTTAAAAAGGAGCTTTCGAAAGGGGAGTTGTTTTTGAACCAAGTCGAAATGTAGCTGCCATCTTTATACCTTTCGAATGGGTTAAAGGCCGCTCTTCTTTATAGCCTTATAACAATGAGTTTGAAAGGGAAGCTTTTATTTATTAATATTGAAGCCCTTTTTCCTAATGCTTTCGAAAGGGCTCCAATAGCCACATATATCAAGGTTTTCGAAGGCAATGATTTCGAAAGGGTCGTTTCGAAGTTATCCTATCAATCGTCTTACTTAAAGACTAATGCTTTCGAAAGGATGGTTTCGAAGCCATCTGTTTTCCCTAAATTCTTGTATTTGAAGATTAATGGTTTTCGCTTGTGTTCACTTCAAACCAGAAGTTATATTTAAGGTTAAACCCAAAGATTTTGAAAGAGATACTTTCAAATGGTTTCGAAGCTATGCTTCTATAAAACTTTCTTGGACTAAGTGGTTTTGAAAGATAAGCTTTAATACTTTCGAAAGGAATGTTTTAATTGTTTCGAAAGGAAGGTTTTGATGCTTTAGAAAGGGTTGTTTTGAGTGTTTCGAAAGAGAGAGTCTAAGGTTTTGAAAGCCTTAGTTTTCAAAACAAGGAACCAAATCTCATTTTTAAAGAAAAACCCACGACAATTTGAATGAGTTTTGAAATGGCATTTAACTTTGAAGTTTTTGAAGAAGCCTTTACTTGTTAAAGATAACAAGTTAAAGATATTAACCATGTTTTATTGGAAAAATGTGTACAAGGAAATTGAAGTAGAAAAGTTTATATGATTATGTTATGATCAGTTAGTATGTGTGCTTCTTCTATAACCATATTCACTTTATAATTAACCAATAACTGTATTTTAGGGAGTAAAGGGCAGAATAATCGGCTAGGTTGACCTAGTAGTGCATATATATCGAGTTAACTCCTGTATGAGTAGAATTGCATCTAGGTGGTCAAGTAGACTAAAACATAGGATGACCAAAGATTGATTGAAGAGTTGTCTATTTAGGCAGGTTCATAGTAAACTCATGAAAACTATGTTTGGAAATTGTTATTGGCAGGGGCCAATAGGTTTTTAGTGATCCTATGAAAATTATATCCGGATTAAGTTATTGACAGAGATCAATAGATTCATAGTCAATCCATGAAAACTATGATATGAGAGAAGTTATTGGAGATTCCAATAGGTTTAGGGAGAACCCATGAAAACTATAATTGAATGAAGTTATTGGAAGAGGCCAATAGGTTCTTAGTGATCCCATGAAAGCTCTAAAATCATACAGATAGCCCGTAAGATTTTAAACAGGTTATTAGTCAGTCCATGAAAACTAATAGGTTAATAGCGATGTAACGACCCGGTATTTTGGACCATTCAAATCGACAATAATCCACACATGTCTGGCTTGAATAATTCAAAATAACAGATTGTAAATAAATTTGGAGCAAATGAAATCAAATACACAGAATCACAGACACAGAACATATCAGAATAACTCGCAGCGGAATATAAAAAACCATAGTAGTTCATGAAGCTACTATAACAAACTCTCAAAACATAATATCTGCTTGAAAACATATACAATAGACATCTCAAATATATAGAAGTTTATGAATACCAGAACTGAAATAGAACAACTGAACTGAAAGGAACAGATAACTAGACAAGCAGAATCTCCAGCGATTCCTAGCTCCAGAAAGAAATCCAAAGCTAAGCTGTAAATACTCAGGCTGACCCGAGCGTAAAGTAAAACACAAAACACTCGAGTCAGGACAATATATACTTATATAATGTAAACCAACTCAAGTGAACTGTAGTAGAAATGCACAATAACTCAAAGGATGCTTGGGATCGCCCATCCTTTAAGGATCAGTTAAACTATAAATTAAATACATCCCGTGGTTAAAATTTCAAAATGGTATTTTATACTTCGAAATCAAATATCATTTCAAAATTCAATATCCTTATAAAATCCATTTCAAAATATCAAAATATCATATTTCAAAATAATTTATATTTCGAAACAAATTACTTCATTTTAAATCATAAAAATGAAGTTAGTATATTTAATAATTAAAATTTTAAATTTCCAAAAATTTAACTTTTCAAAGTTCATTCGTTCACTTAAATTAATTAAAACAATGAAATTTCAACTTTCGCAGCATTTAGAAAATGCTACGGAAAGTCACATTTAAAATAGTTCAATTTAACAAAAGACAGCATTTAAAATTCTGTAATATGGTTACATTAGTTTCAAATAAACTTAGTTAAATTCAACCATTATAACATTTACAAAAATGCTATAATAGCCTTTAATTAAATTTAGCCATTTGGTTCATTATTATCAACTACAGCATTTACAAATGTTGTATTATCATTTACATTAGAATTTAATAGCGTTTCAGAAATGCAGTTAACTAACTTCAAATATTCAGTATAATTTCACAAACAATTATATTTTTATATAAATCATTTTTTACTTATAAAATCATATAATTTCACTTTTAAAACAATTATTCAAATACCCTTATATTCATGATTTTATAAAGTTAAAACTCCATTCAAAAATCAAAATTTAATAATAATTCACTTATTAAATTCCAATATTAAGTTATAAATTCATTAAATTAAATTAACTTAACACTTAAGTTTAAATTTTCAAATATAACTTAATTCCATTTTTATTTACTTAACTTAAAAATTCACTTTTAAGCCAAATTCACAAATTTCCAATTTTAGATATATTTCAAAATTTCAACTTAAATATTCATTCATTTCACATTTTAACTTTATTCAAGAAAAAAACATTAATATATTATAAAATCATTTAAATTCACTTTAATCCAAATTATCATGAATTTATCACATTTCATATTTAATTTAAATTCCAATTATCACCAAATTAAAATTTCCCAAAATAACTTACATTTCAAATTTTCTAATTTTACCATTAATTTATTTCACTTATAAATTTTCAGAAAATCAATAATGCTTTACAAAAATCATTTTTATTTAGTTTAAATCAAAATATTATAATATTTACATTTCTAAAATATTAAAAAAAAAATATAAAACATATTTTAACAACGGGTCTATATTTCATTTTCTAGCCTAGGTAAAGTGATACGGGTAATTTATCATTTCAACCCGTAATTTACAAAGATACCCGGGTTTGATCATTTCAAACCCGCAATCCCAAGTAAATGAAAATAATTGAAAATCATTCAGGCATATCATTTCATCCCATAACGATTTTCTCCTATTCTAAAGTCCGTTCGGGTATGTATCATTTCAACCCATAGTGATTCTAATCTAAAGGGAACTTGCAGTGTGATAAACTGATAAAAATAAAAGAACAAAATAATATAATAGTAACATATGATATAACAGGTGTTTAAGCATGGGTGAACATCATATAATCATAACATAGCAGTTATAACAGGATGCAATACATTTACAGATTCAAGTGGTGTCGGTTTATCAGTTATATAGGTACAGATTGTCTGGTGAGAATACCTCACCTGTTAAGCTGGAGATTTGCCAACAAGCACACAACACAAAGATTACGAAGGCACGACAACTCTAATACAATTTGAGTGTGGAGAGCAAATCCAATGATATAGATCTTGTGTTACAACCCAAACAAAAATCAAAGCAAACCATAAATTTCAATACACTAGAAATGAAATAACTTTTAAATAAAGAGAGATACGAATGCCAAATCTTTTGCCATGCTTTCTCTATTCTTTTTTCATGGCCTAGGGATGGTTTTGGCTCTGGTTTGAACAAGTTTGGCTCAGGTTTGGTCATGTGTATGCATGGCCTAGGTAGTAGAATATGAGGAGGAAGTTTATACAAAGGAATATGAAGAGTTTAAGGCAAAATAAGTGGGTTTTGTTCACAAAAATGGCTCGGCCATGGGCTTGTGTGGTCAGGTCAGAGGGGTATGGATCAGGTCAGTGGAAGGAAAGGTGTGTGGTGGTCTGGCCAGAGGTGGTGGAGGCGGCCTAAGGTGGTGGTGGTGGTGGAAAATGGAGTGGTGAAGCAATAGTGGTAAACAATCATGTTTTTATGGCTTGTTTTGCAATTTTTGTGGAGTTTTGGCATCATGGTGGCTCGGCCTTGGTCAAGACCAGAGGAGTAGCTGGTGTTGATGGCAGGGAAGAGATGTAGGAGTTTGTGGCCATGGATGTGGAGGAGAGGCCTATCCAAAAACAAGAGAAAACAAGGCAATTTTCATAGAAAAATAAGGAGAAAAGAAGAAAAATGAAACCATTACCAAAAGCTTTTGCTTCAGATCTAAAGTGGTCGAATGGTGAAATGAAAAATGAGAGTTTTCACGTGAAAACAAAAGTAAAAGTCATGGCCAAAGCATAAAGGAGGGGTTATGGCAATTGAAAAGACTTAAGGAGGTGAAAGGACATCGGTTTCTAAGCAATTTTAAACCCTTCATATTTCTTTTTCTTTTTAATTCCAATAAAACAAAAATAAACTCAGAAATAAGCTCTAACAACTGAAACAAAATATTATAAATAGAAATAAATAATTAATTTTAAAGAAAATGGAAAAAGAATATAAGAAATTGCTTAAAAATTGAAAACAGGGTCCAGAAATTACAAATAAATCACGATTGTCTTTGGAAAATTATCTACTTCATTTTAAAAATATTCCAAATTCCTTTTTTTTCTCCATGGCCTCTCCCTCCCATTCCTCTCACCATACCCTGTCTATTCAGCCTATCGTACCCATTCTTTCAACTGTTCATGCATCACCTCCTAGCTCGGCCTCCCTTCCCACCTCTCCCCTATCCTTACCACCTCCGATCCCTCCCCCGCTCCCGGTCCTGTCTTCCACCCTTCCTATTTCTGTCCCCTCTGCAATGCCTTGGTCCTCGCTCTTTAAGAGCAAACCTAGGAACGCTGGTCAGTATACCCCTGTTGATATTCCGCTGTCGTTTGATGGTCTTTCGTTAGTCCCTCCACGTGAAGTCATTGAGGCTGGGAATGCAGTGTGGGAAAATTGGTTGGTAGGTTTTTTCCTGGATAAGCCCCTCTCTTATTTGACAGTTATCAACCACCTTAAGAAGCTATGGAAGCTAAAAGGAGAAATTAAAATTAAGTCGGATGGTGTTTTGTTCCTGTTCAATCTATCCTGTGTTGAGGATAGAAGGAAAATCGTTGAGGCAGACCCAATATTTCTTAGGAACAAAATTTTCATCATTAAAGCATGGGATCCTTTTATTGGTAACAGTTGTAGTACCATAAAATCTGTGCCAGTTTGGATTAAATTGACGAACATACCACTATACGCGTGGTCACATCTAGGCATTAATTGGCTAGCTTCAAGAGTTGGTAGGTTGCTATGTTTGGACTCTTCTACTGATAGAATGGAGAGAATAGGTTATGCGAAGTGTCTGGTAGATGTTTCACCTAAACAAGCTTTGGTAGATGAGTTTCCTGTACATTTAATTGATGGTTCAATACAAATGGTGAAGGTTAACTATCTATGGAAGCCTGAAATATGTCTCCACTGCAAAGAATTTGGACACACGATAAGTACATGCTTAAGAGCAGGTGCTGACAAGGAGGGTGAGGAGGTGAAAAAAAAGAGTAATCAAGAAGAGATAATATATGAGCAGAGGGATGGAAAACAAGCAAGTAGGAATAATCGGCAATGGCGCAAAGTTGTTAATAAAAAAGATAAAGAAGGATTTGGTGGAAAAATGAAAGAACATGTAGCAATTGATAAAGCCAATTTTGTCAACGCTGCAGCGACCACTCCGTTTCTGCAGCAGATTAAGGAGAAAGTAAGTATTAGTAGAGAGTGTGGAAATGAAAAGTCTGTGGTTAATGGAGATCCTGACAATGTTAAGGGCAAGACTGTGACATACAATAGTTTTGATTTGTTGAATGACATAAGTATTGATGAAGACGTTGGTGCCCCTGTAAGTAGCGGTGAACATCCCCTGATGCCTGCAAGCAGATTGCTTGGGCTGAATGATGAATCCTCTTGTGGAAATGTGACTAAGGCAGTAGGATGTGAGCAAACTATTACTTCTGTTGATTTTAATCAAGTTGCCCAACAACAAATACAAGGTAGTTGCATTGAACTTGTGCATGTCACTGATTCTCAGGATGGTGCACATATCATAACAGAATCGACTGTTTCTAAACAACATGGAAAGTGCGCTAACAATCCCATTATATCTTCACCTCAATTGCAGAAAGACTATAATCAAGACTTGATTGATGGCACTTCTCATGGAACACAAACCTTCCAGATTATGAGGGATGTGTCCGTGCATGTCCCTGAAGCACACTTACGCATTAATGATCAAATGAATGCTCTGCTACCTGAAATAATTCCAACCAAACACCCTTCACCTTCATCAAATCTTTTTGAAGACAATTCAACACGTGACTCTCATGAAGAGGACTTCGTTAACTCGCTGAAAATCCAAATTTTCGAATTACTCGTTCAATCTGCTTCTAATCCTTTAGCTTCCCCCTCTGTCCCATCTCCTCCTTGTCCTCTCCAAACTTCTTCTAATCTACCGTACGTCTTCCTTGGATCTATACCAGGTTGGAAATCTCCTCCAACTGAACAAATTCCGATCCCATGCCCAGCCTCATCTACTGGCAAAGGCAAAAGGGTCAAGAAAAATGGGTCTCTTAATCCCAATCAAAGCAGAATGCATTCTCCTATTACTAGGAGCATGAAAGAAGGGGAATTACAAGCAAAAGTTTAAATATGTCACACAATATAGGAGCCTGGAACATACGAGGATCTCATAATTTCATTAAACTTGATCAGGTAAAGCAACTCATTTATGAACATCATCTTTCTATTTTCGCAATCCTAGAAACCAAATTGAATCTTCCTCTAACTATTTCTGCTGCTAAGTACATCAATCCTGCTTGGCAGCTATCTCATAATCTTCCTGAAGCTAATTACGGTCGAATCATGGTTGTTCATGATCCTGACCTTCTCTCTCTTGAGCTGATTCTATCCACTCCACAATTAATGCATTATCGTGCCAAGTACCATAACTCCGCCACTGCTTTCTATATCACTTTCATATATGCTCATAATTCCCCCTCAGCTAGGCTTACTGTTCTTCAGCTACTTCCTGCGCTTAGGCAAGAAACTCATCCTTGGGTCGTTCTTGGAGATTTCAATTGTTGCCTCTCCTTGGATGACAAGAAAGGGGGTAACCCACTTCTGCCAAATGACATAATTCCGTTAAACATATCGGTAAACGATTCTTCTCTTATACCTATTACTAGAAATGGTGCTCCTTTCTCCTGGAACAATAGGTCGAGGAATGGTACTCGAATTTTCTCCAACATTGATCACTCCTTCTCCAACTACAATGCCCTATCTACCTGGCCCTCTCTCTCCTCTCATTATCCACAACCTATACTTTCTGATCACTCTCCTCTAATTCTCACCACTGGGACGAGGCCTAATGGAGTTAAAAGGGGGTTTAAATTCTTCAATGCTTGGGTTAATGAACCAGACTATAATACCTTAATTAAATATGCTTGGTCAAATAAGTATTTTGGAAATCCGATGTTTGTATTTTGCAGGAAGCTTACAGCAACGAAGGGGTGCCTGAAAGCTTGGTCCAAAGCGAAATTTGGGAGAGGCAATCTGCAATCCACCAAGCTTAAGGAGCAGCTTAAGGAAGCACAAGATAATATGATGGCGCAACCTGGCGATGCTGATTTGGCACAGTCAGAAGCTGTCCTCTTCAATGATCTCAATCTAGCTCTTGCCAATGAATGTGATATGAGAAGACAACAACTTCGGAACAAATGGGCTGCGGAAGGTGACAGTAATACAAAGTTTTTTCATGCTTCACTTAAGGCCAAGCAGACTATGAGCAACATCTCTACAATCACTGATGAAGCTGGTAATTTGAATGTAACCCCTGAATCCGTTGAAAAAGCCTTCCTCATGTACTATACTAGCCTCTTTGGAAATACAACCAACTTTGAACCTGACCTTGATCTCCTGTCTTCCATAAATCTGCCCAGAGTAACTGCTGATGAATCCAACTTTCTTGTCGCCAGAGTTACTGATGCTGAAATAAAAAATGCTTTGTTTGCTATGAATAAGTCTTCCTCTGGTGGACCTGATGGTTACAATGTGATCTTTTTTACTTCTAGTTGGGATATTGTGGGTTCCCAGTTTTCCTTGGCGGTTCACAACTTCTTCAATAAGTTCAAATTGTTGAAATCTGCGAATGCTACAAATTTGGTTCTTATCCCGAAGAGCAAACATGCGGCTTCTGTGTCCTCATTTAGACCTATCTCCTGCTGCAATGTGATATATAAGTGTATTTCAAAAATTATTGCAGCCAGGCTTGTCTCTGTGTTGCAGCGGATCATATCCAACAATCAAGTGGCTTTCCTGCCTGATAGAAGCATACTTGATAATATAATGCTGGCTCATGAGCTCCTTAATGGCTATAATCGTGTGAATACTTCACCACGTGCCATGTTAAAGCTGGATTTGATGAAAGCGTATGACTCAATTCAGTGGAAGTCTATTGTGCGGATTATGTCGCTGATGGGTTTTCCAAAGGTCTTTGTTGCTTGGGTGTATGAGTGCATTTCCACGCCCACTTTCTCTCTGATAATCAATGGTGCAAGCACAAGCAATTTCGCATCTAAGCAGGGTATAAGGCAGGGGGATCCTCTCTCCTCCTACCTTTTCATCTTAGTCATGGAAGTCTTCACCTGTTTGCTAAAGCCTTCCTTCCAAAATAACCAGATATTATACCACCCTAAATGCAAGGAGCTCCAAATAACTTCTCTTCTTTTCGCAGACGACATCATGATATTCACCAAGCCAAATCAGCAATCTATTGACTGCATTAAAACTGTTCTGCACACATTTTACAGGATAACTGGACTTCAACTCAATTGTAGTAAATCTAGCATCATGTATTCTGGGATAACCAGCCAACAACAAGACAGCCTCTCCACATATATTGGATTACAGACAATGGACACTGACATGACATATCTCGGCCTGCCTCTTTGCTCCTCTCGCTTAACCCATGCTGACTGTCTTCCTTTGTATGCAAAAATCACGAGCGTCATGGATTGTTGGGCTAACAAATACTTGACACAGGCTGGAAGATTGGTCCTTGTGCAATCGGTGAGCTTCTCTGTCATGGTATATTGGGCCAGGGTGTTCATCCTACCTTCTAGGCTTTTGAAAATGGTGAGACGTGCTATGCTAAGGTTTTTTTGGTTTGGAACAATTCACACTAGGAAAGTTCTACCTTGTTCTTTTTATGCTTTTGAGAAGCCTAAGTGCAAAGGCGGTTTAGGGTTGCATAGAATTAGTGACTGGAACAAAGCTGCTTATAGCCATCACATCAACGCGATATTAAACAACAGGGACACTTTATGGGTTCAATGGACTATCAAATACAACATTGTCTCCAATAATTTCTGGGTAATGGATGTGCCGCCATCCTGTAGTTGGATATGGAGGAGTGTGCTTAATCTCAGAAGAACATTCCTTCCTTTTGTTCAAATAAACCTGGCAGAGGGGAGTGTCTGTAATTTTTGGACAGTACCTTGGATTGGAAAAGGGGTTGTCCTTGATTGTCTTTTCAATCAGCAGCAGAGGTATCAATCTGGTATTAGTGGTACTGCGCTTGCAGTTGATTATATTGCTGACGGAAAATTGTTGGTGCCTTTCACTAGTAACCAATATGTCAGAGCTATTTGGGGTGAGTATGCAAGTTGTAGCTATGTTCACCCTGACAATGACACAGTTATGTGGAATGATCGTGCACATACTATTGGTGGAGCTTACTCTGATTTGCTAGCACTGGACGCTATGCCTGATTGCAAGTGGCACAAGGTTACCTGGAATACTGTGTCGAGTGGTAGAGATAATCTGTGCTTCTGGAAGGTGATCAACAAAGCACTGTTGACAAGAGATAAACTAGTAAGCTATGGTATGTCTCTTCAATCGAACTGCGAGCTGTGTGATCAACATAGTGAGAGCGTTGACCACATTTTCTTTAATTGTCCTTATGTTCATCATGTCTGGTCCAAGGTATTAGGTTGTATGCAAGGGTTGAGGCTTTCTCACAATTCCACTGACCATTGGTTACTTATTGAGCAAGTGCTAAGATGGAACAATGAACACAAAGAATACTTTTTTTTCGTCCTCAAAAAGCTATTTACGGTAGTATGGAATGAACGGAATCTGAGGGTTTTTGAAGGGAAGTGCTGCAGCAAAGAAGGGATATGGATGGTTTTGAGGGCTGAAATTTATAAGGGGATGCATGAGAGCAAACACAGTTTTTTGGATAATCATTTCGAACCGTGGGTTCCTTAGCTTCGATTTCTGTCTTTTCTTCTTGTGTTATTTTCCTTGTTAGTTTTGTGGTGTGTTTTTGTTTTCTCCTTTCTCTTCTGTTTTCCCTGTAATTCTGCTTCTTTAATAAATCTGGTAGGGGACCAGTTTAACCCCGCTTAGCATTCAAAAAAAAAAAAAAAAAAAAAAAAATATTCTAAAGAAAAATTTTGAAATAAAATAATTTCTAAAGTATTTTAAAAGTGAAATAAATAATTTAATTTAGAAAAAATAGAAAAAAAACTAAAGAAAAATGTTTAAAAATTGGAAATAAGACATGAAAATTACAAATAAATATCACTAGCCTTATAAAATTTCTATTTCACTTTAAACAAATAAAAGGTCAAATAAATAAAATAAATGAGGAACAAAATAAAGTGGGAATGAGAATAAAATAAGGTTTTAAGAAAAAAATAGAAAAACAAATAAAGAATTACTTTAATTAATTGAAACTGGAAATTAGAATTTTAAACAAAATACAGCTAACACTGGAAAATGCCAATTATATCTTTAAAATGTTTTAAAACCAAAGTATATACATAACATGTTATTTTACCCATATAAATATAAATTATAATATTACATGACCAAATAAAATATTATTTTTTTATAATTTAAAATAAATAATTTTGTTAAATACAACAAATTACACACAATATTTAAAAGGGTATAACTTTCACATTATAAATCAGATTTTAACGAAACGAAAAGCATTATTCTTAAAATTTTATTTACTTTCATAATAAAAGATAAAATTCAAATTTTCAAACTTTAAAATTTCTAAATTAAAAGTCAAAGTTTGACCATATTGACCAAAATTCACTTTTCTGGAAAATATCCTTTTTAGTCATGTTTGGAATTCTAATTCACATCAAAATCAAAATTTATATTTAAAATAACAAAATTTATTCATTTTAATAAATAAAATAAAGTTTTTAAATCAGGAAATCAATTAAAATAACCAAAATAAATAATTAAAATAATCACAAAATACAGGGTTGTTACAAGCGACCTTAGAAAATATAACCGAGACAGATACTCAAATGAATGGGGATGAGAAATCCTAAATATATTGTATGTTTGCATATCAGCATGACATATTTTAAACTATTATGTTTTAACCATTGTGGATGCAGGTGCACAGTATATGATTATTATAAATTTTGATTAAGATACCAGTAAGGGGAAAACCCATTCCGCTAAGTGGCGTGGTCTCACTAGATATCTATGTGGTTCGAGATGGTAGGTTATTATTCACACCAGGCTTTTTGTCTGACTCGAAGTTTATGTTTTCCCCTTAAGCTCTCGGGTGCTCAATTGATGTTAAGTAGTTTGAGAGTTAAGGTTTTCAGGTTCTTCTTTAGATGAATAAGCTTCCGGAGACGTGTAGGAGGCAAGCCAGCTATTAGGAGTTCTTTTCTATTTGATTCCGCTGTGTTTTGGTTGTAATGGCAAAGTTATTTAATTGCCTATATTTAGACTTTGATCATCCAATGGAGCATCTTCATATGTCCTCTTGGCGTATTTTGTAATAATTATATTTCTTTAAACGTGGTTTACGAGATTGGGATTATGCAATGAATTTGAAATATGACTTGAAGTGGAATGAGAAATTTGTTTCATGATTTTAATTTTTTTTCATATCCATGTGTTTCTGTCATATCAATGTATCTTACATTACCGCATTTGGTCACCAATAATTAATAATTATGGATGACTGCAACATTCGTAGCCATTAGTTTTGGGCCTCCAAGTGCGAGATGTTACAATATAATTTTTTCAAATTTACATGGTGACATAGCATCATTAAGAAGATTTCCACGATTAAAATGCATGGTCAAAATTTAGGTGCATTCATCATTAAAGCATTAAGGGAATGATTTTTCTAGATCTTTTTGTTTATTTGAACATTATTCATTTTATTTGTCATCAAAATGATATGACTAGTGGAAATAGTGGCATGAGGTTTGATTGTATTGTCGAACCATGGATTCTGATTATAGTCAAGCTAGAATGATATGATCAACACATTCGAATTCGTAAATATGCATAATTTATTATATTAACAAATTAAGACCGTTTGCTTATGGATCGTAACCTAAATTATTAAACCTGATATGTAAGATAAAGAAAATGATATACCATAGCAAACATCATTTTTGTGTTAGACGTTCTAAAGAAAGTGACCATCTCCATGACGACAAATCTTTCATCTTCCCACACAGCAATACATCTTGTCTAATTATTTTAAAATATACAATAGAGTTGTTGCATATATGTCATCAACATATTTTTTTTATTAATTGCATATCTTCACAATGTTATTCACGTTTCGTTTTCAATGTACCTATTATGAAAAAGTAAATAACAACCAATTAGTGTTACCAAAAAGTGATATAAGCAATACATTGTAAACCGTAAGCTTCTGTAATTTTTAATATTGACAAATTGAGACCATTGGCCTAATGGACCCATAATCTAAATTATTCAACCCACTAGCATTATAAAGAAAGAAGACACACCTCAACAAATATATTTTTTCATTTGCTCTTCAAAAGTATGTAACCATCTTGAACACAAATAATCTTTTAGCTCCGCACAAAAATCGTAGTGATCATAGGATCCTGAAAGAAAAGGATGAATTAGAAACATTTTGGGATCTAATCAAAAAAGAACAACAATAAAATAATTTAATCACTACCTCTAAATTGTGACAAATTTGAATAAATTTTGTCCAACTCAATGCACATATCAGATATATTGCATACATATAAAGAACATGGAAAAAAATCAATCGTTGTTGAATATTTCATAACATTTAAAATCATTAATTAATATTTATGGACACTGGTTCAACAGTTTATCTATTTTATATAACTATTAAGATATATTTAGAATATATGATTAGATATTATGATATATGATTAGGATATTATGCTATATTTAGAATATATGATTAGATGTTATAAGTGGCATGTAATAAGGGATATATCTTCGGAAGATTTCCTGCTGTTTCCGCAATATATGATTGGATGTTATGAGTGGTATGTAATAAGGGATATATCTTCGGAAGATTTCTTGTTGTTTCCACAATTCTAGAGTTACCATAAGATAGAGTCTTGGGTATGTATTATAAATAAGGATGCTGGTGATTAATAAGGATTCAAGCTGAGTTTTACCAATTCTTCATGGTATCAGAGCCAAAGAACGATTTTTTTCTTCAAGAATAATTTGCCATGGCTGATGGTGAAGATCAATTGTTTACAAGTGAGTAGTGGAAAGCTATTTCGGGCGTGATTGGTAATAGTAAAAATCCCGAAAATTGATTGAGTGGTAAGTTTGATGATGCTTCATGGATTATCGATACCGGAGCAACCCATCATGTTACAGGGCAACGTTCGTGGTTATTCGACACACAAAACCTTGAGTGTTCTGTTGGTTTGCCAAATGGTGAAAAAGTGATTTCTACTTTGGTGGGATCCGTATGTGTGTCGGACAAAATTACTCTCACCGGAGTACTTTATGTTCCAAATTTGAGTTGCAATTTAATTTCTGTTTCCCAACTTAATGATGATTTACGAACTATTGTCCAATTTGATTCTCATATTTGTGCTCTACATGACCAAATGAAGGAGCTGATTGGAACGAGAGTTAGGAGAGATGGACTGTACTACTTTAGCAAACCAGAATTTGTGTCTACAGTTGAAGCAACATCAAATTTGGAGTTGTGGCATCGTCGGCTCGGGCATCCTTCCGAAAAAGTAGTTAAGTTAATTCCTCACGTCAAAAATAATAAAGATAGTTTAGATAAATGGTGTGAAGTATGTGTGCATGCTAAACATTCTAGAGACAAGTTTCCTTTAAGTGACAATAAAGCTTCTAGAATTTATGAGAAAATACATTGTGATTTATGGGGTCCATATCGACACGTTTCGTCATGTGGGGCCCGTTATTTTTTGACAATAGTTGATGATTTTTCGAGAGCAGTTTGGATTTATTTGTTGGTTGACAAATTAGAGGTGTTTCAAATGTTTATGTCCTTTGTTGCTATGGTCGATAGGTAGTTTTCTCAAACAATTAAGGTCGTTCAAAGTGATAATGGAACTGAGTTTAATTGTTTGATTGATTATTTAATGCAATTGGAATTTTGTTTCAAACTTCGTGTGTGGGTACTCCAAAACAAAATGGGAGAGTTGAAAGGAAACATAAACATATTTTGAATGTGGGTAGGGCATTACGCTTTCAAGCAAACTTGCCTATTTATTTTTGGGGTGAATGTGTTCTTGCTGCCGCTCATTTAATTAATCGTACACCCTCTTCCATGTTTCAAAATAAAACACCTTTTGAGATACTTTTTGGTAAACCACCCTCTTTTGGTGCTATTCGAACATTTGGGTGCTTGTGCTTTGCTCATAATCAAAAGACCAAGGGAGATAAATTTGCAAGTCGGAGTCGAAAGTGTATTTTATGGGTTACCCATTCGGTAAGAAGGGGTGAAAATTATTTGATCTTGATACAAAGGAATTTTTCATGTCTAGAGATGTGAAATTTGTAGAGGAGGTGTTCCCGTTTGGGTGTACGGAAGATGTCAGTATAATATCTAGTGAGAATAATGACCATGATATTCATCAAGATTTTGCTAAAATAATTTATGAAGATGAGGATGTTGATCTTTTGATTAATGATAATGGGTATAATCACATGGAAGAAGTTCAAATTGACGCACAGGCCATTGTTCCAGAACCAGCGACCGCTGGGCCAGAACAATGACCCACTATGCATATTGATGATCAGTCTTTAGATGGGTCTGCTAGGTGTGCGCATGGTTCTGCTTCGGATCAGTCTACTAGTCCACAGGAAATGGGTCGTGGTCTTCGGGAAAAGTTCCCAAATGTTCTGTATCGAGATTTTGTGACACATACGGTTTTTGCTAACGGTCCATCTTCTGATTCTCCTCGTTCCAATCACTCCTCAGGTACTCCTTATCCTCTAGCACATTACATAAATTGTGACAATTTTTCTGTAAATTATTGGAGATTTCTTGCAGCTATAATTAAGGGTAAGGACCCTAAATCATTTAAAGAAGCCATGAAATCCGATGAGTGGCGCCGTTTCATGAAGGATGAGATACGGGCTCTAGAAGACAACGACACATGGACCTTGGAGCATTTTCCTCCGAGGAAACGTGCTCTTGGTAGTCAATGGGTGTACAAGACCAAATATTTGTCAAATGGAGACGTTGAGCGTCTCAAATCCAGATTAGTAGTGTTGGGTAATCACCAACAAGAAGGAATTGACTACAACGAAACTTTTGCTCCTGTTGCCAAGATGACTACAGTTCGTGTTTTTCTAGCCATAGCGGCATCTAATAATTGGGAACTACATCAAATGGATGTTCATAATGTGTTCCTACATGGTGATCTTGATGAGGAGGTATACATGAAATTACCTCCCGGGTTTGAGAGTTCGGATCCAACTTTGGTGTGTCGGTTACGTAAGTCATTGTATGGCTTAAAGCAAGCTCCAAGATGTTGGTTTGCAAAATTGGTGTCGGCTTTGAAAAAGTATGGCTTTCTTCAGTTTTGTTCAGATTATTCTCTTTTTACATTTACTAAAGGCGGTGTTCAGATTAATGTCTTAGTTTATGTTGATGATCTTGTTATTTTTGGGAATGATTCCGCTGCGCTTACCATATTCAAAGCTCATCTTAGTGATTGTTTTAAAATGAAAGATCTTGGAAATCTCAAACATTTTTTGGGGATTGAGGTCGCCCATAGTTCATCAGGCTTGTTTTTATGTCAGCGCAAATATACTTCGGATATTATTTCTGAAGCAGGCTTATTGGGGGCAAAACCGATTGGGTTTCCTATAGAACAAAATCATAAGCTAGGTCTTGCAACTGGAGAGTTTCTAGCAGATCCTGAATCATACCAACGACTTGTGGGTCATTTGATTTATCTTGCGGTTACTCGACCGGACCTGGCTTATTCAGTTTATATTTTGTCTCAATTTATGCAAGCACCTCGAATTGAACATTGGGAAGCGGCTCTCCGGGTTGTGCGTTATTTGAAAGGGACTCCGGGTCAGGGTATTTGGCTCCATACTGACAGTGAGTTGACTTTGGAAGGATGGTGTGATTCGGATTGGGCGGCTTGTCCTCTTACTCATCGCTCGTTGATAGGTTGGCTTGTGTTCCTTGGTCAATCTCCTATTTCTTGGAAGATAAAGAAACAACATACGGTATCTCGGTCTTCCATGGAAGCCGAATATAGGTCTATGGCTGCAATTACCTGCGAAGTGAAGTGGCTAAAAGGGTTGTTGTTGAGTTTGGGTGTGCATCATCCTAAAGCTATTAAATTATTTGTGATAGTGAATCGGCATTACATATAGCAAAGAATCCTATTTTTCATGAGCGGACGAAACACATCGAGGTTGATTGTTACTTTGTTCGTGATGCGATCAATGAAGGTTTGATATCTCCTACTCATGTCTCGACATCGTCACAGTTAGCGGACATATTTACAAAGGCTCTCAGCAAGGCTCAATTTGATTTTCTTCTCTCCAAGTTGGCATTTTTGAATCTCATGCTCCAACTTGAGGGGGGTATTGAGATATATTTAGAATATATGATTAGATATTATGATATATGATTAGGATATTATGCTATATTATGATATAGGATTAGATGTTATGAGTGGTATGTAATAAGGGATATATCTTCGGAAGATTTCCTACTGTTTCCGCAATATATGATTAGATGTTATCAGTGGTATGTAATAAGGGATATATCTTCGGAAGATTTCCTGCTGTTTCCGCAATTCTAGAGTTACCATAAGATAGAGTCTTGGGTATGTATTATAAATAAGGATGCTGGTGATTAATAAGGATTCAAGCTGAGTTTGACCAATTCTTCAATAACACAGCCTTCATGTTACAAAGCACTAGTTATGTTTGCACATAAAGTACATCAAAGGATACTAGAAGCCATAAAGGTGCAATTTCCATAAAATTTATTGATTTAAATCCAATTAATTGACCATAAATTTGGTTTTTATTTCTCGTTAATTGAATACACATATTCTCAAAAGTAACGATATCAACGTTGTGTCATAGTGATTGAAGTATGGCAATCAAATGAAAAACTTTTACCAATATTTTCTGCAAAAAAATAACATTGATGGATAAACTCGATACAAATAGGTGATAAATTAGGGCAAGGAGGAGATAAAGTTAGGAATAAACATAAAAAGCATGAATAAGTATATATTAGTGAACACCGGATATTCCTTCTTGATCATTGTGGAAGCGAGTTGAGGAAAATTTCGGCCCATTTTCTATCAAAAAAGATGAATTTTGTAGATGGTAATTTTCTACCATTGACTGGATTTGTTTGGATAAAATGAGAGGATTATGGATTAAAGTTTGGATTATTTAATTCAGGCGATTGTGTTGTAGGTACTAGGTTTTGGTATTTTATAATAGCAGGTATTTATTCAGAGCATCTTCGGCGAGACCAATTTGACAAAAAATCGAGGAAATCGTACTTTTTTCTTCTTCTTCACACTACTGCAGTTTTAGTTTAAGCATGACAAATGGAAAGAAGCAAAGCTCATGTTTTAAGCGTGGATTTGTAAACGGAAATCCAAATGGTATAAACGGTTTTTTGAAAATTGTTTGACCATAAACGATTTTCAGATGGCCGTTTAAACCATATTTTGAAAAATCGACTTAGTACATAAGTAGTTTTTAAATCGATGCTATAAACGGTTTTTTGAAAACCGTATATATATATATATATTTAAAAGCATTTCCTATTACTCGACCACTTGAGAAGTGGTAGGAATCAACGTTTTTATTTATATTCACCACCATAAAACCCCTCCCCTTTTAGAGATGCACTCAGAGAAAGGGAAGTAATGATAATTTGTGAGATAATTAGAAGGATGGTTTTTGGTTTTGTTATATGGAAAAAGTGATTGAACATGAGCATAGCACTTTAAAATAATACAATTTGGAATCAATTCATCTATCATAACTTTCCTGTCTCCGTGTGCCTATTCAAATCTCACCCATTATTATATCTTCTTAAAATTAATTAATGGGTCCCACTCACAAAAAGAATTGAGTAGATTTGATGGAGACAAGGGACACACAACTTTGAAGATAGAGAGGAATTGATCCCATACAATTTGGTGTTCCCAAGTAAACATATATGGTTTCCTTCTTTTACGTTTTACTATTGAAAGGGATCCAAGTCGTCATTAAATAGGACACATGCAAAATGTATGGATTTATACGCAATATCAAAAAAGAGAAAAACTTAGGTTTCCTTGGTCCATAGAAAAAATCAAAATCCACCAAAAATCTCCTCAAAAATTCCCAATAAAGCAAATTTAGTTAGGCCTCCTGATCTAGACCACCCTTTCACATCAAAAAGCTCATTGAGGGTTTATAGTTAACAAGGATGGGTTCCAACTGAATCAAAATAAAGCCAGTAAAAAAAGAATTTTGGAAATGATTCAGGAGTTCCAACCAGCTCATATCAACAAGGGCAGTACAGTGAGGGGATATCAAAGAAATCCAAACTATCTAAATAATAACGTTGAAAGAATTGATAGTTTTTTTAATAAGAGCATGACTACCATCTCATTGAACATGACATAGGGGCGAAAATCGTGGGTGGAAATAGTTGTGGAGAAACCATCAATAAAAGAATGCAATCTTGAGTATTTATCACCAATTAAGATCAATAACAAGAAGTACGCGATGATAAGAGAGACATTGTACAAGAAAACAGAGGAATATCGGTATATCTTTGTTCTTGCTTATGTTGCAGGAGCTAACTTCACTTCTTGTAATTTAAATCATATATTCAAAATGTATGGAAATCCGTTGGAGATTTTGATGTGTACTCAAGAGAGAAAGGACTCTTCCTTGTAAATTTTAAAGAATCTAAAGATTGTGAAAATATTTTAAAAAATGATCCATTATTCTATGATGACAGACTCATCATCATGAGGAGGTGGTCTAATACATTAAAACTAGATAGATACTTTTTGACATTTATGCCAATTAGGATCAGACTACCCAATATAAATCTAAAATTAGGGAATTATGAGTCGTTCAGTTCCATGGCAAGCATAATCTGAAAACCCATGAAACTTGATGTTGCCACAGCCATGACACGATATTAAATTATGCTCGTATTTTGGTGGAGGTGACTGCAGGTGCGGAATTACCAGAAGAGTTATTTTTAACACTTTATAATGGAGGAAAAATTATTCAAAAAGTAGAGTATGAATGGATACATCCAAAATGTGAAGTTTGTGCGTGTTTTGGGCACACAAAGAAGTAATGCAGCATAAGAAAAGCTTGAGTACAAAAGAATGGTAACCAAGAAAATAAATAAATGTCCAAGGGAACCAGAAAAGTGTTGGACAACCACCAAACACAAATTTTTAGTTTAACAAGAATGTAGCAATACTAGAAATGTTTCGATGCAAAATCCTAAGTTCAACCAAGAAGGTATCGTTATCGGTAATGAAAATACTCATATTGGAATTAGTATAAAACAAGAAAGTAATGGTTTGCAAAAACCCACTAAACAAGCTATTCAGATCATGGTTGAGGATATTCAAGAAGCAAAAGAAAGGCAATATGAAAGCATAGCCGAAAAACAACAGAGCGTAACATTGGGGAATGGAAAAAATAAACCGGTCTTTGAAACTGGAATCCCCTAAGTGCTAGTTCCATGTTTAGTTACATTAAAAAATACATAAATGAAGTTAATATGTACAACATATTAGCAATGAAGGAAATGCAGTAATGGATATAATTCCAAAGGTGGAATGTGCTGTAGAAACCGAGGACAAGGTGTGGATCAACTCAGAGTTGCCTCACACTTCCGATCGAAGTTCAAAAGCACTACCGAAAAAGGAAAAAATATAAAGGGGTTAGAGGAAGGCAAAAAGTGAAAGCAAATTTTAAATAAAAGTACGTGTTAAATGAGATGAAATGACAATAAGATTAAAGTGAAGGGTACAATATGAAAAAAGAAGTAGAAGTGCTTTTGTTTTAGGTATGAGAACTAGAACCTCTCTTTAAATATAAATGTCTATAATAGCATGAAATGTGAGAGTGGTGAACTTTCCCTCTAAACAAACTGATATATTAGATGTGCTAAGAAGATATAAACCAACAATCATTACATTAATAGAAAATAAATTGAATGATCAAAAAACTGATAATTTCTATCTAAGATTGCATGACAATTGGAAATATTTTAATAATAATGAGTATGGGGGTAATGGTAGGATATTGTTAGTTTAGAACTCATATTTGGGGATATAAAAAAATGGATTTTCAATATATAGATTGTACTTTTGGTAATATATGAGGGATATCAATATAAATTACTATTATCTATGGAAGTCATTTTGAAATTAAAAGAAATGAATTATGAAATAAATTTAAAAGCATGAGCAGTAAATATAAATTACCATGTTAATAATAAGGGACTTTAATACAAAAATGCACCCATACGAGAAGATTGAAGGTAATATCAAACCTCAAAGTAAATTGGATAAAATAAATATTTTTTTACTAGAAACTGGATTGATAGAACCAGTTATCAACGAAAATAAATACATTTGGAGATCAAAGATAGGTAAGAGTATACACTATAAGCTATATAGAATACTAATTAACAAAGAATTCTTTGAAAAATGCCCGAAGTTTATGTGTTGTACATTAGAATAAAATATAAGTGACCTTACCCTATACTTACTAGGTTTATAAATAATAATGAAAATGATAATAATAATAAAAGTATTCCATTTAGATAAAAAATGGGTGGATATTTGTGAATGAATATAAGGAGTTAATGAAAAGATGTTTGGACTTCTCATGTTATGGTACAAGTCGGTTTCAATTTAGTATGTTTTTGAAAAATACTAAACAGTGTCTTAAAAATTGGAATAAAGTAAAAAATTAACTAAAGGAACAATAGAAAAGTAAAGAAAGAAGAGGGAATTGTCATAAGATTTAATAGATGAAAATCCAACAGATGAAGAAAATGTTAAAATGTTTTTCTTTAATCAACATAATTTGTCTAGAGAAATGTATGTTAATACAATAAAGTTCAAAAGGCAAAAGTACACTGGTTAACCCGGGGACTAATTGCACAAAAAATTTCTATGAGAAAATGAATAGTAGAAAACATATAAGTAATATATGAAATGTGTTAGACAATGAGGGTAAATCTCCAATTAAATATACTAAATTACGAAGAAGGCGGTAAAATATTTTACAAAATTATATAATTCTAATGTGACAATCCTAACATAATATGCAAAATTAAATTAAACCTTATAGCAGAGGAAGTACTATTAGCACAAGTTGAAAAAGAAGATATAAAACATATTATACTTAATGCCGAGGATAATAAATCCCATGACAAGATGATTTTAATGCTAAGTTTTATAAAATCGATTGGGATAAAGATCAAATACTTAGAGTAGTAAAAGAGTTCTTTAATCAAGGAAAAAAAATACTAAAAAGTACGAACCATACTTTTATTATTTTAATTCCAAAAAATAAGAATCCTTCAAATTTGGAAGAGTATAGACCAATTTCATGTTCAACTTTATTTATAAGATCAAAGCAGTGGTGTTAAGTAATAAGATAAAAGATTTTACACCATTTTTAATTTATGGAAATCAAAGTGCTTTTACTCTAGGAAGGTTAATATGAAAACTCTTTGTTAACACATGAAATGGTAAGAAACTTTAATAATAAATTAGGAGATAATGTGTAACAACCCGCCATTTACAACGCCCTATTCCATGCATAAAATTGGCACTAACATCGTTGATGTCGTTGATCATAAATCGTTTTTAGTTAAAATATAAAATCAATCACAGAGTTATCTATAATATTCTACACTTTTTGAAAACTCATAGCGGAAAGAATAAAATATAATAATGTAACGACCCCGAATTTTATAAATATTTAAAATGATAATTTATTAATTTTTGAATTAATATTTGTGAAATAAAACGATAAATGGATTGCGAGTCTCCCCGAATTAAACTAAGTTTGGTATAAATCATTTTGTAACTTTAAAATATTGTATATATGTGGATATGTATGTGAATGGATATATATGTAAGTATAAAATAGATAAACATGTTTTATAAATTAAAAATGAAATAAGGGCTAAACATAATTTTTTTTATATAAAAATAAAAATACCCAATTTTTATCATATTTGACAAATGTTTGGTAAGTAACCACTTGGTGTACTAGTGCTAAAACATAACATACAAGTGGCAATGTTATCTTTTTCTTTTGAAATTTAATTTTATAAAACAATGAATTAAAGAAGTATAACCAGATTTTATCATTTCAAAACTCAAACTGGAAATGAGAATTTGGGAGTGGATTAAGTCTGGGAATCAAAACTATAAAACAAGATTGGATAAATACCATAAGTATGAAACAAATAAATATGTATATGCTATCACCTTGTGTATGCATGTAACAAGTCATAACAAAGCAAAAGAAATATTTGTATTAGCAAATGAAGCTTTGCAGGCAAGAAAGAAATAAGATATATAGTACACACGAAATGTAAAGTATAAGATAATTTGTAGACATAAAGGACATTGTCATTAAATGCTTGCTAAGATAATATCTCCTCTAGTACATTAGTATACAATCTCGGCCACCAAAAATATAGAAAAATCTCTGAAAATTTGTACAAAGTGTACACTGTTTTGCCTAAAGAAATGATACCCTGTAACTTGTTTTAAAAACATCAATCTGTGAACTATTTTCCCATACCAATTTTCATTTTCAGTTCGAACTAAACAAAAGTAAGATAAAACTCCATTTGAAACCTAAACAAAGATTCAACAACCATCAGCAACTCAACAAAACAGAGATCAAGAGGAGCTTCTGTTAGAAAATCCAAAACTGTTTTCAAAAGCCTGTGCTAAGCAAAACTAGATCACTCTGTTCTTCTCTGCAAATTGGTGAGTAACATATTTTTTTTTAATATAAACTAAGTTTAGATAAAGCATGTTTCCTCTATGATGACATATATATGTTGTATATATGGATGTGTGTGCATATCTGATATGTTCTTTGATTTCCTGTTGCCTGTTGCTCTTTTATTCTAAGTAGATCTGAAAACAAAACCTTTTTCTCTTAATCTATTGATTGTTTGAATGTAAGATATAAACAAAAGTAGTTTGTTTAACTACCATCTAAGCATTAGAAATTTTTATAAGTTGAACTAACTTGTATTTATCTCTGGTAGACTAAGAAAGCCGGTACGTCTTTAAATATGTTTAAAAATCAAACTTCTTGTTTTAAGAATTCAGTTATATCAAGTGAAAATACATACTAAACCGTGATTTTTAAAGCAAGAATTAAAATTTTTAGAACTTGGGTTGAAGAGCAGTTTTGGCTCGACCTATTTCGCCTGTCTGAGCTGCCGTGGGTTATCTCGTCGACTGGAGACGACGCAGTTTGGTCGAGAGGTAGAGGAATGATGGGGGAGTTTGGGAAAAATGGTGGAATGGTGGTTAGTTAACGGTGGAGACGATGGCGTCGAATTCATTTGCGTAGACCTAGTTTTATATGGCCTTGAGTTTTTGTCTTGTTCGAAGCTAGGAAACGATCGAGTGTTTCGAGCTTCTGGGGTTGGATACAGGGGAGGAAGACGAGGCTGTGGCCGGAAGTGGTGGACCTCTGGTGGTCGGAATTTGGGAAGCGGCGAAGTTTCCAGGGTGGTGGGTTTTTCTGGTTTGCGTTCCAGGTGGTTGTCGAACTCGATTTCGAATACGAGTTGTTGACGAAGTTCTGATGGTCGTATTCGGGTTGGTGGTTGATCGTCGACCTGAGGGAGTTGTCGTAGTCGATCGGAGGTGGCGAACGGAGGCGTGCACGTGCACGTGCACGGTGGAGTGATTCTCTGGTGAACTGTTTTTGGTGGGTTCAAATTTAGGCTGGAAGAGACTCGAGATTTACTCGGGTAGGTCGTTGTTTTACTCGAGTAAATCCCTATTTTACTCGAAGTATATTGGGGTGAGCTCGGGTAGTTTGGTTGACAAAGTTTTAACCTGTAACTTGTTTTCAGTTTTAAAAGGTTGGGTTTAAGATTCAAATCAAGTTATCTGGCACTAGAGTTAAATTTAAATTTCCAGATTTTTGAAATGAAGAGGAAGTTTTAATTTTAAATACTTTAAATAAGTTTAAATATTTTGAATTAAAGGAAATTTGATTTGAATCACTTCCTAGCAAAATATTGCTTTAAGTTATAATTTAAAGTTTTTTTAAACGTTTTAATTTAAAGTGATTTAAAGTTAAACTAATGATCGTTTGAACTTGGAGTTTAAAATGAAAGTTCAAAGAAAATTTGAAATAAATGTTTCCAAACATATTTAAGTGAAACTTAAATAAATAAATGGAAAATGGGTTTTTCTTTTAAGTAATGAAGATTAAGATTTAAATTCATTAACTATTTAAGATAATTAGGATGATAATTGATAATTTGTAAATTATAAGTTTAAATGTATTAACTAAAGTTTAAATTAATAATCACTTGACGATTTGGAAAATAAAAATTACTTAGAGAAGTAATTAAAAGAAATTAATTATTGATTAAAGGTTGATAAATTAAGTGATTGAACAATAATTAATTAAAGGATAATTAATTAATGTGATAAATTAATTAAGGTGATTAATTTGAGGATAATTAATTAAAGATTAATTAATTAATGGAATTGATTGGGGATAATCACTTATTGTAATTAATTAAGGATAATTAATCAAATGATAATTAATTAAGGGTAATTAATTAATTAAAGAATAATTTAATAATTTTAAGTTAATTAATAAAGGATTAAATGTTAATTAATTAAAATGGTTGGTAATTAATTAATGTTGATTGAACCAGGATCAGTGACTAATCTGATTTAATTTGATCAGATAAATAAATTGACCTTACCGATGTATATTTGGATTCTATTGAATGACTTGATTGTTTGATATCCATGATATATGATGCTTTGTGATACATCCTGATTTATGTTGTGATCTGTAGTTTACTTATCTGTGACCTTTATATATCTATGATCTGTGAATGAACGATAAGCGTTGTTCTTATACCGCTTATCGAATTATATTTCTGTATTCTGATATGTGATGATTCATTGTGTTGCACTATTGTGTGAAACCCCTGGACTACACCTTTACACACACAAATATGGATTTCACGTGGAAATCGGTTAAGTCACAGATAATTTAAATTTGATGTTTTTGAAATTGAAATTTTAATTTCAATTGATTTTGAAATTTGAAATTTGGGTTTAAAGTGAAAAACTTTTGAAATGGAATTTCAAAGATAAAAGTTATTTTGAATAACTTAATTGAGTTTTGAAAATTTAAATAATTTGATTTAAATTTGAATTCAAGTTTGAAATTGAATCCTATGATTTGAAACTAGGGATTAAAGATGATATAAATGTGTTTGTATGAATCTAAACCATTTAAAAGCATAATTTTGAGAATTTGGATTTAACCCAAAGACTTTAACTCGTATGAATGAATCAGATTTCTAAAATGAAACTATTTGTTTTCAAAAGATAAAAGCTTTCAGATAAGAAATGAAATTCCAGTTTAATTAAAGGAATTTCAATATTGAATTGAAAATGGTTTTCCAAGTTATGAATGAATTGTTTTGAAAAGCTATGATTTGAATCTGTTATCTTTAACAGATTTGAAATAATGATTGGTTTAAATCATTTAAAATGAAATTGTTTTGAAAGCTATAAGTTAAATCTTGATTTAAAGGTTTAACGAGTTAATCAAATTGAAATGGAAATTAATTTGGAAAATCTGTGAATGAATCTTTTGTTTAAAGGATTAAAGTGTGGAAACTGCTTAAACCGTAAAGGTTGAATCTTTTTGTTTAAAGATTTAAAAATAGTAATTTGTTAAACCATTTGAAAAGAAAGTTTGGGTTTAAGTTGTGACTTAATCGAAATCCAAATATCCATATGTTTTTAAATATTACGCTCACTATTCGGTTTAGCCGGGAGAGGACCTTTGGGTCGTATAACCCATTCCGAATATGTGATACGTCGTATATGGATGGCATTTGATGACTGGTGTTGAAGACCGGATATTTTTGAAAACGGAAGGATTACCGTCGAGTTACTCTACATCGGCTGATCCCCGGTATAGAGGTTTTATCACCCTTAGTGACGGGAAGTCCGGACGTGATTGGAAATTATCCGGAATTGCAAGGGCTTCGTGAGAAGTGCCTTCGGTTCTGTTCGAACCCGGAACAGACTTGTATGGATTGTATGTCTGACATTACACTTTGAGATATAAAGCTGATTTCTTTCAAATACATATCTGTTTGGTGGCGGAGAATTTATTCTCTTAGCTTAACACCCTTCTCTGTGACGTACGAGCTCAGAGGTTATGTAGTTGAAGGTTATCAGCGATATACTCCCAATTTGGTAATGTGGCATGCTGAGTGTTGCTGTGTGATGATCAGTGTTTGATCATTTGTGATATGATCATTTGTTTGATCATTTATCTTTGTGATCATAGGTTGATCATCTGTTGACCCAAAGTGTGGCTTTTTGAAAAAGCGTAGCTTTGTGGACGAGACTTCGTCAGGGCCTCACAACCCGGAAATGGTCGAAACAGGAATGTTGCGGCAAGGTTATGAGGGTCGCGCCCTTTAGGGTATGTCATTTCCTTCTGGAAAGGGGTGGTATCATGGTATGGAGCCCAGATACTTACTCATGTGGATACACTTTATTATGTGTGATGTTGGTTTAGAGGCGCTTCGGATAAAGGTCCCAAAGGACCGAGAGGTGGCATATTCGTGAGTTACCTGTTACAGGGGTAACCCGGCCTTATGTTTGCAGAGAGCAGTTTGTCTCTCGGGACGTCCCGTCAGAGGCGATCCCATGCGGCGGAAGGAAGTTCCTTAGCCTGACCATTTATTGGAAATCCATTTCCCAATACGGAACTTGTACGGTTTTAGTTGTAGAACCTGCCATTTACGTACGGTGGTCACCACTGTTTAGATGGTAGCTATAGTAGGCATACGATACTGGTCGTATGTTGGCTAAGATTAATATTATACTTTCGAAATGTTTTTCTACACTATGCACTAATGATAATATCCAATGATTTTGCGTAGTAAGCATCTTTGACTATCATAAGAAGAAATCTCCTCCAATTCTGCGTTTGCATTGTGTGTGTGGCGTGAGGTCTTATGGTAGTTTCATTTTCCAAAAGCATTGCGGATTTCAATGTTTAAAATCCTTTGTTGTTGTTTAAAGATAATCTGTTTTTGTTGCTCACACCAGTCCCATGACTGACTCGGAGTTTATTGTTCCCTTCCTAAACTCTGGGTGCCCACCATTTTCCACACGGGCAGTCTAGAGTTGGGTTTCTCAGATATTCAGGTTTAGTAGATTATCTGGAGCCAGTTCAGTATTTGGAGTTTAGGACCGCACTTGCTTCTCTTTGTGGTTCGAGCTTGACATTGAAGATCATTTTGGAGTCAGTCTCTCTGACTGATCATTTGGAGTTATCATTTCTTTTTTCCGCTGTATCATTATTTATCTCTGATATTGTTGTATCATATTGATATCATTGTTGTATATCATTCTGGATATTGTATTCATTGGAGTTGTATATGATATCATTGTTTTCTTTATTCCGCTGTGTTATTTACTTAATTGTGTTATAGCTCCGGCGAATCGGATTTGAACGGTCGAATCTGCGGCATTCTAGTACAATGTGAAGTACGAATGTTGATTTTCGAGCGGGCAAAACCCGATACGTTACAAATAATCAACCGTGCAATTCTAGACAAATAGAACAATGTAATATCAAATAAACTCCAACTACAATATCTTTTATAACATTAATGAAAATATCTAATGTCCGGGAAAAACTACATAAAATACATAGTAGATAGCTTATGGATAAATAAATGCATGTCTCCTTTGCACCATCGTCTCCAAGCCACTACCAGACATCTCTATCCACCTATTAGAGTGTAACTGAAAAGAAGAAAATGATAGAGGGGTTCATACATGTGTTTGGTTAATTAAATGTATCATATAATTATATAATACTAATAAGCTAGTAAAACGACACTTATGCTCGAAAACCATACTATAGCCTATGCCACATGTACCCAACAAGTCAGCTAAACATATAATATAATACTATAGTGAGCTGTGACATGATATGCTAAGGTCTCATTAATCCATCATATGCCTAATCATATGCACACGATTGAACCAAAGTCTCGACCCCCTATTGTCACATAATATATTGTGGATAACTGTGTCATGATGTCAAATCGAATACGGATGACTCAACTCCTCATGCTATCGTATATTGAAGACTCACCTCTCCATATTATCATATATCGAGGACTCATCTCCTCAGAGTATCATATTGAGAACTCAGCTCCTTGGACTATCGTATATTAAGGACTTAGCTCCTCAAACTATCGTATATTGTGGGCTTGGCTCCTCGGACTATTGTATATTGCGGTCAAGTCTATGTTAGTCATTTGTCTAATGGTCTACGACATTGTTGGGATCAAGCCCAAAACCTATCATCGTCCTACTATTTTTGAAGCTACTAGATCAAGCCCCAACGCGTAAGTGGAAGATTGTGTATCAAACCTAACAGAATAAAGCACTTTTCTGAATCATTTCAGAACATAGCAAACAACATACCAAAACATTCCTCGTCTCGCCACGTTCCTGGTGCCATGAACCGTATGTGAAACAGAGGACATGTGCTAGAGTCATAAACATTTAAAGTATAGGGGCAATATTGTAATTATTTAATTTTAATGTAATTAATATATTATTTTCTATTATTATTATTTTCATGCGTTTTTCTATAATCTACGGCCCTCGAGCAAAACCCTTCCCATGAACTTTCACCGTCGATCGTCGCCAAACCACATTGTCATTCGTTAATCTAACGCCAACACTGTCCTTATCAACGTTTTCCCCACTAACCCCCGTCCAGCCACCTAAGTCGTGCCAGAGGTAGTCATCACCGTCTCCTATTCCTCATTGTTTTCAATGATCATAAACTACCTAGGGTCGATTAGACCATGGCGTGGCTATCTCCTCGACGTCCTCTTAATGCTCATGTCCTCCGATCATTCTATTGAAATATCCGAATATATAAATTGATTAAACTATAGAAAATTTTGAAATGTAAATTTCTGAACAAGGATAATTCATATATATATGTATATATGTATGTATGTATGTAAACTTCACCATTTCAAACTTGTGATAAAATATCTATATATCTATATAAAAAAATATACAAGCTCCATTTTGATGGCAAAAATATATATCAGTTTATATGTGTATATACGTTTATAAAAATATTGTATATGTAAATAAATATATATACATGAACGTATAAAATTCATAATGGAAAATCTCAAACTTATGACTACGTATATATAGGTATATGTTTATAAAAATAGTGCATATGGAAGTGTGTGTGTGTGTATATATATATGTGTGTGTGTGTAAACATGTGTATATCTGGATGTACACGTAATAGGTAAAAAATGTAAATATGTATATGATGACAAAATATACATTAGTATATATATATATGTATATATGTGAGATAGTGAATAGGTAAATATATACATATAGTAAAAATAGTGTAAGTCTATATATGTATATATATACATGTAGGATATATATTCACATGGAAGCATCATGATGGGAAACATTAATTCAAGCCACAAAACCATAAAATCAAACACATAAATCAAATTAACACATATAAAATCAATTGAAGCCAAAGACCGAATCAGCCCACATTGAAAAGAAAAAAAATAAAGAAACCTGTACATGTGCATATCTCAGCCTCTATCTATGCTTGCACTGTACACTTCCATTCACCTATATATATATAGCATACGGGCTGGTTCATTTGTTCACATACAAAAAAATATAATAATTACAAAGTGCTGCCATTGAATTAAAAAAAATGGATCAAGTGCTAAAAGCTGGAAGCAAGAAATAAAGCAAATCACAACATTCATCATCTTTAAAAAAACGGTGAGTATAACAACTTACATTGTTAACATGATATTTCTTTATACACACACACATACACACTGTGATATGAATGAATTAGAGATATATATGGCAAGTATATATATATATATATGTGTGTGTGTGTGTGTGTGTGTGTTGTGAATCTGTGAATGTATGTATATAGACAGTTCCAACCATCACCAGAACACCGTGTTCTTCCCTCTTCTCTATTTATGTTATAGTTGATAAAACAGTATGCTTTAACTTTAAAAAAAATCTATATCTCAAAATCCTTTTAGTTTTAAAACTTGATATAAAAACCAAAGTGATTTGTTTTTAAGTATAGAACACTGTAAAATTTATTTCATTGAAATTTATTGAACATGGAGGAAGAAAACTCCAAATTATAGTAAGTAAGTTAGATATGGCAAAGGTTCAAATCTCATAATTTAAAGAATGGAATCCATAGGTGTGTCAGTTACTGAAAATCATGATTTTCAGAAATGGTTTGGTAATTTTTAATGGTGTGTGGTGGAAGAATCTGGAAGTTGATCTAAGTTGGGGGTTTCGTCGAATTGAGGTGGCGGGGTCGATTTTGTGATACGGCAGTTGGCGTGGAGGTGGCTTGGAAGGTGGCAAATTCACGAAAAATAATGCAAGAATTTTTAAACATGTGGGGAGGCTAGGCGAACTCAAAGTAGGGTTTAAGGTGGGTTTTGGAGTGGGTTCGGGTTTATGGCTTTGGTGACGATGAGAGAGGGACAGGGACGTGCGCGCCAGGGGGAAAGAGTGGAGGAGATGACGGCGATGCCGTGGGTGAAATCTGGTAGTGGATGAGCGACCGTGGTGTCGTGGCGAGGTGGTTGAGTGGCGCGGTCACCTTCTAGTTTTGGTGAAAGAGTTCGAAATTTGAACTGAGGGTGTGATCGTGATTTTAGATGGGCTGATGTGTTGCGAGGGTCGTGGGTGATTGGCGAGGATGGTCGGCGGCGAGGTTCGGTTGCCAGAGAGCGTGTGCATGTGCACACGTTGGTGCACAGGTGGGTAAATTCAAATGACAGAGTAGAGAGGAGAAGAGGAAAACTGGAAGAAGAGGATTTGGTTTGTAAGTTGTAGATGGGCCGGGTCTTTTGATTGGGCTAGGTTGAAAAAAAAAGCGAAGTTAATTTAAATAATTTTTATACTTTAAAATCTAAAAAACTTAAACCCTATTTTCTTATTCGATTTAAATCCAATCAACGGACAGATTTTTGCGTTTTGTTCCTATCGTCGAATATTTCCATCTGAACTAATATGCCAAGACTTTCTGCAATGAAAAATTTAATGATTGAAAGTGAACGAAAAAGTAATTTTTTTTGTAATTAATTATATGTTCATTGAAAATTTAATGTTTAAAATGAACTGTTTAATTTCAAATTAATTTAGAATTAATTATTTCATAAATTTCTTGGATTGGCAAATAATCTAGATTTAAAAATATAACTTGACTCAGTTAAGTTAAAACCCAACTAATTCTGAATTATAATCTGATTTAATATCAATTATAAATCGTTGATTGAGCTAATGATCTATGTTGACTAATAGTTCCCTTGGATATTGATTTCAATTATCTTTTGTCTGTGCCATTAAGTAGCCAGACAAATTAAAGTAGTTAGAATAAAACGTTGACACGTTTTATTGAAAGTAAATCGACTTGTACTGATCACTATTCCGAATTTCAGAAAATGTGATGATTACAAGCGAATTAATTTCGATGGACAGGTCATGATAAAGTAAACATATGGAATGAATTTCCATATGTGAATATTGACACCCTGATTTTAGAATTGTTTATTTTAAATGACTTGGCCTTTAAATTTTTTATCGTTTTGGATTCGATGAGACTGGGACCCGTCGTATTTATGCGTGACGTGGTCTTACGAGATAACTTTGTTTCAAGGATTTAGAAAATATATAGTAATAATTCAATTGGAGTGTGTTTTCTCACACTGGTTTTCCAGACTGACTCAGGTGTTATTTTATTATAATTCTAGGGTCAGACCGAGTGTTACAGATTCAGGTTAAGTGCTTTGGAGCATAGGAGATGAGCTGGAGGATGTCAGACGTATATCACGTACTTGATTATATTCCGCTGTGTGTGTAGACTATATAGTCAACACTGGTGAGGACAAGTTATAATAATTGTCCATATTGATATTGACTGTTGTACTCTGATGGTTGTGTATATATATATATATTGACAGGTACAGTTTTCTTTGAATAAAATCTATTTGTTATATATTATATTTTGTTCCGCTGCGATTGTGAGATTCTGTGTTGTTGGTTCTATTTTTCTTCTATCTTTTTCTTCTTAACCCCTAATGATCTGGTATTTCTGGCACTCGATTACTCAGCATTCTATACAGTGGACGTATTTATGTCGATTTTCGAGGGTCGAAAATCCCGAGCCGTAACAGCTGCTATGCATTACCACCAGTCCGGATCCGCAAAATGGTAGAATCTTACCCTAGGCATTGCCTCGCGTGCCTTGTCACATGCCTTATCGCACCCTCTACGAGTTTGGTTTGTACCGTACCTATGGAGTGCCCTTTGATAGCCCTCCAATTTACGGAGGAATTACGGTACTGTATAGACTACGGGAATATATAACAATGTGTTAAGGGAGATATGGGTAACGCCTTAACGCTATTTTAATATTTTTGTTTTACTGTAGACATTATATATGTAGCATATTGTACTATGTATGCTGATAGTTCCACGGATCCTTAAGGGATGGAATCCCACATCCTTTAAGTTATATTCCATTTCATTTGGACATTTCGGTTGAGAAATTTACTTGCATAAGAATGTTAATCCTGACTCGAGTGTTTTGTGTTTTAGTCAGACTAAGTGTCACAACATTTGAGACTCACCTTTGGAGCTTGAAGCTTTGCTTGGAGATTTTTTATCTATTCAGCTTGTCCAGTTATTTCAGTTATTTCCAATTGTTTATTTTCAGACTTGTCATTTGCTTTTGTATTGAGACTTCTATATATTCTGGATTTCTGTTGTATTTTTTTTAAGCTCTGATGTTCTGTAATAGCTTCATGAACTACTATTTATCTATTTCCGCTGCTTATTGTTATATTACTCTGTGTCTGTGATTCCGTGATTGATTTATTTACTATATATGCTAAGTTTTGCCAATTATACATTAACAATCTGTTGTTTTGAGAAATTCAAGTCAGATATGTGTGGATGATTGTCGATTAGAATGGTTCGAAATGCTGGGTCATTACAAAAAGAATTGAGTAGATTTGATGGAGACAAGGGACACACAACATTGAAGACAGAGAGGAATTGATCCCATACAATTTGGTGTTCCCAAGTAAACATATATGGTTTCCTTCTTTTGGGTTTTACTATTGAAAGGGATCCAAGTCGTCATTAAATAGGACACGTGCAAAATGTATGGATTTATATGCGATAACAAAAAAGAGAAAAACTTAGGTTTCCTTGGTCCATAGAAAAAATCAAAATCCACCAGAAATCTCCTCAAAAAATCCCAATAAAGCAAATTTAGTTATGCCTCCTGATCAAGACCACCCTTTCACATCAAAAAGCACATTGAGGTTTTATAGTTAACGAGGATGGGTTCCAACTGATCCAAAATAAAGCCAGTAAAAAACAGAATTTAAGAAAGGATTCAGGAGTTCCAACAAGCTCATATCAACAAGGGCAGTACAGTAAGGGGATATCAAGAAATCCAAACCTTCTAAATAATAGCGTTGAAAGAATTGATAGTTTTATTAATAAGAGCATGACTACCATCTCATTGAACATGACATAGGGGCCAAAATCATGGGTGGAAACTGTTGCGGAGAAACCATCAATAAAAGAATGCAATCTTGAGTATTTACCACCAATTAAGATCAATAAGAAGAAGTGCGTGATGATAAGAGAGACAGTGTGCAATAAAAAAGTGGAATATCGGTATATCTTTGTTCTTGCATATGTTGCAGGAGCTAACTTCACTTCTTGTAATTTTAAATGATATATTCAAAATGTATGGAAATTCGTTGGAGATTTTGATGTGTACTCAAGAGAGAAAGGACTCTTCCTTGTAAATTTTAAAGAATCTAAAGATTGTGAAAATATTTTAAAAAATGATCCATTATTCTATGATGACAGACTCATCATCATGAGGAGGTGGTCTAATACATTAAAACTAGATAGAGACTTTTTGATATTTATGCCAATTAGGATCAGACTACCCAATATAAATCTAAAATTAGGGAATTATGAGTCGTTCAGTTCCATGGCAAGCATAATCTGAAAACCCATGAAACTTGATGTTGCCACCGCCATGACACGATATTAAATTATGCTCGTATTTTGGTGGAGGTGACTGCAGGTGCGGAATTACCAGAAGAGTTATTTTTAACACTTTATAATGGAGGAAAAATTATTCAAAAAGTAGAGTATGAATGGATACATCCAAAATGTGAAGTTTGTGCGTGTTTTGGACACACAAAGAAGTAATGCAGCATAAGAAAAGCTTGAGTACAAAAGAATGGTAACCAAGAAAATAAATAAATGTCCAAGGGAACCAGAAAAGTGTTGGACAACCACTAAACACAAATTTTCAGTTTAACAAGAATGTAGCAATACTAGAAATGTTTCGATGCAAAATCCTAAGTTCAACCAAGAAGGTATCGTTATCGGTAATGAAAATACTCATATTGGAATTAGTATAAAACAAGAAAGTAATGGTTTTCAAAAACCCACTAAACAAGCTATTCAGATCATGGTTGAGGATATTCAAGAAGCAAAAGAAAGGCAATATGAAAGCATAGCCGAAAAACAACAGAGCGTAACATTGGGGAATGGAAAGAATAAACCGGTCTTTGAAACTAGAATCCCCTAAGTGCTAGTTCCATGTTTAGTTACATTAAAAAAAATACATAAATGAAGTTAATATGTACAACATATTAGCAATGAAGGAAATGCAGTAATGGATATAATTCCAAAGGTGGAATGTGCTGTAGAAACCGAGGACAAGGTGTGGATCAACTCAGAGTTGCCTCACACTTCCGATCGAAGTTCAAAAGCACTACCGAAAAAGGAAAAAATATAAAGGGGTTAGAGGAAGGAAAAAAGTGAAAGCAAATTTTAAATAAAAGTACGTGTTAAATGAGATGAAATGACAATAAGATTAAAGTGAAGGGTACAATATGAAAAAAGAAGTAGAAGTGCTTTTGTTTTAGGTATGAGAACTAGAACCTCTCTTTAAATATAAATGTCTATAATAGCATGAAATGTGAGAGTGGTGAACTTTCCCTCTAAACAAACTGATATATTAAATGTGCTAAGAAGATATAAACCAACAATCATTACATTAATAGAAAATAAATTGAATGATCAAAACACCGATAATTTCTATCTAAGACTGCATGACAATTGGAAATATTTTAATAATAATGAGTATGGGGGTAATGGTAGGATATTGTTAGTTTAGAACTCATATTTGGGGATATAAAAAAATATATAAGGATTTTCAATATATAGATTGTACTTTTGGTGTAAAGACCCGCAAATCCGTCTCCCGAAAACTCGACACCGATACGTCCACTGTACCAAATGTCGAAAAATCGAATGGCGAAAACGCAAAACTTTAGGGTTAAAAGAAGAGGTAGAAGAAAAGATAGAAGAAAAAGAAAGAAGAACAACACAGAAAACAAAGAACAGGAACAATATCAGAATCTCACATATCGCAGCGGAACAATATATAATAGATAAATCAATAATCTTTAAAACAAAAGACTATATCAGTTTATACATACATCAATCATCAGAGTTTACAACAATGGACAGTTATATAAACTTGTCCTCATACAGAATACACAACGGAATAAATAACAAGTACGATAGTACGCTTCGCCATCCAGCTCATCTCCAAAGCTCCAGAATATCCAAAATATCCTGATAACATAACTCTAGGCTGCCCGTGTGGAAAATTATGGGCACCCAGAGTTTAGAAAGGGAACAATAAACTCCATGTCAGTCATGGTGACTGGTGTGAGATCGTAAAACAGTTATTTTCGCAAAGAAAATAAAACAATTTCGCAATGCTTTTGGAAAATGAAACTACCATAAGGCCTCCCGCCACACACACAATGCAAACGCAGAATTGGAGGAGATTTCTCCTTATGATAGTAAAAAATGCTTACTACGCAAAATCAATTGATATTATTATTAATGTCTAGTGCGGAAAACATTTCGAAAGTATAATATCAATCTTAGCCAACATACAACCATTGTTGTATGTCTACTATAGCTACTACGTTCAGTAGCAGGTTACCGCCACATTCCATAGCAGGTAATACAAATAAAAACCGTACAGGGTTCGTATTATTTCTTTGGATTTCCAACAAATGATCAGGCTAAGGAACTTCCTTACACCGAAATAGAACGCCTCTGGAAAGACGCCTCGGATCCTAACCGGATCTCTGCAAACAAAAGGCCGACGCTACCTCACGCTCTAACCGAGCTGTAACTAGGTAACTAACACACGAGCTATGCCATCCCCCGGTCGTTACCGACCTTTATCCGAGAATCCTCAATCGAAAAGCAACAGCCACAAAATATAATCAACATAGGTAAAATATCTGGGCTCCATACCATGATATCACCTTTTATCCAGAAGGAAATGGCATACCCTAGGGGCGCTACCCCTACAAACCTTTGCCGCACATTCCTGTTTCGACCATTACCGGGTTGTGAGGCTCGACGAAGTCTCGTCCATAAAGCTACGCTTTTTCACAAAGCCACGCTTTTTCACAAAGCCACGCTTTGATCAACCAATGATCATCAGCACTTCGTATGCCACATTACCAAATTGGGAATGTATCACTAGTAACCATCAACTACATAACCTCTGAGCTCGTACGTCTCAGAGAAGGGTGTTAAGCTAAGAGAATAAATTCTCCGCCACCAACAGAAATGTATTTGATAGAAACCAGCTTTACATCTCAAAGTGTAACGTCAGACACACATCCATACAAGTCCGTTCCGGGATCGAACGGAACCGAAGGCACTTCCAAAGAAGCCCTTGCAATCCGGATATTCACTAATCACGTCCGGACTTCCCATCACAAAAAGAGTGATATAAATCTCTATACCGGAGCAACTCGGTGCAGAGACATTCGACAGGTTGTCCTTTCATTTTCACAAATATCCGGTCTTCACATCGGTCTTCAAATGCTATCCATTCGCGACGTATCATTATTCGGAATGGGTTATATGACACAAAGGTCCTCTCCCGGCTTAACCGAATAATGAGCGTTTGTTTCAAAAACAAATCAAGTGTCATTTCAAAGGCAAATATTGATAGTCGGTTATTTAACTATCAATAACATTCATAACAAACATCCAATTCAAATAATTTTTCCCAAATTATTTATTAAATTTCAAATCTTTTCACAAGATATATATTCTTCCACACTTCACATTTGAAAATCCATTTCAAATCGTATTTCACACTTCACATTTGAAAATCAATTTCAAATCATATTTCATACTTCACATTTGAAAATCAATTTCAAATCGTATTTCACATTCCCGTTTGAAAATCAATTTCAAATCATATTTCACATTCCCGTTTGAAAATCAATTTCAAATCATATTTCATACTTCACGTTTGAAAATCAATTTCAAATCATATTATGGTCCATTTAAACCAATTAGATAAATCCTTATCGATTTATTTCAAATTTACATTTCAAGTTTGTAAATTTATTTCCACACTTCATCACTTTGAAAATCCGATTTCAAATCATATTTTCCACACTTCAAAAATAAATCAATATTTATTTTTAAAACAAATTTCCCTTTCCTTTACAACTTCTATTCGGAATTTACATTCCTAAAAATCCACTTTTACACGATTTTTAAATCGTTTTCCAAATATTCATTTTCAACCCCGAATCAACTTTAAAAATTGATTTCTCCATTTTATTTCAAATCCCAAATCGAATTTCAAATTGATTTCTGAATTTACTTCAACACCGAATCACATTTCAAATTGATTTTAACTTTTAATCCCAATTACCAAATCATTTTACAAATCGATTCCCAAATTTATTTTCAACACAAAAATCAATTTTTCATTCAACATTAAATAAGTTTTCATATCGATTCCTCAAAGATTTATTTTAAATACCCAATCAATTATCACTTTGATTTCAAATAAATTTATCTCCTTTAAAATAAATTCTTTTATTTTCCCAAACCATCACAAATTCAATTTTAATTTCAGAAATCCAATTTCATTTATTTCTGGTGTCCAACGATACCAAAAACACATTCGACTAAATTATAGCTCTCAACAAATTCAATCACAGATATAATCATACACAGATTATAAATAATCAATTAAACAACATATGAAATCAATTCAAATGCTTTGAGGAATCCTGTTGGATCCCTCCAACCTGTTTCCCTGCATCCACAGATGTTAGCACAATACCAATTCCACTTCGAGGTGGAATATCGCGGTATATGGGTTCTATAAAAATATCATCCGCTTACTAACGGCGCAATAGGGTCTCATCCGCTATACGAGGCGGGAAATCAATCAATCCAATATATACATATGCCAATATGTATATATTGCTATATATATAGATATATCCTACTATATCTAATATCACATTCAAACAACAAACAAACAATAACTGAAAATTCCACTTTTCAATTTGAGTGAGAAGATCTCACCTTAGATTTTATTTTGCAGTTCATTTTCCATTTTGACCATTTCTTCACGGTTTCGAACCTTGTAAAAATAATTTATACAGTTTATTAATATTCGAATTAATCGAACAATATATTCCATTTTAACAATTTTAACCAACTAGTGACCTCATTTTCAAACTGAAACCTTTAATTTTAAACAAATTCCTTTTTAATAAATTGATTTAATTAAAAGTTAAATTTAAAACTAAATCCCTTTCCTTTTTGAAATCATATATACTCTTATGAAACAAATTAAAGACTAAAAAAAAATCTAGATTTTATAAACTCCTCAAACATTTTAATTAAAAACAAAGTTGTTTTAAATACAGCTTATTGTAAAATATTTAGTATATATTTTTTTTTTCTGTAATTAACAAAACAGAAATTTCGTTTACTGAAATAATTTTTCTTCTTTTTTTTTATCCAACATTTATTCATAAAAAAAACAAAATACCTCACTGCCTTCCCCTGTCACCAAATCGACGATCGCGATCAACCTCAGCATCACCTCGATTGGCGTACACGCGCACGGCCACCCATATCACTGTCGACCATCATCGCCATTCCGATCTCGAGCTCGCCGACCTCACGACTTCGCCCCAAACCATCGTGAAACACTAGCATCCATCTCCCACAATCGCGAACTTCCTCCTACCAGTTGAATCCCAGGTCGCCGCCTCGAGCTAGGCAAAATCGCGACCACTGAAACCATTACAATTTACAGCCTCCACGCGCTCGAGAACCACCACCCTTGAATGACGTGCTGACCCCATGCGAGCGACTTCAAGCCACTATCGCGCTCGCGATTTGAATTTAAAACGAAAAAGGATTTCGTTTGTTCGTTTGTTTTTTTTTCTTTTCTTTGAAACGAACTGAAGTGGGAATTGGAATCCACTGTTTTGATTTTGATTTGGAGCGAATGTAGGGGAAACGCGGTCATTCTTTTTATTTGTGAGGGGCGAGTTTGATTTGAAACGAGAACGAGGGGAGTCTCGATTTAAACTCAAAGAATTCTCTCGGCCATTATTGATTTTAATTTGAACGAGAGATAGTTTTTTTTTCTTTGCTCGTATATTTTAACAGAGAAGGGAGGGTACGAAGGAGACAAGAGAACGTGAGAAGGTGTCTTGCTACAGTGACCACGAAATGAAAGAAAACAGCTGATGTTGACAAATATAGATATATATTTAATTTAAATTCAAATTGTCTCGATAAACACAACTTGAAATCTCGACCTCCTGTCAAGGCATGCCGCCAGGCGTTCGTAATGTTATACGCCTATTCCGAACACAATGGAAAAGGTTTCGAGTCCAAATTTGATCGTATGGAGAAGATAGCTTTTTGGATCAGTTATTAAATTAAAATTTCGATTTAATTTCAGTGCGTTTGCTTATCGTACGCTCACACAACAACTCCGGACATTACGAAAATTGAAATCCGATAATAATACAATATTACGGATCCAATGAAACTGGTTTCGTCAAATTCCGAGACCGTGCCACGGAACGCTATTTTTAAATATCGATTCGAACGATTAAATTTCAAAACTGAACAAAACAGTTTCAATTTCAATTGTGAAAGTTCTATTATCTTCAGAATTATCAATATAAATTTTCCAAGCCTTCAGATTATTTTTAATCTGCTTAAAACTGAAGATTCAAATTTTTACCCAGTTTCAATAATTAAATTTAATAATTTACTCGCCAAATTCATTCTGATACTTGAACTTCAAATTTAAATTATTATTCGAATATTTAAACTCAATTAAATATTCACATTTTAAATGTCAAAAATTCAGGGTCGTTACATTTGGTAATATATGAGGGATATCAATATAAATTACTATTATGTATGGAAGTCATTTTGAAATTGAAAGAAATGAATTATGAAATAAATGTAAAAGCATGAGCAGTAAATATAAATTACCATGTTAATAATAAGGGACTTTAATACAAAAATGCACCCATATGAGAAGATTGAGGGTAATATCAGACCTCAAAGTAAATTGGATAAAATAAATATTTTTTTACTAGAAACTGGATTGGTAGAACCAGTTAGCAACGAAAATAAATACATTTGGAGATCAAAGATAGGTAAGAGTATACACTGTAAGCTATGTAGAATATTAATTAAGAAAGAATTCTTTGAAAAATGCCCGAAGTTTATGTGTTGTACATTAGAATAAAATATAAGTGACCTTACCCTATACTTACTAGGTTTATAAATAATAATGAAAATGATAATAATAATAAAAGTATTCCATTTAAATATAAAAATGGGTGGATATTTGAGAAATAATATAAGGAGTTAATGAAAAGATGTTTGGACTTCTCATGTTATGGTACAAGTCGGTTTCAATTTAGTACGTTTTTGAAAAATACTAAATAGTGTCTTAAAAATTGGAATAAAGTAAAAAAAAACTAAAGGAACCATAGCAAAGTTAAGAAAGAAGAGGGAATTGTCATAAGATTAAATAGATGAAAATCCAACAGATGAAGAAAATGTTAAAATGTTTTTCTTTAATCAACATAATTTGTCTAGAGAATTTTATGTTAATACAGTAAAGTTAAAACAAAAGTCAAAAGTACACTGGTTAACCCAGGGGACTAATTGCATAAAAAAATTCTATGAAAAAATGAATAGTAGAAAACATATAAGTAATATATGAAATGTGTTTGACAATGAGGGTAAATCTCCAATTAAATATACTAAATTATGAAGAAGGCAGTAAAATATTTTACGAAATTATATAATTCTAATGAGACAATCCTAACGTAATATGCAAAATTAAATTAAATCTTACAGCAGAGGAAGTACTGTTAGCACTTGTTGAAAAAGAAGATATTAAAAATATTATACTTAATGCCGAGGATAATAAATCCCATGACAAGATGATTTTAATGCTAAGTTTTATAAAATCGATTGGGAGAAGATTAAAGATGAAATACTTAAAGTATTAAAAGAGTTCTTTAATCAAGGAAAAAATACTAAAAAGTACGAACTATACTTTTATTATTTTAATTCCAGAAAATAAGAATCCTTCAAATTTGGAAGAGTATAGACCAATTTCATGTTGCAACTTTATTTATAAGATCAAAGCAGTGGTGTTAAGTAATAAGATAAAAGATTTTCCACCATTTTTAATTTATGAAAATCAAAGTGCTTTTACTCTAGGAAGGTTAATATGAAAACACTTTGTTAACACATGAAATGGTAAGAAACTTTAATAATAAATTAGGAGATAATATGTAACAACCCGCCATTTACAACGCCCTAATCCATGCATAAAATTGGCACTAACATCGTGGATGCCTTTGATCATAGATCTTTTTAAGTTAAAATATAAAACCAATCACAGAGTTATCTATAATATTCTACACTTTTTGAAAACTCATAGCGGAATAAAATATATTAATCAACCGTGCAATTCTGGACAAATAAACTCCAACTACAATATCTTTTATAACATTAATGAAAATAACTAATGTCTGGGAAAAACTACATAAAATACATAGTTGATAGCTTATGGATAAATAAATGCATGTCTCCTTTGCACCATCATCTCCAAGCCGCTACCAGACATCTCTATCCACCTATTAGAGTGTAATTGAAAAGAAGAAAATGATAGAGGGGTTCAGACATGTGTTTGGCAAATTAATTATATCATATATGTATATAATACTAATAAGCTAGTAAAACAACACTTATGCTCGAAAACCATACTATAGCATATGTCACATGTACCCAACAAGTCAGCTAAACATATAATATAATACTATAGTGAGTTGTGACATGATATGCTAAGGTCTCATTAATCCATTCTATGCCTAATCATATGCACACGATTGAACCAAAGTCTCGACCCCCTATTATCGCATCATATATTGTGGATAACTGTGCCGTGATGTCAAATCGAATACGGAGGACTCAACTCCTCATGCTATCGTATATTGAAGACTCAGCTCTCCATATTAGCATATATCGAGGACTCATCTCCTCAGACTATCATATTGAGAACTTGGCTCCTTGGACTATCGTATATTAAGGACTCAGCTCCTTAAACTATCGTATATTGAGGGCTCGGCTCCTAGGACTATTGTATATTGCTGTCAAGTCCTTGTTAGTCATTTGTCTAATGGTCTACGACATTGTTGGGATCAAGCCTAAAACCTTTCATCGTCCTACTATTTATGAAGTTACTAGATCAAGCCCCAATGCGTAAGGGGAAGATTGTGTAACGAACCTAACAGAATAAAGCACTTTTCTGAATCATTTTAGAACACAGCAAACAACGTACCAAAACATTCCTCGTCTTACCATGATCCTGGTGCCATGAACCGTATGTGAAACAGAGGACGTGTGCTAGAGTCATAAACATTTAAAGTATAGGGGCAATGTAGTAATTATTTAATTTTAATGTAATTAATATATTATTTTATCTATTATTATTATTATTATTATTATTTTCATGCGTTTTGCTACAGTATCTACGGCTCTCGAGCAAAACCCTTCCCATGAACTTTCACCATCGATCATCGCCAAACCACAATGTCATTCGTTAATCTAACGCCAACATTGTCCTTATCATCGTTTTCCCCACTAACCCCCGTCCAGCCACCTAAGTCGTGCCAGAAGTAGTCATCGCCGCCCTATATTCCTCGTCATTTTCAATGATCATAAACCACCTAGGGTCGATTAGACCATGGTGTGGCTATCTCATCGACGTCCTCTTCATACCCATGTCTTCCGATCATTCTATAGCTACCGTTTCACCATTGCATCGAAAAGGACGATCCATGCTTATCAAACTTCCATCATGTTTTTAGTCAATATTTTCCCCCAATCTACAAACAAACATCATGTAACAACCCGTAATTTTCTAATTAATTAATTAATTAATTAAAGTGCCAAAATAAGTTAAATAAGAAGTGAAGTATGTATTGGATTAATGAAAAAGGCCAAATTATTGTGGGACAATAAGCATGACTCTCTTCCATTCATTCATTTCATTCTGCTAAAATAAAACAAAAGCTTGAGAGGAACTTTAATGGTGGCAGCTTAAAGAGTGCAAATAAAGCGAAGATAAGCAAAACGTAAGCTAAAGGGAGATTTAGAAGACTAAAGCAAGATATTCCAAAGATCTAGGTGAGTAATACTAAACCCAGCATTACCGTACCTAAATATATGATTGTAAGATCTTGTAAATTATTTATATGATGGATTTTCATTAACACGTAAAAAAAATTAATGATTGTTTTGGGGAAAAATAGATGAACATGTGATGTTTATATGTATTTCCCTACCTTAATGATTTTGAAACATTATGAAGGTTATATATAATGTTCTAACTATGATTTTAGAAATGGGTTTATAGTCTAAGAGATTTCTTAAGTTGAAAAATATATTATTATGGTCTATTATAGGAGTATGCCTAGAAAAATAAATAAGGAAAATATCCTAAAATCAAAATAAAGGATAGAACATATTAGGACAAGTGTTCTTGAATTTTTTGGGAATTTTATTAAGGATTTCTATGAGGAAAATAAGCTAATATGTGTTAGGTACTACGCTGGAGAAAGGAAGGAATTGCAGGGACGCGTGTAATATAAAATTATATAGAAAAGGAAAACAAGTGTTAAATAAATAGGGAATCAATTCCAAAATAAAATGCTGAAAAAATATATAAAACTGGAAATAATAGAAAGTGAAAATGTAATGTATTATATGACAACATGTGTAAAGACGTTATCTGGTACAAAGTTAAGGCGGTGACCTAATGCTTTATTAAAGAATTGCATACTGGGGAAGAGGTAGTGATTTGCCAATGTGATCCAAGTACTTTCAAGGAAAAGTAGAATTGCGCTGCAATTTGTGGAGGACATTCCACGCCATAATAATATAAAGATGGAAGAAACTGAATTGCGCCGCAATATGCAAAAGAGGTACCATGCTGCAATTTGGAAGCATTCGCTTAATAAGAAAGGAGTGAACCACACATACAGGTTGGGGGCACGGTTGTACTGTGCCAAGGGAGAGTGTGGATGAAACCTAATAAAAGACAACTAGGTAGGAATCGGGGAGAGCCCAGGGATAGCAATTAAAAGAACTAATGAATAAGTCTAAATTTGTGGTCCATGGCTTAACTAATAAATAGTTAAATACCGTAGGTGGAAAGGTTTACGTAGTTTGAACTAATGAATAAATCTAAACAATACCAAAAGGAGCTGATTCTATGCAGTCTATATCCAAACAATGAATTAAAAAAAGAGTACTACGGAGGGGGTTGATTCTAGGTAGTATTAGCCAAAAAATGAACCTAAATGTGAAGTTAAGAAGGGACCGTGTCGGGGGCGCAGTAGCAGATGGGAATAGTAGATTAAATAATAATCTGAAACGGGAGCTGAGTGGGGACTGCTTGAGAATGCACAAAAGGCGCATTAGTAAATCAGAGCTAAGTGGGGACTGCTTGAGAACGCATAATGGCGCATTAGTAAATAGGGATTATTTGCATAGAACTATGTTTGTTTCACTTATGATGTTTTGGATAGTGAAGGGGAAACCCAATCGGTGCATTAAGGTTGGTCTCACTACAGGTTTATTTTGGGTATGTATTATTCACACCAGACTTTACGTCTGATCTGTCTTTTAATTATCGTTTTCCCCATAACTCACGGGTACTTATTTGAGTAGGCTGAGTTTATGCGAGGCGAGTTTAAAATAAGAGCCGCAATATGCAGATTTGAAGATGGAGCAGAAGGTTTTGTTAGCTAATAAAGTTAGTGTTTCCGCTATTAGAGGAGTCCAGGCAGCATCCTCATATGTTGATCTAACTCTTTACAATGTTATTCTCTACTGTTATTTGACCCCTATGTGGGCACGACTTTGGGGCTAATTTTGATGTAAAAATGTGTACTGAATATTATAGACAATTTCTATATAATTAAAATATTTAGCTGCTATGTTTACTTTCTGTATTTGAATATAATGAACTCACTTCCGTCACTGGAAGATAATTCTGGTGATGACTGCATCAACATCGGCATTCATCTTCGAGTCTCGAAGTGGGGGATGTTACAGTTTTGGTATCAAAGCATAAATTAGGAACACTTAAGTAAAACCGAGCTAGAAAAAATAGGAGTAGTACTTAGAATAAAGTGAACATCCTAGGAAGGGGATGCGCTACTATATATATAACGTACTTGTATGTTGATATATATATATATATATATATAAGGATATATCTGCCCTTCTATTGTTGTTTCACTCCCTTTCTTTTTGTTTTTAATAAAGACTTGCTTAACAAAAGAAGCCAGATGGATTTTAGGAGTGGGAAAATTATGATAGAAGGGGCAATTGTGAGAAGGGAGGTTGAAAGTATGCAAACCAATAGTGAAAATAGGGGAGAAGTTCCCAAAGCAGTAGGGGAGGAAGCTACACCGCTAGTAAATGAGGCGGGCATGGATGTGAATGTCTTACTTAGACAATTCATGGATCAGATGATGAGGGAAGCTAGATCGGAAGTTGTTTAGCCAAGAACTACAGCAATGAGAGAGGACTTCACAAAGATGAACAAAGACGGTAGGAGTTTGGGAGGGAAGACATTTACAAATAAAGAGCCTACAATTGAAGTACCGAACTGGCTAAATATTCTTGAGCGCATATTTGGATATTTAGGATCGAATGATGTGCAGAAGAGAAGGCTGGCATCAAGGCAGCTGCAAGAAGATGTGTTAGTTTGGTGAAAGGCAGTAATTGCTGAGATCTTAGAGGGAGAGATTACGTGGGAGCATTTTAAAGACATGTTTGAGGCTAAGTTCATATCAGAGTCTCAATAGAGTGTGCTAATGAGGGAGTTCTTTGATCTAAAATGGGGCGACCTTACAATGGAGGGGTACATCCAAAAGTTTAACTCGTTAGCTAAGTACGGCAGGGAGATAATCAATACTCCGATGAAGAATAATGAGAAGTTTATCAGGGGTTTGAAGTAGGGTCTTGACCATAAGATGTTGGCTCACTTAGCATCTCCTTTTGAGTTTGTGGTTGATATGGCTAGAAGCTATAATGGGATGTACCAGGAGAAGAGAAGAGTGGAGACAAGACCCAAAGCAGAGAAGAAGAAGAAATTTATCATATATATGAGAGGTAAGAAGGGAGCGCTCAAGGGGAAAGGTGGAGAGGTTTCTATTGCAGAAGTGGTCTGCTATAACTGCGGACAGAAAGGGCATTATACTTCGAAGTGCCCCATGCCTAAGAATGTTGGGAGAATGAAGTGCTACAAGTGTGATAAGATGGAACATCTAAAGAAGGACTGCTCAGAGCTTGAATAGCATGTTTATGCTTTCGAGGGACCAAGCGAAGGACCATCTACTGAGGAAAGAGGGAAGGGGAAAGTTTTGGAAAGTATGGCTTTGATTTCTGATATTTCAGTTAGAGTATTGTTTAATTTTGGTGCTAGACACTCTATATTTAAATATTTGGTTGATAGACTTGGGTTAGGACTTAGGAGTTTCCTATTAGTTACTTTCATACATATAGCAAATCCGATAGGAGGGTATTCCACTCTCGAATTGAGATGCGCTTACCTAGTTATTGAGTTAAGTGGGTGTAAGTTTTCTTGTGATCCCTACGTGTTTGACTTCATAGGCTTCAGAGTTATTTTAGGGATGGACTAGCTGGAGAAGTATAGTGCAAGAGTGCACTATGCCAAAAGAATAATTACTTTGAGTCATCCGGGCCATAGAGATAGAATGTATATGGTCTTGGAAGAATATAGAGTAGGGCGTAGAGGCATTTTATTTTCTTCAGTTTCAGAAGAAGAAGACATTGGAATAATATGAGTTGTAAGGAAGTTCCAAGATGTATTTAAACCGATTTCAAGGTTGCCACACCATAGGGCAATAAATTTTCGTATAGACTTGCTACCCGGGACTGAACCATTTGGTCGACCACCTAGTAGAATGCCTCCGAAGGAGATGGAGGAGTTGAAGAAGCAGTTGGTAGAGTTAGAAGGTAAGAGATTTATAAGATCAAGTAGTTCACCTTGAAGGTCAACCGTAGTATTTGTAAAGAAGTCTGATGGTTCATTAAAACCGTGTATAGACTATCAGAAGCTAAACGAGAGGACAGTGAAGAATATATATATTTTGCCGAGAATTGATGACTATTTTGATCAATTGAATGGTGCTAAGGTATTTTCGCAGTTGAATTTGGCTACTGGGTTCCATCAGCTGAGAGTTGCGGAGGAAAGCGCTCCTTTGACCGCATTCATAATGAGGGATGGTTCATATGAGTGGCTAGTAATGCCATTTCGACTAACCAATGCACCTACATTCTTTGAAGACTTGATGAACAGAATCTTCTGAGATAAATTGGATGGATATATGTTGGTATTCATAGATGAATCTTAGAGACTCCAAGGATGAGGAGGAACACGGAGCTTACCTAAGGCTTTTGCTGGAGATGTTGGGACAACGTAAGTTAAAGGAAAATTTTTATAAGTGTTATTTTTGGAGAAGGAAAGTGAAGTTCTTAGGCCATGTGATTTCGAAAGAAGGGTTAGCAGTAGATCCTTCAAAGGTTGATGCAGTAAATGGGTGGAAGAGACCTAAGACAGTGACTGAGGTGTGATGCTTCTTAGGATTGGCTGGCTACTTCTGGAGATTCAATAAGGACTTCTCTCGTATAGCTACATCGATGACATGAACGACCAGGAATAGTGAGTAGTTTGTGTAGAAGCAGGAGTGTGAGAAGGCATTCTAGAAATTAAAGTATCACTTGAGGAATGCATCTATGTTAGTGATACCTGAAGGGAATGATGGTATGAGCGTATATACCAATGCATTAGGTTTGAGGTTAGGGGTAGTATTAATGCAAAATGGCAAAGTTATTGCATACGCATCTAGACATTTGTGATCCCATTGTGTTCAATATCCAACGCATGATTTGGAGTTAGCGGAAGTTGTCTTCGCATTGAAGATTTAGAGACATTATCTCTTAAGAAAGGTTTGAGTTGTATATCTACCACAAGTCCTTGAAATATTTGTTCTCTCAGAAGGAGCTGAACATGAGGCAGCAGAGGTGGTTAGAGATTTTAGTATCTTATGACTTTGGGAAAGTGTATACCCTAGAGAAAGGCAATAAAGTAGTAGATGCCTGAAGCCGAAAATAACAGAGTTACGTTTTTGCTATGATAGAAGAATGGATCATCTTGGATACATTGTCTGTATGTGATATGCAATTTCGGTCTAGTGCAGGTTAGAGCAGTACTTCTAGGATGTTATCATCTTGGAAGTAAGGCCTGCACTGATAGAAAGGAATGCTGAGTTGCATAGGGGAGACTAGTTCTGCCCCGACATAACAAGGAGCTTAGGCTCAGGAATCAAGGCAGTAGAGCTAAATGGGTTCGGTGTTGATAGAGAAGGCTGACAGTTGAAGAATGGATGGTTGTATGTTCTGAGTACAGAAGGACCGTGGATGGATGTATTGGACGAATGTCATAATTCAAAGTTTACCATACACCCTGGAGGTACCAAGATGTATCGAGCTATAAAGAGAAGTTTCTTTTGAGAAGGGTTGAAGAAAGATGTGAGAGAGTATGTGAGGAGATGTCTTACATGCCAACAGGTGAAGGCAGAACATCAGAAGCCTAGTTGTAACGACCTAGAATTTATATTAATTAAAATTTGGATATTTAATTGATTTTAAATATTAATAAGTGAAATTAATAAGTCGAATAATTTAAAATTCGAATATCTGTATTTAATTGGATAATTTAATCGATAATTTAATAGTGAAATTCCAGACTTAATTGAAATCTGGATTAAATATGATTGAAAATGATTTGTAAAAATTTATTTAATCATACTAGAGTTATAGAAATGTTATAGAACTTTTAAAATTGAATTTAAAGTTAATCTGTGAAAATTGAATATTTTAATATTTAATTATCGATTGAATATTAGCCAATTTTCGAACAGTCTCAGAATTGGACGAAACTAGTTCCATTGGATCCGTAGTAGTTTGTTATTATCGGATTTCAATTTTCATAACAAACGGAATTGTCGTTTGACCGTGGCAGCTCGAAACGCATTGGAATTGTTTTAATATTAATTTGGCGAGTTAAAATAGTCATTTTTCAAAAAGTCTCAGATTTCGATGAAACCAGTTTCATCGGATCCGTAATGTGATATTATTGTAAGATTTCAAATTTCGTGTCAATCGGATGTACGGTTTGTCCGGGGCAAGCCAAAACGCCTAAAAATTTGCTTAATAGGTTTAATTTAAAACTGATCGTTTTTCTCCGTAACTCGCACAGATGATCGAATTAGCTCCCGAAACACGTTTCATTATGTTCGGAACGTGGGGTAAACCTTACGAACGCCAGGCGGCACGTGTAATTTGGAGATCGTTTGAAATAGTTGTTTTAAAATAGATTTAATATTAAAATAATATTTATATACGTTTATATATAAACGTTCACAGAGAAAACCCTAATTCTCTTCAGCTCCAGCCGCCACTATCCTCACGAATGGCCAGAAATTCGTGTGCTTTCACCTCGTTTATCTCCAAATCCGATGAGTTTCACGAAAAACATTCAACTGCAAAGTCGTAGAGCACGTTGAGATCTCCACATCCAACGGTGGAGATCGTTTGTAGTGGAGCCGATCAACGACAATTTCAATTCAAAGGTGATACCTTTGGGCACGTTTTTCACAGCCAAGAGGAGGCCGAGCTCAGTGATTTTTGCGGCGTGGGTAGGCGAGGCTACTAGCTTTGATTTGAGGGTAGTATGATGGGGTTTCAAGCATCGTTGGGGGGCGCGGCATCGTGATGTTTCGAACGGCAATGGGTTTCTTTGGAAACCTGGAAGTAACGTAAGTGGAAGAAGGGAAGTATACGGCCTTGATCTTCCAAATGTTGAACGTGTGGCTGTGATCGAATCTGGGTATAAAAATAAAAGTAAATTGTATAAATTAATTATATTATAAAATTGTACAAACTTTAAAACAGCATAACTTTTTCATACAAGGTCGAAAACGCACGAAATTTTTTGCGTTGGAATCTTATTGACGAGCTCTTCGCGATGGAGCTGGATTGGTAATTTTTTGAGCTAGTGAAAATTTTGGTTGAAATTAAACGCCTGTTTAATTTCAATCGGAATAAATCGCTATTGCGACGAATAAAAGCAAAGGTGAGAACTTCTCACTCAATCGAACTGTTTCGATGTTAATTTTAAATAGTTAGATTTAAAATTGTTGATTGTATGCCTAGATGATAATTTTGTCTGTTATTGATTGAAATAGACATTATACGCCGTTAGTAAACGGATGTTATTTATTAAAAACATATACCGCGATAATTTCACATTGAAGTGGGATTGGTATTATTTATGTATATAGAAATATATATATTGGCATATGTATATATTGCAGTTGTTGATTTCCCGCATTGTATAGCGGATGAGACCCTATTGCGCCGTTAGTAAGCGGATAATGTTTATTAAACCCATATACCGCGATAATTCCGTACTGGAGCGGAATTGGTATTGTGCTAACATCTGTGGATGCAGGGAAACAGGTTGGAGGGATCCAACTGGATTCCTCACCGTAGTGATTTATTTACAGATATTGTTATATATTCTGTTGTCATATTGATATATGATGTTTGGATGCTGTGATTGATTATTTGGTGCTATTGCATCATCGGATCCATTTTTGAAGTAAAAATAACGATTTTGATTTTAAATTGGGATTTTTGAATTATTATAAACGGTTTATATAAAAGATTTATAAAATTGATACTTTATAAATTAAGAATACTAGAATTATAAAATGAGTTTTTATAAGTGTTAAAATCGAAATAATGGAATTCTAAAAGGAGTTCTGTTAATGTTGAAAATAAGGTTATAAATAAAATCTTATAAGTAATAAGATTTATAACTTGTGAAGTTTTAAAAGAATGATTTTTGCAAATAAATGAATTATAAGTATTTAACTTATAATATGGATTTTTTTGATATATAATTGAGTTATAAATTGATTTGGTTAATAAAGTGCTTTTATAAGTTAAAGTTGTTATAAAATACAAATGGAATTTATAAATAGATTTGTAAATCCGAGAAACGACTTATTTTGATAAGTTAAGTTTATATAGCTTATTAAAGGAAGTATATTCACGATTTTGGACAGTGGATAATCCTTTAAATAAAATGTGTAGAAATGTTGAGTTTGGATAACGAATTATATTCACGATTTTGGACAGTGAATATATTATTAGATAAAATGGATATGTTTTGGATAAGTGATATTACGAAATGAAGTAATTATTTTAAAAGATGTTTAAAACGTGTTATGTATCGAATACATAGATTTCAACAATTATTGTTGAAATAGACGTTTCGAGGAATAAGGAAATGATGGACTATAACACTGTTGTTATAGTAAATGGTTTCCGAAAGGAAATGTTTTATATAGTATTGGGATTTATATATCTATCTAAATTTCGAATCCCTATACTAGTGATTTTGAGTTGTCATAACGATGTTTTACATAACATTCGTTTTTACTCAAATAAAATTTGTGAAAGAAAAATGATTTCCTTAAAGAATAAATATATACTTAACTGGATTTAAGTATATTGAATATTTTCAAATGTTGAAAATAAATGGATTTGTGAATTACCTATTATTAAATAGGTATGGAAATGTTTTCCAATATGAAGTGAAATGTTTTGAGATTTTATCTTCAAAGATAAATTGAAATGTGGAAATTGATTTGAAATTGTTTTCAAATAGTTAAAGTGTGGAAGTTATATATCTTGTAAAGATATTTTTGAAAGATAAATAATTTGGAAAATTATTTGGAATCTGATGATGTTGCGCGGCTTTATTGATAGTTAAATATCCGACTATCAATAATTACCTTGAATGGATATTTGTTGTGATTTGCTTGAATTTGAATGCCACACTTATTTTTGAATAAGCGCTCACTATTCGGGTTAGCCGGGAAAGGACCTTTGTGTCGTATAACCCATTCTGAATTTGTGATACGACGATGTGGATCGTATTGAAGACCGGTGGTGAAGACCGGATGTTTATGAAAACGATAGGATGACCTATCGATTGTCTCTGCACCGTTAGCTACGGTATTGAGATTTCCTTTGTGATGGGAAGTTTTATCGGGATTGTGAATATCCGGATTGCAAGGGCTTCTTTTGGAAGTGCCTTCGGTTCTATTCGAACCCGGAACAGACTTGTATGGTTACATGTCTGACATTACATTTTTAGGTGTAAAGCTGATTTCTTTCAAATACATTTCTGTTGGTGGCGGAGAATTTATTCTCTTAGCTTAACACCCTTCTTTGAGACGTACGAGCTCAGAGGTTATGTAGTTGAAGGTTATCAGCGATATATTCCCAATTTGGTAATGTGACATGCTGAGTGTTGCTGTGAAATGATCATTGTTTGATCATTTGTGACATGATCATTTGTTTGATCATTTATCTTTGTGATCATTACTTTGATCATTTGTTTGACCTAAAGCATAGCTTTTGTATAAAGCGTAGCTTTGTGGACGAGACTTCGTCAGGGCCTCAACAACCCGGAAATGGTCGAAACAGGAATGTTGCGGCAAGGTTATGAGGGTCGCGCCCTTTAGGGTATGTCATTTCCTTCTGGAAAGGGGTGGTATCATGGTATGGAGCCCAGATACTTACTCATGTGGACACACCTTATTTATTATGTGTGATGATGCTACCGAGCGCTCGGATAAAGGTCCCAAAGGACCGGGTGATGACATATTCGTGAGTTACCTGTTATAGGGGTAACCCGGCCTTGTTTGGCAGAGAGCAGTTTGTCTCTCGGAGCGTCCAGCCAGAGGCGTTTCCTACGTGGCATAGGAAGTTTCTTAGCCTGACCGTTTGTTGGAAAATCCAAAGAAACAATACGAACCCTTTACAATTGAAATTGTATAACCTGTCTCCTCAGGAGGCAGCTATAGCAGGCATAATATAATGGTACCTATGCTGGCTAAGATTAATATTGTATTTTCGAAAGGATTTTGACACTATGCACTAGAAATAATATCAAAATGATTTGTTTTGCGTAGTAAGCATCTTTGACTAACATAAGAAGAAATCTCCTCCAAGTCTGCGTTTGCATTGTGTGTGTGGTGGGAGGTCTTATGGTAGTTTCATTTTCCAAAAGCATTGCGGGTTTCAATGTTAAAATTCTATTGTTGTTTGTTTCTAAAGATAAACTGTTTTAGTTCTCACACCAGTCACCATGACTGACTCGGAGTTTATTGTTCCCTTCCTAAACTCTGGGTGCCCATCATTTTCCACACGGGCAGTCTAGAGTTAGGTTATAAGGTTATTCTGGATTTTGGAGTGCTGTGGAGCTTAGTGACGAACTGGATGGCGAGACGTACCACTTGTATATGATAGTATTATTCCACTGTGTATTCTGTATGTGGACAAGTTCATATAACTGTCCAGTTGTGTTGTATATTGTTGTTGTACACTCTGATGATTATGTAATGTATAAAATGATATAGTTCTTTGTTTTAAAGATTATTCATTTATCGATTATATATTATTTCGCTGCGAATGTGAGATTCTGATATTGTTTTGAGTTTCTGTGTTTTTCTGTTTTTCTTTTCTTCTGTCTTCTTCTACCTCTTCTTTTAACCCTAATGGTTCGGTTTTCCGTTCATCTTGAGTTAATAGATGGAGATTAGTGTCTATTCAAGGGGTACGGAAAAGTGGATTATTACACTAGTGGTCTACTACAGCCTTTATAGATTCTAGTTTGGAAATGGGATTTAATGTCTATGGATTTTGTAGATAGGTTGCCAAGGTCAAGAGCAAGGAATGAAAGCATATGGGTCATATTGATAGACTAACTAAGTGTGTCCTTTTCATTCCAGTGAAGGCCAAGAGAACTACACCAAAGTTAGTAGAGATATACATAAAGCCAGTAGTGAGACTGCTTGTGGTGCCTAGCACTATTATCAGTGACCGAGATTCATTGTTCGCCAATAAGTTCTGGCATAGCTTGCTAAAGGTTTTGGGTATAGAGTTGCACAGTATTGCATGCCATCTACAGATAGATGGGTAGACCAAGAGAGTCAACAAGGTCCTGGAAGACTTCCTGAGAGCTTGCATTTTATACTTCGATGGATCTTTGAAGGATTACCTACATTTAATAGGGTTTTCATATAGTAACAGCTACCAGAGCAGCATTGGGATGACCCCATTTGAGGCATTCTATGGAAGGTCATATAAGTCGCCTACATGTTGGTTGGAGGTGGAGGACAGGTTGGTGTTAGGACTAGATGTAGTTAAGCATGCTACTGAGAAAGTAGAACTGATCTAAGCTAGAATGAAGGCAAATCGTTCTAGGAAAAAGAGTTTTGCCGACACTAGGAGGAAACAACTAGAGTTCGCAATTGATGATCAGGTGTTTGTGAAGGTTTCTCCGATGAAAGGCGTGGTGCATTTTGGGAAGGCTGGGAAGTTAGCACCTAAAAATGTAAGGTCGTTTCAGATCATAGGTAGGATTGGGAAGGTGGCATATAAAATGAAACTGCCTAGTGTTTTTGCAAGGATTCATAATATGTTTCACGTACCACATCCGTGGACCATTAGAGATCCAGATGTAGTAGTTAATCAGAGGGCAGTAGAAGACTTGATCATAAAACCAGATATGACCCATGTGCGTAGGCCGATTCAGATAGTGCATTGGGATGAGAAGCGGCATCAAAACAAGGTGGTAAAGCTAGTATGTGTCTAGTAGAGCACGGACCAAGAGGACTACACGTGGGAAATAGAAGATAAGGTTAAGATGACCTATCAAGAGTTATTTGTTTTAGATTAGTGTAAGAGCTATGTTTTGAATTGTATTGTTGTAGACCATATACATATACACATACATACATATATATATATATGAACATTATGGTTGCTTGCCGTAGTAGTAGATAACACTAATATGTTTTGTATATGAATTAGGAATTCATGGGTATGCTTGGTGTAAACATGGACAATTGGAAAATCGCTACCCTATCTTAATTGAAATTTTAGGGTGAAATTCCTTTAAGGGAGGAAGACACTAACAACTCAAAATTTTGGAATTAATATAATTTAATTAATTAAAGGGTCGAAATAAGTTAAATAAGGAAAGGGGTAATGAATTAATGAAAAAGAATATAAGATCCCAAGCCCAAATTATTATGGGACAATAAGCATGACTCTCTTCCATTCATTCATTTCATTCTATTAAAAATAAAACAAAAGCTTGAGGGGAACTTTAATGGCGGTGACTTAAAGAGAGATAATAAAGTGAAGACAAGCAAAACATAAGAAGAAATAGTGACTCAGAAGACTAAAGCAAGATATTCCAAAGATCTAGATGAGTAATACAAAACCCAGCGTTGTCGTACCCAAATATATGGTTTCGATAAGATCTTGTAAACTATTATATATATATATATATGGATTTTCATTAACATGCAAATTTTTTTACTAAATGTTTTGGGAAAATAGGTGAACATGGGATGTTTAGATGTATTTCCCCATCTTAATAATTTCGAAACATTAAGATTATATATGATATTCTAACCATGATTTTAAAAATGAGTTTTAATTTAAGAGATTTCTTAAGCCAAAAAATAATTTATTATGATTTATTGTAGGTGTATGCCCAGAAAAATAAGCAAGGTAAATACCCTAAAATCAAAATAAAGGATAGAAATATTAGGATAAGTGTTCAAGAATTTTTTGGAAATTTTATTGAGGAATTCTATGAGAAAATAAGCAACACGTGTTAGGTACTGCGCTGGTGAAAGGAGGGAACTACAGGGAGCCATGTGATATAAAATTATATGGAAAAGGAAAACAAATGTCAAATAAATGGGGAACCAGATCCAAATAAAACGCTGAAAAGAAATATAAAGGACATGCAAATAACTAAACATGAAATTGTAACGTATTATATGGCGACATGTTTAAAGACGTTATCAGATATATCAGGCTTTGTTTGATACGGACTTGAGGCGGTGGCTTAACATTTTATAAAATAATTGCGCACACGAGGAAGAGGTAGTGAAAGGGATCCAGGGATTTTTAGGGGAAAGTAGAACTTCACCGCAATTTGTAGAGGACATTTCGAGCTACAATGATATAAAGATGGAAGAAACTAAACTATGCCGTAATAGGCAAAAGAGGTATTGTGCCACAATTTGGAAGCATTCACTTAATAAGAAAAGAGTGAACCACACAAACATGTTAGGGCAGGGTTGTACTGTGCCAAGGGAAGGTGTGGAAGAAACCTAATAAAAGACAACTAGACTCGGGGAGAGCCCAGGATTAATAGGAAAGAACTCCTACATTGGTGGTAGATTTGGAAGGGCTACTAACGCCTGGGTGAGGATGCTCACTCGAATGCACATTAGGAAAGGTGAGCAGAGGCATTTAACTTTTAGTGACTGCGGTGGGTGACTCCAAGCTGCTTCAATTAAACAAATGTTTAAGGACTGGGGGGTGGCCATCTCACAATAGTCTAGCATTTAAATAAATAAATAAATAAGGACCGGGGGTGGTTGTTTCATAGTCATCCAGAACTTAAGTAAATAATTATAGATGGATTACATGCGGCTGTTTCTTTGTGGTCCAGGGCTTAACTAATAAATAGTTAAATACTATGGGTCCATGGGCCTACGCAGTATGAACTAATGGATAAATCTAAAGAATATCGTGAGGGGCTGAGTTCTATGCAGTCTATATCCAAAGTGTGAACTAAAAAAAGGATACCACGAAGGGGGCTGATTCCAGGCAGTATCAACCAAAAGATGAACCTAAATGGTAAGTTAAGTGGGCACTGCGCCGGGGGCACAGTAGCAGATGAGAACAGTAGATAAAAAAATAATCTAAAATGGGAGTTAAGTGTGGACTGCTTAAGATCATATAAAGGCGCATTAGTAGATAGGAACTACTTGCACAGACTAGTTTTTTCACTTATGTTATTTTGGATGGCGTGGCGGAAACTCATTCCATGCAATATGGCTTAGTCTCACCATTGGTTTATTTTGGGTCAGTATTATTCGCACCAGATTTTATGTCTGACCCGTGTTTTTATTATTGTTATCCCCATAAACCCACATTTGCTCATTTGAGTAGGATGAGTTTATACGTAGGTTTAAAATAAGGGCTGCAGTAAGCAGATTCGAAGATGAAGCAGAAGGCTTGGTTAGCTAATAAAGTTAGTGTTTCCGCTATTAGAGGAGTTTAGGCAGCATCCTCATATGTTAGCCCGACTCTTTATTATTTTATTTTCTATTGTTATTTGACCTCTACGTAGGCACAACTTTTGGTTTAATTTTGATGTAAAAATGAATGTACTGAACATTATAGACAATTCCTATATAATGAAAATATTTAGCTGCTATGTTTACTTAGTCTGTATTTGAATATACTGAACTCGCTTCCACGTTGAAAGATAATTCTGGTGATGACTGCGGCATCGTCGGCATTCATTTTCAAGTCTTGAAGTGGGGGATGTTACACACCACGAGTGGATTCAAGTTGTTAAGAACTACAATTTTGGTATATAATATGTCTAATTTGAAACAATTTTGTATTTCACATTTTCTAATTAGGTAGAGAATAACTTTCGCTAATTACAATCAATAAAAAATCACCTTTTTAATCATCCCGTCATGGCATACTACATCCTAATTAGTTGTATAAAAAAATCAAATTTTAATTATCAATTATATCATTTATAATTTGGTTAATGATCATAAGTGGTGAATTACTACGTCTTATCAATATGTACACAAATATGATGAATCCCACTCATCGAAACTCATGAATGAAGAAGAACTCAACACTATTGAAAATAAGTTATATACAAAAAGTCACAATTTTGTAAAATTGACTTAATAAGATACTTCATTCAATCTAAATGATGTATGCGAAGAACTGATTTACCTCTTCTTCAATCTTCTTTCAAATCGCTAAATCTAGCGTTCTAAAATTATGCTTTCATGCCTTAGTACGTGCAAGCCCGGACCTTTACTACATGTTTAGGAATCATACAACACTTGATATTTCAAAAATATTATTAACTCCACATGTTTGTGAAGTCTTATAAACTAACATATAACTAGAATACCCTTATGTACATCGTCGTACTCTAAAACACATTTTGCATAGATAAGTTTAGTCATCCTTTATCGGTGATTGCCATATACAACCAATCTTCTATTATTCAACCATTTAGGAAACTTTTCACTCAACTGCGCTCTCATCCTTCTCAATATCTTATGCGAATGTATCCCAGCACTAACATTAACATATACGATAATTTCGAATGATAATTAATTACGTATGTCTCACCAATTCAAAAGGTAAATCTAAACCTATTATTTCCACTTAAGTATAAATCAAATCAGTATTATTTATTACAAAAATACGTTTTCTCTATTATCTCAAAATATTATTATTTAATCCAAAAATAATAATTTTCGTCAAAATCCTTTAAAACGATAGTATTATTGTAACACCCTGGAAAATTAATAGTAATTAATAAACAATTAATAAAGCTCAAAACTGGAATTTTAGCGAATGTCAGAATTTCACCATGAAACTTTCACCATTCCGCTCGTGGCGATTTTACGAGAAATTTCCGTATTTGGAGTTTCACGATCGGATCTCAAACGAAGAAGTTATTAACTTTTGAAGTTTCCAGAATGAAAACAATTAAAAATGAGAAAAAAGGAAATAAATTATATTAAATTCGGACCCCACCGGTCGACTGCGCATAAGGAAGTAGTCGACTGGTCTTGTAGTGGCGGCTAGGAATTGAACCTTGGCCGAATGACCCGGATTTATTTATTTTAATCTAATAGTTACGATTGATTAGAGCTCCAATAAATACAGGCCTAACCCCTCACTTCTCTTCTCATATTTTCCGATCAAAGCAGCGAACCTCTACCATTTTCCCTTCCTTAGTATTTTTTTTAATTATAAAATTATATATATATATATATAATCAGAGTAGGACAGAAAATGTAATTCTAATAGTATGTATATAACTTTTATATTCTTTTGGATTAGAATGGAAAAAATGTCAAGTAAAGGGATGAATTAAAATTTGGAAAGCTTGGAAGGTGAGAGGGAATTATTTAATTTATTATAACATTGAAATTTATATCGTTGAGTTTTATTTAAATATTATGCCTATACAAGATCTATGGAGTTCTAGGCTTAGGAATATGAAATTTCACCTACATATTCTGTAAGTTAGGTAATTGGAATAGGAATGGTATTTACACCCTAATTTGAAAATTTGAAAATCAGTCCCTAAATTTGTTAAAGTTGAATGTTGATAGAGTTGTAAGGCTTATTCCAGATTTATAGTTGTGTTGTAAAATGTTAGTATTAGTTTTGATTGCCCCAATTTGACTAGGAATGTGAATTTCTATGTTTTAATTTATTAGGAGCAGAGTATAATTTAGTTGTATCTATTTCCATGTAATTTTCATAAATTATCCAATTCCAAAATATGTATAAAAAGTGCATCGATTGATTAAACAAGGAATATACCAAAATGGAAAGAGATAGGGCCAAGGAGGTAAGTTAAGACATGTGGATTATAGTTGAATGACATACTAGAAGTGTCTGTCTTAATTGAGTAAGGAGTGATATGGCCACAACATCACTAACACCAGTTGATGATGAAGTGCAGCTTCCGGCAATTATTTCTTTTAGGTTTTTGGTTTGTAATCGCTATTTGTCTCTCTTTGGATATTGAAAAAACGTATGATGTAATATGAGATATGTTCCTATTTATTGCTGTGTTGATGGTTTTGATGAGCTTTGACCGCTATAAATACACACACAATATATATATTGAAACAATGTAAATGACGAGATCTCATGAGGACACATAACTAACGAAAAATGTTATTAAAGCTGGAAGTTAATTAGGAAATTAGGTTAGCAACCAGAAAAAAAGAATGCATAGATTCCAAAAAACATTAGGATTTTGGAAAAAATTAATTTTAGCAAGCGAGGACAGGGAAGTGATGTTGCAAAATCATGGGTCACTATCTCTATGCTTTAAAAGCTAAGATTAATGAATAGGCTTGTGTGTTGTTGTTTAGAAGTAGAAGGAAAGGTTCCCCAAATCTTAGATTAACTACACAATGTTAGGGTCAATCATATGCATTGACTTGTTGACTAAGTCTCGATCATGTTAGAATGTGGCTTGATTTGTTCTAAGGATGGAGCTGCAAATGTTTTAAAGAATTGTGTTCTTGAAATTTTTGTTAAATTCTTTTGAGAAGTTGAATTCAAATGCTTTTGGAAAATTTTGTTCAAGTGCTTCTGATTTTTTTTATTTAAATGTCTTTAGAGGTTCGATTTTTCAAACCATTTTGCAAGTTCATTTAAAGGGGGAAAAAGTTTTCTTTTGAAATAAATTTTCTGATTTTCAAATGCCACATGCTTAGCATAAGGAGCGTCGATATGTTAGTGAATTTGAATTTTATTGTCCCATAAGGGTGATAGTAAACAAAATTTAGGGAATAACAAGAGAGAATGATGTTTTAACTTTGGAATTTCTATTTCTATACCTTGTTGATAGTAAAGTAAAACTTGCATTTAAGACAATTACGTTTTAACATCCCAAAATAAACATCCTTATGCGTATTATACTTTGAAAAGTTGGAAAAGTTTTGGTGGCAAAAGTTCCTTTTCCAACATAGGAATATAGATTTAGAATCTGTTTTTTCAAAATTCTTTGATGCTAGAAATTGTGTCCTCGGTTTTGGATAGTAGGAATTGAATGCAAAATTGGTTGATCCAAACTTATACTCATAGGAGTATGGAAATTATTGTGTGAAAAAGGATTTTTGATTTTTGAAAACTTGCATACATGTAGAACCGCCAGTTTATATAGGTTGTTTGCATTATATTTTCGAAATATTTTTAAAAGAATGCATTCATATATGAGACACTGATTTAGAATCATTCTACATGCATGTCTTATATGTTGTGATGCACTATACACTTGTACACGTTTGACTACAAAATTTGTTGTACACTAATTGATTGGATAGCTTAGATTGATGTGCGCTATGTTACATGATTCAAACCTTAGGGAATTTCACTGACGAAATTCTTTTAAGGGGGGAAATGTAACACCCAGTAAAATTAACAGTTATTAATAAAAAATTAATAAGGCTCAAAAATGGAATTTGAGCAAACGTCGGAATTTACCATGAAACTTGCACCATTGCATTCATGACGATATTTTGAGCAACTTTCATATTTGGAGTTTCACAATCAAAGCTCAAACGAAGAAGTTATTAGCATTTGAGGTTTTCGGAACGAAAATAAATAAAAACGAGCAAAAAGGAAATAAATTATTTTAAATGCGAACCCTACCGGTCGACCCCCTTCTTGGGCCAATCGACCACTAGTGGTCGACAACCTATGGGAAAGCGGTCGACCGGTCCTGTAGCGGTGGCTAGGATTTGAACCTTGGCCAAATGGCTCGGATTTTATTATTTTAGTCTAACAGTTACGATTGATTTGAGCGTCGATAAATACATGCCTAAACCCTCATTTCTCTTCTCATATTTTCTGATCAGAGCAGCGAATTTCTGTTATTTTCCATTCTCACTATTTCTACTAATTATAAAATATTATATATATAAAATCGGAGAAGGGCATAAAATAAAAATGAAGATGAGAAGGAGCGAATCCATGTAGCGAAAAAACGTAAATTTCTATAATTATCAATCTATATTCCCCTTAACCCCAAATCTCTTCTCAAATCTATAATTCTAATAATATATATATTCCTTGTTATAAATATTCTTTTTGATTAGAATGGAAAATAAGTCAAGTAAAGGGATGAATTTGGATTTGGGAGATTTGGAAAGCTTGAAAGGTGAGAGGGAATTATATGATTTATTTATAATATGGAAATTTATATCGTTGAGTTTATTTAAATATTATACCTATGCAAGATCTATGGCGTTGTAGGCTTAGGAAGATGATATCTCGCCCACATATTCTCTAAGTTAGGTAATTGGAATAGGAATGGTATTTACATCCTAATCTGAAAATTTGGAAATCAGCCCCTAATTGAATGTTGATAAAGTTGTATGGTTTATTCCAGATTTATAGTTGGGTTGTAAAATGTTAGTATTAGTTTATATTGCCCTAATTTGACTTGGAATGTGAATTTCTTTGTTTTAATTTATTGGGAGCAGGGTATAATTTAATTGTATCTATTTCGATGTAATTTCCATAAAATTATCCAATTTTAAAAATATGTATAAAAAAGCGCGTCATTTGAATTAACAAGGAATATACCAAAAAAGAAAGAGATGCATAAAGTATGGATATTCTTCTTCGTAGGATGCACTGTTAATTTCGATAAAAGAAAAGAGATAAGTCCTTATAATTTCAAACAGAGCAAAAAATCTCGTTTTTAGTTAATTTATGAAAATTTTTAACGGTGATCCTTTATGGAAAGGATAGCTCTAATAAATTAAAATGTGGAAATTACTGTTTTGGAATTCATAATTATAGGAATTAATGTGTTCGGAATAGGAAAATACACACATATATAGGAATTAATGTGTTAGAAATAGGAACACACACACATGTATAATTGTGCTTAATGATTCAAAATAAAAAATATATTTATAACGTAATATAAGTTAATATTCACACTAGTTATAATTTGGACGTCTGGTTAAATTGGGTAGTAAATTATAGGATTAGGAGGTGTAGATGGAAAATAGATGGTAGCTCCAAAATTAATAGAGCAATAATTTTCCAGCTATTAAGGAGTTATGGGAATTTAATGGGGACATAATTGTGTTTAATGGGAATGATTAAAGGATTAATATGGCATTTATCAGGAAATTGAGTAAGTCTAATAGTTTGATTTTGAAATGAGTCAATAAATGTCATTAGAGATTGTCCGATTTTTATATCAATGACCCTTTGTTACGGACATTTGACATTTATTAGATATAAGAAGGAAACGAGGAATATGAAGAATAAGCATATAGATTTGGAATAATTACGTAGCAAACATGCAAGTGTTAATATTATTGAATACACATAGAAGACAATATAATTTTCATAATGGGAAATTATATAGCCTTAATTATACGTTTAGAATGAATGTGAATTAGTGGGACTAGCCTAACATTTAGGCTTAAGATGATTGGTTTGGTTCAGTGGGTTGGGATGCGAGGTCAGTAGAGTTACACAAGAGAAGTCTGCCCTTCACCTAAAGGCTGCCAGCAGTTCTGTTTGCGTACTACCGATGTGGGACATCTCCAACCATAGGTTCCGTGGGAAAGGAATATACATTTGCATATAGGTTGGTGAAAATATACTAAGGGTTCGCCTTAGAGGTGAAATATTAAACGGCTCGATACCTTTAGTATTGTCAAGGGGTTTACTTCTTAGTTAAGGCGTGAAATGGCCGTTGGGTCTGCCTCCTCCCTATATTCAAGTCTTAAATAACCTACGACGGTACCATATATGAAATGGATTCTGCATTATTTCTGTAACAACCCGGGGTTTTACTGCTAAATTGTCATCGTCAATTAATGATTAATCTGTTGGGTTATCGTAGTTGGAAAATTTTTAATCAAGCTGAAATTCTTTTGAGAATTCGTCAAAGAAGTTATGCGGGCTTTCGATTCAATCTTGGCCCAGGAAGCCTCACTCCTTTATTTTATCCTTGTGTGGCCGTTCCCTTCTTATTCAATTCGACCCGGTCCCCTTTTCATTCTCTCGTTCATTTCTAACCCTAAACCTAAAATAGACGAAGAAACGAAAATGGCGACATCGTTCGTTCCTCCCTCCTTCATTTTCGAATACCCGACCCAATTCATTTTCTCGTGGTAAACCCTAAGTCTAAGAGAAAGAAAACGGTAGCGCTCGTTCTCTTCCGCGTCCATCTGCAAGAACTAGGGCTCGTTCGTATCGAAGGCGATCGATTCTCTGGCGACTTGGACTTTGGCTTCGACTTGGGTGGCTCGATCAGATCTCGTTGCCTTCGTCGCGAAGAAAGGTGAGAAATTTCTCACATCTAATTCCAGCTCCAGTTCATTAGTATTCGAATTTGATGATTCTCAGTCGTATATGTTTTCTGAGATTGATGGTTAGCTGTTCGATTTCGTTTGGATATTGATGATTTTTCCTGTTTTTGTTCGATTCGAACTCGCGATTGCTCTTCCTTCGATCTGGAAAATTGGGGCTTTCGATTGCTCTGATCTTTGGGCTTTGTAATTCGAAGCACGCGAGTGTTTCGATCGTTGTTGAATGTTTTCGATGTTGCCTGTCTCGATCGAAGTTTCTACTATTCGTGCTTGCTCGTAGAAGAAGGTGAGTTCTGCTCACTTCTAATTCATACTCGAGAATTATTCTGTTGTTATGCTCGATTGTTTAGAGATGTTTGTCCTCGTGGATAATCACTGTTATGAGTTTGAGTTCGTCGACGTTGCTTTCGTCTCTGTGATTTTGGCTAATGCTTTGATCTACGTGTTATACACGTTGTTGAAACTTTCCTGTTTTAAAAACTTGGGTATTTTTGGGAATTTCTTCTGATTCACGGCCTTTCTTTATGAACGTTCGATCCTTTTGTTTGAAACGTTGAACCTGACACTTTCCTAAATTATACAACTTGACTATTTTGAAAATAACAGATACGCACTTGATTTAGCAAGTCTACATTGATATTTTTTGACCTGTTTATCATCTTCTTTGACTATGAACTGGTCTCCTGATATGTTTTTGGTACTATGCCTGTTTGATTCCTCTTTCCATATGTTTTGATAGTGTTCTTCACTGTTTGCATCACAGCTTTGACATATGTTTACTGTACATATCACCTGACTTGATCATCTCTGCACTGTTCTTTGAATTGCTTGCTGTATATGCTAGAACTGTTACACTTGCAACATTTAGAGGCAGTTGGCATTTATTCACTAACTAGAGTAGGTTCTGCATTCATGTATGTTGTTACTAGACTTAAACATAGTTCATCTGAACCTTGGGTAGCTCTGGTTACTTGATTGCTCATTTCTGTAGTTACTGCACTGTAGACATTGTTGTTGCAGTTTTACATTTGACTCCCCTATGTACTTTTGATCATTTGCCTGTGGACTTCACTGTGTACACTTTTTAGCTGTGCTTCCTTTACCTTGCTATAGTTCATCTCACTGTTGCCATTTTTAGTTGCCATTGTGGCTGCTGTTCACTCGTTTGTTCCATTTGATCTGAGCATTTTGACTTGTATTCATGTGTATACTTCATATGCATACTGTTGATCTTTTGTGGCATTGAGTCGAGCCACGATTGCGGTGACTTGACCTTTGCATTTTGTTGTCCATTTTGCTCGGCATTGATTTGATTACGAATATCATTTGTTGCCTTTATGAACCACACGTATATTTGATTTCACAGATGCTTCTTTCTGGAATTAAATGATACGATTCCAGTTTATTGCCTTTTCTGATTCTAACATTTCCATTTTTCAATTGGTTGCCAATGTATATGTATACTCCATATACATATATATTTGTTGCACCCATGATTTCTGAATTTAAACTGTTAAGAACAAATGCTACAACTTCTTGCCTCTGTTGCTTGATTATTGTGGCTGTTGCATTTGCATTGTTGAAAGCCTCCTTTGTGTATTGCATCATGTTGTGCACTTTTGATTTCACTTGCCTGGGTTGCACTTGACACTTGAGTTTATCAAGTTGTATTTCTTGAAGCTGCCTGAACCTGTAGCCTTCACTGTTGTGCTTCACTGCTTCCCTCTGTTCGTCACTTGAACTTGTTCAGTTGTGACTGCACTTGTATCTCTTGTGCACTTCGACTCTCTTGTGCCTTTTTGAACTAGTGCACTTGACCATGTGCCTGTAGTCTTGGTTTTACAGCTTGACCATTTTGTACTTCTCTAATTTTCGTTACCTGCACTTATATGCTTCATCATTATTTGCCTTATTGGCTTCACTGCATCTCCATGTGCCTGTGGTACTCGCAGCGTAGTTGTTGCAGGGTTATCATATTCACTGATGGCATTTGGATTTGTAATTGAGTTGTCACTGTTGCCTTGAATTGTTGCCATGAGGTTCACGTGCATTTTCTATTTAAGTTGCAAGCTCCAGTTCCATGTAGTTGTTAATTGAGGCATGTGCAGTTTCATTTTGGCCTCTCTGTCTTTGACGTTGAGGCCATTCATACATGTTGAGTCATGTCTGCCCATTCTTGTTACTGTCTTTAGCTGTTCATGTTCCTATGCTTGTTGAAGCTTATCTTGTGGCTTCACTCGTATCTCTTGTGATATCTTTTGAGTCTGTTTACTTTCTGACCAATCTGGGTTAGATATTTTGATTTCTCGACGTATTAATTACTGTTAGTACTCGGAGTTGTGGTGACTTTATATTCTGTTGTGGCGAGGCAGTGCACACGTGCGTGCACTGCAGCCACACTGAATTGACAGATTTTAATCGATATTTCTTTTGTTCTTGATTCATCGACCTGTTGCGTAATTCGTAGGCTGTATTGGCGAGGCAGTACACGTTAGCGTGTACTGCAGCCAATTAGCATTGATGTTTTTAAATTGACATTTCAATTGTTTAAACTGCTTTGGATTTCTGTTTTGTGGATTAACACTGTTTAGTGTTATATCTGCCGTTATCCGGTTCTCTTATCGAGAAGTTGGATATACGAGATTTCTGTGACTGTCATTTATTTGAGATTGATTATTATTGCTGCTATGCACTAATAACTGAGTTTGAATTAGACTGACCCGTGTATTATTTTCTTCTGAATGTAATACTCGGGTCAGACCCGAGTTATTCCAAGTTGTAGATTTCCTTCTTTGGGTTGTTGTTCGGGATTTGAAGACTTTTCACATCTTCTGAAGTTGTCAGTGTCATTTTGTAGTAGTCGTGTCATTGTATAGAACGATATGTATTCATGTATATTAGTCGATAATGTACTTGTATATATAACTTCTAGAGTCGACAGTTGTAATTGTATCATATGTATCGTGTCTACTATATTGTAACTGACATCGGTTATATATATATGAGATTTTTGTCAATCTGTGTTCCGCATTTATATTATCTGTGTTATTGTTATATCTAATGTCCTAAACTATTATGAACTATCGTAGTTTGTTTTATACTGATAATTGGATATGTCGATGGGAGTAAATAAATAATAGATGAAAAATAAAAAGTATATACCACTCCTATCGAGATAACCAATATTAGTGTAAGGCCAATTACGGATGGTCGCTCCTATCCAGCCTTATTCTTCGTAATAATAGACAGTATTTCTTTTAATACTCTTTGTTATTATGAGCATAGAGGTGGGGCGTTACAGTTGGTATCAGAGCTTGGGGTTTATGGACATAATATAAAACATAACTTAGATGGAACATATGTTACAACTATTGGTCGACGGTTTAATTGTATTTTGAGTCAAAACTAAAGTTTTGAAATTTGGATGAAATTTTTAAATATCCTTATTTAAAAATAAAAGTGAATTTGTGTTTTGATGATTTGATTGATTTGAGTACTGTTTATCAGAGTGCGTAGCGGAAACAGTGAAACTGTCTTCGCTGAGTACAACTGATAATCTATTTGATTTAGAAATTGAAATAAATTTTATTTGTTGTTTACATAGCTGTAATTATTTTGTTTCTTTGAGAATTTCGAATCCGAATTGAGGATTTGAAGAAATTACAGTTATGTGATTTTTGTTGAAATTTCCGCTGGCTTCTCTTGTACTAATCATATATTGATTAGATTTTTGCTGTTTTGAATTATCTTCATTGAAGATACATTCGAATGATTCCTTTGCTCATTTTATAATACGTGCAAAATTTGAATTGCACGTTATTGCAATTATTTTACGTTGAACCGATGCTTGGTTATGATACGTATTTTGTTGCCGTTATTTTTATAACGGGATTTTTACACCAGTGCTATTTTGAAGCACAGTGTTTTGTGGCATTTCTGATGAATGAAAATTCACTGATATTACATTTTGATGTAAATTATTTTGATGAGATTTTGACGTTTAAAAAAAAAAAAATTTCTGCTGCTTTGGCTTCAGTAACCGTCAAGTTTTAAAAGTGGATTTTCTAGCGGTTATTCCGCAATGCTGTTTTGTGACCGTTTTTACGGTATTTTGAGAAGTACAATTTCCTTATCGAAATTGTTACTGATTTGCTGCTTTAATCACGTGATTGGAAAATCGTTTTAAAATGAAAATTGTTTTATAAATTTTTAACAGTTTGCGTTTTCAAAAGAATGAGAAAGCGACTTAAACGATTCAGCAAAATCGAGGATTATGACCCCTTTCTTTTACTGTTTCGCTTAACTCCGGACTTGTCCAGTTGAGAATGTGAATTGTTATTTTTACAAAATAAATAAAATTGTTTTCAGAAATTTTAACAGTTTGCGCTTTCAAAAGAATGAGGAAGCGATTTAAACGTTTCAGCAAAATCGAGGACTATGACCCCTTTCTTTTACTGTTTCGCTTAACTCCGGACTTGTCCAGTTGAGAATGTGAATTGTTATTTTTACAAAATAAATAAAATTGTTTTCAGAAATTTTAACAGTTTGCGCTTTCAAAAGAATGAGGAAGCAATTTAAACGTTTCTGCAAAATCAAGGACTATGACCCCTTTCTTTTACTGATTCGCTTAATTCCGGACTTGTCCGTTTGAGAATGTGAAATGTATTTTTACAAAATACACAATTTTGCACTTTCAAGGAAACGATGAAGAGAATCAAACGATTTAGTAAAACACGTGGTATGGGACATGTGCGTTTGCTATTTCGGTTAATTCCGGACTCGTTAATTGAAATATTTGATGATTTCGTGTGCTTTCGAGCCACTATGAGGACCTTCGGGTCATTTGTTGGACCTTCGGGTCATTTGTTGGGCTTTCGGGCCACTCTGCGGACCTTCGGGTCAAATACCAGTACTAGACCTTCGGGTCACTCTGCGGACCTTCGGGTCAATCTGATGGGCGCCAAAATTATGTTGAGTACTTGGTAGGCTTCGGCCACTCTGAGATGCACGTGCGGTGAATTAAAAACTCGCCATCTGATGGGATCGATCCAAGCTTTTATGTTGATTTTCTAGTCTTCTTAATTGATTTCTAGATATTTGTTGTTTCTAATTATCTGCAGGTAATTAGATATCTGATGTTATGAGATTTAATTATCGTATCGGTAATTAAATATTTGTTATTTCTGATTATCGCTTGTGATAATTGGATATTTGTTGATATGAGTTCTGATTATCGTTTTTGATAATCGGATATTTGTTGCTTTTAATTATCGCTTTTGATAATTAAATATTTGCTGATTTGAGATTTAATTATCGCTTTTGATAATTAAATGTTTGCTGATTTGAGATTTAATTATCGCTTTTGATAATTAAATATTTGCTGATTTGAGATTTCATTATCGCTTTTGATAATTAAATATTTGTTGATTTGAAATTTGATTATCGCTTTTGATAATCGAATATTTGCTGATTTGAAATTTGATTATCGCTTTTGATAATCGAATATTTGCTGATTTGAAATTTGATTATCGCTTTTGATAATCGAATATTTGCTGATTTGAAATTTGATTATCGCTTTTGATAATCGAATATTTGCTGATTTGAAATTTGATTATCGCTTTTGATAATCGAATATTTGCTGATTTGAAATTTGATTATCGCTTTTGATAATCGAATATTTGCTGATTTGAAATTTGATTATCGCTTTTGATAATCGAATATTTGCTGATTTGAAATTTGATTATCGCTTTTGATAATCGAATATTTGCTGATTTGAAATTTGATTATCGCTTTTGATAATCGAATATTTGCTGATTTGAAATTTGATTATCGCTTTTGATAATCGAATATTTGCTGATTTGAAATTTGATTATCGCTTTTGATAATCGAATATTTGCTGATTTGAAATTTGATTATCGCTTTTGATAATCGAATATTTGCTGATTTGAAATTTGATTATCGCTTTTGATAATCGAATATTTGCTGATTTGAAATTTGATTATCACTTTTGATAATCGAATATTTGCTGATTTGAAATTTGATTATCGCTTTTGATAATCGAATATTTGCTGATTTGAAATTTGATCATCTAATTGGTAATTGAATATTGCTGATGATTGCATTTATTCAGTTTTGCTGCTTTCTGAGTATCTATTGGTAGTTAGATTTTGTTGAAAATATGCGAATCTCTTTTATTGGAATTAAAAGATTCCTTTGGCATTTGAATTCTCGACTTTTATTTTCTAACTTAACCAGTTTATGTTAGAAAATTTATTGTTAATGACGACCTTAATTATGAAAATTGCGGGGACGCAATTTTTATAAGGAGGGGAGTCTGTAACAACCCGGGGTTTTACTGTTAAATTGTCATCGTCATTTAATGATTAATCCGTTGGGTTATCGTAGTTGGAAAAATTTTAATCAAGCTGAAATTCTTTTGAGAATTCGTCAAAGAAGTTATGCGGGCTTTCGATTCAATCTTGGCCCAGGAAGCCTCACTCCTTTATTTTATCCTTGTGTGGCCGTTCCCTTCTTATTCAATTCGACCCGGTCCCCTTTTCATTCTCTCGTTCATTTCTAACCCTAAACCTAAAATAGACGAAGAAACGAAAATGGCGACATCGTTCGTTCCTCCCTCCTTCATTTTCGAATACCCGACCCAATTCATTTTCTCGTGGTAAACCCTAAGTCTAAGAGAAAGAAAACGGTAGCGCTCGTTCTCTTCCGCGTCCATCTGCAAGAACTAGGGCTCGTTCGTATCGAAGGCGATCGATTCTCTGGCGACTTGGACTTTGGCTTCGACTTGGGTGGCTCGATCAGATCTCGTTGCCTTCGTCGCGAAGAAAGGTGAGAAATTTCTCACATCTAATTCCAGCTCCAGTTCATTAGTATTCGAATTTGATGATTCTCAGTCGTATATGTTTTCTGAGATTGATGGTTAGCTGTTCGATTTCGTTTGGATATTGATGATTTTTCCTGTTTTTGTTCGATTCGAACTCGCGATTGCTCTTCCTTCGATCTGGAAAATTGGGGCTTTCGATTGCTCTGATCTTTGGGCTTTGTAATTCGAAGCACGCGAGTGTTTCGATCGTTGTTGAATGTTTTCGATGTTGCCTGTCTCGATCGAAGTTTCTACTCTTCGTGCTTGCTCGTAGAAGAAGGTGAGTTCTGCTCACTTCTAATTCATACTCGAGAATTATTCTGTTGTTATGCTCGATTGTTTAGAGATGTTTGTCCTCGTGGATAATCACTGTTATGAGTTTGAGTTCGTCGACGTTGCTTTCGTCTCTGTGATTTTGGCTAATGCTTTGATCTACGTGTTATACACGTTGTTGAAACTTTCCTGTTTTAAAAACTTGGGTATTTTTGGGAATTTCTTCTGATTCACGGCCTTTGTTTATGAACGTTCGATCCTTTTGTTTGAAACGTTGAACCTGACACTTTCCTAAATTATACAACTTGACTATTTTGAAAATAACAGATACGCACTTGATTTAGCAAGTCTGCATTGATATTTTTCGACCTGTTTATCATCTTCTTTGACTATGAACTGGTCTCCTGATATGTTTTTGGTACTATGCCTGTTTGATTCCTCTTTCCATATGTTTTGATAGTGTTCTTCACTGTTTGCATCATAGCTTTGACATATGTTTACTGTACATATCACCTGACTTGATCATCTCTGCACTGTTCTTTGAATTGCTTGCTGTATATGCTAGAACTGTTACACTTGCAACATTTAGAGGCAGTTAGCATTTATTCACTAACTAGAGTAGGTTCTGCATTCATGTATGTTGTTACTAGACTTAAACATAGTTCATCTGAACCTTGGGTAGCTCTGGTTACTTGATTGCTCATTTCTGTAGTTACTGCACTGTAGACATTGTTGTTGCAGTTTTACATTTGACTCCCCTGTGTACTTTTGATCATTTGCCTGTGGACTTCACTGTGTACACTTTGTAGCTGTGCTTCCTTTACCTTGCTATAGTTCATCTCACTGTTGCCATTTTTAGTTGCCATTGTGGCTGCTGTTCACTCGTTTGTTCCATTTGATCTGAGCATTTTGACTTGTATTCATGTGTATACTTCATATGCATACTGTTGATCTTTTGTGGCATTGAGTCGAGCCACGATTGCGGTGACTTGACCTTTGCATTTTGTTGTCCATTTTGCTCGGCATTGATTTGATTACGAATATCATTTGTTGCCTTTATGAACCACACGTATATTTGATTTCACAGATGCTTCTTTCTGGAATTAAATGATACGATTCCAGTTTATTGCCTTTTCTGATTCTAACATTTCCATTTTTCAATTGGTTGCCAATGTATATGTATAATCCATATACATATATATTTGTTGCACCCATGATTTCTGAATTTAAACTGTTAAGAACAAATGCTACAACTTCTTGCCTCTGTTGCTTGATTATTGTGGCTGTTGCATTTGCATTGTTGAAAGCCTCCTTTGTGTATTGCATCATGTTGTGCACTTTTGATTTCACTTGCCTGGGTTGCACTTGACACTTGAGTTTATCAAGTTGTATTTCTTGAAGCTGCCTGAACCTGTAGCCTTCACTGTTGTGCTTCACTGCTTCCCTCTGTTCGTCACTTGAACTTGTTCAGTTGTGTCTGCACTTGTATCTCTTGTGCACTTCGACTCTCTTGTGCCTTTTTGAACTAGTGCACTTGACCATGTGCCTGTAGTCTTGGTTTTACAGCTTGACCATTTTGTACTTCTCTAATTTTCGTTACCTGCACTTATATGCTTCATCATTATTTGCCTTATTGGCTTCACTGCATCTCCATGTGCCTGTGGTACTCGCAGCGTAGTTGTTGCAGGGTTATCATATTCACTGATGGCATTTGGATTTGTAATTGAGTTGTCACTGTTGCCTTGAATTGTTGCCATGAGGTTCACGTGCATTTTTCTATTTAAGTTGCAAGCTCCAGTTCCATGTAGTTGTTAATTGAGGCATGTGCAGTTTCATTTTGGCCTCTCTATCTTTGACGTTGAGGCCATTCATACATGTTGAGTCATGTCTGCCCATTCTTGTTACTGTCTTTAGCTGTTCATGTTCCTTTGCTTGTTGAAGCTTATCTTGTGGCTTCACTCGTATCTCTTGTGATATCTTTTGAGTCTGTTTACTTTCTGACCAATCTGGGTTAGATATTTTGATTTCTCGACGTATTAATTACTGTTAGTACTCGGAGTTGTGGTGACTTTATATTCTGTTGTGGCGAGGCAGTGCACGCGTGCGTGCACTGCAGCCACACTGAATTGACAGATTTTAATCGATATTTCTTTTGTTCTTGATTCATCGACCTGTTGCGTAATTCGTAGGCTGTATTGGCGAGGCAGTACACATTAGCGTGTACTGCAGCCAATTAGCATTGATGTTTTTAAATTGACATTTCAATTGTTTAAACTGCTTTGGATTTCTGTTTTGTGGATTAACACTGTTTAGTGTTATATCTGCCGTTATCCGGTTCTCTTATCGAGAAGTTGGATATACGAGATTTCTGTGACTATCATCTATTTGAGATTGATTATTATTGCTGCTATGCACTAATAACTGAGTTTGAATTAGACTGACCCGTGTATTATTTTCTTCTGAATGTAATACTCGGGTCAGACCTGAGTTATTCCAGGTTGTAGATTTCCTTCTTTGAGTTGCTGTTTGGGATTTGAAGACTTTTCACATCTTCTGAAGTTGTCAGTGTCATTTTGTAGTAGTCGTGTCATTGTATAGAACGATATGTATTCATGTATATTAGTCGATAATGTACTTGTATATATAACTTCTAGAGTCGACAGTTGTAGTTGTATCATATGTATCGTGTCAACTATATTGTAACTGACATCGGTTATATATATATGAGATTTTTGTCAATCTGTGTTCCGCATTTATATTATCTGTGTTATTATTATATCTAATGTCCTAAACTATTATGAACTATCGTAGTTTGTTTTATACTGATAATTGGATATGTCGATGGGAGTAAATAAATAATAGATGAAAAATAAAAAGTATATACCACTCCTATTGAGATAACCAATATTAGTGTAAGGCCAATTACGGATGGTCGCTCCTATCCAGCCTTATTCTTCGTAATAATAGACAGTATTTCTTTTAATACTCTTTGTTATTATGAGCATAGAGGTGGGGCGTTACAATTTCTAACAAGCAGTATTAAGTAACTAGGGTGGGTATTTTTCCTTGACTTATATTAGGTTTGTCTAAATGGGATTTTGGTTGTGGAGGTCGGTGGGCTATGTCAGTGTTGTTGTTGGACAGGTATTTAGTAGTAGAGCTAGCATATAGGCTTTGATCACCACCGGTCCAGTGAAGTCGTTAATAAAGACTCGGGTTATGCCCTGATGGATTTCGCTTCCTACTAGGGTAGAATCTGTATGGGATACACAAAGACCACAAAATTTTATTAAATTGTTTGTTCATTGTTTTTTTGGTGTTGATGGACTTTAACCCTTAGATGAGCCTTTGAGATGCGTTATTAATACGATAATTAAATTATAAACCCGTATCTAGGGTCATTAGCCTCTATAGCTATGATCGATTGGCTAATTACATTGCGGAGGGCCCACTTTGGGGTTGAAGTATTAAATGGCCGTTGGTCTGCCTCCTCCCTATTAAAGAAGTATTAAGTGGCCATATATATAGTTATATCTCGGAGCAGGTTTGGCATATCATACGCGCATATAAGATTGAAAGGATTAGCCATGAATACTAGACATAGCATTTAATTGGAAATCAATTGGCATAAATTAGTATTATGTGTAAAGTATGTAATCTTCCAGTTACCAGAACGTTATTCTGACCCCCCTCCCCTCATTACTTCCCACGGGATAGATTTAAAGGGATATGCTATTGGCGTAAGGTAGGAATGATAGATGGTGAAGTCATCTTATTCATGCTCGACGCTGGCAAGACAAACATGTACTCAAGGAATAATATTGATTCCAAGGTAGTAGCCTTTGTTGGTTTGTATGTTCTATTATATTTTATGTTCCGCTATGAGTTTATATTGATCGCTCTATGATATACTAATGTTTATTACAGGTTACCAAAACCAATGATCCATACCCTAATGGACTTGGGTTTCGATTTAGTCAAAATTCAGGCGCATTAAGGTGCGAGTTGTTGCATTTGGTATTAGAGCTTAGGTTTGTCGATCGTAGGAATTAGGATACATTGAGATAACATATTTGTATTCTTATTTAGAATTATATATATTATGCCAAATTATGTAAATTCTGACTACAGAAGTAGTTGCAACCATATTCCGAAATGATGGGTGAGGCAACTATGAGTTGGGCCAATAAATAGAGTTTAATTTATACTCCTACCCCGATTATCCCATGGAGAGTTTGTTGTACCGCAAGGCGTTGACCAAGAATAGCATAAACCCGACATATAGAAGAATCCCGAAGGTTGGATTACTTGACCCCTTTTCTAGACCTAGGCTACCTTATGATTGAGGATTTTGATGGATTGCCAATTGAAGATGTACATTTCATCCAGATGAATGGGAAGTAAGAACTAATCTGTTGCAAGCATTGAGAAGTAAGACGTGAAGTGGGAGCGCAAAAAGTTCCCATAAGAAGGTGCACCTTAACCACCACAAGATGATAAATTGGATTTTAAGTATATACTCTTAATAAGAAGATGTTAAGAGTAAAAAGGAAAAGAAGAAAAGTCAATTTCTGAGTCCGACCCCATATGAAAGAAATTGATAAAAAGATTTTTGAAAATTCCTTGAAACGCGTTGAATGGGTTTTTCAAAGGATTTATCGTGAAATTTTTGTTCTAAAAAAGAAAGAAAAATTTGAGTTTCTTAGTTTAAATTGGTTGAGCTAAAAAGTATCGATTTAAAGGCTTTTGGTAAAGAGTATCGTTTTAAAACGAATGGAAAATAGAGCGTAGGTTTGGCTCAATGATTTTTCCCATTTTTGTAAATTTGGAAGTTCCTTTTTAAAATTATTTCTAATAGATGGATAAATAGAAACAGTACTTGATTGAAATGGGGTAAAGAGAATGAAAGGTGTAAGAATATCCAATAACGAAGATACGAGGAATATTCCCGTATAAGAAAAAATACAAGGAAAAACAACTGAAATAGATTTATATATATCTCTTTCCATATTATTGAAGAAAAGCCCAATGATTAAGGCAAAAGGCAAACACACTACAATGGGTCAATGGGGAAAACAATAATAGAGGAAAAGAGCTATGTGAGGAGAAGCCAGTCAAAGGCAATTTAGTTAGAAGAAATTTTAATAAAAGCAGTATTAGGAAATCCAAAAAGAAATAACATTAGGAATTTATATGAAAATAGGATTAGTAATCTAGTTAAAATAGTATAGGAGAAAACAATAAGCATAGGATGAGAAGAATGGATAAATTCCATAGATATGTGTAGTAATTGCGTATATATTTTAGATAAGCCCTTAGGTAGATGTTACAATTGCACGTATCTTTTAGAAGTCCTCTTCATATGCTATTTGAATCTCCGCTAAGGTTGAAAACGGAAATAACATGAGTAGTAAGAAAATGATGGGATGGAAGTTATCCTCCTCTACTTCGGCTTTCAATATTTTTCAAAGTTGTAGAAGATGTATTTTTGAAAAATGGTTTGGCATGGTAATTGAGTTTTTAAATGCTTTGATTTGAAAATTCTGCTTTTAAAGAAGTAAATCTCTGTTGTAGAAAGCCTTTGAAAATGGAAAGTTAGTTAAGATAAGAAATTTTTCATGGCTTCTTTCGGAAACCAAGCAATTTTTGAATTTTTGAAAAAGGTTTCTATGTTTATATTATCAAAGGTAGAGGTTTCGGATTAAGTGCTTCATGACTGTGAAGTTTTAATTTTATAAGGAGTGGTGAAACATAAACCAAATTTTGATATGGAGTAGATAGGGACGACTGCCTAGGTAAAATGGGATAAGGGTAAAGGCTATAAATAAAATAGCTATGGATGTTCATAGGATAGCAACAAGAAATCCTCGTTGAATATAAGTAATATTGATATTAACTAAGGATTATTTTGTTAGAGATGTGCGGAAGCCATAAGAAGAACCCTCAAAAGAATGGAAGTGGTATATAGTACACTTTTGCGTGTCCTAGGGTATACTCACACAAAAGAATAAGGATATAGGAAGTAAATACCAAAGTTTGAGGATACTATCAAGAGATTTTGATTGAAGGAAGATAGTAGCGTGGTTGGAGAAGAGAGTAATAAGAGGGCAAACCACATAAAGGATGTTAATTTACTCAAGGTTATAAATGGTAAGATAGGTGGTAGGAAAGTTAGTCCATCAAACCAATTTTCTGATGAGTTATTATAAATGTGCATAGTTTAGACTTCTTACCCACTACAGTATGGGAATGCACAATTTATCCCATAATCGAGTGTAACAATTGAAGTAATAGATGGACCTTATTTATAGGGAGCTAAGGAGGTAAGTTAAGACATATGGATTATAGTTGAATGGCATCCTAGAAGTGTCCGTCTTAATTAAGTAAGGAGTGATAGGGCCACAACGTCATTAACATCGGTTGATGATGAAGGGTAGCTTCCAACAATTATTTCTTTTAAGTTTTCGGGTTTTAACGCTAGTTATCTCCCTTTTGATATTGAAAAGCATGTGATATAATATGAGATATGTTCTTATTTATTACTGTATTGATGGTTTGGATGAGCTTTAATCGCTACACACACACAGATATATACATATATATATATATATATATATATATTGGGAAACACTGTAAATAAGGAGATCGTATAAGGCCACTTAACTAGAGAAAAATGTTATTAAAGCTGGAAGTTAATTAGGAAATTAGGTTAGAAACTAGAAATAAAGAGTGCATGAATTCCAAAAACTTTAGGATTTTTGGAAAAATAAATTTTAGCAAGTGGAGGACTAAGAAGGGTTGTTGCGAAATCACGGACCACTATCCCTATACCTTAAAAGCTAAAATTTATGAATAGGCTTGTGTGTCATTGTCTAGAAGTAGAAGAAAGGTTCCCCAAATCTTTGATTAACTACACAATGTTGTGGTCAATCATATGCATTGACTGAGTCCCGATTACGTTAGAATGTGGCTTTATTTATTTTAAGGATGGAGTGAAAAATGTTTTGAAAAATTATGTTCAAATGCTTTTGAAAATTTTTGTTTAAATACTTTTGAGAAGTTGGGTTTAAATGCTTTTGGAAAATTTTGATCAAGTGCTTCTGATTTTTTTGATTAAATGCATTTAGAAATTTGATTTTTCAAACCATTTTTCAAGTTTATTTAAAGGGGGAAATTTTTTCTTTTGAGATGAGAAATTTTTTTGATTTTCAAATGTCATAGGCTTAGGGTAGGTAGCGTCAATGTGTTAGTGAATATGAATTTTATTGTCCGAAAAGTTTAACGTTATACAAAATTTAGGAAATAACAAGAGAAAGGTTGTTTTAGCTTTGGAATTCTATTTCCATACCTTGTTGATAATAAACTAAAAATTGCATTTAGGATAATTACGTTTTAACATCCAAAAATAAACCTCCTTATGCGTATTGTACTTGGAAAAGTCAGAAAAGTGTAGGGGCAAAAAAGAAAGTTCTAAGGTATAACGGAATATGTATCCAAATGATGAGTGGAAATGTGAAATTTTGCACCTAAACTACTTTTCTACATAGGAGTATAGATTTAGATATTTAACCTTTTAAAATTCATGGATGTTAGAAATTGTGTGCTAGGTTTTGGATGGCAAGAATTGAATGCAAAATTGGTTGAACCATACTTCTACTCGTTGGAGTGTGGAAATTATTGTGTGAAAAATTATTTTTGATTTTTGAAAACTTACATACATATAGAACTGCTAATATATATATATATATATATATTTGCATTATATTTTCAAAATGTTTTTAAAAGAATGCATTCATGTTGGAGACATCGATTTAGAATCATTCAACATGCATGACTTATATATTGTGATACACCGTGCACTTGTATACGTTTGGCTGCAAAATTGTTTGTACACTAATTGGTTGAATAACTTAGATTGGTTGTGTGCTATGTTACATGATTCAACCCTTGTTGAATTTCGGGGATGAAATTCTTTTAAGGGCGGAGAATGTAACACCTTTCCAAATTAACAGTAATTAATAAACAATTAATAAGGCTCAAATATGAAATTTGAGAAAACATCAGAATTTAATCACAAAACATGCACCATTGCGTTTATGGTGATATTCCGAGCAACATTCATATTTGGAGTTTTGCGATCGGAGATCAAATGTAGAAGTTATTAGCGTTTGAAGTTTCCGAAACGAAAATAAATAAAAATGTGCAAAAAAGAAATAAATTATGTTAAATGCAGACCCCACCGGTCGACCCCCATGCGCTGACCGCTACAGTACCGATCAACCGCTCCTCAACAGGCGGTCGAAGGCCTATAGGGGAGCGGTCGACCGGTCCTGTAGCGGTGGTTGGGGTTTGAACCTTGGTCTAACGTCCTAGATTTAATTATTTTAATCTGACGGTTAAGATTGATTCGAGCATTTATAAATACAGTCATAATCTCTCCCTTCTCTTCTCATATTTTTTGATCAAAGGAGCGAAGCTCTGCCATTTTTCCTTCTCCGCTATTTCTATTAATTATAAAATATTATATGTATATAATCGGAGAAGGGTAGAAAAGAAAAGAAAAGAAAAGGAGGAGCGAATCAATACTGCGTTAAAATGTAAATTTGTATAAATATAAATCTATATTCCGCATAAACTCAAATCTCTTCTTAGATATGTATTTCTAATAGTATTTATATACTTGTTATACATATTCATTTTTTGAATGGAAAAGGAGTCAAGTAAAGGGATGAATTCAAATTTGGGAGTTTGGAAAGCTTGGAAGGTGAGAGGGAAATTATACGATTTAATTATAATATTAAAATTTATATCGTTAAGTTTTATTTAAATATTATGCCCATACAAGATCTGTGGAGTTGCAGGCTTAGGAAGATGAAACCTGAATAAGAATGGTTTTACACCCTAATTTGAAAATTTGGAAATCGGTCCTTAACTTTGTTAAACTTGAATGCTGATAAAGTTATAAAGTTTATTTCAGATTTATAATTGGGTTGTAAAATGTTATCATTAGTTTAGATTGCACTAATTTGACTTGGAATGCGAATTTCTATGTTTTAATTTATTGGGAGCAAGGTATAATTTAATTGTATCTATTTCCATGTAATTTGCATAAATTATCAAATTCCAAAAATATGTATAATTAAAAAAGTACGTCGTTTGAATTAACAAGAAGTATACCAAAATGAAAAGAGATGTGTAAAGTATGGATATTCTTCTTTGTAGTTTGCATTGTCTATTTCGATAAAAGAAAAGAGACAATTCCTTGTAATTTCAAATGGAGCGAAAATCACATTTTTGGGTAATTTATGGAAAGTTTGAAAAGAATAGCTCTAATAAATTAAAATATGGAAATTAATGTTTTGGAATTCCTAAGCATAAAAATTACTGTGTTAGGAATATATATATATATATATATATGTATGTATGTATATATACACACACACACACATGTATAATCGCACTTAACGATTAAAAATAAAAAATATATCCATAGCGTATTATACGTTAATATTCCCAATAGTTATAATTAGCATGTTTAGTTAAATAACATAGTAAATTATAGGATTAGGAGGTGTAGATGGAAAAGAGATGGTAACTCCAAAATTAATAGGGCAATAGATGTGCAATCATTAAAAAGTTACATGAATTAAATGGGAACATAATTGAGTTTAATGAGACTAATTAAAGGACTTAAAATGACATTTATGGTGAAGTTGAATATGCATAATAGGTTGATTTTGAAACGAATCAATAAATGTCATTAAAGATTGTCCAAATTTGATATTATCGGGCATTCATTATTGATAATTTACATTTATTAGACATAAGAAGGAAACGAGGAATACACGGAATAAGCGTATAAATTAGGAATAATTATACAACGAACAAGTAAGTGTTAATACTATTAAATACACATAAAAGGCAATATAATTTTTATAGTAGGAAATTATATAGCCTTAATTATATGTTAGAACAAACGTGAATTAATGGGCCTAGTCCAACATTTAGGCTTAGGATGATTGATTTGGTTTAGTGGGTTGGGATGCGAGGTCAGTAGAGTTACACAACAAAAGTTTGCCCTTCACCTAAAAGTTGCTAGTAGTTGTATGTACTTACTATTGATTTGGGATATCTCCAACCATAGGACCCCTGGGAAAGGGATGTACATTTGGGTATAGGCAGGGGAAAACATACTGAATGTTTGCCTTGGATTTGAAGTATTAAATGGCTCAGTACCTTCAGGGATGTCAAGGGGTTTACTTTTGGGTTGAGGTATTAAATGGTCATTGGGTCTACCTCCTCCTTATATAGAAGTCTTAAATAACCTACGACGGTGCATAATAGGAAATGGGGGCTACTTCATTTCTAACAAGAGGTGTTTAGTAACTAGGATGGGTATTTTTCCTTGACTTACATCAGGTTAGTCTAAACGGGATTTCGGCTATGGCAGGTCGATGGGCTATGCCAGTGTTGTTTTTGGATCAGTATTTAGTAGTAGGGTTGGCATATAGGCGTCGAACACCACTGGTCCCATGCGATCGTTAACAAAGACTCGGGTTATTCCATGATGAATTTTGCTTCTTACTAGTGTAGTAGCCTAATGAGATACGCAAAGTCCTCGTAGTTTTATTTAAATTTTTATTTGTTGTTTGTTTGGAGGAGGTAGGCTAGTTAACCCTTAGATGAGTCTTTGAGATGTGTTAGTAATATGATAATTAAATTATAAAGCCGCATCGAAGCGTCATTGGTCTTTGTAGCTAGGAACGATTGGCTAATGTTTACGTTACGGAGGGCCCACTTCAGGGTTGAGCTTTTAAATAGCCGTTGAGTCTACCTCTTCCCTGTTAAAGAAGTATTAAACGGTCGGGGTTTTTAGGTAGTACATCGTTTATATATATATAGACACACACACGTATGTATGTATGTATATGGTTATACCTCGAAGGAGGTTAGACATATTGTATGCGCATATAGGATTGAACAGATTAGCGATGAATAATAGACATAACACTTAAATAGAAATCAATCGTCAAAAATTAGTGTTATGGGTAAAGTATGTAATTTTTCAGTCACCAAAACATTGTTCTGACCCCCTTCCTTGTTACAACCCATATTATAGATTTTGAGAGACATGTTATTGGTGCAAGGCGAGTACGGTAGATGGTGAACTCTACTCATTCATGCTAGGCGCTGGCAACGCAAACAGATACTCAAGGAATAATATTGATTCCAAGGTAGTAGCCTTAGTCAATATGTATGTTCTGTTATATTTTTCTGTTCCGCTATGAGTTTATACTGATCACTCTCTAGTATAGTATGTTTATTATAGGTTACCAAAACCAACGATCCATACCTTAATGGACTTGGGTTTCGACTTAATCAAAATTCGGTCCCATTAAGGTGCGGGTTGTTACAAGTATTATCGCTTTACATCAAACAATAATATTTTTTTAAATCATTCTTTCACAATCACTTTATTATTATCTAATTCAAAAATAACAACTTTCTGCCTTAAACCCAAAAATCTTTTTCAATGTTATTTATTTCAAAAATAGCAATATTTTAACCTAAAATATTCATGGGAAATATCTCTTTATTATATTTATTATTCCCAAAGTACCTCTTATTTTTATTAAGCAAATAATAATATATTTTTCATAAACTTTGTAAAACAATCATATAATTATTTGGTCAAAATTTAGACAATCTTCCAAAAATCATATTACTATTTATTTAAATTCCACCTACTTTATATATAATAGTAATTCTAGATTTAAAATAGTTTTTTTACTTATTGTTTCAGAATTTTTCCAAAATTCATAAATAATACTCTCATTAATTTTCAGTACAAATCCCTAAATCACAAATACATAACGTTCATTTCAAGTAAGGTCTTAACATGTTGGCATATTAAATATCCTAGCAAGTTCACCATAATCAATTCAAACTTCATAAGCCATGTAATTCTAATCTAGCTCCAATCAAATTTCAGTTGAAAATAAAAATAACTCTTCAGTTCAGTTTTTAAATCAAAATCATTGATCTCGAGTCTCATTTATCACAAAACTAGTAAGAGTTAGAAACCATACAATTCTCTGTGAACTTCAACCAACATTTAGTTTTGATCATCACTATTCCTTTTCTCAAAATGAATTCTTTAAATTTTGCTTAAACAAAATTTCAAATTTTTTTTCTTTAGATGTTTCTTATTAAATCATTCCGTAAAAAATAATAACCCAAATTTGATTTCGGTTTAATCATTTCACATCTATTCGTAAGTCTCCTTATGAAAAAATTAAAATAAATTTCTCAAAACACAATTTGATTTGAAATAACTTCGGTTAATTTCTGAAATTCCAATACTTCATTTTTACAACATTATTTCATTTAATTTATAACCACTTTATCATATATATATATATGTATGTATGTATGTATGTATGTATATATATAAGTACGTTTTTCTTTATTTTATAATTATCCAATTTCCAACACCTTTTATCTAATACATTATTGTAACAACCCTAATTCTAGTTAATATTATCTATCATATCGAATTGGATAAATAAAATAAAATAATGTAGAAGATTAAAGAGATTGAGATTTGATAATTAATAGGGGTCGTGCCTTAATGAATGAGTTAATAAGAATGGTTTAAAAAACGTAATAAGAAGGAGGAATATATGCTTAGGGCAAATGGGAATAGATCTAAATTCCTATACTAAAACCCTAATTCTTTTATTTCTTCCCTCATTTCATTCATTACAAACAAAACTAAAAGGGCAAAGCCGACCATAGCAAGGTGATTCAAGAGAAGAAAATTTAGAAAAGAAAGGTCAGAGCTTAGGGGAATCAAATCAAAATACAAATCTCAACCTTCTTAAACCCGTCAAGGTTAATAATAGTTATGCATCTTTAGTATTATGCCATGTTTTGATTGTTAGGATGATTATATGCTTATTGATGAATTTTATAGAAGTTATTTATGAAATAAATGATAAGCTTGAGTGAGAAAACCTATCATATGACAACCAAATGACTCGAAATTTTGGTATTATGTAGGAAATATTATTTGGAGGTAGGTTTTCAATTTCATAAATTTCTGATTTAGTGTGAATATTGGTGAATTTCCTAAGATTATAAAATGGAATATTTCGTGTTTTAATTATTAAAAATAACTAAACACTGTTTGTGGTCCTGAAATTTTTATATGTTAAAAGATATAATAAATTGGATTTATTATGATTTTTGGGGATTTCTCCCAAGTGTTTATCAAGGGTTATAAAATTATTAAGCTAGAAGGGCTTAATTATTATATTAAGATATAATATAGGATTAAAGGTTTGTAAATGTTCTGGTAATGATAAACCTGCTTTAGATCAGTTTTCTGGAAAATATAGCAATAAAGAAAGATGTTATCCAATGGTATTTTCACAATTACAAGGAGTTGAAATTACTTTTAATAGCAATATAACAGTTTTCATGTTATTTACGTCATTACCATGTCAATGTTCATGATGCTGCATCTCGTCTCACTGCATTTAAAACCTCAACGTCAATCAAGGGCAATGCGTGGAGTATTAACCCCGGTTGGTATGAAATGTATTAGCCTTGGTTAATCGAAGAGGCGCAACATCAAGGTTGAAGTCAAGAACTTCGACGTTAGCATTGCCGCATGGATTAAGTGCCGCATTTTATATATAAGGCATGGTGCCGCATCTATAGCATCGCTGATTCTATTGTTTCCAAAGTAACTAAAAGTGGCGATAACGATGCCGCTTGTTTTGATAATGACTCCGAAAGGCAAGGAAGACGCGTCTTTTAACTTCGACAATCTAGTTCCGTGTTTTATCAACTTCGACTTTATCCTTTGCCGCATGTTTTAAAGAAGGCAATGAGGTCGTGTTTTATCATTTCGACCTTAATGGTTGCCGATTTTAATGTTTAACACTGGTTTTCGAAGAAGGCTAGGTTGTTGCCTGTTATCGCTTATGCCTTAATGATGCCGCTACTTTTTCAAGGTATTGATGTCGAGACTCATCAATGTCGTTCAGTATCTTCTAAGATTTTATGATATGCTATATGTAGTGGTTAAATTCGACTCTATACCCTTAGGTTTTACCAAAAGTATTTTTATATATTTATAGGGTAGAAGACCTTCGTCAACTATATCTTTGCCGAGTTTTATCAATATAAAGGCTTTATATTGTTTTGGTTTTATAGCTTATATGTAACGACCCGCAAAATTTAATGGTTTTAACAATTTTTTTAACTGGAAATTTGTGAAATTTTAAACAATAAAATTTGAAAATAAAAATTTATTATTTAGAATACGTCTATTTTAATATAGCAACTGGAAAATTTTCATTTGATAATATTGAAGTTTGTTTTCCTGTGAAATTTCATTTCAAATCAAACCGGTTAATAAAAGTGAATTTAAAAGTTTTCCGAAACCAAAATATGTCAACAGGAGAAAATTTATTCAGATCATTCTGAATCAGACTGCGAAATTCGTTTTTCCAAATTTGGACTTCTACTGCTCCGTTTATCTTATTTTTGGTAAAGTAGCAGCATTTTTCGGTACCGATTATTGACTTTTGATCGGACGATCGTACCATTGATATCTGTGTACCGTTTTGATCGTCTCATCGTGTTGATCTTAACGGTATATTCATTTCTGTGTTTGAGGTCCGGTACACGGAGAAAACAATCAAACTATATATTGTATCGGTACCGAATCCGTGACTTTTTATTTCTCTTTGCCCTTTTTAAACTGTAACCGTGGTATCCAAGCAACCATCAATTGCTTTAATCTTCCAGCTAAATTCCAGGGTGACCATTTCCATTCCATAATTTTTTTTTGAAAATCTAAACGTATGAATTGGTATAAGTTGTATTCTTTTGAACGGTTCATTTGTGTGCCTGTTCATTTCTTCATTTATATTTGCCTTTGCTGCTCCTCTTCCATTTTCACAAATAACACAATACAGCAACCAACTTTCCTTTCCTCTTCCAAACTCCCATCCCTTCGCCTAACTAGCTACCGCCCACGGCATCCCTCCACCACCTGACCTCGCCTCATTCTCTCTCCCCTCCACCGCCGTTCCAGCCTCACGCAACTCCATCAAACAGCCTCCCGTACCTCCACATCACCCACTCCCCTCGCCTAATCTCGCCAAAGACCACGGCAACCCCACGCAGCTATAAGCAATCACCGCTAGCAGCCTCTGCCTCCTCCCTGAAACCGAGAGCAACCCCGCTGTTCACCCACTTCCATACTACCCACGCCACCCACCTTCCTCCATCACTCCGACCACCCTGGCACGTTCAGCCACTCACAACTCACGTTCATCCCTCCGCGCATCATCTCCTCCCTTCCTCCCCTCTTTAGCCGAGCCTCTCCGTTTAATGGTAGGTGAGTTTTAAGTATCACATACCTGTAAAGTTTACAAATTTCATAATTCAAACTTTTATAATTTGCATGGGTTTTAGATCTAAAGTATAATAATATGAAAATCTATATATAGATATGTTGCTGAAGCTTGTTTAATATGTGAAAGAAATATGCCTTGTTTCAATCTCTATGTTAGTAGGCTTTTCTTATAAATTGCACTCGACTTCTGTTAACTTATATTTTTCGAACTTTGTAAAGAATTATATAGTATGCATATATATAGTCTGTAATATATTTTGCTATATTATTTATGATATGCGGTGATAGTATATGTATATAGGACGGTGGTATATATTTATGTATTTGTATTATGAACTTGTATGTGCGCATATGATGTAGTTTTACAAAAATCTAGATAATAACTTTGTTACGTGTTTCGTTTTATATGGTTACATTTGTTTTAATATGTTAATATATTAAACTTGGTTTCGTAACAACTAAGATGTGTAATGTTTGTATTGCAGTTCCTAGTAGCAAGTGCTGTTGTTTATGTATATGGTTTTGTAATAAACTGATTTGAAAAGTATCATAAGTGTGTATACAAGTAAGTTGTATAATGTATTATACATAAATATTTAAACCTTTCAAATTTCTGTTAAGCTTTATACATAATCATAATGAATTGCTCATATTGATTTGATAACACAAATTGATTTTTATTTATAACCCGTAGGTAAGTCGTGTACATGTGTATATACATTTGTTTGTATATATGGAAACTTGGGTTTTCAAAATTTTATTAATATAGTACGTTTGGGGTTAACTATTTATTTAAAGATAAATTTATATTATTTTTAAATGTATGTTTGATTTTGAGATATGATTTGAAGTGCTTATATATTTTAAATTTAAAATGTATTTAGATCTAGAATATGATATATATATATATTTATAGTTATATTTAAGTTCTCTTATACCAATCATCTTCATCGATCCAGTTTTGATTTATTTCGTAAATTCCTATTTATCAGCTTTGCTCTCAAACTCGTGCCAATCTATCTTTGCTTCGGAATCGGTGTTTGGATTCGTAGCTCATTTCTTCGTCAAATCTATCTAGCCTCGAAAGGTGAGCAATCACTCACGATTAACGTTCTTGTATTTATTAAATTTGATTTCAATTGAAACGACAATTGAAATATGATGCTATTTAAATTGTTATATATGCTATTATCTGTATATGTTCACCTGTGACATCTGACACCAGTATCTAGTATTTATATGCCTGTCATTACTATTATCTGTATATGTTCACCTGTGACATCTGACACCAGTATCTAGTATTTATATGCCTGTTATTACTATTATCTGTATATGTTCACCTATGACATCTGACACCAGTATCTAGTATTTATATGCCTGTTATTACTATTATCTGTATATGTTCACCTGTGACATCTGACACCAGTATCTAGTATTTATATGCCTGTTGTTATATTTTATATTATCTGTTATCACTCTGCAAGTTCCCTGTTAGTATAGAATTCACTATGGGTTGAAATGATACATACCCGAACGGACTTTAGAATAGGAGAAAATCGTTATGGGTTGAAATGATAAACCCAAGCGATTTTCATTTGAATTGAAATTGGGATTACGGGTCGAAATGATATCTACCCGTATATATTTAAATTTCGGATTGAAATGATAAATATCTGTATCACTTAACCATATGATGTATATATACAGACACCGTTGGTCCATATATATAAATATTTTGAAAATGAATTCTATGGTTTTGGAAAGAAATATATGGTTTTAACAAATGTTGATTCTTAAAATTTTATATATAAACGGCAATGATATATATAAATTTAATAATGATATTTAATTTAATTAAGATGGATTTAATACATATAATATGTTAAGTATAAAATTTATATTTCAAAATAGATTTTGGTAAAAATTTGAATAAGTTAAGGTTGGGAAGATAATTTGAATTTAGTAAAGAATTTTATTTAATTAAACCGATATAAAGCTTATTGAAATTGGAATTTAAGATATGATTTATAACTTGAGTTTGGTTTAAATAATTAAATGAATATTTCTTGTTTAAATAAATTTAAGGAAATATTTAGAGAAAAATGAAATTTAAGGCTAGTTAAATGATATTGAATTTGTTAAGTGAATATTCCTTGATTAAATAATAAATGAAGTTAAACCAAGAGTTATATGAAACTGTTAAATTTAACTTTGAAATTGTTGAATAGTAAAGCTTTGAAATATATTAGAAATTTAAATGGTTTATTTTGTGATTCAGATTGTATTTGAAATCGATATAAGTTGGATTTGTTATTTAGAAACTGAATTGAATTAAAATGGAAAAATTTAGATTGAATTGAATTGAAATTTAGAATTTGGGTTGATTTGAATCGATTTGTAAGACCTGAGCAAATTGTAAATGCTTTACCTTATAAATTATTTAATCTATATATACTATCTTGGAAATAGATATATTTGAAATGAAAATGATATTTTGATTTTGAAGTATAAATAAATTTGAAATGACCATGGTGTTATAGTGTATATTTCCACCTTGTAGATAGTTCTGAAGATCCTTAGAGGATGGTTATCCCAAACATCCTTTAAGTTACTTGTATTTCGGTTGATATTTCACTTGAGTTGGATTTATTAGTATAAGAATGTTAATCCTGACTCGAGTGTTTTGTGTTTTGCTTGACGCTCGGGTCAGATCGAGTGATACAGCAATTGAGACTCACCTTTGGAGTTTGGAGCTTCGTTTGGAAGTCCAACCATCGATTCAGCTTTCAGCTTTCCAGTTGATTTGTTCAGAGAGGTCGTCTATTCGTACTGAAGACTTCACTGTATTTGAGATATTCTGTTGTATTTTATTTTAACTCTGATGTTTATATAGTAGCTTCATGAACTACTATTTTATCTATTCCGCTGCGTATTATTGTATTACTCTGTGTCTGTGATTCTGTGATTGATTTATTTACTGCATATGCTGAGTTTTGCCAAATTTTTATTACAATATGTTATTTTGAATTATTCAAGTCAGACATGTGTGGATTTATTGTCGATTTGAATGGTCCAAAACAACGGGTCGTTACATTATAGTTTCAAAGTGAGATAACTTCCAAGTGATTTCGAGATTCATCAACAAAGTTTACAAAAGCATATATGGCACAATATTTCGAAAAAAGTAAAGGGCAATAATTTTCCTTGTTTTAAATATGATTTCAAGGGTTAAATCTTTTGTAAAGAATTATGTTTTCAAGGAAATAGAAAATGGTATTTCGCCTAGTAATTTTACTAAAAGAGGTTATTGTTCTTATCACTTTTGGATAGATTGTGATAAGATAAATTTGACTCAAAGATTAGAAAACCAGATGGGACTGGTGCAGGGTAGCTCCCGATACTTTAGCTGTTAGCCCCTGGCTGATATAGGTCCAAAATTCCAGTGCATAGGGCTTCGTCAAGGGTAAGACTAAAAGTAGGTGTATGTACAGAAAGGAATACGTAAAGATAAGATTGGTTTTAGGTTGGCCTATAAAACCCTTAGGTTCATAGTAAGCCTAGTAAAACCATGAGATTGACAGATAATCAGGTAAACACTAGAATAAGTGTATTGGGACCGACCGTCCAGTTTTCTTCTAATAGTCATTTTGAAAATTTGGATATCTAGTAGGCCCGAGTCAGCCATGTTGATTGGTAATTACCTTGTGAAAACTAAACAATGGGACAAATAGTTCACTGATTTGATGGATAGTCATGATTACCCATATAGCATGCATGCACATTATTGTTTATATTATCTATTTTAACTAGTTTGGTTGTAGGTATTTGATTTGCAAAAGATATATTTAAAAAGGGATATTAATAAGGGTAAAATCTGTTACACTCAGCGGCATGGTCTCACCGAATATCTATAAATTGAGATGGCATATTGTTATTCATACCATGCTTTTTGTCTGACTCAAAGTTTATGTTTTCCCTCAAACTCTTGGGTGCTCAAAATTTGATTTGAGTAGATCAAGCGTAAGGGCATTACAGGTTAAGTAGGTTTGGTGAATAAAGCTTCCAGATGCATACAGAAGGCAATGTTAGCCATGTAGGAGTCAACCTATTACTATTATCCGATGTGTAATGTCAGTCATTGTATGAATGTATTGACAGTAGGCGTATCTGTCTATTTAGTAACTCTGATCAATTAAGGGGGCATCTTCATATGTCACTCTTTGAGTATTTTGTAACTATATTTTATCTGAATCGGGGCAACGTTTGGGATTATGTAATGAATATGGAATGTTATCTTTGAAATGAAATGTGAAAGTTTACTTGGAAATTGTGTTTAAAATATTTCATATTCTTATGCTTCCGATGTTATTGATACAATTAACATTACCACACTTTGTCACTTGAAATTAATATTATAGACGACTGCAGCATTTGTAGCGTTTAGTTTCGTGCCTCAAAATGAGGGATGTTATAACTGGTATTAGAGCATAGGTTTATGTAAAAGTTAGAAGAATTTTTAAACTAAAAATATTTTGAAAACATAATACGAATGAATCAGAGAATAAGATTGGGGTATGGGATAACGCTATAGTAACGTACTTGTATTTTCTATATATAAGTATATGCTTTATCTCTATTCTCCCTCTCTCTTAGACCGTTCTTCCGTATTTTACTAAGGTTCGAATGCGTATTTATGGAAAGTAAGGTATGGAGGCAGGAAACGGAAGAGTGAATCTTGATGGAGGAAGCACTACTACTAATGGAAATGTCAGGCCCAATACTAAAAGGAACTTGGGTCGACAAACAGCTGCTGAAGTAGGTGCTGGAACACCACCTGTTGATATGGGAGCAATGTATTAGTTCTTCGTTAATATGATGCAAGTAGGAGCTGCTGCTGGGTTAGTTAAAGATAATGCTGGAGGAGCCAATCAAGAAATTCCAATTATCAACAACAGTGATGTTTTGAGTAGAGACTATGCAAGGCTTGGAGGGAAGCCATTTATTGGAATGGAGGATGTAATTGAAGTAGAGAATTGGCTACTTCATTATTAGAAGATCTTCGCAGATCTTGGTTTGAATGTTAAGCAGAAGAGGAGATTGACATCCACACAACTGCAAGCTGAGTTATACGGGTGGAATAGTGTGACCGTTGGAGTAGCGGAGTAAACTTTGACTTAGGCTAAGTTCAAAGGGAGGTTTGAAGAAAGATTTATGTATGAGATTGCTAAGTCAACTCTGTTGAGGAATTTTGCTAAGTTGGTGCAAAATGATATGACATTGCTTGAGTACGCAACCAGATTTGAGGAGTTGTCCCAATATAGGTATGCTAACGTGGATACAGTGATAAAAAAGAACGAGAAGTTCATCCGTGGGTTGAGACCAGAGCTTACGAGGGCAACTTTACCACATCTCAGGGATTCATGTGATGTAGTCGTAGAGAGGGCTTTGAGAAATAAAGAGATGCTTGCTTTGTTTAGTAATAACAAGCTAGTAGAAGCTAAGAGTGGGAAGAGTCAAAAGAGAAAATTTTACCAAAAGAAGGGAGCTTAGAGGAGTGTAGATGCCAAGAAAGGGAAGTCCAAGGTTGTGTGTTACAAGTATGACAAGAAAGGGCATTTTGCAAATGAATGTCCTTCCAGTGATGGAAAGAAGGTGATTGGGAAGAAGAACATTAAGTGCTTAACTGCGACCAAGTAGGACATTACAAGAACAAATGTCCGAAAATGGCTAAGGTAGATGTTTAACGACTTGTTTTCTATCGGATTAGAAAACAACCGATAAATTTTGAATTAAATTTATACCTCAAGCGGACGACATATTATCGTAGTATGTAGTGAGTACGGGTCAATCCACACGGAATTGTTGATTTAAATTTCCTATTCAATCAAATTAACCAAAGTTGAAAAGCGTGAAGCTAAAAATGTAGAAAAAATGACAAAAAGAAAGTGATAAAAAATATGAGAGTTAAATGACAATTTAGAGATAATTCCACTCTCTAGATCATATAGTTCAACAAATTATGAAATTATGATCTCTCTTTCTTGGTCATAAGTGAGTTTAAATGATGTGTTTATCATAAGTATGGCTCATTTGTGCTATTAATTAGCTCAACATAAGCCATAAAACTATAACACAACCTTTAAACCACTTTTAATTCTCATGAAAAATAACAAGAAGTTGAAAATGAAATCTATTTTAAGCATGGCCTATTAACTATTGATTAGAAATACAGACCATCGAATTTTGATTTAAATTCACTTCATTGCCATAATCATATGTAGATGAAGAGGAAATTTGTGATTCATATGACTAATCATAGCCTATTTGTTTTGAGCAACATAGGCTATCAAACTCAATACCAAACACAAAATTACATAAACATCAACTTTTCATGAAGCACAAAAAGAGGGCAAAGATTATCAAATTGTTGAAGCTACATAATTCGAGGCTTCATTACACCAAAATTGAAGGGATTAGCCTCTCATTTGTGTTATCATATCAACACAAGTAGCATTCAACATTAAAGAAAAACAAGAGGAAAAACAAGAGTAAAAGGAAAGAAGAACTATTCTACTTACATAAAATAAAAGAGATATACACTATTACATAAGAGGAGAAGCATGTAAATAACATAGAACACAAATAAAAATTTCATAAAAAAGGGAAATTACATGAAATAGAAATGGCTAAGTAGCCATGAAAAGAGAAAGAGAGTTTTCTTTTACTTTAAGCCTAAACTGAAACTAAGAGAGAAAAGGGTTACATGAAACATAAGGGGTATTTATACATGTGTTAAACCCTAATTCATATTTTTGGGGAATGCCCAAACTACCCCTTAGGAAGTGTGGTGGCCAAGTAACCATTAGCATCCACTAATCATCCATTAAGTGTGCATGAAGATTTAATAGCCTTTTAGCATATGCATTAGCTCCTAAGTGTACATTAAGGTAGGTGGTAAGTGGGGTCTCCATGATCTTCACTTTGAATTATTTCCATCTTCATTTGTTCTCTTCACTCTTGTGCATGCATATATCATCATGAAACCACTTGTAAAATTCACTAAATTTCCTACAAAACAGCATAGAAAATTCCAAGTAAAATTTTACAATTTAATAAATGCACAAAAATGACCATTTTTCCCCTATATGAAGATGAATATGTGACAATTTGAAAATAATTTGAATTTTGGTTTAAACAAGTTAAAATACCCAATATGATCATTTAGTTAAATTAAATAGATTAAATATGGTGGTCAAAATATGCACATTTACGTGCACATCAGTAGAAAAAGGAAAAGTATTTGTGTTACAACCGACTACATTGAGACCAACAGCTTAGGAGAAAGGAAAGGCGATGATGGGAGGTATGCTTTTGATTCATGGTATACCTTTCAGAGTACTATATTATACTAGTGCATCACGTTTTTTTATATCTCATTGTTTGGTAGATAAGCTTAACCTATAAACCTCATATCTTTAAGTTACTTCCTTAAGGGTTGCGAATCCAGTAGGAGGGTATGCAACTCTTAGGTTGAGATGTAACCAATTAGAATTTGAAATATTGGGTCATATATTTGCTTGCAGTTTGCATGTGTTTGATTGGCTTTGGAATTATTTTGGGTATTGGTTGGTTAAGTAAATATGATGCTAGGATATTTTACCATGATAGGAAATTATCACTAAGACACCCTAATAGTAGCGACCGAGTTGTTTACTCAGTAGAGAATCCAAGTTTGGATGTTTGTGCTTTGTTGGGTGTGATGGAGGAGGAAGACGAGTTGAATCGGGTTTTCGTAGTTAGAGAGTTTGCAGATGTCTTTGAGCCTGCTATAGGACTACCGTCAAAACGAGCTATTAAGTTCCGAATAGGTCTTGTACCTGGAGCTGAACTCGTAAGTAGACAGCCTAGCAGAATGTCACCTACCAAGATGAAGGAGTTAAAGGTGCAGATGGTGGACTTGGAAGTGAAAGTATTATTAGACCAAGCAATTTTCCATGGAGAGCGACCACATTGTTTGTGAAGATACTGGATGGGTCATTAAGGATATGTATCGATTATCGTAATTTGATTGAAAAGACGATAAAGAACCGATATCCTTTGCCAAGAATCGATGATTTATTTGATCAGTTGAGTGGAGCCAAAGTATTATCCCAATTGGATTTGGCGATAGGGTTCCATCAAATGAGAGTGGTGGAAGATAGTATTCCATTGACGACGTTTCGAATAAGACATGTTAGTAGATTGGTTAGTAATGCCATTTAGATTAACTAATGCGCCTGCTTTCTTCATAAATTTAATGAACCGGATCTTCCCAGTGTGTTTAGATAGATTCGTGTTGGTATTCATAGATGGCATTTTGATATATTCTAAGGATGAAAGAAACCATAAAGTCCATCTTAGGGTAGTGCTTGAGATACTGAGGCAGCATATATTAAAGGTGAAATTTTCAAAGTGTCATTTTTGGAAGAAGAAGGTGAAGTTTCTTGGTCATGTGGTCTTAGAAAAAGGGTTGTTTGTCGATCCAGCTAAGATACAAGCTATAAATAATTAGAAGAGACCCGAGACAATGACAAAGATAAAGAGTTTTCATGGACTGGCTGGCTATTACCAGAGATTCATAAGGATTTCTCTCGTATAGCAGCGCCGATGACTAAACTAACAAGGAAGGACGTGAAGTATGTTTGGACCGATAAATGTGAGGGGGCATTCCTAAAGCTGAAACATTTATTGACCAATGCATCCGTATTAGTGGTTCTAGATAGAAATTAAGATTTGGTGGTGTATACTGATGCATGTAGAATATGATTATGAGCTGTGTTAATGCATAGGGGTAAAGTGATTGCCTATGTTTCACGATAGCTCAGACACACGAAGTTAGATATCCGACTCATGACCTAGAGTTGATCGCCATAATATTTGCTTTGAAGGTGTGGAGACACTAATTTTTTGGAGAACGATTTAAGTTGTATTTAGATCATAATTCCCTAAGATACTTTCTCTCTCAGAAGGACTTGAACATGAGACGACAGAGGTGGTTAGAGTTAAAAGCTACTTATAATTTTGGAATCGAGTACACACCAGGGAAAGAAAACAAAGTTGCAGATGTGCTTAATAGGAGACATTAGAATGCAATGTTAGCAATGATATTGGAGTGGAATGATTTGGAAGAATAGACTACTTGTAGTGTGCTGTTGAGATCAATGGCTAGTTCTAGCAGAATACAGTGATGTTATCTTATTTGGAAATTCGACCAATATTGATCAAAAGGTTTGCTTCTAAACAGAGAGATGATCCATTGCTATCTGAAAGAGTTAGAAGATTAGAGGGTAGAACTGAGATTGATGATTTGAAGGATTTTTATCTTGACCAGAATGGATGGTTGAGAAAGAAGGGACGATTGTGTGTTCCCGATGTTGGTGACCTGAGAAAAGAAGTTCTTAGGGATTGTCATCGCTCGAATTTCACTATTCATCCTGGAGGAACTAAGGTGTATCATGATGTGAAGAGAAGTTTCTTCTAGGAGGGTATGTAAAGGGATGCAGGCTTGTGGGTAAAGCAGTGTTCGAATTGTCAACAAGTAAAAGCCGGGCATGGGTTGCTTCAGCCCTTAGATATACAAGTTTGGAATTGAGATTTGATACCCATGGATTTCATTGATGGGTTTCCAAGGTCAAATAGGGGAAGTGAAAGTATTTGTGTCATGGTGGATGACTGACCAAGAGTGCATATTTCATTCCCATTAAACCAACCAAGACGGAACCTATATTGGCTAAGTCGGTTATAAATAATATTATTAGACTGCATTGGATTCCTAGTAATATAGTCAGTGACATAGATTCTTTATTTACTAACAAATTCTGGAAGAGTCTATAAGAGGTTTTAGGTACAAAGCTTAAGATGAGTACCGCTTATCACCCACAGACAGATAGGCAGACAAAGAGAGTTAATAAAGTACTTGAAGATTTGTTGAGAGCTTGTGTACTAGATTTTGGTGGGTCATGGGAAGACTATTTGCACATGGTTGAGTTTTCGTATAATAATAGTGATAGGACTAGTATAGGATTGGCAACTTTTGAAGCTTTATACGGAAGGCCGTGTAAATCACCCGTATGTTGGTTAGAGACCGAAGATAGATTCGTTCTTGGTCCGGATATGGTAAGAGAAGCCGTAGAAATGATTAAGTTGATTCGAGCTAGACTGAAAAAAGCTTAATTAAGGTGGAAAAGTTATGTATACAAGAGACGTTGGGACTTGGAGTTCTCAGTTGGAGATCATGTTTTCAACAAATATCACCAATGAAGGGTGTAGTAAGGTTTGGGAAATCAGGTAAATCGGTACCTAGGTTTGTTGGATCATTTCCTATTATAGAAATTACTGGAAAACTCGCTTACAAGATAGAGTTATCAAGTAGTTTGGCAGGATGTCATATTATTTTTCATGTTTCTCATTCGAGGAAGTGTGTTTGAGGTCCAGAGACTACTATAAATCCAACTACATTGGAAGACTTAGTGGTGAAACCGGACATGACTATAGTTAGACGACCATTGCGTACTATAGCTAAGGATGAGAAAAAGCTAAGAAACAAGACTATTAGATTAATAAAAGTCTAGTGGAGAGACGACGAGAGGGACTATACTTGGGAGACAGAGGACAGGATTATGGACACTTATCCTGACTTATTTGATGGTATGTTGTACTTCTATGCTTTTATGTTTGATGTGTGTACCTTATAGTAATTTGGAGGATGAAATTCTTTAAGGAGGGGACTCTGTAACAATCCTAACTCTAGTTAACATTATTTAGGATATTTAATTGGATAAATAAAATAAAATAATGTAAAAGGTTAATGAGATTGAGATTTGATAATTAACAACAGTCGCGCCTTAATGAAGGAGTTAACAAGAATGGTTTAAAAAACTTAATAAGGAGGAATATATGCTTAGGGAAAAATTGAATAGATACAAATTCCTAAACACAAACCCTCATTTTCTTATTTCCTCCCTCATTTCATTCATTACAAACCAAACTAAAAGAGAAAGATCGGCCGTAGCAAGGTGATTCAAAAGAAGAAAAGTTAGAAAAGAAAGAACAAAGCTTAGGTGATCAAATCAAAATACAAATCTGAACCTTCTTAAACCATTCAAGATGAATAATAGTTAGGCATCTCTAGTTTTAACTACTAATTTCGGTTTTGTGTGTAAATCTAAATCTTTTGCTTGTATTATGTCATGTTTTGATTGTTTAGATGATTATGCTTATTAATGAATTTATAAAATTTATTTACGAAATTAAGTGATATGTTTGAGTAAGAAAACCTAACACATGACACCCAAATGACTCGAAATTTTGATATGATGTAGGAAAAATTATTTTGGAAGTGGGTTTTTGTAACACCAATATTGTTTAGTAATATTATTAGAAACATTTAATTAGGTAGATTAAATGAAATAATGTAAGATGGTCAATGGGTTGAGATTAGTGATTAGTAAGGGTAGCCGTGACATATACAAATGAACGAAAGAATTAAAATGCTAAGGCAAATAGATAAGGGGCAAAGTTAGAATAAGAGTATTCTAATATCCTAAATCCTTAACCCCATCATTCTCACGTTCATTCTAAATTCACAAAACAAAAATGCTAGCTAGAGGCCGACCACCATTAAGAAAAGCAAAGAGAAGATTTCAAGAGGAAAAGCTTAAGCAACTTAATCAAGATCAAATCTCAAATCCTTAATCTCAAAGCTAAGGTGAATAATGACTACTTCTCACGTTTTCTAATGATTTTGGGTTTTAAGGTTAAACACGATTTATCTTGCAAGGTTATTCCATGTTTTGAATGATTAAATGTTTATATATACTTGTTGATGATTTATGATTATTCATATAGGTTTTATGATATGTTTTAATGTGAAAACCCTATTAAATGACATCCAAATGCCTTGCGATTTTAGATTTAGATCAGAAATGATATTTTTAGAGATAGGATTCAATAATTTTCTGAATTCATGTGGATTTAATATAAATTTTCTAATGAAGAAAATGATTATTTGGGTTTAAAATAATTTACGGTTAAATTATTTATGTTTTGGATCTGAAATTAATATATGTTGGAAAACATATTAAAAATGATTTTTTGGAATTTTTGTAGAATTTCCTAAGTGTTTTATTAGATATATAAAATTATTTAAGGTATGGGATTTAAACGTTTTATATATTTATAAAAGGAGAAGGGGTATTTTGTAAATTATTTAAATTGTTTAATTCTGAAATTTTGGCAGCACTTTTATAAAAGAAAATTTGCAACAATAATATTTCAACAAACAAGGCAGCTTAGTTGAAAATAATTTATTTTTAAAGTTAAAATCAGTTTTTACATGCCTTTAGCATGTTTCGCCACTTTCGGCACTAGGGGTTCCAACTTAGTAGCACCCCCACCATCACCATCGAAACCAATGCGCATGGCATCAAAGACTTGGTGCGTATGGAATTGGATATTGGTGGAAGGTATTGGGTCGAAACTAGGAGTAACGAAGGAGGTCGAAACCATACTTAGCTTTCAAATGAAAAACGTGCATGCTTTGCTTTCGAAGGATATGCTTTCAACTTGGTTGGCTTCCGATGGGTCAAATTGATTTAAGGAATGGTTTTGATATGAGTCGCGCCTTTGTTTTAAGTAAATGCTTTCGAATGGGTTCGATACCCCAAGCTCCCACTTTTCTACCTTACGAAGCAAATGGTTTCGGAAGGTATACCTTGTTTTAAAACCCAAGCCGCTTCTTCAATGCTTTCGGAAGGTTGGTTTCGACACCATCACTTCTTTGCTTAGGAAATGCTTTCAAAAGAGTGCTTTCGACTTAAATGTGTAGAGTACAATAGCCTATGATTTTTGTTTGATGATAATACACATATATATATTCATTTAAATGTATTTGTTATTGTACTATTTTATTTCTCACATAATTAAATAAATATTTGTTGAATAAAATAAATAACACAAAATTTATATTCAAACAAATATTTTATTACAAATTCAAATAGTACAAATTTGAGCTCTCACTATACATTTACACATTGTCAATAACAATACAATTTCAATTACAACACAATTTTCAATTTACATATTACACCTCACTACATATTCACTCAACACTCGTATTTTTATCTTCAACTTTGTTCCAGTCTGAATCCAGCATCTGAGCTATCTGCAAAATAAACACTGACGCAATAAAATTGAAAAAGAAATATTTTGCAGTGTACAATGAAGTGTGTGTTTGAAAATATTGTTTGCCTCAGTTATTTTGGTTGTTCCTCATCATTTTCTTTAGATTCATCATACACGAACAACTTGTGACACACACAGTGTATCACTGTACATGCCACAAGGCCGTGCACACCGATATACACTTGCTTGTTAAAATCGCAGGGACATGTGAGCACATGGTCAAACCCAAGCCGAGGATGGATTCAATACAGGTGCAAAGAAACAAATGAAAACAGTTCAAAATACAAGTGAGCACATGAATCATTTCAAGTATGACTCAAAGCCTTGCAAGGAACCAAACTTCGAACAATACAAAACTAAGGTGAACCATTTGAGTTCAAGTAATACAAAGCAATCAAACACGGTCAGGCACGTAACCAGAATTCACAATGCAACTAGAAATACACAAGATTGAAGTAAACACATATGAACTCAAATCAGTAACAAGTGCACAAGACAAGTGTGTCAACACAACCAAACTTAGAGTGAAGCCAGTGGAACAAAATCAATGCAGATCAGAGGCCAGAACACACACCAGCCTTACAGCATACAACATGACAAATTGGTAAACCAACAAGTGAACCCAGATCAGACATGCACAAACAAAGTCTCAGAGCTTCAAAAATGCTCATATGAACATATACACCACAAACACAAGACCTGATTCATAAGCATGTGTGAACACAAGTGGAACCACAGACCAGACCCAATAGACCAGGTTTATTCTACTCAATGCATTTAGACACAAGTATCAACCAGAGCACACTTCAACGAGACCATGATAACAAAGCAACCAGACCTCACATATATTTCAGAGAATACAAAAGCACTAGAAGAGAATACATGATATGTAGACCATATACAAGGCAATGTAAAAGCAATCAGACTCCAACAAGCAAAGTGACATATGTATGCACATATGCATATAAGTACATACAAATATATCAGGTCAGAGGCATGAACAACCAGAGTGCAGACTCAAAGCAACCAGACATGTTCATATAAAGACCACACTCCAACATATTGAACCAGACCAACATGAAAACACAAACCAGACCATGCTAACATGAAAACACAAACCAAACCATGCTAACAAGACCAATGTGTTCAATTCAAAGCAATGCAAGGCCACCACACAATGTAACCAGATAAAGAAACTAAATTACAAGAACTACTCCATACATAACATGAAGTACATACACATGTATACATATATGCATATATATGTATACACATATATCAGTTCAATGAACCAGTCAACAAAGGCCAAATGAAGGAACACAATGGTCGAGTTATAGAAAAATCAAGGCAGTGTTCAAATATCGTAAATAACAATGAAGCAACACAATATAACAATGAACATTAGTCAATAAATGAAGAATATCATGGTGAAAATTATCGGTTTGAATAATGTCATAGAGAAACAAATTCAAATGCCAAAAAGTACGGAACCGACGTAAAAAATATTCAAGCAAAACTCAAATTCATCAGAGATAAATGCAGTAGCGTGAACAAGTCAATATCATCACCATCGTTCGATCAAAAATCCATGGCCGAGCAAATCACGTGAAGGATTCAAACCAGAAATATATGAACGAATTATAGTGTTTTCACCCCTATAAATTAAAACCAAAAATCATCATTGGCAATCATAGAGTTCGAAAGCAAAATCAAGTCAAGCATAATCATAAATCGAAAAGGAAAATCGCATACCAGTATTCGAACTCAACAGAGAAGCGGCCGTAAGCAATAATCAACGAAGGCATCGATTGTCAAGGCAAATCAAAGAGAATTTATCACTGCAATTGACCATATATTATTTGGCGACTTTGTTTTTTAGCAAAGCCCCAAATTTCCAGAAACCCTATATTCCATATCGAAGAAGAAGCGGCCGCAAAATAAAAATGGGATCAGACTTTACTTTGCACGATTATTTTTAAGGGCTGTCTTCTAATTTTTTGGGCCAGTTTTAATTTTTGTTTTGGGCTTGAATTATTAAATAGAGTTAAGTTAGTTTATATATTTTTAATTGTAATTTTTTTTAAATTGTGTAATTTTCTAGTTTTGTTACTATGTTACGAACTACGTGGCGTAGTTCGAGAATTCGCAACTCAATGGCTGAGTTGTGGCAGGGTTTTGAGCATAGAGTTAGGTTAGTCATTAGCAGGTGTCGTAAGTTTACGTGTATAAGTGTTTGACTACTTAATTTCTAGTAGAAACCATGGGGGCAGCACGTAGGCAGGGTTTTGCCAAAGCTGGGGAAATTTGTGTGTGATCTCTTCTGCATTACTTTCTGTTTTATTATCTATGATTACTTTTATTTCCACATTAATTTTTTTTATTATTGGTATCACCCTATTCACCCCCCTCTAGGTTGAAAACGATCCTACAAGTGGTATCAGAGCTAGGAACAAAAGCCATTTTTTTATTAAAAATTTGATTTTTTTTCTTTCAATTAAAAATTTGATTTTTTAAATGGCTTCTTTTAATAATGCTTTTGCTGAGGGTCAGTCCATAGTTAGTCCACCTATGTTCAATGGTGAATATACTTATTGGAAAACTAGGATGAAATTTTTTTTGAAAACCATAGATGCGTGGAATATTGTTGAGACGGGATATAGGACACCAACTGTAGTGGTGGATAATCAAGAAGTTGAAAAACCGATGGATCAATGGATAGATCTAGAAAATAAACTGCAATTTGCAAATGCTAAAGCCATGAATTCTATTATTTGTTCATTAGATCAAATTGAATTTAATCATATCTCACATTGTCTAACTGCGCAGGAAATTTGGCACACACTTGAAGTGACTAACGAAGGAACCTCCCAAGTCAAAGAATCTCGCCTTGCCATGCTCAGTAGCGAATACGAAAACTTCACAATGGCAAAGGATGAAAGTGTCAAAGAAATGTATGGACGACTTTCTAATCTCGTATACAAATCAAAAGCTCTAGGAAGACCATACACAAAACTGGAAATAGTTAAGAAAATACTCAGAATTCTTCCACGAAATTTTGAAGCAAAAGTGACTGCAATTCAAGAATCAAAAGATTTGAAACAAGTTAAAGTTGAAGAATTCATTGGAAATCTCACCACTTATGAGCTAGAAATGAAATTCAAGGAAGAACGTGAAGGAGGTGATACTTGAAAGTAATCAATAGCTCTCAAAGGAACAACTGAAAGTGAAGATGACGACGACGATGATGGTGCAGCAGAACTGGCGCTGATAATAAAGAAATCCAAAAGGTAGAATCACAAGTATGGAAATTCAGCTCTAAATCAACAACTGAAGAACAGAATTGTCAAAGTTTAAGACAACTCAGAAGAGCAAGAGATCATTTGTCACAAGTGGAATAAACCTGGTCACATCAAGCCCAATTATCCTCAAAATTGACTCAGCCAAGGAAAGAAACCGAAAAGGAGAAGTTTTGCAGCCACTTGGAATAAAAGTGATGATGATACTAAAAGCACTAGCAGTGAGAGTGAAAACGGAAATCTATGTCTTCAAGGAGAAACAACTAACAGTGATGATGACGAGCCAAGCGAGGTATCAAAACTTACTCATTCAGAATTACTTATATATTTTCATGAGTTAAATGGCTGTTTTGAAAGACTTAGGGAGAAGTATGCTAAAATTGAATCACAAAGAGATAGTTTGATAGAACTAAATAAGCAGCTTGATCAATTGGTTAAAAGCTATCGAAATAAGAGCCCTAAGTGTGATAAGTGTCCATCATTCGAAGAAGAAATTAAAAAATCAAAAATTAAAATTAAATCACTTGAAAATTAAATTCTGATTCTGAAAGAAAGTGAAAACACGAGAGAAAATTCTATTAAAAAGTGTACCTTGTTATTGAATGAAAATGAATCACTCAAAACACAAGTCCAACATTTGTCTACAACTTTAGGAAGATTTTCCAAAGGAGAAAAATCGTTAAATATGTTATTAGGGAAACAAACTGTTAATCCTATTAGACAAGGACTTGGGTATACTCAATCTGCATGTGTGAGAAGTGAAATTAATCAAGTCAATTCCAAGTGCACGAATTGTGGAAAAATTGGACACAATCACAACAATTGATGGTTATAGACCCAAACACGTGAAAACCATTCCAATTTGGGTTCCAAAAGGCAGGAATGTAAAATTTCTTAAAGTCAAACAAATCTGGATGCTGAAAGGAACAAACATAGATTGTTTTGGGTCTACACAAACTTGTTTTTCAAAATTTTTTGTCACTAACAATCATGGACCTATAAATACAAATAGGTCACAAAAATCTTTCCTCGTGTAGGTGTGGTGGCAGGCTAAGGAACAACAAGAGTGTTACCTGGAATCTGGTTGTTCCAGGCATACGACGAATGACAAATCAAAGTTCCTTAGCCTAGATTAGTACAATGGTGGCAGAGTCACAATGGGAAACAAAGATAAATGTAATATTATCGGTAAAGTTAAAATAGGTAACGATACAGTTATCTTGAACGATATATTATATTTTGAAAATCTGCACCATAATCTGATTTAAATCAGCCAGTTATGTGATAAGGAAATGAATGTTGATTTTGATTCTGATTTATGCAAAAATGTTGACCAATCATCGTTTCATCCTTAAACTAGTTCATATAAATTTGTTTGGACTAACGATATTACCGGTTTAGGTGGTAAGAAATGTTGTTTTGTATTGGTTGATGATTACTCAAGATACACGTGGATATAATTGATTATTTTACCGATTCTAGACCTGACATTATGTTCACTGTTTGTTTATGTGCACGGTTTCAACTCAAATCCAAAAGAATTTCATTTAAAAGCTGTAAATAGGATTATAAGGTATTTGTTGCACACTCCACGGTTTGGTCTATGGTATTCAACTAACGATAACTTTGAGTTTAGATGCAGATTATGTTGTAGCCTAGTTGATAGAAAAAGTACTTGTGGAACATGTTTTATGTTGGAACATTCGTTAGTTGCATCTCGTTTGTAAAGAAAATATCTGCATAAATTTCATTTCAACTCATTTTCAATTGGCAGACATTTTTTTTTACAAAACCCCTTTGTGAAAATAGTTTTTGTCGACTTCGTTTTAAATTAGGCATTATAGAAAATTTGTTTTTATATTTATTTTTGGATTTGATCTTAAATGACTACATTAACTAATCTGACTGAATACCGATTATCGAAAAGATAAATAGTGATTGAAAAAGTGATGAGTGTTGATATTAATCATATATTATGACTTGAGACAGTATATTTAGTAAATTTCTTTAAAAATTTAAACAAAATTTATAATAACTTTTGTTGGTAAAAATTCCATGACCATCTCTATTTCTATCATATTTCTAACGACCATCACTCATCAAAATCAAATATAGTATATCAAAATGTGGTATTTGAAACAGGAAATTATTCTTTTTTAATTAATTAACAATAAAAATTATCCAAAAAGTACTCACTCCCATTTAAAAGTCCTTACGGTTATGCATGGGTGAACTACTTGGAATATTTGATTATGTGCTTTCATACTCATTTAAAAATCCTCACGGTTATACATGTATGGAACACATATCAAAATTGATTATTAAGTAGACAAGTTGATTCTAATCCCATTTAAAAGTCCTCACGGTTATGCATGGTTAGAAGATGCTTAAAATTCATTTTTTTTATAAAATAAATGGGAATACTACTAGTCTCATTTAAAAGTCCTAACGGTTATGCATGGTTAATAAGTATTCAAATTACTGTCATAAATATACCACAAATGAACACTACCATATGGTATTATATGCCGATATCACCCCTATCACTCTAAAGTGGAATATGCGCCTAACAGAGTATTTATGATTTTTGTTTGCTTATTTATTGAAATTTAATATTTATACTCAATTAGGTATTAATGTTGTATTAATGTCTATAACTTTATCTCTATTTTTCTAACACTATTACCCTTTTGCTGATAACAAAAGGGAGAGAGAAAGGTTAAGATTTTGGCAAATAAATTCAAATATTTATTTTAATTGAATATTCTCATCTAGGCTCATTACATGGTTTATTTTTGTTATTTTGCATATTTTTATTTATTTTCACGCATAAATGAAGGGGGAGCTTTGTTGTAGGGGTAGTATTCAAATAGGGGAAGCCAAAAGAATTCTATCAAGACCAAATACATTTAATAGAGTCAAAATCTTAATATATGTTTGTTATCATCAAAAGGGAGAGATTGTAGAATACAATAGCCTGTGATTTTTGTTTGATGATAACAAACATATATTTATTCGTTTAAATGTATTTGTTATTGTACTATTTTATTTTTCACATAATTAAATAAATATTTGTTGAATAAAATAAATAACACATAATTTCTATTCAAACAAATATTTTATTACAAATTCAAATAATACAAATTTGAGCTCTCACTATACATTTACACATTGTCAATTACAATACAATTTCAATTACAACACAATTTTCAATTTACATATTACATCTCACTACATATTCACTCAACACTCGTATTTTTATCATCAACTTTGTTCCAGCCTGAATCCAGCATTTGAGCTATCTGCAAAATAAACACTGATGCAATAAAATTGGAAAAGAAATATTTTGAAGTGTACAATGAAGTGTGTGTTTGAAAATATTGTTTGCCTCAGTTATTTGGTTTGTTCGTCGTCATTTTCTTTTAATTCATCGTACACGAACAACTTGTGACTTGCAGAGTGTATCACTGTACATGCCACAAGGCCGTGCACACCGATATACACTTGTTTGTTAAAATCACAGGGATAGGTGAGCACAAGGTCAAACCCAAGCCGAGGCTGGATTCAACACAGGTGCAAAGAAACAAATGAAACCAGTTCAGAATACAAGTGAGCACATGAATCGTTTCAAGTATGACTCAAAGTATTGCAAGGAACCAAACTTCGAACAATACAAAACTAAAGTGAACCATTCGAGTTCAAGTAATACAAAGCAATCAAACATGGCCAGGCACGCAACCAGAATTCATAATGCAACCAGAAATACACAAGATTGAAGTGAACACATATGAACTCAAATCAGTAACAAGTGCACAAGACAAGTGTGTCAACACAACCAGACCTAGAGTGAAGCCAGTGGGACAAAATCAATGCAGATCAGAGGCCAGAACACACACCAGCCTTACAACATACAACATGACAAAGTGGTAAACCAATAAGTGAACCCAGATCAGACATGCACAAACAAAGTCTCAGAGCTTTAAAAATGATCATATGAACATATACACCATAAACACAAGACCTGATTCATAAGCATGTGTGAACACAAGTGGAACCACAGACCGGACCCAATAGACCAGGTTTATTCTACTCAATGCATTTAGACACAAGTATCAACCAGACCACACTTCAACAAGACCATGATAACAAAGCAACCGGACCTCACATATATATTTCAGAGAATACAAAAAGCACCAGAAGAGAACACAAGATATGCAGACCAGATACAAGGCAATGTCAAAGCAATCAGACTCCAACAAGCAAAGTGACATATGTATGCACATATGCATATAAGTACATACACATATATCAGGTCAGAGGCATGAACAACCAGAGTGCAGACTCAAAGCAACCAGACATGTTCATATGAAGACCACGCTCCAACATATTAAACCAAACCATGCTAACATGAAAACACAAACCAGACCATGCTAACAAGACCAACGAGTTCAATTCAAAGCAGTGCAAGGCCACCACGTAATGTAACCAGATAAAGAAACCAAATTACAAGAACTACTCCAGTGACAACATGAAGTACATACACATGTATACATATATGCATATATATATATGTATGTATACACATATATCAGTTCAATGAACCAGTCAACAAAGGCCAAATGAAGAAACACAATGGCCGAGTTACAGAAAAATCAAGGCAGTGATAAAAAATCATAAATAACGGTGAAGCAACACAATATAACAGTGAACATCGGTTAATTAATGAAGAATATCATGGTGAAAATTATCGGTTTGAAAAATGTCACAGAGAAACAAATTCAAATGCCAAAAAGTACGGAACCGCCTTAAAAAATATTCAAGCAAAATTCAAATTCATCAGAGATATATGCAGTAGCATGAACAAGTCAATATCATCACCATCGTTCAATCAAAAATCAATGGTCGAGAAAATCACGTGAAGGATTCAAACCGGAAATATACGAACGAATTATTGGGTTTTCACCCCTATAAATTAAAACCAAAAATCATCATTAGCAATCACAGAGTTTGAAAGCAAAATCGAGTCAAGCATAATCATAAATCGAAAAGGAAAATCGCATACCAGTATTCGAACTCAACAAAGAAGCGACCGTAAGTAATAATCAGCGAAGGGATCGATTGTCAAGGCAAATCAAAGAGAATTCATCACTACAATCGACCATATATTATTCGACGACTTCGTTTTTGAGCAAAGCCCCAAATTTCCAGAAACCCTATATTCCAGATCGTAGAAGAAGCGGCCGCAAAATAAAAAGGGGATCAAACTTCACTTTGCATGATTATTTTTAAGGGCTGTCTTTTAATTTTTTGGGCCGGTTTTAAATTTTATTTTGGGCGTGAATTATTAAATAGGGTTAAGTTAGTTTATTTATTTTCAATTGTAATTTTCTTTTTTAAATTGTGTAATTTTCTAGTTGTGTAACTAGGTTACGAACTACGTGGCGTAGTTCGAGAATTCGCAACTCAGTGGTTGAGTTGTGGTAGGGTTTTGAGCATAGAGTTAGGTTAGTCATTAGCGGGTGTTGCAAGTTTACGTGTGTAAGTGTCTGACTACTTAATTTCTAATAGAAACCTTGGGGGCAGCACGTAGGCCGGGTTTTGTCGAAGCTGGGTAAATTTGTGTGTGATCTCTTCTGCATTACTTTCTATATTATTATCTGTGATTGCTTTAATTTCCGCATTACTTTTTACTATTATTAGTATCACCCTATTCACCCCCCTCTAGGGTGAAAATGATCCTACAAAATGTTTTATGACCTTTTTGCTCTATTGAAGGAAAAACGCAAAGGTTTCGAAAGAGATGGTTTTCAATGGTTTCGAAAAGTGTTTCCACATGTTATAAATTGAACCCAAAGGCTTTCAAAATGTTTGATGTTTTAATGGTTTCGAAGGGGTGCTTCCCCAATGGTTTCGAAATGTTTTAAAGGAAACGTTTTTCCAATGTTTTCGGAAGGCAATGTTAAGTGTTTTAAAGATAGGATGTCTAAGGTTTTATAGCTTCCGAAGGAAAGGTGTTTTGATGGTTTCAAAAGGTTTATATGAATGGTTTCGAATGGAATGTTTTGGCCTTTCGGCCTAGGTAAAAGAAAAGGGTTTACTTGGTTTTTGATGGGGTACTTTCAATGGTTTTGAAAGGGATACTTTCAATGGATTCGAATGGGATACTTTCAAAGGTTTAAATGTTTTCATCAACAAAGATTTGAGTAAAATATATATAACATGGCAAGGTGATTTTGAGTAAAGCATAGAGTATATATTTTCCTTGTTTAAGTTATATTTAAAGGTTTTAAATCAATTTGAGAAGAAAAGATTTTCAAGGAAAATTTATGGGAAGATTACCCTACGTAAAATGACTCAGATATTTGTATACCAGTTGGGACTGGTATAGGGTCGCGCCTTATACATTAACTATTAGCCCCTAGCTAATTTAGTCCAAAATTCCAATGTGTAGGGCTTTGTCATAGGTAAGGCTAAAAAGTTGTTACACGCAGAAAGGAATGTATTTGTACAAAGGTAGGTTATTGGTGAGCCCGCAGAACCATTAGAATCAGTTGACCTGAAGAACGTAAGTTAGGGACAGACCGTCCAGAAGAGGAGTATCTAACAGATGTTAGATTATTTGTTTATATTGTCTAGTAGGCCCGAGTCAGCCAAAGGTTAGTAGTTAGCCAAACAAAATTATAATGTTCGGACAGATGGTTCATTTGTTACCTGACAAGTAAGTTTACATGATATTGCTTTATAGTTTTAACCAGATTTGGCTGTAGGATTATGGTTTGCAAAAGATATGCTTTAAAAGGATATTAGTGAGGGGAAACCCGTTCCGCTAAGTGACGTGGTCTCACTTAATATCAAATAACCGAGATGTATAGTATTATTCACACCAGGATTTATGTCTAACTCGAAGTTTATGTTTTCCCCCATAAGCTCTCGGGCGCTCAAAATTGATTTGAGTAGACTATGGGTTGAGGATTTACAGGTTTTAGTAGGTTGGAGAATAAAGCTTCCGGAAACGAGCAAGTGGCCGATGGATAGCTATTTGGAGTTGCTGTTTTATTTTGTTTGATTCCGCTGTGTTGTATTATGTAAGTATGAATATATAGTACTCTGGTCAATCAAGGGGGCATCATCATATGTCGCTCTTGGCGTATTTTGTAATAATTATATTTGATCTTTACCTAGGAAACAATTATGGGATTATGTAATGGAATATGAAACATGTTTTGTGAAATGTAATCAGAAAAGTTGTTTTTATGAAATTTGTGATTTTGTTTCATATTCATGTGCTTATGATATTATGGATACCATTAGCATTACCATATTTGGTCACCAGAAGTTAATACTATGGATGACTACAACATCTGTAGCGCTTAGCTTCGGGCCTCCAAATAGGGGATGTTACAACTTGGTATCAGAGCATAGGTTTATGAAAAACTTTAACTAAAATGATTTTTGAAAACATAATCCTAAGGAATTAGTGTAAGATCGGGGTATGGGATAACACTATAGTAAAGTACTTGTATTTGCTATATATAAGTATACGCTATATCTCCATTCTTCTATCTCTCTTAGGCTATTCATCTGTATCTCACGAGGCTTGATTACAGATATGGACGTTAGAAGTGGAAGAGTGAATCTTGGAGAAAGCACCACAACAGATGGAAAATGCCAGACCGAATACTAGAAGGAACCAAGGTCTGGCTCAAGTGGGGGAATGTTGGTGTTGGTGTCCCATAAGTGGATATGGGAGCTATTTATCAGTTTTTCATGAACATGATGCAAGCTGGAATTGCTGCTAGAGTGGTCGGAGGAAATGCTGGAGTAGGGGTTCAGGAAGCTCCGATGGTCAACAATTATGTTATCTTGAGTAGAGATTATGTTAGGCTTGGAGGGAAGCCATTTATCAGAACTGAAGATGCTATCAAGGTGGGGAACTGGTTGTTGCATTATGAGAGAATCTTTGCTGACATGGGGCTCAATGATGAGCAGAATAGGAGGCTTGCTTTGAGACAGCTTCAGGGAGCAGCTTTATTCTGGTGGAATAGTGTGACGGCTGGAGTGAATGAGAGACGATGACATGGGCTGAGTTTAGGAGATGTTCCTAGAGAGGTTCATGTCTGTGATGGCGCAGTCTGCTTTACTCAGAAAGTTTGCTGAGTTGGAGCAGGGGGAGATGTCTGTGTTGAATATTCTAGAAGGTTCGAGGAGTTGTCAAGGTACGGACATGCCACTATGGATACTGTGATTAAGTGGAACAAGAAGTTTATAAAGGGGTTGAAGCCTGAGTTGGCAAGGGCTACCTTACCTCATATTAGTGATCCTTGTGAAGTTGTAGTAGAGATGGCATTGAGGCATGAAGAGATACTTGCTTCTCTGGAGAAGAATAAAGCCTAGGAAGTCCAGGTAGGACGGGGTCAGAAGCGAAAGTTTTTCCATAAGAAAGGGACTCAGAAGGGAAGGCAGTTGTCTGCTATAAGTGTGATAAGAAGGGGCATTATGCTCATGAGTGCCGGACTGGTAAGGGAAAGAAGGCTGCTGAGAAGAAAGGAGATAGATGTTTAAACTGCGATCAGATTGGTCACTATAAGAACCAATGCAAAGAGCCTGCTACGGATGGAAGGGGCAAAGTATTTGCATTAGAACCTACTACATCGGGACCAACAGTGCAAGAAAAAAGGAAGGCAGTGTTGGAAGGTACGCTTCAGATTCATGGTATGTCTGTTAGCGTTCTATTTAATATTGCTGCATCACATTCTTTTATATCTCGTTGTTTGGTAGATAAGCTTAACCTAGAACCCACATACCTAGTTACTTCCTTGAGAGTTGCAAACGCGATAGGAGGGTATGCGACACTTTGGATGAAATGCGATCACTTATAGTTCGACTTGTTAGGTCATAACTTTGTTTGTAGTTTGCATGTGTTTGACTTTGTAGGGTTTGAAATTATTTTGGGTAAGGATTGGTTAAGTAAGTATGATACTATGATATTTTGCCATGATAGGAAAATATCGCTTAGACGCACTGACTGTAGCGATCGGATTGTATATACCGTAGAAATCCCTAGTTGTGAGGTGAATGCTTTGTTGGGTGTTGTAAAGTTGGAAGATGAGTTGAATAGAGTTTCGTGGTTAGAGAATTCACAGATGTTTTTGAGCCTGTAGTAGGATTGCCACCGAAATGAGCCATTTAGTTTCGGAGAGATTTGGTGCCTGGAGCAGAATTAGTGAGTAGGCCACCAAGCAGAATGACACCTACCGAGATGAGAAAGTTAAAGGTGCAGTTGGTAGATTTGGAAAGCAAGAGTTTTATTAGGCCAAGTAGTTCACCTTGGGGAGCCGCCGTAGTGTTTGCTAAGAAGCCGGACGGATCGTTGAGGTTATGTATCGATTATCGTAAGTTGAATGAGAAGACGATAAAGAATCGATATCCGTTACCTAGAATTGCTGATTTTTTCGATCAAATAAGTAGAGCCAAGGTATTTTCTCAATTGGATTTAGCAACAGGTTTCCATCAGCTTAGAGTAACAAATGATAGTATTCCATTGACGGCGTTTAGAACCAGATATTGATTGTACGAATGGTTAGTGATGTCGTTCGGACTAACTAATGTGCCAGCATTCTTTGTGGACTTGATGAACCGAGTTTTCTGGGAGCGCTTGGATAGGTTTGTGTTGGTTTTCATAGATGATATTTTGATATACTCTAGGGATGAAAGGGAGCATGAAGTTCATCTTAGAATTGTGCTTGAGAGGCTAAGGTAGAATCAGCTTAAGGCAAAGTTTTCGATGTGTCATTTCTGGAAGAAGGAAGTGAAGTTTCTTGGTCATGTAGTCTCAAAGAAAGGGTTGTCCGTAGATCCGACTAAGATTGAAGCGGTGAATAATTGGAAAAGACCCGAGATAGTGACCGAGATAAAGAGTTTTCTAGGATTGGCTGGATATTATGGGAGAGTCATTAAGGATTTTTCACGGATATCAGCACCGATGACCAAGCTAACGCGAAAGGGTGTGAAGTTTGTTTGGACCGATAAGTGTGAGGAAGCATTCCAGAGCTTGAAACACTTACTGACCCGTGCACATGTATTAGTTGTTCCGGAGGGGAATCCGGATTTGGTAGTTTATACAGATGCGTGTGGAACTGAGTTAGGAGCTGTGTTAATGCAGAGAGGTAAAGTGATTGCCTATGCTTCTCGACAGCTTAGACTGCATGAAGTTAGCTATCCAACGCATGATTTGGAATTGGCCGCAATGATTTTTGCATTGAAGGTGTGGAGACATTACCTTTTGGGAGAAAGTTTTGAGCTTTATACGGATCATAAGTCGTTGAAGTATTGGTTCTCTCAGAAGGAGCTGAACATGAGACAGCAGAGATGGTTAGAGTTTATTGCTGCTTATGATTTTGGGATTGAATACACACCAGGGAAAGGTAATAAGGTTGCAAATGCGCTTAGCAGAAGCATCAGAATGCAGTGTTGGCAATGATAGCAGAGTGGAAAGATTTAGAAGCTTTGTCGACTTGCAGAGTGCAGTGGAGATTTGAAGCTTGGTATAGTGGAGGATCAGTTGTGTTGTCTTGTTTAGAAGTTCGACCAGTTATGATTGAAAGGATTGCTTCTAAACAGGAGGAGGATCCCGTATTAGCTGAACGGATCAGAAAATTAAAGGAAGGAACGGAGAGCGATGACTTGAAGGATTTTTGTCTTGACCAGAATGGGTGGTCGAGAAAGAAAGATAGGTTATGTGTTCTGAATGTGGGAGACATAAGGAAGAAAGTTTTGGAGGAATGCCATCATCCGAAGTTCACTATTCATCCAGGAGGAACTAAGATGTATCAAGACATGAAGAGGAGTTTCTTGCGGGAAGGTATGAAGAGGGATGTTGGCTTATGGGTGAAACAGTGTTTGAACTGTCAACAGGTAAAAGCCAGACATCAGAAGCCAAGTGGGTTGCTACTGCCATTGGATATTTCGGTATGGAAGTGAGATTCTATTTCTATGGATTTCATAGACGGGTTGCCAAGGTCAAACAAAGGAAATGAAAGTATATAGGTTATAGTGGACACATTGACTAAGAGTGTCCTTTCATTCCAGTTAAGACAACTAGGATGGCACCTGTTCTAGCTAAGTTATTTATAAATAATATAGTTAGACTTCATGGAATTCCTAGTAGTATAGTAAGTGATAGAGATTCCTTATTCACTAGTGAGTTCTGGAAAAGTGTACAGGATATTTTAGGAACCAAGCTCAAGATGAGTACCGCTTACCATCCACAGACCAATGGGAAAACGGAAAGAGTTAACAAAGTCTTCGAGGATTTGTTAAGAGCTTGTGTGTTAGATTTTGGGGGATCATGGGAAGACCATCTACACTTAGTCGAATTTTTGTATAACAACAATTATCAAACTAGTATATGGATGGCATCATTTGAAGCTTTGTATGGAAGGCCATGCAAATCTCCAGTTTGTCGGTTAGAGATCGGGGATTGGTTAGTTCTTAGTCTAGATTTGATTAGAGAAGCTGCAGAAAAGATTGAGTTGATTTGGGCCAGAATGAAGAAAGGTCAGTCTAGGCAGAAGAGTTATGCAGATAGAAGATGGAAAGACTTAGAGTTCTCTGTTGGAGACCATATGTTTACTAAGGTATCACCGATAAAGGGTGTGATTAGATTCGGGAAATCAAGGAAGTTGGCACCAAGATTCGTAGGACCATTTCCTATTATAGAAAGGATCGGGAAACTCGCATATAAGGTAGATTTACCGAATAGTTTGGCAGGAGTCCACGATGTTTTTCATGTTTCTCATCTAAGGAAGTGTGTTAGAGATCCGAAGTCTACTATAGCACCGACCGTGTTAGATGTCTTGGTAGTAGAACCATACTTGACTATAGTTAGAAAGCCAGTTCGGATAGTTGCGAGAGATGAGAAGAGGCTTAGAAATAAGACAGTCAGATTAGTGAAAGTCCAGTGGAGCGACGATGAGAGAGAGTGTACTCTGGAGACTGAGAGCAGGATTAGAGACACTTATCCTGATTTGTTTGATGGTACGTTTTACCTTTATGTTTGATTTTTTATGTACCTTATCGTAATTTCGAGGACGAAATTCTTTAAGGAGGGGAGACTGCAACACCCCATATTTTTTAGTAACATTATTAGGAACATTTAACTAGGTAAATTAAATGAAATAACGTAAGATGGTTAATGGGTTGAGATTTGTGATTAGTAAGGGTAGTCATGCCATATACAAATGAACTAAAGAATTAAAATGATAATGCAAATAGATAAAGGGCAAAGTTGGAATAAGAGTATTCTAATATCCTAAACCCTTAACCATCATTCTCACGTTCATTCTAAATTCACAAAACAAAATTACAAGCTAGAGGCCGGCCACCAATAAGAAAAGCAAAGAGAAGATTTCAAGAGGAAAAGCTTAAGCAACTTAATCAAGATCAAATCTCAAATCCTTAATCTCAAAGCTAAGGTGAATAATGACTACATCTCACGTTTTCTAATGATTTCCGGTTTTAAGGTTAAACCCGATTTATCTTGCAAGGTTATGCCATGTTTTGATTGATTAAATGTTTATATATACTTGTTGATGGTTTATGATTATTCATATAGGTTTTATGATATGTTTTAATGTGAAAACCATATTATATGACATACAAATGACTTGCGATTTTAGATTTAGATAAGAAATGATATGTTAGAGATGTGATGCCATTCATAATTTTCTGAATTCAAGTGGATTTAATATAAATTTTCTAGTGTAGAAAATGATTATTTGGGTTTAAAATAATTTATGGTTAAATTATTTATGTTTTGGGTCTGAAATTAATATATGTTGGAAAACATATTTAAAATGATTTTCTGGAATTTCTGTAGAATTTTCCTAAGTATTTTATTATATATATAAAATTATTTAAGATATGGGACTTAAATGTTTTATATATTTATAATAGGAGAAAGCGCAATTTATAAATTATTTAAATTGTTTAATTCAGAATTTTTGGCGGCACTTTTAGAAAAGAAAATTTACAACCAATAATATTTTAACAAACAAGGCAGGTTAGTTGAAAAGAATTTCTTTTTAAAGTTAAAATCAGTTTTTACATGATTTTAGCATGTTTTGCCACTTTCGGCACCATAGGTTCCGACTTAGTAGCTCCACCACCATCACCATCGAAACCAATGCGCATGGCATCAAAGACTTGGTGCGTAGCGAATTGGATATAGATGGAAGGTATTGGGTCGAAACCAGGAGTTCTGAAGGAGGTCGAAACCTTACTTAGCTTTCAAATGAAAAAAGCGCCTGCTTTGCTTTTGAGGGATATGCTTTCGACTTGGTTGGCTTCCGACTGGGTCAAACTGATTTAAGGAATGGTTTCGAAATGGGTTGCGCCTTTGTTTTAAGTAAATTCTTTCGAATAGGGTCGAAACCCCAAGCTGCTGCTTTTCTACCTTTTGAAGCAAATGGTTTCGGAAGGTATACCTTGTTTTAAAACCCAAGCCGCTTCTTCAATGCTTTCGAGAGGTTGGTTTCGACACCATCACTTCTTTGCTTAGGAAATGCTTTCAAAAGAGTGTTTTCGACTTAAATGTTTTATGACCCTTTTGCTCTGTTGAAGGTAAAACTCAAAGTTTCGAAATAGATGGTTTTCAATGGTTTCGCAAGGTGTTTTCACATGTTATAAATTGAACCCAAAAGTTTTCGAAAGGTTTGATGTTTTAATGGTTTCGAAGGTGTGGTTCCCCAATGGTTTCAAAAGCTTTTAAAGGAATGATTTTTCCAATGTTTTTGAATGGTAATGTTAAGTGTTTTAAAGATAGGATGTCTAAGGTTTTATAGCTTTCGAAGGAAAGGTTTTTCAATGGTTTCAAAAGGTTTATATGAATGGTTTCGAAAGGAATGTTTTGGCCTTTCGGCCTAGGTGAAAGAAATGGGTTTACTTGGTTTTGGAAGGTGTACTTTTAATGGTTTAAAAGGGATACTTTCAATGGATTCGAAAGGGGTATTTTCAAAGGTTTAAATGTTTTCATCAACAAAGATTTGAGTAAAGTGTATATAACATGGCAAGGTGATTTTGAGTAAAGCATAGAGTATATATTTTACTTGTTTAAATTTGATTTAAAGTTCTAAATCAATTTGAGAAGAAAAGGTTTTGAAGGAAAATTTGTGGGAATATTACCCTAAGTAAAATGACTCAGATATTTGTATACCAATTGGGACTGGTATAAGGTCGCACCCTTATACATTAGCTATTAGCCCCTAGCTAATTTAGTCCAAAATTCCAGTGTGTAGGGCTTTGTCATAGGTAAGACTAAAAAGATGTTACACACAGAAAGGAATATATTTGTACAGAGGTAGATTATTGGTGAGCCCGCAAAACCATTAGGATCAGTTGACCTGGAGAAAGTAAGTTAGGGAGAGACCGTCCAGAAGAGGAGTATCTAATAGATGTTAGATTATTTGTTTATATTGTCTAGTAGGCCCGAGTCAGCCAAAGGATAGTAGTTAGCCAAACAAAACTGTAGTGTTCGGACAAATAGTTCATTTGTTACCTAACATGTAAGTTTACGTGATATTTCTTTATAGTTTTAACCAGTTTTGTTTGCGGGATTATGATTTGCAAAAGATATGCTTTAAAAGGATATTGGTGAGGGGAAACCCGTTGCGCTAAGCGACGTGGTCTCACTTAATATCAAATAACCGAGATGTATAGTATTATTCACACCAGGCTTTATGTCTAACTCAAAGTTTATGTTTTTCCCATTAAACTCTCGGGTGCTCAAATTTGATTTGAGTAGACTGAGGGTTGAGGATTTACAGGTTTTAGTAGGTTGGAGAATAAAGCTTCTGGAGACGAGCAGGTGGCTGATGGATAGCTATTTAGGAGTTACTGTTTTATTTTGTTTGATTCCGCTGTGTTGTATTATGTCAGTATGACTATATAGTACTCTGGTCAACCAAAGGTGCATCATTATATATCGCTCTTGGCGTATTTTGTAATAATTATATTTGATCTTTACCTGGGAAATGATTATGAGATTATGTAATGGAATATGAAACATGTTTTGTGAAATGTAATCAGAAAAGTTGTTTTTATGAAATCTGTGATTTTGTTTCATATTCATGTGCTTCTGATATTATGGATACCATTAACATTACCCTTTTTGGTAGCTGGAAGTTAATACTATGGATGACTGCAGCATCTGTAGCGTTTAGCTTTGGGCCTCTAGATAGGGGATGTTACAGTTTTTTATTTCATAATTTTCTGATTTAGTGAGAATATTTGGTGAATTTTCTAAGATTGGAAAATGGATTATTTCAGATTTTAATTATTAAAAATAAGTAAATGTTGTTTTTGGTCTTGAAGGTTTTATATGTTAAAAGGTATAATAAATTGGATTTATTGTGATTTTTGGGGATTTTCCCGAAGTGTTTATGAAGGGTTATAAAATTATTAAGCTAGAAGGGCTTAATTATTATATTAACATATTAATATAAGATTAATGATTTGTAAATATTTTATAAATGATAAACCTTCTATAGATCAGTTTCCTGGAAAAGATTTTGATAAAGAAAGGTATTATCCAATGGTATTTTGACAAATACATGGAGTTATTAAAAAAAGAAATTACTTTTAGTAGCAAAATAACAGTTTTCATGCTATTTATGACATTGCCACGTCGAAGTTCATGATGCCACATCTCATCTCACCGCGTTTAAGACCTCGACGTCAATCAGGGGCAATGCATAGGGTACCAAACCCAGTTGGTATGAAATGTATTAGCCTTGGTTGATAGAAGAGGTGCAACATCAAGGTCAAAGTCATGAACTTCGTCGTGAGCATTGCCATATCGCTTAAGTGCCGCATTTCATATAAAGGTCATGGTGCGCATTTATAGCATCGCCGACCCTATCATTTTCAAAGTAACTGAAAGCGGCAATAACGATGCCGCATGTTTTGATAATGACTCCGAAAGGCAAGGAAGATTCTCCTTTTAACTTTGTCAATCTAGTGCCGCGTTTTATCAACTTCAACTTTGTCATTTGCCGCATGTTTTAAAGAAGGCAATGGTGATGTGTTTTATCATTTTGACCTTAATGGTTGCTAACTTTAACCTTTAACACTTTTTTCGAAGAAGTAGGTTGTCTCATGTTGTCACTTCGGCCCTAATGATGCCACTATTTTCTTTAAGGTATTGATGTTGAGACTCATCAATGTCACCGAGTATCTTCTACGATTTTCTTATGTGCTATACGAAGTAGTTAACTTCGACTCTATACCCTTATGTTTTACCAAAAGGCTTTTAATTTATTTAGCGGGGCGAAAACCCTCGTCGACTATATCTTTGTCGAGTTTTATCAATATAAAGGCTTTATATTGTTTTGGCTTTATAGCTTATGGTTTTGAAGTGAGATAACTTCCATGTTATTTCAAGATTATTTGACAAAGTTTTATAAAAGCATGTATCAATTTATAAATACTATGGAAAAAGCTAAAGGGCTATAATTTTTCTTGATTTAAATATAATTTCAAGGGTTAAATAATTATAAAGAATTATGTTTTCAAGGAAATAGAAAAGTGTATTTGGCCAAGGATTTTTACTAAAAGAGGTTATTGTTCTTATCACTTTTGGATAGATTGTGAAAGGATAAATTTGACTCAGAGATTAGAAAACCAGATGAGACTGGTGTAGGGTAGCGCCCTATACTTCAGTTGTTAGCCCCTAGTTGATATAAGTCCAAAATTCAAGTGCATTGGCCTTTGTCAAGGGTAAGACTAAAAGTAGGTGTACGCACAAAAAGGAATACATAAAGATAAGATAGGTTATAGGTTGGCCTACAAAACCTTTAGGTTCATAGTAAACCTAGCAAAACCATGCGATTGACAAATAGTCAGGTAAACACTAGGATAAGTGTATTTAGAAAGACCGTCCAGTTTTCTGCTAACAGTTAATTAGGAAATTTTGTATATCTTGTAGGCCTGAGTCAGCCATTTAGGTTGGTAGTTACCCTATTAAAACTAAATATTAGGATGGATAGTCCACTAATTTGACAAATAGTCATGATTACCCATGTAGCTGCAGGCACTAGATTGTTTATTTTGTCTATTTTAACCAGTTTGGCTATAGGAATTGATTTGCAAAAGATATATTTAAAAAGGGATATTAATAAGGGGGAACCCTTTCCGTTTAGTAGCGTGGTCTCACTGAATATCTATAAATCGAGTTGGCATATTATTATTCACACAAGGCTTTTAATCTGATTCGAAGATTATGTTTTCCCCTTAAACCCTTGGGTGCTCAAAATTTGATTTGAGTAGGTCAGGAGTAAGGGCTTTACGGATAAGTAGGTTTTGGCAGATAAACCTTCCAGAGGTGTGCAAGAGTCAAAGCTAGCTATGTAGGAGTCTATCTATTACTATTATCCGTTGTGTTATGTCAGTCGTTGTATGAATGTATTGACAGCAGATGTATTTGCCTATTTTGTAACTCTGATCAATGAAGTGGGTACCTTCATATGTCACTCTTGGAGTATTTTGCAATACTTATATTTTATCTGAACCGAGGCAATGTTTGGGCTATGTAATGAACATGGAATGCTATCTTTGAAATGAAATGTGAAAGTTTTCTTTGATATTGTGTTTAAAATATTTCATATTCTTGTGCTTATGATGTTATTGCTACAATTAATATTACCGCACTTTGGCAGCAGAAATTAATACTATAGATGACTGCAGTATCTGTAGCATTTTGTTTAGGGCCTCAAAATGGGGGATTTTACAATCATGTACATATATTAAGACATATTTTTGAAATTCACTCTCATGTCCTAACAATTTTCATAACGAATTTGGAAATTATTTACCAAATTTTAAACCATTTATTAATGCATATTTTCAAGAGTTTATATCACAAAACTTTAGTTTCCAATCGAAAATACATACATATTGAAATTAGAAATTCCACGATGAATTTAAAAAAAAACTCAGTTTAAATTCTACCCATAATGATTTGGTTAACTAAGTGAAATAGGTATATATAATTATCTTTTTTAATTTTATTTTTTAATTTTATTTTTACAGATAAGAAATGTTCCCAAATATGTAAAGAAAAATTAATATTTTAATTTGTTTCAAAATGTAACATAAATAATTACAAAATATATCACGTTCGAAAAGATGCGGTTTCCTTATTATTATTACCTATTTCGAAAGTTTCTTCGTCAAAAGAAAAATAGACATCAGAATAATAATATGCCTTACACCAAGAAAAATAAAACCTTTAAAAATAGTTAAAGAAAATTATTTCTTATTACACTTTCCCATTCTTTGAAACTCATACTAACAAGTAATTACTTTTGGAAACATTAAACAAACTTTAGCTATTTTATTTTTTCTCCAAAATTCTTAAACAATAATATTTCTTACCTTTTATGGAAAACTTTTCAATTAATTTAAATACTTTAATTAGAGTAGATCATAACTTACACAAGGCCTACTAGGTCATACAATCTAAAAAAGTGTTGAAGTACATTCATTATGCCTCATCAACATCACACTATGTTCTATGGACTTCAGGGTACTTCTCTTTTTCTTATTCATCCTTAGTCTCTTAATCACCTAGTATCACTACTTACTCTACTGCTACTTGGCATATACCTAAACTATTTAGATTTCAATATTTATTTAACTCATACTTGTTTACTTTTATAAGGGATAAGCCAACAACTTCCTCTACAAATCAAAATATATAGGGTATGGCGTAATACATATATATATATATGTGTGTGTGTGTGTGTACATAATAATAATAATAATTACAAATATGCTCTCTTATATGCCCTAGTTTAGTAGTAATAGCCTAACCTAAGCTTCAATACCACATGTAACAACCATCCATCCACGACGCCCAGATCTATGCATAAAAGCGCTACTGGCATCACGGATGCCATTATTGGCCGATCGTTTTGAGATAATATATAAAATAAATCACAGGGGCTATCTACAATATTATACACTTTCTAAAAACTCATAGTGGATGAAATAAAATATAATAATCAAAGGTACAATCCCAGACAAATAAAACAATGTAATATCAAATAAACCCCGACAACAACATCTTTTATATTGTTAATGTAAAATATCTAATGTTCGGGAATAACTAATATAAAATAAGTAGTAGATAGATTATGGACAAATAAATGCACCTCTCCATCCTACCATCATCCTTTAAGCCACCACCAGTCCTCCCTATCAATCTATCAAAGCATAACTAAAAAGAACAAATGATAGAGGGGTCAAACATATGTCTGGTAAGTGAAACACATCATATAAGTGATAATACTAATAAGATAGTAAAACAATACTTATGCTCAAAAACCATACCTTAACCGGTGTCACCTGCACCTAACAAGTCGGCTAAACATAATATAATACTATATTGACATCATATACTAATGTCTCACTAAAACCAATCCTATGCCAAATTATATGCACACGGTTGAGTCCAAAGTCTCAACCCGCTATTGTCAAATTGTACATTAAGGACTCAGCTCCTTTAACCGTGTCGTATTGCCAAATCAAATACTGAGGACTTTGCTCCTCGGACTATCGTATACCACGGACTCGGCTGCTCGGATTATCATATATCGAGGACTCAACTCCCCGAACTACCGTATATTTAGGACTAAGCTCCTCAGAGTATCGTATATTTATATTTCAACTCCTCGTACTATCCTATCTTGAGGTCAATTTCATGTTAGTCATTTGCCAAATGGTCTACGACACTAATGGGATCGAGCCCACAACTCGTCATCGCCCCATCGTTCACGAAGCTATTAGATCAAGCCTTTACTAGTAAGCGCAAAACCATATAACGAACCTTACACACTAAGGAACTTTTCTAAATTATATCATAACGTAGCATGCCAAAACATTCCTCGTCTTGCCATGAACCGCGAGTGAAATGGAGGCCGTATGCAAGAGTTATGAGCGTTTGAAGTAAAGGGTCAATACCGTAATTATTTAATTTTAATTTAATTAAAATATTATTTAATTTTATCCATTATTTTTTTCATGCGTTCTAGTATAGTATCAGCCAACCCTCAACCAAAACCCATCCCACGAACTTCCACCGTCGATTGCTACCAAACCACATGATCGTTCGTTAATCCGACGCCAGCACTGTCCTTATCATCATTGTCCACGCCTATCTAGTTTGGAAACTTGAGTCACGCCAAAGTCCGCCACCCCCGCCTCCTCTTCCTCGTCATTTTCAGTGATCATAGACCACCTGGGGTCGCTCAAACTAGGGACTGGCTATCTTCTCGATGTCCTCTACATGCCCACGTCCTTCGATCATTTTATCATCGATGTTTCACCATTAGATCGAAACAGACCGCCCACGCTTATCTAACTTTCAACTCATTTTCTGGTCAATCCGTATGCCCAATCTATAACGAATACCACCAATGGACTTGTGTCGTCAAGAACTACAATTTTAATATATCTTATGTCTAATTTGAAACATTTTTATATTTCACACTTTTTAATTAGGGATTGATTAACTTTCGCTAATTACACTCAATAAAAATTCATTTTTTTAATTGTCTAGCCATGATATATCTTAGTGAAAATTTTCAACTTCACAACACTTAACTTGATCGTGAAGTAATCTGGGTAATGATTACTCCTACAAATTTGAATTAACAGACTTAACTTATGTTGAACCTACCTTTAGGAAGTGGCTATGTCACTAAATGCTTACACAGTCCAGTAGTCGTACTCTAACTGCTTGTTAGAATGTCGAACTCATTTCGTAAAGAAATCATGATTTATAATCTAATGCAACATAAGCAAATAGTAAAACACGAAAAGTAAAGGACATAGAATTGTTTTTACATGTTTTGGATTTTTCAAATCTTACGTCCACGAGTCAGTTCCTTTGTATATACTTCTTCTTCTTAATACAATTTCTGGGGCATTCTCCTTATGATACAATGCCCTTTTTTCCTTTGCCCTTTTTTATCAGAAAAGTAGAAAATGATTAGAGAAAGATCCCTTGCCCGTCCTCCAATCTCTTCTATTTGTAGTGTAGAAGATGGGTTTCATGTTGCCATAATTGCCCCTTATCCGCTATTTCAGTCTCTGCCTTTGAATTCTTCCACTTGCTATCCATTTACACTGTTTGTTTAATGTGCCTAGATTGTCGATGCATGTTTGGGGGAATTTGAGTTTTGGCGAGAAAACCCAAAATTAGAGCGGTAGACTTGAATTTAGGCGATTATGCATTCTTGATCTTGTGAGGTGCATGGTCTGTACGTCATCTTAGGAGGGGAAGAGTAGTTACCTTTTGGGTGTAGGGTGCGGCCGTCATAATCAGAGTGAGGCTGCAGTAATTGGTGCGCGATATTTGCCTGTTACTGTGATGCTCGTATCATTGTTGTTTATCTAATCTGAACTTGTTTGTTTAACATCGTATTGAGGTGAGGTCATACTGCTTTGCCCTAGATTGGACATTGGCTTGTTAGGCTTGTGGATGTGGCCTGAGCCGGTTGTGATTAAGGTTGACCTCGTGGTTGATGTGCACAGGTCGTTGATAAAGAAGGAGGGGTTGGTATCTCTGCTGTCTACCCGTGAGCGTAGATCTACGTTGGAGCGCAGTTTGAATGGCACTATGCCTTACTCTATGCAATGCTCCTTCACTCCTTACAATACTACTTAGGTTGCCCTTAACGTGTGCAGTGCAGATCCGTTCTTGAACGTGCTAGCAAAGTATGAGTTTTGCTGACAACGCAGTTTGGTTACCCGTGCTCTTTTGCTTGTGTATGCAATGTATCATCTCTCATGTGCAACCTTGTTTGACTGGAATGCATTGTATTCACAAAGTAGCAAATTGCGCGGCTGTGCAGTATCTAGGTTTTGCTTTGGATTTGTGCACTGCACTGCCTCCTACCTCTTGTAACTATGTAAGATGTTAAGGAATATGGCATAATATTGAAATTTAAGAGATGGATGCAAATCTGATATCTTTGCGACTCGTCTTTTGAGCATAGTATTTCATCCACTTTGTGCTTATTTTGGTTGCGGTTCCTTTGGTTAAGATTAATGGTAGTGGCCAAAGGCTTATTCGTTGTGCAGTATCATTTGGACCGCTTTGATACCAGTTCTTCTAACCTTGATTTTAATTCCAGGGGCAGTTTTCTCGGTCCTATTGCTTATTCATTTCTCTATATGATATTGCGAGAAATGCAGATGTAAGACTTGCCCCTCAAGTCTGAGGCGATCGTAGGTCGGCGTAGACTTGTTATTATTTGGTCTGTGCATTTTTCGCTTTTGCCTAATCTTTCCTTCTTTTTATGATAGCAAAAAGAGTCTTATTAGCTACTTCTACATTTAATGCTTTCATCCATATGTTATTCCTATTGGGTAGTGGTCTGAACTAGTTAAATCAAACCTTTTAGTTTATCCATGTAAATCTGTATCAATCTTTGTGCTTATTGTTTTGGCAATTCAATCGACGTTTCAAAATTTTCTTCATCATTGCGATCTCGTGGCCAATATTCAAATTAGGGTATGTATATTTCCCTTCGTCTTCTCTTTAATAATTTTTGGTTCAAGAAAAGAAACGAGAGGAAAAGATATTTCTAAATTGATCGTATTATTGCTTTAAGATTTACTTCTTAGATCGAAGTAAGAAATTTGTTTTTTTTTTAATTTTTGTCAAATCTCTTTGGTTTAGCATCTTTTCTTTTGATTAATCTTGAAATTTCGATATGGCTTCCTCTCCATCTTCCCTTTTACTTCCACAGTCTAAAATTACTCGAATGTTGGAAGTCGAGGGTATTTTAACCCAATTTAGGTTTTCGTGTTATGATGCTAGGGTTCCTGAATCCCATGAGTGCTTTGATACTCCTCCGGCTGGGTTTGCTCCTATTACTCTCGAACATATACGTTGTGGTCTCTTCCTCCCCCATCCAATTCTTCGCCAATTGTTTTCTTCTGTCGGTCTTGTGCCTGCTCAGCTCGCCCCCTCCTCTTACACTCTTGTGATAGCCACTTTTATTCTTTATGCTAAAAATGATTACCCTCTTTCTTATGAGGAGCTTCGGTTTCTTTTCGATATTAAGAAAAGTATTTCAAAGTGCAATGCTGGATTTTTCTGCCCAAGTCAATACATTGGTTTTTACGAAAGTCCCCGGGAAAACACAGCTATGGGCCGATTTATACTTTTTTGTTTCGAATTTAGAAGTTTTCCTTCTTCTTTCTGCAAATGCCCCACTCAGTTTGTCTGTTCCGAAAAAGACATCGAGGAGTTTAAGAGGCATAGAGAGTGTATTCTAGAAATAGATGTGAATAAAAGGGGACATGGGATATTCGTTATCAAAGAAAAGCTGATAAAGCATGGGTTCTTACACCCACCCCAACGCTTCTCTCATTCCATTTTCAAACCTTCCTCATTTTCGACCGATTCTAGTGGTATAAGATGCTGATGACAGAGTTTAGTTTTATTATTCTTACAATTTTGCTTTTTGTTTGGATCTTCTTCTAGTTTTAACATTTTCTTTTTATATAGGCATAATGGATGCAGCCCTCCTTGGTTCAGCCTACAAGCCAAGAAAGCCTCCTCAAAAGGAAAAACGAAAATGAGTGTGTGATATGGCCCTTGACTTTGATCAAGGCCCAAAAAGGCGGCTCCTTCTCTCCCTCCTCCTCCTTCGGGCGTTTCTTACCCTTCTACTTCAACTCCGTTGACCATTCCTCATTTGCAGAATGATCATGCCCATGTCGACCATTTGTTGCCCATGGGGGTCATGTCCACTCTTGCGGAAAAAATCAGGGAGACTTAACAAAAGTGATTACTTCACATTGCATCATCCTCTCCACTTTCTTCCTTCCTCTTCCATTTCCAAGCTTCCCTTTTCCGAGCTACTATCTGAGCTAGAGAAGACCTGGTCTTACATATGAATATTTTTTCCTTTTATTTTGTTTTATCTTATGCCTGACACATTCGTTTACTTTATTAATTAACTTTTTTTATATAGCACGCTGCCCTAATGATGGAAGCATGAGAGCATGAAAGAGAGCAGTTCTTTGCTCTAAAATAGTAGCAAAGCTTAAAGCTAATCTCGCTGCTTATATTGTTGAGAGAGCCGACTTGTTTCCACGAAGGTTAAGGATGAAGGGGTGGCCACTGTTGCAACGGAGGCCTTTTCCATAGAAAAACTTGCATCGTAGAAAGGGTTGTCTAAGGTGGAAAAAGAATTAGCCGATTTAAGAGAAAAGTTTAAGATCAACACCTACAACTTGGTTTACAATTTATATGTCTCGGATAGGAGTGAGTTTAAGAAGGAGATCAGCCTTGACTTCTTGGATAACCAGTTTTTTGTTGGCGCAATTAATAAGTATTGCCGAAACAAGCGGAACAAAGAGTTTGTTGAGTACGAAGCTTCTCCTGACCATTGACCGCTGAAAGGTGTGGGTGAAGGAGCGGGGAAGGAACAATATAACCCGCCTCATGATGATACCGAGGGAAGGGATGAAGCTGATATTGAGGTTATCTCACCTTCTCATGTAGATGTTTAAAATCTTTTGTATTAATGCTTGGACATGCTACCATATGGGATTTGTTTCTTGATTTTATTCTAAACGGTTTGTTGAAGTTCCTTTATTGTGTTATTGCTTGACAAATGATTTGGTCGATTTTTATTTGTTTTAGTCTTCTGAAGAAGCTTTGTTTGTCAAGCTTTTGAAGGAAAGTGAGAACAAGCTCAAAACCCAAACTTTAGATCGCCTTGATCTTAATGCTACGACCATTAGTAAGCGTGAGATGGAATTCGATGAGTCGTACGCAACCTTTAAGAATGCAACCCATGAGTTGCTTTCGAGGATTGATAAATTAGTTAAAGGAAAAGAAGCCCTCGGTGATTTCGTGTTGCGCTGATGGTGATACACAGTAGAAAATTGTTCATTCCCACCTGACAGCCCTATTTAGAGTGGTTTAGGCTTAAGCTTAGAACTTTGACTGATGAGTAAGCCCTCCGTCCCCTTGTTATTTTACGCATGGTCTCTAAGTACATGTGGAGATAGTGTAATAAATGATGGATGTTTAATGTTAAAATTTTATTTGTCTTATTTTGATCAAGTTATATTTTATTATTGATCAAGTTGGTTCTCACAAAACTTTGCTCAATACTAATGATGCATGTGGTCATGATGCTCCTACCTCCTCTAGTGCCCTTGACCTTAAAAGCCCTCATGTGATTTACCTTAGGGATGAGGTGGAGGATGCTTCCGATGCCCTTGAGAATGAGTTTGTTTAACTTAAGGACGAGAATGAATATCTTGAAATAGAGTTAAGGTTTGCCAATGAGGAGCTCAAGAAAGCTAAGGATGTGCTCGAGTGTTAGCATGATTGTATCAAAAAATTGCGCGCCTGGTCTTAAGGTGCCATGTCAAGGTTAGAAGGGATAGAGTATGGTTTAGAGGAGGGTGATGAGCTCTATGATATTATTTATAGAGATGAGATTGCATAATACAAGAACAAGTGGAGGAGATGTCGGTGGAGATTGTATGTATGCTTAGTGAGAGAGAGGCCACCGAATACAAGAAGACAATTGTGGTACCCTGCTCAGAAATAGTTTCTGCCCTCCTTATGGGTTCTGGGTCTTCTCATCCTCAATATGAGGGATGGAAAACTGATGCCTATAGGCTATTTTGTTGCTTTTATAGACAAACCAGAAAGACAAGACCTCAGTTAATTGAAACTCTAGAAGATATGATATGAATAGCTATATTGAAGATACATGAGCTTGACGAATCCCTATGTAGCAACCCGCCCTTCGTAATACCCAAAAGTCGGCACCTTACATTATCGTGTGACTTTCAAATATAATAAGAGAAAGATTGTTGGGGGTAAAATTAGAACCAAACACAAAACTAAGACATCGGTAAGATCTCACAACGAAATGACAACATATAATATACTGAATATACATGAACAAAATAGAATAACAATATATAAGAGAACGCACTAGTGGAAGCAATTGACAAATAAATATCGGTACAGAATAGCAGGATATATCAACTCCCAAAGCACGGAGTTTTGAATAAATATCTGATATAATGTCTCGTTTATAAATAACAGGTCTGTCATGTACAATAAAATAAGACTTATATATCTCTCAAAACATCGATGCCATGCCACCAAAATGCTTCGGCTGTGCACTCTGCTAGTATATCCCCAAAAGCACCTGACTCCTGAACTACTCAATCGAGTACTTGAGAGTGGTCATGAAATAAGCAGACAAAGACAAAACGCGGGTCATACATTAAATCCGGTGTGAGGGGACCTATCTCAAGATACCGTAAATTAAAACTATATACAAATAAACAGGAACTACTAAATCACAGTTGGCCCTCTCCATAAACGTAGCTCGAGGGTAATCTGGATGGCCTATAAACAAATACAGTAAATCCATCTCAAAAGTAGGGGATCGTATCATAACGTGCTCTTCTCTTATAACAACAAGTTAGCACAATATCTTCCATTGAACTTTAGTATAGATATACCTTGATCAAAACATGATCCCAAAACAATGATCACCACCACTAAGATCGATAAGATATGCCCCTAACGTGTATGGTCACTACTGCTAAGAATGAATAGGCACGCCGCAATGCATATGGTCACTACTGCTAAGACCGAATAGGTATGCCGCAATGCATATGGTCACTACAACTAAGACCGAATAGGTACGCCACAACGCATATGGTCACTACTGCTAAGACCAATCATTCGTAAGATTATGAACGTAGGACCCAAAAACGTCCAAGTGATTACAACAAGATAAAGCTATTCACGGTCCCTTAAAAACCGTGTCGAGTGTGTCATGGTCATCAACAACACTCTAGGTACACTACAACAAGGTCGTTACCTTGGTAGGTTACATAAGTCCATACCCTTGGTGTGCCACAACAAGTCAACACCAAAAAAATCGTGTATTACTCTAAGGTCGAAATCTTAGAGTACCTTAGAGTATGGACACACTCCGTATGTAACGTATTGAATCACCACGCACGGCTCCAGTCGCCATGGCTTAAAAACCCACCGGGAAACTCTAACGAATCCCTATACTAATCCAAATCGCATTCTAAATGGAACACATGATCTAAATATCATAAAACTCCTCTGGTATACCCTTTCGGTCTACCTCAAAATCTACAGTTTTGGAATACGTGCCGGGTAGGTCCCACGTGGGCCCCAAAATCAAATTACTCTAAAACCCATCAAAGCTTCATAGTTTTTAACCCTTGAAAAATGATGAAAAGTGGTTTAAACTGTGCCTCAATCCGAGTTCATATGCGAAAGATATCACATTTTGAAATTTCGATTGATCGATTAACAAAAATTCAAACAACGGGTGTTCAGACGTCTGAAAGTTATTCAAACGTCTAAATTTTTAAAGCTAAACATCTAAATAGTGCTTTAGACGTTTGGAACCCTCTGAAAATACACTAATTCTTCTGTCACGGAACCATGAACTCTCATTCAGAAAGATTTATATCATACAGCAGTGAGCCCAGTATAAACATAGGCGACCGGGTTCTTATTTTTTTTCGTTTAAGGGGGTTCTAAAGAATCTTCTGTTGCGTGATATCAGATATCACATAGAGGGAGACAGCTATGGTGCCCACCTGCACTGGTCTACGTTTGACTATTGTTCCCTAGCTGACATTCCTCTATTTGCTCCCAAGAAATTATCCAAACATCTGGCAACCAAAGTCAGACGTCTGGATGCCTGTCATGGCCATGAATAATCTTCAAACATCCATAAATTTCAATTCATAGCTCCAAATGACTTGCCCTTTCTTCCATTGCGACCATGGTGAAATTATCTATCTAGAGACCTCAAACCAAGAATTTACATAATTTTAATTTTCTTCTTGTCTTGTGCGTAGCTCATACGTGTGTCGATACACTCATTCTTGCATGCCTATGCACACATATTTACGCAAACACACATTAACTTCACAATTCACATTTCTGACTTCACCGAAGCGATTACTCGACTTGATGTATTCTCATGCAACTTAGTGCACACGATAATTGCTATGGTTATGTGAAATGCCCACAACGGACTTGTAATCAATTATACTTCTATATAATCAAACAATTGCAAATCTAGGAACTACAATATTATCTTTGTTCTAATTGTCGCTTAGCTCCAAATGCACATATACATATACCCGCTCGTGCACATATACATACACATACATTCGAATAAGTAATTCAATTATTACTTAAATCAAACTTACTTTTATTTACTAAATAGTTTCAATAAAAGTGAAACATCACCTAATATCATTTTACAAAATCTCATACTATTTCACAAAATATCATACTTGCTCATAAATCACTTTATAAAATACAATACTAGCTTGTAAATTGATTTAGCCCTTAAAAATACTTATTTCTCCTTATTGAAAATCAAGTATTCACCATTTTACTATTTTATAAAATTTCATATCTATTTTATAAAATATATTCTTCATTTATAAAATCATGAAACCATTTTATAAATACTAATTAAGCTTCATTAGTCTTTAATCACTTTAATAATATGTGTAGAGTTCACAAAGCACTTGAATTAGCTTACTAACATTTCACAAATCAATTCAAATGGATTAATTAATATTTTCTAATGACGTGCACATCATTACACTACTTAATTAATCCTAAATCAAACGATAACATTACAACAAATCATCCAATTAGCCCAAATCAAATCTAAGGCTTACTAATTATTTTCAAAACATAGTATTAGGATCTTAAACAATTAATTAGCTAAGGGAAACATGTTTATAACATGAATACAAGTTTAAACTCTTACATAAAAAAATCATTCCATAATAGTTCATAATTATAAACGAACGAATTAATGAAGTAAAATACACAAATTTAATAGTAGAATCATCCTACTCACCTTTTCTTCTCCAAACCAAGCTCAAAATCACTGAAACCCATCATTTTTCTCTCTTCAAATTTGATATCTCCACCAATACTCTGATTCAAGCCAATTGCTTCACGGGTTTTGTAGAGAAATGAAAGAGCAGAATTTTGGCAATTTTTATTTGATTTTAGAAAATTTATTTAATAGGTTTAGGGTACGGAGATTAAGGGGTAATTAGAGAAGCCATTAGAAGAGAGGAAGAAGAGTGAACGTGGAAATGAAAGGGAGAATGAAAGTATGAAGGGGTTAGCTTCATATAGGCTAAGGAAATGGACTTAGCCCAAATTCATCTCTTTTCCCAAAATCATTATTCATCTCCAAAGATTATCGACTCCAAACATGGTCAAGTTTATACTCATTTTACTCGCATCGAAAAAGCAAACACAACTACCAATGTATCGAGTCCTAATTTGCTCGTTTGTAAAAATAGAGTATAAAATGCATTCCGTCGCTTAATGATTAAATATTTAAATTAATCGTTTAAATATTCGATCGGTAAAATTAGGGGTTGCTACACCCTACGAGTTGCTCAGGGCAAGATTGCCTCCTACTTAGAAAAACTTAAGCTAGAGAAAATCAAAAGTAAGAGGGCCGAGGCTTTGCTTTAACATGCCTGGGATGTCTTAGAGTTATTTTACCCTACGCTTGACCAGAATTTCCTATACAACAAAGTGGACTTTGACGCGATCGTCGAACAACCTACCAACCACTGGGAGTGAGCATGTTATGATCCCCATAGGACCTTTCCCACTAGCACAACTCCACCATTACTTAATGCTCTTTATACATCACATTGTTGAAATCTTAGGATAGGGGATGGTTTTGCATAACATCACGATACTTGGCGTTGTTTTTGGAGTTGTTCATATGTTCACTGAATTAATATTTTTCTACAAAGTTTATGGACTTGCTTATTTTATCGTTATTTAATTCTATTTTGTGTGAGCTTGTTTAATTTTTAGCCCGCTTGCTTTAAACATGATTTGGAGGTGGCCGATCTCAGAGAGCTGCTTGATTCTGCCCTAGCCAGAGTTATGGAGCTGGAAGGCTTACTGAAAGATGCTGGAAGCATATATGAGATCATTTATGCGAATGAAATGAAGGCTTTGAGATGCAAGGTTGAAGAGTTGGATGGGGAAGTTGCTAGGCGAACTAGCGTGGAAGATTCCCCTTCTCAACACCAATGGTAAGCACTTCCTCTAAACAAGATACTGCTCCCGTTCTCCTTCTTGGGGCCAGTCCAGGTGCAGTCCTTAAGTGGAAGAATGACTTAAAAAATTATTATGAATGTAAGCTCAATGAATTGGAATACCATTGTAAGAAAGCACTGGGTACACCAGGTACTCGGGTTTCACCCTTCTGTTTTACTAAGGATAAGCTCTACGATCCCTTTTCTAGGAATACTAAAAAAACCAAGTGAGCACCTTTTAGGTGAGATTGAAAGAACTAGGAAGGTGGCTATACAATGGGTGAATTCCCTAGAAAATAAGATATTAAACTCGGAATGCGAAGCCCGCTTGAATTCCATTATCGTTTCCTAAGGTGGGATGGATAGGGCTTCCTTGATAGAGCAACTCCATGATGAAAAAGTAAAGAAGGTAACGACAGAAATTGGTAGGAGGCAAGCAATTGATGTTTTTGCATGCTTTCTACCTAGTATTGACCTATCTTTCTTATACAATCATGCGGATTATGAATTCGACCCATAATTCACTGACCACTGGGATGGCGCCAATTATGACCCATGTACGGCTTACAGCAGTATCGTTTATGGCCGTACTGCTCCTGTTTGCTCATTAGTCATTATTACCAAACTGGATGATTCACCTTCTATTCTTCCCATGGCGGGTCGTTCTTCTTTATGTTCGAAGCCATACTGCCGCAGATCATCTCATCGTAGAATAATCGTAACGAGCACTTCTTTTGAGCCGGAATCAGATTCTTAACATAGTTTGTATTTTTTATGAAGTGTAACTCTATGAATTTAGTATAGTTCGTGTTAGGGTTTTACCTCTTTTTTGCTTGTAAAGCAAGTGTAGGCGTGTTGAATCACATACAAAACCTTTGGCCAATATGAATAAAACAAAGTTAACTTGAGTAAGTTTTTAGCTTCCGATGTTTACTTGACAAGCTTTAACTTCTGGAATTGCACCTAATTATGAGTTGCGGTACACTTCATGCATCATCTTTCCTTGCCATTTCTTGCTCATGCTTCCTGAATTTGACTTGTGGATCGCATGTTTTGTTGCATGTCTGGTATGACCTACCTCCTTGTTTGGGTGCAATGTCCCGTGCCGTCTTGACCACATGCTTGGTATGACATGCCCCTTTGTTTGGGATGCAGTATCATACATACGCTTGGCCGCATAATTATTTAGCATCACCGTTCTCATTTCTAAGATTGTCGTTGTCGCTTGCATATTGCATTGCAACTGTAGAACAACAGCGGCGAGCTATGAAAAGCGGTTTGTTCATGCGCTTGGCATGGTCTTCCCTGCTATTTGGAGGAGGATTGAAAATTTTAAGTATGAAGTTAGGTCGTGTGTTTACAACCTTCGCGTGCACTTGATTTTTTATACTGGTTCTGGCTATCTAGAATCCACATATCCAGTGTGCTATATTAGCAGTACTAAAATAAAGAAGTTTTTATGCTGGTTCGGCTATCCAATATCCCTCGACCAGTTAGGCCGAGAAGCCGAGCTGCACTATGCGCAGCTCCGTTTTGATAACTAATTCCAGCGGCCTAATACCCCTACACCCAGTGTAGTAACTTGGCTGAAAAGACGGAATCATTAATGCAATTCCAAGTATTTAAGTCCAGTTTCACCGTTGTCATCATTGAGATTGCCGTTCTTACCTACTAACCTCGCGCTTTGCTAGATCAGCGGCTATTGGCGGTGAACTGTTGATGTGCACGGGGAGGTCATTTAACCATGCCAAAAAGGAACATAGAGATTTTTATACTGGTTTGAGCCGTCTAATATCCCTACATATGGTTTAATACATTAATACTTTTTTTTATAATGCTCATTTACATAAGTAGTGCAGATCGCTCAGGATGAGGTCTGAGACTTCCTACGTAGTATTAAACGCTTGTCTTTTGCAGTTATAGTCAATGCTTGGACTTTAGCTCCTCCACTAAACTTTGAATTCATCATGCTTTTGATCTCGGCTATCTGCTCCATATGAATTCTCCTTCGGGTTAGGGAGAGAAGCACCAATGATCCCAGTGCTGACAGTTGGATTTGGTTCCAAAAGGGGGCGGAAGCTAACCTTTCAAATCAATGTGCATCTCAATCACTTTAGCTTGTTGTTCAGCCCAGATGGGTATGTGTGTTAAAGGGCATAGCAGTTAAATAACCCTGTTTTCAAGAAAAATATGCACACATCCTTATCTACCTGACCATATTTAGAGGGTCTTTTTCGAATCCTCTTAACATCGTAAGGAGACTTCCTAGATTCTAGCTTTGGACCTTTTTCCATCATCAGAATCATTGTCTGTAATACCACCTTTTGGCTAGGCAGTACAAAATGGATTTTTCCAAATAGATTTCATGATCATTAAGGTAGGAAGCCCGAAGAGATGATTATCAGGCTTGGAGATCGGTTATAAACAAGGCTATGGACGATGATAAAGCAGATTCGGATAGATTACACCCTGGAATTGGCTAAATATGTAATTGGCGCTTCCTATAGGCAAGGGATCAAAATGGATTAATATGGCTATGGATCGCTCGTATTGGCAGCGCAACTCAACAATGATCGCTCAATAACTCAGTGAATAATGCATTAACTTGGGAAATGACTTTGGAAACATGAAGTGAAGGAGTAGTAGGGCCCACATACTGGATCACTGGGCCCACCATGTGTGGAAGAGGGACCGACCCCTATCCCTCTTAAAGGAGAGCGATCGGCCTAATTTTTTTTGGGTCGGGTCATCTTGGCCTGGAGATTCTAGATCCGGATTTTAAGTGAGATATTTCGTCGGCATCTCTTATAAATACAGCATGCATAGGATTCATTGAAGGGGCTTTTTCGGCTAGCTATTCTTCTTCAATATTTCCTCATCCTGCATTAATATTCTAAGGCAAAAACAACTGTATCTGTAATCTTACAGTATAAAATAATAAGATTGTTGGAGTGATGTAGGCCAGAGTTTGCCGAACCATTGTAAAACTTGTGTTTGTTTACTTTTCTACAACTTATTCTGTGATCTGTGAACTTATTTACTCTATTTGGATTTGGATATTGGATTATTGGTGCTTTGACATACAATTTGGGTGTTGACCACTTTCTAGCATCAAAAGTTTTGTGCTTTCCCTGAGAATACTTGCACCCGCTGATTTGAAAAAGATTTGGAGTTTGGATTTGGAACGGTGGTTAGGCAATCTTCAAAGAGAGTGCTAGTAGTAAGGAGTCACCATGGAGGAAGTTAGGAGGCATCCTCCAGAGCTAGAGCTAATTAGACCTCCGCCTATATGACTAGGGAGGAGATGGAAACAATGGTGAACGCTACGTAGGAACGGGTGATGAAGTGGCAAGAGGAGATGATGCATAATTTCCTCAGGCGGGTTGGACATGCTGGAGCAATAGGAGCTGCTTGAGTGTAAAACCAAGGATTTGGAGCTAATGGCAATTTGGATCAGGGAGTTAGAGCAGCAGGAGCTGTGGGAAATCAAAACCGGGATCATGGAAATGGAGCAATTAGGCAGGAGAATGGAGTGGAGCATCCGGGGGCAGTCCACGGCCAACTATGAGGGATCGACGTTGATCCCTTAAGAGGGGTTGGCACCGATCCCCAACGTATCAAGGGCATGCCCCTGGGTTTGGTCGGTCAGGATGCTAGTGGGACTGCGGTTAAGCTTATGGTGTTTGGTGCGAATCGAAATTTGGATGCTCGTCCGAAGAAGTATGTTCTGTAGTACCCCCGTGAAGTCGGGGGAAATGCTGTTAATTTGGATTGGAGGCCACCTTTGGATGAGAATGAAAGGATGGTGGTGCTGGTATGGCAGATAATGAGAGACTGACTGCCCAACAGGAATCTGGAGGATGTAAGTCGAAGCCCGTTCACTCCGAATATCAGCATGCTAAAAACCCACCGATATTCAAACTACCTGCACTACAGGTGTATAACGGAAAGTAGGATCCTATAGTGCACTTGATGAGGTATATACAGCATATGGAAGTGCTGGGGGCATCGAAGTAGGACATGGCAAGGTGTTTTCTACTTTATTTAACGGAGTTAGCTGCTCTTTGGTTTAGGCAGCTGGAGAATGGTTCAGTCAAGATATGGAGCGAGTTAATAAATCAGTTCATGATGCAGTTTCAATTCCACATCACGAGACCAAAAAATGTTATGTTATTGACATCACCTAAACAAAGAATAGGAGAGTCTCTGAGGAATTTTCTGACCCGGTTTAGTGCTGCAGTTGCTTCGGTGGATCGGTCGGATCCATCGCTGGTTTTGATGGCGACGGCATCTGTAATCGCTAACGGCATGGATTTAAAGGTTGCATTGGAACGGGATCCACCAATGGATCTCAGGGAATTTTACCACGAGGCTGAGAGGTACTTGCGGCAGGTGGATGCATGAACTGATAAACTGGAAGTGAATGCTGTGAAAGGTGAAGGACCGTCTGGAGAAGGTCTGAGTAAGGATAAGGGTAAACGAAAAATGGACGATGGATATGATAGATCAAAAAGGAAAAGGAAAGAGCTGGAGCCAAAGTTATCCTCTTATTTGGAATTGATGGAAGGTTTGGAGCGGATTTATCTAGATACAAGGGGCAACTCCCTTATCGAAAACCGGCAATGAGAGATCCCACAGAGCAGGAGTGTAGATTTGAAAAATATTGCATGTTCCACGAATTGAATGGGAACACCACAGATGAATGCAGGCACTTAAAATATATAATCGAAAAATACATCAGGAACACAGTACGTGAGGACTCAGGCAGCGATGATGGAACAGGAGCAGCCATCAACCGCCGCAAATTGGGGTGGGCCTAACTCCAAGACACAACTTGTCATCTCCTCATTGGGATGGCAAGAGCGAAATAGTTATAATAAACTCAACAATAAAATAGCTAAGTTACTTTCACATGTACGAGACCGAGGGCGGACCCTAGGTGAAGCGACCCGAAAACCTGCACAATTCAAGCTGACAATAAACCACACATATCCAACCCAAATTGAATGGTAAGACGGATAGTTACGGGAAAGAAAGAAGAAAGAAGAGGAGAAAAAAAGAAGAAAGGAAAGAGAAACTAAAACAACACTAAATCTCACAATCGCAACAGAACAACATATAACATAATATCAATGAACTTTACAACAGAGAAACGGTTACATACATACATCCATCAGAGTACAACAAATCACTAACCATCAGCTTGGACAGTTATAATAACCTGTCCACACGAATGCTGATAATTTAAACAACAATACAGCGGAAAATAAACATATACGTGAATACAACCTTAATACCTCTATCTCGTCTATTGAAGCTCCAAAGCATCCAAATCTAAATCTATAAATATGCTTGGTCTAACCCAAGCGTTGAAAGGGAAGAACACTCGGATCAGTTTGGTAAACCAACGTGAGAAAACACATCTCAACTTAATTTTAAAGTTATAAAAACTTTTCTTTACCAAATAAAGGTATCTCGTAAGACCACGCCGCTTATAAACACGGACAGGTTTTTAGCTTATGATAACCAAACATTTCATATCAAATCCTATTATATTATACTAGTATCTAGTATACAAATAATATTGTCTAGTATACAAATAATATTGAAATAGCCCAAATTGTTACATTGGTTAAATTTGACAGCATAAAAGGTTTGCAAACAAAATGGCAGGCACGTATTGGATATTGGATTTTCATACAATGGTAGGTAAGGGACTACCTTCCGTCCAGTACATCTATAGGGGAATGTACCGAGGATACACAAACAATCCTCCGCATCTGGCAACACCGGTCTATCGCTATTTGGCACTCATACATGGCCTGGATAGAAACCGAATATGTCATTACCCTAGTCATTACCGACATATCCGAAACGTCTCATAGCATACATCACATACCCGAAATATAGAGGGTTATTGAGAAAGGTGATGATCATGCCCTAATGGTTGCGGACCACATAGCCTCGTGGCGTAGCTTGTTTAAGCCATTACCAGGTAATGAGGCTTAAGGTAACATTTACCATCCACATAGCACATATGAGGAATGCGGAATATGGATCTTAAGGCTAGGAAAAACAATAGAGGTGGGGTGAATAGTGTTTATAAGAAATTACTAAATCTTTTTGAGTTTATGTTAATTTGAACACAAATGTATGCAATATTCAGACACAGATATAATCACAGAGACAAACACAGATGCGGAAATAAAGTAAATGCAGTAAAGGAAAGAACACACCGGATTTTATACTGGTTCGGAGTTACCCTACATCCAGTCCCGCACAACTAAGTACGGATTTCCTTTCAAAAGCAATTCAACAATTACAACCCTCGGTTTCAAGGCTACGAGGTACACCCTCCAGAATCACAATCCTTTGGGTAGAGATACTTGATTTACGGGGCAACAAGTTCACCCAATTGATTTCCAAGGCTACAATCACACCTTTTCTCGCTTGATTGATTTCCAAGGCTACAATCACACCTTTTCTCGCTAGATAGATTACAAAGAAGCCTATAACTCTGAATAGCACTTGGATCTTGTTGAGATAGTGATAGAGAATCAAACCAGAGATGATCCAGTTAGATTCAATGTTGATTTCGGTAGAGTGATGATAGGATTTTGAATAAGAAAATATGGAAGAAGAAGAGAAGTGAAAAACCAAAAAATCTGATATAAAATTCGTTGAAACTAACCCCTATTTATAGAAGAACAACAGTCACGTCCATTCGTGAAAGGTTATGACGAATAGACACTTCTTTTGAAATTCAAATTTTTGGTCCTAACTGACACTATGTCGACATGGGGTACTAGGGCATGTCGACATCCCAAAGAAAATTTTGAAGATTTGATTTTCTTTGAAAATAACCTTTATCTTATATTAAAACTATTTTAAACTTTATAAATATACTTGACTATAGATAAAATACATAGATAAATATAGAGAATAATATATATATATATATATATATAATTTTACTATAATTTTATATTTAAATCTAAATATAAATATAGTTAAAATCAAACGAAGTTTAAAAACAGGAGTTTATTAAAAACAAAAACAAAGAATATTTAAGGCTAAAACATCTTTTTGAAAATCATTTGAAAAGATAATTTTTAAGGCTAAAACATCTTTTTTGAAAATCATTTGAAAAGATAATTTTTAAGGCTAAAACATTTTGGAAAGCAATTTTGAAAATCATTCTGAAGTAGTTTTGAAAATCATTTTGAAGTTGTTTTGCAAGCTTCTTCCTGCAGAATATCTCATCATGTTAGGACTCGAGAACTTGTACAAAACCAGGATGTTCGTTGGTTTGTAAGCCACTTGTCGTAGGTTTGTAAGCCACTTGTCGTAGGTTTGTAAGCTACTTGTCGTGGGTTTGTAAGCCACTAAAAAGGTAGAAATGGGTTCCATCCCAAAAGAAAAATGGAGTGAAGATTTCAGTGCTATTGTGAAGTTTTAACATAATTCTAGACTCAATATTTATCTTGAAATCTTGAACTCTAGATAATCTTGATACTCATGAGTCTTCAATCTTGATATCTTGAATCTCTATACTATACAGTCTTCATTCTTGGTACCTGCATGGTTAAATCCTGCATATACATATATATCTAAACTATAATGTTAGTATTTATATTTTATAATCCTATTCTAAGGTTGTTGTCATCAAAACCATCAACTCATGGACTAACAATCTCCCCCTTTTTGAAGATGACAACCTTTGTTTATAAAATATTACTTCTATCCTATTGACTCCCCCTAAATCTAATAACTCCCCCTTAATCTATGCCTAACTACCCTATTTTATATTTCTCCCCCTTTGTCATCAACAAAAACAAACTAACTCCAAACTATATAACTCCCCCTCATTCTTGTACTTAAGTACCTGCATTAATAAACTATATAATAGAGTATACTGAGAAATAACTATACTTATAGACATGATATTCAATCAACGATTATAAATATATCAATGTATATTTATACAATCATCAAACCACACCAAGTATTAATCAAATCAATCAAAAAAACCCACTTCAATCAAAGTAATCAATTCAAACAAAGTAATAAGGCAATCAAATTAAACATTATGAGGAATTCCACCCATCCTTCTTCTCCGAAAATAGGATCTGCTTTGATGGCATCCCAATTTTCATTGTCATTTGTGAGAGAGACAGGAGGATGTGCTTCGTTATCATCCTTGTGCAGGGAAGAAATCATCCATCGAATTGCCTTGAAATGCCTTTCTTGTTCCTTTATCATCTGCATTTGACTCAATTCTAAGTGTCGCTGGTTACGAAGAATAAACGAGAGAATATTCTTGAATGAATTAAGAGTTTCTTCAAGATTCTCGGATAAGTTATGAATTGGATTAGCCATTTGTGAGAAGAATGAGAGATAGAATAGATAAGAAATAATATTCAGTAATGAATTCTGGAAGAAATGGGTATATATAGGTGTAGAAATTCGTTTGAAATGAATGGACATATGGTAGTTATTCAAATTTCAAATTCAAAATGAAGTGTCATTTCTGACCAGTACATGTCGACATGGTCAAAGGGGGGATGTCGACATGGTCTAGTGAATTTTGATGACCTTATTGATTTTGTGAATAATTGTGTATATATATATATTTCTATAATATACTAACATTTATTCAAGAGATAAGATAAGCTAGATAACAGAAAGGAAATTCAATTTCATTGCATAGAAGAGTGATACAATGATTAATCTTAAACAACTACATAAACAATTAAATTAAAGCAAACTTAAACTAATTCGACATGATATGAAAATATAGAACTAGTTAGAGGATGATGAAGATGAAGATAATCCAAGTTTCTTGCTGACTTTTGAGAAAAACTTGTTCATCTTGGATGATATTTTGTCTAACTTCTTACTAACGGATCTTTTAAGAACCCGTTGATTCTCAACAATAACCTTTTGATTTTTGAGAAGGGTTTTGTTGGTAGGATTGGAGGGATATTCAATACTTTCTAGGGATGTTTCACCTTCTTCTTCTTCTTCTATTTCCATTTCATCCCTTTCTTCTTCTTCTCCCTCTTCTTCCATTTCTTCATGAACCAAACGCTCTTCCTTTTCGGCAAGAGTCTCATAAGGTTGAAAAACATATGGGATTTTCATGAGAGAAATGTTTGAGATATTAAAAACTTTTCTTGAAATAAATTCTTCTCCTTTGAAATTTACTCCAAAATAGTTGAAAATCTGAGTAAGGTAAATTCCATGATATAAAGTGTTTTTTCCATTTCAAAATTTTTAGGACGAAGTTCATCCAAAATAACTTGCGCCCAATTGATATCATAATTTCCGAAAATAGCAAAAAGTGCTTTGCACACTTTTGAAGTAGGATTGTTAAAATTTCCCGATCTTGGGGTCAAAATATGTTGTAAAAGAAGATTGATAATTCTTACTTTAGGATGAAAGTTTCGGTTTTTAAATTCAAAGTTTTCATCTCCTTCAAAAATATGATAAAATGTCTCACGATCATGTCCATCGATTTGAAAACTAGAAAGATCCATCCCCGTGCTTTTGCAATTGAGAATGGTACCCAAAAGATCACAATTTAAAACAATTCTAGTGCCTTTGACACTACTCCAAATTTCATTATCATTTCCTTCATAAAATTCTCGATTGAGATTTGCATAGAAAATTTTAACAAGATTTGGGTAACAAACAAAATCATTTTGAGAAGAATCAACAAGACTAAGAATTTGATTTTTTTTCAAAAAGAGTATCAATTTCATAAGAAGCGAAATCTTGAAAAATAGCAAACTTTCCGGGATGGACTTTTCCATAATTAGCATAATTGATGTATGGTTTTATTGCCTCCGGATTATTGAGGAGTTTCTCTTTCAAGTTTCTGGAAAGTCTCATGGTGGAGGGGTTGCTTGAAGAAGCCATTAAAGTAGAGAGTAGAGAGCTTGAAGTTTTGAAGAGAGAGTTTGAATTTGAAAATGAAAGTGAAAAGTTGTGATAAAAGATAGTGAATAAATAGATTTTTGAAAGACATGTTCTCTGGTCAAAAGATGCCTTTTCATAGTATTGAATGAAGTGAAAAGGTGGAGGGAAATTCAACCATTTGAATTCAAATTTCAAATTTCAAATTCTGGTACCTATGTCGACATCAGGGTGGGGACCATGTCGACATATGCCTATGAATTTCTATGATTTATTTTTCTTAAGAATTCTAATATATATATATACTTATTATTTTAATGTCTATATATATATATATATATATATATATCTGGAGTATTATTATAGTATATTCCAGAAAATATTATTATATTATTAAAATAATAAAAATAAAATAATAATAAAATAATTATAAAATTATAATAATAAAATAAAAATAAATTTAAAAATCAATCAACACACCAATTAAAAATCAATCAATCAAGCAATCAATCATCTAATTCTAAGCATGCAATATCAATCAATTGTATTGTAAATGTGTACCTTTTTCTGAATCTGTTTCCTTGAATTTGTTGAAGTCGTGAACTGCCGTGAAACACAAATTTGAGTTATCTGTCTTCTGATCATCATCGCTTGAAGACGAGTCTGAGTCATCTAGAGTAGCTGTAAATGCACGCTTCCGTTTCTTTACTGAATCATTGTTTGTAGTTGGATTCTGCCTTTCTGGATACGGACAGTCTCTTTTGATATGGCCTGGTTCATCACAGTTGAAGCATTTGACATTGTTTGGCACTACACTCTGATTTCCAGAATTCTTATAGTTGTTTCTCTTGAGATTATTCATCTTTCTATATTTCAGGAATTTCTGAAAATTCCTGGTTATAAATGTTTTCTCTTCATCATTATCACTGTTTGAGTCTGATCCGTCGGTTAATGCATTGAATGCCATTGATTTCTTTCCAAATGCTTTGCTTTATCTTCTCCTGATCATTTGAACTTCAAACGACATTAGATTTCCAATTAATTATTCTATCTTTAAAGTACTGATGTCATTTGCCTCTTCAATTGCAAGTGTCTTTTGATCCCGCTCTGGAGTGAGAGAATTTAAAAATTTTCTGACTTGATCTTCTTCCGAAAATTCCTTTCCCAAGGATATTAAAGAATGCACAATATCTTGAAATCGACTATACATATCTGAAATAGACTCATTAGTATTCATTTTAAATAACTGAAACTGATGTGTGAGCATGGAAATTTTGATCTGTTTAACTTTGCTTGTTCCTTCGTGAGTCACTTGCAAAGTTTTCTAGATTTCATATGCAGACTTACAAACTGACACTCAATTAAATTCATTTCTATCAAGTGAACAAAACAGAATATTCATTGCTTTAGAATTATTTTGTGCAACAGTCTTTTGCTCAGTGGTCCACTGTGCAAAATTAGTTGTGGGTTCAGAATATTCAGTTTGTGTGATATTCCAAGTATCTAATCCTATAGATTGTAAATATATTTTCATCCTGCATGCCCAATATGCATAGTTACTGCCATTAAAAAGTGGTGGTCTGGCAGTAGACTGACCTTCTACAAAAGAACTAGTGACAGGGATACTAGTGTTAATAACAGTACCTGTGTTGGTAGCCATTTTGAAAACTTTTCAAAATTCAGATTATGAAACTTTTGAAAACCTTGCTCTGATACCAAATGTGAGGAATGCAGAATATGGATCTTAAGGCTAGGAAAAACACTAGAGGGGGGTAAATAGTGTTTATAAGAAATTACTAAATCTTTTTGAGTTTATGTTAATTTGAACACAAATGTATGCAATATTCAGACACAGATATAATCACAGAGACAAACATAGATGCAGAAATAAAGTAAATGCAGTAAAGGAAAGAACACACCAGATTTTATACTAGTTCGAAGTTACCCTACATCCAGTCCCGCACAACTAAGTACGGATTTCCTTTCAAAAGCAATTCAACAATTACAACCCTCGGTTTCAAGGCTACGAGGTACACCCTCCAGAGTCACAATCCTCTGGGTAGAGATACTTGATTTCTGGGGTAACAAGTTCACCCAATTGATTTCCAAGGCTACAATCACACCTTTTCTCGCTTGATTGATTTCCAAGTCTACAATCACACCTTTTCTCGCTAGATAGATTACAAAGAAGCCTATAACTCTGAATAGCACTTGGATCTTGTTGAGATAGTGATAGAGAATCAAACCAGAGATGATCCAGTTAGATTCAATATTGATTTCGGCAGAGTGATGATAGGATTTTGAATAAGAAAATGTGGAAGAAGAAGAGAAGTGAAAAACCAGAAAATCTGATATAAAATTCGTTGAAACTAACCCCTATTTATAGAAGAACAACAGTCACGTCCATTCGTGAAAGGTTATGATGAATAGACACTTCTTTTGAAATTCAAATTTTTGGTCCTAACTGACACTATGTCGACATGGGGTACTAGGGCATGTCGACATCCCAAAGGAAATTTTGAAGATTTGATTTTCTTTGAAAATAACCTTTATCTTATATTAAAACTATTTTAAACTTTATAAATATACTTGACTATAGATAAAATACATAGATAAATATAGAGAATAATATATATATATAATTTTACTATAATTTTATATTTAAATCTAAATATAAATATAGTTTAAATCAAACGAAGTTTAAAAACACGAGTTTATTAAAAACAAAAACAAAGAATATTTAAGGCTAAAACATCTTTTTGAAAATCATTTGAAAAGATAATTTTTAAGGCTAAAACATCTTTTTTGAAAATCATTTGAAAAGATAATTTTTAATGCTAAAACATTTTGAAAAGCAATTTTGAAAATCATTCTGAAGTAGTTTTGAAAATCATTTTGAAGTAGTTTTGCAAGCTTCTTCCTGCAGAATATCTCATCATGTCAGGACTCGAGAACTTGTACAAAACCAGGATGTTCGTGGGTTTGTAAGCCACTTGTCGTAGGTTTGTAAGCTACTTGTCGTGGGTTTGTAAGCCACTAAAAAGGTAGAAATGGGTTCCACCCCAAAAGAAAAATGGAGTGAAGATTTCAGTGCTATTGTGAAGTCTTAACATAATTCTAGACTCAATACTTATCTTGAAATCTTGAACTCTTGATAATCTTGATACTCATGAGTCTTCAATCTTGATATCTTGAATCTCTATACTGTACAGTCTTCATTCTTGGTACCCGCATGGTTAAATCCTGCATATACATATATATATCTAAACTATAATGTTAGTATTTATATTTTATAATCTTATTCTAAGGTTGTTGTCATCAAAACCATCAACTCATGGACTAACAGCACATTCCACTTTGAATGCCACATTGCCAATCCCACAATCACACAGCTGATTTCTACAAACGTATAACTCCTGAACTCGTACGTCTTAGAAAATGATGTTAAGCTAAGAGAAGTGGCCTTCTTCACCACTAAATAGATGATACGTACATAGAGATCAATCAATGTAATTAGACATGCAACGTCAGACATTCGCCTATACACATTGCCCAAGAACAGGACAAACCGAAGGTACTCTCCTACCACATCCTGTCGGGAATTACCCCTAGGATTAGTAGCGAGAAGTCCTTGCATATTGAAGATTTTCACAATAAATCACAACTGTCCATATATATAATATGCATCGCAGGTCTAGTGGCAAGTAGCCCTGCATCATGAAGATCTTCATCTTCAAAATCATCATCGTAAACCTGCACTTTCAAACGCATACATTGGTCCAAAGTGGTTCTCGGATAAATCCAACCCCGGTCTCTTCGGACAAACAACGATAAAGAGGCCCTTAACGTCATACGAAAACCAAGCCTCGTAGACTTATCACGTTTCCAACTCTCAACTTGCTATCCTTCGGCCAAGAAGGAAGCCTGGCAGATTGGAGTACCATAGACACTCCGCACTACTCGAATCAACATTCTTAATCATAACGATAATCAAGCCTACTCAGTCGGCTTCGTGCTAAGTGCATGACTAATCAGTTCCCACATCAATTCAAGGAACCAAAAGTGGCCAAATTTGATAGTTGGTTATTTAACTATCAAAGCGACAGACAATATCTTGCACATAAGCAGTCATTAGGCCCATTTAATTAATCCTTTATTAATTAAATCAATTTCCAAATATTTAGTTCGAAATATCTTTTAAAAAGATATATCCTCAAAACCGCTTTAAATCTTTCGATATTGAAAAACATTTCCATATACTTATATCAATGGTATAAGTATATTTAATAACACTACCATTATAGAGACACGCCAAATAGATTTCTATAACCGTACAACTTCCGAGTACATACGCCTCAGAACGGGTGTTAAGTATAAAAAGCAATACTCCTATACCACCAAGCCTTTAGTATGATCATAAGAATCAATTCGTGTATTTCACAATGGAAGGTCGAACATAATTTATTAGGTCAAAACGAATGTTGCATAAAACATCATTACGACAACCTAAAAATACTAGTATAGGGATTTGATTAATTATATATATATATATATATATGAATCCTATATACTCTAAAAAACATTTCCTTTCAGAAATCATTTACAATAACAACAGTGTTTAGTCCATGCCTTCCATACTACCCTAAAAACGTCTATTACAATAATAAATATTGAAATCCATGTTTTCGATACATATCACATTTTAAATCATTTTTCAAACTATTATATTGCATTTGGAATTATTACTTTCCAAAACATTACTTTTAAAAAATAAATTTACTTTTAAAACCATTAACTCCATTAAAATATTACTTTCAAAACTTTACTTTTAAAGATTATCACTTTAAAAACCATTAACTTCATCAAAAATATTCCTTTCGATCATTACTTTAAAAGATTATTTAACTCTTAAAAACTTGAATGTATTTACTTTATATAAAAATCCATATTTAAATCTCAACATAAATCGTTTCCATATTTATAAAACTATGTTTATAAATCTCCTTTCTATTTTATAAAACTTCAATTTTATAAATTCTCTTTATTTATAAAATTCTACTTATAAATCATTCTTTTTATAAAAACTCATTTTACTATCAAAATCCACATATAAATCCATTTCTTATAATCTAATTTATTTATAAAATCCATTTATAAATCCATTTACCAAATAAATTTCAAATCAATTTACAAAATATTTACAAATTCCGATTATAAATCTATTTCATTATTTATAAAATATCACTTTTATAAATCCTTTATATAAACTATTCAAAAATATATATATTTTAAAACATATTTCATAAAACTATACTTTTATAACATCAAAAATCATACTTTTTATTTGTTAAAAATATACTCATTCTTTTTAATAATTTAAAAATTATTAAAACCTATATACCTCCAAAATCACTTTGAAAATCATTTCAATTCAAAATCACTATTTTATAGTATTTCAAATACAAAAAATATGTCCCACTGCTACTATAGCACTAAAAAAGGAAAAATAATCCATGTCGTCAAATATGGCATCGAACACATCATATATCAAGATATATGAAAAGTAAAATCAACATTGTGAGGAATCCTGTTGGATCCCTCCAACCTGTCCCCCTGCATCACATACAGTATATAATCAAATAATATAAGCCAACCGCTTCGAGGTAGGATCGTATACAAGGGGTCATCCGCTCACACACGAGAACGTAATAGGGTATCATCCGCTCCAATAGGTGGGAATATATCCAAATCAACTAATAAATATTGTAAATCATCCAAACAAGCAACAAGCAACAAGCAACATAAATAAAATTATTTACACTTATATGAAATATAACTGCGCCAGAGAGGTGAGTTAACTCACTGAAATTTTAGAAATCGCCAATGCGCTCCGGTTTGAATTAAAATTGAACGGACATTCTTTTTAACCTAAAATTTGTACTAGCTCCGAATCCATCCAATCCAACTGCATATCGTAGTACTCACTGATACGATCGCAACACAACTTGTCGCGTTCAATATAGACCTAGTACAAAAAAGTTATGAATTAATGAACGTACGAATTAATTAAATTATCATTAACTTACATTAATTAAATTTTAAATCCTTAATCGCCTTTCTCCTTCTCCCTCTCATACGCGATTTCCTGGTGCGAATACTTTTTTTATTAAACGTCGATCACGATTAACCTAACGCCCCTGCCGCCTGCTTGCGCGTATCGCCTGCTGTCGCCGCCACGCGTGACCATGCCGTCCCCGCAGTTACAGAAACCGATCCCAAAAATGAACACACAGTCCACAAACACACCGCCCTAGCTCTCGCCGCACACCTACTTTCGAAGATCAGTTGGTATGGATGAACTCGTGGAGTCGAGCTCTCTAACTTTCATGTTGAACGTTTCGGCTAATTTTTCTCGGATGAGTCGGAGAAATTATGGTCGTTGGAAGGAGCTATTGTTTTAATGGCGGCTGCTGACTTTAGGGTTAGGGTTTTGCAAATGAAGAAAGTTAATGTCCTTTTATAGAAAATTTTGAAGGCACTATTCACACTTTAAAATTTCGGACTCCAATCGAGGCATGCCGCTTACCGTTCTATATGTTATACCCTCATTCCGAACACAATGTAATATATATCGGACCCAATTCCAACGTATATAGAAGTTAGCTTTTCAAATTATATTAATTTAAATTTCTTAAATTAATCTCTATGCATTTTGAGCTCGCACGACCAAATAATACGTCTGATTGCCACGAAATTCGATGGCATATAATATTTCACTATTATAGATTCAATGAAACTGATTTCGTCGAAATCAGAAACAGTGCCCTAGGGGGCTATTTTTACACTTTAATTAAGACGAATAATTTCCAAAATCAGTTTAAATCACTTTTAAGTCCAATTTAAAAGTTTACCATTTCCTTATTCAAATAGAATTTAAATCAACCTTCGAAATCATTTTCATTCACATTAAATTCAAGATTCAATTATTTAAACAATTATAAATATTCAAATTTAACAGTTTAATTATCAAATAAATTTCTCTATTTGAAATTCAAGTTATTTAACTTTTAAAATTAACTATTCAATATTTAAAATCAATTAAATATTTCAAATTCAAATGACTGAAATTCTAGGTCGTTACACTAGGCATGCTCTGAGATGATGACAAACCATCATGCCCGGAGAAATGATATTTGGTTTTCTTTGTTTTCTGGATTTATGGCTGTATGAACTTAAATTCAATAATTTAGTTTAAATATGCATTAATGCGATGAATAAAACAGGTCACGATCATCCCGACTGGAGAGACGGAGCGATAACCACCAGGTCGAATCCCTTCACTGAAGAGCGATAGGATGGATTCGTACATCATGGATTAAGCCCGATTGGAGAGTCGAGGTCGGAGAAAGGAAGTCAATATGGAATTGATTGCTTTATGTCCTTGGCTGGAGAGTCAGCGACTGGAGTGCAAGAAGTGAGTCGCTTTGCCGGAGTGTGATGGGAATGACTCACTTATCATTGTTCCACTTTTCATCGAAGAGCGAATGGATGGGATCCGGTAAGAGCCTAGAGAGGCTACGATCGGCCTAGGAAGGCTAATTCATCGCTTACACTGAACCAGAGTGCAGAAAGTAACGTCGCTTCATCGGAGAGCGACAGGATCGGCTTACTTGTCATTGTTCCCCTTTTACCAGGTGACAAGATGGGGTGTAGTAAGAGCCCGAAGAGGCTATGATCGGTCCAGGATGATCATGACATCGCTATATGTCCCAATAGGGCTAGAAAGCAGGGGGTGAGTTGCTTCACCAAGAAGTGACACGATCGGCTTACTCATTGTTAAGTTTGGATTGAGCTTAGCAAGAGTCTGGAGAGATCATCGATCGGTCCGGAGAGACCATGAACTCGGATGACGATCCAGAGAGATCGCGGACTGGCTTACTGACTTCCAGGATTTCAGAGGGTTATGGATTTGGATAATAATCGAGAGAGGTCGCGAACTGGGATATTGACTCGGAGAGGTCACAGACTTGGATATCGGCCCAAAGAGACCACGAGTTTGGCTAACGATCCGGAGAGATCGAGGACTTGGGATGATGATACGGAGAGATCATGGCTTGGACTTGGTGAATGATCCGACGAGGTCGTGGATTTGGTTAACGTCATTGTATGGATGAGTGTTCAGCTAAGGATTTGGAATGGATTCGAAATTGGCCATCGACTTGGAACAGTCGTGGATTTCATTAACGGAATCCTGGGCGGACACGAGACAACTCACGGCGATTGGGCATGGCAATGGAATGGATTCTGGATTGGATACTTCAGATATCGATGGATTTTGGACTTTGGACTTATGGCAATTCAAAACACGCCTTCCTACCACAAGGCATGTTTTAGGGGGCAAATGTTATACTGCCTTTTAGCCAGGCAGTATACCAATGAATTTGACCAAATAGATTTCGTGATCATTAAGGCAGAAAGCCTGAAGAGATGATTATTAGGCTTGGAGATCTGTTATAAACAAGGCTATGGATGATGGTTGAGTGGATTCGGACGAATGGGACCTGGGAATTGGCTTAGTATGGAATTGGCACTTCTCCTAGGCAAGGTATCGGATCAGATTAATATGGCTATGGATCGCTCGGATTGGCAGTGCAACTCAATGATGATCGCTTAATAACTCAATGAACGACGCATCAACTTGGGAAACGACTTTGGAAACATGAAGTGGAGGAGTAGAGGGACCCGCATAAGTGATTGTTGGGCCCTACCCTGTGTGGAAGAGGGATCGAGCTGAATTTTTTTGGATCGGGTCGTTTTGGCCTGGAGATTCTTGATCTGGATTTTGAGTAAGATATTTCATCAGCTTCTTCTATAAATACAATAGACATGGAATTCATTGAGGGTGCTTTTTCCGCTGGCTATTCTTTAATACTCTTACATCTTCCTCCATTAATATTCTAAGGAAAAAACAACCGTACCTGTAATCTTACAGTATAAAATAATAAGATTATTGGAGTTGACGTAAGCTAGAGTTTGCAGAATCGCTATAAAACTTGCGTTCATTTACTTTTTCTACAGCTTATTCTGTGAACTGATTTACTCTGTTTGGATTTGGATATTGGATTATTGGTGCTTTCATATAGAATTTGGGTGTTGACCACTTTCTAGCATCAAAATTGTCCAAATCAACAAATACCCACGTGCTTTCGTCCAACTTGTAGTCATTGGTTAATTGGGGGGTGGGTAAAAATCAACTGGTAGTAGCTGTTCAACTTGATTCTGTGCAACACCAATTATTGAGTCTTTCTATCAAGTAGTTTGTGGTTGGCCTCACCGTTCTCATTTCTGAGAGTGTCGTTATTGCTTACCTACTGCAAAACCAGCGTGATTGGTGAGTAAAAGCGGTGGGCTGTGGATGATGGAGGTTTTGTTGACCGGAGAGCGGTGGTTTGGGTCACCGTTCCATTTATCCTCTTTGCCCGTTGGCCTGCTTGGTTAGAGTGGATCCATAAGGGCTTTGAGTGACCATTTTTGAACGATGGGAATGAATGAGTCAACAAGCTTCATAGTTGGTAGGGGAAATGTATGTAGAGTTTGCCGGATGATGGGAAATGAAGGTTAGGAAAATTCGATGGAGATCGGAAAAGAGAATGGAGGTTCAGGCCATCCTTCTAGTGCCAAAAATATTAGTGAAAATTTTCAACTTCATAACACTCAACCTAATCGTGAAACAATTTAGGCAATGATTACACCTACGAATTTGAATCAACAGACTTGACTTGCATTATGCCTGCCTTTAGGAATTGACTATGTCGTTGAATGCTTACACAATCATGTTGTTGCACCCCAACTACTTGTTATAATGTCAAACTCATTTCGTAAAGAAATAACGATTTACAATCTAATGCAACATTGACAATAGTAAAGCATGAAAAGTAAAGGACATGGAATTTTTTTACATGGTTTGGATTTTTGCAAATCCTACGTCGACGGGTTAAATCCGTCATATATACTTCTTCTTCTTAATACGAGTTTTTTTCTACGGCTTTTTGGCCTTTAGCCTATTTTTCTTAGAAAAGTATAAAATGAACAAAGAAAGATCCCTCACCAGTCCTCAAGTCTCTTTCGTTTGTAGTGTAGAAGATGGGTGCCTGTTGTCACAATTGCCTTTTATCCGCTATTTCAATCTCCACCTTTGGATTCTGCCACTTATCATCCATTTACACTGTTTGTCTGACGTGCCTGGATTGTTGACACGTGTTTGGTGGAAAATTTGAGTTTTGGTGGGAAAACCCGAAATTAGAGCAGGATAATTTAATTTAAGTGGGTTATGCATTCCTGATCCGATGAGGTCGATGGTTTGTACGACATCTTAAAGGGCAAAGGAAGTTACCTTCTGGCTTTAGGGTGCAGCCGTCATATTCAAAGTGAGGCTGCAGTAATTGGTGCATGATAGTTGCCTAATATTCTGGTGCTCTCATCTTGGCTATTTATCTTATTTGCATTTGTTTGTTTAACATCGTATTGGAGTGAGAATGTACTGCTCTGCACTGGCTTGGGCGCTGGCTTGTTCTGCTTGCGGATGTGACCTGAGCCGGCAGTGATTAAGGTTTGACCCCGTGGCTAAAGTGCATGGGTCCTTGATAAAGGAGGAGGGGTTGGTATCTCTGTTGTCTACCTGTGAGTGTGGATCTGCGTTGCAGTACTGTTTGAGTGGCCATGTGCTCAGCTCTATGGAATGCTCCTTGACTTCTTATAGTACTGCTTAGGTTTCCCTCAACATGTGCAGTGCGGATCCATTCTCAAAGTTGCTAGCAAAGTATGAGTTTTGTTGACATCGTAGTTTGGTTACCCATGCTTTTTGGCTTGTGTGCGCAATGTGTCATCGCTCATGCACAGCCTTGTTTGATTAGGATGCATTGTATTATCGAAGCAGCAGATTGCATGGCTGCGTGGTATCTATGTTCTGCTTTGGCTTTTTGCATTGCAATTGCCTCCTGCTCCCTGTAACTATGTTAGATATTGAGGAATACGACATAATATTGAAACTTAAGAGATGGGCATAGATTTAATATCTTTGCGACTCATCTTTTGAGCGTAACATTTCATCCCCTTTCTGCTTATTTTGGCTGCGGTTCCTTTGGTTAAGATTAATGGTAGTGGCCGAAGGCCAGTTTGTTTCACAGTATCATTTGGACCGCTTTAATTCCAGATTTTCTCACCTTCAATTTAATTACAGAGGCAGTTTTCTTGGTTATGTACCTTATTATTTCTCTTTATGATATTGCGAGAAATGTAGGCGTAACAACATACTACATCCTAATTAGATATATAAAAAAATCACTTTTTAATAATCAAGTACATCATTTATTATATTGTTTAAGATCACAAAAGGTGAATTACTATGTCTTATCAATATATATACAAACAGGAGGAATCTCACTCACTGAAACTCTAGAATGAAGAAGAACTCAACGTTGTCTCCACTGTCCTTTGCCTTCTATGCATATAAAAACCATAAATTCATCGATATTACTTTACCAAATCTTAGTAATCATTTCCACGAACGTTTTGATGGGTAGATTATCAAAGTTCGTTAAGAAACGAGGGAGTGATACGCCAATCTGAAGTTTGATAGAGAAGGATGAAAACGATGAACAAGATTTCAACTTTTTTTTTACTGTCCATGTATGATGTGACTCGGATTTTACATTTTCTACCACAAAAATGTATAAGATAATAGTACTCTTTGTATCCTTCGATTTGCCACTGGTTTCGTAAAAATCCATTTAGAAACAGAGAAGTTATGAATATTCAAAGTTTGATGGAGAAGTGGGAAGAAGAAGAAATGAAACAGCTAAAAAATAAGATTTTTATTTTGAATTTGCTTACGATTTGTTGGAGATTAGTGATGAGGTATTTAGATTAAAATAGGTTTTGGAAAATATGGTTTGTACTTATATTTATAGGTTGTAAATAACACATATTTAACCTAAAATCTCATCATTATATTACGAAAATGCCATTGAGTTTGAATTTTTCTAATTTCTAGTCCATTTAACCAAATTCAGCAAGTTACGTATGTTTTTTTACTGTAAATAACATTCCGGAGGATAGGCCCTAAAGTCTAATTCTAACTTCTGTAAAAATTTACTATTTTTCCCTTTATGTGAAATTACGATTTTAGCCTTTTTAATTTAATTGTTTAACTACATAAAATTATAGAGTGTTACATTCTCCCCCTTAAAAGAATTTGTCTTCAAAATTTCTAGAGATGAAAAATTCAATTCACTTTTTTTAGCATTCAAACATACAAAACAAATATAGCTTCATCCATTTAGCATACATTATACAACACATCAAGGACCACTAGCTCAAGTGGTAAGTGGTATGACACTCTAGGTTGAGGTCTGAGAGATTATGGGTTTGAACCCCCAAGACATCAAAATGAGTTCTTTGCTTGAATACTGTACCACTTTTATTATAAAAAAACATCTATTATACAACACAAGCAAAAACACAACCAAGAGTATATAACACATATTATAGATAAAATAGGATGATATGATATAAGAAGAGTGCAAATGCAACTAAATCGGACTCTTATTTGAATGCACATGCAACCAATATGTATGTAAACATGATAGTGCATGCATATATATATATATATATGTGTGTGTGTGTATGTGTATATAAATATATATATATATATGTATGTGTGTGTATGCACATCCATACATCCATATGCAACATCCATACCAAAGTGCAAGTAAACAACCACGTCCATTTACATAATAATAATCGCATATATAAAGAAACAATTAATGACATATATAAAATTATCAAGCGTAAAATTAAAACATCTAATATGGGTATCTATCCAAGGTTGGAGTGTATACACATACAAGTCAACGTGGTATAAAAAAAATTGGTATAACTCAAACAGAGCTACCATAGTAACCAAAATACATCATAAGGATGTACATACAACCAATCCTAGCATCCATACATCCATGCCTATGTCAACTAGCTAGACAAAGCAACCATGCAAACAAACAACGACCTAATGAGCGAACTAACCTACTAACTAACTAAAAGAGGAACTTTTTGGAAGAGGGCTTGTGATGTAAAACTCGGATTCTCTCCTTGAGCACCATCATACTCTTATCCTAACCTTTTCCTCACTGTACTTGGGCCAACTTCATTTCCTCATTTTTATGATGCATCACGTCAAGTCTTGAGATATGAGTTCACCTACAAAGTATTATAGACTCCATCTCTACATTCTCCTTATAAGTTTACTAGTCTCTATCATAACTACTAAATCGTCAATGTACATTCGTAGATGGGATAAATGGAAAACGTGTGAACATCCGCCAACTTTTCAAGAAGCCACTAAAACTTGTTGACTTCCCTACTCTCTATGATACGGAAAAACTCAACACCTTATGGCGCTAGCTTTCCCATATAACATCTCAATAGCAAAACTTACACCACGCCACTCATGGTAAACTCTTTATGCATACTTATCCTATGTGTATCCATTCCTTTGCGCTCCACTTCAACTTATATTGAGATGTCTCTAAACTTATACTAACTTGGCATGACTTTAATTTATATATACTTCACTACTAGAATATATTCAATGTCAAATACTTTGCAACATACCGCCACTTGCTTCACCTTTAATCCATAAGCACGACAACATAATAATGGACGGTGTCTCCTCTCTAAGTGGACTAATAGCTAGGTTTCTAAGGCAAACCTTATGCTTCATCATCATTTAATTTGTAGTTCTATATGAAGTATTTAAATTAATTGAAATGTTTTCCATAAAAGGTAAGAAATATTAGTGTTTGAGATTTTTGAAAAAAAATAGTTGAAGTTTGTTTAATGTTTCAGAAAATGATAAATCCTTAGTTTGGGTTTCAAAAATGGGAAAGTTTATTAAGGAATAATTTTCCACAAATATTTTTAAAGGTTTAAGTTTTCTTGGTGTTAGGACATTATATTCTGATGTGTATTTTTCTTTTGATGAAGAAACTTAATAATAATAATAATAATAATAAGCAACCCACATCATTTTGAACATATTTTATTTTATAAATATTTATGTCACACTTTGAAACAAATTAAAATATTACATTTTATTTACATTTTTATGAACATTCTTATTTGTAAAAATAAAATTTAAAAAGATACATTTTACACGCTTATTTCTCTAAGTTAAGCCAAACCACTTTAGGTAGAATTTAAATCAAAATAAAAGATTTAAAAAACTTCATTGTGGAATTTTTCTATTTTAATATGTATCTATTTTCGAATGGATATTTATGTTTTGTGATATAAACTCTTGAAAATGTGCATTAATAAATGGTTCAAAATTTTGGATATATTTCCAAATTCTTTATGAATACAATTAGGAGACGAAATGAATTTAGTTTTTATTATATATGATGTATTAGATAAAAGGTTTTGGAAATTGGTGAATTGTAAAATAAGTTAATATGTATATACGTACATATACATACACACACACATAGATATATATATATAGACACACACATATATACATACATATACATACATATATATATGATAAAGTGGTTATAACTTAAATGAAAAAATGTTGTAAAAATGAAGCATCAAAATTTCAAAAAATAACCGAAGTTATTTCTAATCAAATTATGTTTTGAGAAATTTATTTTAGTTGTTTTATAAGGAGACTTGCGAATAGATATGAAATGATAAATTAAAATTAAATTTGGGTTATAAATTTTTATGGATAATTTAATATGAAACGTCTAAAGTAAAAAAAATTTAAAAAAATTTATGTAAAACTTATAGAATTTATTTTGAGAAATTTTTTTGTGATGATCAAAACTAAAAGTAAGTTGAAGTTAACAGAGAATTGTATGATTTTCAAATCTTACTAGTTTTGTGAAGAATAAGGTTTGAGATCAATGATTTTGATTTAAAAATTGAGTTGATAAGTACCAACAGTTGAATATAAGAGGTATCGTAATTTAATAGAATTTATATAGCTTTAAGTATACGTTTATAACGGGTGTGAATTATTGGAGCTAGCCAATTACTTAAATTAATTAAGAATGATGCAGTCATTAGTTAAAGTTGGAATGCAAGGTCAACAATGTTGCACAACTGAAGTCTTTCCTCCAAAAGGGCCTACCAGCGGTTGTTTATACATTGAACTAATGTGAGACATCTCTAACTATAGGACCCGTGGGAATATACATTCGCATAGAGCTTTTCAATGGAAATTTGATTGGAGCTAGAAAAGAAAAACACAGCCTATAAAGTTTGAATTTACTATGGTAAACTAGTTAGGATAGTCAATATACCATGCTAAGGATTACTAGAAATGAATGTTATGGATTTTTAATTTTGGGATTTGTACTAAAAATTAATAAGGGTATTATTTATCAGTTTTGGAAAAAATATGAAACAATAAGTAAAAAACTATTTTGAATCGAGAATTTACTATTATTTATTAAGGTAAAATTTAAATAAATAATAATATGATTTTTGGAAGATGGTCTAAATTTTGAGAAAATAATAATATGACTGTTTTATGGTGTTTCTGAAAATAATAATTATTAGTTATGTAATAAAAATAAGAAGTATTTTGGGAATAATAATAAGAAGAAAGGGATATTTCCCATGAATATTTTAGGTTAAATTATTACTATTTTTGGCATAAATAACACCGAAAAGGATTTTGGGATTTAATGCTGAAAGTTATTATTTTTGAATTAGATAATAATAAAGTGATTATGAAAAAATGATTCAAATAAATATTGTTTTTTTGATCTAAAGTGATAATAATACTATTGTTTATTTTTTGGATTAAGTAATACTATTTTGAGATGATAGAAAATTTATTATTATAATAAACAATACTGAGATGATTTATGCTTAAATGAAAATAACAAGCTTAATATTATTTTTTTGAATTATTGAGACATATGTGATTAAATGTCGTTCGATTATCGTATAAGTTGATGTTAAGTACTAGGATACACTCATATAGGACGTTAGGAAGCATGAGAGCGCAGTTGAGTGAAAAATTCCTAAATGGTTTAATAATAGAAGATTGGTTGTATGTGACAGTCGCTGATAGAGGATGACTACACTTGTCTATGTAGATTGTTTTTTTAGCATGATGATGTACATAAGGGTACCCTAGCTATATGTTAGTATTATTCTATATTGTATATTATTTTTGAAATATCTGTACATAAGGGTACCCTAGCTATCTGTACATAAGGGCACCCTAACTACATAAGGTGGAGTTAATATTATTTTTGAAATATCAAGTATTGTTCGATTCTGAGACATAAAATAAATGCCTTGACTTGAAATGTAATAAGGCACGAGGGCGATTTTTTAGATGGCTGGATCTGGCAATATGGAAGAAGATCGACGAAGAGGTGAGATCGATTCTTTTTATTCATCATTAAGATTGAATGAAGTATCTTATTAAGTCAATTTTGCAAAATAGTCACCTTTTAGGCATAACATATTTTCAACGCTCGATGCATGGGAAAAATAAGTAAATAATGCACAACCTAGTTTATGAGTTCATTATAGTAAATATTGTGTTCACTGAAAATAAGTCTTCATCCACGGGGTTCCACCTCACTACATACGAAACAACATACATAATACTGCACACAAATAATGGTCATAATTACTTCCCTAGAAACTCACAAAGTTTTGCTCAAGGCCGGGATATCAACAAATAGGTTAGAACAGGATGGACACCAGGATTGGGGATCGTTTGGAAATAAGGCTATGATCGATATTGTCAAAGTTCGACCGAGCTCCAATCAAGACGGGATCGCTTGGGAATGATGAACAAGGCTAGGAGAGGCTACGTTTAGAATTTCAAGTCAATCGGAGTCCGTGTGCTCAAGATATGATCGCTGCAAATCATGCAAAAATCTCGTTCGTATCCATCAAACGATCGTCATTCCGTATCCACCGCTCTACTTCGTATCCATCCAAAAGCAGGCCTCCTTCGTATCCATTGAATATGTTGCTTCGTATCCATCGAAGGGAACTACTGTTCGTATCCATCAAACGTGTTGCTTCGTATCGATCAATATGCGCTACAGTTCGTATCCATCGAATTATTTCGTATCCATAAACAAACTATGTTTCGTATCGATCTCCATATGGCCATCTTTCATATCGGTTGGTTAAAATAATCGATACGAAGAACAAAGTTCAAGGTGATCGATACAAAGCACCTTCAAGCCATCGATACGAATTAGCACCTAATGGATCGATATGAATGGAACCCTACCTATGGATACGAAGCAGTGGATAAAAAGAGAGCGATACGAAGTATAACAAGGAAGCGATACGAAGGAGTTCACAAAAATAGATGACTCGGTCGTACGGCATAAAATGTGGATCCCACCTAAACAATCGTGCCACGTCATCGATACAAAAAGCATGGATACGAAGAGAAAGAATTTGGGGCTAACGATTGATTCAAACGCTACACAACACAAACTTGCATCGATCATAACTGGCAATCCACAAGTCCAAATGCTACCAAATTTTCACAGGAGCTTGCATACAAACTAAAGAATGTTCATGATCGATCTCGACTCGATCGGGCAAGATCTTGATCGATACAAAATTCATTCGTATCGATCACGGATCGAGTCAAAATCGCATGGGATCGATCGTGTGGGCCCGTGCACGTGCCAGAAGAGGTCTCCCGAGATCTGAGCGAGATATTTGCAGCCTACGCCTATAAATAGCATCCCAAAGTCTACAGAAAAGGGACTTTTGATTCTTCTACGTCCAGACTCTGCAGGAACCATCATTGTACTCGAAATTTGTTGTTGTAATCAGTTGTAACTCGTTGTAGTTAGCAAGCAAACATCAATAAAATCATCAACTTCAAAGTGGATGTAGGACGGATTGCCGAACCACTATAAACTCTATGTTCTTTACTGCTTTCCTTTTAATTTTCTGAGTGTTCTTCATTTTTAATTCTCTACATACTTGTTATCTGTAATCTGCGACTGTGAACTGGTGCTTTCATCGACAATTGGGTGTTTGTGACCAATTTTGGCGCAAACATTTTGGTGCTTTCACTGAGAACGCTAACACTCAGGAATTTTACAACCAAGACTTCGGATCTGGAAATCTATGGCAAGACAATCAACAAGAAGACAAAGAGCTGGAAGGAGTCAGCATGAAGGGAGCCAGGAGGCTTCCTCTGGAGAAAATCACACCTCAATCTTCATCACCCGGGACGAGATAGAGATGATGATGGAAGCAATGCAAGAAGGAATGCTGAAAAGACAAGAGGAGATGATGCAGAACCTAATCCAACAAGCTGGACAAGCCAGAATGCAAAATCAAGGGAACGTTGCTGCAGGAGATGCGGGAGATAGAGATCAGGAGCGTGGAACAACTAGAGTTCAGAATGGAGAAGGATCGTCAGGAGCAGCACCAAAACTTGGGGGCACACATCCGGAGGACGTTGATCCAACCTCAGGCAGGATACCAGGTGGAGCTGTTCAACATGGCTTTGGTAGAGGAATGGATGCCCGTCCAGGAGACCAGATTTCAGGATTCCCTCGTGAACTCGGGGGGCAGGTCGGAAGCAACAGACAAGGACTATAGCTTCACGACAGTGACAGACTGGCGGAGATGGCCAGACGAGTCATGAGAGGCGGACTAGTGAATAGAGATCTGGAAGATGTGAATAGGAGTCCCTTTGCTCCTACGATTAGGCAAGCCAGGAATCCACCAGAATTCAAGTTACCAACACTGGAGATGTATGACGGGAGAACAGATCCCGTTGTTCACTTGACAAGGTACATGAGGCATATGAAAGTACTGGGAGCATCAGAGGAGGTCATGGCGCGATGCTTCCCTTTGTATCTGACGGATATAGCGGCGTTATGGTTCAGACAGCTGGAGAGTGGCTCAATTGGCACATGGACGGAGTTGATTGAAAGGTTTATAAGACAGTTTCGGGTCCACATAGCCAGACCCAAGAACGTGATGACTTTAACATCAATGAAACAATGGAAAGGAGAATCACTTAAGGATTTCTTGACCAGATTCAATGCGACAGTGGCTTCGGTGGATCGACCTGATCCGTCGATGGTTTTGATGGCAGCGGTTTCAGGAATTGCAAAACAATTCGAATTTCAAGATATCATTTGAATGGGACCCACCGAGGGATCTCGGGGAGTTCTATCATGAGGTAGAAAGGTTTTTGAGACAAGAAGATGCGCAGGCTGAGAGAGAAGGCAAAGAGGCTAAAGTTTATGTGGTAAGGGGTGGAGGTCCACCCAGGGAGGACCCAGACAAAGATGATAAAGGAAAAAGGAAAATGAATGGCAACGGTAGCACTTCAAAAAGGCCATCGAGGGAGTCAAAGTTTTCTTTTTACATGGATTTAACTGAAACTCGGGAAAGGATTTACTTGGATACTCGAGGGCACCTCCAGTATCGAAGGCCGGCAAGAAGGGAACCTTCTGATTACGAGCAGGCATCGGGAAGGCATTGCCTATTCCATAAGCTGGATGGGCACAACACGAACGACTGCAGGCATTTGAAGGATATCGTTGAGGAGCATGTAAGGAATGGTCATCTACAACAATATGTGAGGAATCGAGCTGTGGCTGTGGAACAGGAGCGGCCACCGCCCACCTCGAACGAAGACGGCACTGGATCTAGGCATGGTCGGCTTGTTATCAGCTAAATGGATTTATGGCTTTTAATAAGTAATGGAGCTCGAAGTAATGCGACTAAGTCACTTACATATGTATGGCATATGCTCTGAGGCGATGATAAACCGTGTTGTTCGAGCCTATGAAATCCTGTTTTTGCTTTTTTTTTCCTGAAAATTTTGGTTTTTTCCTTGGATGTACAGACATTTATGTGGTTTTCTCTGGCTGTAAAAACTCTTATTTCGAATAATTGAATTTGGATCAATGTAATAAGTAATACTGGTCTCGCGATTACGGTCTCGATCGGAGAGATGAGGCAATAATCGCAAATTACGAGTCCCTACGCCGGAGAGCGATGGAATGGACTCGAACACAATATACAAAGTCCTTGGCTGGAGAGCCGAGGCCGGAGAATATACAAAGTCCTTGGCCGGAGAGCCGAGGCCGGAGAACAAATAAAAGTCCTTGGCCGTAGAGCCAAGGCCGGAGAATATACAAAGTCCTTGGTCGGAGAACATAAAAGCCCTTGACCGGAGAGTTGGGGTCAATAGGATAACGTGACTGGGTGAGGTCTATGGATTTGAAGGTAAACCTAGAAAAGTTATGGATTTGGCTACTGGCCATTGGATATGGATAGGGCAGTTTGATAACAGGTTAGATTATGGATCGGATGGTATGGCTATGAATTGAATACGAACTTTGGATATCGGCTTCGGAGCTATTCAAAACACGCCTTCTTACCACAAGGCATGCTTTGGGGGGAAAATGTTATCCCGCTTTTTGGTCAAGGCCGGGATATCAACAAATAGGTTAGAACATGATGGAAACCAGGATTGGGGATCGTTTGGAAATAAGGCTATGATCGATATCATCAAAGTTCGAACAAGCTCCAATCAAGACGGGATCGCTTGGGAATGATGAACAAGGGTAGGAGAGGCTACGTTTCGAATTTCAAGTCAATCGGGGTCCGTGTGCTCAAGATATGATCGATGAAAATCATGCAAAAATCCTGTTCGTATCCATCAAACGATCGTCATTTCATATCCACCGCTCTACTTCGTATCCATCTAAAAGCAGGCCTCCTTCGTATCCATTGAATATGTTGCTTCGTATCCATCGAAGGGAACTACTGTTCGTATCCATCAAACGTGTTGCTTCGTATCGATCAATATGCGCTACAGTTCGTATCCATCGAATTATTTCGTATCCATAAACAAACTATGTTTCGTATCGATCTCCATCTGGCCATCTTTCATATCGATTGGCTAAAACAATCGATACGAAGAACAACGTTCAAGGTGATCGATACGAAGCACCTTCAAGCCATCGATACGAATTAGCACCTAATGGATCGATACGAATGGAACCCTACCTATGGATACGAAGCAGTGGATAAAAAGAGAGCGATACGAAGTATAACAAGGAAGCGATACGAAGGAGTTCACAAAAATAGATGACTCGGTCGTACGGCATAAAATGTGGATCCCACCTAAACAATCGTGCCACATCATCGATACGAAAAGCATGGATACGAAGAGAAAGAATTTGGGGCTAACGATCGATTCGAACGCTACACAACACAAACTTGCATCGATCATAACTGGCAATCCACAAGTCCAAATGCTACCAAATTTTCACAGGAGCGTGCGTACAACCTAAAGAATGTTCATGATCGATCTCGACTCGATCGGGCAAGATCTTGATCGATACGAAATTCATTCGTATCGATCATGGATCGAGTCAAAATCGCATGGGATCGATCGTGTGGGCCCGTGCACGTGCTAAAAGAGGTCTCCCGAGATTTGAGCAAGATATTTGCAGCCTACGCCTATAAATAGCATCCCAAAGTCTACAGAAAAGGGACTTTTGATTCTTCTACGTCCAGACTCTGCAGGAACCATCATTGTACTCGAAATTTGCTATTGTAATCAATTGTAACTCGTTGCAGTCAGCAAGCAAACATCAATAAAATCATCAACTACAAAGTGGATGTAGGCCGGATTGTCGATCCACTATAAACTCTGTGTTCTTTACTGATTTCCTTTTAATTTTCTGAGTGTTCTTCATTTTTAATTCTCTACATACTTGTTATCTGTAATCTGCGACTGTGAACTGGTGCTTTCATCGACAATTGGGTGTTTGTGACCAATTTTGGCGCAAACAGATACTATTTCATTCATATCCAATTAACGTTAATTTTGCTTAAATGTTAAGTATCAGTTAATTAACGTTAATTAATTATATTTTTTTCTTTAAGTACATATATAATTATTTCTGATCTAAAATCCTCAAAGGTTAATAACTTTTTTGTTTGAACTCTGATCGTAAAACTTTATATATGAAATTGATCAGAAAATAGTCTCGAACACAACAGTGCAAGTTTCATAGCCAAATTCTTATGTTTATGAAAACTCCGTTTTTGGCTTTAATAATTATTAATTAATTTCTTTTAAATTAATTATCGTTCAATTTATGGGATGTTACCATCAACGTCAGAGGGGAGACTCGCATGGATGATGGGACTGTGGCTACGTGCGAGGGTAGTAGCATCGACAGTGGATGATGATGTTTGGGGCTATCAAGGGAAGCTAAGGGGAAAATGAAATTTTAAGCTTGGAAATTAAGGTGAGTATTGTTATACTTGTATCAAGGTTTTAGAATATCTAATACATGATTAATTTTGGTGGTTTGATGTGATGAATTTGATTTTTATTGGATGATATTGATTGAAATAGTGTCGTATATCTTGGTTGAGTTATGTTGTGTGTAATATTGGTTGAATTTGGTGATTGAGTTAGTCGGACACAATACTAGAAATTGATCGGAAAGGGTTTAAATGAATTAAAAGGTAAAGATTTGAAAGAAATAAACTATTTTGGAAACAATTAGTGAATTTTAGAATGATTTATATATATTAGTGATAGAAATTTTTTAAGTGTAATATTCTTGAGAATTGTGTGAATAGAGATTATTTAGACAGTAATGATTTTCCAGATATGATTAAATATGTTAATTATGAATATTATATTTTTATTTCTTTATTTGTGATTATAGAAATATTTGAAAGATTTTTATAAAAGGAGAAACTAAAATTATATTTTAAAGTAATGAGAGTATTCTATTTGGATTTAATAAATTGAAATTTTGAAGAATAATATTTTGATGCAATAATAAATTGAATGCGTCTTATTTATTGTATTGGAATTTTAGGAAATAATAATTTGAAATTATAATAAGATAAATATGAATTTATTTTGTTGTATGGAAATTGTAATTGATAAAATTTATAACATACTTTGTCAAGAATAATTTTGAAAGTTATATATATATATATATAGCAGTTCATTATTTAAGTAAAATAGGAAATTGTTTTAAAAGCCTTTGGAAATGTAAATCAAGGAATTTGAATTAAATTATTACGGAAAGTGTAATTTTCAGGATTTGGTTATACAAATATACATATTTATAAATCGATAGATTTAATATTAAATGTTTGGAAAATCTCATATAAAATAATATTTTATTTTGATGAAATATTTTTCAATAAAGGTTTTGAATGCGATTTGGAGTGTGAACAAGGGTTTTAAATATATTGATTTTGAAATTTTATATTATGGCATTGGGAAATATTTAAATGGAAAACCTTTATTGCGAAAACGAGATTATATAAATCTATTTTTTAAATTAAAACATGAATTCTACAACTTCTTTGGTATTATTATTTTTGAATTATTATAGAAGAATTTCCATCTGACTAAATAAGTGGTTTGCAAACATTTATTTTCTGAACTGTAAAAGATTTTCGGGAAAAGAATGGGAATTATAATTCAATCCTCTTTAAATTTAATATTGATATTTGAAATTGTATTGAAGATTTTAGAAAAGTGTATTTTATAAAAAAAAACCCTTCCGAATTAACAAATAGTGTATTGAGTTCTTTATTTGATTCATTTTCTCTATGGTAATGATATTGAATAAATGGAATAATAATACCAATTGGTATGGGACTAACGGTAATATATCTACGATTATACTTTGGACTTGTTGCATCGAATATTATTATATGGGGTGAGCGTAGTGTACAAACATTAAGTAAATGATCGAGTAGCACCTAGCAGTATAGGACATCAGAGTTGACATTTGTGCGATTACTCCTTGTAAGTAGATAACACTCATATAGGGATAATGGTGGTAATACTTTGGTATTGCAAATGTGTGAATATGAGGTGATGCTTACTATGGTGAGAAATACTGTGTGCCTATGACAGTGTGCTAATATATATATGGTTGTATGCCCATATAGATGTACAGGCATGCCAATCACTTTGTGTGCTCCTAATATATGTGAAGGAGTAAACCAGATTAGGCTAGTATCCATCCTAGTGGTCTGATTATGGGATCGTGCCCTAGATCTGTAACATAATCATTATTATATAGTTGTGTGTTATCACTGTGTAACAATCCATCTTTTTGATCCTCAGAAGTTGACACTAATACATCCACGGTATTCGCTTGTCGAGCATCCAAGTGCCGAAAAGACATATTATTGGAGTGAAAGAAAAGAAAAGATAGAGCAAAATATCTCAATGTGATGAGTTATCTATAATATACCAAAGATCTTTATAAAAAAGAAAACTTTTATATACATACACCAATTAGAGCAAAACTAATTATATCATTAGCCTGGACAATTATAATAACTTGTCCTTATAATTGCTGATAAATACAATAAGAACAAAACATCAGAAGATAAAATATGTGAATACACCTTGGAGGATCAAGCACGTCTCTTGAAGCTCCAAAGTGTCTAGCTAAATCCAAAAAATATGCTTGGGATGACCCTCGCATTATAAGAAAAATAACGCCCGAGTCAGGCCGGCAAAACTAGCGTGAGAAACACAATCAGCTGGATTACTTACTGTGATAAAAACCCTTTAGAAATAAAGGTATCCCGTAAGACCACGTCGCACATAAACATGGACGGATTTTTACCTTACGATACCCAAATCATTTTTATAGAAAATTTTGTGATATTATAATAATGTCTAGGATAAAATAAATATTAATCATAGCCGAAATAGTCACATTAATTAAATTTCAACATAATAGGCGTACAACTAAATCCTTAGGGGCACGTATTGGAGATTGTATTTCCATCAATGACAATGCTACTAGGGTACCGCCTGTCATAGTACACCTCTAGAAAATGTACGAAGGGCCACACATGGACCCTTTGCCAACACAGAGCCGGCTGCCCCTTTAACATGGCATACTGGATTACATCATTCCCTGAGTACCAAGGCTCCAAAAACAATATGCACCAACCCTAGGCCGCTATTCGCGTGTATACCAAATCTATAAATATCGAGTCTAGATCGTGGAATGACTACTCCTAATGGAGCGAACCACAAAGCTCTACTACATATCCCCTGCTTTAGTCTTTACCAGGTTGTGGGGCTTGTGAGGTCACGATTACCTTTTTCCTATCTTAGTAAATCCCACTTGGAATGTTAACATTGCCTTCCCTACACCATGCAATGTCAACATTCGTCCCTACAAGTTGTTCAAGATAAGAACAAACCGAAGGCACTACTTTTACTACATCCATTTTGGAATCACCCTCAGGATCAGTAGCATGTAGCTCTTGCACTTCAAAGAATACCATCTTTGATTCCATCATCTTCAACATGTCGTCAATTCGAATGCTTGAGTTGGGTCGAAGTGGTTTTTAGATAATCCATAACTATCGGATCACGGTCTCTTTGAACCAACATTCGATAGCTTTTGGTAAACAGAATTCCGGTTCATTTGGAAATATACATACAATACACAAGAGCGGAGATCACCTCCTAACCGTTTAAGAAAAAATATTTCTTTATCATTTTGTACTAGGAGAACAAAACAAAATTTATACGCATATTACCACATCATCGGAGATGGCTATACCACATAATCTTGTGTTTCTCCTAGATATTTCCAGAGTTATATTTTGGTCAAGATTTGATAGTTGGTTATTTAACTATCAAACAAACAAACATTTAACTATCAAACAAACAAACAATCAACGGATTAAATTCCAAGTGGGATCCACTAAGCCTCTATAAATTAATCTTTCATTAATTAAATCTTTTTTAATTATTTGATTCAAAATATCTTCACAAAAGAGTATATTCACAACCCATTTTACTTTCAGTACTTAGAAAATGTATCCATATACTTATCTCACCGGTACAAGTATATGAACAAAAGCTTGAGGAAGATTTCCCCTTTTCCATATTTATATTTAAATTGGCCAAAGCAAACGTCACTCAAAATATTTCTTATTATAAACCAACCACCCATCCTTCGGTGTTAATTATGAAAAGAAAGTTTTCCATACCACCATAATTAAGAAAGATTAATTATCAAAATCAAATCTCGGTCCTTTTATAAAATTCCCCTTTCATGAGCCCATTTCATATTTATAAATCCTTTTATAAATATCCAAATTAATTTATAAAACTCCTTTTATAAACATCTAAAATGATTTATAAAAATCCCTTCATATTTATAAAACTCTTTTCTATTTATTAAACTTTATTATAAATCTTCCTCTATAAACTCCTTTATAAAAATTCTTTATAAAATCCTGCATAAAACCTTTTAACCCATGTTTATAAATCTTATAAAATTAACACCCATCTTCGTTATTATCAAAATATCACTTATAAATCCATTTTTATTTATTAGTAACCACTTACCAATCTCCCTTTTATTTATACCATTTATAAGTCTCTCTTGCAACATATCTCTTGTAAAACTCCTTTGCAAATTATCATTTATAAATCTCCTTTACACAATATCATTTATAAACCTCCTTTAGATAATTCCCTTTTATTAAATAAAATCCCTTTTATAAACACTTTACCATTCATAAACTTCCTTTATTAAATAAATTAATTACCTTTAACATCATAAGTAAAATAATAAATTAACTTTAAAACAAAATAGGCAATTGACTTTAAAACATTATTAATAAAATAAGTAATTAACTTAACCCCTCATTTATTAAATCAATTAATTAACTTAAACCATAATTAAATTAATTGGTTAACTTTAACCAACATTAATAATAAAATTAAATAACTTCAAATAACATTAATAATAAAATTAAATAATTTTAAACAACATTAATAGTATAATTAAATAACATTAAAACAACATTAATAATATAATTAAATAACTTGGTTTAAAACATTATTAACAAAACAATTAATTAACTTAAACATTATTTATCAAATAAATTAAAATCATTTATAATTTAATAAACACTTAACTTCAAATTGTTATGAAATTGAAGTTAATTCAAATCCATAACCTTTCAAATTCGGAAAGAGGCTTAACGACCATAATGGTACTTAAACAAGCTGTCATTTATTATAAATTCACATTCCAAGTCATATCGCAGGTATTTACATAAGCAGACATATATGTAAATAAATCAATTAGCAATCACTAGCTAATCCATCACTTATCAAATATTAATTAATCCACATATTAATTAACCGGCATATGAATAAATGTCCAAATAAATATAATAGTAGAACGAGGATTTATCCTGCTAACAGATGTCACCAATAACCTATTCAATTAATTATAGCAGAATTGAGATTTATTCTACTAAACAATTGTACAAAATACTCTAAGTAAATTAATTTAACAGAATGGTGTTTTATTTGGATCAATATATATCACCAATAAAGTGTAATTTATCTAACCACGTTATTATTTTTAATAACGTAATTATATTCAATCTTTACTATTATATCACATTTTTATACTTCTTTAAAACTATCAACTTACTATACCAACGTGTTGTACTCATTGACACGAGTCTAATGCAAAACTGTGGGTTAAACATATTTAAAACGAATAGGCTATCACACTTTAAACACCACAACCATTGTTTAGAAATTAAAACAGTTATATAAAAAAAATTCTTACTCATATACACAGCCCAAAGCCCAAACCCAACTCCACCCGCTTGCTATAGCGCCATCTCCCCTTCCATTTCCCAATTCAATTCCAAGTTTCATATGAACGTATCTGTGCATGTGCACAGTCAACCCTGACCACTGTTCGCCCAACCAACCTTACCCACCAATCCGCATTGCCGCTCTCATCACTTCGCTCTCCACCGCCTTGACTACGGTGCTGCATAACAAAATCCGATGTTCCACCAAATTTGATTAAGCACCTACAAGCATGAAGTGGTCTCATTCAAATTGAGACCCTCACCACCTCCGACACCTTTGGACCAAGCCTCCACCATCAATGAAACTGCCACACCAAGGTACACCTCTAAGCCCAACGTCGATGAACTCAACGTCCTTGGTCAGTGCCAGCAACCCCAAACCTGGACATTTGCCAAAACCCTAACCCGAGCTCGACAGGACACCTCCGACAACCGTGCTCCAAGCGACCTTCACCACATCACCACCTCGACCCAAGGCTGCTTCAGCTTCACTCGCTCGCCCCAAAATCATACATGTCGTCGAAATTCCATTTTTGACCCACATCAGTTCATCTCCACACCATTTCTAATTTTGACCCCCTAAAGTCAAGCGACTAGGTTTAAAAATAACCATTTGTAGATACAAACATGCATGCGAAGCCCATTCGTTGATTCGAGCTCGACGAAAAACCGATAATGCTTGATCTCTTACTGTTATCAAGCAAACTCTCACACCATACTCAAAAAAATGCCCCCGACTAATTTTAGAAAAAATTAGAGTCCAAACTCAACAACTTCATGAACTTGGGCTAATTTTAGGCGGAGAGAGAGATAATGATTATTGAATATGAAATGGAGATGGATATTTGAAAAAAAAACAAAGAACAGTATAGGTTGTTTTTCTCCTTACATTAACTTATCTTGTCCATTTCCAAGCAAGCTTACCTAAAAATAAGATTTTTGCTAAACCTATTATTTAAACGTGAAAATCACACAAAAATCACAACCAAGCTAACACATAAACTTACACCATGTTCATTTTAACAAAAAATATTAAACAAGTTTTGAATAACTCACCTTCCACAAATCCAAGCTTAACCTTATAAAACTCTCTTGAGTGAAGTACGAACTTATATTTTAAGTTAAAAAAGGTGGGATTTTTCAAAATAAACAAAAGTAGAGAAGGTGGAAAAAAGTAGTTATGAAGATAAATTGAAAATGAAGGATGAAATGAAAAGGAAATAAATGTTTAGTTTTATAAATGCAAAACTAATGACCATAATGCCCTTACTCCTAATTTTCAACACTCACATCATTCCAAAAAGTCATCCATAAGAAAATATATTGGTTTTTAGGGTAATCCTTGTACCTTTGTTAATTTACACACTTAAGGAATCTATTCCTTTCAAATCCATCATTTCTTATTTGAAATTTAAATATACTTTTAGTTTTTTTAAAATCCTTATTATTGTTCATTTATACATTTTAAAAATAAAATGTTAAAAAACATATAAGTGTTGTTTTTAGTTTATACCAGGGTATTACAAGTTCTAATAACTTGTCTTCGATGAAAAGTTGAAAATCCAAAAAGCGTGTTTCAGTCACATTTCCAGTTTTCCATCGAACTTCCTATTTATGTAAACATAATTCAAAAATGAATTTTCTATCATTAGTTATAAATTTTAAAAAGAGAGTTATTTCATTATTAATACCCTTGATTGAGTATTTAAAAAACAATCACAAACCAACGATAAATTACCAAGTCATTACATTCTCCCCTTCCCTTAAAAAGAATTTCGTCCTCGATATTCCAAGGACGGAAAAATATAATTAAATTTAGGGCTGACCATAAAATAATCATTTTATAAAGACATCCCTTTATTTATAAAATATTTCAAAAACTTACTTCACTCCATTTAACCGTATAATCCTCTTCTATATCATTAGAGTTTATACAAAACATCAATTCTAATTTAGTTTCCAAAATTTTATATTTTAAAACCCTTTTTTGAAATCATACTATATATTTTAATCCAAAGAAATAATAAATATGTGTATATATATATGTATATATAGCCTGAGTAACCCCAAAACGATACCTAGGTAATACCAAACAGTATCATATATTCCCTTATCCAGAAGGGTAATACATAAGAGGAGTGCTTACATCTGAACACATCTCTTTCCCATTTTTAGTTATTTTTGAGCTACTCGAATTAGTTAAAGTAAAAATACATCTTCTTTTTTAAAATTTCCTTTTTGAAGCAATACGATATATATTTCCACACAAATAGTTTTACAAATATCAATTACCAACTCGCTTAGGGTTAGTTCGGATTCGAACTAGTTTCGATCGTACAATGATAAAGAGAATAATTTACTGAGTGCACTACAACATTCACTAATGAGCTTATCCCATTAGGCCAAGGTTCTCGCTTAACCTTCAGCTTTGATGAACTAGTTCGATCGTACAATGATAAAGAGAATAATTTACTCATTCTCGGGTGTTTCTAACCCTATCCCTAATGAGCTTACCCCACTAGGCCAAGGTTCTCGCTTAACCTTCAGCTTTAATACCAAATGTGACGCTTTCCTTTTTCAGAGGTGATTACAATGGGTAACCTCAGATTGGGTTTAATGGGACAGCCTCTCGACCCGTGAACCAACCCGTAAAGGGACATGTAGGGGTAAGATACAAAGCTTTGTCACATCATACACAATGCGAGAACCCCCTATCATACGTGAACTTCACCAACCAGGTTTAATAGTTGTCTGTTTAACTACCAAATAAACAAACAATCAACAGATTAAATTACATGTGGGATCTACTAAGCCTCTATAAATTAATCTTTCATTAATTAATCATTCAATTATTTGATTCAAAATATCTTCACAATAGAGTATATTCTCAACCCATTTTACTTTCAATACTTAGAAAATATATCCATATACTTATCTCAATGGTATAAGTATGTTAACAAAAGCATGAAGAAGATTTCCCCTTTTCCAAATTTATATTTAAACGAGCTAAGACAACATCACTAAAAACATTTCTTATTATTAACCAAACCCTCTATCCTTCGATGTTAAGTATGACAAGATTGTTTTCCATACCACCATAATTAAGAAGGATTAATTATCAAAATTGAATCTCATTCCGTTTATAAAATTCCCCTTTTATAGGCTCATTTCATATTTACAAATCCTTTTATAAATCTCCAATTAATTTATCAAACTCCTTTTATAAATATCTGAAATGATTTATAAAAATACCTTCCCATTTATAAAAACTCTTTTATAAATCTTCCTTTATAAAATCCTACATAAAAATCCTTTAACCTATTTTTATGAATCTTATAACATTAACACCCATCTTCGTTATTATCAAAATATCACTTGTAAATCCATTTTTATTTATAAGTAACCATTTATCAATCTCTCTTTTATTTATAAAGTACTATTTTTAAGTCTCTCTTGCAACATATGTCTCGTAAAACTCCTTTACAAATTACTATTTATAAATCTCCTTTACACAATATCATTTGTAAACCTCTTTTAAATAAATCCCTCTTATTAAATAAAATCCCTTTTACAAACCACTTTATCATTTATAAACTTCCTATATTAAATGAATTAACTACCTTTAAACATTATAAATAAAATAATAAATTAACTTTAAAACAAAATAAGTAATTATTTTAACACATTATTAATAAAATAAGTAATCAACTTAATAGTCATTTATTAAATCAAATAATTAACTTAAACCGTAATGAAATTAATTTTAACTTAAACCAACTTTAATAATAAAATTAAATAACTTCAAATAACATTAATAATAAAATTAAATAAATTTAAACAACATTAATAATATAATTAAATAACTTTAAAACAACATTAATAATATAATTAAATAACTTAGTTTAAAACTTCATTAACAAAACAATTAATTAACTTAAACATCATTTATAAAATAAATTAAAATCATTTATAATTTAATAAATACTTAACCTCAAATTGTTATGAAATAGAAGTTAATTTAAATCCATAACCTTTCAAATTCGGAAAGAGGCTTAGCGATCATAATGGTACTTAAACTTGCTATCATTTATTATAAATTCACTTTCCAAGTCATATCACTAGTATTTACATAACCAGCCATATATGTAAATAAATCAATTAGCAATCTTTAGCTAATCCATCACTTATCCAATATTAATTAATCAACATATTAATTAACCGGCATATGAATAAATGTCCAAATAAATATAATAGTAGAACGAGGATTTATTCTGTTAACAGATGTCACCAATAACTTACTCCATTAATTATAGCAGAACAGGGATTTATTTTGCTAAACAATTGTACAATATACTCTAAGAAAATTAATTTAACAGAACGGTGATTTATTTGGCTAAATAGATATCACCAATAAAGTATAATTTATCTAACCACGTTATTATTTTAAATAACATAATTATATTAAATTACTATTATTATATCACATTTTTTATACTTCATTAAAACTATCAACAAACTTTACCAACGTGCTGTACTCATCGACACGAGTCTAATGCAAAAATCCGCTGGTTAAACGGATTTAAAACGAACAAGCTATCACACTTTAAACATCACACGCATTGTTTAGAAATTAAAACAATTATATAAATAAAATTCTCACCCACATACATAGCCCAAAGCCCAAACCCAACTCCACCTACTTGCTATAGTGCCATCTCCCTCTTCAATTTCCTAATTCAATTCAAAGTTTCATGTGCATGTATCCGTGCACGTGCACGGTCGACACTAACTACCGTTCGCCCAACCAATGTAACACCCCTAATTTTTAATAATATTATTCAGAATATTTAATTAGATAAATTAAATAGAATAATGTAAATATTAGAATGATAAGGGGATTGAGATTTGAAAATTTAAACCAGAGGCCAAGCTTAATTAAATAAATGGGTTATGAAAGGTTTGATATGTTAATTAATAAGAAAACAATTAACGCAAGGGCTTAATAGGAAATTGCCACACCATAATCCCATTACCTTAAAATCTCGTTTCCTTCACTTTGCACGTTCATTTTGCAAAACTCAGAAGCGTAAATAAAAATCTCAAAGCCGGCCATTACCTAGGGAAGAAAAAGGGAAAAATCAAATTTAAGCAAAGCAATCAAGTAAGGGGAATTAATCAAGGATCAAATCTCAACTTTCTTATCCTAATCAAGGTGAATAATAATCAAAACCATCTCTATTTTTATTATTAATGATCATTTGATTTCAAGTTTAAGTTTAAATCCATTAATATGATTTTTGATGATGATATGCTTGGATTTCATGATATGTTATATTCAAACAAGTTTGTTTGATAAATGTTATATACGGTTTTAAGGCTAAATCGTTTATATTGTGTTTCGAATGCCGTGAGGAATTAATATGTTAACATTATTTTGGAAATGGGTTTTAATTTTTATAATTTTCCAAGATATGGAAAATTTATTATGAATTTTCAAAGGAGAACATGAATAAATTGGGTTTAAAATTATTTCGGCTATTATTTAAGGGAATTTGGGTTTGAAGTTTGTATATGTTAGATGACATATTAAAAGTGAATTTCTATGATTTTTGGGGATTTTTCCTAAGTAATTTACTATGGAAATTAAGTTATTTTAGATGGAGGACTTAAATGTTTTATTTGTTTTGCTTAAGGAATGGATTATTTGCTACATTATTTTAATTAGATCTGAAATAATTGCGGCAGTTTTATTTTGGAAAGAATTTGAAAAGTTTGTAGCAACCAATTAAAGGTTTACAAATAGGCAGGTTAGTTAAAAAGAAATTACTTAAAAGGCATCAAAACAGTTTTTACCCAGAATTATGTTCTGCCTCTTTCAGATGCTACCCTTCGACCATATACTTCCGCCTCAATCAAGTCGAAACCAACCAACTCAAAACCAATACACAAGGTATCAATAAGTTGGTACGTTGTGGATTGGAGAAAGGCAGAATGAATGGAGTTGAAACCAATGCTTTCGAAGGGGTCGAAGCCTTGTTTTACTATCCAACGAAATGCGCTTGCCTTGTTTCCAAAAGAATGCTTTAAAAAGGGTTTAATGTAGCTTTCGAAAAAGTTGTTAGCTTTTTGTTTAAAGTGAAGCTTTTGAAAGAGTTGCCTTGTCTTTAAAATCAATGCTTTCGAAAGGGTAGCTTCAGTCGAAACCATACTGCCGACCTAATGCCTTTCAAATGGATTGAAGTCATCAACTAGATTGAAAGGTAGTTTTTGTTTATAAATGTAATAAGCCGCTTCCTAAAGCTTTCGAAAGGGTTTATTAGTTTCAAAAGCAATGGCTTCGAAAGGGGAATTCGAAGCTATCCTTCAAATGTTTTACTTAAATGATTTAAGCTTTCGAAAGGATGGTTCCGAAGCCATCAGTTTTCCCCAAACTCTTTTATATGAAGGTTAAAGGTTTCGAAAGGGATACTTTCTTTTATATTCACTTTGACCCAAAATATATTTTTAAAGATAAACCTAATGGTTTTGAAAGGGGTACTTTCAAATGGTTTCGAAGCTATGCTTCTATGAGTTAATAAGTAATGTTTTAATACTTTTGACAGGTATGTTTTGATGGTTTCGAAAGAGATGATTTAAAGTGTTTCGAAATGCATATGCTTAGTGTTTTGAAAAGAAGATTTGAATGCATTCGAAAGAGGTTATCCAATGGTTTCGAAGTAAAGGTTTAAGGTTTCGAAAGCCTTAGTTTTCAAAATAAAGAACCCAATCTCATTTTTAAAGGAAAAACCATGGCAAAAATAAAGGAGTTTTAAATTGGCTTTTAAGTATGAAGTTTTTGAAGAAGCTTTTCTTGATAAAATAATAGGTTAAAGGGATTAACCATGTTTCATATGAAAATGATTTCAAGGGTATTAAACCATGGATGTTGGTGTTATTATGTTATTATGTTTGCCTCTTCTAATATATATATTCACATTATAATGGACCCATAACTGTATTTTGGGGAGAAAAAGGGCAAAATAACCAGTTAGGTTGACCCAGTAGTGAATATAAATTGAGTTAACTTTTGAATGAGTAGAATTACATCCAGGAGGTCAGATAAAATAGAATATAGGAGCCTATATATTGATTGAAGAAGTTGTCAGATAGAAAGGTTCATAGTAAACCCAAACTATGATTAGGAAGAATTATTGGTAGGGACCAATAGGTTTGTAGTAAACCCATGAAAACTATATCCGGATTAAGTTATTGACGGAAGTTAATAGGTTCATAGTCTATCCATGAAAACTATTATAAGAGGGAAGTTATTGGAGATACCAATAGGTTAAGGGAGAACCCATGAATGAATGAAGTTATTGGTAGGGGCCAATAGGTTCTTAGTGATCCCATGAAAACTATGAAACCGGACAGGGTGTCCATAAGCTTTAAACAGATTATTAGTCAGCCTATAAAAACTAATAGGTTAATAGTGGCACTAGAAACTATAATTGAGATGGATAGTTAAAATGAATGGGGATGGGAAATCCAGAATTGATTTACTTGTTTGCATATTATCATAATATTTTGAATTGCTATGTTTTAACCTTTGTGAATGCAGGAGCACGGTATATGGTTATTATAAATTTTTGGAGGATACTAGTAAGGGGAAAATACGTTCCGCTAAGCGGCGTGGTCTCACTAGATATCTAAAATGGTTTGAGATGGTAGGTTATTATTCATACCAGGCTTTATGTCTGACTCGATGTTTATGTTTTCCCCTTAAACTCTCGGGTGCTCAATTGATTTTGAGTAGTTTGAGAGTTGAGGTTTTCAGGTACCTCTTTAGACGAATAAGATTCCGGAGACGTGCAAGAGGCAAGCTAGATAATAAGAGTTCTTTTCTATCTTGATTCCGCTGTGTTTTGTTGTAAAGGCAAAGTTGTTTAATTGCCTAGATATATACTCTGATCATCCAAAGGGGCATCTTCGTATGTTGCTTTTGTCATATGTTGTAATAATTATATTTTCTCTAAACGTGGTTCTCGAATATGGGATTATGTAATGAATGTTAAAATGATTTGAAATGGAATGTGAAAGTTGTTTTATGATTTTAAATTTTTTACATATCAATGTGTTTCTGTTATATCAATGTATCTAACATTACCGTATTTGGTCACCGAGGATTAATAACTATGGATGACTGCAGCATCTGTAGCCGTTAGTTTTGGGCCTCCAAGTGGGGAATGTTACAAGTTGGTATCAGAGCATAGGTTTATGAAAACTTAAAAGAAATTTAAACCTAAGTATGTGTTTCCCTCTCTCTTAGACCGTTCTTCTATATCTTACTAAGGCTTGTATGCAGATATACGAGAAAGGAAGATATGGAGGCAGGAAACAGAAGAGGAAATCTTTGTGGAGGAAGCGCCACAACAAATCGAAATGTTCGCCCTAATACCAGGAGGAAATCGAGTTGACAGGCTAATGTTAAACAAAATACAGATGCCAATGTGGGTGATGAAAATCCACTAGTAGATATGGGGACGATGTATCAGTTCTTCGTTAATCTGATTCAAGCCGGAGCAGCTGCTGGAGTTGCTGGGAATGTTGGAGGAGCTAATCCTATGGCTCCAATTGGGAATAATTATGCTAAGTTGAGCAGAAACTACACCAGTCTTGGTGGAAAGCCATTTATGGGAACGGATGATACTATAGAGGTTGAGAATTGGCTGTTGCATTTTAAGAGAATCTTTGTAGACTTGGGATTGAATAATGAGCAGAAAAGGAGACTAGCCTCTAGGCAGTTGCAGGGGGCAGCTCTCCATCGGTGGAATACTATTACTGTCGGAGTACCGGAAGAGGAGTTGACTTGGGAAGAATTCCGAAGGAGATTCAAGCAGAGATTTTTGTCTGAAGTTGCCAAGTCGGCATTGTTGAGAAAGTTTATGGATCTAGTGCAGGGAGAGATGTCGATAATTGAGTATACTACCAAGTTTGATGAGTTGTCCAGATATGGGTATGCTACTATTGATACCGTCATCAGGAGGAATGAGAAGTTTATTCGGGGATTGAGACCCGAGATTGCTAGGGCAACTCTGCCACATCTCCGTGATCCTTGTAATGTAGTTGTGGAGATGGCAATCTGACATGAGGCAATGCTTGCTACTTATGGAAAAGAAAAGCCAGTTGAACCCCAGGGTTCTTAGGGAAAGAAGAGAAAGTTCTTTAAGAAGAAGGGAACCCAGAAGGGAGAGGCTATCAAGAAAGCAAAGGCTGATTTAGTTTGTTTTAAGTGTGATAAGAAGGATCATTATGCTCATGAATGCCAGACGGGCAAGGGGAAGAAGGCTGCAGAAAAGAAGAGCGTGAAGTGCTTTAATTGTGACCAGGTTGGACATTATAAGAATCAGTGTCTAGAACCAGTCAGGGCGGACAAGGGAAAAGTTTTTGCTATTGGACCATCGGCTGCTAGGTCAACTACTACTGAGAAAGGGAAGACTGTGATGGAAGGTACGCTTTTGATTCAAAGTATACCACTTAGGATACTATTTGATACTAGTGCATCACATTCATTTATATCTCAGTGTTTGGTTGATAGGTTATACTTAGAACCCACATACCTTGTTACTTCCTTAAGGGTTGTGAATCCTATAGGAGGGAATGCAACCCTAGGGATGAGATGTGACCAGTTTGAACTTGATTTGTTAGGTGTGTAGGCCATCTATATATTTTTGATTTCGTAGATTTCGGAATTATTTTGGGTATGGATTGGTTGGGTAAGTATGAGGCTAGGATATTTTTCCAGGTTAGGGAAATATCACTAAGACACCCTGATAGTCATAACTGATTCATATTCTCAGTGGAGAATTTTGACCGGAGTGGTTGTGCTATGTTAAGTGCTATGCAAGTGGGAGAAGAATTAAGTCAGGTTCCTATAGCAAGAGAGTTTGAAAATATTTTTCAGCTAGTTACAGGACTACCACCAAAACGAGCTGTTGAGTTTCGAATAGATCTGGTGCCAGAAGCTGAACCTGTCAGTAGACCACCTAGCAGGATGACACCGATCGAGATGAAGGAGTTGAAGGTGCAGCTAGTGGATCTAGAAGGGAGGAATTTTATTAGACCAAGCAGTTCGCCTCAGGGAGAGGCCGCGGTGTTTGTGAAGAAACCAGATGGGCCGTTGAGGATGTGTATCGACTATCGTAAGTTGAACGAGAGGACGATTAAGAATAAGTATCCTTTGCCGAGAATTGATGATCTATTTGACCAGTTGTGTGGAGCTAGAGTATTTTCTCAGTTGGATTTGGCGACTGGTTTCCAATAGTTAAGAGTGGCAGAGGATATTATTCCATTGACAGCATTTTGGACTAGGTATGGTTCGTATGAGTGGTTAGTAATGCCATTCGGGTTAACGAATGCACTTGCTTTCTATTTGGATTTGATGACCCGAGTTTTTCAAGAGTACTTGGATAGGTTCGTGTCGGTGTTTATAGATGACATTTTGGTATACTCTAAGGTTGAACGAGAGCATGAAGATCATCTTAGAGTAGTGCTTGAGACACTGAGGCAGCATCAGCTGAAAGAGAAGTTTTCCAAGTGTCATTTTTGGAAGAAAGAGGTTAAGTTTCTTGGTCACGTGGTTTCAGAGAAAGGCTTGTCAGTCGATCAAGATAAGATCGAAGCTGTTAATAATTTGAAGAGATCAGAAACGGTGACTGAGATTAGAAGTTTTCTTGGATTTGCTAGCTATTACCGGAGATTCATCAAGGATTTCCCGTGGATAGTAGCACCGTTGACTAAGTTAACCAGGATGGATGTGAAGTTTGTCTAGTTTGACAAATGTGAGGAAGCATTCCTTAATTTAAGCATTTGCTGACCAACGCACCTGTGTTAGTAGTTCCAGACCGAAACCATGGATTGGTGGTGTATATCGATGGATGTGGGACTGGATTAGGAGATGTGTTGATGTAGAAGGCTAAATTAATTGCCTACACTTCACGGTAGCTTAGACCACATGAAGTGAGATATCCTACTCATGATTTGGAGTTGGCTGTGGTGATCTTTGCATTGAAGATATGGAGACATTATCTATTAGGGGAGGGATTTGAGCTATACACAGATTATAAGTCCTTTAGGTACTTATTCTCTCAGAAGAAGTTGAATATGAGATAGCAGAGGAGGCTGGAATTTTTAGCAGCTTTTGATTTTGGTATAAAGTATACTCCTGGGAAAGGAAATAAGGTAGCGGATGCTCATAGCAGAAGACATCAGAATGTGGTGTTAGCTATGTCGGCAGAATGGTAAGATTTAGAAGCTTTGACTACTTGTAGTGTGCAGTTAAGATCGACTGCTAGTTCTAGTCAGAGCACTACCATGTTGTCCTGTTTGGAAGTTCGACCAGTGTTGATCGAAAGGATTGCTTCTAAGTAGAAGGAGGATCCATTATTAGCCGAGAGGATTAGAAGGCTTGAGGTTGGAACCGAGATCAATGATCTAAAGGGTTTTAGTCTTAACCAGAGGGGATGGTTAAGAAAGAAGGGACGGTTGTGTGCTCCAAATGTTGAGGACTTAAGGAAAGAAGTTCTTGGGGAATGTCATCGATCCAAATTTACGATTCATCATGGAGGAACCAAGATGTATCAAGATACGAAGAGGAGCTTTTACTGGTAAGGTATGAAGAGGGATGTTGGCTTGTGGGTTAGGCAGTGCGCAAACTGTCAACAAGCGAAGGCTGAACATCAGAAGCCGAGTGGGTTGCTTCAACCTTTAGAGATACTAGTCTGAAAATGAGATTCGATATCCATGGATTTTATAGATGGGTTGCCAAGATCAAATAGAGAAAATGAAAGTATATGGGTCATAGTCGACAGGTTGACCCAGAGTGCCCATTTCATTCCAGTTAAGTCAACCAGGATGGCACCTATTTTAGCTAAGTTGTTCATGAAGAACATAGTTAGACTACATGGAATTCCTAGTAGTATAGTCAATGACAGAGATGCTTTGTTCACTAGTGAATTCTGGAAGAGTCTACAGGATTTGGTAGGCACTAAGCTTAAGATGAGTACTACGTATCACCCTCCAATGGATGGGTAGATAGAGAGAGTCAATAAGGTACTCGAGAATTTATTGATAGCTTGTATATTGGACTTTGGTGGATCTTGGGAAGATCATCTACACTTAGTGAAGTTTTCCTATAATAATAATTATCAGACTAGTATAGGAATGGTGCCTTTTGAAGCTTTGTATGGAAGGTCGTGCAAATCACCAGCATGTTGGTTGGAGACTGGAGACAGATTAGTCTTGGGTCCAGATCTGGTTAAAGAGGCGACAGAAAAGATTGAGTTGATCCGAGAAAGGATGAAGGAAGGTCAGTCCAGATAGAAGAGTTACGCAGATAAGAGGCGTAAAGACCTAGAATTCTCAGTTGGTGATAAGGTTTTCATTAAGGTATCACCAATGAAGGGTGTGGTACGATTTGGAAAGTCCGGCAAACTGGCACCGAGATATGTTGGTCCGTTCCTAATTATAGAGAGGATCGGGAAGCTCACATACAAAGTAGAGTTGCCGAGTAGTATGGCAGGTCTCCATAATGTGTTTCATGTGTCTCATCTTCGCAAGTATGTGCATGATCGAGAGACTACTATTCCTCCGATAGAGTTGGAAGAGCTGATAGAAGAACCGAATTTGACTTTTGTTAGACAAGTAGTTCGGGTTGTAGCAAGAGATGAGAAAAGGTTAAGGAACAAGACAATCAAGTTGGTGAAAGTTCAGTGGAGCGACAATGAGGAGGATTGTACATGAGAGATAGAAGACATGATTAGAGATACTTATCTGATCTGCTGTGAGGGTATGTTCTATATTAGCTTTATATAGACAGATGCTAGTCAAGTAGGCTAGTATGGTTGTTAGGAGCTGTTACAGATGATTGCTATGTTTAGTATTTAGTCCTTACTGAATTTCGAGGATGAAATTCTTTAAGGAGGGGAGCCTGTAACACTCTTAATTTTTAATAACATTATTCAGAAGATTTAATTAGATAAATTAAATAGAATAATATAAATATTAAAGTGATAAGGGGATTGAGATTAGAAAATTTAAAATAGAGACCGAACTTAATTAAATAAATGGGCTATGAAATGTTTCATATTTTAATTAATAAGAAAATAATTAACGCAAGGGCTTAATAGGAAATTGCCGCACCATAATCCCATTACCTTAAAATCTCGTTTCCTTTACTTTGCAAGTTCATTTTGCAAAACTCAAAAGCGTAAATCAAAAGCTCAAAGCCGACCATTACTTAGGGAAGAAAAAGGAGAAAATAAAAGTTAAGCTAAGCAATCAAGCAAGGGGAATTAATCAAGGATCAAATCTCAACTTCCTTGTCTTAATCAAGGTGAATAATAATCAAAACCATCTCTATTTTTGTTTTTAATGGTCATTTGATTTCGGTTTTAAGTTTAAATCCATTAAGATGATTTTTGATGATGATATGCTTGCATTTCATGATATGTTATATTCAAACAAGTTTGTTTGATAAATGTTATATATGGTTTTAAGGCTAAAATCATTTATATTGTGTTTCGAATGCCATGAGGAATTTGTATATTATGTAAAACATTATTTGGGAGATGGGTTTTAATTTTTATAATTTTTCAAGCTATGGAAAATTTATTATGAATTTTCAAAGGAGAACATGAATAAATTGGGTTTAAAATTATTTCGGCTATTATTTGATGGAATTTGGGTCTAAAATTTATATATGTTAGATAACATATTAAAAGTGAATTTCTATGGTTTTTGAGGATTTTTCCTAAGTAATTTACTATGGAAATTAAATTATTTTAGATGGAGGACTTAAATGTTTTATTTGTTTTGCTTAAGGAAGGGCTTATTTGCTAAATTATTTTAATTAGATCTGAAATAATTGCGGCAATTTTATTTCGGAAAGAATTTGAAAAGTTTATGGCAACCAATTAAAGGTTTACAAATAGGCAGGTTAGTTAAAAGCAATTACTTAAAAAGGCATGAAAACAGTTTTTACCCAGAAATTATGTTTCGTCTCTTTCAGACGCTACCCTTCGACCCTATACTTCCGCCTTAACCAAGTCAAAACCAACCAAGTCGAAACCAATACACAAGGTATCAATCAGTTGGTGTATAATGGATTGGAGAAAGGCGGAAGGTATGGAGTCGAAACTAATGCTTTCGAAGGGGTCGAAGCCTTTTTTTTACTATCCAACGAAATGCGCTTGCCTTGTTTCCAAAAGAATGCTTTAGAAAGGGTTTAATGTAGCTTTCAAGAAGTTGCTTTTGAATATGTTGCCGCCTTTTTATTTAAAGTGAAGCTTTCGAATGAGTTAAGAAGTAATGTTTTTATACTTTTGAAAGGTATGTTTTGATGGTTTCGAAAGAGATGATTTAAAGTGTTTCGAAATGCATATGCTTAGTGTTTTGAAAAGAAGATTTGAATGCTTTCGAAGGAGGTTATCCGATGGTTTTGGAAGTAAAGGTTTAAGGTTTCAAAAGCCTTAGTTTTCATAACAAAGAACCCAATCTCATTTCTAAAGGAAAAAAAACCATGACAGAAATAAAGGAGTTTTAAATTGGCTTTTAAGTATGAAGATTTTGAAGAAGCTTTCCTTGATAAAATAATAAGTTAAAGGGATTAACCATGTTTCATATGAAAATGATTTCAAGGATATTAAACCACAGGTATTGGTGTTATTATTTTAATATGTTTTCTTCTTCTAATTTATATATTCACATTATAATGGACCCATAACTGTATTTTAGGGAGGAAAAGGGCAGCATAACCAGTTAGGTTGACCCAGTAGTGAATATAAATTGAGTTAACTCCTAAATGAGTAGAATTACATCCAGGAGGTCAGATAAACCAGAATATAGGATGCCTAAATATTGATTGAAGAAGTTGTCAGATAGAAAGGTTCGTAGTAAACCCATGAAAACTATGATTAGAAAGAGTCATTGGTAGGGTCAATAGGTTTGTAGTGAACCCATGAAAACTATATCCGGATTAAGTTATTGATAGAGTCAATAGGTTCATAGTCAACCCATGAAAACTATTATAAGTGGGAAGTTATTGGAGATAACAATAGGTTAAGGGAGATCCCATGAATGAATGAAGTTATTGGTAGGGGCCAATAGGTTCTTAGTGATCCCATGAAAACTATGAAACCGGACAGGGAGTCCATAAGCTTTAAATAGATTATTAGTCAGCTCATGAAAACTAATAGGTTAATAGTGACCCTAGAAACTATAATCGAGAAAAATAGTCAAAATGAATGGGGATGGGAAATCCAGAATTGATTTACTTGTTTGCATATTATCATAATATTTTGAATTGCTATGTTTTAAGCATTGTGGATGCAGGAGCACAGTATATGGTTATTATAAATTTTTGGAGGATACTTGTGAGGGGAAAACCCGTTCTGCTAAACGGAGTGGTCTCACTAGATACTTAAAATGATTTGAGATGGTAGATTATTATTCATACCAAGCTTTACGTCTGACTCGAAGTTTATGTTTTCCTCTTAAACTCTCGGATGCTCAATTCATTTTGAGTAGTTTGAGAGTTGAGGTTTTCAGGTAACTCTTTAGACGAATAAGCTTCCAGAGATGTGCATGAGGCAAGCTAGATAATAAGAGTTTTTTTCTATCTTGATTCCGCTGTGTTTTGTTGTAAAGACAAAATTGTTTAGTTGCCTAGATATATACTTTGATCATCCAAGAGGGCATCTTCATATGTCGCTCTTGGCGTATGTTGTAATAATTATATTTTCTCTGAACGTGGTTCTCGAATATGGGATTATGTAATGAATGTTAAAATGGTTTGAAATGGAATGTGAAAGTTGTTTTATGATTTTAAAATTTTTCCATATCCATGTACTTCTATTATATCAATGTATCTAACATTACCGTATTTGGTCGCCAAGGATTAATAACTATGGATGACTGCAGCATCCGTAACCGTTAGTTTTGGGCCTCCAAGTGGGGGATGTTACAACCAACCTCACCCACCAATCCTCCTTATCGCTCTCATCACTTCACTCTCCACCACCTCGACAGCTACGCCGCATAATGAAATTCGACCATTTCACCAAATTCGATTATGCGCATGGAAACTTAAAGTCGTCTTGTTCAAATCGAGACCCCCACCACCTCCGACACCTTCATACCAAGTCACCACCATCAACGAAACCGCCACACTCAGGCGCACCTTCGAGCCCAACATCGATGAACTCCACATCCTCGGTCAGTGCCAGCAACCTCAAACCTGAACACTTGATAAAACCTTAATCCCTGAGCTCGATAGGACACCTCCGGCAACTGTGCTCCAAGTGACCTTCCCCACACCACCGCCTTGACCCAAGGCTGCTCCACTCGCTCGCCCCAAAACCATGTCATTGGAATTCCATTTTTGACCCAAATCATTTCATCTCCTCGCCACTTCTAATCTCGACCCCCTAAAATTACGCCACCGGGCTTAAAAATCACCAATCATATATATGGACATGCCTGCGAAACCCATTCATTGATTCGAGTTCGACGAAAAATAGACAATGCTTGATCCCTTATTGTTATCGAGCAATCTCTCACACCATACTCAATAAAACACCCCCTGACTAATTTAAAAAAACTAGAGTCCAAACTTAACAACTTCACAGTTGGGAACTTTAGCTAATTTTAGGCAGAGAGAGAGAGATAATGATTTTTGAATACGGAATGGAGATGGAAATTTTAAAAAAACGAAGAACAATAGAGGTTAGTTTTCTCCTTACAGTAACTTATCTTTTCCATTTCAAAGCAAGTTTAAGTAAAAATATGATTTTTTTTTAAAACCTATTACTTAAAATTGAAAGTCACATACAAATTACAATCAAGCTAATATATAAATTTATACATGTTCATTTTCATAAAAAAAATTAAACAAGTTTTGAATAACCCACCTTCCACAAATCCAAGCTTAACCTTATAAAACTCTCTTGAGTGAAGTAGGAACTTATATTTTGAGTTAAAAAAAGATAGGATTTTTCAAAATAAACAAAAGTAGAGAGGGTGGAAAGTGGAGTTATGAAGATAAATTGAAAATGAAGGATGGAATGAAAATGAGATATTTTATAAATGCCAAACAAATGACCATAATGCCCTTACTCCTAATTTTCAACTCTCACACCATTTCAAAAAATCATCCACAAGTAAATATGTTAGGTTTTAGGGTAATCCTTGTACCTTTGCTAAGTTCTCTTCCTTTCAAATCCATCATTTCTTATATGAAATTTAAATGTATTTTTCTGTTTTTTTAAATCCTTATTATTATTTATTTATACATTTTCAAAATAAAATATTTAGAACATATAAGTGTTGTTTTTTGTTTATACTAGGGTATTACAACTTCTAATAACTTATCGTTTGATAAAAAGCTGAAAATCCGAAAAGTGTGTTTCTATCACATTTTCAATTTTCCGTTGAACTACCTACTTATATAAATATAATTTGAAAATGAATTTTCTATCATTAGTTATAAAATTTTAAAAAGAGAGTTAATTAATTATTAAAACCTTTAATTGAATATTTAAAAGAAATTAAATATTCACAAACTAAAGCGGTAAAATTCCGAGTTGTTACACACTGTGCGCGTTTGCCCTAGTGTCACATAGGCCAGTAGTCTATTGCCAATCCACTTGAGATGATGAGCTGTGATTATACCTGAGAATGTGCATCTAGAGTTATCAATCCCCGTATCCTTCATTGGCATATGTTGCAACTATTTCTTATAGGCATACATTACTATTTGTATGTTTGGATGTACGAATATATATGTGGTTTATTTTAATGAATGATGATTATCTATTTTATTAGATTTGTTGTGTGCTGATCCAATTTTAGTAATCAGCTGTGTGCTTATATATGTATATATCTTTTAAGAGACTAGTTGCTTGCTCGTCCACTATATGTTATATATTGTATGATTTTTTTAATTTTTTCATATTAGTAGTGAGCTCGCCAATGTAAGACTTATGTGCATGACTAAAGGTAGGATTAGCCGTGTGCTCTTCTACCATATATTATATTTGTCTTATCATCCTGTCTTGCATATGCCAATTGTAATTACTTGTTGATATCCCTATTCTAGACATAGTTTGACCCGTTCGTTATTTTATAATACTCGGTCAGTCCGAGACATTTCAGGTGCAAGGATGAAGTGACTAGTTTGTGGTTGTTGAGCATAGCTTAGAGGTTAGGATATTAATTGGTTTATAAATTTACAGAGTTGTACTTATGTTTATAGCCTCATATTTATATTTGTTGTTGAGATGTAATGTATGTATTTGACATATGTATGAATATTTTGAAGATACTGGGTATTGACTATTTTTGTATATCCATGTGGACTTGTATATGTTTTCTATTATGTATTATCGATGAGCTATTGACATTGTGTTCTTTGATATTTGTTCTATATTATTTATTGTTTTATCCTGGAAACACACGTGTTTATTGCTTTGTGTCGATACCGAGTACGCATAGATGAGTAGCATATGATTTTGAAATACGTAACGATGTTAGCCCAATGGAATATTCACATGTCATAGCCTAATATCACTTCGTGCTCCGTATTATCATACTGTACTACCCCATAATACTCTTTGGTAGTATGGGTATAGAGGTGGGGTATTACACTATTCACTTAGAAGGTACTAAGATGTACCGAGATATGAAGGGAAGCTTCCTTGGGAAGCAATGAAAGAGGATGTTGGAGAGTGTTTAAAGGGACGGTTCACATGCCGTAAGGTTATGGCAAAGCAACAGAAGCTAAGCAGACTTTTGTTGCCTTCAGAAATTCTGATGTGGAAATGAGACCCTATGTTTATGAATTTCATAGAGGGTTGTTGAGATCTAAGGCTGAGAATGAGGGCATACGAGTCATAGTAGAATAATTTGCTAAGAGTCCAACTTCATCCCAGTGAAACTTACAAAGACGGCAGCAAAGTTGACCAAGATTTGTTTGAAGACTATAGTGAGACTACATGGAGTACCAAGTATTATAGTTAGTGATAGAGACCCTCTATTTTCCAGTGAGTTTTGATGGATCCTATAGAGTGCTTTGGGTTTAGAGTTATGTATGAGTACAACATACCATCCACATACAGATGGACATACTAAAAGGGTCAACCCGGTGGTTGAAGACTTGTTGCGAGCATACGTGTTGGACTTTAGTGGATCTTGGGAAGATCACCTAAACTTAGTGTAATTTTCATACAAAAATAGTTACCAATCCAGTATAGGGATGACACCTTTTGAGGCATGGTATGAAAGACCATGTAAGTTACCCATATTTTGGTGTAAGACAGGAGATAAGCTCATGTTAGATACAGATCTTGTCAGAGAAGCTTCAGAAAAGGTTAAGGTAATTTGACAAAAAATGAAAGTTGCCCAATCGAGGCAGAAGAGCTATACTGATAGAAAGTGGAAAGACTTGGAGTTTAATCTAGGAAATCAGATCTTTGTTAAGGTTTCGCCGATGAGAGACACTATAAGGGTCGAAAAGGCTAGAATGTTAGTACCAAGGTTACAAATACCTGAGAGAATTGGTAAAGTATCCTATAAAGTTAAGCTATCGAGTACATTAGCCAGGTCTATAAAGTGTTCCATGTATCACGTTTGAGGAAGTGTATTTGAAACCCTATGGGGATAGTGAATCAGAGGGTCATGCATGTCTCAGTAGTTGAACCACATATGTCATGATAGGAAACATGTTCAGATTTTAGGTTGAGATGTGAAGAAGCTTTAGAATAAGCAAGTGAAGTTCGCACAGGTCCAACCGAGTGAGAACCGTGTGAATTGTACTTAGAAACTGAAGATAAAGCCATAGGACATAACCTGAGTTGTTTTTTTTAGACCTAGCATGTATGTTTTATATGTATGAAATATACAACATATATTTCATATTATTATAGTTGATCTTGATATGTAGTAGTAGATTCACTAGTATATCTTGTTTGTGATACATAGGTAGGGAACTTATGTGTTTATGCTAGAGTGGACATAGGAAGTAATGAATCGCTACCATACCTTATTTGAATTTCAGGGATGGCATTCCTATCAAGGGGAGAAGCCTGTAACACCCCAAATTTTAATAAACAATTAATATGTAATTAATTAAGAAATCATGGACTTTTGGACAAGGTAAATATTTTGAGGATGTACATTTACTTATTGTCATTTAAAAAGTTAAAATAAATAGTGATTTACCTTGATAAGTAGGTTGTACATTTACTTATTATGATATAAGTTTAACATGGCCTGGGAATGAATTAAAAATAAGAAAAGGGCCAACAACCTAAATGGAAAATGGATATAGTAAAAAAATAACCTTAACGCTATTAATTCATTCTCATTTTCCATAAAAAAACAAAAGATTAGGAGAATTCGTTAATGGTAGCCAAAGCCTAAGAAGAAAACGAAGAGGAAAAGACAAGGAAGCTAAGGGAATTAAATATAATTAAATCCCAAAACTTAGGTGAGCGACACCATTATAACATTTCATAGTTGATTGAAAATGGTTATGGTTAATATGATAAAGATCGTATCTTTCAATGTTTATATATGATGAGTAATGTTTTTATGAATGTTTTGGGGTAAAATAGCTTAGCTAAAGGATGTTTGGCTATGGTTCCTTTAATGACTTTGAAATAATATGGAAATTTAATATGATGTTCTAAGCATAATTTTAGAGATGTGTTTTAAATTATAAGATTTTCCCGAGTCAAAATATTTAGTTATGAATTTTTAAAGGAATCTGTGTATTAAATAGTAAAGGGAAAATGACCTTAAGTGGAAATATAAGCAAGAATGTGCTAAATAAATTCATTTGCAAAATTCTAGAATTTCATAAGTATTATTCGTATTTAAATAATCATTTCCAAAAGATAAGTATAACGGCCGAAACCACATATTGAGGTAATCGAGACCTATTTATGCATGTTAAATATATGACTAAGTAAGGGGAAAATATCCCTTAAAAGTGTTGTAGAAAAGTACAATGGACATTGTCACTAACTATAAGTGGAGGTTGAACGAATCTGGAGGTGACACATGTAAAGGCGAGCGCTAGACGTGTTCAAATGTCGAACTTTACTGCCTGTTATAGTGTTGATGTGACAAATGAGAGTAAGATTGTAGGAGGATTAAACCGGAATCGAAAGCCAATATGAACTAATAAAAGACTAAGTAGAGTCTAAGTGTATCAAACTAGAAAATATAAAATGGGAGCCAAAGGTGAGTGCGAAAGGAAGAGGCTATAGCCAAAGGCCAATATGACAACAACGTATGAAAGTCGAAGTAGCCAAATGGTGAAAGGGGAATGTCTCAATCTAATGAGGTGTCGAGATGAGGTGTCAAAAAAAAACCTACGAATAAACTAGGCTTCTCTAGACGAGTTCGAGGATAGTGTAGTTCAGGCTTATTATCTTTTGTAGGAAAGTAAAAATTAACAGCTTCGATGTAAGCTTTTTATGACGTAAATGTTAATGTCGGTGTAAGGCCGTTGGTGTCATTCGAAGGCCTATTCACGCATTAATGAAGCAATTAGTTAGGCCTTTGTAGCAACCTGAAATCTGAGTAAGTTGATGTTTCAGTAATGAGGTGTAAGGCCTGTGTAGCAACCCAATGTCCAAAATGGCATTGCATTCGGTAATAAAGTGTAAGGTATGTTGGAACCTAGGGTCTAATCAAGACCATGATTTCGTTAATAAAGTGTATGGTTGTGAGGCAACCTATAAATCTAAACTAGATATTGATTTCAGTAATATGGCGTAAGGCTTTTGTAGCACCTTAATGTCCAAAATCACATTGATTTCGGTAACATGGATTAAGGCCTCTGCGGCTGCCTAATATCCAAAATAACATTGCATGCAGTAGCATGGTATAAGGCTAGTGTGGTAATTAAATGCCTAAAAATGACCATATTTTGAGGTGTTAGTGTAAGGCATGTGTGGCAACCAAAGGACTGAAGGTTGCATTGCATTCGATAGTGGGTGTAAGGCCTTTGCGGCAATCCAGTGTCTAAAATAAACACTGTATATGAAAGAGTAAGGGTAAGGTCATAGTGGTAGCCAAAAATAAATTAAATACGATGTCAAGACATGAGGAAGGCCTTAATCACAGCCGAAAGTAAAGTAATATGACTTTAAAATGCCAGGAAAGCATAAGGCCGTAATGACGGCCGAAGGCGAGAGAAATATGGCCTTAACTAATAGTGAAGGCGTAAGGCCTCTGTTGCATCCAAAATCATAATTACCTTGATATTCCTATGAAATAGGATAAGGCTAATGTGACAAGATAAGGTCCAAGTGTAAAAAACTTGTAAATGATATGACTTGTGTTATTATTCATGTTGATGAATTATGATTATTAAATAGTGATGGGAAAACCAGTTCCATGACTTAGCGGCATGGTCTCACTATATGATGTGTTAATGGTAATGCATTACTCATACTAGGCTACTTATCTGGTCCATGTTTTTATTATTATTTTTCCAATAAATTCATGGGTACTCGATTAAGTAGGTTGAGTTTAAGGGCTTAGACAGAGAACTTAGGAAGGATGAATAAAGCATGGTGAAAACGAAGGAGCGGGCTTCGTTGCATATACTAATTGTATGGTTTCCACTGTTTAAGTGTTTATGATGGCATCTTCATATCTCTACATGACATTATATTGTGTTTTATTATATTTGACCCCTGCTTGGGGCATGTTTTGGGATGTATGTAAAAATGTTAATACTATTAAGACAATTATGTGTAATAAATTTATTTAGTTGCGCTATTTACTTAAATTGTTATATATATGTAACTCATATCAAAGACCATTAGCTCAACTGTTGGTGGTATGATGCTCTAGACATAAATTCTAGAAGTCATGGGTTTGAACCCCAGAGACATCAAATGAGTGTTTTTCCTGAATAAAATTGCACTCCTACTATCAAAAATATATGCTCAACACATTCTATCACAGAAAGGTAATTCCAAGATGACTACAGCACATTGGGGTTCCATCTTTTGGTTTTGAAATAGGGGATGTTACAGGGTACTTGAAGCTGGAGGAAGAGAATCTGAGAAAAATTTAACAAAGTAGATGGATGGTATCTATCCATGCTAAGTGGCTGATTGATGAGGGCTACAAAGAATGGTAAGTTGGAGTGCATCCCCGGATCGCCTGAGCAGAGAAATTATAACACTCCATATTTTGGAGGGTCCATAAAATGGGAATTTAATTTAAACTAAACTAAATGGAATTAATAATATGTAGACATTATTAATTAAATTAAAAAAGTGATTTAATTATAAGAATTGTCTAAGGGAAATTTAATTAATTAAGTGAGTGATACTTTAAAAAGTTAATTGAATGGACCAAAGACCATTAGTGCAATTTTGATTGGCCTTGATTAACAGAAAATAAACCATTTAATTTTTAATGGAAAGGATTTGGTTAAGGGGAGTTAGTAAGGTCCAAAACCATTTGCCCATATTCCTAAGCTACTTCTACTCATTCTTCATTTTCATTTCATACAAAACAAACTTAAGAACACTCATGGCCAGCCACTGACTCAAGAAAAGGGGAAGAAAATTCAAGAAAAGAAGAAAAGAAAAGATCCATGTACCACCCCATAAAAAATAACATTAATTAATAAATAATTATTAAAACTCAAAAATGGAATATGAGCGAACTTTGGAATTTGACCATGAAACTTGCACAATTGCGTCCGTACCTATTTTCTAAGCAACTTCCATACTTGAAGTTTTACGGTTGAAGTTCAAATGAAGAAGTTATTGGCATTTGAAGTGTTCGGATCGAAAATAATTAAAATGGAACTAAATAATAATAACGGTGTGGACACAACCGATCGACCCCTTTCTTAGGTTGGTCAACCATTAGCAATCGATCGGTTGAACCAGTGGCGGCAAAAGTTGAACCTTGGCCTAACGACTCATATTTAATTAATTTAAATCAAGCGGATAGAATTGATTCGAGTGCCTATAAATACAGGCCTGGTCCCTCTCATATAATAACCTCTTTGACCTATAGGAGCCAATGGTGCTACCAATAACTATAGTAATCCCTCTTCACGAAAGCAAGACTATAAATCTATATTTCTAATTAACTCAAATCCCCTCTCGTATCTACAATTCTAATGGATACGTATATATCTTGTTATACATATTTTTGGATTGGAAAGGAAGAAGGAGTCAGTTAAAGGGATGAATTCAAATTTGGAAGATTTGGGAAGCTAGAAAGGTGAGTGGAAAATTATATGATTTATATGTAACATTGAAATTTATATCGTTGAATTTTATTTAACTATTATGCCTATATAAGATCTGTTGAGTTGTAGGCTTAAAGTGAACGTATTTAACTAAAATCCCTCCTATATATTCTGTAAATTAGGTAATTGGAGTGGAATGGTATGTACACCATAATCTGAAATTTTGAAAATCAATCCCTAAATTTTTTAAAGTAGAATGTTGATAAGATTGCGAAGTTTATTCCAGTTTTTTTTGTAATTGGGTTGTAAATTGTTAATATTCATTTTTCTTTCCCTAATTTGACTTGAATGTGAATTTATGTTTTAATCTATTAGGAGCGTTATGGACATAATTTAGTTGTATCTATTTCTATGTAAATTTCCACGAACAATCTAATTCCACAACTATGTATAAAAAGTGCGTCGTTTGAAATAATAAGGAAATTACCAAAATGAAAGAGATGTGTGAAGTACGAATATTCTCCTCTGTAGTTTGCACTGTCTTTTTCAATAAAAGAAAAAAAATAATTCCTTGTAATTTCAAATGTAGTAAAAGTCTCTCTTTTAGATAGTTTATGGAAAGTTACAACGGTAATCCTTTTTGGGAAGAATGGCTCTAATATGTTAAAATGTGAAAATGAATGTTCTTTAAAGAATGTACATATAAGTGTATATTCTGGAATTCCTAAACTATGAATTAATGAGTTAGAAATAGGAATACACACACACACGAATAACCATGCCAATCGATTAAAAATATAAACATACATAGTATAACAAATAAAGCGAAGTAAATAAATATAAGATGATACTCGCATTAGTCATAATTAGGACGACTAGATATTAATAGCATAGTAAACTGGAAGGATTCAGAGGTTGTGATGGAAAAGAGGTAGTAACTTCAAAAATTATGAACAATGATTGCAAAATTAATAAGGCAATGAATATGCAGTTAATTGGGAGTTACGGAAATTAAATGGGAACATAAATGCATTGAATGAGATTGATTGCAAGATTTAATATGACATTTATGGGAAAATGGAAAAGGCACAATATGTTGAATTTGAAATGGATAATTAATGACATTAATAACTGTTCAATTTGAATAAAAATGACCATTTATTATAGACAATTGATATTAATGGAACAAAAAAGGAAAATAAAGAATATACGTAATAAGCATATAAAATAGAATAGGTTCGCAACGAATAATTAGGGGTATACTAGTAAATAAACCTAGGAGGCAATATAATTTTCACAGTAGAAAATTATATAGCCTCAATAATAAGTTTAAGATGAGCGTAAATTGGTGGGCTTAGCCCGATATTTAGGTTTAGAATAAATGATTTGGTTTAGTATCGGTTGGGATGCGAAGTCAATAGAGTTACACAGCAGAAAGCCCTTCATCTAGAGGCTACCAGCAGTTGTGTGTATGTGCTATTGATGTGGGACATCTCCAACTATAGGACCCGTGGTAAAGGGATATACATTCGCATATAGGTTTGGGAAATACACTAAGGGTTTGCCTCTTATTTGAAGTATTAAATGGCTCAGGACCTTTAGGGATGTCAAGGGGTTTACTTTGAGGTGGAAGGTATTAAATGGTTGTTGGGTCTACCTCCTCTCTATATAAGAAGTCTTAAATAACCTATTCAGTGCCTGATGGGGAAATGGATCTGCTTCATTTCTGATAAGAGGTCTTATTTAACCGGAGTAGGCATTTTTCTTAACTTATATTAGGTAAGTATAAACAAAATTTCGGCTGTGAGGGTCAGTGGGCTATGTTAGTGTTGTTGATTAACTAGTATTTAGAAGTAGGACTGTCATATAGGCTTGAACTACCAACGGTCCCAATCGGTCGTTATCAAAGACTTGGGTTATGTCCCAACGGATTTCGCTTCCTACTAGTATAAAATCTGTACGGGATACGCAAAGACCTCAAAATTTAATTAGTTTGTTATCGAAGGTGGGCTAGTTAACCCTTAGATAAGCCTTTGAGATGCATTAGGAATACGACAAATTAAATTATAAAGCCGTATCTAGGGATCATCGGCCTCGTAGCTAGGACCGACTGACTAGCGATTATGTTACAAAAGGCTCGCTTTGGGGTTGAGGTATTAAATAGACGTTGGGTCTGCCTCCTCCCTATTTAAGAAGTATTAAGTGTACGAGGTATTCTTTTGGACAGTGCAACGTTAATACACACACGCGCATATATATATAGTTATACCTCGGAGAAGGTTGGATATATTGTATGCGTAAATGGAATTAAATGGATAAGCCGTGAATAATAGACATAACAGTGGAATAAAAATCAATCAACATAAATTAGTGTTATGGATAAAATATGTAATTTACTAGTCACCAGAATGTTATCCTAACCCCCTCTTCACTGCAACTCACATGATAGATTTAGAGGGGCAAATACATGTATAAGACGAGAATGGTAAATGAAGAGTCTTCTCATTCATGCTTGGCACTGACAAGGTGACTGGATATCCAAGAAATAATATTGATTCCAAGGTAGTAGCCTTAGTCGGTATATATATTCTATTATATTTTTCTATGCTACTATGAATTTATGTAGATAGCTCGTTGATATACTTATGTTTATTTTAAGTTACCAACATCAACGATCCATACCCCAGTGGACTTGGGTTTCTATTTAGTCGAAATTCGGGCCCATCAAGGTGCGGGTTGTTACGTTTGGTATCAGAGCTTAGGTTAAACAATCATAGGAATTAGGATACGCAGAGAAAACAAACAAACACACACACACACACATATATATATATATATTACACCAAACCCTACGAACCACGACTATAGAAATAGTTGTGACCATATTATGAAAAGATGGATAAGGCAACTATGAGTTAGAACAATAAATAGAACTAAATTGATGCGCCTACCCTAATTACCCTGCGGGGTGGAGGCTGTACCATAAGGAGTGGGTCAAGAAGAGAATGAGCATGACATATAGAAGAATCCTGGAGGCTGGATGGTATTTGACTCCTTTGTTGGACCTAGGATGCCTTACGATTGTGTGTTAGAACCTCTAGTTTATGTTTCAATGACAACAACTATACAATCATATATATACATATATACATTTTATCAAGATTACAGGTATATACTACAAGAAGACATCATGCTCGAAGATATTGAGACTCGAAGACAAACGAAGATCCATCGACCATACTATAATTAGTGAGGTTATTCTATTATGAAAGAGTCTTAGATAAAATGTTGTTAAGGTCTCCTTGAGTATATATGCACACATGATCATACAAATTCAAATACTTAACAATACAGTAGAAACATGCATTTACTAACCATAAACATCTGAGGTAAAACCACAGACGTCTGAGGAAATACTCAAGAAAATAAATTTCTAAAGCCACATACGTCTGAGGTTTTACCACAGACGTCTGTCATCTGATAAACTGAATATTTTTGAATACACACTTCTATGGAGCAAAAAGAAATTACCTCTTCATCGAAAGGTTGCAGCCATTAAAATGAATAGACCTTATATAATAGTAACAACTCTTCATCTGCATCCTTTTGAATCTATAAATACTACCATGATTGAGATTAAAAAAACTGAATTGAATTAATTAAATCTATTTTCTCTTGATTTCTTACCACTCTCTTGTGCGTACAATGCTTACATACTCTCAATCTGTTATAACTAAAATATAATTTTGATTTAACCACTTCCTACAACTCAAAGCATTCACATTCATACACTCAAAGGAGATCATAGGAAGATTTGTACTATCAGCCAAAAACCGTGTTATTTGAAACACAATATTGTTAGAGATATACTTTTGTATTAGCCTATTCCTCCGGGCGAAGCGAGGGTTAGTTGGATAAAGGAAATACCGAAGGGGAGCTTCGGGACTGAACGTAGGATGGGAGGTCCGAACCAGTATAAAATATATGGTGTGATCGTTTTTATTATTTATCTTATATTCAATTATTGTTCTCTGCTAAACATAGTTAGTAATATACACACGCGCACGCACGCGCGTGTGTGTATAAATTGCATTATTTATAAAGATCATATAGGCTTTCAATTTGTATCAGAGCGAGGTCATTTCGATCTATAGTAACACGTAATTGAAAAAATCATTAAAATGGTAAGCACATTTCAAGAAGGTCAATCAATTGCTCGTCCTCCACTATTTACTGGTTCTAATTATGCTTATTGGTCAACACATATGCGAATTTTTATGGAAGTCAGTGGCTTAGAAATATGAAGCACCTGACACAGATATTAGTACATGAACCGATGCACAAAAAGCAAAGGCATCTAACAATGCCAAAGCTATGAATGTATTGTTTTGCTCACTTGACAAAATTGAGTTTTCACGTGTCATGCTTTGCAAGAGTGCATATGATATATGGCGCACTTTACAAGTCACACATGAAGACACAAATAAAGTCAAGCAAACTAAAATTTCGATTTTACAAAACCAATTTTCATCTTTCAAAATGAGAACAAGTGAATCAATTATTGATATATATGCAAGATTTCAGACCATTTAACACGACACTTGGAGTCAAATTCGTAGATTTTGATTTAGTCACGTGAATTTTAAACTCTTTGACAAATGAATGGGAAAGAAAAGTTTTAACCATCGAAGAAGCTAATGATCTTTCTTAACTTAAATTCGAAGAGCTAATAAGAAATTTGATGTCATACGAAGTTAACTTACAGGCTAGAAAGGGTCAAAATCATGAGAAGAAAAACATAGCATTCTAAGCAAGTAACGAAGATTCAGACTTAGATGAAGAGGAGATTGTTTTTATTGCCAAGAACTACAATAAATTCAAGAAGTTCAAGAAGATGACCAAATTTCAAAATGGTGGCAAACCAAACTTCTCAAATTAAACATCGATTAAATGCTATGAATGTGAAAATGTTGGCTACATGAAGAAGGATTGTCCACAGCTCAGTAATGATAAAAAGAAAAGAAAATTTGAGAAATTCAAGAAAAAGAAAAGAGCTTTTCAATTAACATGGGATGATTCAGATTCGTCTTCTTCTATAGATAATGATAGAAAAAGCAACTCAGAACAAGCAAATGTGTGTTTTATGGCTAACGCTGATGAGGTACGTTCTGAACTTACTTATGATGTAATAATGGAAATAAGCATTGAATTAGATGATAAATAAAGAGAATCAAAAAAAATAAAGAATATATAGGAAAGTTAAGTAGATCAGAATTAGAAATTGGATTATTAAAAGATGAAAAAAAATTATCGTAAAAGAAGAAGATAGTAATGATATGTACGTATCTGATACTCCGCAATTTCAACATCAATCGTACATGGCATTTCAAGGACTCTACATTCAAGAAGATGAGGAGTACAATTGCCAAACACAGTGGCCAGGCACATACGAACGGGATCCTTCATCTTATTGGGAATACCATGAAAATTATGGAACCCTATCTTACTCTTCCAATTAGTACAATTAGCATTTTTTAGTTATTTTTTATTTTTCCATCATTTATGCTTATGCTTGTCTATTTAACTCCTGCTACATTAGTCTCTATTTCTATTTGAACTTACTTATTTAGGTTTTTCATGATCTTATCTATAACATGCTATTAAATGTTTATTTAACATTTATGTTTATATCTTATATCATTCCTTCCATTTTGATAATGACAAATGAGGAGGAATTTATGCATATACATAGGGGAAGACAAAGCACACTTTATGAATAAATAAATATGATAATTCTTCCATTTTGATTGTATAGTTGTCATCATCAAAAAAGGGGAGAATGTTAGGACCTCCAGTTTATGTTTCAATGACAACAACTATAAAATCATATACACACACACACACTTTATCAAGATTACTGGTATATACTACAAGAAGACTTCATGCCCGAAGATATTAAGACTCGAAGATAATGAAGATCTATCGACCATACTTGTAACGACCCATTATTTTGGACCATTCAAATCGACAATAAATCCACACATGCCGGACTTGAATAATTCAAAACAATAGATTGTAAATTTAAATTTGGCAAAACTCAGCATATACAGTAAATAAAACAATCACAGAATCACAGATATGGAGTAATATAACAATAATGCAGCGGAATAAATAAATAGTAGTTCATGAAGCTACTATATAAACATCAGAGTTAGAAATAAAAATACAACAGAATATCTCAAATCAGTGAAGTCTCCAGTACAAACAGATGACCTCCCTGAACAAATCAACTGGAAAGCTGAAAGCTGAATCGATGGTTGGATCTCCAAACGAAGCTCCAAACTCCAAAGGTGAGTCTCAAATGCTGTATCACTCGGTCTGACCCGAGCGTAAAGCAAAAACAAAACACTCGAGTCAGGATTAACATTCTTATATCAATAAATCCAACTCAAGTGAAATATCAACTGAAATACAAGTAACTCAGAGGATGTTTGAGATAACCATCCTCTAAGGATCCATGGAACGAAACGTCATTACTTCAAAACCAAATATCATTTCATTAAATATATATATATATATATATATATATATATTACCTCAATTTCACAAATTGATTCAAATCAACTCGAGTTTCAACTTAAAATTTAATTCAATCTAGATTTATCCATTTTGATTCAATTCAGTTTCTAAATAACACATTAAAATTATATTGATTTCAAATACAGATTTAAATCACAAAATAAACCATTTAAATTCCAATATATTTCAAAGCTTTAATATTCACCATTTCAAAGTTCAATTTAACAATTTCATATAGTTCTTGATTTAACCTCATTATTATTTAGCCTTGAAATATTCACTTAATAAATTCAGTATTATTTCAACTAAATATTCCCTCCGATTTATTTAAACTTGAAATATCTATCTAATCACTTTAAATCAAAAGTCAAGTTATAAAATTGAATCTTAAATTTCAAATTCAATAGTTCAAATCAACCTAATTAAGTAGAATTCTTAATTACATACAATTTCAATTAATTCAACTTTATCTTCCTTAACTTGTACAAATCCTTAAAAATCTATTTAAAATATAATACTTAGACATATTATATTAATTAAATCAAACTTTATTTGATTAAAGTTTATTATTAAATCTACTTTATATTTAAACATAATTATATAAAATATTTCAATATTAAATAAAACCATATATATTTTCTTTCAAAACCATAGAAATCATTTCAAATTATTTATATATAGACCAACGGTGTCTGTATAAAGTTTCTATCCTATGATCAAGGTATACGGATATTTATCATTTCAATCCATAATTTAAATATATACGGGTGGATATCATTTCAACCCGTAATCCCAAATTCAATTCAAGTGAAAATCGCTTGAGTTTATCATTTCAAGCCATAACGATTTTCTCATATTCTAAAGTCCGTTCGGGTATGTATCATTTCAACCCATAGTGATTTCTATACTAACAGGGAACTTGCAGAGTGATAACAGATATGATAACAATAATAACAGGCATATATCATCAATAACAATATAATATAAACAACAGGATATGGTGTCATGTCCCACAAGTGAATAGTTACAGATAATAGCATATATAACAATTTAAAATAACTACAACAGCATATTTCCATTGTCGTTTCAATTGAAATCAAATTTAATAAATATAAAAACGTTAATCGTGAGTGATTACTCACATTTCGAGACTAGAGGAGATTTGACAAATGAAACGAGTTGCGAATCCAAACACGAGTTCCGATGTAAAGTAAGACTGGCACGAATTTTTGACGATCAAAACAAAGCTGGAAGTTGGAATTGACGGAAACAGATCAGCACAAGTTTACCATGGATAAATAAAATATATGTTATATATAATCTTTTTCTCAAATCAATTTTAAAACATCTTATATATCTTCACTTTCATTTCAAGTATATACACAACACATGAAAGAATATATATATATATATGTAACTACTCAAAATCACATGCAACTCATACATTATAATAAACAAATAACTTTCAAAATCTTGCATATAACTGCATATAAAACCTGCAACTGGTAATATAACTATTATATTCAATTCTATTATATTATAGTCTAAGGAAATACTTATATATAACAAATGCATAGAACTATTATGTATATAACCTTACATATGCAGTTTATATAAATTTTTAATAAAACAAATATACATTATATAACAATAAATGTTCGTAAAATAATTGTATCAGCTACATAAGCTTCTGTCTAAATTTCATATATATATATATATATATACATTACTAATATGGAAACCACACACACTAGAATTATTATATTTCATAACGGGAAGCACACGCAAGAATATTATTCAACCTATATTTATATATACGTGTGCCTTTATATTGTAAACTGTAAACATAATAAATTAACAGACTAATATATAATATAGGGTACTTTTGGCACAGGTCCTTATTAAGTTTCAAAATTCACGAAAAGTCCTTCACTAAATTTCAGTGTAAATTAGATCCCTGTTTTTTATTCACGATTATTGCAGAGCATGATGCAACATTTCATAAAAGTTGCTGACATTTCCGCAACATTTCTATATACTGTGAACATAGTGTATAAAAGTTGCTGAAATATCAACACTTATTTATAAAAGTTGCTGATATTTCAGCAACATTTATGTGCACTGTGAACACAGTTTATGAAAGTTGCTGAAATATCAGCACTTATTTATAAAAGTTGCTGACATTTCAGCAATAATTTTTCTTTGTTTTTACAATAAAACTTTGACACAGATAGTTGCTGAAATATCAGCACTTATTTATAAAAGTTGCTGACATTTCAGCAATAATTTTTCTTCGTTTCCAAAAAACAGGGACCCCCTTTACAATGAAACTTTAACAGGGACCCGCTTTACAATATGAAAGTATGATAGGGATGCCTCCCTAATTTCCACTATAATATATGTATAAATACGTAAGTTAAAACCCAACATATGTTACACAATCCATTATACAGCTTACATGTACTATATGTATATGATATATAAAAATCTAACACATTATATACAGCTATACCAATTTTGAAATCAACAAATACAAAAGTGAGTATAGATATATAACTTAGATAACTTTTAAATAACAGATTTATACGACATAGATAAGTAGATTTATACAAAATATATATAAGTAGATTTGTAAAATATAACATAAGACAAAAAAAAATTCTTTCTTTTAACTTATATACATAAATAGGGTTATATATTACGAAACACGTCAACATAACAGAGGTTTAGAACATATTATATCTTATACCCTTTAACATATTACAAAATACTATACAACACTTATATATAAATAAGGCAACAAAGAGGCTATAGAAAATATAACTATGGGTATTGCTATATTATATGTTTACTTTATAAAACAATATACAGCAGATCGAGTATAGATATACTTTCTAAACCACTCAAGTATACTCTTGAATATAAATAACTTAGTACGTTAATATATAAGCAGATTATTAAAACTATATATATAAATATATAAATATTTCAACACTCATATACATGTAAACTTTACAACCATTGAGTATATAAACCAATGTATATATATACTCACCTACGCCAAACTCAGAGGAGGAGGGGAGGCACGGCATTGAAACGGCAGCTGCAAATTGGAATGCCGAAGGGTCCGCTAGCGAGGGTTGAGGTGATAGTTCGGCCGAGGGAGGTGCTGCCATAGGCGTTTGTTTCGGGTGTGGAGATGGGGTGCGGCAAGATCTGGTGGGGTTTGGCAAAAGGCAGATCTAGAGAGAGGAGATCGAGCACGGGGAAAGGTCGGAGGTGTGGGCGAGTTGAACGGTGGTGGTTTGCTCGGTGACGTGCGGCTATGAAATTTCGTGAAGGAGAGAGGAGAATAGAGAACAGCCCCAAGCAAAATGTAAAAAGGTTATAAATGGATTGTTTTCATTGTAAACAAGTAACGCAAGAAACAAACGGACACAAATTTAAACAGATGGAATAACAACGGCCAAAAGCTGAATTCAAGGAGTAATAATGGCAATTGGCTTGGCTATTTGAATTGTTTGATTGGACAGCACGTTTCAAATTTGAAACGTAAAGGGAAATATAAAGTCAAAATTTTCGGTACCGTTACAATGAACAGTTCAAACATTTCGTTGCGCATCAGACTTCAAAATACAGAAATAAATATACCGTAGAGATCAGCACGATGAGACGATCAAAACGGTATATAGATATCTGTGGTACGATCATCCGATCAAAAGTCGATAATCGGTACCGATAAACGCTGCTATTCCCTACGGAAAAATCCAAACGGAGCTAGAAACGTCCGAATTTTTTGCGAAACGAATTTCGCAGCCAGATTCAGGGTGTTCTAAATAAATTTTCTCATGTTGACATATTTAGGTTTCGGAAAACTTTAAAATTCAACTGTTATTAACTGATTTAAATTGAAATAAAATTATACAATAAAATAAACTTTCATATTTTCTGATGAAAATTTACCAATTGCTATGTTTTTAAATACGTATTCCAAATATAAAAAATTTATTCCAAAATTCAATTATTTAAAATTTCACAAAATTCAGTTAAATACGTTATTAAAACCAATCAAAATTTATGGGTCGTTACAATACTATAGTTAGTAAGGTTATTCTACTATAAAAGAGTCTTAGATAAAATGTTGTTAAGGTCTCCTTGAGTATATATGCACACATGATCATACGAATTCAATTACTTCACAATACAGTAGAAAACTGAATTTACTAACCACAGACATCCGAGGTAAAACCAAAGACGTCTGAGGAAATATTCGAGAAAATAAATTTCTGAAGCCACAGACATCTGAGGATTTACCACAGACGTCTGTCATCTAAAAAACTGCATATTTTTGAATAGACACTTCTGTTGAACAAAAAGAACTTACCTATTCATCCAAAGGTTGCAGCCATTAAAATGAATAGACCTTATCTAATAGTAACGACTCTTCATCTGCATCCTTTTGAATCTATAAATACCACCATGATTGAGATTTAGGAAAAAATGAATTGAATTAACTAAATCTATTCTCTCTTGATTTCTTATCACTCTCTTGTGCATACATTGTTTAAATACTCTCAACCTTTTATAGCCAAAACATAATTTTGCTTAAACCACTTCCTACAACTCAAAGCATTCACATTCACATACTCAAAGGAGATCATAGGAAGATTTGTACTACCAGTCAAAAACCATGTTATTTGGAACACAAGATTGTTAGAGATATACTTTTGTATTAGCTTATTCCTCCGGGCGAAGCGAGGGTTAGTTGGTTAAAGGAAATACCGAAGGGAAGCTTGGGGACTGGACGTAGGACGGGAGGTCTGAATCAGTATAAAATATTTAGTGTGATCGTTTTTATTATTTATCGTATATTCAATTATTGTTCTCTACTTAATATAGTTAGTAATATACACTCACACACGTATATATATAAGTTGCATTATTTATAAAGATTCTATAGACTTTCATTCTGGGTTTTGATGGAATGCTGATTGAAGACGTACATTTCATCCAGATGGATGGGAAGTAACGACCTATATGTTTCAAGCATCTGGAAGTAAGATATAAAAAAGGATTGAGCAAGTTCCCGCAAGAAAGTGTGCATTAATCACCAGAAGATGATAGCCGGATTTTTTTAATATGTACTCTTAATAAGTAGAGATAAAGAGTAAAGGGAAAAGAAGAAAAGTCCAAAAGAAAGAACAATTAAAGTCCATTATGAGTCAAATCCTATGTGAAAGAATTGGACAAAAAGGTTTTGAAAATTCCTTGAAATACTTTGAATGGATTTTCAAAAGATTTATTTTAATAAAAGGACCCTATCATTAAAAAATTGTTATTTTGAATAAGTAAGGAAATTTGGAAATTCTTAGTTTAAAATTGATCGATTCAAAAAAAATTGATTTTTAAGGCTTTTAATGAAGGGGATTTTTGTTTTTGAAATAAATGCGAAAGAGAGCGTATGTTTGGCTCGATGATTTTTTCTATTTTTGTAAATTTGAAAGTTTCTTTTTTTATTTCTTTCAAATGGGTGGATAAATGGAAATGGTACTTGATTGAACCGGGGTAAAGAGAATAGAAGGGTAAGAATGCCCGATATGAAAGATAAGAAGAATATTCCAATATGAGGAAAATAAGGAGAGAAACAATTGAAATAGATTTATACTATCTCTTTCCATGTTAATGAAGAAAAGCCCGAAGACTAAGGTAGTAGGAGAATGCACTGCAATGAGTCGGTATGGAAAACAATAAAAGAGGAAAAGAGCTATGTAAGGAGAAGCCACTTGAAAGATAGGAGAAATTTTAATGGTAGCAATATTAGGAAATTTAAATGTGAACGATGTTAGGAATTTATATTAAAATAATGTTAGTAATCTAGTTGGGAACGATGTAGGAAAGTAGACGCAAAGCGTAGGAAAATGGATAATTTTCATAAATATGTGCACTAATTGCACATATCATTAGAAGTCCCCCTTATATGCTATTGGAATCTCCGTTAAGTTTGGAAGTTGAAGTAGCATGAGTAGTGGGAAAATAATAGAATGGTACTTATCATCGTCTACTCCAGTTTTCATTATTTAAAGATATAGAAGATGTTTTTGAAATAAAATGGTTTGGTATGACAATTGGGTGTTTTGAATGCAAATAAATGTTTTGGGTTAAAAATCCTACTTTTAAAGAATTAAGTCTCTGTTGTAGAAAGCCTTTAACGGGAAAATTGATTTAATGATTATTCATCTAACAAAAGCTTAACCTTTACTATTTGAAAAGAACGGAGATATGCATTATTTTAGAAAAAGGATCTTTTTAAAATTGCTGACGTTGGCTTTTGAATTTCATAAAAAGGTTCGATGTTTATATTTTCAATGATAAATTTTTTGGGTTAAGTACTTCATGACAGTGAAGTTTTAATTTTATAAAGAGTGGTGAAAACCAAACCAATTTTGATATAAAGTAGATAGGGATGACTGTCTAGGTAAGACGGTGTAATGGTCAAGGCTGTGAATAAAATAGCTATGAATTCTCATAGGGTAGCAACAAGGAATCCCCGTTGAATATAAGGAATATTTGTATGAATGCATGAATGTTTGATTAGACATATGAAAGCCATAAGAAGAACCCTCAAAAGAATAGGGAATGATATCAAAATATACTTTTGCGAGTCCTAGGATATACTCGCATGAAAGATCAAGGATAAAAAGGTAGATGCCAAAGTTTTAAAATACTATCAAGAGATTTTGATTGAAAGAAGATAGTAGTACGATTGGAGAAGAGTAATGAGATGGTAAACATGCATAGAGGATGTTGGTTGACTCAAGGTTAAAGAAGGCAAGATGGGTGGTAGGAAAGTTATTCTACCAAGCAAATTATCCGATAAATTATTCTAAATGTGCATGGTTTATATTTCTTATACAATGTAGAGTGGGAATGCACAATTAATCCCATAATCAGATATAATAATTGAAGTAATGGATGGACCGTATTTGTTAAAAGCTAAGAAGGTGGGTTAAGACATTTGGGTAACAGTAGAATGGTATACTAGAAATGTCCATCTTAATCGAGTAAGAAGTGATAGGACCACAACATCATTAATACATTTGATATTGAATGGCAGGTTCCAAAAATTGTTTCTTTTAGGATATTTGGGTTGTAATCACTAGTTGTCTCTTTCCGGGAAATGAAAAAAGCGTATGATATGATATGAGATAAGTTCCTATTTTTGATACTGTGTTGATTATTTGGATGAGCTTTGATACACACACACACACATATACATATATACATATATACATACATACATACATATATATACATACATATATATATACACATACACACACACATACACACACACATATATAGACACACATATATTGGGAAACATTGTAAATAAGGAAATCTCATAAGGACACTAACCAACGATGAATGTAATTAAGGCTAGAAGTTATAAAATGAATTAGGAAATTAAATTAGCAACTGCAAATAAAGAATTTTTTAATCCCATAGAATTTTGGAAATATAAATTTTAGCAAGGGAAAAACAGGTAAAGGTTATTGCGAAACCACGTGTCACTATCACTATGCCTTAAAGCTAAAATTTCTAAAAATTCTTGTGTATCGTTTTTTTTTGAAGTAAAAGGAAATGTTTTTAGAACCTTAGATTAATTGCACAATGTTAGGTTCATCATATGCAATAACTCATTAACTGAATCCAGAATACCTTAATGTATGGCTTGATTTGTTTTAAGGATAAAAGGCAAGTACTTTTGAAAAATTGTGTTCAAATGATTTTCAAAAGTTGTTTTTAAATGCTTTTGAAAAGTTGTGTTTAAATGCTTTTGAAATTTTTTGTTTAAATACTTCTAGTAAATTTAATTTTCAAACTACTTTACTATTCGACAAGGAGTGACAGTATACAAAACATAGAGAATAACAAGAGAAAAAGTTGTTTTAGCTTTGAAATTTCTATTTCAATACCTTGTTGATAGTGATCAAAACTCTTGTTTAAAATTATTCTCTTCTGAAAATCCAAAAAGAAACTTCCTTATGCAAATTATACTTGTAAAAGTTGGAAAAGATTTGGGGAAAAAGGAGAAGGTTCTAAGGTACAATGGAATAGGTATCCAAAAGAATAGTGGAAATGTAAAATTCTCCATCTAAATTCCTTTTCCAGCATAAGAGTATAGATTTAACAAAACTGGATTTCAAAATTTTTGGATATTAGAAATTGTGTGCTAGAATTGGATGGTAGAGGTTGGATGCAAAATTAGTTGAACCATACTCCTACACGCAGGAATGTGGAATTTGTGGTATGAAAAAGGATATTTGATTTTTTGAAAACTTGCATATATATAAAACTGCCAACATATATAGGTTTTTTGCATCATATTTTCAAAAATTCTTTTAAAAGAATGCATTCATATAAGGGGCACCGATTTAGAATTATTCAGCATGCATATCAGATATGTTGTGGTACACCATGCATTTGTACACAATTGGTTGCAAAATTGGTTGTACACTAATTGGTTGAATAGTTTAAAATGGTTGCATGCTATGTTACATGATTCAATCCTTAGGAAATTTCGGGGACAAAATTCTTTTGTGGCTGAGAATGTAACACCTCGTAAAATATAACAGTAATTAATAAATAATTTTTAGAGCTCAAAATGGAATTTGGGCAAACGTTGGAATTTGACCATGAAATTTACACCATTGCGTTCGTTGCGATTTTCTAAGCAACTTTCATATTTGAAGTTTTACGATCGAAGTTCAAACGAAGAAGTTATCAGCATTTGAACTTTTCGGATCAAAGGATTTAAAAAGGAAATATAATAATAACCACGTGGACTCCACCAATTGACCACCTCCTTGGGCCGACCGATCGCCAGCAGTCGACCGCCTAGCAAGCAACGGTGACTGGTTGGACCCATGGTTTTAAATCTCCTATATATCGCCCGAGATCTCCTTTTCACACTTATACGAGACGAGACATCAAATCTCCTTCATATCTCCCTCGACACTCATCTCGTCCGAGATGTTCAAATCTCACCTGAAATATGGATCAAAATCTCAATCTGAGATCTCACTCGAAATTATACATTTTTCTTATTTTTCATAATATTTTTTATTTTCATATTGATTCAAAAGAAACTACTCAATCCAATTATAAATTACCAACTTCTTGAACATATTCTTTACTTTTTATCTTAATGAGTCACAGGGAAATGTTTCACTTCTTTATTATGTTCAAATAAAAGGATATTATTCAATCATTACCAAATCAATTAAGATAATCAAGCTACTACTCTTCTAAAAATATTCTTTTTTCCATATAAATCAAGTATGTTACCATTTTTATTTTTACTAAGAAAGTTATAACATCAATTTTAGACACATAAGTATATCCGAGATATTCCCGAGATGCATTAAAAGACCCGAGATGTACACCCGATATGTACTCATCTCGTCTGAGATCTCCCCCGATACGAGATAACTTATGTAAAAATTCCGAGACGAAACGTGACCAAAATCTGATATTTAAAACCTTGGTTGGACCAATGGCGGCTAAGGTTGAATCTCGGTCTGACGGCCCAGATTTAATTAATTCAAATCTAGCGGATAGAATTGATTCGAGTGTCTATAAATACAGGCCTAGCCCCTCATTTTTCTTCTTATATTTTCTTATCAGAGCAGCGAAGCTCTAGCACTTTCCCTTTTCCACTATTTCTAGAAATTATAAAATTATTATATATATAAATCGAAGAAGGGCAGAAAATAAAAGAGAAGAAGAAAGAAGCGAATCAATTCTGCAAAAACGGTAAATTCTATAACTATAAATCCTTTTTTCCAATTAACTCAAATCTCGTCTTAGATTTGTAATTCTAATTGGTATGTATATATCTTGTTATACATATTTTTGAATTGGAAAGGAAAAGGAGTCAATTAAAGGGATGGATTCAGATTTGGAAGATTTGGAAAGCTAAAAAGGTGAGGAGGAAATTATATGATTTATATATGTATTGAAATTTATATCGTTAAATTTTATTTAATTATTATTCCTATGTAATATCCGTAGAGTTGTAGGCTTAAAATGAACTTATTCAATTGAAATCCTGCCTACATATTCTGTAAGTTAGGTAACTAGTGAAATGGTATTGTTATCCGGCTTTTTCACCAAGCAGATTTTCATGGGAATCAGAACGTCAAGGTGAAGACAAAATGATTCACAGACTTGAGAAACATGCTTAGATAGACAATAAGAACACACTCAAGAAATTCTAGAAGATTTGGAGCAAAGTGGATCATTCGGTACCGAGAGATTTTTACTCCATTATGGACCTCTAAAACCACTTATACTTGAAGCACTACCTCAGGTGATTGTCATGGAGTGCTTTTCTCAAAGAATGGACGAGCAACTCTAATGATTTTCTGAATGAAGGCATGCAAGAAAAAGTGGTACCGGAACCTCTCTGAAACAACTAAATCTCGAAGGAAGAGTTTTCGCAACCTAACAAATCAGAAATAGGAGGCAAGATGAGAGAAAGGGAGAAAAATCACCTACAAAAAGATATTGGTACTAAGAGGAACCTCTTGATACTGAGATGTATTTTTCGATGATTGGGCCTTTTTTCTCTCTCATGCATGCTTGAGCTTAGATCTGGACTTGATGTTTAGCATGCCTCTAGATCTACTGGCTAATTTCCCTATAAATAAAAGACCTAAAGCAAGTGGAGAAGGACGTTTTGGCACTTGATTTCTCGTCTATCTTCTCCTTCCCAAAATACTCCAAACACTTCCAAATCTGAGATCCTTTAGATTGTAGTTGGATTTGAGTTATAATCATTGTATTCCAGAGAGAATCAAACAATAACAAAGATTAAAGTGGATGTAGGTCAGAGTATTTGCCGAACCACTATAAAATTTGTGTCTTTTCTACTTCTTTTATATTTATTTCATTAGATCCATACATTTTTGGTGCTTTCAATTGCTTCTGAAGTATTTGTACTATTTTTAGTGCAAACATGTATGTACACTCTAATCAGGAAATTTGTAAATTGGTCCTAAATTTTTTTAAAATAACGTTCATAAGATTACGAAGTTCATTCCAGATTTATGGTAACTGGTTTGTAAATTGTTAGTATTCATTGGGATTGCCCTAATTTGACTTGGAATGTGAATTACTACGTTTTAATCTATTAAGAGGGTTCTGGATACAATTTAGTTGTATTTATTTCCTTGTAAATTTCCATAAATAATCTAATTCCACAACTGTATATAAAAAGTTCATCGTTTGGAATAATAAGGAATACACCAAAATGAAAGGGATGTGTAAAATACGAAAGTTTTTCTCCATAGTTTGCACTGTCTTTTCAATAAAAGAAAAGAGATAATTCATTATAATTTCAAATATGGCAAAAGTCTCACTTTTAGATAATTTATGGAACGGGTTATAACTGTAATCCTTTCTGGGAAAGATAGCTCTAATATATTCAAATGTGGAAATGAATGTTCTTTACAGAATGTGCATATAAGGGTATATTTTGGAATTCCTAAGCATGAAAATTAATGAACTAGAAGTAGGAATACACACACACGTATAATCGCGCCTATCGAATAGAAATATAAATATACATAACGAATAATGTATAATAAATAAATATACAACGATACGTGTATTAATCATAATTAGGACGACTATATATTAATAGCGCAGTAAACCATATGATTAGGAGGTTGTGATGGAAAAGAGGTGGCAACTCCAAAAATTATGAATAGTGATTGCAAAATTAGTAGGGCAATAAATGTGCAGTTAATAAGGAGTTATAGAAATTAAATGGGGACACAAATGCATTGAATGGGATTGAATGCAGAATTTGATATGACATTTATGGGAAAACGGAATAGGCAAAATAAGTTGAATTTAAAATGGATAATTAAATGTCAGTTAATGATTGTCTAGTTTGAATAATAATGACCATTCATTAGGAACAATTGACATTTATAGGATGTGGGAAGGAAATAAATAATATACGTAATAAGCGTATAAAATAGAAATAGGTTCGTAGTGAATAATTAAGGGCATACTAGTAAATAAACGTAAGATGCAATATAATTTTCATAGTAGGAAATTATGTAGCCTTAATAGCACGTTTAGGACGAGTATAAATTAGTGGGTCTAGCCCAATATTTAGGTTTAGGATACATGGTTTGGTTTAGTATGGGTTGGTATGAGAGGTCATTAGAGTTACAAAACAGAAGTCTGCCCTTCACTTAGAGGATAACAACAGTTGTGTATACATACTACTGATGTGTCACATCTTCGACTATAGGACCCATGGAGAAAGGATATTGTTCACGTATAGGTTTGGGAAAATACACCAAGGGAACGCCTCGGATTTGAAGTATTAAATGGCTCAGTACCTTTAGGGATGTCAAGGGGTTTACATCAGAGTGGAAGATATTAAATGCCCATTAGGTCTGCCTTCTCTCAATATAAGAAGTCTTAAATAACTTATGACAGCGCCTAATAGGGAAATGATGTCTGCTTCATTTCTAATAAGAGGTATTAAGCAACTAGAGTGGGCATTTTCCTTGACTTATATTAGGTAAGTCTAAATGGTATTTTGGCTGCGGGGATCGACGGGCTATGTTAGTGTTATTGACAAACCGATATTTAAAAGTAGGGCCGTCATATAGGCTTGGACTACTAGCGGTCCTGAGCAGTCATTAGCAAAAACTTGGGTTATAATCCATATAGGATAGCAAAGTCCTCAAAATTTAGTTAGTAGTTTGTTTGTCGAAGGTGAGCAAGTTGGCCCTTAGATAAGTTTTTGAGATGCGTTAGTATTACGAAAAATTAAATTATAAAGTCGCATCTAGGGGTCATCGATCTTGTAGTTAGGGCTGTTAATTAGCGATTATGTTATGAAGGACCTGCTTCGGGGTTTTGTTATTAAATGGTCGTTGGGTCTGCCTCCTCCCAATTCAAGAAGTATTAAGTGGTCAGGGGTTTCTTTTGGGTAGTACAATGTTTTTATAAATATACGCGCACGCATACACATATATATATACAAATATATATATATATATATATAATTATTTCTCGGAGAAGGTTGGATATATTGTACGCATAGATGGAATTAAAGGGATAAGCCGTGAATAACAGACATAACACTTAAATAAAAATCAATCGGCATAAACTAGTGTTATGAATAAAGTATGCAATTTACCAGGCACCAGAACATTGTCATGGCCCCCTCCTCATTACAACCCACAAGATAGATATAGAGGGACAAATCACTAGTGCAAGACTGGAAAGATAGATGAAGAAGTCTTCTCATTCATGCTCGACACCGATAAGGCGAATATATATCCATGGAATAATATTGATTCCAAGGTGGTACCCTTAGTCGGTATATATGTTCTACTATATTTTTCTATTCCGCTGTGAGTTTATGTAGATGGTTCTCTGATATACTTATGTTTATTTTAGGTTACCAACCTCAACGATCCGTACCTTTGTGGACTTATGTTTCGATTTAGTCAAAATTCGGGTCCATTAAGGTGCGTATTGTTACAATCCAAGTTTCCAACTTTAAAGAGAAGAGGATTAAACTAAGTTTTTTAAGGATTAAAGGTGAGTAAAAAATTTCTCTATAAACATATCCCTACCTATTTTGGTTATATTTGATAGTATATGATTGTTTTTTATGTTGTTAAACATGTTTGGATGATAATATTAATTGGTTGTGTTTGGAAATTTAAATGAAATAAGTTTTCGACTTCGATTTGAGTTGGGGATGAAACAGCGGTTTAGAACGAGAAAAGATGGCGAATTAAAGGAAGGAGGCGATGTTTGTTTCTAGGGAATAGGATCGGGTTGATGAAAGGAAGAAGGGTTTGGCTTTGAGGAGCTGGAATGAGGATTCGGTCGTGGAGTATGAAAAGATGAATAAGTGAAGGATAAGAACGAAAGTGTTGGCTTATATATGGAGCGAGAGGGATCGGCATGCCTCGTTTTCTTCATCGAGTTAGAAGAAAGGAAGATGGGATCGGCTAGGAGAATGCCGATCCCTATGAACATGTATAAGGAGGGGGATCGGCTAAAGGGATACCGATCCTTGCTTACAAAAAAAGAAGGTAGGATTCGGCTAGAAGAATGTCGATCCCTAAATAATTATAAAAAAAGGAAGAAAGGAGGGGATCGGCTACGGGCCTATGTGCATGTAAGCATGGAAATGAAGATTATGTGAAGTACATACATATAAAGTGCAATGAAATTGCATCCAACTCAACGAAAATTGGCGATGACCCGTGAGCGTACAAATGCATCCGGGAACCAACGACAAGTACGTGTACCCAAACATGCACGTGTATATTCTAAAAGTTCAATTTTTGAAGTCAACAGAAATTGAATTCAAACCTGAAGCTTTCAAGTTCGAGACTGGATCAGATAACCAAAGCTTACTAGTCTCGTAGAACCGGACATAGATATTAGCTGACGGAATATAATCATGGATTTATGCTATTGGAAATCGACCAAACGTCATGACGATCAAAGAGAGATACAGCATTTTGGGAAAATAATTCGATGGACGGATAGCAACTATTGAGAAAATTGGATAGATTTCTTCCCGACGGCTCTAACCTGCTTCGATTCAAAGCACGTCATGTTCAGCACAAGACGTACTTTGGGGGGAAAATGTTATCCGGCATTTTGACCTAGCTATACTCGAATTGATTGGACAAGTTAGATTCGACTGACGTCAAGGCCAGTAAGTCTAGGACGACGATTGTGGGGTCCAGAAGTCAAGTACGGATGGTAATATGAAGCCATGATCGAATGAAATTGAGAGATATGTAATATAAAATGTTCGAAGTATGAAATATGGCTCAACATATAGGAGGGGTCGGCTATAATCAACCCCTAACATAGGGATCGGCTTGTTTCAGGAAGCAAGTGCAGTTCAATAGAAAACAATTAATATCTTAATATCCACAAGTCCAATGCTTATGAAATTTTGTAGGAAAGGTATGGGGACCCAAGGAAGCCTACTCTAGGGATCGCACCTCAAAAGGATGGAGTAAGAGGGATCGGCCCTCTTCCCTCAATAGGGGTCGGTTGAAGGCAATTCATATTGAACTAAAGATCGAACAATAACTCAAGTTCTACTAATCCAATTGGCATGAAAATTGAAGGCTAAGCATCTTTCGATATGGGGAAGCTACCTTAGGGATCGCACCCCCAAATTCCACCAAAAGTGAGATGGTACGATCCATATTCTTTAGGATTTGGGCCATGTGATCCCTCTTAGTGGTCCATATGGTTTTGGAGATCCTTCTACCGAATTTTCAGGGAGATATTTCGTCATCTTCATCTATAAATACATGCTTGGTTGTTCATTTTGGGACTTTTACGCTGCTGATTGCTTTGTACTCTATTGTAACTAAGGATTTTCATCTGATCCATATTGTATTCCTTACCAAGTGATCAATAAAGCTTTTTATTCAAAGTGGACGTAGGCAAACAACATCGAACCACTATAAATCGCTGTGTTCGTGTTATTTCTTTAATTTGCAGCTATTTCATTACTTTTTTCCTCTGTTTTCATTTTATATTCTTCATTTATTTCTCTTCAAAACTTCTATTGAGTGTGTGCCATTTTTTGGTGCAAACAATTACCATCAGAGGTTAGGTATAATCACCAATCACAACATTGATTTTTTATGTAATGCGATTTAAAAAAAGGGTAAAAATAAAATGAAAAAAGAAAAAATGACGGTTGAATTAGCAAGAACAAGGAATATAGTTTAAAAATGACAGGAATATGAAATCAATAAGCTTCAAAATTAGGCATGTGTCCCTAGTTACAACTTAATTAAACATCAAATGATAATATGTTTAAAAAAAATTCAGAATTTAGGATTTGAATTTTGAAATTTAAATTTAAAAATTTCAAATTTGAATATTAAAATTCAAATTCGAATTTTTGATCAGAAAATTGAAAATTGAATATCTGAAATTGCATATTTTTTAACTTTGATTTTGAAAATTTAAGGCTTTGAATTTTGAAATTTTAAATAATAAAATTTGAACTTGAAACCGAATTTGAAAATTCATGATTGAAAATTTGATTTAGTTCCAAACTTTGATTGTTTTAAAAGTAAAATGTTCAAATAACAAACCTACTTAGAAAAAGGGAAAAAATCTGCATATAATTTGAGAATTTTAGTTTTCGAATTTTAAAATTTTGAATTATGAAATTAAATTCTAAATTTTGAATTCGAAATTTTTAGACTCAAATTTTTGTATTTTAAATTCAAATTTTAAACGTGTGAAATTTGAATTTGAAATGAAATTTTGAATTTTCAGATTTTTTTTTTCTTCGAACTAGAGAATTTATGTTCTTATTTTGCATTTGAACATTTGACTTCTAAAAGCCTGAGTTTTGAATATGAGAATTTGGAAGTTCATGAAAAAAGTAAGATTTTTTGAAATAAAAACTTGCTATCATTTTGAATATCAAGCAAAGTGGGGGAAAATTCATTGAAAATATTTGTGAAAAGAATAAAGTAAATAGAATTGGAAAGATTTAAAAAGGCTTATTAAAGACAATTTTTTCACACTATTTGATTTTACAATGCTACAACTAAAAAACCTAGGGCCGCTTGATTAAAGAAAAAAAGAAACATTGGGATGCATTATGTATTCAAACATCAAAAATCAATGTTCAGTTTTGCACCAAACAGACCGGCCACAACTAAGTAGACTGAGGGCCTCTTAATGGACACATCCAAAACTTTAAAAGAAAAGCGTTCAGTAGAATCACGTTCGACTTATCCCAAATAAATTGGACATAACTGTTACATTAATGTTTATATGGCAAGCGTTGGCTAATAACAAACACGACAGCAACCGCAAAGAGTTCAAGTGGAAGAAGTCATAAAATAAAACTGGAGCGGGACATGATGATCAAAGAAACACAATAGCCGACGACGACAGCTAGTAGGCGGATCGAGCTAAGGTATATCACATTATTTTTATAATTTTTGCTAATTTACTATCCACTTTCCCTGCTAGTTGTCTAAAATTTTGTTTATTTTTTTAGGACATCGGTAATATAGTTCTAAAATAGAGAGATTTTCATATGCTAGATGTGGAATATTTAAAGCAAATATTTAGATATATCATCATCGGAAAACATGTCATGCTCTCCACTCAGGTTGATTTGCCTATTACTGAAATTGAGGATGAAGTACAAACTGCATTCAAACCACTGTATCAAATCTCACAACAGAAAACGTTTCGGAAAAGGAGTCCATACTCCAGAATGTAATGATCGTTTGGGCTCGTGGCCCTTGCAGCCCTTTCAACACTCCCAACTAAATGAATTTGCTCGACTAGACCTCAACGTCGATCTTGATGATGTGGACAGTCCTTCAATTTGTCATTCAGTCATTACTCATTCTACTGCTCGTTCTAGCCGAAGACACTCGATAAAAAAAGGACGTGCTTCAGATCGTAAGTTCTTCTAAATGCAGTGAAGCTCCACAACAAACATACCATAAATTGGCTGAAGCTCTAACATAATATGAATGATGCATGAAATTGGACCAGCATAGCATTGTTTAGATTACAAAATTATCTCTACAAGAATTATCAAAGAGGTATGAAAATGCTCGATTCTGATGATGCAACATGTGAGCAAATCGAAACAAAGCTAATGATATTTCGAGATGCCGTCAAATTTGTATTTGTATTTTAATTTAAGTGTTTGAATTTGTAGTTGAATTTGAATTTACATTATTAATTTTTAAATTGAAATATGAACTTAATTATTAACTATTAAATATTAATATTAGTTATTTATTATTTAATTATTTAAAATTTCATTGATCATTAGTTATTAATTATTTATTACAAAATAAAAATTAAACTACTTTTACATTACTTCATGCCCAATGTCTAACCAACCTCTAATTAAAATTTTGTCCATGAGTCACGATCCCTAACCTCTGACCCCTAAACAAATTTGTCTACAAGTGCAATGCACCCTGAAAGAAAACGAGCATTCAAAAAGTCAAACTACCACATCTCGGCCAAAATCAAATAAATGGGAAAATAAGCTAGTATCAAGATGTTCCACTCAATATATTAGTTCACTTAATAGTTCATTTAGTGAAGATGGATTGATCTTCTATTTTGAGAATATTACAAGAGAATAAGCATAATATCCTAAACTAAGGGACAATTATTGCTAAATGATAAAATTAGGGGACAATCAAAGGAATCCAATAGACGTTCATACACCAATTTGACATTCAAATCACAGAAACAAATAATAATAAAAACATTCAAATCAATTCCACTTCAATTACTTTAACCATTTGCTGGGGTTGTTCGTTACAGTGGGTAGTGGGCTGCTAATGCTATCTCCTAGCAGGCCTAGCCCATCAGCCAGGCCTGCAACTAAGGGTTTATACAATATTCATGTCAAACTACGTACATATATGACAAACATCATTTCAAATCATGTAAACTACACAATATTCACTGTAATACCATGTTGTAGGGATACATGGAATATATTTATATTTTATTTCTCCATGAGGCTAAGACCACCTGCACTCAGTTTAATTTTGTTCTTTCTTTTGCTTTTCAATCAGCTGGGGTCAACTGCAGATGAACTGATTGATTACAGATAAATTTGGTCGGAAAAGGTTTCATTTTCCCTACTGGATTGAAATCGACTATGCATGCATTCGGATGATGACCCAGTAGGTTTTATTGAAATCAAATATGCATGCATACAGTTATGACACGAATACATAGATATGGGCCTTACATACCGCAGACATTTATTTCCACTTAACAAAATAAAAGTATAATAATGAGAAGGCCAAGTGTTGGTAACCAAACAAAACCAACTCTTCCAACATTCACACCAAACTTACCTCTTCCCTTCACATTCACCCCATTTATATACCAACTCAAAAATCCTAAACCAACCCTCAAACATCAAATATAATTTTATTTTATTTTTTGAAATGTCGTCTCCAGTAAAAGTTGATCCACAAAGAGAAGGTGCAGAAATAGTGTATGGAGCAGAAGCCTGCTATCAAAACTCAATACAGCTTCTCTCAGAACTCGGGTTCCCAAAAGGAGTTCTGCCATTGAAGAACCTAGAAGAATGTGGTCGAGTTCGTGACACGGGTTTTGTGTGGATGAAGCTGAAAGAACCGTTCGAGTATTATTTCGAAGGTACAGGCACACGCGTTAGTTACGCAAAGGAGGTGACTTCGTACATAGAGAAAGGAAGGATGAAGAAGATGAGTGGGGTTAAAAGCAAGCAAATGATGCTTTGGGTTCCTATAGTTGAAATGAGTAGCGTCAATGAAGGTAAGAAGATTTATTTCAAAAGTGCAGTTGGGATTGGGAGAGGATTTCCTGCTAAGGCCTTCGAAGATGAAGAAGGAGATGAGGAAGAAGAAGGGGTGAAGACTGATTAGGAAACTGAGTTTGTGTTTCCTATATATATATATATATATATATATATATATATATATATATATATATATATAGGTAGGTAGCCCTGTAATTGGCGCTAGTGTGTGTTTTACCTTATTTCCTGTGAAAACCTTTGAAGATGAGGAAGAAGAAGCAAAGACCGAATAGGATACTCTCTGTGTATGTGTGTTCTGCCTTATTACTGTTATGTCAAGGGTTTGTATATGCTTTTGTTTTATATGAAAGTTCACGACAAAGTGTACCTCTGTGTCAAGTTAGTGCAATTCTATCCTCTATTTTGATCTTAAAAAAAAGATGATAAAAACGGTGAAGTTTTTTTTATTCCAACATGTTTTGTCCCACAACAGCATAAAAATATGTTCTGCAATAACTCATACAGTCTAGGAGAACGAAAAGGAAAGAGGATGAAAAATACACTCACTTGCATAACAAACTTTATAACCTCAGAGCTTAGACGCGGCTTCCTTATCAGCAAACCAGGTAAGTTCTCCATCATCCAATTTGATCATTTGAACTGGAAGCAGATCACCGGAGCTATTATCACCACCAAAAGCTTGAAGAACAACATCAGCTTTACCAGTACCAGTTGCCACAAGTGCTATGTTAGCAGATGAATTGATAACAGGCAGAGTGAAGGTAATTCTTTCAGGTGGTGGCTTTGGTGAGTCCTTGATGAAAGTTATCCAGTGTTCCTTTTCATTTAGAAGAGGATGGCCTGGAAACAGAGAAGCAATATGACCATCAGGCCCCATTCCTAATAGCATCAAATCGAATTTCGGGTAGTTTGTTACTGAGGAAAACTGAAGCACTCCTGTTTTGACCAATTGTTTTAAGCAAGTTTCGTAGTCCTCTGCGGCGCCTTCAGCTGGTAGAGCATCATTTATGGCATAAACATGGCCTGGTGGGATAGGAACCTATCAAAATACACCAATAAACATTGTAGAATAACCCAACGTATATATTATTTACTTATCTCAATCTGGTAAATAATTTATCTTTTCCATAACATGCAAGGTAATAAAGGTTCGCTAATATTAAAAGAAGAAAGCTAGTATATCTAAATGGAGATAGCCAAGTAGTAAATAATAATATTACAGAAATCCCATTTATGTAGAGAAAATATGGAATTGATTGTATTAAGCGTTCATTAACAAGTTAAAGCGGATGTAAGCAAGCATATCAGTTATTCGCTAAAACTAATCAATAAAAAAAAGCTATTGTAAACAACAAATTGGCCATCTGTTTACGGAACACAACCAACATAATGTAGATAAGGCCAAATCTTTCATACCTTGGATAGGAACCCGTCATATGCCAGTTTGTAATTGCTATCAGCATGATCTTTTGGAACGACTCTCTCATCAACCCAAAACACATGCCATTTACTCCATTCGATAGAGGTAACATATGGAGCTTCCTTCAACTTCCTGAATCATCAATAAGAATAAATAAACTAATATAAAAAGGTGCAATAAGTAGAACCTGGGCTGCATGCTCACTTGCAAAAACACTCATGCAGCACCAGATATGAAAATCAGTTAGATGCATGTTATGTACTTATCATTCGGTACACACATATCAGTTCACTTTTCGCATTTTTAGTGTGTTAGGGGCAGTGGTACCAAAACATTTGTGCAGCTTTCGTTGAACATAACCTCAATAGAATTGTAAAAACTCTAAAATGGAAGGTTTTTTTTATTTTATTTTCAATGATTAATGAATGAAAAATGAATCAATTGCTTTGAAGTGCGATTTTTGTTTTATTCAAAATGTTAAATTATATTCTTGAAAAAATATATACATTTGAACGTCCAATGCACATGTCAAAAATATATCATTGAGCCAAAAATTGAACTTAAAATTTATCAACTTCTAATGTTATTTTTATAGAAGAATTATTGAACCTGATAATAAAGTGTGAAACAAGTACAATACTGAATGTTGAATGTTAAAAAAACCATGAAAAAGGGATATCTAGAAAAATAGGCATTATATTGAGAATAAAATAAAATGATAACTGGAAAAACAGTAAGAAAATACTATGTTTCCTTTTTGGATTAGGATTCGTGACACCATTTCTAAAACGAAAACCATATCAATTTTTGCGAGAACCTGGTTTGAAATTCAAGACCAATTCTACATGCTAATTTTTCCAATTAAATAATTGAAGTTTAATAATTTTCGAAGTTGAAATTCAAATATATGACCTCATTTGTAAATCAAGGACATGTGGGTAAGTGTGTGATTGAGCTAAAAATTTGTTATGATATATATATATTATATATATATATAATGTTACAAATATTATCAAAGAACTAATTTGGCACTTGCGGTGTTCGTATGCATAAAATATTCTTGAAATATTTATTTTACCTAAAATCATTAAATTGTAATTTTGCATACAGTTCGAATAAAAATTATTGAACACAAAAATGGAGGATAAACAAAGGTTTGAAATCTCGGTTTCGGTTTCCGTCTTTCAAAATTTTAGTAATTTCGTTCAATTTCGATGGTTTCGGTTTCGGATTTTGATACAATTATATATATAATAAGTCAGTGGATTGATAAAGTATAACTTTTGTTGGGGAAAATCCCTTCAGATTATCAGTCTAAGAGAATAAAAAACCCAACGCAGCGGAAAACAACTGGATCGTGATTGTAGTAAGACGATACAAATAGAGATAAACATCAGATAGTCACAAATCAATGCAATGCAGAAAAATAAATAACACCAGTATTTATAGTGGTTCCACTACTGCAAGGCAGTGTACGTCCACTTGGTAAGATGAGATTTTATTAATCACTGAAAGATTAAAGTTACAAGATTGATTCACTTTTGGAGACTATACATAAGAAAAATTAACAATACAGTCAAAATTCTGCAGAATTTCAGCTCTCTAGGATGGCTGTCATGATTGTCCAGAAGCTCTACTATTTATAGAGTGAAGAAATGAGGAGGGGTAGCTGCTATATAGCAGCCCTGGGGTTTGGTTAGGCATGCATCTGGTTCGAGCACTACTTGGTTCGGCAAACACAGTAGCTTATTTTGGTTCGGCATTACTCACTTCAGTTTCATGTTGCCGCTCCAAACGGTTCGTTCGGCAAAAAACATTTCACCGCTTCAAATATTTGGTTCGGTCCTCCTCAATGCCGAACGAAACTAGTAACACCGGACGAGATTTCTCGTCCGGCACTTCCATTTCTTTGTTGATTGAAGCCTCGGCTTTCTTCAATCACCGAACGAGATTACTTTTTCCTCAAATCTCAACACCGAACGAGATTACTTTCTTCAATCACCGAACGAAGACAATAAAGTACTGCTACTTCGTCTCTTCATCATCGTGCCTAGGGTTAGGGCTTCTGCTGCTGCTAGCTTTAGATTCTCCTCCATCGATGCGCTCCTCTGCTTCAACATCGTTGAGCTCCAGCATCTTGAAATTTGGTATCAAATTCCAACAACTTTATCCTCTAAAAATATATTTGTTGCACACATATTATTAGTACAACAGTTTGCAACGCATTACATATTATACACATGCCCATTACATCATAAAAGTATAGATTAGCAAGAGTTGTTGAACTTACTTTACCAAGCCCAAAACAGTACAGCCCATTTTCTCAATTTTACACTGAAACAGTGCAGCCCGTTTTCTCAATTTTAAACTGAAACAGTGTAGCCCAATGATTTCAATATGAGATTCAAATCATAAATCGCAAAGTTTAAATTTTGGATCGAAACGGGATTTGAATTGTGGATCGTAGATCCAAATGAGATTCAAATAAAGTGTAGAATAATAGAGTATAGAATAATAAAAACTTATTGTAGAACCCGATCACCACATTACCTCATTTCAAATAAAGCATAGAAATAGAACCTCATCACCATACGTTACCTCACAGCCCCACACTACATCACATATATATTAAAGAGTATGGTAGGGTTGCTTTAATCTTGAAACTACATATACAGTACGGGTACTTTTGCAGTTTTTGTTCAAACATGACTTTTATGTTTAGGATAGCCAATAATAAAATAAAGCTGAAATAGAAGTCAAAAGCTAAACATAGCTATATAACAGTACTTTGTTACTGTAGCAGTAGTTCATACATTATCACCTTGTGCCTAAAGAATGCAGAAAAACGAGAGAGAAAATTCAAAATAGAAGCAGAAGTTAGAAAGAAAAGAGAACAGAAAATAGAATACGAAAAATAAAGCCACTCTCTTTCTGATGCTTCAATCGAGTTGTTCGACTTCGGTATGCTTTAACTTTCCTTTTTTTCGCCTTAGAAATTTTTGTTGGATGCTTGTTTATGATAGATCATTTTTATACTGATGTAAATGATTTTTCTAGAGATTCTTCTCAAATTTGGAAATGCTGCGATGCTTCATCTTCAAAGGAATAATGATTCTTTTCCAATTTCGAAGAAAATGAGGTTTCGATTTTTCAAAAAATATTCAATTCGAAGTTTAAACTGAAATCGCGATCTCATTTAGGGCATCGATATTTTCAATCTGATAATGGATCGTACGATTTTTGCTAACTGCGATTCAAACTGAATATTGGATCGATAAGGTTGCGATTCGATTTTAATCGCGATCTAGATCATACGATTTTGCGATTTTTGAAATCAATGGTGTAGCCCATTATCTCAACCATAAACCCTAAATCTCGTTTACATCTTACTTCACAGCTGCAACACGCAACACAAATATGCTAGGGCAAAATATCTCAATAATTAAATCGACAAGAACACTTAATCGATTAACAAAATTATTGAATAAAAGTAAGAAGAAAGTGCAGGATCAACATCAAAGATGAAATTAAGGTTCTCAGATTTGGTTCCAGGTACGTTTTATTATTTCCATTCATACTACTTCGAATTGAATGATTTTTTATGTTTTTGATTCGGTTTCTTTCTTCTAAATTCTTTTTTTTTCCTTTCGTTTTTTAAAATAAAATTGTAAATTTCACTATAGAAATCAATCATTTTGACCGAAACCGGATTCTCCATCGTATTTCGTCTCGGTGACGGTCGAAACCGAATCGAGATGACCGGAATTTCGAGGTTCCGACAGAAGCCTCAAACCATGGGATAAACTAAATAAAATTCAAACTTTATGATTAAAACAAAATTATCAAGAACATATATTTCAAACATGTGTACGTATTGATACTGAAAAAATAATCAACATAAATTAATTGAAAAAACAGAAAGAAAAAAGATAAAGTTTTTGCCTAGACTTGATTTGAATGCATGATCTCATTCATATATCAAAGCTTCCAATTGTAAATAAAGGTTAACGTTGGTCATGATTGTGATCTTATACATATACCAATGGCATTTTTAGAAGTTCGAGGCCAAACCCACAAAAATGTAAGTGTGTAATTGTTACTAGAAAATTATGGAAAAAATATATTGAACTATGGAAAGTAGTGACAAATTACTTATGATGTACCCTTACCCTTATTTTTTAAGTTTCAAAGTATTCTCGTAAAGTTATTATACACTACCAGCATATCTGCACTTGCACATGTGCTACACATATTAGAACCCTGCAAGGTTTTCAATTTTGGCAGCTTTTCGGAACAATTTTTGGTATCACAGTCTCAAAATCATGTGTGTCAACAGATATTTCAAGTATCCAAGTTTTGGCTGCAATGTATTTATTTACAACTTGGCAATTAGTTTACATTCTGCACTTACACTACCTTCAAATAACATATAGACCACATTGAGCTTTACTTCCATGCTTCATGTCTACGTTTTTGGATAACACTAATAAATACAAAAGAAAATACATAGAAACAACTATTCAACTGGATAGCTGTAGTTGTTACATAAGACTACAAGAGGTTTTAGGGTGTGTCTTGTATGGTAAGGATTTAATAAATCTAAGGACGTGCACTCCGTGCTTAACTACGTGGTCTGGATTTGTAGAATCTACCCTACACTTTGAATGTGCACAGGGCTGAACAACACTGCTACAAACACATGATGTTCATGCGAACAAAAGTATGATTTGAACATTTATCATGTTTTGGAAAAACATTAAGTATCATCCACTTTAAATCATTAAAACTAAAAAGCGCTTCCATTACCATACAAAATGGTAGGGGTGTCAAATAGGTTGAGTTGGGTATAAATGAGTTGGGTTGAACCCATTTAAACAAAAAAATGCTCAACTCATTAGACCATTTATTAAATGGGTAAATCCAACCCAACTCATAATTTCATGGGTAAAACCAACCCAACCCATTGAACCCATTTTGATTGAAACTGTAGCAGAAACGATAGAACCCATTTAAAAATTGAAATTTGATTTAACTAATAAAAAACAAACGGATATAAAATAATTCTAATTTTCACGTTTTGACGTTCGATAAAAATCAAAATTTCAAAATTTAAAATTTTAATTCTAACTTTCATCAAAATTCAAATATGAGGATATAGTCTATTATTTGCTAAGTGCAACCGTTGGTTATCATGAAGAACTACAATATGCATTCACAAGATGAAATATCCAAGTGTTCCATATTGTCTGTTATTTAGGTGGGAGTTCATCAGTCAATGTCTCGCCTGATTCCGAGTTAGTATGAAGAAGCTATTGCGGTATGAACAAAAAATATAGCGGCTTCTGCCTAGGCAAAGTTCAAATATCGAGATGTAACATTCTATTTTCTAAGTACAATTGTTAGTCACCATGGAGAACTACAGTGTGCGTTCACTAGATGAAGTATCTGAGTGTTCCATATTGTCCGTAATTTAAGTGAGAGTCCATCGGTCAAAGTCTCGCCTGATTCCGAGTTAGTACGAAAAATTTACTCCGGTCTGAACAAAAAAAATAGCGGCTTCTGCCTAGGCGGAGTTCAAATATGAGAATGTAGCATGTTATTTCTAAGTACAACTGTTAGCAACCATGAAGAACTATAGTATGCGTTCACAAGATGAAGTATCTTAGTATTCCATTTGTATGTAATTTAGATGGGAGTTCATCGATCGAAGTCTCGCCTGATTCCGATTTAGTACAAAGAAGTTATTGCAGTCTGAACACAAAAAATAGCAGCTTCTTCCTAGGCGATGTCCAAATATGCGAACGTAGCATGTTATTTTCTATGTACAACTGTTAGTCACCATGGAGAACTATAGTGTGCGTTCACAAAATGAAATATCTGAGTAAAAAAATTCAAATTTTCAAAATTGTTGTTTTAAATTTTATATTTTTGAATTTTAAGTTTAACAAATGGGTAAATGGGTTACCCATTTATATTCTTTTTAAAAATAGGTCAACACAACACATAACTCATTTAATAAAATTCATAAATGGGTTGACCCAACCCATTTACAAGTAGGGTAAATGGGTTGGGTCATATTTTGACGGGTCTACAAAATGGCACAACATTAAATCTTTCTTACCTGGACTTGAGAAAATTGCCTAAGCTACATGCTTAGAAGTTTTTAAGTAATTTCATGATTAAACATGTATTACGCTAAAAATTATGAATGATACAGACTCTGAATTGGTTCAAACTAAAAGGTGTAATTTATATTTGTCATTCTGAGAGACAAGTTCTGGCGCTTTAAAATGAGTTGACAGCAGATGTAATTAACTAATTTTCAAACTGAGAAATCATAATCTACTTTCCATCCAAACAAAGCTCGGATATGACATAATGAAGAAGACAAGGACAGAACCAATAAAATATCAAAGCTGTATTTCATCCATCAAACCTGCCAAAAAAATGAGTATAATTTCTTACAATCAAAAACTTGGAATCAAACCTGAGAGCTTTGACGAGAGATCCGCCGGAAATAACAACAGTAAAAGCTCCCCTCTCGCTAGTGAACTTACTAGAAAGTTCAGCGGTAAACTTAGCTAGAGAGATCGCCAATTCTTCTTCGCTTTCAAATAAAGTCAACCCCTTCTTGTCAATGGAGCTTTCCATAGAGACAGAGCACTGAATTGGAGTGACTCGAATCGGGATTTCGCAGGAGCGAAATTCGGAGGAACACTTACGTTTGAAATTGGTGGTAATTGAGTGGGATCGAACGTTGAGGAGTGGATATGACGGGGATTGGGGAGTTAGGGTTTTGGAATTGAGAGGGAAGGGAAAAGCGCAAATAGCGAAAGATGTCATTTTCCAGTGGGCTTTAATCCGTCGAATTAAAGGAGGATCACTTCTAAACTGTATGTTTAAGATCTTTTAACAGTACTTAAACTTCACCCAAAAAACGATTGTAAAAATACGAGGGAACATTTTTGAAGTTCATTTTGTTGGGTGTACTAATACAATTAAGTGCAGTATATTGACGTATTTTGCAAGGAGATTCATCATCATGCGATAAGGAGAATTTGAGTTTTTTTTAGCAAGTTTTGAATGATTTATTTGATGGACATAGCTAGTACCAACTAATATGCTTCCAAAGCTGGAAAGGTCCATCTTCAGTTTTTCGGTCCACATGTTTATATCTTCAAAATCAAAATAAACGTAGGATTATGATCCTGGTGAAGCAAAATGAGTCGGAAAAAAAGAAAATTTTGAAAGGAGCTAGAAAATTAAAAAAGAAAAAAAAGAAGATTCTGCTATTTAAACATTGAAAAGAAAATTGAAAGAAGAAAGATTATTTGTTAATATTGAATATAATACATTTTAAGCAAAGTAAATTTAATTTGTTTAATATTAATATTAATTAAATTAAATTTGTACTAAAATAAAAATAATTCGAAAATTCCTTAATTAAAGACAACTAAAAATACTATTAGTGTGGTAAAAAAATCAATACAACCAATTAAAATAGGTACATTTGATACATCGGAAATTACTACACTACTTATCGTGATTAAACACTTTCATTTGAAATTACAGGTACTTGAAGTTGTGTTGCATTTGTGATATCTCAATCTTCAACCAGCTTACGAATCTCGAACATCATCGGAACTGTTAACGGTTCATTTCTTCTGATTATTCAAATGAATAACAAGAGCGTTATGCGTTAAAGATGATCCACGGGATTCTACACTATTTCTAAGGATATTTATGAAGATATTCTTCCAGTATTATTCAAATGAGCACTCAAGGTATTTATAAAGATGGACTCAAGGTCGCTACCACCTCCAATCAATTCGATTCCTCCTACCAATAATGCGAATGTCGTAGATACTCAAGCTCAAGGAAGCTTTCCGCCACCATTAAGTAACATCGACGTGATCCATTGGGGACCACACATTGTTGGAACAAGCAATGGAGCTCGTAACTGATACGTTTGAGAGGCTACAAAGGGAATTCGCTCAATAGGAACTAGGCTACCATCAAAGATTTTAAAGAATGGAATCCCGAAACGATGGCGACCAAAGACTGAGGGGAGTACGACACTCACACAACGATCTATTGATGATTATTACCGAAACTCTATTATCTTTGGTATCAAAAATCTTTTTGGTGTATTAAATATCATATTCAAACATGCTTTCGACCAATCCCACTTTCGAAGCTTGAATCAAGTCCCAAACCCATCTTTGGATACAACCATAATGAATCGACTCCAGTAGGACAGTAAAGCTATATGTTCAAGTTGGAACGCCTCCTACAATGAAGACTTTTGAGACTCTCTTTGTGGTAATGGATCAACCCTTATTCTAGAATGCTTTCTTTGGGAGAACAGTAAGATGAGATATATGCTTTTATGTCTCCAAAGTACAAAATATGGAACAATAAATCTCTAACCCTAATGCCAAAGTAAATAAATAAAAACTAAAAATATATGTCAATATGTCTATTCTAGTGGTCTCAATAGTTATTTATAGATTGAACTATGGGTTGGGTTCTTGAAAAATATTTTCCAGCATAATCCATTGTGTTCCAAATAGTTCCTAATCTGATATGTTCCATAAGGTTCTTAATTCGATAGGTTCTGGAAGGTTCTTGATTCGGTACGTTCCAAATGGTTCTCCACACCGTTTTGGAGAATATATCCATGAACATATGTAGAACAATACTTAGTTTTAAAAATATGCTTCACGCCGGATTCAAATCTAGTAACCTCATAATGAATGCACATCTACAAAAACAAAATAGCTACAGCATCTTTTGTCACATATGTGCGCCTAACTTCTTATTAATCGAGATCTAAAGTTGAACTACATTTTTAAATCAATTCTTGAATGACTTCTTCACTCTTTCAAAGTCAAGAATCAACAATAAACACGATAAAAGTATTAAGTGCTAATGTCTTATGAATATTAAAATGTGTAAATAAATAGTTCAGAATATACATAATTTGATGTTTATCAAATACCCCTACATTGGAACTTTTATTTATCCTTGAATAAAATCTAACTGAATTTATTAGTCACGCACTTTCCTTGGGAAACATTATTGAATTTGGCTTATGCAACAAGCCTTTAACCCCAAGGTATTACTGCAGGACGAGTTGTGTCTCGTAAGGATTTTTAGCGGAACTACTCATAAAAATCAAATGTTATATGTCATGCTCGTAATGCGGCTACATGAGTACAAATTTTATTTCAAATGAGAAATTAATTTATTTTTAATCGGGTACAACATTGCAATGTATACAAGTCTAAATCAAAATCTAGAAATTTTAGTTCATCAACTTGTCATAAAGTCCCATCAAAGATCAAGTTTTCGTTACATTCAATTTGAGCTTAACTAGTTGTTTCAGTTGAAAGCATAGTGGAACTATGAATTAAGTTCTTTATTTAATTGTCATAGTTTTCAAAGTGATGCTTATATTTTCACATGTGTGACAAGGTCAAACCAATAAAACCAAGAAAAATGCTTGTGTTTCAATGACTTGCTCTCTCTTTATTTTACTTTTATTAATTTTTTATTTTTTATTTACTTTTATTTTATTTTATTTCATTATACACATACACAGTAACACCCCGTAATTTTTATAATAATTAATTGAAAAAGGAATTAATCAATAAATAATAACGTTGAAAAATAGAGTTTTCACAAACATCAGATTTGGCCACGAAACCTGCACCATTGGGTTCATGGCGATTTTCCGATCAATTTTTATATATAAATTTTTCAATCGGAGTTCGAACAAAAAAGTTGTTAGCATTTGAATAATTCAAGAAGGAAATAAATATATGTAATTAAGGAAACAAAAAGCAATTAACAAAAACTAATTAATGTTAACAGTTGCTTAGGGTCAAAAGAAAAGTTAACGTGGAAATAAATTATCTTGGTCAGGTCGGTCGACCACTAACGGTCGACTGGTTGGGGGCAACGGTTGATCGGTTGAACTGTTGATTGAATGTTTTGGAAATGGTCGAACGGCTCGGATTTAAAATAGTTTAATCTAACAGTTGACATTGATTCAAATCCCTATAAATACGGGCATAACTCCTCACTTTTCTTTTCATATTTTTTAAAGTACGGCAAAGCTCTACCATTTTCTCTTCTCTATAAACTTCTTAATTCTTAAAAATAGTGATAGTTTATATACGTATATACAAGTAAAGAATAGTAGAGGATGATTGAGAAGAAGAATATGGTCAAATCAAATCATCAAAACTAAGGTAAATTATTAAGGGAAATTAGGGAAAAGGATAAACTTTGAAAAAAAATTAGGCTGAAGGACATGAAGTTTTATTTTTAGGCTGAAGGACAAATGCTAGTTATAATTAGCATTATATTCAACTTCTACACTATACAAAATGCTAGTTATATCTATCATTATATTCAGTTTCATACTATACCAAATGCTAGTTATAACTAGCATTGTCCTTCAGCCTAAAATACAAACTTGTTATCCTTTAGTCTAATTTTTTTTTCTAAGTTTGTCCTCGTGCCTATTTTCTTGAATTATTAATCCAAATCTAGAATTTAAATTAAAATCCAAATCTCTTCTTCGATCTAGATTTTTAATAGTTATGTGTACGCTTGCGGTGTATGTATTCAAATAAGGTGAAAAGGGAGTCAAATTGAATAATAGGGATTGGATATAGAGATTTAAAAAGCTAAAAAGGTGAGTGGAAAGTTATATATTTTTTTATATAATATTGGATTTATACCATTGTAAACCTATTCTTGTATGCCTGAAATGTAAATTGGAGTTGTAGGCTAAAATTTATATACATGTAATGAAATTATAAATCCTGCTTACATATTATGTAATTGATAGCCTGAATTATATACATTTCTGGAAAATGTTGAGTATTAGTAGTCCCTGAATTAGTATTGGGTAGTAGCAGCCTCTGAAACTTATAACTTATATGATAGTTCTGGTTTTGTAGATTTGAATGATTGTTGCAAGTAAAAACGTTAATTAAGTTATCACAATAAATCAAGGGGATTTAAGTAGTATTTTAATTCATTGGAATATAGGATGTTGCAATGTGAATTTCTATAGATTATCAAGTTCATATTTATAAATAAAAGTGTATCATTCGAAATAACAAGGGATACACCTAAAAGAAAGAGATGTATAAAATATGGATATTTAACTACGAAAAAGATAATTTCTTATAATTCCAAACGTGACACAGATTCCTCATTTGGATAAGATATATAAACTTACAATGTTATCATTTCCTTTTAGAAGAGACGTAACTCTAATGTATTAAAATGCAAAAATCCCTAAAGATTAATTAAAGAATTATAAATGTGATAATAATTACGGTCTAAGAGAAGAATTAATATACATGCAATATAAGCAAGATAGAAATTAAAAAAAACAATGAAAAGGTAGGCGAGTAATAATTTTAAAATAAAAGGGTATGGAAAGTCCTTTAAACAAAGGAGGGAAATAAAGGTTAAAAATGAAATAGAGATAGAAAATTTTATATAGAGGAAAAGGAAGTAAACGGAAAAAGATATTTAGGTCTTTTAAATAAAAGCGGTAAATGACCTTGTAATCTGATGTTGAGAAGATTGAAGAAGGATGCTCATCTCATGCTAGAGCTTAATATAGTTTGCATTCATTCTTCATGTATTCGGTGACCCAATTACATGTTAAAGCCCATCTATTTTAACCGATCTGTTTTCACTTTTGTAATTAGGATATAACAATATAAAAACAGTGGATTGATATAAGTACATGTAATTTGGCTTGAGCTTTTGAAATAAGAAAATGGCGTCCAACTTTATTCTTTCTTTCTGAAAGATAACAGACCTCAAATTAAATAGGATGTAAACGCGTGAAAAAGTATGGAAATGTTATTAATAGTGAACGGTGGAGGTGTAATAATCAAACAAGTAAGAATGAATATAGACACACACGTAAGTAGCCTCAGTTATGCGTGAAGGATGTGAATTATTAAAGGTAGTAAATAACTTAAATGGGTAAGAATGACATAGTCATATGAATATGTTGGAATGCGATGTCAGCAGTGTTACACAACAGAAGTTTACCCACCGCAAGGGACTACGAACATATGTGTATACATTATACTGATGTGGGACATATCCAATTGTAGGACCCATGGAATTATATATGCATGCGTATAAGTGAAAGGAATAACCTGGTAGGGTATGCTTCAATCTTTTAGGATGGGTATTTCCCTAATTACGTTGGGCAATTTAAATGGACGATGAGCAAAGATCGATGCTATATCAACGTGTTGGTATCATACTAGGGAGTAGGAGCCGTACATAGGTCATGAACGTCATCGGTCCTAAGCCGTCAGTTGGAAAGATGAGGGTTACACCTAAATAGGCTACATATCCTACTAGTGTAGGTTACACTTGGGTAATGCGTCGTCACAGTTGTTGCTAGTTTGTTTATTAGGGGCAAGACTAGATAACCCTTAAGAAAGGTCTTTCAAAATGAATGGGGTATTCCGTGGAGCTGAATCCACAATAGTCTAAGGTGTCGAGTCCTCTATAGTCTGTGGAGTTGAGTCTATTATAGTTTGAGGAGCTGATTTCTCTATAGTCCATGGAGATGAGTCCACAATAGGAAGCAGACAAGTAAAAGATCCCTAAGGAGAGATATAATATCTATAAACTATATGACATCGTTATTAGGAACTACGAGAGTTTCTTGGTATGCATGATGATGAGACATGATACCGCATTGATGATGGATCTTGACAGCGTGTGTTAGAGATACTTGCGGGGATAATATCTTGGTCCAAAGGGGGACTGTGGTTTTATACATATGCATATATAGTTATGATCTACTTCGGGTAGATAGGGCATATCCTACGCATATATGGAGTCAAGACAGCTAAGTAAAATAAAAGGACATAACATGTGATGGAAGACAATCGGCATAAACTAGTGTTATGTGTAAAATATATAACTTACCAGTCACCAGAACGTTGATCTGACTCCCTCCTCATTACAATCCACAGAATCTCTTTAGAGGGACAAGTACCGGTGTAAGACGAAAACGACGAAAACAATGGAAGGACAGGTTTTATTATGCATGTTCGGCACTAACAAGGACACTAGATATTGAAAGTGTCAATCTTGGTCGGTAACTATATGATTTATTATACTGTACTATTCCACTATGAGTTATATCGACAGTGCTCTGATATGCATTTATTTGTTTATTTATAGGATATCAAGCCAACAATCCGTACTTCGGTGGACTTGGGTTTTATATTTAGCAAAAATTCAGGCCCACTACGGTGCGGATTGTTATATTTGGTATCAGAGCTTAGGTTAGTCAATCTCAAAAATTAGAAAACATTTAGTGATCGTATTTATATTTTTACCTATAATTATAAATATATTATATGCTAAATCCTACAAATTCCGACTATAGAGTAGTTGCAATCATATTCTTAAAAGATGAATAAGTCAATTATGTGTCGGTAAAAATGGATGAAGCTAAAAATGTACACCTACCCCGATTACCCCATGGAAAATAGGTCATATGGAAAGGCATTGACTTAGAAAGAGCATGAATGCAACATATGGAAGTCCTTGAAGCTGGATAGTACATGATTCCCTAGTTAGGCCTCCGATAGCCCAATGGTTGTAAATCCTTTTAGGATTGCTGATTGATGATAGATCCAGATAAGGGGAAAGTAAGAGTCCATATGTTATAGAAATCTAGAAGCAAGAATTGAATAAGTTCCGAATGGAAGGTGTGTAGTAGTCACTCCAAGATGATAGCTGGATTTTTAATATTTTGGAAGAAGATAAGTAAGTAAGTAAAATAGGAAAAGTTCAAAAGGAGGGACATGTAAAATCCACTCTAAGTCCGACCCCATATAAAAGAATTCAATTGAAAAGTTGAAATGATTTTAATATAAAGATTTTAAAAAATATATAAATAATGTATTTGAAATAGTCTTTTCAAAGTAATTATTCGAAGGTAGAAAATCCCTATCTTTTAAAAGTAAGTAAACAGTAAAAAAATTGGGAAAATAAATGTTTAAATTTTATTTAATTTTTTTTAGTAGAGATCAAAAATTAGTTAAACTGGAAATTTCCATAAATGTATTTTTATAAAAAGAAAAGTTACTTGGTTTGAAAAACATTATAATAGAGCGTATATAGTTCGTTGATTCTTCTATGATGAAGAAATTTTTTAGATGGTAAAATTCTATTTTAGGGGTGGACAATAGGAAGTGGTACAAGTTTGAAATGGGGTAAAATGAATGGGAATGAAGATTAAAACCCGAAAACAAAGCAGCAGGTGAATGCACTACAATGGTCCGAAAGAGGACAGTCAATTGAGGAAAATAATATACATAGAAGTAATTTAAATAAGAGCAACTAAAATAGAAGAATGTTAAATAGTAGTAACATTATAAATATAAATAGGAACTTATATGAAATATTTTTAGTAATCGGAAACAATATAAGAAATTAAAAGGAAAAAATGGATAGTTTTCATAATAGGTGCAACAATGGCACACATCTTTTAGAAGACCCCTTAATATGCCAGTAGAGCCTCGACTAAGGCTGAAGTTGGAAATAACATGAGTGGTAAGAAAATAATAGTGGGAGTTATCTTCGTCTACTCTAGTTTTTGTTGTCTAAAATTGTAAAAGATGTTTTGGAAACATTGTAAAGAGTATTTTTAAAGAAATGGTTTGGTATAAGAATTATTTTTTTTAAAGTCAAAACTTAATAAATGGTTTCAATTAAAAATCCCAATTTTAAGAAGTAAAAAAATTCTTGTTATTGTAAAGGGCTTTAAAAGAAAAGTTGATTTGAAGAAAAAGGAAAGAAACTTTTTAAAGTTTAATTGTAGTTTTAAAATTTAGACACCAAGCTATTTTTGAATTTGGTAAAAAGTTTCTAAGTTTGTACTTTAAAGATACTTTTTTTGGGATTAAGTACTTCAAACTTTTGGAAGTTTTAACTTTTGAAATTTTTTTAGCGAAAATCAATCCAAAATTTTAATATGGAGCAGATAGGGATGGCTTCCTAGGTAAGACGGGGTAAAAGACAAGGCTATGAAGAAAATAGCGATGACTGCTCATAGAGTAGCAATAAGAAATCCCTGTAGAGTGTAAGAAATGTTAGTGGGAACTTAGGAATGAATTATTAGACATGTGTGCAAGCCATAAGAAGAACCACAAAGGAATAATGAATGGTATCAAAGTATACTTCTCCTTATTCTAGAGTATACGCGCATGAGAGATCAAGGATCGAAAGTAAATACCAATAGTTTGAGAATACTATCAAGAGATTTGGATTAAGAGAAGAGTGTAATGGAGGGTAATAAGATGGAAATCACACATAGAGAACGTTGTAGACTCAAGATAGATGGTGGAAAAGTTATTCGACAAAGTCAATTTTCTAATGAGTTATTTTAAATGTGCATAGTTTATATTTCTTACTCACTACAGTGTGAGAATGCACAGTTTATTCCATGATTGGCTATGATAATGGAAGTAATGGATAGACCTTAATTATTAGATGCCAAAAAAGGAAGTTGAGTTATGTGGGTTACTGTGGAATGACATATTAGAGAGGTCCATTTAATTTTAGTATAGGGTGATGTGGCCACAACATCGTGAATGTCAGTTGATGTTGAAGGGAAACTTCCAACAATTGTTTCTTTTAGGTTTGGGTTCTAAGCATTATTTTTTCTATTGTATAAAATGCATACGATATTATAAGAAATATTCCTTTTAAATTGGTTTTCTGGATGGAACGCTATATTAGTTAGAAAACTGTGGTAGTAAGGAAATTTCGTGTGGACACTTAACCAATGCAAGTAAGACTGGAAGTTTATAAAATAAATTAGTAAATTTATTAGCTGCTAAACGTAAAGTAATGTTAAGACCTAAAAGCCTTAAAAGTTTTAGAAAGATAAATTTTGGCGAGCGAAGGACATGGAAAGTTTGTTGCAAAGTCAGGGGCCAGTATCCATGTGCCTTAAAAGCTGAAATTTATAAATGAACTTGTGTGATTGTTGTTATTCTAAGATAAAAGAAAATTTTTTAGGAAATTTATAATTTCCCGCATAGTAAGATAGAGTCCACTATGGATATTAAACTATTGACTAAATTCCGACCGCATAGGATGTGCATGATTTGTTTTGAATACACACACACACATACACACACACTTAGATATATATGTCATGAAAATGGAGAATAAAGGCTCTCGGGCGGGAACAGTTATTGAACCTCCACCCCCAAAACCTCCAGACATCTTGCTCATTTCCGATCTTTCCCCTGACCATTAGGAGCAACGCGCCAGAAATGCTTCAGCCAAACGCCACAACCATACCCCCAACCATCAGCGGTGAAGCATCGACACTGCTTCATAGGAACGATGCAACCACATCTGGGACAAACCACTCGCATCGGATCTCAACATCGACAATCAACAGTGAAGTGCCAGAATTGCATTAGACGATACATGGGACAAGCCGCTCGCATCTGACTCCATTACCACCGATTATTAGCAACCACCTGTTGGAAATACAGCAGAAGGACGTCACAATTATACGTGGACTCAGACATGGGCAGAAACAGTTAAAGATTGTGCAACCGACAGAGAGGCAATTATCACTGATTTAACGTTCTATGCTCCTACTCATGATTGGGAGATAATGAAAGATATATTGCCTAAAACTGTCTTCCATGCCGCTGTAGAGAAATGGAAGAATACTTTGGTTGTTTACATCATGGGAAAGAGACCTATATACAATAATTTCAAAGGTTTTGTTGATAAGATTTGGAAGCCTCATGAAACGTATGAGTTGTTCTACAAAAAGAATGGTTTCATTTTATAAAATAATATAATGCAGAAGATTGTGCTAAAATCATACGTTCAGGTCCTTATACCATTGGCTCCAGAATATTGATTATTAAAAAATGGAAACTAGGTATTGAACTTACCAAAGACTCTTTCTCCACTATTCCAATATGGGCACGTTTTATGGATTTGAAACTTAAATATTGGAATAATGAGGGTATAAGCAGAATAGCCAGCATGCTTGGTCGTCCAATTCATATGGACTCAACAATAGCGATCGAAAATAGGCTTAATTATGCACGTGTTTTAATTGAAGTTGACGTGCACTTCTCACATCCATCTACAGTACAAATGGAGTTATACAATGGTGACATAGACACAGTACAACACAAAATTGTACCCTATTCAATATGTAACGTTTTCGGCCATACAGACTCAACTTGCAACAAATCAATTACAAAGGAATGGAGACCAAAAAATCACAAAGCAAGCAATAACACTTTGGTACAACCAGAAATAAACTCATCAGAACATAATACATAATTAATTCTTCAACAAGATGCACTACAACAAAACCTACTTTTCACTGCAATCCTTTTCAGCGTTTCATTAGTAAATGCCATGACCGTTGTTTCACGTAGAGAAATGTTCACATCCAAACGCTAAGAAATACTAGGGTTTTTAGTTCGCGTGAAGTACTGCCAATTTCCCTCGTTAATTTCACATCTGTCTAAAAAAATAAAAAAATAAAAAATCAAAGCGCTCTTCTTCCTCGTTCATCTCTCGTTTATCTCTCATCACCGCCTTCCTTTACTATAGCGAACTTTTCCCCTTCGTCATTCTCGTACGTGTGGACCGTGATCTTGTTCGGGCCTCAATAATTTTCTGGCCCCTTTATCACTCACAGGTACTTCGCTTATTGATTCAATTTTATCATCTTTTATCAATAATTTTCTAGCCGCTCTATCAATAATTCCCTCAAATCAGTTTTATCATGTTTGTTTTATTCATTCAATTTTACGGTTATTGATTCATTATTTTCAATTTTCAATTTTACGATGATTGATTTCTGAATCCATCCATGGTACTGGTTAAAATATAGAGTAGTTTTGAAGAAGAAAAACAGTGTATTCAATATGGTTATGGGCAGTTTGATGCTGTCGATTGTTCTCTTCTATTTAAACTGAAAATGTAATAAATTAAGATACAACTAAAGCTTTAGCACCGATATCATATTCTTTAGGGGTATTTTCCAAAGTTGTATGTATTATTGGTTATTGGAGCAAACCACTGCTTTGTTGCAGAACTTAATGGTTACGGGTCCTTTTGGTCGGGTATTTTTTAAAGTAGTCGAAGAAAATCACAAAACCTTGGTCTACCATTTAGAAATGATAGGAAAATGTCAGACTCCATAGATTTATCATCATTTGAAGACAAGAATATATAGCTTCTTTGCTAGCTTTCACTATGTAGCTATGGGTTTTTTTTTCTCCTATTAATCCTAGTCTGTTGAATCCTAGCTACTACTGAAGGAGCATCAGTTTTATTTTGTTACTTTAATGATCAGTAGTTACTTATCATCTATTTGATTAATGCGATATTTTCAAAGCAATGATTATGTTAAACGTATGTTTATTATGGTTGATCTTGATAGATTATTACTGTATAACTACAACAATGAGTTCAACACATGATAATATGTCATTATTATCTTTTTTGGATATATAATTTTCCCCTTTTTGGGTCCTTAAAGTTGGAGAAATTTGGAACATATATTTGCCATTTGTTTTCTAGTTTTAAAATAGAATGTTCTGGCAAATGCATAACCATGAGACCGGAAAAGAAAAAAGAAAAGGAAATAAAACGTATACCCGTCTAACCCATTAATTAAAATTTATAGAAGTTTCAAAATTTGATAAGTTATTCTTACTAATGCTTCCAGACGGCTAAAGATGCTAACGCTTGGGACAATTTTTTGGCAAAATGTTGTCAAAAACTGTAGTACAAAGTATTATCTAGGAGATGGAGCAATCTATGGATTATGCTTTAAAATGTTTGGCTGCAAAATACGGATTATGCTTTAAAATATTTGGCTGTAAAATAACATTTGGCTCAGGGATGGAGATCAATCTTCCATATTAGGACCTGATTCAGCTGTTAATGTATCACAATGTTTTCCCTATCGGCTAAAACATGAAGTAAAATTTGTTAGTTAACATGTTCATGTGAGTGGAGTTAAAAAATATATCAATGAAACTTATCTTTTAAGTCGTATATTCTACTATAACATTTGCTCCTTGATTCAACCCAGGGATGCTTATTATTGGAATACATCTTGCTAAGGGATGTATCTTTTTCAGGAAAACTATTTGATTTTAAAGACATGTTACAATAAGGGCCGTCATTTTGTTTACATGTGTGCTCAATTTCATATACAGCTTGCCATAGTTTGAGACATTTACCTTTAGACCAATGTGCATATAATGTACACTCAATTTATTTGTAAATCTATGTAGATACATATATTACTTAATATACATAGATAACATCTCACTAAATTTTTTTAAATTTGTTGTTGAAAATATAGTTTCTTATTGAAATTTAACAAATCTCATTCTAGAACCAGATAATGTTTTAATTTTGCGTATTTTTTTGGATGATGTTAATTTTGTTATGTGAAAATATTGTCAAATAAAGCGAAAACTACACATCCATGACAGTGGTATCGTGCTTGGTCATAGAGCGTGTGTGTTTTTGCTAATGAGTTGGATCATTGTTATGTACAAAATATTAAGTGCAAAATCATTAATATCAGTGTTAAAATGGCTGTCTGTACTGCAAATTGTCAGGTCACTTTTCCATCTGTTGTGTTTTTGTAGGTTTAATTCAGTGCTCATAGCTAGAAAGCCAAATAAAATCTTATTTATATTCAATAAAATGTAGAAGTTCGAACAAACCCAAACAAAAATTCCACTGCACACGCACATGAAACATTCATCACAACATTATTAACCTGGTAGTTCCGGTCGCATTCAGTTTCTCAAGCAAACTAATGTTTGCAATCTTTATTTATAAGTAAGACAATACCACACAAGTTTACAAACAATAGTCACCCATGCAGCGAGAACCTGGATAGACAAAAGTGCATGTACATCCTTTTGCGCAGATGCCCTCACGATAAACTTCACCGCAGTTTGGTCTATCATGTCGGCAAATTAACTATCCAACATACTTTAAAAGGAATAGTATGATGTCATAGCTATCAAATTAGCAATTGTGTTCTTCCGAGGAATATTTGAAATGATTTGAACGAATCATCACAAATCTATGTTTCTCTTTAACAATAATGTTGTGATGTGCATTACAGTGTATACTTTCTTGGAATTACAGTGTATATTCATGATGGAGAAAGACTGGGTGCATTCACACAGGTAATAGGATAATATACAACTAAATACACTTCGAAAATTTTAAAATTTTAATATTACAATTAATATTTGTGTTGTCTATTTTTCATCATAGAACTAGTATAGAGTACCGACAAGGAGCATGGAATTTTGTGCAATTCGCGAAGAAAAATTTAGCAATTATAGAAAAAAAATTATGTCCTTGCATAGATTGTCGAAATCTTACTCATCATCATGACAAGATTGTGTTTGAGCATTTGGTTATAAAAGGAATGGATCCTAAGTACAAATGCAATAGGTGGTATAATCATGGTGAACAAATAAATATAGTTGAAGAAATGGATTTGAATGACACATATGATTTATTCCAAGCCGTTCACTATGAAGATGAAGATTTTGTCGATCATACCTTCCAACGATAAAGATAATGTTGATAAAGGTTGCAACGAGTTATGGATCGAAGTTATTTTTGCTGCTAGAACTACTTTTTGGTTTTAACGTATGTACTACTTGCTTTTGTTTTGCTATTTCTACTTGTTCTATATTTTGTTTATGAACTATTGATGACGAACTATTTATGTTTGGTGTAAGAATATTGTGTATTTTGATTATGAAATTTCATACGTTGGTTATCAAATATGTGTCCAAAATATGGTATTGATACAATATGTTGATTTTGAAATGTGGTATTGATATAATATGTTGATTTTGAAATGTGGTATATATACACATTGTGACTGATGTTTACTGAAACGGAATTTACAGAAAATTAGAAAAAGCCTAATTGACTTAGCTTTGTATACAATTTAACGGCGTTTTTAAAACGCTGTTAAAACATTCCATGACGTTTTTTAAACGCCGTTGAATGTTTTAACAGCGTTTTAAAAACGCCGTTAAATTGTATCTAAAAACATAAAGCACGATTTATTGCAACAGGTAAACGCTGTAAATAAATACCACAACAATGAAAAAACGCTATAAAATCTTATCTTAGCACGAAACAAACGCTAAGAAAGATCTCTAACTACACCCATAAAACACTAATAAAAGTTCTACCAAATTAGACCAAATGCTGTTAAATGATTTCATGACACTAGAGAAACGCTGTAAAAATGACATTTAACAGCGTTGAATGTTTTAACAGCGTTTTAAAAACGCCGTTAAATTATATCTAAAAACATAAAGCATGATTTATTGCAACAGGTAAATGCTGTAAATAAATATCACAACAATGAAAAAACGCTATAAAATCTTATCTTAGCACGATACAAACACTAAGAAAGATATCTAACTGCACCATAAAACGCTAATAAAAGTTCTACCAAATTAGACCAAACGCTGTTAAATGATTTCAAGACACCAGGGAAACGCTGTAAAAAAGGACATTTAACAGCGTTTATTCCTTGTCATTGTATATCTCTGACATATAACTGCATATCAATATACAACGTATGTAAAAACGCTGTTAATAGCTTTTATAGCGTTTTTGGAACGCTGTTAAAGGTCCTATTTGTTGTAGTGATGCCTGCTTTAGCTCAAGTGCAGATCAACAATTGCATTTGTCCAGTTTACATGTCCCTCTCCATAACCCTTTCTCTTCTCTTGTGGACATTCCTGAAACAACTGCAGATATGTCAAAGGACACTACTATTGAATCATCTACACCTTTGATCGCTTCAGCATTTGAAATGGCTCTATCAACCAAGAACACGCCCACTGCCCCAGTCATAGTTGAACATGGTGAAACTACCCTGGAAAATAAAGATAGTGAAGTGGATGGCTCCAAAAGAGAAGGATGAGTTGAACAATCAAACCGATTAATGAAAGTGTTGATTAGACCTAGTCGCTCGAGTTGGGGCATAGCAGTAGTTTTTGTCGCGAAATCTGATGGCTCCTTAAGAATTTGTGTGTCTTACTATCGAGACCTAAATAAGAAAACGCTTAAAAAGGTATCCTCTACCCCATGATTTACCCGTAGTTTATTTTCTTTTCCCTTTAAACTATAGGTGCCCTATTTTTCCGAGCAGCCAAGTAGTTAGGTAGCTTGTAGCATTTTGGGAGGGGCATGGAGCATGAAGCTGGAGGGTCCTTTGTAGATAGCTATCTATTTCTATTTTCTCTGTATTATGTATAAGTATCTATCAGCACCTGTAGGGATATGCAGTAATAACTGTCCCCGACTGGATTAGTACTTGCTATGACTCTAGTATCTAATTTTAAGAGTGATTGTACGTACTATCTATATGTATGATTACAAGTTGTTAAACGCGATGTGAGAATTTATTTTTTTCTTTCTTCTATCTTTATTTTCTTTAACCCCTGATTATCTGCCTCTTCGGCACTTGGATTTGCGGCCCGTGAATATCGAGGATGTATTAGTGTCGATCTTCAAGGGTCAAAAAGGGGGGTCGTCATAGAGTACTTATGTGAAGGCGCATCTTAATTTCTTTGATAATCTTTTGATGAAGATGAAGACTGTAGATTTAAAGGTGGATGAAGAGCAGAAGGTGATGGTTCTTTTGTGTTCCCTTCTAGAGCATTATATAGGTCTCGCTAATAGCCAAATATATGGAAGAGACACTTTGATAGTAAAAGATGTGAAGTCAGGTCTTCTATATGAATACTTGAGGGATCACATGAAAGGGATGAGTGACGGTAGAGAAGAAAGTAATAGTCATGGTCTATTTTTTTGAGAGATAAAGAGAGGACATGAAGAATTGTAATCCTACAGAGCGTTCCAAGTCTAGGAAGCCCAAAAAAGGTTTGAAAGGGAAGTCGAGAGATGGGAAGTGCCAGCATTATAAGAAACCAGACCATTAGAAGAAATATTGTCTGGATTTTAAAAGGAAGACCGAGGATGGATCTTCATCGGTTATAGTGGAGAAGGTTGTATTTAACGCTGTGTTGATTGTAGCAGCTTCAAATGTATCATACCATTGGGGTGCTTGATTCAAGGGCGTCATTCCATATGACGCCAAATATGGAATACTTCAGCTCTTTTGTTGGGAAGGAGGGAAGTGTAATTCTTGTGGGAAATGATGATTTTTGTAGAGCCATAGGAGAGGGTACGTATAGGTTTGCTGGTTTGTTAGAGTGATTCTCACTTGGACAAGTGTCCACTACGTTCCAGGTCTTCGAAAATCATTGATCTCTTTGGGCCAGTTGGCATCCATGGGATGCAAGGTGATTATAGAGAAGGATAGTTTGATGGCTCCTAGGGGTGCACTAGTTCTAATGAAAGAAGATGCGTTTCGGAATCTGTATCTGCTAAAAGGAACCATCGTATTTGGGTCGTGTGTTGGAGTAGATAGTTCTTACGCTTTGGATGCCACTAGACTTTGGTATCTTAGATTGGGTCATATTTCAAAGAAGGGCATGGAGTTGCTTCGCGGATAGAAGATGATCGAAGGAGCAAGCTTTGACAAGTTAGATTTCTTCCAGTAGTGTGTTTTGGGAAAGAATACTCAGGTTTCTTTTGAAGTTGGACTTCATAGATCAAAGAGAGTACTAGATTATGCACACACTGATGTTTAGGAACCAGTAGGTACCGCTTCCATTGAGGAAGAACTACAAGAAAATTTGCTTTTAGTTGCATTTATTAGCAGCGTTTGAAGGCAAGTGCAACTATTATTGTTTTATGCCATAGTTTCAACACTGCCAAAATTTTTCGCTCACCCCGCCTATGCGTTTTCTTTACTTCCGCCAAAAGTTGCCGCCAAATTTTTACTTGTTACGTTTTGCATTTTAGTTTTCATGTTTCATTTTGATTCACTTCCAAAATTTTACACGTCCAAATTCCTCATTGTCATCATCCCCTTTAATTTTTCCTCCATCCTCATCATAGCGCTATTCCTCTGTGATGCGCTGCTCCTCTTCATAGTCAATCAAATCCTCTCTGATGCACTGCCGCTCTTCACAGTTGATCTAATACGCGCTTATCCTCTCCATCACTCAAGAGTACAATGATTTCTTCCATGTAAGTGATGAAGTTAAGAAATTTGCATTCTTTCTAATGCTGATTTTGAATTTTCAGGGATTAACTATGGTTTTAGGTCTTTAGGAAGAGGACAACGAGCTGTTTCGAAAGAAAAGTTCACACTTCTTACTCTCAAGAGGTATAATGAATGTATTCACTTCCTTGGTGCTACAAATAAACTTAACAACATGTGATAGAATCTAGATCATATTTTAGGTTAATATTATTTCTACAACCACACACAAGGTGTTTGATAGAATATAGATTTATTTTAGGTGCTGCTGTATTTCACAAGTTTACCTTTGATTATTATCATGTTATTTCCTTTTTCTTTTAGTATTTATTTACACTGTAAATCATGGTTATATTGGCCATAACACACTTATTTTGTTTTGAAGTTAGTGGAACGGTTACTTCATTTTATTCATGAATGTAAGTTGCTGGTTTTTGATGTCCAACTATTTAAGAACATATAAGATGTTCTTTATAGCATACAAATACACTTAACAATATTTCACTGTATATACAAATTAATGTCATACTAGCTACCCTTGGTAATTATGCTTTGAACTATGTATATCAGTATTCTGGTGTTGTTGAAAGTTGTGTGAGTTATATTAAGTTGAAATATTCCATTTTCAAGGTGCGAAAGTGCTGGTGAAGAAAAACCAGCCGCAAAAGCCTTGTGGTACTCGTAAGTAGCATGTTCAATATTAGAACTTTTACTTTTTCTCTCCCTTTAAAATGAATTATATTTGTGTCAGATTGGCATTACATCACAGTAAACTCATTTCTCTAGTACTTCTCTAGTGACTTTCATCGAGTTACTTCTCTAGTACACTATAACCATTTGAAAGTGATTAAATAGTTATATTTTTCTTATTGTAATTTATTATATAAAGTGTTTACATGTAAAAAGAAATGGCATACATTATAATAACCATATTCATTTCTAATAAAGCTACCAGAATGTTTAACTTGCCCAATTATAATAACATAAGATAACCAGGGCACTAGATTACCCATATACATAATATATTTAATTACAGTAAACGTAGAAAGAAAGATTATCATTGAAATAAGTCATGTAGTGATTAGTTAATATGGGCCCTGGTCATCGTCCTTATAGCATAGACCCATGGGCGGTTTAATATATTAGCACACTTTAAGCAGAAAATGCAGACATTTCAATGTGCATCATATATATGTAGTTTTATTAGCGTAGAAAATGTAGTCACTCTAAATGGTTTCCGGTATTATGTTATATTAATATGAATTTATATGTAGTTTCACTAATTTACACTCTGTATTGTTTATAGAAAATGGCTTGCTGCTATTGTTGTTTGAGTTTTAATGGAAGAAGGTGCTCTTTTAGTTATAGGAATATATATAAGTATTGCATCTGTTTTGGTTAGATAGAATTTGAAATCTATTCTTAAAACCTGCCTACTATATGATATTTTTCCTTGTTATACCTCCAAAATGCTTTAAAATTATTTATGCCAGGTTGTACAGTTATAGTATTAGAAATCCAAAATAATTTTTGAATGCTCTATCTACCCCAATATGTATGGCTGACTCTATCTATCCCAACTTGGTTGACCTGTGTAGGTATTAGTAAGCTAACTTTTGTCTATATAAGGAACATCAAAGTATCAGTATAGTTGCACTATAAAACACGCGCGCATGCAATTTTAAAACATTGTGCATATGCGGTTTTAATGTCTTGCATGCTTAGTTTAAAGCAAATGAATATTGTTGCTCAAATGATGCAACCCTTTAATTTTAATATGAGTAGTATGTATATGAATAATATGAATGCAAATTCATTGTTTCAATGAGTAATGAGACTAACCTTAGCTCTCCTTTTTTTCAGTAATTAACTGAATGGAGTGGATATTTGACGAGAAGCAATTCATTCTTTCAATGAGGTAAATATCAATGGAAGCAACAATATTGTAGAGAATGAAGAAAGAAAAATGCTTCTTATTGTGCTTCATACTTTATTCTATTCTTTGTAATATCAAGTGTTGCTAGTACTGCTTTTTTAAACAAAAGATACTTTCCATCGGGTTGATCTTTGCTGTTGTTACCTCTGCTTTTAAGGCACTTTTTGTTTTATCATTTTTTAGAGAAGAGTGTTATGAAATGCATGCTTATCACTTTTAGATTCCATGACTGTTTCACACAAATAATTCTTTTTTATCAAATAGTCTCGCAGCATTATGGTTTCTTACTTTGTAGCCTTGTGAATATGTTATATGCAAAGAAGTCTACACGATATATCATTCATCGTCATAATGTTTATCATAAACATAGTGCAATAGTGAAAAAGAAAAATTCATGAGCGAACATGAGCAAACTTTCCTTCATAAAAGTTTTATTGATCTTACTCCAAATAGGAAAGCTTTTACCACTTCTCTAAGAGAAATTGCTCCCTGATGAGTTTTTCTCCTTAAAACTTGAGACAGTTATGCGATCATTTTGAGTCGTTATTAAAATTATGTGTTGCTATGTTTACCCCTTATTCTCTCTTTATAACATAGTTTTTAATTACCATAATATGTGTAGAGAGGATTTTAAAGAATATGCAGATGTGTGTTTCAGAAAAGTTGGAGACACGGTTTCACATTGGATAACTACAGATAAACCAAATGCAATAGGTCAAGCATCTTACGATACTGGCATGTTTGTTCCGTAAAGATGTTCTTACCCATTCGGTAGTTGTTCAGTAGGTAACTCCATGATCAATCCTTATATTATAGGTCATAAACCATTTTAGCAGAAGTTTACCACCTGTATAGGACCAACTATCAAGAGGCTACTATATAAATAAAGCAGGCATTCTCTTAAATTATGCACTTATTAGCTTTGGATTTGCATTTTTACATAAAAGAACCTATGAACTACACCAAATCCCCATTTTCATGAGAAAAGAATTCATGGCAAGACATGCTCGGTTATGTCAGTTTGAGGAGGAGCTGTACAAGGTAAAACTCTGTTTTGTATTGAATTTCATCTTTGTGTATTTGTTGACTTCCCCCTTCTCTTAATAATCTGAGCCTTCTACACACATGTACTTAAATGAAAATTATTTTTAGCCATTAGAGAGTATATGAAAGGAATACCAAGTGCACTAAAGTTAACCAAGATTTTTGATGAAATCAAATCTTTTGTACATGCATTATTGTAGATTTTTTTTGTGCTACATTCACTTGTTGCAGAATATGAGGTAGTAATAATTTTCGTATTTGATGGTAACTCTATTGACTTGGGTTTTTATCGTACTTGTAATGATCTACTAAAAATGTTTTACAGTAATGATTTCAACTTTAAGAACTTAATCCTCCATCCTATTGTCCTATGAAAGCTAAATTTGTTTCCTAAGAATAAGAAAATGGATGCATGGTTGGTAAAATTACCCAATGGCTTTCATAACACTATATGGTTTGGATGTTTACTAACATTATGTCATACAGTCGTATACAATTTAGATAGTTAGATTCAATTGATGTTTGTTTTGTGGGAAAAGTGTGATGCGCCAATGACCGTTGTTTGAATGTTTGAAACCTTCATGCTTTGTTATGATTATTCTTTCATGCATGCAGTCAGCTTGTCGTAAGGCTTCAGACTTTGATGTCCATTTTCTTTTATATTTCATACTTATGAGTCTTATAATTATGACTTTTGTAACTATACACAAACTAAAGTTAGCACAAACTAATTATTAGCACAAAATAAAGTTTGGTAGAAACTAAATGTTAGCACAATATCGAAGGATAGAGTAATTATCATAAAGCAACCCAGTATAGTATTGTAAACTTGTAAATGGGCCAAGCCCATATGTCTGTATTTCACTATAAATACCACTACTTGTACACGAGACTAAGCATGTAATACAATACAATTTCTCTTCAATAATAATACAAATAACAATTTGTTCATTTCTTTAACATGGCATCAGAGCATTCTAATGCTTAACAACATATGATCTGAAATCATCTCTCTCATCAGAGAATTTTCATCATCTGAGATTCAAGTATACAGTTTAACAACTGTATACAAATTCATAAAGAAGATTCATCATCTAGTACTGTGCCTTGCCAAGAAAAGACAATATCAGAAAAGTCTCATCATATATCATCTCTTTGGCTGCATCAGACTATCATAAATCTAAAGATTCAGTTTGTCTAACCTGGAGTGCCGTGCCAAGAAACCGCTGTCAGTGGCCATCATTCAGTCAGTCTCTGGCTGCAACTCCATTTTCTGGTAACTTTTACCCTTAATATCATTTTCTTGCTGCAATTTCTTCACTGATGGCGGAAGAAAATGATAATAGTGCTGTCTCACCCACTTCTGTATCCAAATCCACTCAAAACCAAACCAGTATCACCCAAGAAATCCTCAAAACCATTATTAAACCACATAGCCAGATCATAACCACCCCACTTGATGAAACGAACTATTTGCTGTGGAAATTTCAAGTGGAGACTGCAATAAAAGCTTATGGTCTTCAAGAATATGTTCTTGGAACTATCATTAAACCTCCAAGATTCACTGTAGATACACAAGGAAAGTTAATTGATAATCAAGAATATGTTATACATGAGAGACAAGATAGTTTGGTTAGTTCTTGGCTATTATCTTCAATCAGTGCAAGTCTCTTGCCACAACTAATTGGCTGCAAAACTGCCTATGAGATTTGGCATACAATAGAACAAAATTTCAGCTCTCAATCTGCTGCAAGAATTATGCAGTATAAAAGGCAATTACATAACTTTAAGAAAGGTAGTCAAACTATGAGAGAATACTTGTCCAAAACTAAAACCACATGTGATCAGTTAGCCTCTGCAAGGCACAATGTAAGTGACACAGAGCAAGTATTATATCTACTAAGTGGATTAGAAGAAGAGTATGAATCAGTTGTGGCTGTAATATCATCAACAGAAAGATTACCAACTCTACAAAATGTGCACTCTATACTATTAGCACATGAAGGTAGATTGGAACAAAAAAGACTATCAAATCCTGAATACTCTGCAAACTATATTGCTAGCAACAGAGGAAGAAATCAAGAAAGAAACTACAGCAACAAGAATCAGTCCAACAATGGTCAAAGAGGAGGTCAGAATTTCAGATCAAGAGGAAGAGGTGGTAGATGGAACAATACCAACAACAATAACAGGATAAGATGTCAGATCTGTGAAAAATATGGTCATACAGCAAACAGATGCTACTTTAGATTTGATGCCAACTACACACCATCTCAACAAAATACTAAAAACTCAAGGCAGAATGATCCTAGTGCAAATATGGTAAACATCTAACAAGGATGCAAAGAGCAATCAGAAAGCACAACCAATCACCTAGCAAAAGCAGAAGACATTCAAGATGACAGTTGGTACCCAGACTCTGGAGCAACAAATCATGTTACAAACAATCTCAACAACTTGAATCTAGGAAACAAGGAATACAAAGGTAAACATTCATTATATATGGGTAATGGTAAAGCAACTCACATAACACACACTGGAAATGCAAGTATCACAGGTGCAAGGAAATTATATCTTAATAACCTTTTGAGAGTAACAGTTATCAGAAAAAACCTGATAAGTGTCTCAAAATTCTCAAAAGATAATAATGTATATTTTGAATTTCACCCAAAGTTTTGCTTAGTGAAAGATGCACTAACAGATGAAATTCTTTTGCAGGGTAGAGAATGTAGGGGATTATACAAATTTGATGTTGGAAACTCAAGAAAAAATGAAAATAGGAAAAACTGGTGTAACATGTCAGAAACAAAATGTATAGAAAGCTGTAATAACTATGATGTTTGGCATGCTAGACTGGGTCACCCTAGCATAAAAGTTGTAAGACATATCTTGAGTAATAATAAAATTCCTATTGAGAACATTCCCTCATTCTATAATTGCACCTATTGTCCAATGGGCAAGAGTCATAAACTTGCATTTTCAGACTCAAACACTGTATATGATAAACCACTACAGCTTGTTGCTACAGATTTGTGGGGACCAGCTCCAATATCTACTGATTATGGTTACAAGTATTATATTTCATTTATTGATGCTTTCTCTAGACATGTGTGGATCTATTTCTTAAAAGCAAAATCTGAGACTTACAATGCAGTAATGCAGTTCATAGCAAGTGTTGAAAACCAAACAAATTGTCAAGTAAAAATTATTCAAACTGATGGTGGCAAAGAGTTTCTACCACTCAAAGAATTCTTTCAAAAGAAAGGAATAAATCATAGGACAACTTGTCCACATACCTCTGAACAGAATGGTCTCATTGAGAGGAAGCACAGGCACATTGTGGAAACTGGCCTGACTCTTCTTGCACAGGCATCTGTACCTCTGAAGTTCTGGCCTGATGCTTTCTCCACTGCAGTGTATCTTATCAATAGATTGCCAACTAAAGTTCTACAATTAAAAAGTCCAATTGAGACACTGACAAAGATCAAGCCAGACTATCAGAGTTTAAAAGTGTTTGGATGCCTATGCTTCCCCTGTCTGAGACCCTACAACACACACAAATTGGATTTCAGGTCTGCTCCTTGTACTTTCTTAGGATATGCAAACAATCAAAAAGGTTACAAATGTCTTGACAATAAGGGTAGAGTATACATATCAAGACATGTAACCTTTAATGAGTATGAATTTCCCATTATCAAGTCTGAACACAACACTACAAAGAAACTATATAACCCAAAAACTTTAATACCTGCAATACCTGAGATAATCATACCTGTCGAAAGACAGATGTCTCAGAATGAAAATAATGTTGCTCCACAGCAACAAGTAATTAGAAGTGTATCAAATCATGAGGAATTTGAAGGCTCATATCAGCTACCACATCAAGACTGCATCAGTCAAGCAGATCACTACCAGGTATTGAATGATACTCAACCATTCAATACTCAGCAGGAAAGCACAATGGAGGATAGAGCTCAACAGACTAATCCTGCAAATAGTGGTCATCACATGGTAACAAGGTCAAAAAGTGGCATATTCAAACCAAAAATATACAATGCAGAATTATCAAATGAGGAACCAACTACTTATTATCAAGCCATGCAACATGAGAAATGGAGAATAACCATGATGGAAGAATATAATGCACTTACAAAAAATAAAACCTGGAATCTTGTTCAGTTACCTAAACATAAAAACATCATAGGCTGTAAATGGACTTATAGACTGAAGAAAAATCCTGATGGTACAATTCTAAAATACAAGGCTAGATTGGTGTCAAAAGGATACTCACAACAAAGTGGGTTTGATTTTACTGAAACTTTTTCCCCAGTTGTGAAACCATCCACCATCAGAATTGTATTAACTATAGCCTTGTATAAGAATTGGACCATCAAACAATTAGATGTAAATAATGCTTTTCTGAATGGTGTATTGCAGGAAGAAGTGTATATGGAACAACCACCAGGATTCAAACAACAAGGAAGTGAAAGATTGGTGTGCAAACTAAACAAAGCAATTTATGGACTCAAGCAAGCACCAAGAGTGTGGTTTGATAAGCCGAAACAGACATTAGCTAGTCTCAGCTATACCTCAACAAAATCTGACAACTCTCTCTTTGTTAAATTCTCTAATGCAACTGTCACTTATATACTTATTTATGTTGATGACTTTATAATTACAGGCAACAGTGAAGCAGAAATTAATAAAGTCACACAACAATTGAACAAAGAATTCTCAATCAAAGACTTGGGAGAGTTAAGCTATTTTCTTAGCATTGAAGTCAACAGAACACCTGACAACAAGCTGCATCTATGCCAAAAGAAATACATCTCAGAAATTCTGATAAAGGCAAAAATGGACAAGGCAAACCCTCTCCCAATACCAATGACCAGCAGTTCACACTTATCAAAAATCAAAGGTGAACCAATTGAAAATGAGAAACTTTACAGAAGCATTGTTGGAGCATTACAATATGCAACAATAACAAGGCCAGATATATCTTTCAGTGTCAATAAAGTCAGTCAATTCATCAACAACCACTAGATAATCACTGGAAAGCAGTAAAAAGAATATTGAGATATCTTAAAGGGACCATAAATCAAGGACTCACTCTACATGCAAGCAAGACACTCAATATCAATGGCTATGCAGACGCAGACTGGGCCACTGATAGTGATGACAGAAGATCAACAACTGGGTACTGTATTTTCTTGGGAAAAAATCCAATATCTTGGTGTGCTAAAAAACAACCTACGGTATCTAGATCTAGTACAGAAGCAGAGTACAGAAGCGTGGCCAGCGCAACTGCTGAAATTATGTGGGTGGAATCTCTACTAACAGAATTACAAATCAAAACCAACACTATGGCAATCATTTGGTGTGACAATCTAAGCACTATATCTCTTACAGCAAATCCAGTGCTACACTCTAGAACGAAGCACATAGAACTGGACTTGTACTTCGTTCGAGAGCAAGTCATAAAAGGAAAACTAAGGGTGAATCACGTACCTTCCTCTTACCAAAAGGCAGATGTATTTACCAAAGCACTGTCAAAAATCAATTTTACCAAATTTAGAAGTGAAATGAACATCGATGAAGCAAATCCAGATCCAAATTGCACAACCTCGAATTACTTGCCAGCAACAAAAGGATCTGAGGCCAGTTCATCGAAGTGATGCCGCAACTCTTCCAGATCCATCAGTCACACTTATTTCTCTGCAAAACCTGAATTCCCTGTGATTGTTGACTAGATCTGAGGTTAGCTCATAAAAATGGAGCCTCTACCCTTCCAGATCCATCACGCTCGCTAATCTTAGCTACAAATCTCTCGCTCTCCAGTGACTAAAGACCGAACCAGGCCCCTTCGACCTGATAAATCAACACCGAAGTGAAGATTTACCAGATTAAAGAGAATTTTGAATAAACTTTGAAGAAAATCTCACTCATGGCGGCCATTATTAAGTTTCTACAAACCCTAACCCTCGTACTGGTTTGAGGGGGGGTATCGAAGGATAGAGTAATTATCACAAATCAACCCAGTATAGTATTGTAAACTTGTAAATGGGCCAAGCCCATATGTCTGTATTTCACTATAAATACCACTACTTGTACACGAGACTAAGCATGTAATACAATACAATTTCTCTTCAATAATAATACAAATAACAATTTGTTCATTTCTTTAACACACAAACTATAGGATTTTTTTTCACGAATCACAGGGGCTTGCTAAGAATCTTGAAAACGTATTCCACCAAAAAGATAAAGAATATGGAAAATTAAAGAGTCATGTCAATACCCTTATTTTTCCTTTTGCCTTGTTGTTATCCCGCCTTTTGGCAAGGCCGTGACACCAAGGACTTGACTGGAGACCGGTGACAAATCGTCTCGGAAATCAGTTACACACAAGGAGACAGGTCGTCTCGGAAATCAGTTACACACAAGGATCACGATGGATATCGATGAAATTTGTCCGAGTCCAGATCGGGCTGCAATCGATAAGGCATGTCAAGCAGAGTAGTAGAAACCAATGTTCCAAATTTCGGGGCAATCCGAGTTCGTATGCTCAAGATATCACCGACGAAAAATGGAGTAGACAGTCCTTAGTTCGAATCCATAAGCGAAGCCTATGTTCGAATCCATGAAGTTCGTATCCACCAGACCGGCATCACCTCAGCATGGTCGAATCCATCAAACGTGTGTTGCCTCGAATCCACGGAGCATAGCCTTGCTTCGAATCCATGGAGATCACATTTACTTCGACTCCATCATGCGTGTCTTCTCTTCGAAACCAACAAGGTAGGGGATCTTCAAATCCATACAGTTAAGGGTGCTTCGGCTCCATTACCTCGAGTCCATTGGAGCACTCCCCTCTTCGAATCCATTCAGCAATAGTGTCTTCGTATCGATCGACTATGGGGAGCCCTGATCGATACGAGGGAAGCGGACGACTCGATCGATTCGAAGGAGCATACCTTCGAATCCATCGCCTCGAATCCACCAAGTCGTAACAAGCTGAAACCATGGATTCGACCCTGTCAACCCGGAGTAAAAAGCGGCTTGATGCGAAGCATACGCACCACGTCACCATCTTCACAAACAGGAGGATCGATTCGAACGGATCGATTCGAGTGTATCGATTCGAACGACTCCAGAACACGAAAATCTTCAACTTGAATCGATCATAACTCGAGTTCTACAAGTCCAAATGCCATGAAATTTTCACAGAAGCTTAAGCACATGATGAAGAATGTCCACACCAAATTTCAGCTCGATTAGACAATATCTTGATCGATTCGAACCAAGGGTCGAATCGATCCCAAAGTGGGCCCGGATCTCCAGATTTCGGCCATGTGGGCCCCCTGACGTACCAGAATTGGTCTCCCCTCATTTTAGGCGAAATATCAGCCTCCTACACCTATAAATAGAGCCCCTAGTCATTCAGAAAAGGGGTCGGATAATTCTAAGTACTGAAGAGCGCCCAGATTCTACCAGATTTACTCCAGAACACCGCCGCTGCTTTAGATTGAGACTTAGCATATAAATTCAGTTGTATTACAGTATAAAGAATTGTAATCTTCAAGTATCGAGCAATAAAATCATCAAACTTCACAGTGGACGTAGGCTTCAAATCCGAACCACTCTAAATCGCTTGTCTTTGCAATTTACTTTCTGTTATTTGGAGTTTTTGTCAGATACTCCACAACGTTAACTTTCATTCTTCGCGTTTATCTCTTCAAAGACTTCCGAAGAGTGTTATGCCCATTTTTGGTACAAACACTTTGGTGCTTTCACTGAGAAAAACCAGCTTTTTTCTCCTGCTCCTTGGATCTACCATTGATACCGGATTGCACAAATCCAAGAGGAAGATCCAGATCTCTAATTCATCATCCTTCCATTCTATTCAGATTTGCATAAAGTCTAGGAAAAGGATTCATCATTCAAAATGGTTAGCACAAGAACCACTTCTACAGCTGCTGGACAAGAAGGTAGGGATGGACAGAATCCTGCTCAACAGCAGCCATCCAACCAAGACAACGTCGCTCATTCAGAACCGTCTGGACCAGTCACCAGACAAGAATTCCATATGTTGCTTCAAGAGCTGACTCAAAGTCGGCAACAATTGGCCGAACAGTTGCGTGCTAATGTTGAATTAACAAACCAACTGAACCGCCAGGGTCGTAGGAGGTCCAGAAGGGATGATGTTTCCCGCTCATCCACTGAAAGCTCTGCCTCATCGGACTACTATCACAGATCTACCCGTCCTCGATTAGACGGGAGCCATGCACAAACGGTCGGATATCAACCCGCCCTGACTGTTGGACAGTTGAGGGCAGGACCGTCGACCAGCTTTCAGGCCGGGCCCTCAACACAAGGAGGCCCTACTACACAACATACCGCGGACAATCATGCCGCAGCTGCCACAATAGAAACAAGGGTTGATACCCGAAATCTTTCAGAGCCAAATAATCAGCAACGTGGGCGTACTCCTGAACCATACGTCCTAGAAGACGCTGAGCCAAGGAGGCGAAATTTGGACCGTCGACAGCGCCCGGTCCGAACTCACGCTGTGGAACCCGACCACACCTTAGCTCAGCAAGCTCAAAATGTAGCAATGCCTGACATTTCGACTATGATACGTCAGATGATCCGCGAAAGCCAAGGTCTTACCAACGACGATTGGGGGATTTCTCGAAGTCATACTCCTTTCACGGACGAGATACTGTACGCTGAACCTCCTCGGCGATTTAGAATGCCAACTCTCCCTATGTACGAAGGAAATTCTGATCCCAATCAGCACATATTGAAATATGAATGGTCAATGAGCGCCGCAAGGGCCGACGATGCAGTGAAATGTTGAAGTTTCCCCATCTCACTGGGAGGAATTGCAACCATGTGGTTTACAAGATTACCTCCAAGATCTATCTCTTCATTTGATCAATTGGCGAAGAAATTTGTTGAACAATTTCGCATGCATGTCGCTAGACCCAAAGATGTTAACACCCTGTCCAATGTTACCCAAGCTCGTGGGGAAACGTTAAGGCGTTACTTGGAGAGATTCCATGCGGCATGTGTGGAGATTAGTAATCCCAACGATAACTCAATTTTAATGGCATTGACAAAAGGAATCGATCCCGATTCTGAGTTTGGAAACTGGTTAGCTGGAAAACCACCCGCATCGTTGGACCGTTTCTACTCCAAAGCCGCTCAATTCTTACGGCAAGAGGACGTGAAACAGTCTAGGAAGCAAGACGATGCGAAACCCGGAAGTGAGGGGATACAAAGCAATGTAGCAGTTAAACAATCCGGTGACAATTCCGGAAAAGTTCAGTTGAACATACAGAACAAGCAAACTCAGCCAAGAGGTAACAATGGTCAGAATAAGAAAAGAGATCCAAATCGAGGTCCACGGCGTGAGGCTCCAATGTTCGATAATTACACACCATTGAATACATCGTTGGAAAATGTGTACCTGCAAACTTGCAACACTATGCAATACAAAAAGCCGGCTCCAAAGCAATCATCGGAGAGGCAGATTCAAACAGGGAAGTTCTGTAGATTCCACGAAAGTTATGGCCACAATACCAATGAGTGCCGACACTTGCAGGACCTCATTGAAAAGTTGATCAGGGAGAGGAAGTTAGATCAGTTTGTGCGGGCACCATAGTCTGGTGGTGCAGGCCCATCAAATCCAAACCATACACAGGATCAAGAAAGACAAGAAGAACCCGCTCGTACAGGCGGGAGGCTAGTTATCAATACCATAAGTGGTGGTCCTCATCCGGCAGACAGGAGCTGGAGGGAAATGGAGTCGTATGCTAGCTCTATCAGGCATGCGAGCTTCGAATGCTGCAGTAATTGTGAGGATGGAACCTCGGCTAAGCAACAAAAGACGATGTCTGACGATATCATATTTAGAAGCAGAGATGCTGACAAAATCGAAGCCCCAACAATTGACCCACTGGTCATATCTGCCCAGGTTGGTCCTGCTTGGATGAAGAGGATCCTGGTTAACAGTGGGAGTTCTGTAAACATTCTATTCAAACGAGCTTATGATTTAATGAAGATGGAAGCAAAGGACTTGAAACCCTGCCAATCTTGAGTTCACGGCTTCAATGGGAGTGCAACAATACCCACTGGGATAGTGGAACTACCTGTAGAACTGGGGATTGGGGAACGCAGGAGAGTCCGACTGCTGCAATTCGTTGTTCTTGACATCGCTTCACCGTACAATGCATTCCTGGGTCGACCAGCCCTTGCTGAATTCAGGGCAGCCATTGCCCCGTGGTGTTTGACTTTAAAATTCCCAACTGACCATGGTATAGGAATCGTTCAAGGAGATCAGGCAGCAGGAAGAGCCTGTTATGTTGCTGAGTTGCGTGAAGCACAGAAGAAGGAGAAAGGAAAGGGCGTAGAGGAATCTCTCTGCGTCCGTTTTACTGATAATTGACAACTAGCGCCTGGGTCCTGGCCCGGGCAGCACTACCAATTCCTTAAAGATCTTGACCCTAGAGATAACGAAGATAAAGATGAAGTCAAAGAGACTCAAGCGTCTCCAGCCGAACTGATTGTGGACGTCCCAGTCAGTGAGGATGACGACTCAAAAGTACTAAAAGTTGGATCTCAACTGGGAAAACAGATACAACAGGAATTGGTTGAATTTCTTCAAGCAAATCTCGATGTCTTTGCCTGGACGCACTCTGACATGTGCGGAATATCACCGAACATTGCAAGTCACTCCTTGAATATTGATCCGTGACATGTTCCGGTCAAGCAAAAGAGGTGTGGTATGGATCCAGAGAGATCTGCCGCCCTTAAAGAAGAAATTGACAAGTTGCAATCAAATGGTTTCATCCGAAATGCTCTATACCCGGAGTGGGTGTCAAATCCGGTAATGGTTCGAAAACCGAATGGGAAATGGAGAACTTGTGTCGACTACTCCGACTTAAACAAAGCTTGTCCAAAAGATAGTTTTCCACTTCCTCGAATTGACCAACTCGTAGACTCAACTGCAGGCCATGAATTGTTATCCTTTATGGATGCTTATTCCGGTTATAATCAAATACCTATGCATCTACCCGATCAAGAACATACCAGTTTTGTGACCGATCTGGGACTCTACTGTTACAGAGTCATGCCTTTTGGTTTAAAGAATGCCGGAGCAACTTACCAACGCTTGGTTAATCGAATGTTCGCTGACCAGATCGGGAAGACCATGGAAGTTTATGTGGATGACATGTTAGTTAAGTCCCGATTTTCCACAGATCACGTCAGGGATTTAGATTCAATGTTCCGCATCCTACGTGAATATGGAATGAAGCTTAACCCATTGAAGTGCCACTTTGGCGTTGCATCCGGAAAGTTTCTCGGTTTCATCGTCAACGCTCGTGGGATAGAGGCAAACCCCGAAAAGATCTGGGCAATAAGGAATTTGCAAACTCCAAGGACCATAAAGCAAGTCCAGAGTCTCAACGGGAAGTAGCAGCGCTAAGCAGGTTCATTTCAAAATCCACTGATAAATGCATTCCTTTCTTTGATCTAATCCGGAAGGGAAAACGAAACTTTGAATGGACCATGGAATGTGAAGGCGCATTTCGATCGCTGGTTCAGCATCTCTCTACACCACCGATCTTGTCAAAACCGATTGATCACGAACAATTATACCTTTATCTGGCAGTATCAGAGCATGCGATCAGTGCTGCTCTGGTCCGAGAAGAGGATCGAGTGCAGAAACCGGTCTATTATGTTAGTAAACGATTGACCGGAGCTGAAAGAAATTACCCCAGGTTGGAGAAACTGGCTTATTGCTTGGTCATTGCCTCAAGAAAGCTTCGTCCTTATTTCCAAGCTCATCCGCTTACTGTGTATACCGATCAGCCGTTACGACAGGTCCTCACGCGGCCTGAGACGTCTGGAAGGTTACTCAAGTGGAATATCGAACTGAGTCAATTTGACATTACTTATGCTCCGCGGAGAGCCATTCAAGGGCAAGTCCTGGCTGACTTCATAGCTGAATTTACTGTTCCAGACGACTTACCCGAAACTAGCGAATCTCCTGAATATGTCTGGAAACTTTATACAGACGGTGCATCAAACGATCGGTGTTTGGGCGCTGGTGTTGTACTAGAAACCCCAGAAGGGCGATCCATATGCTGTGCTTTGAAGTTTGATTTTCACGCAACCAACAATGAAGCCGAATATGAAGCTCTATTGACTGGGTTAAAGCTTGCCAGAGATTTGAGAATTATCGCTATAGAAATTTATTGTGATTCACAGTTGGTTGTGTGCCAGGTACGGGGAGAGTATCAAGCGAGAGACCGGAGGTTAGCTGCTTACTTGGTTCGAGTTCTAGAAATACTGGATCAATTTGATTATTACGCCATTTACTATATACCTCGAGATCACAATCAAAAGGCCGACTCCTTGGCAAAGCTGGCCAGCACAGGTGAAGCACAGCAAATGGAACTTGTCCCGGTCGAAACTTTGTCCTTCCCAAGCATCGATCAAATAAAAACGAATGATGTGTTGGAAACCTCTCCAAGCAGAGAATCATGGATGACTCCGTATCGAAATTATATTGAGAATGGGATATTGCCTGAGCACCGAAATGAGAAAAGGCAAGTTCTACGAAAAGCTTCGTGGTTCATCATTCAGGACGGGATCATGTATAGAAAAGGTTATTCTGTTCCACTCCTCCGGTGTATCGCTCACGACGAAGTCAAACGAGTGTTACATGACGTGCACGAAGGAGAATGTGGCGATCACACCGGTGGACAAGCGCTTGCTAAGAAAATACTCCGATATGGATATTACTGGCCGACAGTGAACCGAGATGCAGCCAATTATGCCAAAAAGTGCGACAAGTGCCAGAAACACACTCGAATTCCAAGAGCTCCACCTACCGAGATAACTCAAATGGTCAGTCCCTGGCCGTTTGCTATGTGGGGTATCGATATCATCGGCGCTTTACCTCTGGCAAGAGGTGGTGCGAAGTATGCCATCGTCGCAGTTGACTACTTCACGAAATGGGCCGAGGCCGAAGCTCTCGCAACGATTACGTCGAAGAAAGTAATAAACTTTGTAGTCCGCAATATCATTTGTCTATTTGGACTCCCGCATACCATCATCACCGATAATGGGACCCAATTCGAAAGTTCGGAGTTCAAGAATTTCTGCCAACGATTTCATATTCATAAAAAGTTCTCTGCAGTCGCACATCCATAAGCAAACGGTCAGGTCGAAGCTGTTAACAAAGTTATCAAATCCATATTAAAGAAACGACTGGAAAAGGTTGGGGGCAAATGGGTCGATGAACTTCCTATGGCATTATGGGCTTATCGAACAACTCACAAAACCGCAACTGGACACACCCCATTTTCCTTATCCTATGGCTCGGAGGCCGTTATTCCAGTTGAGACAGAAGTATTTTCTCACCGCGTAACTTATTACGATCCAAAAACAAATGCTATATTACTCGCTGAATCTTTGGATCTGTTGGACGAGAAACGAGAAGAAGCTGATTTGAGAGCGGCCGCATACCGAAGTCGGGTCGCCCGGTTATATAACAACAAAGTTCGACCCCGAACCTTTGAACTCGGTGATCTTGTCCTCAAGAGAATCTACCCGGTTCCTTCACACATGAAACCAAATTGGGAAGGACCGTACATGATTACACAAAGACTTGGGGATGGCACATTCAAACTATCAACCGTGGACGGTCTAGTTTTACCAAGGGCCTGGAACAGCGAGAGTCTTCGTCGCTACTACATATGACAGGCCTTATTTATTTCATTATGTTTTTTATTCAGCAATTTACTTTTGCATTTCGAAATTAGAATTTGTAATAAGGCAACTGATTTGCCATATTTTCTTATTTCAGCAATAAAATGCCATCTCTTCGAGCCAGAGCTGTGATTCATTAAATACAATGTACAACATCACGATGCACGAAGAGCTAAATTCCATCACACAGTGGAATTTATTCAAGTAGGGAGTGGCTATGAAGCAATCGACCACTCACTAAATGAAACCCGAGCTCGGGGGCAAGCCATCACAGCAGGCCAAGAAATGGGTTGATACACGACAACCCTTAACTTAACTCCGTACTCCCAAAGTGCGAGGCGGAGTATAAACATTTTACTTAACTCCGTACTCCCAGAGTGCGAGGCGGAGTATAAACATTTTCCTAAATCCCAGAGTACTCCGAGAGCGCGAGCTGGGCACAAACTTTTTACTTAACTCCGTACTCCCAAAGTGCGAGGCGGAGTATAAACATTTTTCTAAATCCCAGAGTACTCCGAGAGCGCGAGCTGGGTACAAAACCTTTTTCCTAACTCCGTACTCCCAGAGTGCGAGGCGGAGTATAAACATTTTCCTAAATCCCAGAGTACTCCGAGAGCGCGAGCTGGGTACAAACTTTTTTCCTAACTCCGTACTCCCAGAGTGCGAGGCGGAGTATAAACATTTTCCTAAATCCCAGAGTACTCCGAGAGCGCGAGCTGGGTACAAACTTTTTACTTAACTCCGTACTCCCAGAGTGCGAGGCGGAGTATAAACATTTTCCTAAATCCCAGAGTACTCCGAGAGTGCGAGCTGGGTACAAACTTTTTACTTAACTCCGTACTCCCAGAGTGCGAGGCGGAGTATAAACATTTTCCTAAATCCCAGAGAACTCCGAGAGCGCGAGCTGGGTACAAACTTTTTACTTAACTCCGTACTCCCAGAGTGCGAGGCGGAGTATAAACATTTTTCTAACTCCGTACTCCCAGAGTGCGAGGCGGAGTATAAACATTTACTTAACTCCGTACTCCCAGAGCGCGAGACAGAGTATAAAACATACGCCAACTCCACGCTTATCCCTGATACTGGGGGCAGAACCATAACACATAACAAGTTGAAGACAAAAGGGAATAAATTTGCATTTCCACTATCAACAAAAAGAATCTGATTACAAAGTGTTTCAAAAAGTTTCTGCTAGTGGGAGCCAAATCCACATCTATACACGGCTACAAAAAGTCAACAAAATACTACCCTATGCAACGAAAAATTAAAGAAAGAGTTGCAAGAGGCGCAGAAACGACGACTTCAGTCACTGAAATGCGACAAAACAAAGATTGTTAGCCAAGGGATCAAATATTCGTCTCGTCATAACCCAAACAACTTACAGCCAGTCACAATCATACGATGGTCGATTACAGCGATACAGAATGCAACTTTCGGTAAAGCATGTCATAGTTGTCCAGTGATAGACTACAACTTTTCAAAGCACGTCATGTTTACACAAGACGTACTTTGGGGGGCAAATGTTATCCCACCTTTTGGCAAGGCCGTGACACCAAGGACTTGACTGGAGACCGGTGACAGATCGTCTCGGAAATCAGTTACACACAAGGAGACATGTCGTCTCGGAAATCAGTTACACACAAGGATCGCGATGGATATCGATGAAATTTGTCCGAGTCCAGATCGGGCTGCAATCGATAAGGCATGTCAAGCAGAGTAGTAGAAACCAATGTTCCAAATTTCGGGGCAATCCGAGTTCGTATGCTCAAGATATCACCGACGAAAAATGGAGTAGACAGTCCTTAGTTCGAATCCATAGGCGAAGCCTATGTTCGAATCCATGAAGTTCGTATCCACCAGACCGGCATCACCTCAGCATGGTCGAATCCATCAAACGTGTGTTGCCTCGAATCCACGGAGCATAGCCTTGCTTCGAATCCATGGAGATCACATTTACTTCGACTCCATCATGCGTGTCTTCTCTTCGAAACCAACAAGGTAGGGGATCTTCGAATCCATATAGTTAAGGGTGCTTCGGCTCCATTACCTCGAGTCCATTGGAGCACTCCCCTCTTCGAATCCATTCAGCAATAGTGTCTTCGTATCGATCGACTATGGGGAGCCCTGATCGATACGAGGGAAGAGGACGACTCGATCGATTCGAAGGAGCATACCTTCGAATCCATCGCCTCGAATCCACCAAGTCGTAACAAGCTGAAACCATGGATTCGACCCTGTCAACCCGGAGTAAAAAGCGGCTCGATGCGAAGCATACGCACCACGTCACCATCTTCACAAACAGGAGGATCGATTCGAACGGATCGATTCGAGTGTATCGATTCGAACGACTCCAGAACACGAAAATCTTCAACTTGAATCGATCATAACTCGAGTTCTACAAGTCCAAATGCCATGAAATTTTCACAGAAGCTTAAGCACATGATGAAGAATGTCCACACCAAATTTCAGCTCGATTAGACAATATCTTGATCGATTCGAACCAAGGGTCGAATCGATCCCAAAGTGGGCCCGGATCTCCAGATTTCAGCCATGTGGGCCCCATGACGTACCAGAATTGGTCTCCCCTCATTTTAGGCGAAATATCAGCCTCCTACACCTATAAATAGAGCCCCTAGTCATTCAGAAAAGGGGTCGGATAATTCTAAGTACTGAAGAGCGCCCAGATTCTGCCAGATTTACTCCAGAATACCGCCGCTGCTTTAGATTGAGACTTAGCATATAAATTCAGTTGTATTACAGTATAAAGAATTGTAATCTTCAAGTATCGAGCAATAAAATCATCAAACTTCACAGTGGACGTAGGCTTCAAATCCGAACCACTCTAAATCGCTTGTCTTTGCAATTTACTTTCTGTTATTTGGAGTTTTTGTCAGATACTCCACAACGTTAACTTTCATTCTTCGCGTTTATCTCTTCAAAGACTTCCGAAGAGTGTTGTGCCCATTTTTGGTACAAACACTTGTCATATGCACTTTGCATATAAACTGAATCGCTTGTCTATGCCCTATAAACTGTCAGCCTATGTCTCGCGAAATCCATGATGTGAAACCTTTTTACCTACTAGGTACAACTGGAATTGTTGACTACACAAATTATGATGACATGAAATATGCTGCAATTGATTTATCAATTTGAATAATTTTAGTTAGTTTTCTCAAGTCTTAATCTCATTTGATATTCGATGACCTTCTTGACATTTTTTGTGCAGATAAAGAAACTAGATGACTCTGAGTTCCATAGTGCATTTTCACAAGGCTATATAAGGGTAACTTTATTAGAAATTCTCAAAAAACATATAGAAGAAAAGCCGACATTATATGAATTGGCTTGCATGCATTAGACCAAGAATTGATATCAGTGATCTGTTGGGGTCAAGTTTTTATAAGGGGAACGGTAGGGTTCTTCTTGAGTTTGAGTGGTTCCCTTTGCTTGAGGTGTTTCTTACTGAATGTTTTGGTGAAGGATTTCATGATGTAGCTAGTTGGATGACTTCTTCAAAAGGTGAAAGTATATAATTTTGCAGGTCCTGAATTGTTGTGGTCTTAAATCATTGTATGGTAAGTGAGTTTCTTGTATTTGGGAATAAGGTATTTACTAAAGGATGTAGCTGCTAACTTGGTAAAGTTAGAAAGATTTGTTTGCTTGCATGTGTGGAAAAGTGCTTATTGAAGTTTGCTGAGAGTGAGTAGCTAATTTAGGGTAGTTTTGGTTTGAATTTTGCAACATGCACAGAAGTGTACACGTCTGAAGTAAGCGATGCTTTGCTGGAAGTAAATTCAGTATAAGGATGTGATTTTTTTTATAGTTTTGTGATTTGAGTTTGAGTTTGAGGTGGACATGTTGACTGCGGGAAAATGCTCAGAGAGGGTTTTAGGTGATTCTTCCTCGTTTAATGTTGCACTACAAGGTTGCAAAAGAATCTATATCAAGCTTTCGGGGAATATAGTTAATTCATTATTGGCTTTGCATGGAATGATGGCATAAGAAATTGAGATTGGATGATGTGGCTGTTGGAGACTGGGTGATGTGGCTGCTGAGAAATATAGTTCAATTAATTTTTGGCTTTACATGGAATAATGGCATGAGAAACCATAAACAATACAGAGAAGAGCCGCTGCTTGATCCAGTGGACGGTGGATGATGAGGTAGAAATGAAAGGGGTGAATTGATATATAAAGAATTCACCAAAATATCAAGCTTCCCAGTTACCAAAAAGGCCAATGCTGACTTCTCTAAGTTGCCTAGCAATGATGGAAGAGTTCAATGCATGAAGGTACATACATACATACATACATATATATATATATATCTATATATTCTTTTTCATATTTTTATTTTTACCAAGTTTTATAATTTAATAAGAGGAATACATGATGTATTATATGGTTATACAGGTATGGCCAATTGAAGGAATCAAGAAATTCGAGACACTCTCTTACCTTCTAACTCTAACCGATGCACAGCTCCGGAAACATGTTGAGTACCTTATCCGCAATGGATGGATCCCTTGCTTAGAATTCAGCCATGTAAGCCTTAAAACCTAACTAATTAATATACATGAATGCCATACTAGCTCATTGTGTTAATAGGATGGTAATAAGTATATTGTACTGGATCCATACAGGAAGGATTTGTGTACCATGAGACTGGAAACTCACCAGGATACTATGACGGAAGGTACTGGACAATGTGGAAGCTTCCCATGTTCGGATGCACCGACACTGCACAAGTTTTAAATGAAGTATCATAGGTGATGGAGTACCCAAAAGCCTACTGCAGAATCATCGGATTTGACAACGTCCGTCAAATCTAATGCATTAGTTTCATCGCCTACAAGCCAGACCAATAAGAAGGGGTATAGAATTTTAATCACCTTCTGGTGAACCGGTGATGTTGAATTTTATGCATATGTTTCCAATTGTGGTCTTCTGGATGCTTTCGTCTGCTTTAGAAATCCTTGCTCCTGTTTTACTTAATTCCTTTTCACTTATTACAATACTGTTACATTATTTTTAATCTCATCTTAAAATTCCAGATTTGGAGTGTCTCCTCTTTCATCTTTTGCAGTCTTTTTTCCTGCTCACAAGTCTCGCTGCATACAACAGTCGATGCAGGCTTTATACTTCCAGTTTTTGGGTTTAATTCTAGTGGGTAACGGTGTATATGGGCTTGTCTTCTTCCTTGTTTTTTGTTTCTAGTATAACTTAAGCTGATATATGGTTGACTGGGTGGATTAACATAGTGCCTAAATGAAATTCGGTCTGTTTATTCATGATTACTGATATTGTGTGCTAAAGCTACCGCCTTAATAAATTTACAGAAGCAGGGTTCTGGTATGTGTTTAATTTTTTTGCTTACACCCTATTTTCTAGCATTGTCTAATCAAACTATACAAATTGTTTTTCATTATTTCAAGGGTTTTTTAAGCAACATACTTCCAGCATAAAAGATACTCATGCTCATGTTCAAAATTTCAAAATCCAGTAAGGACTCTTATTGAGAATTCATTTTCAAGTATGCATCCTGTTGCTTCATCATCGTCTAAGCATATGTGTAGGTGCAGGTTCTGTTCCACTCAATTAGTATACAATCACCATCACTTCCTACTCTCTCTTATATCTTTTTTGTTTGCGGAAAATTTATGTTTTAAAACTTGGTTTTAGTAAAATTTACATCATAGTTTTACTTTAATTTTCTCTACTTATTTTTTTCAAGTAAATAGTTGATTCTTTCAAGATTAAAGCAGGATATTTAAAAACATTGTACCAAATAGCCAGCATGATGTTTCAATTCAAAATGAATGGTCAGAGATTAAACATGCATGAATCGAAATGAGTCTAATGAAAGATCACTACCTGAATAGTAATCTTTGGTCACACTGCATTTGGATTCGTCCCCTTCGGCCATTGATAACTCAGGTATGGTTAGTGTTTTTACTTTACAAGTTTGTTAATATTAGAGATGTATTCTTTCGTGAGTCTGTTTTTGGAAAAAGTGTAGAAAATAGAAATATCAGCTACATGATTAGGAAATGAGCAAAATCTTGTTTTAATATTTAATAATACAACAAACTTAACTTTCCCAAATTATTTTCAAAAATGTGTATGTAAGTGCATTAACTAAGATTAATATAAATAGTAAGTTTATAGTAATAATAATAAGTTAATTAAGTGTATAAAAATTAACTAAGTTTATAATAATAATAATAAATTAACTAAGTTTACAAAATATTTATAAGTTCGAGATAATTTATAAAAACTAACCAAGTTAATAAAGTCTAAGTTTGAGATAATTTATAAGTTTAAGTTAATTAAAATATGAATTATGACATTTTAAGTTTTAGCAATTGAGATAATTTATAAGTTCGAGTTAATATAAATAAAGTTATAAATAAGTTAACCGAGCTTTATAAAAAATTTAACTAATTTTTATAAAAATTAACCAAAATTTTAAAAAATTAACTAAGTTTTATATAATTTAACTACGTTTTATAAAAATTAAATAAATTTAGACAAATTAATAAAGTTTTATTAGAATTTAACTAAGTTAATGAGTTTTTAATAAATAAGTTTATTATAAAAATTAACCAAGTTATTTAAAAATTTAACCAAGTTAACTAAGTTTTATAAAATTATTTAAATTTAATAAAACTTTAACCAAGGATGTTCAATATAATTTAAATATGTAAAACAGTTTTATAATCATTCGTTGATTGTTAAACTTGCCTATAGGTAATTAGCTTTTTAGGAGTAAAGACCAGCTGCAGCAAAGAATTATGGGTAATCAAGTAATGAACATGGCTTTAATTGTTATATATACTATAACTTTTTGTTAATACTTGTTGTGTAAACTTATTTATGAATGGTTATGGATTTTATGTGAATTTGCTCATTTTGTCAAAAAAATATTATCGAAATGGTTATGGATATTATATTTGATTATGTGATTATTGTGTTTTTTCAATTTTTTGAATATGATGATTATGTGATTGATTGATTGTTCGTTTGAATACGACGATTATGTAATTGATTAGTTGTTTTAATAAGACTATTATGTGAGCGATGGTTGGAAATGATACAGGCCATTAACAAGAAATGGTAGTGTACAGTTGCTCAAAACAGTTAATAACTTTTAGTAGCATTTAAAAAATGCTACGGAAATAAACGTGAACCACCGCAATACGACTTTCGTAGCATTGATAAAACACAATCAAAACTTTTAGTAGCGTTTCGGTAAACACTACGATACGACATGCTCCTAAAAGTATGAATTTTTTTGCAGCGTTTCTAAAACCCTACAATAGATCAAGTTTTCATAGCCTTTTCTACAACGCTACAAAATGTTTCAGACTTTTAGTTGCATGTCCTATCGCAGCGTTTACCGAGATGCTACTAAAAGTTTTAGCAACCTTTTTTTAAACGCTACAAAAGGCCTTTTCTGGTGTAGTGGAGTAAAGTATTTTATTTCTTTCATTGATGACTTTTCTCAAAAGGTTTGGGTGCATGTGATGATGGCCAAATCAGAAATTTTTGAGAAATTTAAACTTGGAAGACGCTAATTGAGAACCAATCTGGTTGCAAGTTAAAGGTTCTTAGGTTTGATAATGATGATGAATTTGCCCATGGGGGTTCCTTGATTTTTGTAAGCATCACGGTATTCAAAGACATTTCACTACACTAGGTGATCTATAATCCAATGAGGTTGCTGAGAGGATGAATAAGACTCTACTTGAGAAGGCCCATTACTTGAGATTAACTACGAGCTTATCCAAAGACTTATGGGCTGAAGCTTTATCGATTACGGTGCACATTATAAAACTGATTCTATGCTCATCTATAGATGTGAAGATTCAAGAAGAAAGGTGGAGATGTAAAGTGGTGCATCTTGGTTATTTTCATATTTTTAGTTATCCTATGCCTTTGCACCATACATGTGATGAAAGTAGGAGGCTAGAGCATATAAGGGAATATTTATGGGATACACAGGTATAGTCAAAGAGTATCACATTTGGAATCCTGTTGATAGGAAGATTGTGCATTCTACACATGTTACATTTGATGGGTAGCAATGTTCAAGTCTAAGGAAGAGTTACCTACCACATTAGTTGATTCTGATAGAGCCAAGGAGATGGAAGTAGTCCCTACATTTCAGCCTAGTAGTAGAGTTATAGCCGTTGTTGATAGAATTAGAGATGTAGTTGATGATATGTCACAAAGTAGTCCACAGGTGCCATCTAGTAGTGTTTGTGTTGGTGATGTGCATAAAGCCGGAGGAAGTTCAGTTCAAGGTGGAGATGAAAGAAGTTTAGGTGATGTTATACCTACTTGAGCCAGTCGTAGGACTATTAGTCGCCTATGAAGTATAGAGATTTGTATTATGCAAACGTCAGCCTTAATGATCAGTTTGACTATGCCCTACATATGGTTCGTGATGAGCCTTTAGACCTTGAAGAAGCCATGAAGTCGAGTGATATCTTGAAGTGGATTTGCACTATGGAGAAGGAGTTGTAGTCATTGGAAGAACAAGACTTAGTTTTGGTACCATCTCCTCGTTGAAGCCAAGCCATAGGTTGCAAATAGGTGTTCAAGGTAGATGATGATGGAAGATACAAGGCTAGATTGGCTGCAAAAGGGTTTTCATAAAGGAAGGGAATGGAGTGTGATCAGAAATTTGATCCTATAGTGAGACATACCTCCATTTGGATTTTGCTTGTCATAGTTGCTACTCATGACTTGGAGTTGGAGCAACTTAATATGAAGACTGCTTTCTTGCACGATGACTTGGAGGAGACAATTTACATAAGCATATAGTAGGATTTGTGTAACTTAGAAAGAAGATTGGGTTTACAAATTGAAGAAGTCTCTTTATGACTCAAGCAGACACCTAGATAATGGCACGGGAGGTTTGATTCTTTTACGCTTTCACTTGGTTTTGATCATAGTTTCAAAGATGCATGTGTTTATTCTAATCATTTAAAGAATGGTAATTGGGTGTGTTTGCTCTTATATGTAGATGATATGATAATTGCTTCCAAGGATAAAGCTAAAATCGATGGACTAAAGTTGAAGCTAATGGTGAACTTCGAGATGAAAACCTTGTTGAAGCAAAGAAGATTTTGGGTATAGAAATCCAAAGAGATAGAAATCTTGGACTTTTGAGACTCGCTTAAAAGGAATATATTAATAAGGTGCTTGCTCGGTTTAGTATAGAGAGCCAAAGACAATTAGTACACCCATGCTTTTGCATATACAACTTTCTAGTGAAGGCCCATTGCTTCCAGATAAGGACAAGGCCTATATAGAGAAGGTGCCATATGCGAGTGCAGTTGGTAGCTTGATGTATGCTATGGTTTGCAGTAGGCCTGACATTGCACGGGCTGTTGGATTGGTTAGTAGATATATGGAAAATCTAGGAAAGATGCATTAGGAGGAGATGAAGTATATATTTAGATATCTTAGAGGAACACCAAACCATGTTCTTTTTTTAGCGGCAGAGATAGAGATTTCAGCTTAGTTGGATATTGTGATTCTGACTATGGTGGGATAGAGATCAAAGGAAGTCAATCACATGTTATGCATTCATTCTGGGAGGGAAGTGTAACGATCCACTTTTCTGTACCCCTTGAATAGACACTAATCTCCATCGATTAACTCAAGATGAACGGAAAACCGAACCATTAGGGTTAAAAGAAGAGGTAGAAGAAAACAGAAGAAAAGAGAAACAGAAAAACACAGAAACAGAACCAATATCAGAATCTCACATTCGTAGCGGAACAATATATAATAGATAATCATTAGTCTTTTAAACAAAGAACTATATCAGTTTTATACAATACATCAATCAGAGTCAATATACAACTCAATACAACAATGGACAGTTATATAAACTGGTCCTCATACAGAATACACAGTGGAATAATACATAGTATAGATGATACGTCTCGCCATCCAGCTCGCCACTGTGCTCCACAGCATCTCCTGAATCCAGGATAACCTAATAACCTAACTCTAGACTGCCCGTGTGGAAAAGGATGGGCACCCAGAGTTTAGGAAGGAAACAATAAACTCCGAGTCAGTCATGGTGACTGGTGTGAGAACTAAAACAGTTTATCTTTAAAACACAACAATAGAATTTTAACATTGAAACCCGCAATGCTTTTGGAAAATGAAACTACCATAAGACCTCCCACCACACACACAATGCAAACGCAGACTTGGAGGAGATTTCTTCTTATGTTAGTCAAAGATGCTTACTACGCAAAACAAATCATTTTGATATTATTACTAGTGAATAGTGTCAAAATCCTTTCGAAAATACAATATTAATCTTAGCCAGCATAGGTACCATTATATTATGCCTGCTATAGCTGCCTCCTGAGGAGACAGGTTATACAATTTCAATCGTAAAGGGTTCGTATTGTTTCTTTGGATTTTCCAACAAATGGTCAGGCTAAGGAACTTCCTATGCCACGTAGGAAACGCCTCTGGCTGGACGCTCCGAGAGACAAACTGCTCTCTGCCAAACAAGGCCGGGTTACCCCTATAACAGGTAACTCATGAATATGTCATCACCCGGTCCTTTGGGACCTTTATCCGAGCGCTCGGTAACCATCATCACACATAATAAATAAAGTGTGTCCACATGAGTAAGTATCTGGGCTCCATACCATGATACCACCCCTTTCCAGAAGGAAATGACATACCCTAAAGGGCGCGACCCTCATAACCTTGCCGCAACATTCCTGTTTCGACCATTTCCGGGTTGTTGAGGCCCTGACGAAGTCTCGTCCACAAAGCTACGCTTTATACAAAAGCTATGCTTTGGGTCAAACAAATGATCAAAGTAATGATCACAAAGATAAATGATCAAACAAATGATCATATCACAAATGATCAAACAATGATCATTTCACAGCAACACTCAGCATGCCACATTACCAAATTGGGATATATCGCTGATAAATTTCAACTACATAACCTCTCAGCTCGTACGTCTCAGAGAAGGGTGTTAAGCTAAGAGAATAAATTCTCCGCCACCAACAGAAATGTATTTGAAAGAAATCAGCTTTACATCTCAAAATGTAATGTCAGACATGTAACCATACAAGTCTGTTCCGGGTTCGAACAGAACTGAAGGCACTTCCAAAGAAGCCCTTGCAATCCGGATATCCACAATCCCGATAAAACTTCCCATCACAAAGGAAATCTCAATACCGTAGCTAAGGGTGCAGAGACAATCGATAGGTCATCCTATCGTTTTCATAAACATCCGGTCTTCACCACCGGTCTTCAATACGATCCATATCGTCGTATCACAAATTCGGAATGGGTTATACGACACAAAGGTCCTTTCCCGGCTAACCCGAATAGTGAGCGCTTATTCAAAAATAAGTGTGGCATTCAAATTCAAGCAAATCCCAACAAATACCCATTCAAGGTAATTATTGATAGTCGGTTATTTAACTATCAGTAAAGATGCGCAACATCATCAGATTCCAAATAATTTTCCAAATTATTTATCTTTCAAAAATATCTTTACCAGATATATAACTTCCACACTTCAACTATTTGAAAACAATTTCAAATCAATTTCCACTTTTCAACTTATCTTTGAAGATAAAATCTCAAAACATTTCACTTCATATTGGAAAAGCATTTCCATACCTATTTAATAATAGGTAATTCACAAATCCATTTATTTTCAACATTTGAAAATATTCAATATACTTAAATCCAGTTAAGTATATTTTTCATTCTTTAAGGAAATCATTCTCTTTCACAAATTTTATTTGATTCAAAACGAATGTTACGTAAAACATCGTTACGACAACTCAAAATCACTAGTATAGGGATTCGAAATTTAGATAGATATATAAATCCCAATACTATATAAAACATTTCCTTTCGGAAACCATTTACTATAACAACAGTGTTATAGTTCACCATTTCCTTATTCCTCGAAACGTCTATTTCAACAATAAATGTTGAAATCTATGTTTTCGATACTTAACACGTTTTAAAACATCTTTTAAAACAATTACTTCATTTCGTAATATCACTTTTCCAAAACATCTCCGTTTTATTTAATAATATATTCACTGTCCAAAATCGTGAATATACTTCGTTATCCAAACTCAACATTTCTACACATTTTATTTAAAGGATTATCCACTGTCCAAAATCGTGGATGTAATTCCTTTAATTACTTCTATAATTCACTTATCAAAATAAGTGATTTCGAATTTATAAAACAATGTTTATAAATTTCAATTCTATTTATAAAAACTTCGATTTATAAAAATCCTTGAATTAACAAATTCGATTTATAACTCAATTTTATACCAAAAATCTAAATTATAAGTTAATTACTTATAAATCTTTTATTTTACAAAAATCTATTCATTTCATAACTTCACATTATAAAACTTTTAAATTTCATTAACTTATGAAATCCAATTATACTCCATTTTAACACTTATAAAAACTCGTTTTATAATTCCAACATTTAAATTTATAAATATCAATTTTATAAATCTTTTATATAAACCGTTTATAATTATTCACAAAATCTCAATTTAAATAAACCAGTTCTATAAACGTATATTTTCAAAAATCACTTTAAAAATCCTTTTAAAATCAAAATCGTTATCTTAACTTCAAAAATGGATCCGATGATACAACAACACCAAATAGTCAATCACAACATCCAAACATCATATATCAATATGACAACAGAATATATAACAATATCTGTAAATAAATCACTACGGTGAGGAATCCAGTCGGATCCCTCCAACCTGTTTCCCTGCATCCACAGATGTTAGCACAATACCAATTCCGCTCCAGTATGGAATTATCGCGGTATATGGGTTTAGTAAATATTATCCGCTTACTAACGGCGCAATAGGGTCTCATCCGCTATACAATGCGGGAAATCACAACTGCAATATATACATATGCCAATATATATATATATATATATATTGCTATATACATATATAATACCAATTTCACTTCAATGTGAAATTATCGCGGTATATGTTTTTAATAAATAACATCCGCTTAATAACGGCGTATAATGTCTATTTAACACAATAAATAGCAATCTTCACTCAATCATCACAATCAGCACTATCAACAATTTTAAATCTCAACTATTTAAAATTTAAATCGAAACAAAACATTCGATTGAGTGAGGAGTTCTCACCTTGATTTCAATTCTGTTCCAGCTTTTTATTTCGAATAAAATTAAACAGACGTTTAATTTTACCCAAAATTTTCACTGACTCCAATCGTTTCCAATCCAGTTCCATCGTGAAGTATTCGACGATACGATTCCAACGCATTTTGTTTCATCAAATTCTGATCACGCAGCAAAAAGATACAACATCATTAAAGTTACACGATTTAAATTATAATTTTTAACTACAATTTCTTTTTATTTTTAAACCCATTCAATCTGGGCCATGCTTTTCGAAACCCTACGATCTGGACCGTGTGCGTACCTTCTTCCCACTCTCCCATTTGTTCCAGTAACACGTTCGTGAGGAAAAACCCATAGCCGCCCTTTTGACCTAATGCTCGCGACCAATACCATCATTTTGAAGCTGATCCACAACCACCATCTTGTAGCTCATGCTCGACTCCACCATCACCACGAGCAAGGTGAAGCTCGGTCAGCCCTAGCATTCGAAAAACGCGCAAGAAACGAGCACGAACGCGGCCAAAAAACTCCGCCTATGGTCGATGATTCGTCGACCCACCGTATGGATTTGAAGTTCTCGCAATCCCCTACGTTTTCCTAGTTGACACTCTTTCAAATCGATGCGTGGATTGGGAGTTATTGAGGAGAGAAAACTGAACATTCCTGGCCGTTGACAAGGATAGTGGCGGCTGAAGATATTAGGGCTAGGGTTTTGAGTGTTAACGTGTATATATATACGTATATAATAATATTAAATTCATTTTAAAACAACTTTTTCAAACGATCTCCAAATCACACATGCCGCCTGGCGTTCGTAAGCTTTACCCCACGTTCCGAACACAATGGAACGTGTTTCGAGAGCTAATTCGATCGTCTGTGCTAGTTATGACAATAAACGTTCAATTTAAATTAAACTGATTTAAATCGATTTCGAGGCGTTTTGACTTGCCTCGGACAAACCGTACATCTGATTAACACGAAATTTGAAACCTTACAATAATATCACATTACAGATCCGATGAAACTGGTTTCGTTGAAATCTGACACTGTTTGAAAAATGACTATTTTAACTCGCCAAATTAATATTAAAAACAATTTCGATGCGTTTCGAGCTGCCACAGTCACACGACAACTCCGATTGCTACAAAAATTGAAATCCGATAATAACAAACTATTACGGATCCAATGGAACTAGTTTCGTCCAATTCTGAGACTGTCCCAAAAATGGCTAATTTCACTAGTCGATTAAATATTAAAATATTCAAATGTTCACAGATTAACTTTAAATTCAATTTTAAAAGTTCTATAACATCACTATAACTTCAACATGATTTAATATAACTTTATAAATCATTTTCATTCACATTTAATCCAGATTTCAATTATTTCTGGAATTTCAACATTTAAATTATCGATTTAAATTACCCAATTAAATCCAGATATTCGAATTTTAAATTATTCGACTTATTAATTCTACTTATTAATATTTAAAATCAATTAAATATTCGAATTTTAATTAATATAAATTCTGGGTCGTTACAGGAAGTCTATTAGCTGGAAAGCGAGGTTGCAAATAATAGTTGCTTCGTCTACTACAGGGGCAAAGCTGATAGCTATTGGAAAAGCAGCTAAGGAGACACTTTACTTGAAGTGGTTGATGTGTGATTTGGGCTTCATAATAATGATGGAGTTATGGTGAGTTGTGACAGTCAAAGTGCAATTCACTTAGGTGAAAATTTGGCTTTTAGCTCAAGGACAAAGCATATAGAGGTGAGAGAATCCTTTCTTGTCTCGACGGATGAAGAGAATCTAGTTTATTTTCAGATGGTTCGCACAGAGGAAAATAAAGCCGATATGTTTACCAAGTCCTTGCCTGCTGCAAAGTTCGAGCATTGCTTAAGCTTGATCCTCTTATTAAGGTGCTAGGTGCTAGGTGCAACATGGTGGCACACGGGTAGAGTGAGCTGGTAGATGAGGGATTTGTTTTCATTGTAGAGATTGATAGGTCCAACATGGAGAGGGTACATTCAACACTTAGTTGGAGGGCGGTGGTCTTACCGGAGTTTGTTGACAAAGTGCAATGAGTGATGGCCATGCCGAAGCTCATTGGGAAAGCATCCATCTTGTCCGAGATTTGCTTGGTGTATAAGGGTGTAGGTGGAGTTAGTAGGTTTGGATCGAAATATAGTATCAAGGTGGAGATTGTTAGATTTTTGTGATACAATATTTCTATATTAAAGAAGATTTGGGAGATATTTGAGTCAAGATAGAATTATGACTCAAATTTATTGTCTCTTTTAATGCATCAAAAAAGGCAATAAATTATCTAAATATAAAGGAGATATTTTGAGAGATTGAAGTAATCAATCGATTCCTTAATTAGCTGATTAAAGAAGGCGTTTTATCAGACACATGCAAATTAGAGGAAACTAGAAAAATTAAATGGGTAAACGGTTTATGGGATCTGGGAGACACATACAAAGTCCGATGCATCAAAGGCGGACTATGGGATCTAGGAGACTCATCGAGCGAAGCGTCAGGAGAAACGGGACTCGAAGTGGTGAGTGGTGGCCGACCTTGCTTCCTGGCCTAGGCTCAATGCCCAAAAGTGCATAGGCTCGGTTGACTAAGGTGGACATTCAGTTGCCTGGCATTGTGTATAAAATGTTCCAAAGGGGGAAACCCCAAACGTAAGACTGGGGAAGGTAGTTTTAGATGTAATGTATATATATACGTATGCGGTCAATAATGATCGGACACGATATCAATGTAGTGATTGGTTACACAGTCATATTTGGTGACCACGTACGATTGAGCGGAGTTAGTGCCCATGGCTTTGACTTTGGGGTGGGTATGTTTGATAAATGGTAGTGGGATTATATTAGTGACCACACCAATTACGGGTCTTATAAATAGAGGTCATCTATGTAGATAGACGATGATGAGATTTCGGTCTTCGTTCCTGATAAGCGTATTTGATTACGCAATGTTATATTTAACGTGTGCATATATTTATATGGCATCGACGTTCCTTTATGCTTCTGATGGCATATTACATAAGACACAACCGTCATTTTCATTTTTATAAGAGAGAGAAGTACTCAAGCATACATAAGTTACTTGAAAAATCCATGATGACTAGAAGGGGGGAACAATGATGATCATCCATGAGTGGACTATATGTCACCAAGGCCTACTTCGGAGTGTATGTTGTGGTTCACATAGGATGACATCATCTACGAGTAGGCTACCGAAGCTTGCTTCAGAGGGTACGATGTGCTCACATAGATATCAAGTAAATATAATAGGTCATATATCACCAAAGCTTGCTTTAAAGGGTACGGTGAGATCTACTCGGGACCTATCACAGAGGATGTGGCTCGGGGTCTATGGTACGATTAGTGTAACACCCATAATTTTTTATTAATAATATTCGAAAGATTTAACTAGATAGATTAAATAGAATAATGTTGTGTATGGGGATAGAGAGAATGAGATTTGATAATTAACTAGGTTGGGCCATAACTAATCAATTAACAATATTATATTAAGTATAAAATAGAAGAGAATTAATAAAAGGGGCAAAATGGAAATAGCCCTTTGTTTTATTCCTGAGACCTTTACCTCCTTCATTCATTCTCATTTTCATTTCATACAATCAAAAAACTAAATACAAGAGGCCGACCGTTGCTAGAAGAAAAAGAAGGAAAACTGTAAGTGATTCAAAGGGGAAGCTTAGGGAAATCAACCAACAACAAATATCAATCTCTCTTATCCAATTTAAGGTGAATAATAGTATCCATCATGTTTTGTTATGTCGTTTTCGGATCTAGATAAGGATTCCGAATTGTTTTTTGATTATATGTCATACTATGGTTGATTATACTTGATTGGATGATTGATGATTTATGGGTATTTTATGAAATTATTATGATAGGTTTTAAGGAAATAAGCCTAATATATATTCTCTAATGGACTTGAAATTTTCAAATGACTTATAGAACATTATTTTGGAGATGGGTTTTTAATTTAATAATTTTCCAAGTTTATATGAATATTTCATGAATTTTCGAAGGGTAAATAAGGGTTTATTTCGAGCATTATTTATTAAAAATAATTAAATAATTAATTTGGCCTTGAAATTTTTATATGTGAAAGAAGATGTAATTTCTGATTTTTGGTGATTTTTCCCAAGTAGTTATGGTTTTCTATGAATTAATTATGGTAGAAAAGGCTATTAATTAATTATATTAATTTCAAAGGTTTGCAAGTTGATTTTAGGAATGTAAAACATGTTTTCTAGCAAGTTTCTTAAAAGGATATGAAAAGATTTGTGTTAGCCAATCACATTTTGAGAAGAGGTAAGGGGTTGTAAAAAGAAACGGGTTTAAAAGGAAACAAATCAGTTTTTCTAACTAATTACAGAAACACCATTGTGAATATTTGGTAACCCCATTCTTTGTTATCCAACATTCATGACATTTGATACCTAGTATAACCGCTGTTATAAGAGGTATCGAATGTATAAAGTCGACATCTATAACAGATAATGCATGCGATATCTCCTTAGTAGGTATAAGATGCATCAGACTTTACCAAGTTATATAGGGGCACGATATCTCAAGGCTGTAGAGGTTCGGCACCCGTAGGTCTCGGAACTCTGCAATGTTTTCAAAAAGTGTAACAACCTATTTGTTCTAAGGGGTCGATAGCGCCCTAGTATCAAAGTTACGACATCTAAGATTTTATGGGTTCGACACCCTTAAGTATAGAGGTTCGACATCCTTAAATGTTTTAAACCCAGCACCTCATGTCACCTATATTTTCAACATCTATATTTTTGTGGCATTGATGCCATATGATTATGTTTTTGACATCTATGTTTTTGGGTAGAGATGTCATATGTTCATAAATTCAACAACCTTGTTTATAGGCTTGAAAGCCTTATGTTTTGCAAACTAAAATCTTTGTTTTTTTAAATAAAAAGAGGCACGATAGCTATGTGTTTTAGAAAGTTGACAACCCTATGATTTCGGTATTATAACCTTATGCTTTACAAAATTAGAATGTTTGTTTTCGACACCCTATTCTACTGGTATAGATGCCATAAGTTTACAACTTGAATAGTTTTTATTTAATGGCTAGATAAGCCATATATTTTAGAGATTCGATAACCTCATTGGGGATATCAAAGAAGGTAGATTGAATACATTTGAACGAGAATTTCTATATTCTTGTTATTATATGATTTAGGATGGGTTCATAGTCATCCTAGGAAACTATAAGATGTGTGATGGATAGTCCATATGATATACGAGACACATAGTCTCTATGATTTGATGGGTTCATAGTGGATAGTCCTTAAGTGGATAATCTATACAATATGTAAGATGGGCGATCCACATAAATTAAGATGGATAATCCATCAAATTTAAGACTAATAGTCTATTTTATGAGGTTGGATAGGGTGAGGGAGTGTATCACCCTATGAAGATAGATTAGTCTTACTTACCCATATTACATGCCTGCATATGATTAGGTTATGATTTTCTAACCATTGTAGCTGTAGGTGAATGGTTTATGATTGACATATTTGGTTAAGGTACTAGTGAGAGAAAAACCTATTCTGCTCAGTGGCATGGTCTTACTAGATATTTAACTTGGTTCGAGATGGTAAATTATTATTCACACCAGGCTTTTTGTCTGACCCGAAGTTTTTGTTTTTCCCTTAAACTCTCAAGTATTCACTTGAGTAGCTCGAAAGTAGGGTTTTTAGGTTTTCAAGTTTGACGAATAAGCTTCCGGAGACGTACAGGAGGCAAGCTAGCATTACTAGGAGCTTTTATTTTCCGCTGTGTTGTTTTCTCATATGAATGGATGTCGTGATAGGAATTATCACTATCGGTACTTTGACTCTGATCAACCAAAGGGGCATCTTCATATGTCACCCTTGGAGTATTATGTGATTACTATACTTTCTTTAAACGAGGGCAACGAATGAGATTATGTGATGAATGTGAAAGTTTATTAATGAAATACGTTTTGAAAATTTTCTTATTCTTGTGCTTCTGATGTTATTGATACTATCCACTGATCTCATTTTCTAACTGGAGAATAATAGTATTGATGACTACAGCATCAATATCGCTTATTTTCAGGCCTCGTAATGGGGATGTTACAACTTGGTGCAAGAGCATTGGTTTATATAAAACTTAAAAAGATTTTGAATACATAATCCAAATAAATCCGAGAATAAGATTAGGGTATAGGATAACGCTGCAGTAACACACTTGTATTTGCTATATATAAGTATGTTTCCTATCACTATTCTCCCATCTGTCTTAGACCATTCTTCCATATCTAACAAAGATCCGTATGTAGATTAATGGAGGTGAGATATGGAAGCCGGAAATGGAAGAATGAATCTAGGTGAAGGAAGCACCACAACAAATGGAAATGTTCGGCCCAGAACCATAAGGAATCCGGGTCGACTAGCGATTGCTAATGTAGGTGCTGGAACTCCATCGTAGATATGGGGACAATGTATCAGTTTTGTTAATATGATGCAAGTTGGAGCTGCTGGTGGTTTGGCTGGAGGTAATGTTGCTAATGCAGAAGGAGCTAATCCCGAGGTGCAGTTGGCAATAACTATGCCAAGTTGAGCCGTGATCATAATAATCTTGGAGGAAAGCCTTTTCTAGAAACAGAGAATGTATTGAAGTTGAGAATTTGTTGTTGCATTATGAGAGAATCTTTGCTAACTTGGGCTTGATTGATGAGCAAAAGAGTAGGTTGGCTTTTAGGCAGTTGCAAGGAGCTACTTTATACTGATGGAACAGTGTAACCATAGGAGTCCCAGAGGAGGAATTGACTGTGGCTGAGTTTAAAAGGAGATTCGAGGAGAGGTTCTTGTCTGAGATAGCCAAGTCAACTTTGCTTAAGAAGATTATGGAATTGGAGCAAGGTGAAATGTTTGTTCTGGAGTATGCAACCAAATTTGATGAATTGTCCAGATAGGGATATGCTACCTAGATACTATGATTAATAGGAATGAGAAGTTCATTCAGAGGTTGAAGCTGGAGATTGCTAGAGCAATCATGCCATATCTCAGAGACGCATGTGATGTGGTAGTAGAGATGGAAATAAGGAACGAGGAAATTATTTCGACCTTCAAAAAGGACAAGCCTTTGGGGACTCAAGGTCTTTGGGGGCAAGAGGAGAAAGTTCTTAAAGAAGAAGGGAGCTCAGGAGGGCGGAGCTGCCAAGAAAGGGAAAGCTGATATTATTTGCTATAAGTGTGATAAGAAAGGTTACTATGCTAATGAGCATCGATCTGGTGATGGAAAGATGTTTGTGGGAAAATAAGAATGTAAAGTGTTATAACTGCAACTAGGTGGGGCATTACATGAACAAATGTCCAGAAGAGGTCGAGGTTGATAAAGGGAATTTTTTGCTTTAGAGCTGTAAGCATCTAGGCCGACCGCAGAGGAGAAAGAAAAGTCTATGATAGGAGGTATGATTTTGAGTCATGGCATACCTATTAAAGTATTATTTGATACTGGTACATCACATTCCTTTATCTTGCAATGTTTGATAGATAATTTAAGTCTAGAACCATCATACCTTATTACTTCCTTAAGCGTTGCGAATCCGATAGGAAGGTATGAAAATTTTGGGTTGAGATGTGACCATTTAGAAATTAAGTTGTTAGATCGTGCATTTGCATATAATTTGTATGTGTTTGACTCTGGGAACTTTGGGATTATTCTGGGTATGGATTGGTTAAGCTGATATGATGCTAGGATATTTTGCCAAGATAGGAAGGTATCATTAAGACACCATAATAACCATGATTGGTGTTGGGCGTGTTCTCACCCAGAAGACCTCGAGACCAAGAAACTTGCTTCATTCGGCAGACCCATTCGGCAGGCACCATTCGGCAGACCTCGCTCAACCCCATTCGGCAGGCACCATTCGGCAGACCTCACCCGAACCACCTCCTGCCGAACCAACCTTCCCAACTCCCACCGAACCACCTCCTGCCGAACCATCTCCACACCGGACCAACCTCACCATCCCACCACCGGTCCAATCAACTACCGGTCCATCCTACACTCCAACCACCTCCGAACCAAGCAATGACGAACCAAGACGTACCAGGCCAGATCACATCAGCCCAGGCCCATCAGCAACTATACACGTCCTAGACCCATACCCCCAGCCTCACTCTATAAATAGAGGGGCAGGGGTACAACAATGGGGACAAGTTTGAGAGCTCAAGCACGGAGAGAACTTTCAAACAACTTTCTTTTACTTGTATCAAAGCTTTGTACTTGTAATCAAAAAACAGAGAAGAGAAATAACATATAAAGTGGACGTAGGCACATTCTGGCTGAACCACTATAAATCTGCATGTCTTTTTACAGTTTAGCCCCTGCTTTTCATATATTTGCATAAATCACCCAAATCACTAAGAACAACATAAGATCTATTAAATCATACAACTTTGAGGTGTTTGTCCATTTTTTGTGCAAACATTTTTGGTGCTTTCACTGAGAGCTAGAAGCTTGAAGCTTCAGCTTCATCTACTTAACAAGTTTTCCTAACAGCATCGTCCGCCACTTGGAAAACATGCCTCCCAAACAGAGAAAAGATGTTAACAAAGGAAAAAACATCGCATCCAGCAGTCTTCCTGATCCAGCTGTCGCGAATCAAGTAAATCGTCCTCCTCCAGCAACGGTAACAAATGAAGGACAGACTAACCCAACCACTCCTGCCACAGAACAGCCTGCAGCAATTACTAGGGCAGATTTGGACAGAGTTGTTGTTGAAGTAACTAACCGCTTCACGTCCCAGCAGGAAGCCTTGGTGGACCATCTCATGTCACGCTTGAGGGACGCTGAAGAATCCAACCGCAACACTGAATCATGGGGCGAGTCCCAGTCTGGAGGATCTCAGAGACAGCAAAGATCTTCCCTCTTCGAAGGAGCTAACGGCAGAAGTAGCCGTGGTAGGAGCCGAGACCGAGCACAGCCCGAAGTTAGGCCTGAGGAAACGTTTGGTACCGAACCCAACAGGGAAGGTACCAGGCGAAGGTCAACTGTAGCTGAGCCTGTCATGCTGCCTAACCACAGAAACACCAGTGAACGGGGCCGAGCTAGAGTTCAGCCCGAAGTTGGACCCGAGGAAGTGCTTAGATCAGAACCCGACAGGGGGAGATCAAGGCAAGGGCCAACTGTAGCTGACCCAAGCGCGCTCCCAGAAGATCAAAGGCAGCCCCTGGAAAATATAAGGAATGATAGACGATACCATCCCTACAGGTCGTCTGGACGGAATCAATCCCACAGAACAGAACCAAACTCATTTCTATCTACTCCAAGTTCTGATGAAAGGATGGCACGCTTATTCAGAGAGTGTGTCCAACGGGAGCAAAGAGATCGAGGGATAGGCGCTAGGGTAACCAGTCCTTTCGCCCGCAATATCGAAATTGCTATCACCCCCCGAGAATGGAAAATGCCAACAATGGAACCTTACAAAGGAACCTCCGATCCCGTTGTACACTTACAGAGGTACACACAGCATATGCTCATGAGTGGAGCAACAGAGGGAGTACTGTGCAAATGCTTTCCGCTCTTCTTAGCAGATCTTGCTACCTCCTGGTTCTGTCATCTACCCCAAGGATCCATCAGCTCATGGGAAATGTTGAAAGAAAAATTTATCAGTCAGTTCCACATTCATGTGGAGCAACCTAAGGACGCTTATTCCTTATCCAGCGTCAAACAGAAACCTGGAGAAAAGCTGCAGCAATACCTAACCAGATTCAACGCCGCAGCAGCCGCAGTTCAAGATGCCGATGAAAAGCTTATCCTAATGGCCCTCTGCAGTGGGGTACATCCGGACACTAAATTTGCTAGAAGATTGACAAAAGAAAAACCAGCTACTTTACCCGATTTCTTCCATGAAGCCGGGAAATGCATGAGGCTTGAGGATGCTGCCATTGAGGGGCAGTCAGGACAGCAAAGTAAGACGACCCATGGCAACGCCCCTGCTGTGGCAAGGGACGTTCGAAGAAATGACTCCAGAGACAATGCTGGGGGCAAGAAGGTAGAAAAGCGCCTATATCGGCCAGGACCAAGATTCGACACTTACACCCCTTTGAACGAGACCGTCGAAAATATCTTCCTTGCCACCCAAGGCGAAGTTAGATACAAACGCCCACCATACAAGAAAGAATCAGATAACGCACAGAAATCTGGAAAATTCTACCGCTTCCACGAATCTCACGGACATGATACCAACGAATGCCATCATCTCCGAGATCTGATTGAGGAACACATCAGAAGGAAGAAACTGGAACGTTATGTAAAAAGTCAAGACAGGACTCCAGCTCCTGCCAATGAAAACCCAAGGCTACCCTCACCAGGGACCGACAGAGGAAACCGCAACGCTAGCAGCTCTAGTCAAGAGAAGATAGTGGTCCATACCATCTCAGGAGGTCCGCACATCGCAGACAGAAGTTGGAGAGAGATGGAAAGATATGGGAAGTCGCTTAGAGACAATAGAGACTGTGTCAATACGGTTATAGAAGAGCGCCACCCAAAGCGGAAAGAAAGTGATGACATCACATTCAGTAAACGCGACCTAGAAGGAAGACAGTACCCTCACATGGATCCCATGGTTATCTCTGCTCGACTCGGTCCCGCCGAAGTTTACCGAATCCTGGTAGACACTGGAAGCTCTGTAAATATCCTGTTCAAACACGCATTCGACAAAATGAAGCTATCAATGAAGGATGTATCTCCCTGCGATAAACCACTACACGGTTTCACTGGAGATGCGAAGATGCCCATCGGGCAGCTGGACCTCTTTGTTGAGATTGGAAGCCATCCCCGCTCCGTTGTAAGGAAACAGACGTTTGTGCTGATAGAAAACCATTCGGCCTACAACGCCTTCCTAGGAAGACCAGCCTTATCTGACTTCCAGATTGTCCTAGCCCCGTGGTGCCTGAAAATGAAATTTCCAACAGACAATGGGGTAGGGGAAGTGGAAGGAGACCAGGATATTGCACGAGACTGCTATGTAACCGAACTTCGCAACAACCACAGGAAAGATAAAGGGAAAGGTGTAGAGATTGCCCTCTGCACAAAAAGCCTTGAAGCATAGCAACTAAAGAAAGCCCCTCCTCTTCGATACACCAGCGACCCTTTCAATGAATTAGACCCTAGGGACAAAGAGGAGGAGGCCACCGCCGAGCCTGCAGAGGCTATGGAGTTTATATCTGTAGACAAGCATGACTCAAGTAGGCTACTGAAAATTGGGTCCCAGCTGAAAGCTGAATTGAAGGAACAACTCATTGATTTCCTCCGCCACAACCTAGATGTATTCGCTTGGTCACACGCTGACATGACCGGAATCTCCCCCGACATAGCATGCCACGTATTAAACATTGATCCTACCAAGGCACCTGTAAAGCAAAAAAAGAGAAGTATGGGGGCAGAGCGATCAGCAGCCCTCGATGAAGAAGTAAAGAATCTACTCGCCAATGACTTCATACGAGAAGCTGTTTACCCAGAATGGATCACCAACCCGGTACTAGTAAAGAAGGCTAATGGGAAGTGGTGGACCTGCATTGACTTCTCCAACCTAAACGACGCCTGCCCAAAGGATTGCTTCCCGCTTCCCAGAATCGACCAACTTGTAGACAGCACAGCCGGGCACGAACTCCTATCTTTTATGGATGCATACTCAGGATATAACCAAATTCCTATGCATGCTCCCGACCAAGACCACACTAGTTTCATCACCGACCGGGGTTTATACTGCTACAAAGTGATGCCCTTCGGACTTAAAAATGCAGGAGCCACCTACCAGCGCCTCGTCAACAAGATGTTTGCAGGGCTAATAGGACAAACTATGGAAGTATATGTGGACGACATGCTGGTGAAATCACGAAAAACCGAAGATCACGTAAGCCACCTAGGCGGAATGTTCCAGGTACTTCGACAGTATGGAATGAAGTTGAATCCACTAAAGTGCTCCTTCGGAGTGTCATCGGGAAAATTCTTAGGGTTCATCGTCCATGCCCGAGGGATTGAAGCAAACCCTGAACAAGTCCGAGCATTAAGGGACATCAAGATACCTTCCACCCGAAAGGAAATGCAGAGCCTAAATGGAAAAGTGGCCGCCCTAAGCCGATTCATCTCCAAAGCAACGGACAAGTGCGTCCCCTTTTTCGAAGCTCTAAAGAAAGATAAAGGAAAGTTCGAATGGACGGACGAATGCTTAACCGCTTTCCTTAACCTAATCGAACACCTCCAGAAACCACCGGTACTCTCGACCCCAAGCGAAGGCGAAGAATTATACCTTTACCTTGCTGTGTCATCTCACGCTTTAAGCGCTGCCTTGGTAAGGGAAGACAACCGCACGCAACGACCAGTTTACTTCGTCAGTAAAAGGTTCACTGGGGCAGAAGTCAGATATCCTAAGCTTGAAAAGTTAGCATACTGTTTACTAGTCACTTCACGAAAACTACGTCACTACTTCCAATCCCATTCCATCAAAGTTCTGACCGATCAACCACTGAGGCAGGTACTCCATCGTCCCGACACTTCCAGGCGACTACTTAAATGGTGTATTGAGCTGAGTCAATATGATATCACCTATCACCCTCGCACCGCCATCAAGGGACAAGCCATGGCTGATTTCATTGCAGAGTTCACTACCAACGAGGATAAGGAGCAACTGGAAATAACAGAAGATATCAAGTGGAATCTCTTTGTGGACGGTGCATCTAACGAACAAGGCTCGGGGGCAGGTGTGGTAATAATCACTCCCAGGGGAAATAAACTGCACTATGCTATAAGGTTGGAGTTCGCTGCCACCAACAACGATGCAGAATATGAAGCAGTGATAGCTGGACTAGAAATTGCCATAGAAATCGGAGCCAATTCTTTGTGTCTTCACAGCGATTCTCAACTTATTGTTAATCAAATACTAGGAGAATTCCAAGCTCGAGAGGAACGACTCATAGCATATCTAAAGAAGACCAAGTTGCTTCTCAGCCGATTGGATCAGTACTTAGTCAAACACATCCCTCGGGAAGAGAACCAAGAGGCCGACGAATTGGCAAAGCAAGCGAGTATGAGAGACATCGCCATCTTCGGGGCAGTAACCATCTCAAAGCAAACGGTCCCAAGTTTTGAGCAAGTGAATCTAATAGCCGCAGCCGAAGAAGCAACTTGGATGACTCCCATCCGAGACTACCTACAAAGTGGCACACTACCCAACGGGCGTAATGAAGTCAAGAAAATCTTGAGGAAAGCGTCCCGCTATACAATACAAGAAGACATCCTCTATCGGCGCGGTTTCTCTAACCCATTATTAAGGTGTGTCGCCGGAAGGGAAGCCAAGGAAATCTTATCCAACATCCATCAGGGGAGCTGTGGAGATCACACCGGAGGGCAAACATTAGCAAAAAAGATACTCCGATACGGATATTTCTGGCCCACCTTAAGCAAGGACACCTTAGATTTCGTCAAGAAGTGTGACAGATGCCAAAAATTTGCTAAGATCCCTCGGCTACCAACAACCGAGATTACTCAGATGACCAGCCCTTGGCCCTTCGCGATATGGGGAATTGACTTAATCGGCGAGCTACCAATGGGCCGAGGCGGGGCCAAATATGCTATAGTGGCAGTTGATTATTTCACCAAATGGGTGGAAGCGGAACCTCTAAATAAAGTATCTTCAGCAAAAGTTATTAACTTCTTGATCAAAAATGTTCTATGCAGGTACGGAGTCCCACTCAAAATCATATCAGACAATGGACTTCAATTTGACAGCGAGGAATTCGCCAACTGGTGCCAAGAACACAGAATTCATAAAAGCTTCTCATCCGTAGCATATCCCCAAGCAAACGGACAAGTCGAAGCAGTCAACAAAATTCTGAAAACTCTAATAAAAAAGAAGCTCGAAAAGTCAAAGGGCGCTTGGGTGGATGAACTTCCTACGGCACTATGGGCCTATCGCACATCTTTCAGAACATCGACAGGGCACACTCCTTTCTCTTTGGCATACGGATCGGAGGCTATGCTCCTAGTTGAAACTATTGTGCCTTCCCATCGTCGGATCCACTATAACCCAGAAGAGAACGAAGAACTCCTTCACATGTCTTTGGATCTAATCGAGGAGAGAAGAAACGATGCAATCCTCAAAACAGCAGCCCACAAGCAAAAAGTGGCAGCACAATACAACTCCAAAGTCAAGCATCGTACCTTGCAGGAAGGGGATCTTGTCCTCAAGCGAATCTTCCCTCGCCCCGGAGCACTAGACCCAATCTGGGATGGACCATATGTAATTCATAAAGATCTCCACAACGGAGCCTATATTTTGTCAACAGTGGACGGAGAGGTGTTCCAGAGGGCATGGAACATCCAACACCTCCGTCGATACTTTTCTTAACTTGTATTGCCCATATGAAGTGAATTAACAAAGAGAATCAGTGGACGTAGGCATTTTCGTGCCGAACCACTTTAAAAAACCTTGTCTCTTTTTTAACTTGTTCCTTTGTATCTTGGCTGCTTGTTAACTTTATCCTTTTCTGTTGAACAAAATCCTGAATATATAGCATTTCTATTCAAAGCACTCCACAATGCAACTTCACGTGGACAAGACCCAATAGGTACTATGCGAATCTATGCCCTCGCCAATGAGACACTTTCGCTCCAGCATCCCTCTGCTGCGGGTTAACTCATTGCTCGCGACGGCCCTTAAAGCCAACTGTAATGAGCCGATTATAAGCCACCGAGAAGGCCGACTATAGCCGAGGCAGCTCATTACGGCGTTAGGCTCGCCGGCAACTGTGAACCGACTATAAGCCCCAAAATAAGGTGTGGTCAGCCAGGGGCAGTTCACAGTTGATGATCGGCACCCACGCTAGCCGGCCACAGTAAATCGAATAATACCCACGATTACGGGCCATAATGGCCCGGGTAGTTACTGTGCGCGATCTCGGCTCCGATGTGTCTTAAGTGCGGCTGTGGTAAAAAAGAATTAACTCCCCGCGGAGGCGTAAGATGGGTGACAAATGTCTCCAAGGCCCACAGCTAGGGAAAGTGACTACAAAACCCGTTTGCCACGAACTTAAGCACATCGAAGGCCTTCCGTGATTGGAAGTTTTACTATTTCACGTATTTCAATTTTACTTAAAAAGGTTTTTTTTCCTATCCCCTATAACAATCCCTAAAGTACATGATACAGAGTAGGAGATACTCGCCAATGGGTGTAGGGACTCACAGTGGCAGGACATTCGACTACATTCCATGCTCGGTCCTACAAGATATTCAAGACTGCCATCTACGATTAAAACATGAAAGGCGGTATTTTCTTCTTTTATGTACAAATACATGACTATAATTTGTTCACACCACACGCTAATATTGCAAGTCATAAAATTATGGTTTAGAACCAGAGTCTAACATCAAACACAATTTAATTACAAGAATATACATAGCTACATTTCTCATACGATATGTCGAAATAGCAACAAATATTCAAGAAACGACAAAATCAGCTTAAGTTAAAAAATTACACGTCAAGAATAATGTTGATTGTTACAAGTAGCAAGAATTACAACTTAGAAGTTACTCTACTGTCTTAAGACTAACGCATACAACCATGTCAAGTCTACAAAAAGAATTTTCCAGGTCTAATCAGGGAACCGGTTGCGTCGGAGTCTTGTCCTTGCTCTGTTGCCCACCTGTCCGGTCGTAAAAAGAATTCATTAGCGATAAGTAACCAAGTTAACGGAAAGACTAGAAAGGAAGACTTACCAGCACCTGCTTCTTGACCATCCTGGTCGTCATCCTCTACCTGCACACCTGCCTCCTCAGCAGCAAGCAGCCGCATACCCACCTTTACCGCCACTTTCTCCTCCTTGGTAAACTGGGCAGTGACCACATCTATACTGAAGACCGTTCCACCCTCTTTATCTGCATCAGCCTTAGCCTCCTCCAGAGCCCGGAGATAAATCTTAGCCATGACCCTGGGATAATCATCCATCCAGGACAGGTTGCCCTGCTTCCAGGTACGGAAGTACATATCCTGGAGCATTTCGTCCATCATCCCCTCATTCTCCTCAAACTCCCTCATCCGGGCCTCGGAAGCCGACAACCTCCCAACGGCGGCATCTCTCTCCAATCGGTATCTCAAGCAGTCAACCAGAAGGGATCCCCGCATTGCCTCCATCTCCTCCCTCAACTTGGCTTGAGCAAGCTCTGCAGCCTCAAGTTTCCCGGACAATTCCTCCACCTGCTCGAGATCCGCTTTCCGAACCTCATCCACCGTGGCAATAGCCATGTCAATCCATTCTTTGCAAGTAGCTTCCATTTTCCGCAATTCGGCCCGACTGGCCTCTTCCATGGTTTTCCTTAGTCGCCCAGTAGCAGCCTCATGTTGAGAAATCTGAATAGCCTGATCCGCAAGCTGTTTGGCCTGATCCGAAACCACCAATCGAAGTCGGATATTGGCGCTCCCAATCTCCTCTCCGGCCTTAACCAGCCGGGCATGATGCCCCATCAGCTTTTTAGTCTCCTCCGCCACCCGATCAATATTAGCCTTGGCCTCATCTCCCATGGTAACTATCCGAGTGGTAAGTAGATCAAGATCTAAGGACTTAGCTTCATCAAGCACCCGTACCATGGGATTGTGGGGAAGAAGGTGCTCACCAGTAACCTCATCAAAGGTAATGTCGTGGGAACTTGGATCCAGATCAGGATGACCCGCAAATGGATTACGAGCCAAGTCAGGACGGTCGATATGAGTGACGGAAGGGTTTCTGGACGGGTGCGGAGAGGGTGCAAACTCGCTACCCTCTTCAGTGATATCATGAAGAGGCTGAGCCAGAAGCTGAGGACCGGGCGAAGTTTCGGATAAAGGATGACTCCTCTTCCTCTGCTGAATACCCTCTTCGATGACCCCAAGAAGAGGACGGTAGCCGACTACATCCCCGGAGCGTTGGGTCGAGGGCTTCGGCTTAGCAGAAGTTTTGGAAAGCTTATATTGCTCAAGCCTGTGTCGAAGGTCTGAGGCTTTGGACGTCTTGCCTGCTCCTGATATAAAGAACAAGTGTCACAAACTTACATCACTATATGATTCGAGAAACGCGGTAAATTACAAGTTAAAAAAAGGAAAAGAAACACAGCTGTGGTTGTACAAACCCTGGGGAGGAGTGGGATACTGCAATAAGTCCTGGATTTCGTTCCAGGACGGGAGCGGGTCATAAAATATTCCTAAGTCCCTATCATTAATGAAGCATGCAGGAGTCAAGAGTTCACCTTGAGTCGTCGGAGCCACCTTGGCTGGAATGGTCGGAGAAGACTCACTTGCACCAGTCCCGGCTTTGTCCGCCTTCCCGGTCTTCTCTACCAAAGCCAGATCTTCATCCAACCCCTCAAAAGCCTGGTGGAACGCATCATCCGTCCACTCCTGAATCTCGCCCGCTTGCCCAGGAAGTAGGGCCCCGATGCCATCGCCACCTTTGTCACCATCCCGACCATCTCCGCCCTCGCCTCTTTCCTCCTCTATGTCTTCCTCCTCCCGGGTAAGTGGACAATTACTGGGGGAGGGACCATCCGACTTCTTGAGTTTCTTACCTCCGACAGCTGGAGGTTTTGTGAAAGGTTTCCTCTTACTACTCTCCACCGAAACACCTTCTTTGGTCTGAGCAGCCGCCCTCTCCTCCGCCGTCTCCCTCAGCTTAACTACTGACTGCTGCGGGAGGATTAAGTTATATTCCAAAAGAATCGCATTTCTGATCAAGAAGGCAGATGATCTATATTTCCCAAGAATAGCTTCTACCTCAGCCGCCGTCTGAACCAGGCGGTCAGTCTCCACAATCGGAAAGCCACCTGTCGCTAGCAAAAATGAGAAAGTATGAGAAGAAGCATCGCAATCGGAATAGAAATTATAAGTAAAAGCATCAACTTACATCCAGAAGTAAAACGCCGGATTGAAACGGAGTCGTCCCTAACAAAGAACCACTCTTTCTTGAACATGCTGAATTTAGAGTACAGATCCAAGACCGGTTTGAAGGTCACGGCTGACTCCAAGCTAATGTATGGGGACCCCTTCTTATAGCCCCTCAAATTATACAAGTACCGGATCTCCCGGTTGGAAGGAGCACGACCATACTTCCTTTGGAAAATGACGAAGAGGCTCACCAGGATAGCATAGGAGTTGGGTTGAAGCTGGAATGGGGCCACCTTGAGATATGTAAGGAAGCTGACTACCCAAACATTAAGAGGCGGAATGGCACCACACATGCAGTGGTATCTGCTATACGCAAAGTACCCCTCAGGGGGGTCGTATGGCATAACATCTCTCCCTGGCAACAGCATTCGCGCCCTATCAATTCCAAAAGAACGAGAGATGGCATCTAGCTGCTCCTCCTTGAGGGAACTAGGAAAACAGTCGGGCGGGGAGTTCAGAATTTCCTGAGGGCCGTACCCGTCCACTAATGATCTCGGGGTTGGTCCGTGACGTTCGGGATTCGGCTGAGCGGGGGGCACGGCAGAGGAACCTCCTTCACCCCCGGATTTCTTCTTGTCTGATCGAGTTTCTACTTTGCGAGACATTATCTACAACACCGGAAAAGCATAATGTTAGAACAAAGGATGTAAACAAGTAAGTATATAATATGGAATTTCACTCATGAAATCAAAGTGCTCAAACTCCCGTTGTCATTCGGTAAAGTAAATGTAAAATTATCAAGGCCATTCGGTGGTTTCTCATGCCCATTCGGCATTTAAAGTCATCGGTTTCATCCGGTACTGGCCCATTCGGCACTACCAAAAACCCATTCGGTATCCTCATCTCCAAAAACCACAGCCCATCCGGCATTTTCGAAAGACCCATTCAGTAGTATAAAACTTAGTGGTCATTCGGCGAGGAAGGGAAACCTCACCTGATCCGGCAAAACCAGCCTAGTTCGGCACTGTAAATGATTCGGTGTTGAGAGTTTGGCTCGGCACTTTTCGATCGGTAAGGAAACAACAAGAGTACGGAGCCCCTACTTATAGAGGAAAGGAAAGATAGCCGGACCACCGGTTCGTTTCTAAGACCGGATGGGAGTGCCTAGGATAAACAACCAAAAACAAAGCACGCCATATTCAAGAATATGCCCCACTTTGGGGGGCAAATGTTGGGCGTGTTCTCACCCAGAAGACCTCGAGACCAAGAAACTTGCTTCATTCGGCAGACCCATTCGGCAGGCACCATTCGGCAGACCTCGCTCAACCCCATTCGGCAGGCACCATTCGGCAGACCTCACCCGAACCACCTCCTGCCGAACCAACCGAACCAACCTTCCCAACTCCCACCGAACCACCTCCTGCCGAACCATCTCCACACCGGACCAACCTCACCATCCCACCACCGGTCCAATCAACTACCGGTCCATCCTACACTCCAACCACCTCCGAACCAAGCAATGACGAACCAAGACGTACCAGGCCAGATCACATCAGCCCAGGCCCATCAGCAACTATACACGTCCTAGACCCCTACCCCCAGCCTCACTCTATAAATAGAGGGGCAGGGGTACAGCAATGGGGACAAGCTTGAGAGCTCAAGCACGGAGAGAACTTTCAAACAACTTTCTTTTACTTGTATCAAAGCTTTGTACTTGTAATCAAAAAACAGAGAAGAGAAATAACATATAAAGTGGACGTAGGCACATTCTGGCTGAACCACTATAAATCTGCGTGTCTTTTTACAGTTTAGCCCCTGCTTTTCATATATTTGCATAAATCACCCAAATCACTAAGAACAACATAAGATCTATTAAATCATACAACTTTGAGGTGTTTGTCCATTTTTTGTGCAAACAATTGGATTATATACTCAGTTGAGAATTCGAATTTAGATGTTTGTGCTTTATTGGATGCAATGAAGATGGAAGATGAGTTAAATCGGGTTTTTATTGTAAGAATGTATGCAGATGTCTTTGAGCCACTTAAAGGACTACCACCGAAATAAGCTACCGAGTTTCAAATAAATCTTGTACCTAGAGCTAAACCTGCAAGTAGACCACCTAGCGAATGATACCTATTGAGATGAAAGATTTAAAAGTGCAACTAGTAGACTTAAAAGGGAAGAATTTTGTTAGACCAAGTAGTTCGCCTTGGGGAGCGACCGTGGTGCTCGTAAAGGAACTAGACGGGTCGTTGAGGATGTGTATTGATTATCGTTAGTTGAATGAGAAGACGGTAAAGTATCGGTATCCTTTGCCAGAGAATAAATGATTTATTTGATCAGTTGAGTGAAGCCAAAGTATTATCCCAATTGGATTTGGCAACAGGGTTCCATCAATTGAGAGTGACAGAGGACAATATCCCTTTGACGGAATTTTAAACGAGGTATGATTCGCATGGGTGGTTAGTCATGCCATTTTGATTGACTAATGCATGTGCTTTCTTTATGAATTTGATGAACCAAATTTTTCAAGAGTAGTTGGATAGGTTTGTATTGGTGTTTACAGATGATGTTCTAATATATTCTTAGAACGAGTGAGATAATGAGACTTACCTTAGAATAGTGCTTGAGATGTTGAGATAGCATCAACTAAAAGCAAAGTTTTCAAAATGTTATTTTTGGAAGAGAGAAGTGAAGTTTATTCGTCATGTAGTTTCTGAAGAAGGGTTGTCCGTGGATCTTGTTAAGATTTAAGCTGTTAATAATTGAAAGAGTCCTAAGACTGTGACTGAGGTAAAGAGTTTCCTTGGACTAGAAGGCTATGACCAGAGATTTATCAAAGATTTCTCTCGTGTAGCGGCATCGATGAGTAAACTAAAAAGGAAGGACGCAAAGTACGTTTGGACTGATAAATGTGAGGAAGCATTCCTGAAGCTGAAACATTTATTGACGAATGTGCTCATGTTAGTTGTGCCAGATGGGTGTAGGATTTGGTGGTGTATATTGATGGATGCAGAAAGGAGATGTGTTGATGCAAAGATGTGAAGTGATTGCCTACGCTTCTTGACAGCTTAGACCACATAAAGTGAGGTATCTGACTTACGATTCAGAGTTGGCAGCAGTGATCTTAGCTTGAAAGTGTAGAGACACTATCTTTTGGGAGAAAGATTCAAATTATTTACGGATCATAAGTCTTTGAAGTATTTATTCTTCTAGAAGGAGTTGAATATGAGACACTAGAGATGGCTAGAGTTTTTAGCAGCTTATGATTTTGGAATTGAGTATACACCAGGGAAATGGAATAAGGTTGTTGATGCACTTAGGTGGAAACATCAAAATGTGGTGTTACCTGTGTTAGCCGAATGAAAAGACTAAGAGGCATTGACTACTTATGGCGTGTGATTAAGGTCAATGGCTAGTTCTAATCAGATTACTAAAATGTTATCATGTTTGGAAGTTCAACCGGTAATGATAGGAAGAATTGCTTCTAAGTAGGGAGATGATACATTGCTAGTTGAATAGATCAGAAGGCTTGAAGCAGGAACTAAGATTGATGGTTTGAAAGGTTTTAGTCTTGACCAAAATGGACGATTGTGGAAGAAGGGACGGTTGTGTGTTCAAGATGTTGATAACTTAAGAAAGGAAGTTCTTAAGGAGTGTCATCGATCGAAATTTACTATTCATCAGGGGGAACTAATATGTATTAGGATATGAAAAAGTGTTTCTTCTTGGACGGTATGAAGAGGGATGTAGGCTTATAGGTTAAGCAATGTTTGAATTGCCGAGAAGTGAAAGACGAGCATCAGAAATTGAGTGGGTTACTTCAGCCTTTTGATGTGCCACTTTTGAAGTGGGTTTCTATATCTATGGATTTTATTGATGTGTTGTCAAGGTCAAATAGAGGAAATGAAAATATTTGGATCGTGGTAGATAGATTGACCAAAAGTGCACAATTCATTCCCGTTAAGTAAACGTGGACAACACCTGCTTTGGCTAAGTTATTTATGAAAAATATTGTTCGACTGCATGGGATTCCTAGTAGTATAGTCGGTAACAGAGATACTTTGTTTACTACTGAATTCTGGAATAACCTACGGGAAGGTTTAGGTATCAGGCTAAAGATGAGTACCTTTTATCACCCACAAATAGACGGGCAGACGGAAAGAGTCAATAAGATACTTAAAGATTTGTTGAGGGCTTGTGTACTAAACTTTGGAGGGTCATGGGAAGACCATTTGCACCTAGTCGAGTTTTCCTATAATAATAGTTATCAGGCTAGTATAGGAATGGTGCCTTTCGAAGAAAGACCATGTAAATCACAAGCATGTTGGTTGGAGACCGGAGACAGGTTTGTTCTAGGTTCAAATATGGTGAGAGAAGCCATAGAGAAGATTTAGTTGATCCGAGAAAGGGTAAAGGAAGTTTAGCCTAGGCAGAAAAACACAGACAAGAGGCATAAGGATTTAAAGTTCTCAGTAGGAGACCATGTTTTTGTTAAAATATCACCAATGAAGGGTGTGGTATGGTTCAATAAGTCAGGGAAACTAGCACCTAGTTACATTGGATCATTTCCTATTATAGAGAGGATCGGGAAACTCTCTTACATGATTGAGTTACCGAAGAGTTTGGCAGGAGTCCATAATGTTTTTCATGTTTCTTATATTATAAAGTGTGTGCATGATCTAGAGACTACTATTACTCCGACTACATTAGAAGATTTAGTAGTAGAATCAGATATGACTTTTGGTAGACAACCATTTGTATTGTGGCAAGAGATGAGAAGAAGTTAAGGAATAATATATTCAAGTTAGTGAAAGTCCAGTGGAGTGGCAACGAGAAAGACTGTACTTGGGAGACGAATGATAAGATTAGGGATACTTATCCAAAGTTGCTTTGATGGTATGTTCTATATCTGTTATATAGACATTTAGCTATCATAGTATTATTGCTATGCTTGTTGTGATCCTTACCTTCGAGGATGATATTCTTTAAGGAAGGAGCCTGCAACATCCCTAATTTTTTATTAGCATTATTCAAGAGATTTAAATAAAAAATTAAATAGAATAATATGGAGTGTGGGGATATAGAGAATGCGATTTGATGATTAACTAGGTTGGGCATTAATTATTCAATTAACAAGATTGTTTTAAGCATACAATAAAAGAGAATTAATGAAAGCGACAAAGTGGAAATAGTCCTTTGTTTCATTCCAAAGACCTTTACCTCCTTCATTCATTCTCATTTCCATTTCATACATCAAAAAACTAAATACAAGAGGTCGGCCATTGCTAGAAGAAAAAGAATGGAAAACTCCAAGGGATTCAAAGGGGAAGCTTGGGGAAACCAACCAACAATAAATCTCAATCTCTCTCATCCAATCTAAGCTGAATAATAGTATCCATCTCCATTTGTTATGTTGTTTTTGGATCCAGATAAGAATTCTGAATTGTTTTATGATTATATGTCATATTATGGTTGATTATATCCTCAATTGAATCATTGATGTTTTATGGGTATTTTATGAAACTATTATTAGGTTTTGCGGGCACAAACTTAATATATGATCTCCAATTGACTTGAGTTTTAATGTGATGTATATAACATTATATGGGAGATGGGTTTTTAATTTCTTAATTTTTCAAGTTTATATGAATATTATATGAATTTCCTAAGGAGAAATAAGAGGTTATTTCGTGTTTTAATTGTTAAAAATAATTAATTTGGGATCGAAAATTTTATATGTGAATGAATATGTAAATTCTGATTTTTGATGATTTATGGGGATTTTACCCAAGTGGTTATGGTTTTCTGTGAATTAATTATGGTAGAAAAGGCTATTAATCAATATTAACTAACTATATTAATTTCAAATGTTTGCAAGTTGATTTTGGGAATGTAAAAAATGTTTTCCAACAAGTTTCTAAAAAGGTTATGAAAAGATTTGTGTTAGCCAATCACCTTTTGACAAAAGGCAAGGGCTGGTAAAAAGAAATGGGTTTAAAAGGAAACAAATTAGTTTTCTAACTAATTACGAAAACGCCATTGAAATATTCGGTAATCCCTATTCTTTGTTATTCGACATTCATGACAATTGACACCTAGTATAACTGCTGTTATAAGAGGTATTGAATGTATAAAGTCGGCATCCATCACGAATGATGCATGCGATATCTTCCTATCATGTATGAGATGCATCAGACTTTATCAACTTATATAGGGGCACGTTATCTCAAGGCTGTAGAGGTTCGACACCCTTAGGCCTCAAAACTCTACGTTTTTAAAAAGTATGGCAACTTATTTGTTCTAAGGGGTTGATAACTCTTAATTTTTAAAGTTACGGCATTTAAGTTTTTAAGGGTCCGACACCCTCTAGACTATAGAGGTTTGACATCCCTAAATGTTTTAAACCCGGCACCTCTTGTCATCTATATTTCCGGCATCTATATTTTTGCGGCATTGATGTTGTATGATTATGTTTTTGACATCCCTGTTTTTTGGTAGAGATGTTGTATGTTCATAAATTTGACAACCTTGTTTATAAGCTTGAAGGCCTTATGTTTTGCAAACCGAAACCTTTGTTTTTAAAAAAAGGCACAATAGCCTATGTGTTTTAGAAAGTTGATAACTCTATGTTTTCGGTATCATAGCCTTATGCTTTACAAAATTAGAATGCTTGTTTCCAACAACCTATTCTAGCGGCATGGATGCTGTAAGTTTACAGCTTGAATAGTTTTTGTTTAGTGGTTAGATAAGCCATATATTTTAGAGGTTCGGCAACCTCATTGGGGATACCAATGAAGGTAGACTAAATGCATTTGAATGAAAAATGCTATATTCTTGTTATTATATGATTTATGATGGGTTCATAGTCATCCTAGGAAAACTATGAGATGTGGATGGATAGTCCATATGATATACGAGATGGATAAATTCTATGATTTGATGGGTTCATGGTAATCCTAGGAAAACTATGATAAGTGTGATGGATAGTCAACATGACCGTACGTAGGTAATCTATATAATATGTGAGATGGGTAGTCCATATAAATTGAGACGGATAGTCCATTAAGTTTAAGACTGATAGTCTATTTTATGGCTGGGTAGGGTGAGAGAGTGTATAATCCTATAAAGATAGATTAGTTAGACTTACCCATATTACACACGCCTACATATGATTAGGTTATGATGTTCTAACCATAGTTGTAGGTGCATGGTTTATGATTGACATATTTGGTTAAGGTACCAGTGAGGGGAAACCATGTTCCGCTCAGCGGCATGGTCTCACAAGATATCTAATTTGGTTTGAGATGGTGTATTATTATTCACACAAGACTTTTTGTCTGACCCAAATTTTTTTCCCCTGCTTCGGGTACTCATTTGAGAAGGCTAGGAGTAGAGTTTTCAGGTTTTCAAGTTTGACGAATTAGCTTCCAAAGACGTACGAGTAGCAAGCTAGCTATCATTTGGAGCTTTTATTTTCCGCTGTTTTGTTTTTCTAGTATGAATGAATGTAGTGACAGGAATTATAACCGTCAGTATTTAGACATTAATCAACCAAGGGGGCATCTTCGTATGCCACTTTTGGAGTATTATGTAATTATTATACTTTCTCTGAATAAGGGCAACGAATGAGATTATGTAATGAATATGAAAGTTTATTAATGAAATGTGTTTTGAAAACTTTCATATTCTTGTGCTTTTGATGTTATTGATACTATTAACTGATCTCATTCTGCCACTGAAGAATAATATTTTTAACCCAAAAAATGGATCAACACCCTGATTTTAGTGTGAAAGCACCAGTCCTGTTCTTACAGAGCAATAATATGATAATAGGTATAGAAAAGAACAGTAAAAGAAAAAAGACAAGAAGATTTTTATAGAAGTTCGGTTGTTAATGAAGTCTATGTCCACTTTATAGTTTTTATTATAGACTGATTGCTGTTACAAGTAGTGTTTGGTTGCAAGTCTTTCGATTGTCCATATCTAGATTGAATCTCCAAGGTTAGAATCCACTGGAGCATCACAGTGAATTCCTTTGGAGATTGTTATGAGGGAGATGAAGGGTGAAGAAAGTTTTCAGCAGAGCTTCAGCCACCAGTCCGGAGAAGATTCCCTTTATGTTGCAGGTAGGATGGTATTTATAGAGATCAGAGAGCTTCTGGGCCAGGCCTGTTCACTAACTGCTCACAGATGACTATAGGAAGATGCCACGAAGCTTAGCACGCAAACCGAGCCAAAACAATGGATCGCTAGCAATCCATGGTCTATGGATCGCTAGCGATCCATAGACTTAGCTCGGATGCGAGCTAACCACTTAGCTCCTTTTCCCTTTGCTTCGCTATGCTGGATCGCACTTACTCCATGGTTAAGTATGGATCACTGGCGATCCATAGTGTATGGATTGCTAGTGATCCATACACTTAATGCATTTTGTCTTCTAGGTTTCTTTGCTCCCCACGTGCCATAGCTACTTAGCGACCCAATGATGAAGTATGTATTGCTGGCGATCCATACACCTAGTCTATTTCTGAACTTTGATGTCTGGCATTCTTTCATTGCCTTGTATCGACATTGTTCACGTAGTTTCGTTGCATGTCGCTTTGTTTCGATGATGATTTACTGGTTAGTTGAATTTGGTTGCTGATTGGACTGGACGGATGCTCGTCTCTTGGTTTAGTCAAACTCAGTTGTTGCTTTTGTAATAGGACATGGCTCTCTTTAACTTGTTGTTGTAGCCCTTTTGGTTGAGTCCTGAGCCACTCTGATTCCATCAAGTCATTCCATCTTCTCTCGGATCCTGATGGGTTAAAAACCTGGATAACATTTGTCCCTCAGAGTACGTCTTTATTGGAAATAAGGCGTGCTCTGGAATTTATCGCCTTAAGTATCTGTTTGTCGAATTCCAAGTAATCGTGTTTGAGTTCCGCGGATACGTAGCAGGTTACGCAGCTAATCACTTAGTTTTGGTCTCAACCACTACTGCTTGTCATAACGGATCAAAATTTCCTCCATAGCTTTTCGATACACCTTGAAATAATAGGTAGATGTCGCAGTGTAGTTTTGAGAAAAATTCGCCTCTAACCACATGGATCGCTAGCGATCCATAGATGATGGATTGCTAGCGATCTAATAACTTAGCCACTTTTCAGAGAAACATTTTCCTTTGGCCACATGGGTTGCTAGCGATTTATAGACGATGGATCGCTAGCGACCTAATAACTTAGAGAATTTTTAGCCTTTTTTATTTGCCTATATAGGCTCCTTCGACCCGATCCTTCCATTCACTCAAGCCGATCAAGTTTCTGCTTCGTGCGTTCTGCGATTCTCAGCGACTTGGCCCAACTCCCTAGCTGCGATTCAACCTATACTTGACCGATTTGATCCATCACTTTCCAGCAATCTAGCCTTGTCTTCTACTATGATTCCTTCTGTGCCGCCACCATCGAAGCATCGCCACTACCTTCTCAGACCATCTCTGATCAAAATCCTAATTTTGCCTTTGCATTGGATCGTTACCGTCCTATCCTTAGCTTGCCACCATCCTTTCTTTGGTTCATTGTTCTAAGTCTTTGACCAATCCCGTGTTTTAGAGTCCTATCTGAGGTAAGTTTGCTAATCATAGTGTTCGTTTAATGATTTGATGGCGAGTTTGCATTTGTGATGTTGGTCGTGAGGAGTTTGAGTTGATTGTGGCTTAATGGAAGAAGATAGTAAATCGACTCTTGAGTTTCTCTCGGAACAACATTTGGGCGTTGTCCTGGTGCTTGACACATTTTGTTATCTTCATCCCTTAAGCCAGAATTGACTTGTGCCAAGTTCCATAGTTGATATTGCACGACACATCGCGAATTGGTCCTGGCTCTTCCAAAGAATTTGGACTTGTCTTACTTGTTTTTTGCACGCTCGTTGTCCCTATAATGAAAATAATTTTCCACGTTGCTTCGGAGAATGGATCCATTCTCGATCGTTGATTGATAATGGGTAAGTGCAGAGGAAGTAAAAACAAATGGAAATGATATAGGAAGTCCTTTTCCTTTTCCACTGTGAGTGAACTATCTACACGGGATAGAGCATTTGTAGTGTTTCGGACACCGAGCTCACCCCCTATAGACAGCACACTGCACTTGCCCCGATACATACTTGAAATCCGTTGTGTCAGCACGAATCAACATCTCTCCAGAATTCAAGTGTTATAGGGGAAATTATTAGCTTAGAATAGAATCACCTGACCGTTTTGAATGCGAGTTCCACTGTTTTAGAATGAACCACCCATCTTCGCATCGTAAATCGAGCGGGGAAAGCCCGGCACTTTCGGCAGCCGAGTCGCTGTTCGTTGCCCTTTCTCCTTCCACTTCACAGGCAGAATATGGCCAGTTGGTCCCAGTAGGTCCGGTCTTGGATCGAACTCCTCCCAATTTTAGGGTTCTTCTCAACCCGCCAGAGAGAGCTTCTTCCGTGGTTTCCGCTAAGGTTATGCATAATATCTGCGTGCAGCACGACATACCGGAGGAGGATGTATGCCTCCCAGAAAAGAACGAGTTTGCTCACATGCCTCCTTCAGGATATACCGCTTGCTATTGATATATGTGTCTGAATGGAGCTATCCCCCTTTTAATGAATTTTTGCATGAGACTCTCTCGAATCTAGGCATTGCCCCATTCTAGATTCATCCCAACGACTATGCCATCCTAACTTGTTTGCACGTCCTTTTCATGTGCATATTTACTCGCGCTCCGAGCTTTGACGAGTTGCGGTACTTTCTTTCATTTAAGAGAAGGAATGAGTGTTTGTCTTTGATCATAATCGAAATTCAAAGGAATCAGAAAATCATATTATGACTGCAGAGCAACCTATCCCAGTTTAAGGCCAAATATTTCTTCATCGGGCGCCCTGAAGGGTTTAACCGTCTATGGACGATGGGGGGTAAGTTCATTCCCCTATTTATTGAGTTCCAACATGTCGTTGCGGAGCTTATAACAACTTGAACATTTCTTGCAGTTATCCCGAGGCTAAATAGGGACCTGTCTCTTGATGAAGTTTGTTGAACCCTGAAGGCTATCGATGTTGAGGAGAGGTCCGTTAAAGTTTTGCTGACTAACGAGAACTTACTATGATATGGATTATTACATCCGGGGAGGTCTGTCGTTCCAGTTAAAGCCCCTTCTCCTTCTCGATCCAGGGTTCGCACGCGATCCACTTCCTCTTCTCACGGGTCCGAAGAAGGCGCTTCTCAAGAGAGAGAGGGCTTATCCGGAGAATCAGCCTAAGAGGCTCGTGATGGAAGAGACGTTGCTGCGACCAGAGTTAGTTACTCGGCCAGAACGCCTTCGATCCCAAAGGAAGGAGAAGAAGAGTTTAGACAGAGGGAAGGTAAAGCCGCACTGGACATAGAAAAAGAGGAAGGGGAAGTCGGGAGTAGTAGCGATGAGTCTACTTCTAGTGATGAATTCTACGCAGAATCTAATGATGGGGATTCTGAATCGTGTGACGAGACTCCGGGGATGATCCCCATTATTCTAAACTCGCCTCCTCCAGACATAAGTGATAAAGACAATGCCCCAGGGATCGGGGGACGTTAGGATTCTCCGAGTAAAGATGTCAGCGAGGAGTTTGGTGATTTGAGTGATGTTTAAATCGATTTCGACACGCTTATGGGGGAAGAATTTAGGTTTGAGGAGGTGCCCCCTCGTTCGAGCCACGTCGCATCCGAAGTTAGTCCGATTCACTTTGCGGCGCCTGCCCGACCCAGTTTGTGACATTGTTTAAGGCTATCCTCCCAAACACACCACACACCTCACTAGGGTCACACTTACTTGTACACACACTTTCCATGGTTTATTTTCTGTTTCTAAAGCCTTTTATTTATGCTTCATGTCAGGTATGATGAGAGGACACAGCCTTTATAATGACTTCGACGAATTTACCGACTCCCAGCGTTGGTCCAAGCGTTCTTCCAACCGTCACCAGCCCCGAGAGACGTAGGAAGAGCATATAAGACGAAAGGATCTAGAGGCCGAAACCTATCGCCAAGATGAAAGAGAGCGGAGCCAGTCATACAAAGGTGGGTGTAAGAAGAGGAGGACTTTCGATGAGAGGGAGGAGCCATCGAAGAGGTCAAAATTCGTTCACCGTCCCCATTCTTCAGAACAGCAAGCATTTGCTCCAACGCACTCTTCAATGGGTCAGGAAATCCCTGTTACTTCTACCCCTATTCCGCCTTCAACTTACATCCCACCATCTTCTGTTGTGCTTGCCTCCGGTGCTTCACGTCCCCACCAGAGACTCGCTTGTATTCTTACGTCGGGTCCTCCCAAGCTTGAGGCGGCGCTCCCCGGGTGGTTTTTAGGGGGAGTTAAGTTTGATCGTGATCTCCGTCCGGTCCATAGAGATTCTTACATGCCACATCTTCAGGCTATCCAAAATGATTTAGACCTAGCCGAAGGGTGGGAAAAATTATGTAAGCAGGTTGCAGATACTAGTTGCAAGAACTACCAGGAAATCCTCTATTTTGAGTCAGAGAAGGATGATTTTGAAAGAGCATTGTCAAAACGGGATGCTAGGATTAAACAGCTGGAGGTGGAGAAAGAAGCGGCGCTGCAAGAAAGCAAAAGGAACACCGACTTGCTGAAAGAAGTAAAAGAGGCCCATGAAAGAATTAAGATCGTCTACAGGGACGAAATAAAGAAGACTTATGCCGAGGAGGCCAAATTGAAAGAGGAGGTGGCCGCTCGTAGCGCAACGATCGAAGCTCAAAAGAAAACTATCTCCGACCATGACCTTACCGTTGAGGGGCACAACAAGACCATCTTTGATCAGGCTAAGACGATCGCCCGACTATTTGACCAAGTTGCGCAGCTTAGCAATGATAAGTCTCCTGTTGAGGTTGAGAAGGCCGCCGTTAAAGTGGATTATTTGGAGCTTCAAAGCGCTTTCGAGAGGAAGATGGAAAAGATGGATGAGACCATCCTAAATTTTTATGTCAATTCTCTACTTCATCAGGGGAGACTTAGCTACTTGGGCTCGAAATTTCCGCGCACTCTCGCTATGGTCTGGGAAGAAATCTTGACCCCCTTTCCCGATAGTGGTGATGTCTACACCGAGCGAGAGTAAAAAATGCCTATCTTAACAAAGAATCAAAGAAGGCGTTGCTGGAGGGCCAGGATATTTTGCGGATCAAGAGGGAGAAAGAAGCTGCCGATGCCGCCATGACTGCGGCTGCCGAAGCACTTACAGAGCCTTTCATTTCTGGCGTCGGCGAGCCATCGGAGCAGCTACGCAATCTGCCAACAAGTTCTGGGCTTAGGGCTTCCCCTTGGATCATAGAAACGTCTGAAGAAGGTGAAGGCGGTGGATACAAAGTTGACATTCTTGGCTACTCTTCTGGTGCAGGTAAACCTCTCGCTTCTCTCGAGTTCGGGAGCTTTCAGCTTACGCCGCAAGACCAGGAAGAATTTAATGCTTTCATTTTTGATCTTATAGGTCTGTCTACCTTTCCTATTGATGTGCCAGCTTCCTCAGTGCCTGGACCTACTGCTATTTCCACAGCCTTCATGTTCGTTTCCGTTCCTGTTCCAGTCTCCATGTCTGTGTCTGGCTCGCAGCCGGGGTCGGAGTCCGAAAAGATAGCCGCACTTCATGGCTTCGATGACCCTTCTGTATCTTTGGAAGGTGATGTAATCGCGGCAGAAGTTAGGGAGCAGGAATTTCAAATGGAGCAGCCTCGCAAGACTCAACATGAATTGGTCGCTATCAAGAAAGAGAAGGTTGAAGCGATCAAAGCCTCGAAGAGCTCCCCCAAGTCATGGAAGCGCAAAGCGAATGGCGAATATTCTAAGAAGGCTGTAGAGCAAGAGGAGGATGTTAGCACTGAGGAGTTTGTTGATATTACTGGCAGCGACACCACTCCCGAGACGAGGCAGAAACTTCGAAGAAAGGGTGGAAAGGGGAGTGGTGGAAAGAAGTGCTGAGGAGTTTAAGTGGTGACCAATCTGATTTTAGTTCTTTTTGAGTCATTTTGTTTAAGTGCAGAGTTTGCACTTAGTATTTTTGTTGTGGAGTCTATATTTTCCTTTTGTTGGCCGGCGTTGTATGGGTACGGCTCCCACGTTTTGGCCATGTATACAACAAAATTATAAGCAATACATTGGTATTTTGACTGTGCTCTTATTTGTCTGTTCATATGTATTTTGTGCACTTGTGCTTCTTTTGTTTACACTTATCCAGTTCTTGTGATTACTACCAAAATTCTCTATTTGGAGTGACGATTCTTTATTTGGAGTAACAGAAATTGTGAACTTATTGCTTTCAAGTATTTTTTATTTAAGTGTCGGTGTATGCCCCCCAGTTCACAGGGCTGTTTACTTCAAACAATTGACAAATAACCGGTAACTTAGGGTTTCACTAGTTTGCACATTAACACTTGAAATTTGACTAAATCACAACTCGACTTTTCTTCCTTCAGAAGTTTTGTGACTTGAGCACGTAGTCCAAGTTTTTTTGTGCAATATTTCAGTAAGTATGCAACATATGCATGTTTGAGATGTGCACACTGTATGAGTTACACATTGCCAACGTTTTATAGTTTGTAGCACTCCGATTTTGTTGGAGTCGTGCCCATTTCTTCCAATAATGAGAGTGGATTGAATCTTGTTATTTTTGTATGGATGAGTTCCCTGGTGTTGCTGGGGCGACTACGGGACTTGAAAGTGCACGTGGTTTTTGGGATGCGTGGATCTCAGGATCGGTATGTCCCATCGATTTGGAACGGTTCTAGCGCTCCTCGGTGCTGCCTATCTTCGGGCAACGTGAGGAGTTTATGTTTTAGGTGTGTGATTTCATTGCTTCGGAAGTTAATGCGTAGCTTATGAAATGCATGGCTTTTGGGACTAATATGACCCGTAAGACCGGAACGGTTTTAGTACTCCTTGATGTTGTCTATCTTCGGACAACGTGAGGAGTTTGAGTTTTAATAGTTAGTGCGCAACTTGTGGAGTGTACGGCTTTTCGTACTCCTCGGCATTGCCTATCTTCGGGCAGTGTGAGGAGTGTAATTTCTAAGGATTAGTGCGCGGCTTATGTAATGCGTGGCTTTTCGTACTCCTTGGCGTTGCCTATCTTCGGGCAGCGTGAGGAGTTTGTATTTTGAAAATTAGTGCGTGGATTATGAAGTGCGTAGCTTTTCGTACTCCTCGGTATTGCCTATCTTCGGGCAACGTGAGGAGTTTAAGAGTTAGTGCGTGGCTTGTGAAATGCGCGGCTTTTCATACCCCTCTATGTTGCCTATCTTAGGGCAACGTGAGGAGTTGGAATTTTGCAAATTAGTGCACGGCTTATGAAGTGCGCGGCTTTTCGTACTCCTCGATGTTGCCCATCTTCAGTCAACGCGAGGAGTGTTTGTTTTAGCCTTCCCGATGGTTTCGGAGCAACACCGGTTTTTAGAAGGCAAAAATCGGGTTCTGCCAATCTAATGGTTTGAGTCGATTTACTTCCGTCAACCCAGTGGTTAGTTATTATGAACACAGTTTCGTTGGTTCAAAAAGTAAATTAAATTTTATTAAAGAAAGCAGGGCAGGCTTTTGCCTATTTACAATGCCCCCAGCATCCCAAGATGGCTTATTTACTGAAAAATAGAGAGTACATAAGGTGGTTTTCAAATGAAGTAATGGTGGAGTGATTCGCTATTCCATGCCCTTGGAATTTGGATTCCGTCGATAGTTGTTAGCTTGAAAGTTTTGTCCCTTAGCTTTTGATTGATGATGTACGGTCCTTCCCAGTTTGGCCCGAAGGCCCTCAAAATGAGGTAGACTCGCTTAAGCACAAGATCTCTACTTTGAAGGTTTGGTTGTGAACTTTGGAGTTGAAGTACCGTGCGACCCTTTTTTGGTGGGCGGCGGTCCTCAACTCGGCTTCTTCTCTTCTTTCATCGATCATATCTAGCGATTCGAGTAGGAGCTGCTTGTATTGCTTTTGATTAAAATTTTGCCTTTAGTGAGAGGGGACTTCTGATTCAACAAGAATCATTGCTTCTGAGCCATACACCAGAGCAAATGGAGTGTGGCCGGTTGCTGCTTTGTGGGTAGTTCTGTAAGCCTATAGTGCGAGTTGAAGTTCATCAACCCAGTTTTTTTTTGCTTTAGTTAGTCGCTTTTTGATGGTAGACTTGATGATCTTGTTTATCGTTTCTACTTGTCTGTTTGCTTGCGGATGAGCTACCTCGGAGAAGATCTTCTCAATTCAGAAGCGCTTGTAGAATTCTTTGAACTTGGTGCTTTCGAACCGAGTTCCATTGTCAGTGATGATTTTTTGCAACACACCAAACCTGCAAATAATAATTTTAGTAACAAAGTTAATGACTTTCTTTGTGGTTATGGTGGCCAACGGTTCCACTTCAGCCTATTTTGTGAAATAATCAACCGTAATTATAGCATATTTGGCCCCTCCTTTTGCTATCGGCATGACGTCAATCGGGTCGATTCCCCATATTGCAAATGGCCTTGGACTGACCATATGCGTTAGCTCTGTTGAAGGAGTTCTTTTAATTTTACTGAATCTTTGGCAGCAATCACATTTCCTGGCGTAGTCTGCAGCATCGCGGTTTATTCTTGGCCAAAAGTACCCATACCGGAGGACTTTTTTCGCAAAGGTTTGCCCCCCAGTGTGGTCTCTGCATTTTCCTTCGTGCACTTCCTTTAGGATTCATTGTGCTTTGTCATCGGACACACATCTAAGAAGGGGGGTTGAGAATCCCCTTCGATAGAGTACTTTGTCTTGTATTATGAACCACAGTGCCTTTCGAAGAAGCTTTTTCCGTTGATTTCGGTCTGTCGGAAGAGTCCCTGCAAGTAAATAGTCCTTTATCGGTGTCATCCATATCTCTGGTTCCACGGTGATCTCGAGGATCCAGTCGACGTCCATTTCGTCTACACTTGGGGAGGTTAGAGTTTCAATTGGGACTAGCCGCAATGACTGAGCTTCTCCCGAACTTGCCAGTTTAGCCAAATAATCCGCCTTGGTGTTTTGTTCCCGTGGAATGTGAGTTATGGTGTAATGTTCGATGTCGCTTAGTAGCTCTTGCACTTTGGACAGGTACGGGGCGAGATTCTCCCCCCGAGCTTGGTATTCCCCTTTTACTTGGCAGATGACTAGTTGGGGTCGCTGTAGATGCGAATAGACTTTATCCTGAGCTCTTTCATAACTTTTAGTCATGCAATCAGTGCTTCGTATTCTGTTTCGTTATTCGTAGCAGGGAATTATAGGCGTAAAGCGTAGCATATGGCTCGTCCTTCAAGGGTTTCAAGCACTACTCCTGCTCCCAAACAGAGATTATTTGATGCGCTATCAACAAAGAGTTTACTTGCGTGTCCACTTCCAGCTGTGCTTCTTCCTCATCATCCCGTATAGTAAATTCTGCGATAAAATCTACTAACGCTTTCCCATTGATGGCCTTCCTTGGGTGGTATGTGTTATCATATTGACTCAGTTCTATATTCCACTTGAGAAGTCGTCTAGAAGTTTCAGGCCAATATAACACTTGTTTCAGGGGCTGGTCAGTCAACACTTAAATTTGATGAGCCTGAAAGTATGATCGTAACTTCCTAGATGCGATTAAGAGGCAATACGCTAGTTTTTCCAGTTTCGGGTGGTTTTTCTCGGCTCCAGTGAACCGCTTGCAAATGTAATACATGGGTCGCTAGATTTTTGCTTCTTCATGCATAAGAGCGGTGCTCAATGCATGGGGTGAGATCGTTAAGTAAATGAACAGGTCTTCTTTATCCACGGGCTTCGATAGGATTGGTGGAGCCTCCATGTGCCGCAACAATTCTTCGAATGTTGTTTGACAAGCTTCATTCCATTTAAAGTTCTTCTTTCCTTTCTTTAGTGCATCGAAGAATGGTATACACTTGTCGGTAGCTTTTGAGATAAATCGACTTAGTGCTGTGACTTTACCATTCAGGCTTTGCAGTTCCTTCTTATTCTTTGGAGCTTGGACTTCTCGTAGTTCCGTTATTTGTTCTGGATTTGCTTTGATGTCTCTGGCACTTACGATGAATCCTAAGAATTTTCCAGAGGCTAAGTGACATTTGAGTGGATTGAGTTTCATTTCGTACTTTCGGAGTATTTTGAACATTTCAGCGAGATTATCTAGGTAGTTAACAGCTACTCGTGATTTGACCAACATGCCGTCCATGTAAACCTCCATCGTTTTCCCGATCTAACGCTTGAACATGGTATTTACCAACCTTTGATAAGTTGCCCTGCGTTCTTCAAACCAAATGGCATTACCCTATAGCAGTACAGGCATAGGTCAGTGATGAAGCTGGTGTTTTCTTGGTCAGGCTCATGCATCAGGATTTGGTTGTACCAGGAGTATGTGTCCATGAATGATAGTAGCTCGTGTCCTACCGTTCCGTCCTTAAGTTGGTCTATTCTGGGGAGAGGGAAGCTATCTTTTGGGCAAGCTTTGTTTAAGTCTGAGTAATCAATACAAGTTCGCCACTTCCCATTGGACTTTTTGACTAAGACCGAATTAGATACCCACTGTGGATAAGTTGCATCATGGATGAAACCGTTGGCCATTAACTTGTCCACCTCTTCTCTTAGCACCTTGGACCGTTCAGGACCCAGGCTGCACCTCTTTTGCTTTACTGGTGTGAACTTAGGGTCAATGCTGATCGCGTGACATGCGATTTCTGGAGACGCCCCATGCATATCAGAATGCGTCCATGCGAACACATCCAAGTTGGCGTGAACAAACTTAGTAAGCTCCAAACACATCTTGTTTCCAAGGTGCGATCCAATTTTCAAGACTTTAGTTGGGTCGTCCATATCGATTGGGACAGACACCGTCAATTCTGCTGGTGCTGCCCGTTCCTTCCCTGAACTCTTCTTTCTAGCATCCAAAGCCTTGTCGAATAGGCTCTGGTCCCCAAGCTACGGGCAACTCTGTAGTTGCTATTCTGAAGGTTCACGGATGTGGAGAGTTCTCCCTACATCCTTCCCTTTTTTTCTTCTTCAGGATTCGTATAACTCCGCAATGTAACATTCTCTGGTGGCACACTAATCTCCTTTCAACACTTCAATTCCATTTGTAGTAGGGAACTTCATGGCTAGACACCATTGGGCCAGAGATATTCTGAAATCTACAAGAGCGGGCCATCCTAAGAATGCGTTATATGCGGACATTTCGTCCACAATTGCAAAATTCTAAATGACAGTCACTCTTCAATCACCCTCTCCGAGCTTCACTGGTAGGTCGATTATTCCCATAGGTTGCTTGGGTTCGCCGGTGAACCCTTGGATCTTTGTTTGGCATGCAAACATGCTTTTCATGCCGATTTTCATTTGATCAAAAGTACGCTTGAAAAGTATATTAACAGAGCTTCCACTATCAACCAACACCCGTCGAACAACGGTGGGATCAATTCCCACTGTTACCACCATTGGATCGAGAGTCGGGGTTTCGATCCCTTTGGTGTCCCGATTTCGGAACACTATGTCGCCACTCAAGATTTTCTGTAGCTTGGCGGGGATTTCATCTTCTAGTGCAAGGCATGGTTCCTTTGGAGTGTGCTTCAACGAACTTGCAAATCGCTCCATCTCTCCCCTACTTCTCTGCGCGGGGTGTGGTCCCCCAGATATTGTTTCGATAATAAGTCTTTGGTCAGTTCGTTTGGACACTTCTTCACTAGTTCCAGCTTGATGCCTTCGTTCTCTAGGAGGCTAAGAAGCTGCGGGTTGATTAGTGTTTTGTGACTTTCTCACGTACTTCTGGAGTTTGTTCTACCGGATCAATTCTTTAATGAGATTCTTCAAATGGCGACATTCATTTGTGTTATAACCTTGAGTGTCATGGAAGCGGCAAAACTTTCCTGAGCGTTTTTGCTGCTCAGTTGCTTCCTTCCTAGGAGGTTTTTTGTATTCCTCGGCCCTTGTGTTGCGAGATAAATATTTTCCAAAGTGTCGTTTAGAGGGGTATAATCTTCAGGCCTAAACCCTTTAAGCCTTTTATTGTTGCCATTACCATTTATTTTATTAGAGTTTTGATTTTTTTCTCTCTTCTGATTTCCATCTTTCCCTGTGGCTCCTTCAGCGGTTCCAGAAGCATATGCATTTTGATTCATCGCTACATTGCCCTGTCCGATGTTCATCTGTTGTATGCCAGTAGATTTTCTTTCCAGCTCCTGCGCTTTCTCTAATCTTAAGTATTGACTTTCTTTACGATTGAAGTCTTTCCTTGTGGTGGGTTGCTTAATCATCCACTTTCCGAATTCAGTCTTCGGGTGAATGGCACAGACTAATGCCATAAACACCATGTCTCTATTGGGGTTGCTTACTTCCGTCACTACGGTATTGAACTGGTTCATGAAAGATTTCAGCAATTCATTGTGTCCCTGGAACAATTCGGATAGGGACATGACATCTTTCGGTTGTGTGGTATGGAGCCTGAATTGGTCAAGGAATCTTGTTGCTAATTGGTCAAAGGTAGAGATAGATCTTGGTGGAAGTCTGGTGAACCACATAGACCCAATTCCTTCTAGAAAGATGAGGAAACATCTGCACCGAATAGTCTCTGAAGCGTTGGCTCCGTCTATATACCAACTATACTTCTATAAATGGGGTTTGGGTTCCTTCGTCCCGTCGTAGGATGGGATAGTTGGCATTGTGGATTTATCCGAATATTTGTCATTCAAGATTTCATCAGTAAAGGGGGTCTGACTTTGAGCAGATCCCCATTCATCATCTCTTCGATTTCCACTTTCGTCCATCAATCATTTGCCCATGTCTGCTATGTATGCCTCTGATGTCCGATAATCCTAGGGCGACAGTCGGCCACTACACCAAGTGTTTGGCTTTGCAAATGGTCTTTTCAAGTGGGTTGAGCCTAGGGTCTCCTGTTTTCGGGAGAGCCACTCCCGCGGGACCCTGTTGGCTTGCAGTTGGCCTGATTGGGGGCAGTTTGGGCATTCCTAGCATCATCCAATGCGTTGCCATTCTCTTCGAACTAGTTGTCTTGTTATCCATCTTCTGAGTCAGAGAGGTTCATAGCTATATCTTCCTATGGGGTCTTTGCCTCTTGATTCAAGTTCAAAATTGGTTGCTTGCGGTGGGCGGAGTGTTCGCATTTCCTTCCACGTTGTGTCCCACGGTTCCTGTTGTTACTCTTTTTGCGACTGTTTTCTGTTTCTTCTGTTTAGACCAGAAATGGAAGAATTTTCTTATTCTATAGCAACCGTGGGTTCAGGCATAGTTCTTGGGGCAAGATTTGACTGTAGGGTTAGAAGAGCGTTAAGCTTCTCCATCAAAGCCTTCTGGCTATTTTTCATTCTTTGGTTGATCTTGTCAACCATCTTATTCAACTCATCCCTAGTGGCGACTTCGTGGTGACTGGAGGATGCTGGCGCCTGATTTCCTAAGTTAGCGCCACTTACTTAGTATGTTGAGGATTATCATCTTCTCTAGCTATCACTGCCCCTATGGACCTTCCAGAGGCAGTTCTTCTTCTTCCAGGAGCCATTGATTCCAAGCGGTAGATCTTTCAAGCAAAGATTGGGGGTCTAAGTTCTGGACCTATGAGATCCAAAGTAGATAGCTAGTTCTGAATCCTAAGTTGGAGTTCTCAGTGAAAGCACCAAAAGGTTAACCTAAAAAATGGATCAACACCCTGGTTTTAGTGTGAAAGAACCAGCCCTGTTCTTACAGAGCAATAATATAGATAATAGGTATAGAAAAGAACAGTAAAAGAAAGAAGACAAGAAGATTTTTATAGTGGTTCAGCTGTTAATGAAGCCTACATCCACTTTATAGTTTTTATTATAGACTGATTGTTGTTACAAGTAGTGTTTGGTCAAGGCTTTTGATTGTCCTTAGCTAGATTGAATCTCCAAGGTTATAATCCATTGGAGAATCATAGTGAATTCCTTTGGAGATCGTTATGAGGAAGATTAAGGGTGAAGAAATTTTCCAGCAGAGCTTCAGCCACAAGTCCGGAGAAGATGCACTTTATGTTGCAGATAGGATGGTATTTATAGAGATCGAAGAGTTTCTGGGCCAGGCCTGTTCACTAACTTCTCACAAATGACCATAGGAAAATGCCATGAAGCTTAGCACGCGAACCAAGTCAAAACAATGGCTCGCTAGCGATCCATGGTCTATGGATCGGTAGCGATCCATAGACTTAGCTCAGATGCAAGCCAACCACTTAGCTCCTTTTTCCCTTTGCTTCGCTATGCTGGATCGCACTTACTCCATGGTTAAGTATGGATCGCTGGCGATCCATAGTGTATGGATCGCTGGTGATCCACACACTTAGCACATTTTTGCATTTTGTCTTCTAGGCTTCTTTGCTCCCTACATGTCATAGCTACTTAGCAACCCAATGATGAAGTATGGATCGCTGGCGATCCATACACTTAGTCTATTTCTGAACTTTGATGTTTGGCATTCTCTCATTGCCTTGTATCAACATTGTTCACGTAGTCTCGTTGCACGTCGCTTTGTTTCGATGACGATTTACTGGTTAGTTGCATTTGGCTACTGATTGGACTGGACGAATGCTCATCTCTTGGTTTAGTCAAACTCAGTTGTTGCTTTTGTAATTAGACTTGGCTCTCTTTAACTTGTTGCTTTAGCCCTTTTGGTTGAGTCCTGAGCCATACTGATTCCATCAAGTCGTTCTGTCTTCTCTCGGATCCTGATGGGTTAAAAACCTGGATAATAAATATTATTGATGACTGCAACATCAGTAGCGCTTATTTTCTAGCCTCAGAAAAAGGGATATTACAACCAGGTACCAACTCTATTTATCTGGGACCCTTGAAGCGAATCATTGGATCACGATAGATGTCAATAGTGGACTTCACCCGTCAGTAATGACGGGTATCAATTTGTATTCTCTATTTGACTTTCTTCTATCTTGTGTGTATTGTTAGCTGGCTGATGTTATTGTTGTTACATTTACTATTATTATGTACTTCACGATGGACTTATATTATGATCATCCTACTTTTGGTTGTTGGGTTGCCTTTATCATAATATGATTGTTACGTTTCAGTCACAATTTATTAGTTGTGTTAACTCATTGATTACAGGAGAAGAGCATATTATTGTATGATTTCCTATCTTTTGGATAGGTTTATTTTACTTGTTTACGAAAATCTGGATTACCCTTAAGCCATGATTGTGGAGAGGACTGACTATGCCTTAGAAATTCCTGTTTATTTGTATATAGTTTTCATATATAGTATTTTAAGATAATTCCCCTCACACCAGGTTTTATATCTGACCCACGTTTTGTCTTTGTCTATTTATGCCATGACAACTCTCGAGTACTCGATTGAGTAGATTGGGAGTCAATTTCTTCTGGGGATACGCTGTCAGAGTGGTGCAGCTGAAGCTTTGGAGGCGAAGACGACAGTTGGATATTTATATACTTGATATTATTGTAGTACATTACACATGCCATTCATATATGAAACTTATTGTATCAGATGATTTATTCTGACTCTCTGTATTGATATTTATTTACCAGTTACTTCCGCCAGTGTAGTCTCTTATATATTGTTCATCCAATTCTGTTCATGTGTATTCAGTATATTATATGTTTTCATTCCAATGTGAGATTGCGTTGTTGTGCCTAGATTTATTGTGTTTTATTTCTTCTTCATTCCTTGTTTTCTTGACATGCCATTTTTTCTGGTACTCGAAAGTTAGGCATTGATGTATGGTGCTGAAATTTTGGGTGTTACGAAGGGTGGATTGTTACAAACATCATGAAGGTATACTACATCCTAACTACAACAATGGGTGTCCAAGTACGCACGTCCATAATACCTATATCATACGACATTCCAAGAGTGACATTCTACTAAAAAAGCACCCAATGCAAACATAGCATCCATCAAGCAATCCTCGATCGAACTCAATGTGCCTCAGGCATACCATAATTTGTAAGACCATTCCTCTGTCAGGGATTAATGAAAAAATCCCAATTTTCAGTGTACTTGCTCACATCCTGAAACACCCCACACCCCTTAATATACCCAAAAGGACACATTAAAAGGCGTGGTGCGTTGTAGGTATAACTGAAACTAACAGAGACTAAGATTCACAAGACAAAAATAGGTAAAAACAATGGAAACTAAAATAATAACTTATTCAAAACAAAAACTTCATAATTGCTTCAAAAACCAAATAAGTCAAATACCAAATACAACATACATGTCTCAAAACCCAATATGTCTCATGAAATAAAAACTCGTAGTCTCAACAAAAATCAGAGTATAAATATCCCTCTCAAGTGCCAGTACAAAGAAAGAAAAGTGGAAATAAAAGTAGGGAAATACATAGCAGAATTGTCTCCAAGAAACCTCCGAGTAACTGCAATCTACTGCACTCTCCCTTGATTGCCTATGGGGGGAAGGGGAAAATAGAGGAGTGGGTCAGACAAAAAGTTTGGTGAATGATAGTAACTACTAGAATCTTTAAGCAAAGTAAAAGTAATAGACTCTTCAATAGTTCTAGTATATACAAAAGGAAATAAAGGAAATAGGAAAGAGATAAACTGGAAAATACGATTAAACTATTACAATTGATAAGATAGGTCAACTTTGATTGTTTGCACTTGTCTTTGATAGCTGCTTGATTAGGCTGAATTCTTAATCCTATAATTAGGCTGAAATCCTAATTCTACCCTTTGATCGGCCTGCTACTCCATAGACCTTACTGCGGACTAGATGCTATATAACTCCATATATAACATCTAATGGTAACTATGAAAGATACACAAAGCACCCATTGTGGACTAGACGATACATAGCTCCCTACACAGAAGGCAATGGTGTCTACGAAAGACACACATACTAAGCGCTTGGAACTCATAGCGATTACTGAGCACCGAAATGGAAGTCGCATGTGTAACTGCCGCCATGCTCATGCTACCTGTTGCTCCACCTATTGGGTCGTATTATTACCTCGACTCAGCATAAGCGTACCCCTCGTCTCACTTCAGGATTATATGAAACATCGTGTCCATAGAAAATATAGGGGGATGCTGCCAGTACTGGCCCGTCATCCAAACAATATCTAATAGTGCCCTTGTCCAAATCCCCCGTGATTTGAACATCTATATATTGACTAATTACTACCATTACTAGTATAAGCGTGCCCCTCATCTCACTTCAGGTTTATGTGAAACACCGTACCCATAGAAAATAATAGGGGAATGCAATTTGGTACAAGTCCTACTTTAATTCTTTGCTTATTAACTTAAATAAATTATTTAAATAAGCCTTTACTCTTGTTCTTACTATCTGTGCTTATTAATTTATCCTAAGTCTTAAAATAAGCCTTATTATGTTCTATTTCTTATTATAACCTATGTTGTAATCATGCTTATTACTTAACCCAAGGTCTAAGTGTGAAAATAAGCTTCTTTTCTTCTTTTATTTTTTTTAGTTATAATTCTAAGTTATAACTAGGCCAATCTCTTTAATTCAGTCCAATTAATATCATAATTAGGCATAATTTTAGTCCAATTCCATTTATATTACAATCTTTATAATTTACATCTTATATTCCATTACTTCAGATTTCTTATAATTTAATCCAATTTCGCATTAATTCTATTCTAATCCATACGCGAAGAAGAAGAAGGACGAATAAAATAAAATTGAAAATAGATGGAAATCCAAGGCAAAGAAGAAGACCTAAATACCGCATAAATAACAGTAAATAAACTAAAATACTGTAAATAAATGGAAAAGCTAGAAATAAACTAAAATCAACTGAAAATAATTCTAAAAACTGTAAATAAATTACTAAAAAGGTTACTCCAAAAATCATAGTAAAACTACAACAATTGGAAACCCTATTATTTTAAATTACTTAAAGAAATTTAAAATAATTAAACCACTCACCTCTGGTCCTTAGCTCTTCCCTTTGGGCCTTCATGGATCCACTTCGGGTTGTTAAATATTTTTATTTGAAATGATTTCCTCCTTGGAAAATTATTCCGCTTAGGGTCCTTCTTGAATAGGTGAACCCAATTGGAGAAAATCTTAGAATGAGAAAATGTGTTAAGCCTAGGTATCTATTTATAGGGGTAGAAGTGGATCTCAGACCATTGGATTTGGGGATTGAATAGGATGTAACCACGTCATAGGATGAATAGGAGCCGTCGGATGCAAGAATAGAAGGACCAGATTGAAATAAAGAATGCAAAACACGTCATAGGAAGCCTCTGGAACGAATGGAACGAAGAAAAATTTTCTTTGTTCCTGAACACAGGTGGGTCGACCGAGCGATCGACCGCCCTTGTGCCCAGGTCGATCGGCCAGTTGACTTGGCCTATATATATATTTGTTTATTTTGTTTAATTCATATCTTGTTCATTTTAGCTCGGATTCTGACGTTCTATATATGGAAATTGACCAGAAAATTACCACGGACACAATGGTGCAACTCCCGTGGCTCAATTCTAATAATTTCACAAAGTTATATTATTATGTAGTTAATTAAAGGATTAATTATTACGTGTTAAATTTCGGGTTGTTACACATCCCAAAGTTGACACTAGACCCATTCCATCGGTCTATGGTACACGGATCCATTCCACCGATCTTGGTAGCCATTCCAATTACCTAATGAGCATCCTCATAATACCTCTACTTTCGAGTACATTAGAAAATACTTCGAGTATCAACGATCCCTTAGCACACGTATCCAAGCCCCATTTCCTTGCTTCATCTAGTTTCCACTCATCCTTAAGGAACCATTCCACATTCCTTTCTTTCCATAATATAACCAATCAACATTCTATCCACGGGTTACCCTTCCTAGAACCCCCTTTATGGATAATCATTCTTATGACTCCATTCAATATCGAGCTATCATCATCAAAACATAACTCCACTCACCATCGAGTTACCATCATTGAAATCCCGAAGTTTTCATCATTCATCATGCTACTACATTGCCTTCAAACACTAAGCGAACAAACAAACACCTTCAGCATGACCCTAGAGCATCATCTTCCCCTCCTAGAAGTTTAGCCTTTATATACCTCATAAATTCATGTCCGTACTAACCAAAATTATAACAACTCACATCACAGCGGGCTCGAATTTTTGTAATATCAAAAACCAAGTCCACTAGAGTATGGATCGTTTATGTTGGTATCCTATAATAAACAAATATATCAGGGACTATCGATAAGAACTCATAGCGGAATAAATAAATATAATAAACATATAAATACATTGACTAGGGCTAATACTTATGGTGTCTAGTACCTTACCAGTTCCAAGCATGCATAAGGAAATATCTCCTTCCACCATTCCCACCTTGTACCGGTACATGTCCTTATAAATCTATCATACAGGTTGAAATAAGGAGGGGGTCAGAACAACGTTCTGGTTACTGGTAAATTACATATTTTATCCATAACATTAGTTTTTCTGCAATGACCCAACTGTTATACCTGTATTATTAAAGAACATTACAATTAACATCGCCTAATAATACAAAGAATACGGCCGGTTAAGGGCGATCGATTGTGAATATATCTTTGGGCTAATACTGACACGTCTTTATTACCATTTTGAAGATTTGAACTGAAAATTTAACGTGTAGAGTATTAATACAAAGTAATAAACACACCAATTTAAAATATTTAGAACAATATATAATATAAATAAATCAATCAAAGTCACAGATCATAACGAAATAATATACATCATATACATAATAAAATGTGAGTCTATAAAATATCAGTACCAAACCCACATAATATATACATTGCATCGAAATATTGTATTAGGTATACGATGACTACTAAATAATATACATGACATACCCTATTAAATGTCAATATATACAATAATAAAGTAAACTGAAATAGTCAAAATAGTCTACTCCAGTTCGAGCATAAATCCAAAAGTCAACGAGTTCGTGTACTTGTAGAGTCTCGGCTTGATCCGAGTATTTTAAAATAAATGGATCAGACTATATCTAATAAAAAGGTAAGATACATAAATTGTAATATATGACTTAACAATAAAATAAGCCGCAATAAAAATATGCCTGAAACCAAACAATACTAATAAGGCATATGATAAATCCAAATCGACATTTCATATCAAGTCTCAATGGACTATCCTCTAAATATGGTAATAACAAATCCAAATTCTTCGGAGCCAAAAGATACTAAATATCCATATCAAAATCTCTGAAGAAATAATCATTACTAATGAAATAATAATGGTGATCATCTATCAGTTTAATACAGCGACACAGAGCCTAACACAACAAAAATGGACCTCGCCACATAGTGTCATAGTCTTACGACATGAAGTAGACTAACTATGCGAATGGTCTAACGACACAAAGTAGACCAACAATGTGAATTTACCTAATGACACAAAGTTGGTAAACATTGTCTAACTGTGTACCAAAATAAACTGATAGATATTAGTCATCTGGTCTATAGACTAATCATTTATGTAACACCTGTCTAAGAAATGAAAGGGTAGCCATGTCGCATCATAACAAACCTAACACTCAAAAATAGGTCTGCCTACCCAAATACAAAATGTATCGACTCTCAGGACGATGAGAAATGAGTCATCGTCTCTCGGGGATCTATCGGCCTAAAATTCGAACACCCTAAGATAATACAACTTTAAGTGCAGCTCACTTTCACTTTAGTAATCACTAGAATCTATCTAATTGTCCCATACCAGAAAGTGAAATTCTAGTATTTAATAAAAGCTAGTAAATTCCACTCAAACTATATTTAACAAATTAAAATAATAAGCGAAAGAATTGTACGAAATGTCCCATACCAATCCAACAATTTGATCATTTATTAAAATTCTTTATTTCATAGAAAAATACAAAATCTCATTAAAATCTTAAATCGATAATAAATAAAATAAAAGAGTTTTAAATTAATTTTATATACATAGATATAATTTTCAAAATCACTTTTAAATCCATAAACTCATTTTGGAGAAGAGTTACTTATCCACAAAAGCTTTGAAACTCTTTTAAAATCATTTAAACCCCTTTTATAAATAAAATCACTTAAAACTGAAATTATTACTTTCATAACAGCTTTTATAAAATAATACTATATTTTAACTTTTTCCCCTAAAACATTTTCAAAATTTTAACATACTTAAAATAGTAAATGTAAAAGGTTTTATGAATAAATATTACTCATCTTGAAAAGCTTTGAATAGAAATTTTGAATTAAGAAATAAATTAAGAATATAATATAATTTAATTATATTTTATAAACTAAATTCCAATAAGGATCAAAATAGATAGAATTTCATTTTCTAAATTCTTTTAAAAAACATTCAAGTAATTCAAACAATAAACCCATCGAAGATTCAACATCTAGAGCCAACATCGCTCTATAAAATATAATTACATAATATAGAATTATTTAGTGACCTGAATTGCTTTCCAACAATTCCGATCATGCAAACAATGTATGTATTTCTATATAAGTTAATAGAATTCAGTTTGCAATCGAACAAGATCCCATTTGCAAATTAGCCTGTTTCAATCACATAACAATCTATATATCACCAAACAATCAATCAAACCTAAGTATCCAACAATATGTTATTCAATTCAATCATTAATACCCAAGTATTATAACATAATCTACCATATCAAAGCATGTAAAAGGAATTCATATCGATAAATATAGAAGTTTGAGTTAAAAATAACTCACCTCACAATTTGCTCCTGTGCCTCGACTACAAGCACACAACAATCTACAGCCCATGCCATCACGTACTCAAGCATGAATTTCGATCTCGAAGTTGCGCTTGCCCTCCACTGCAGTAGTGTTCATACCTCAATGCCTTGCGTCACTAGCCAACACTAAGTCATGTACTCATCCACGCCAACAACCACAGCCTCCCATCGATGCTATAGCTCCATCCTCATCGCCTCCGCTTGCGACGTCCCAACACCACCAAACCCCCTAGCATACGTGCGCCATAGCCAGAGCACCACGCCATGGCCAGCCTAGGCGAACGCCATGTCCCCTCTTCGATGTCGCACCTACCTTCACGCGATGTTTAATTTTTTTTTCCTTTTCTTTTGAACGAATCAAATACCATTTTTGATTTAGGGTTTTCGTAGATGAGAAGGAGAGGGGTATACGACGCTTGAATGAGAGTTCCAGGCTTGGGAAATAAGAGGATTAAAATGGTTTGAGAAGGATGGGCTTTGGGCTGTATATTTAAGCTTCTTTTTATTTATTTTTATATTTTTTTCAATTCAACCTTACACCGATTCAATTCAAACATCAACCATCCTTTGCAAGCTTAATTAATCCTATTATTTATTTATTTATTTAAAAATCCATTTCAATTTAGTCTAAACCGATTTATACTTCTTTCTACCGAATATAATATGGTAACCGCAAAATTTCAATATATAATCTTAAAGGAAATTTGTTTACTAATTAAATTTCGTTATAACAATATCCTTTATTAAATTGATTTTAATTGAATAATAATTTGGTTCCGTAAATAATAATTGTCAAAAATCAAATTTATGCACTTCCATTTTAATTAAATTAGTTTAATACTATAGCTTTAAAATAGGGTTGTTGTAGACCCCTTATGAAAATTGCGTCCTTGCAATTTCTTATAGTGTGAGGTCACACACAACAAAACCATTAGCTCTCTTACAACTTTATAATCAAGTCGAGTCTCACTCAATTCTTTAAGTGATTAACATTAGAACCAAACTTATCGTAAGTTATAAACTTAAATAGGCACATTCATTAATTTCCATTTCTTCGCATACGAAAAAATTATTGAAAATTTTCTAAGTGTCAAAATTTTCGGTAGAGTCTCCTTTGTACGTAGTGCCGTTTGCAATTTCACAAATATAATATATAAAATATACATCAACCACACGGTCAGAAACATAATATACATTAATATTTCTAACACTTTTGTACTTTAATCTGAAAGCATACCTTTATTTGAACAGGCAAATTATCTTATCAATGTGAGCAAAAGCAAGTTAAAGCCACCAATTATTCCATCAAGTCCTCTTATACTCCTATTCTCAACTTAGAAGTTAAATGTTATTCACATATAGAAAGCGATATATTAAATATGCCTTCATTTGTATGAAAGTATCATGCATTTGGTAAGCCACTTATCGACAAAGTTTGATGACTAAAATCACAAATTTAGATGGGTTAAAAAGTACAATTATTGCCAGATTGTACTAGTTTCTCAAAACAACTTCCGGATTACAACATTATGGAAAGTAACATAAGTTATAGTGTTTTATCTTAAGGAACAAAATCTGAAATCATAGAGTAAATGTTGGTCCACATAAACAAACATAATATTTTTAACCAAGAAAATGTCAAAATTTCATGAAATACTTAAAACAAAAGTTGTTCGCTAGTGTTTAGCTTTCTGAAAAAAACAAGACTATCGAAACCAGATAAGACATTTAAGAGTTATGGCTAGAACAATATGCCATCAAAACTCTAAAATACAATACATAGGTCAGATTTTTGTTCCAACTTTAATCGAGTTTAAACACCATTAAACTTCAAAATTTCGAAAAGTGAAGAACATAAAAGTTGTTCTATATTAAATTATCTTTTAATAAAATAATTGTCAAAATCGAACAACTAAATCAAAAGTAATGTCCATATTTGTTAAGCATTTTTCAAATTAAGTAAAAAAAAAATTCATGTTATTTTCTAGTTTATGCATAATCTCAAAGTTTGTTTCAATGGGTTTCCTATTAACAAATAAACAAACATGCATTAAATTGAATGGCATGGATAATAAATACTAATGATTCAACCATGGTTCAAATTCAAATTCAAATTCAAACTATTTTGAAATGAATCGATCTTTATTTTATAAAAAGCTTGTCTACTTCAAAATCCAAATAAAATATTTATCTCATGAATTTATCTTCAATAAAAGTTTAAATTCAAAGCAAACATAAATCATATTATTTTCAACTTGAAAATAATTTGAACTTGAATTCCATTGATTCCAAACTATTACAAAAATCAATTTACAAAACTTTTCTAGTTATTGTGCTCATCAAATTTCTCTTGAACCAATATAAATATGAATTTCAAAATTCACCACTTAACTTAAATAATATTCAAGTTTTATATTTTAAAACCATTATTGAAAAATCCTTAAACAAATTCAAACTAGTTTTAAAAACTAGATGCTCATGTCACAAACTTGCATAATTATGAAGAGAATACATGACTAGGTAAGACTACTAAATCACATAAATATAGGTTCATGACTTGAAGGAAAGAGGAGTATCAATTTCAACATGACCTTGCTTGCAATACATGATTAAATAACCAACAACAATTAATTTTAAAACTCTAAACCTGGATAAATCGATCACTAAGAGATATAAGAACAAAGCTCTAGCCTACTAGTGCAAACTGCCATATTGTTATATTGAGGTTCATAAAGTTGTATGCTCTAGTTAACATAATTTGGTTACATTTTTAGGACTTAATATATGTTCTATACAAAGCTATGCACTATCAAAGTAAAAGAGAGTTGCAAAATAAGGCAACACTAAATGTTGAACGAAAACGATTGTAATATCACAGAAAGATATTGAACTAGAATAAGTAAAAGGGTACTTTTGGCACAGGTCCTTATTAAGTTTCAAAATTCACGAAAAGTCCTTCACTAAATTTCAGTGTAAATTAGGTCCCTGTTTTTTATTCACGATTATTGCAGAGCATGATGCAACATTTCATAAAAGTTGTTGACATTTCCGCAACATTTCTGTACACTGTGAACATAGTGTATGAAAGTTGCTGAAATATCAACACTTATTTATAAAAGTTGCTGATATTTCAGCAACATTTATGTACACTGTGAACACAGTTTATGAAAGTTGCTGAAATATCAGCACTTATTTATAAAAGTTGCTGACATTTCAGCAATAATTTTTCTTTGTTTTTACAATAAAACTTTGACACAGATAGTTGCTGAAATACCAGCACTTATTTATAAAAGTTGCTGACATTTCAGCAATAATTTTTCTTTGTTTTTACAATAAAACTTTAACACAGATAGTTGCTGAAATATCAGCACTTATTTATAAAAGTTGCTGATATTTCGGCAATAATTTTTCTTCGTTTCCAGAAAACAGGGACCCGCTTTACAATGAAACTTTGACAGGGACCCGCTTTACAATATGAAAGTATGATAGGGATGCCTCCCTAATTTCCACTAAGTAAAATATGTGCTTATGTGAAACTTTTTTTACTAAGTTAGTCTCTAGCCGTTATGAGAAAAACATACATCCTAAACATAAGAAGTTCTATGACACTATTCAACAAGGGTAGTAAAATTTTATAAGATATATAACCATATCCATAAAACAGGCAAGATTCATTTGTTGTATACATCTCCAACAAATTTCACAATGTTAGATAAAGAACTTTTCATGATTTAATGTAGTCGTAATTGTTATAAATGACAACAAATATCAAGTATGCATTGATATGAGCTATTTTATCAAGTTGGATATGAAGTAACCTGCTACTGGTTCAACAACTAAATTTTGAGGTTCGGCCTTAACCTCTTCACCAGTTAAATAGTTTAGGTTAGTTATATAGTAAGAGAAAATAAAGCAATAATTTAGTATCATAAACTGAAAATCAATAGTATTTGTAGTAACTACGACACAATGACATTGCAAGAACACTAACATATCTTTTCGGTCGTAATTTACGTATCTTTCCAAAGACACTTTAACCTTAAATAATCATGCTTATATTCTTATTCATTTGTTTGGATTTTTTTCTTCACTTTGCACTTTATTTCAAATATATATCCTAACATTCATTCAAACAACAAAATGATATGTACAATCATCTAAAAGTACCACACCCAATTTATTTAATATGCATCTTTGTAAATTAATATATAAAATTTTACAAATGCCAAATTAATTTTACTAAATTATCTTTCCAAGTAATACTCTAATTTTCCAAAAAATGCTCACCCCCATTTTAAATACTTTATTCATTTATCAAAATATCCTTAGGCATCTCCTTTAAAAATATAATTTATATACTTCTGTAACTTATTATTTTACCTTCAAAACAATCCTTCCAAACCGTCCATTTTAATATATAAAATATTTAACTTATTTCAAAACTCTATCTTCTTTTAATATATATATATATATATATATATATGTACTTACTAAGTATTATAGCTAAAAACATTTTATTGTCTAAAACACTATGTACGAATGTCTCATCCTAGTGTTTAGGAATCTCTATCGATAATGTTGATCAAGAGCATTAACCAGAATCCTTAAAGCACTAAACGGGCAATTTAACACAAAATTGTTTTCTATATGATATACATATATCTTTTAATACTTTATGCCTTTATAAATTCTTACTTGTCTATAATAAACATAATCAGATTTCATATATATGTATATATAATATCCAATGATTTTAATTCAAATAGATGCTTGCTTTTATTAAAATTCTTTCAGTCAATCTTAATGTTATCATAGAATTAATAATTTACCGATAACAATTCCATAGCATACATATTCATCAATATATACCTCAAGCAAACATCAAATTTTTAATTCATCTTAACATTTAATTAGTCACACATATGAATTAACATCTCATTTAATATAAATTTAAATTTTCAATATTTCTTGCGGTAACTACACTACTGGAGACACCGCAAGTTCTTATTAAGCAGGTTTCAACTCTCAGTAGTGATTCCTACTTAATATTAATTTTGCAGTCACTTACAATTTTTTTTCAAACAACCAAGCATCCATCAACCAACCAATTTTATTATATCTTATTTTATTTATAAGTATATTTTCCAATTTAAATTTAATTAGATACATATTATTTATCTATCTATATTTTATAACTATTAACTGCTTGTACATTTTTATTATTCCCCAACGATTCTATTTTGTAGTAACCGTTGGCTTTTATTAGTAATTGGTTTCGTCCATATTCAAATGGGATTAAAGTATTCTTTAAGCGATAATGTCTTATTCAATTCCACATTTTAAACCAGGAATAAACAAAAAAAAAATTTGATGCAAACAACGTACATTTCAATCAAACAAATAAATAGTCGCCTTCAGCGGAAAGTTATCTTCCGGCTTTCGCTGCCCAACTCTAATCACTAACAGATCAGGAAACAACAATATTCAATTTTAAGCTATCTAAGATCTCATTTATGCTACCCATTAAATCTATCTCTTTACAGAAGTGAGTTCCAACTTTAGAAACATTTTCGTAATAATAATTTATAAAGTACTTCAAAACTTTCTACCAAAACATCCTATTGATTATTCCTAATAATCATTTATATATATCCTAACAGGAATATAATGTAATTCAATCCTACACACCAAAGGAACGGGGCTCTAAATCTATCTAGATTCATATCTCGACTCTGTGTCAATTATATTCTATAATGTTCTAAACACGACACTAATACCAAGCTATAATGACCCCACCGCTATACCCGTATTATTAAAGAACATTACAAGCAATGTCATATAATAACACGGAGAATATGACTGGTTAAAGGCGACCGAATGTGAATATATCTTTGGACTAATACTGACATGTCTTTATTACCATTTTAAGGATCTGAACTGAAAACTTGATGTGTACAGTATTAATAAAAATTAATAAACACTCCAATTTAATATATTCAAAATAGTATGTAATATAAATAAATCATAATCAAAGTCAAAGATCACAGCGGAGTAATATACATCATATACATAATAAAATACGAGTCTACAAAATATCAGTACTAAACCCACATAATGTATATATCGCATCAACATACTGTATCAGGTACATAGTGTACTAAATAATATACATGACATACCCTCCTAAATGTCAATATATACAATAATGAAGTAAACTAAAATAGTTAAAATAGTCTACTCCATTGATATCACAAATCCAAAAGTCAACCAGTCCCTATACGTGCGGAGTCTTGGCCTGACCTGAGTAATTTAAAATAAACGGGTAAGACTATATCTAATAAAAAGGTGAGATATTGATATCATATTATATGACTTAACAATAAAATAAGCCATAATAAAAATATGCCTGAAACAAAACAATACTAATAAGGGTATGATAAATCCAAATCACCGTTTCATAATTTCATATCAAGTTTCAATGAACTATCCTCTAAATATGGTGATAATAAATTAGAAATTCTCCAAAGCCAAAGATATTAAATATACATCTAAAAATCTCTGAAGAAATAATCATCACTAATGAAATAATAATGGTAATCGTCTATCATTTAATATAGCGATACGGGGCCACACACAATAAAAATGGACCCTACCACATAGTGCTATAGTCTAACGACACGAAGCAGATTGACTATGCGAATGATCCAATGACACGAAGTAGACCAACTATGCAAATTTACCTAAGGACACAAAGTAGGTAAACATGGTCTAATTTTGTACCGAAATAAATTGATAGGTATTAGTCATCCGGTCTATAGACCAATCATGTGTAACGACCTAGAATTTTACTTCTTTGATTTGCGAATATTTAATTAACTTTAAATATTCAAATACTGGGTTTATAATAAAAATAAAAATATTTTAAATAATAATTAATGATGGTGAAATAGTTTTCAAATTTTGTTTACAAAAATAATTAGTTTGTAGAAAGATTGAAAATGTGATCGAAATTCATTTTCCCAATTTTTAACTTTTCGTTGGCTAAAAGTTATCGAAAACATTATGAATTCTTTAGCATAAGATTTCACACTTGTAGATAAGTTAGTATATATGTGTGTGTGTATATATATATATATATCTGTGTGTGTATGTGTTATAGTGTATGTGTATGTATGTATTTATACCTTAGTGTTATCTGGGTTTTTAAAACAACAGAATCCAAAGGAAGTCAGAATAGCTTGGTCGAGTCAGAATAGCTCAAGAACCAACCAAAAAGACTAAAGCATTTAACCAAAAGAAATCAGATGAAAGAAAAGTGAAAATACGTAAAGGTGATGGATCGCTAGTGATCCATCATCTATGGATTTCTAGCGATCCATAATCTTAGTTCGAAGATTCATTAGTTCACCTGCAACATGGTTGTTGATAATGGTGGAAAATATATCGGTTAGAAAACCGCCATTAAAAATATATCATTAAAAATAACTTCAAGTGCACGGCGTACAATTTAGTACGTATTCGAGTATGGGTCGATCCGCAGGGAACTGAATTAATTTTAAATTCTACTCAATCAAATTAACCCAAAGAGTTTGAAATTATTTTAAGCTAAAAAATGTAAAACTAACTAAAACAAAAGTGAATAAAAATACGAGATTAAGAGATAATTTAGAGGTAAATCCACTCTTATACTCTCACATAAATCAACACAAATTCAATATATGATCTCTCATTTTAATCTAAGTAGAACTAGTGATGTATTTATCATAAGTATGGTCTATTTGTGTTATTAATTAACACAACTTAAACCATCAAAATTTAATACAACAACTAAAACCACTTATTAATTGTAATGAAAATGAATATAAAACTAAAAAAAAAAAATTCTATTTCAAGTATGATCTATTTACTATTTTTGATTAGTAACATAGATCATCAAATTTTAATTCTATTTTAATTCGATGATCAAAATCACTTAGTTAGATGATGATGTAAATTGTGTTTATGTTGGATTAAGCATAGCCCATTTGTGATTAGAAACACAACATAGGCTATCAAATTCCCTAATAAACTTACATCATATTCCAACTCTTTATTAAGCACTAAAAAGAGATCATAAATAACAAAATATGTTGAATCAACATAATTTTAGAGAGCTTCATTACCCCTTACTTGGAGGGGTTTAGCTTCTCATTTGTGTTATCATTTCAACACATGTAAATTTCAACATAGAATAAAAAAAGGAAAGTGCAAGCTAATTAAAATAAAAAGAACTAAATACTTGCATAAAATAAAACTACACTAAGTGCATAAATGAAAATCTAATCTACTAACATAAAAGAAAAGAGTGCATATAAATAAAAATGAGCATAAAATAAAATAAAAGCATATAAAGAACAAAGAAAAAGAAGAGGCTTGGGAAGCTATTTTATTTCTCATTAATTTTGTGGCTATAACTTGCATAATATGATAAGAAGATAAAAACTTTATTACATGAACATAAGAAGGTTATTTATACATGACTAAAATCCTAATCTAATTTTAGGGAACTCCTTAAAATGTCCTTGAGGTATTATGGCCTCAAAGTTATCATTAGCATGAAATTAATCCTCCATTAAATGTGCATGTGCCTTTAATCCTCACTAACATGTGCATTAGCTCTTAATTATGGTTCATAAGTTAGTGGGTAGGTGGGGTCCTTCATGATTACATGAATTCCTTTATTTCTTCATTTTTTTTGGCTTCCAACTCTTGTATATGCATATTTCCATGAAGCAACTTCCAATTTGAATCCAAATTCCTACAAAACAAATTAAAATGTGCAAGTAATTTTTTCTAAATTAATTCACACATGAAAATTACCGTTTTGCCCCCATGTAGATGCATGAATGATGACTTGAAAGCATTTTTGAAATTTGATTTTAAACATGTAAAAACACCCAATTACAACATTTATTTACTAAAATGAGATTAAGTGTGTGAGTAAAAATAGACATTTTTACGTGCACATCAAATACCCCCACACTTATCTTTTTATTCGTCCTCGAATAAAGAAAAACTAAGATAAATCCACTTTCGTAGGGAGCACGATTGAGTGTATGCAACAAGCCGTTAAACCTCTAGGTGTCCCTAGCAGAACGAGTGTTGTCTCGTGAGGGTTTTCAGCAGATACTACCTACAAAATCCAAATGCAACATGAAAAATGCCTAAATGCAATTTATAATGATATGAATGCAAGTTACTTTTAAATTGACACGAATAAGTTAAATATAAGTTCTGGTCATTATCAAGAAATTTAAGTCCTTTCACTCATCAAAACTTTCAACAAAAATTAAGTTATCATCGCAATTAGACTCTAATTTGGCTAGTTGTTTCGGTTGATAACATAATGCAACTATGAAATGGATCCTTTGTTGATTATCAAATTTTTTCAAAGTGGTATTTTTATTTCTTTTGAATAACAAGTCGAATCAACTAAGTGAAAATAGTGCTTGGATTTCAATTGCTTGCTCTCTCTCTATTTTTGAAAAGTATTAACATTATTTTTTTTACACACCTAACTCAGATAAACTGAGGCCAGATATATCGATCATGCACTGACTTTCGGGCTTATGTGAGAAGGGTACAGAGCATGGCGAGTGTACACACTTGCTTGTGAACACATGACTCTAGGTGGTTATTTTTATTAAATCTATTTACATACACCTAACTCAGATAAACTGAGGCCAGATATACCGATCATGCACTGCCTTTCGGGCTTATGTGAGAAGGGTACAGAGCATGGAGAGTGTACACACTTATGTGTGAACACCTGACTCTAGGTGTTTTTATTTTTATAAAAGCTTTTTTTCTTTTTTTATGAAGAGAGAGTTTTGCAAAATCATCTTAGCACCACTTAAATTTGAAGATCAAAAACGTTATCGCCCTTATTTTAAATCAACCACTCTTTTAAAAAAAGATTACAATTAGGATATACTTTATAATTATCACTTATGAACCTTCCTATATACTAGTTAAACCAATGTTACTTGTAATCAAACTTTATTTTTATTTTTGTTGAGAAAAATAAATTTTCAAAAATTTCAATTCAATAACCAAAAACATATACTTATCCTATAGTGTTTCTTCAAAAGTAAATCAATATGCTAAAAAGAAAATTTGTTTTGAGATTTTTTATTTTTTTATTTTTTTTATTTTTGTTTTTTTAAGATTTGATTTTTGGAAAGAAAATGCAAAAAATAAACCATGAAAAATCAAAAATGAAGATGAGACTCCCCCATACTTAATATTGACTGTGTCCCTACAGTCAATGCATGATACAATGAGTATAATGGGAAAAACTATGTATTTATTTACAAGAGAGGGTTAACATTTCTTACTAGACATAGTATGGCTCATGAAGTGTCATGAGCTCCTCCTCTCGATCACTTGGCAATTCCAAGTAAGGCTTTAAACAATGACCATTGACTTTAAAAATTGTTCCATCCCTGGGGTTTTGTATTTATATTGCACCGTGTGGAAAAACAGTTCGAACCACAAATGGTCCGGTCCATCTTGATTTTAATTTTCCAGGGAATAAGTGAAGTCTAGAGTCATACAAAAGAACTTTCTAATTTGGCGAAAACGTTTTTCTTATGATAGACTTGTCATGAAAAACTTTTGTTCCTTCTTTGTAAATTTTTTTCGTTTTCATATGTGTCGTTCCTAATCTCCTCTACCTCATTGAGTTGCAATTTTCTATTTTCGCCAGCTTTCTCAAGATCAAAGTTTATGTTCTTAATTGCCCACAATGCTTTATGTTCAAGTTCAACAGGCAAATGGCACGCTTTACCATATACAAGCCCAAAAGGAGATATCCCAAGATTGGTTTTATATGTAGTTCTGTGTGACCAATCTTTATGATTTTTATTTAAATTTTTCTCCAGAATTTGTTTGATTTGACAATTTAAACTTCAACTTGACCACACATTTGAGGGTGATAAGGAGTGGATAACTTATGGGTTATCGAGTACTTCTTCATTAGAGTTTCAAATGAATGATTACAGAAATGGGTTCCATTATCGCTTATTATTGTGCGAGGTGTTCCCAACCTCGAAAAGATATTTTCTTTTATGAATTTCACAACAACTTTATGGTCATTTGTTTTACAAGAAATGGCTTCAACCCATTTTGAGACGTAATAAACAGCAAGAAGAATGTATAGATTTCCGAAAGAGTTGGGAAACGGTCCCATAAAGTAATTCCCCAAACATCAAAGATTTTGATCGTATGGGTTCAAAGGCATCATATTTCATTGAGAGATTCTTCCTAACATTTGGTGCAAGTTTTACAAAACTCAAATGCATCTTTAAAAAGCGTAGGCCAGTAAAATCCACATTGAAGCACCTTTTCCGGGGTTTTCTTCAGACCGAAGTGACTCCACAAGCTTGGTCATGACAACATGAAAGGACACTCTTGATTTCACAATCCAGGATGAAACGTTAATTGATTTGGTTGGAACCGTATTTAAACAAGCATGAATAATCCCAATAGAAGTATTGACTTGGGAAAGAAATTTATATTTATCTTGTTTCGACCAAAATGAAGGAGTTTTCATAGTGACTAAATAGTTCACTATATTAGCATACCATGGATCAACAGAAACGGAAAGGAGTTGTTCATCAAGAATGTTCTCGTTGATCGATAAAGAAGATGGTGTGTTTGCAAGACGTGACAGATGATCGACGATGACGTTGTTGGATCCTTTTTTATCTTTGATCGTAAGGTCAAATTCTTAGAGTAAAAGGATCCAATGGATCAAACGAGACTTAGCATCCTTTTTAGCGAAACGGTACTTAAGAGCGGAATGGTCAGTGTAAATAGTAATGTGTAAGCCAGTCAAATAAGGTCGAAATTTTTTGAGCACAAAGACTACTACTAGAAGCACTTTTTCTATGGTCGTGTAATTGAGTTGAGCATCGTTAAGAGTCATACTAGCATAGTAGATGACATGAAGAATTTTGTTGATGCGTTGTCCTAAGATAGCACCAATTGCAAAGTTAGAAGCATCACCTATTATTTCGAAAGAAATATCCCAATTGGGTGAGCAAATGATGGGTGTGGAAATGAGTTTGTTTTTGAGACGTTCCAAAGCAGAAACACAGTCAGAATTAAAGTCAAATGGAACATCTTTTCCAAGAAGTGTCATCAGAGGTCAAGCAATTTTACTAAAGTCTTTCACAAAGCGTCGATAGAAACTAGCGTGTCCAAGAAATGAACGAATGTCCTTAACAGATTTGGGAATAGGTAGATTTGGAATTACATCAACTTTCGCTTTATCTACCTCGATGCTTTTATTTGAAATGACATGCCCAACAATAATGCCGTGTTTGACCATGAAATGGCATTTTACCCGATTTAACGTTAAGTGTTTGTCCTGACATCGTTTAAGAACCAACTCAAGACTGTGTATGCACTCAAAAAAAGAATTTCCAAAGATAGAAAAATCGTCCATAAACACTTCATGAAAAAATTCAGTCATATCGGAAAAGATGCTAACCATACATCTTTGGAAAGTAGCAGGAGCATTGCAAAGGCCAAAAGGCATATGTCGATAAGCAAAAGTGCCAAAGGGACACATGAAAGTCGTTTTCTCTTGATCTTTGGGAGCGATTGGAATTTGGTTATAGCCAGAATAACCATCAAGAAAGCAATATAATTCATGGCCGGTTAAACGTTCAAGCATTTGGTTGATAAAAGGAGGAGGGAAATGATCCTTATGTGTTGTAGCATTTAGTTTTTTGATAATCGATGCAAACATGCAAACCCATTTGAATACGAGTTGGAATGAGTTCGTTAGAGTCATTCTTGATAATGGTAAGTCCAGACTTTTTAGGCACGACATGAATTGGGCTAACCCACGAATTATCAGAGATTGGGTATATGATTCCATTATCAAGAAGTTTAAGAATTTCGTCTCGAACCGCATCCTTCATTTTTGGGTTAAGCCTTCGTTGCGCGTCACGAACAGACTTGGCATCATCAACTAAATGGATGCGATGTTGAATAAGAGCGGGACTAATTACCTTTATATTGGTGATCGACCATCCAATTGCTTCTTTGTTTTTCGACCGAATTGAAAGTAAGGAAGTTTCTTGATCAAGAGAGAGAGTTGAAGAGATTGTGACGGGAAATGTTTCGTTGTCACCTAAGTATGCGTACCTAAGGTGATCGGGAGGGGTTTAAGGTCCAACCTCGGGGGTTGCTTAATCAAATAATTCGATGGAAGTTCTGATTCAACAGTCAGGGGTTCAAATGGAAACGCAATTTCAATTTCGTTAGGATCATCCTGAAATAGTTGTTCGTATTCAGTCTCACGTTCGTTGTTAAGGTCAACTGTTTCATTATCGAAAGTTTCTTGAATGGAGCTAACTTCCAACGTTTGGTCATGTGGATCGTTCGGTTGATTTTCAAGATTGAAAATATTAAGATCCAAAGTCATATTTCAAAAAGAAATGTTCATCGAACCGTTTCGACAATTGATTAAAGCATCTGAAGTAGCCAAGAAAGGTCGGCCTAAAATCAATGGAATTTGACTCATCGGATTATTCATAGGTTGCATCTCCAAAACGATGAAATCGACGGGGAATATGAATTGACCGATTTTGATGAGTACGTCCTCGATTTCTCCTATGGGTTTCTTTATCGAACAATCGGCAAATTGAAGAGTTGCTATCGTCGGTTTTAGTTCACATAAGCCTAGTTGCTGGTAAATTGAATAAGGAGTCAAATTGATACTCGCACCCAAATCGAGTAAGCATTTGTTAATCGTTTTGTTTCCTATCGTGCATGAGATCGTTGGACATCTAGGACCTTTGTATTTGATGGGAATTGATTGGGACAAGACTTTGCTAAGTCCGACGGCTAAGAAAACTTTCTTGGGTACATGAGTGTATCGTTTTTGGGTACATAAGTCCTTGAGAAACTTAGCGTAAATTGGGACTTGCTGAACGATATCAATAAGCGAGATGTTAACTTTGACTTGTTTAAAAATTTCCAACATCTTTTCCATTTGATCAGAGTGTTTCTTGGGTCGAAGACAATGTGGAAATGGAATACGATACTCAGTAGGTGAGTCTACTTGAGTAGAAGAAGAATTTAAATTGGAGTTTGATTCGATGTTTGCTCAATGTTTTGTTCAGATTCGTTTGTTGTTTTAAAAGTGTCGAGAGGGGTTTCCGGTAAATCATTTGGATTAATGACTTGATTATCGATTTGTTTACCGGAACACAAAGTCATGATAGCATCATTTGGGTTATGTTGCTATCTTGAACAAAATAAGCTTGATTTGAATTCGTGTTTTGATTTCTGGGATTCGGAGCTGGCTGACTCGAGAATGTGCCTCGTTCATGTTCACTTACTGATGTGGATAATTGACTCATTTGCATTTCAAGTTTAGCAATTGATTGAATCATATTCTGTATGTATGAGGTTAACAAATTTTGCAAATTAGTGTTTGATTGGTGGCTTTGAGTGGTTGCCTTAGCCAAAGTTTCAAGACTTTTCTCAAGTGAACTCAATCATTTATCATCTTGGGGAGCGAAAGATTGTTGCGGTTGATTTTGAGACTGACCCACAAAATTTTATTGAAAATGATTGGGTTGAAAAGGAGGATTCGAAGCATTATTCGAAAAAGTTTGAAAATTGGGACGAATCAAATTCGTGTTGGGATTATTTTGGTTGCAAGCAAAGTTCGAATGATTTCTCCCACCAGGATTGTACGTTGGAGAAAACAGGTCATTCTTAACCTTATTGAAAGCATTGAGTTGTTCAATCGAGTTAGGGCACTGATCGAAAATGTGATGCGGATCGTTACATTTATAACACATAGGTTCGCTTGGTTCATTTGGTTGGATGAGAAAACATTGTCGAATATATTGATCATTTCATCGATTTTAGCTTCCAAAGGTAAAGATGATCCTATCAAATGTGTGCTCAACTGTGAGTAAATTGATTTTTCCTTAGAACGTTCCCACCAGGATGACTTTTCGGCAAGGTTTTCAAGAAATTTCCAAGCATTGTCGTGATGTTGGGCTATAAAATTGCCTTGGCACGTAGATTTAAGCATGGTTCGTGAGCTGTTTTCAAGTCCATCAAATAAGATTTGGCAAAGAGTCCATTTTTTGAAATTATGGTGTGGACATTTTATTAAAAGCTCTTTAAATCTTTCAAAATATTTTTCGAATGGTTCACTCCAGAATTGATGAAAATTGACGATTTCGTTTCGGATTTTAGCTGTTTTTTCCAAGGGGTAGAACTTTTTCAAGAAAACTTTAACGAATTCTTCCCAAGTTTGAATCGAGTTCGATGGTAAGCTATACAACCATTTTTCAGCGTAATCGGTAAGGGAAAATGGAATTAATTGAAGTTTGATTCCATTATCACAAAGTTGTTGGAGTTTAATGGTTGCGCAAACTTGTTCGAATTTCGTTAAGAAAGTGTATAGGTCATTGTGTTCAAAATTGCCAAATTTTGGGAGCTTAGCGGTATAATTGGAATGAATCTTGAAATGGTTACTCGTTGGGGTGAGTAAAGCGATACAAGAAGGAATGGAAACTCTATCGGAAAATATTCTATCCATGAGAGTTTGACGGGCGTTCTCGTTTGCCAGTGTTGAAGTATCGTTTATCCGAGTTAAACGATTTGTTGTTGTGTCATAAGTCCAACTATTTGTTGTTGTGTCAGGAGTTGAAGTACTCATGCACAAGAAAAAGTCAAGAAGAGAATGAAGTGATAATTGAGTTTAAGTGAAAGAAGCAAGGTTTAGAAAATGAAGTGATTATTTTTAAAGGAAATTTTTTTACCAAAAAGGATTTATTTTTCAAAAGGGAGATTTGATTTTTGTTTTGTTTTTTGAATTTTCAAATTTTTTTCCTTTTTTTATATGTTTTTGCTTTTTTTCGAATTTTTGTTTTTTGAAAACAAACTTGTTTTTGGATTTTTGATTTTGTTCGAAATATTTTTTTTCTTTTTTTTAAAAGGAAAAGATTAAAAAGAATTTTTTTGGATTAAAAAAAATAAGTTAAGTAAAATGTACAAGTTTTTTAGTTTTGGTTTTTTTAAATATGCATGAACTAATGCAACTAAATGAATGCAGGGATTTAATTACAAATTTTCTGTCCTTAGTACCTTTTAACCCAAAATTGTATAATCACACTCTGTCTTAATTCAACAAAATAGTGTGAGGAATGCGGAATATGGATCTTAAGGCTAGAATGAACACTAGAGGGGGGTGAATTGTGTTTATAAGAAATTACTAAACCTTTTTGAGTTAGTGTTGATTTGTACACAAATGTATGCAATATTCAGACACAGATATAATCACAGAATCAAACACAGATGTAGAAATAAAGTAAATGCAGTAAAGGAAAGAACACACTGGATTTTATACTGGTTCGGAGTTACCCTACATCCAGTCCCGCACAACTAAGTACAGATTTCCTTTCAAAAGCAATTCAACAATTACAACCCTCGATTTCAAGGCCACGAGGTACACCCTCCAGAATCACAATCCTCTGGGTAGAGATACTTGATTTCCGGGCAACAAGTTCACCCAATTGATTTCTCAAGGCTACAATCACACCTTTTCTCACTTGATTGATTTCCAAGGTTACAATCACACCTTTTATTCTATTGATTACAAATAAAGCCTATAACTCTGAATAACACCGAGGATCTTGATGAGATAGTGACAGAGAATCAAACCAGAGATGATCTAGTTAGATTCAATGTTAATTTCGGCAAGGTGATGATAGGATTTTGAATAAGAAAATGTGGAAGAAGAAGAGAAGTGAAAAACCAGAAAATCTGATATATAAATTCGTTGAAACTAACCCCTATTTATAGAAGAACAACAGCCATGTCCATTCGTGAAAGGTTACGATGAATAGATACTTCTTTTGAAATTCAAATTTTTGAATCTAACTGTCACTATGTCGACATGGGGTACTAAGGCATGTCGACATCTCAAAGCATTTTTTGAAGATTTGATTTTCTTTGAAAATAACCTTTATCTTATATTAAAAACTATTTAAACTTTATAAATATACTTGACTATAGATAAAATACATAGATAAATATAGAGAATAATATATATAATTTTACTATAATTTTATATTTAAATCTAAGTATAAATATATTATAATTAAAAGATAATTTAAAAAAAACGAAGTTTAAAACAAGAGTTTACTAAAAACAAAAACAAAGAATATTTTAAGGCTAAAACATCCTTTTGAAAATCATTTGAAAAGATAATTTTTAAGGCTAAAACATTTTGAAAAGCAGTTTTGAAAATCATTCTGAAGTAGTTTTGAAAATCATTTTGAAGTAGTTTTGCAAGCTTCTTCCTGTAGAATATCTCATCACATCAGGACTCGAGAACTTGTACAAAACCAAGATGTTCGTGGATTTGTAAGCCACTTGTCGTAGGTTTGTAAGCTACTTGTCGTGGGTTTGTAAGCCACTAAAAAGGTAGAAATGGGTTCCATCTCAAATGAAAATACGGAATGAAGATTTCAGTGCTATTGTGAAGTTTTAACATAATTCTAGACTCAATACTTATCTTGAAATCTTGAACTTTTGATAATCTTGATATTCTTGATACTCATGAGTCTTCAATCTTGATATCTTGAATCTCTATACTGTACAGTCTTCATTCTTGGTACCTGCATGGTTAAATCCTGCATATACATATATATCAAAACTATAATGTTAGTATTTATATTTTATAATCTTATTCTAAGGTTGTTGTCATCAAAACCATCAATTCATGGACTAACAAATAGTTCTCAGCTAGGTAACGGGCAGGAGTTATCGATGCACCACTAATCACCGTAGCAATGCGGCCGAAGGTTTAAGTACCTTCAGAGAAACAATCACTATAATATTTACGAATCACTATAATATTTATAAATGATTATTGCTCTGCTGTAGCCTAGACACCAAGAATATAAATTGTCAAAAGAGGACAACTTGTCAAGATACAATTAAGCCCTAGGTGAGCTCGTGACACCCTTAAGTCCAAAGTCTAACCATTATTATTAGTCAAATTCTACGATGAAATACAATTTGTCAGCTAAGGAAAGGGTGATGAAATCCCCCACCTTATGTGTATGTTGCCCTTGGAAAAGAAAATAAGATGGTATGAATGCGAAACAAAATTTAAAGGTGAATTAACGATGCAACTACGAATGAAATTTGTCTTTTGTTTTTTAGTTTTTTTAAATGCAAGCAACCAACAATGCAATGAAAATAAAACAAGAGATAAGAGCACAATACCAGAGCGTGTAGAATTATTAGCAATTTTATTTTAAAGCGGAGATTATTTTTTGTAGCAAGCAAACAATTCTTCTAGCTAGCGAGCACTTCCTTTTTATTACCGGCAATTTACAACCTGAAAATTATTGAACACGATATATATAGTGTATATATTTTTATTTTTAAAGTGGAAGGAAAACTTCTTTTTTTAATAACTAAAATAGAGGGTCACAAAAGCCAAACAAAACAAAAATACAACCGCACCAAAGTCAAAGAAGGGCCCGGCCCGAAACAAAAATTAATTGCCAAATCAAACAAAAACCACTTATACTATATGCTCTCAATTAAAACAGTCTCAAACAAATCAAAACAAAAAAGAAGATTGTGATGGGTTTGATTTAAGGTGAGGTCTCAAAACGGTTCGGGTTTTTTGGTCGTTCGCTGTTAGATTGTTCGATTTCAGGAGGAGGTCGCGAATTAGTTTCTGATGTTTGCTGTGATTGGAGGCGATGGTTCGATTGGTGGGTTATTCGGTTAAGGATAGCTGCGGGTTTGGGGATTTTTAGGCGATGTTGATGTTGAGGAAATTGCGGGTTGGTGATGATTCTGTTTGATGATGAAGCTTGATGATAATGAAGTGAGAGGTTGTTTTGGAGCTCGGGGGAAGTGAGGGAGGTGAGTTGTTAAATTGGTGGAGTTTGTTTGAAGACAGTGGATGTTTTTTATGTTGAGTGCAGGTTGAGTTTGCTGTTGAAGTGCACTAGTGGGGCAGTGGTATGAGGTTGTAGAAGGATGGAAGTTGCAAAGTTTGATGGCAGAGCGGAGTATATACTGTATAATGTGCAAGTTGTATTTGATGTCTGTATAATGTGGTAGAAGATGAACTTGGAGTACGGTGGTAAATACCCTACCACTAGAACCAAGTATTTTATGTGAAGGAGGAGTTAATGGCTGAGGGTTATGGTATAGGTTGATGTTGAGGCAGTGAAGTCTAGGTGGTTAAAGGTGAAGTGTGACTATAATGCTGTGTGGTTGTTGATTTGAGGGAAGTGGAAAAGGTGCTGCTGGTTGTGGAGTTGCAGTGGTCCAAGGCATAAGTGGCTATATGTAGTTTGTTTTTGGAGGCAGTGGAGTATGACAGAGGAGTGTAGTATGACAGTGGGACGGTGTAGCTGTTTGACATTGGCAGCAGTTGGTTATGGACAATGGTATGCTTTGGTGGTAGTTGGGGCGATGAAGATGGTTCAAGCAGTAGTGAAGTGAAGATGGTGAAGGGTTTTGATGCCGTGGAATGTAATAGGGATGTATGCATAGTTGTGTTTGCACAGTTTATGTGCACTGTTTGCATAGTTGAATTTTGTTCTGTGTTGACAGAAATGTGGTGACAGGCTTGGATGTTGATGGCAGAGGCAAGAAGGTTATGATGTAGCTGCAGTAAGGAGTGAATGTTGACCGGTATAGGCACTGTTGTATTGGTTTGTAGCAGGGAGGAGTTTGGTCAGGATTGTAAGGTAGTGCAGTGTTGTTGGTGGTTTTATGGCAGTTGTATATGAAGAGGTGGTAGTGAAGTTTGAGGGATGGTTGAGTGAATTGAAGGCAGTAAGTGGTGAAGGTGATGTGGTTATGTCAGCGAAGTGGAAGTAGATGCGATAAGAAGTGGATGGTTGTGGTGAAGGTGATGTTTGGTTTTAATGAATGACAGTGTATGTCAGTGAATTGAGTAGGTGAAATTTGTTGTATATGGGGAGGCAGTGGTTGAAATGGATGGTAGTGGAACTGGTGCACAAAGATGTAGTTGGGGGTATTTGAATATATATGGCAGTAGATGGTGAATTGGCAGTAGTTTTTGTGCAGTGGGTAGGAGTTGTAGAGGCAAATTTTGAGATTGCTGAGATGGATGAAGTTGATGATGCACTGATGGAGCAGTGGGAAGATGGTATGTGAAGTGGTGATAGAGGAGATGGTGGTGTTGTTATTGGCAGAGTGTGATGAGGTACAGGGTAGGTTGCAGAGGTCAGGGTAGGTGTGGTAGAGATGTTGGAGATGGAAAGAGGGGATGAATGTTGTTTGGATTGGCAGGTGGTAAGGCATCTTGGTATGTGGTAGTAGCAGGAATGGGGCTGTGCATAGAAGTGCATAGAAAATGTACAGGAAGGTGTATGTAGTAGCAATTGTAAACAAAAGTTCAATAGTGCAATAGAAAAATTGTAAAGTGATAAACAGAATGTAAAAAAATGTAAAGGAATTTATATATATATGTAATTTTTTTTGAAATCAATGTGTGTGTGTGTGTCTATATATACTAGAAATGCAAATGCAAATAGTAAAACAAAAGGCACAAAAATCAAATGAAAGCAAAAATCACACAACAAACACACAATGCAAAATATTATTTATTTTAAATATGAAAGCTAAAACTAATTAAAGTAAAACCAAATGACACCAAAAAAAAGATATGCACACAAACAAGATGAAAATTAAAATGACACACAATCACACAACACTAATTTTTTTTCTTTTGTTTATGCAAATCAACACACAAAATGATCACGCAATAAAATCAAACAAAAATAATTCGAAGAATAGAATTAAAATCTAATTGCAAGTCCCCGGCAATGGATCCAAAAACTTGTTGATAATGGTGCAAAATCTACCGGTTAGAAAACCGCCATTAAAAATGTATCGTTAAAAATAACCACAAGCACATGACGTACAATTGTAGTACGTATGCGAGTACGGGTCGATCCGCGGGGAATTGAATTAATTTTAAATTCTACTCAATCAAATTAACCCAAAGAGTTTGAAATTGTTTTAAGCTAAAAAATGTAAAACCAGCTAAAACAAAAGTGAATAAAAACACGAGATTAAGAGAAAATTTAGAGGTAAATCCACTCTCATACCCTCACATAAATCAACACAAATTCAATTTATGATCTCTCATTTTAATCTAAGTAGAATTAGTGATGTATTTATCATAAGTATGTTCTATTTGTGTTATTAATTAACACAACTTAAACCATCAAACTTTAATACAACAACTAAACACTTATTAATTGTAATGAAAATGAATATAAAACTAAAACAAAATCTATTTTAAGTATGCTCTATTTACTATTTTTGATTAGTAACATAGATCATCAAATTTTGATTCTATTTTAATTCCAGGATCAAAATCACTTAGTTAGATGATGATGATGATGATGTAAATTGTGTTTATGTTGGATTAAGCATAGCCCATTTGTGATTAGAAACACAACATAGGCTATCAAATTCCCTAATAAACTTACATCATATTCCAACTCTTCATTAAGCACTAAAAAGAGATCATAAATAAAAAAATATGTTGAATCTACATAATTTAGAGAGCTTCATTACTCCTAAATTGAAGAGGTTTAACATCTCATTTGTGTTATCATTTCAACACATGTAAATTTCAACATAGAACAAAAAAAGGAAAGTGTAAGCTAATTAAAATAAAAATAACTAACTAGTTGCATAAAAATAAAACTAAACTAAGTGCATAAATGAAAAACTAATCTACTAACATAAAAGGAAAGAGGGCATGTAAATAAAAATGAGCATAAAATAAAATAAAAGCATATAAAGAACAAAGAAAAAGAAGAGGCTTAGGAAGCCATTTTATTTCTCATTAATTTTGTAGCTACAACTTGCATGATATGATAAGAAGATAAAAAGTTCATTATATGAACATAAGAGGGTTGTTTATACATGACTAAAATCCTAATCCATTTTTAGGGAACTCCCTAAAATGCCCTTGAGGTAATGTGGCCTCAAAGTTATCATTAACATGAAATTAATCCTCCATTAACCGTGCATGTGCCTTTAATCTCAACTAACATGTGCATTAGCTCTTAATTATGGTTCATAAGTTAGTGGGTAGGTGGGGTCCTTCATGATTACATGAATTCCATTATTTCTTCATTTTTTGGCTTCCAACTCTTGTATATGCATATTTCCATGAAGCCACTTCCAATTTGAATCCAAATTCCTACAAAACAAATTAAAATGTGCAAGTAATTTTTTTCCAAATTAATTAACACATGAAAATTACCGTTTTTCCACCATGTAGATGCATGAGCGATGACTTTAAAGCATTTTTGAATTTTTTTTAAACATGTAAAAACACCCAATTATGACATTTATTTACTAAAATGAGATTAAGTATGTGAGTAAAAATATACATTTTTACGTGCACATCAATGGTCCAATGGGTAGTCAAAGACAAAGCTCAGAAATACACTAAGTACATGGATCGCTAGCGATCCATGCACTATGGATAGCTAGTGATTCATGCCATTATGCCAGGTCTCCATGGACTTCAAAGCATAGGGTAGGGGGAAGCACCTTAAGCCACTGGATCGTTATCGAGCCAGAAGCTATGGATCGCTAGCGATCTATCAAGTTAGCTCGGTTCATGATGCTTTTTGTAGTGCATCTTCCTACAGTGATTTGCAAGCATCTGGCAAGAAGGCCAAGCCCAATTGCTCTCCAACCTCTATAAATACTCACTTAACAGCAACATAAAGGGGATCCTTTGGACTGCTGAAACTCTACATAAACTATTCTTCACTCTCCTCCTCCCTCCTCACAACAGTCATCCAAGGGGTTTACTGTGATTCTCTAGTGAACTCCAGCATTGGGGACTTAGTCTAACTTGGGATATTCAACAACTTTGTAATCCAAATTATCTTGTAACAGCAATCAGTCAATAATAAAAGTTATAAAGTGGACGCAGGCTTCATTAACAGCTGAACCACTATAAAAATCTTCTTGTACTCTTACTATTTATACTTTGTCTACATTTATTCTCTGTATTATTGCTCTATAAGAACAGGGCTGGTGCTTTCATGCTCAATCCAGGATGTTGATCCATTTTTTGGATAAACATTTTGGTGCTTTCACTGAGAACTCCAACTCAGGGTTTAGATCTAGCTATCTACTTTGGATCAGATAGGTTCAGAAGTTAGATCCTCAATATTTGCTCTGTTGCTTGGAATCAATGGCTCTGGTAAGGAAAAGAACTGCCTCTGGAAGATCCAAAGGGGCAGTAATTGCCATAAAGAGATGAATCATCTGCAAACCGAAGTAAATGGCGCTAACGTAGGAGATCAAGTTCCCGGATCCTCAATCAACGCGAAGTCGTTACAGGAGATCAATTGAATAAAATGGTTGATGAAATCAACCAGAAGATGGAAAGAAGTCAGAGAGCTCTGATGGATAAGCTTAATGCCCTCTTAATCTTACAGTCACATCTTGCTCCAAAAAATATGGTAGAACCCGCTGCTGCCGTGGAGCAAGAACATTCTTCCATTTCTGGTCTAAACAGAAGAAACGGAAAGCAGCCGCAAAGAGGAGTGATAGCTGGAACCGTGGGAATCAACGTAGAAGGAAACAGAAGTACTCCACCCACCGTAAGGCAACCATCTATGAACTTGAACCAAGGAGCGAAGACCCCACAAAAGGATAGAGCCATGGACCTCTTCGGCTCAGAAAGTGGAGAGCAATTTAACGATGGCAAGTTGGAAGAAAATGCCAATGCATTTGATAACTCCAGGAATGTCCAAACTACCCCCAATCAGGCCAACCGCAAGCCAATGGGACCCCGAGGGAGTGGCTCTTTCGAAGATAGGAGAGCCTAGGCTTCAGCCTACTCACTAAGACCGTTTGCAAAACCAAACACTCGGTGTGGTGACTGACAGCCGACCCACGGACTACCAGACATCAGAGGCATTTATAATGGATATAGTCAAGCAGTTGATAGATGATAATAAGAATAGAAGAGATGATGAATGCGGATCCGCTCCAAGTCGAACTCCCTTCATTGATGAGATCTTGAATGAGCGGTATCCAGAAAAGTTCACTATGCCAACTATTCCATCCTACGACAGAACAAAATACCCAAAAACCCATTTGTACAAGTACAGTTGGTACATGGACGGAGCGAATGCATCAGACGCTGTTCGATGTAGATGTTTTCCTATTTTTTTGGAAGGAATTGCTTCCATGTGGTTCACTAGGCTTCCACCAGGATCTATCTCTACTTTCGACCAACTAGCAACAAGATTCCTTGATCAATTTAGACTTCACGCAGCGCATCCTAAAGACGTGATGTCCTTGTCCGGCCTATTCCAGGGATGAAATGAATCTCTGAAGTCTTTCATGAACCGGTTTAATACCGCAGTGACAGAGGTAAGCAATCCAAATGAGGATATGATTTTCATGGCTTTGGTCCGTGCCATCCACCTCGAAACTGAGTTCAAAAAATGGATCAAGATGAATCAACCTACCACTAGGATGGACTTCAACCGTATGGCGAGTCAATACTTGAGATTGGAAGAGGCACAAGAGTTGGAAAGGAAGTCTACTATTGTGCAACTGATGAACATCGGGCAGAGTGACATGGCAATGAACCAGAACATAAATGCCTCCGGGATCGCTGAAGGAAGTGCAGGGAAAGACGGAAACCAATAAAGGAAGAACCAAAATTCCAATAAAAGAAATGGTAACAAAAAACGACTTAAAGGCTTTAGGCCCGAGGATTACACCCCACTAAATGATACTCCAAAAAACATCTATCTCGCAACACAGGGGATAGAGGAGTATAAAAAACCCCTAAGAAGGAAGCAACTGAACAACAAAAGCGCTCGGGGAAGTTCTGCCGCTTCCACGAGACGCATGGTCACAAAGCAAAAAAGTGCCATCATCTAAAGAACTTGATTGAAGAGCCGATTCGGGAAAATAAGCTTCAGCAATACGTGAGGAAGTCGCAAAATCTTGACCAACCCGCGCTCCCCAAGCTAATGGCGATCGGAGAAACCAAGCTGGAACCAGCAAGGAGTGATCAATGCGAACTGACCAGAGACTCATCATTGGAACGATATCTGGAGGACCACATCCCGCGGAGAGAAGTTGGGGAGAAATGGAGCGGTATGCGAGTTTGTTAAAGCACACTACGAAGGAATCATGCCTCGCAATCGAAGATGGAGCTCCAACCAAGCAGTAGATAACTTTGAATGATGATATAGTAATTCCGAAATCGGAACACCGAAGGGATTGAAGCTCCAACTCTCGATCCCATGGTCATGACAATAGGGATCAAACCCGCTGTGGTTCGATGAGTATTGGTTGACAGCGGCAGTTCTGTGAATATCTTTTTCAAGCGCACCTTTGATCAAATGAAGGTCAGCATGAAAGACGTATCTGTCTACCAAACCAAAATTCAAGGATTCACCGGCAAGACTAAACAACTTGTCGGAACGATTGACTTACCTTTAGAACTTGGGGAAGGCGACCGAAGAGTCACCCTCACCCAAAATTTTGTGATCGTAGACGAAATGTCGGCGTACAATGCCTTCTTGGGATCACCCGCAATAGCAGATTTCAGAATCGCTTTAGCCCAATGGTGCCTTACCATGAAATTCCCAATGGAAAGTGGAGTTGGAGTGATCAAAGGAGAATAAAATGTCACTAGGGAATGTTATATCATAGAACTGCATGAATCCCAAAGAAAAGAAAAGGGGAAGAATGTGGAGAGAACTCTTCACATTCGCGAACTTGCCGAATAACAACTACAAAGCCGCCCCTAGCTTGGGAACCATAGCCGATTCGACAAGGCTTTGGACCCTAGAAAAAAGAGTTCAGGGGAGGATCGGGCAACACAGGCAGAATTGACGGTGTCTGTTCTTGTCGATATGGATGACCCAACATGGGTCTTGAAAATTGAATCGCACCTTGGAAACAAGATGCGATTAGAACTCACCAAATTTCTTTGTGCCAACTTGGACGTGTTCGCTTGGACACATTTCGATATGTGTGGGGTATCGCCAGAAATTGCATTCCACATGCTCAACATTGACCCAAGGTTTACATTGATAAAGCAAAAGAGGCGCAGCCTGGGCCCCGAGCGGTCCAAGGAATTGAGAGACGAAGTAGACAAACTGATGGCCAAGGGTTTTATTCATGATTCGACCTACCCCGAATGGGTATCTAACCCAGTTTTGGTAAAGAAGTCCAACGGGAAATGACGAACTTGCATCGACTACTCAGACTTAAACAAAGCCTACCCGAAGGATAGTTTTCCACTTCCTAGAATTGACTAGCTTGTGGACGGAACGACTAGGCATGAACTGCTAGCATTTATAGACGCGTACTTGAGCTACAATCAAATCCTTATTCACGAGCCCGGCCAGGAAAACACCAGCTTCATCACCGACCTAGGATTATACCGCTATAGGGTAATGCCATTCGACTTAAAGAACGCTGGGGCAACCTACATAAGATTAGTAAATGCCATATTCAAGCGTTAGATCGGAAAAACCATGAAGGTCTATGTTGATGACATGTTGGTGAAATCACGAGTAGTAGCCTATCAACTAGATAATCTCGCCAAAATGTTTGAAATACTCCAAAAATATGGAATGAAACTTAATCCACACAAATGTCACTTAGGGGTAGCCTTCGGAAAGTTCTTGGGATTCATAATGAGCACTAGAGGGACTGAAGCATACCCAAAGCAAATAACTACCCTACGAGAAGTCCAAGCCTCGAAGAATAGGAAGGAATTACAAAGCTTGAATGGGAAAGTTGCAGCGCTGAGCCAGTTCATCTCAAAAGCCACCAACAAATGCATAGCGTTCTTTGATGCATTAAAGAAAGGAAAGAAGAACTTCGAATGGAATGAGGTTTGTCAAACCGCATTTGAAGAATTGCTGCGGCATATGGAAGCCCCGCCGATCCTATCAAAGCTAATGGACGGAGAGGACTTGTTCAACTACTTAGCAGTCTCACCTCACGCGTTAAGCACTGCCCTTGTGCGTGAAGAAGCAAAAATTCAGCGACCCGTATACTGCATTAGCAAGCGGTTTACTGGAGCCGAGAAAAATTACCCGAAGTTGGAAAAGCTAGCATATTGCCTCTCGATCTTGTCTAGGAAGTTATGACCATATTTCCAGGCGCATCCGACTAAAGTACCGACTAATCAGCCTCTGAAACAAGTATTGCACCGACCCGAAACTTTCGAGCGACTCCTTAAATGGAATATCGAATTGAGCCAATATGATATCACTTACCACCCGAGAAGGGCAATCAATAGGAAAGCGCTAGCAGATTTCATCGTCGAGTTTACCATACAAGATGACGAGGAAGAAATACCATTGGAAATTGAAACGCGATTTTGTCGATGGCGCATCTAACAACCTCTACTCGGGGGCAGGATTGGTGCTTGAAACCCTGAGGGATGAGCCATTTGCTATGCCCTATGCTTGGAATTCCCCACGACAAATAACGAGGCGGAATACAAAGTGCTAAGAGCAGGACTGAAAGTTGCGAAGGAAATCAAAATAAAGTCCGTTCACATCTACAACGACTCTCAACTATTTGTCTGTCAGGTGAAAGGCGAATATCTGGCTCGATGGGAGAACCTTGCCCCATATTTATCCAATGTGCAAGAGTTGCTGAACGACATCGAACATTATACTATAACAAACATCCTAAATGAGCAGAACATGAAAGCTGACTACTTAGCCAAACTGGCCAGCTCCGGAGAAGCTCAATCGTTGGGGTTAGTCCCAATCGAGACCATGACCGCTCCAAGTATAAGCGAAATGGATATCAGCTGGATTTTTGAAAGTACCGTCGAACTAGAAACCTAGATGACAACGATCAAAGACTATTTGCTTACAAGAACCCTTCCTGCAGATAGAAACCAGTGGAAAAAGCTTCTTCGAAAAGGACCGTGATTTGTAACACAAGATGAGATACTCTACCGAAGGGGGTTCTCTACCCCCTTACTTAGATGCGTGACCGACGACGAAGCTCGGCGGATCCTGAAAAAAGTTCACGAAGGCGACTAGGGAGACCATACTGGGGGGAATACCCTTGCAAAGAAAATCCTCCGGTATGGGTATTTCTGGCCAACGGTAAATCGTGATGCAGTAGATTACGCTAGACGGTGTGATTGGCGTATTGTCGATAGCTAAAGGAGGGGCTAAATAGCTATAGTTTTCGTTGACTATTTCACAAAATGGGTCGAAGCAGAACCACTGGCCACCATTACCATAAAGAAAGTTATTAATTTTGTTACTAAAAACATCATTTGCCAGTTTGGTGTGCCACAAAAAATCATCACTGATAATGGGACCCAATTCGAAAGCGCCGAGTTCAAAGGCTTTTGCAAACGCTTCTGAATCGAGAAAAGCTTTACCACAGTTTCTCATCCGCAAGCAAACATGCAAGTGGAAGCAATAAACAAGATCGTCAAGTCCCTTATTAAGAAGCGGCTGACTAAAGCTAAAGAAAATTGGGTTGATGAACTTCCACTCGCACTATGGGCCTATAGAACAACACACAAAGCAACAACCGGGTATACCCCATTCGCTTTGGCATATGGTTCATAAGCAATGATCTCGGTAGAGCTAGAAGTCCCCTTCCATCGAAAATAGAGTTTCAATCAAAGGCAAAACTAGCATCTCCTACTCGAGTCACTTGATATGATTGACGAAAAGAGGGAAGAAGCTGATCTGAGGACAGCTACTCACCCAAAAAAAGGTCGCACGGTACTTCAACTCCATAGCTTGCAACCAAACCTTCGAACTGGGAGACCTCATCCTCAAAAGATTCTATCCCGTGCCGGGAGCCTTCGGACCGAACTGGGAAGGGCCATATGCGGTCAATCAAAACTGGGAGATGGAACTTTCAAACTGACAACCGTGGATGAAATCCAAATTCCTTGAGCATGGAACAACGAATCGCCGCATCTTTACTTTATCTGAAACTATCTTATGTACTTTCTATTTTTCAGCAAATAAGCCATCCCGGGATGCCGTTGGCATTGTAAATAAGCAGAACTTGCCCAACTTTTCATAATAAAATTGATTTTCTTTCTAAACCAATAAAACTGCGTTCATAATATTAACTTTCCGAGTTATTAGGGTCAAATCGGCTCAAAACCCTTCAAGTGCTGGCAAATCGACTCCAACCGTTTGATTGGCGGAACCGGATCCCCGTCTTCTAAGAACCGGTGTTGCTCCGGTGACATCGGGAAGGCTCAAATCAAAGCCTCTCATCCTATAAGCCACGCATCACCTTTTTGAGCCGTGGAATCACGTTGTTAAAGCATAAACTCCTCACGTTGCCCAAAGATGGGCAACGTTGAGAAGTTCCGAAACCGTTCTAGATCGATGGGTCATATCGATCCCAAAACGAGCTTACTTCTAAAAAAGACGCGCACACTTTTAAGTACCGAAATTGCCCCGATGATACCGAGAAACTCGTTTATTGCAGGAATAACAAGGATCAAACCACTCCCATTATCAAGAGTAATAGGCATGAATCCAACAAAATCAAAGTGCTACAAGTCGGCAAAAAATTCCAATTGTTGACCAATAATAAATCTGTAATTATGTCGTTCAAATCATAAATTCCCAAGGATAGGAACCATAAAGCAAGTCCGGTGATAAAGAAGACAATAATAAACAAACACTCGAATCAACCGGTCGTTTGTCAGGTGTTCGAAGTAAACAGCCCTGTGAACTGGGGGGCATACACCGGTACTCAAATAGAAATTCTCAAGAACAAAAACACTTCAAAAGTTCTATTACTCCAAACAAAGAATTTTGGCGGTAATCACAGGACTAGATAAAATAAAATAGCAGCAAATGAAATATACATAAGTACATAAAACACAGATAAGCAAACAGGTAAAGTTACAATCAAAATGTCTGCTTTGTATTACTTATAACCTTTTATTTTGTACAAGGTCAAAATGTGGGGGCCGTATCCACACAATACCGGCCAACAAAAAGAAAAAGTACAGACGCTACAACAAAATCAGTAAGTGTAGATGTTGCACTTGAACAAAACAAAACAAAATGCCTCAAAAATTAGCTCCATTGCCATTCGGGCTTCTCAATGCCTCTTTCCACCATTCGCCTTCCCGCCTTTGGTTGGAAGTTTTTTTGCTTCCCCTCAGAATCCCGGCCAGGGGTAGTGTCATTGTCGGTGATATTGACTATCTCCTCGGTGCCGACATTTCCTCCCTGCTCTTTAACCTTCTCGAAAGTCTCCCCTTTCATCTTGCACTTTTGGGATTTGCGAGGGCTCTTCGAGGATTTTATCGCTTCAACCTTTTCTTTCTTGATGGCAACCAGTTGCTATTCGGATTAACACGGCTGCTCAATCTAGACTTCCTGCACCGAGCTTCAACTGCCGTAAAGTCGCTCTCCAAAGATACGAAAGGGTCATCCAAGCCATGCAATGCAGCGATCTTCTCAAACACCGGCCCTAGCTGCGAACCGACCACAAACACAGCAACCGGAGCAGCTGTGGAGACGAGTACGGAAGCGGTTGAAATAGCGACGGGTCCGAGTATCAAGGAAACCGGCGGATCAGTGGGTAAGGAAGACAGACCTATAAGATCAAAATGAAAGCATTAAGTTCGTCTTAGTCCTACGGCGTGAGTTGAAAATTCTTGAACTCCGGAGAAATAAGGAGGTTACCTGCATCAGAGGAGTGGCCGGGAATGTCGATCTCATATTCACCGCCTACTCCTTATTTGGATGGTTGCACAACCTACGGAGAAGCTTCAGGCCCAGAACTCACCAATTGATTGCGAGGCTGTCTCAACGATTCGCTAGGTCCAAAAAAAGGGGTTCCAGCATTGATTCGGCAGTCGCTGCCATAGCAACATCGGCAGCTTCCCATTCCTTTTCAATTCGTAGAATTTCCCAGCCCTCTAACAGCGCTTTCTTTGACTCCTCATTTAAGTAGGCATCCTCTAGCCCTCGCTTAGTGTAGACATCCCCGCTATCTCTGAAACAGGTCAAAATTTCCTCCCTAACCGTGGCGAGAGTGTGTGGGAACTTGGGGCCCAGATAACTGAGACTCCCCTGATGCAACAAGGATTTAATGTAGAAGTTTTAGATGGTATCGTCCATCTTCTCCATCTTCCTCTCAAAAGTGTCCTTTAGCTCCAAATAATCCACCGTAACAGTGGCCTTTTCAGCTTCAATGCAAGTTTTGTTGGCGCTAAGCTGCGCAACTCTTTCTTAGAGCAGGGCAATCGTCTGGGCCTGATCAGAAATGGTCATATCACGCGACTTCACGACCTCCTCATATACGCGATTTTTTGTTATGCCCTTCAACGGTCTTGTCGTGATCAGCAATGGTCTTCTTCTGGGCTTCGATAATCATGCTGCGAGCTTCAAGCTCCTCTTACAACTTAACTTCTTCCGCATGCGCCTTCTTAATTTCATCTCGAAGGACGATCTCTATTTTCACATGGGCCTCTTTTAGCTCTTTTAGAAAGCCGGCGTTATTTTTACTCTCTCGAAGCACCGTGTCCCTTTCTTCTACCAGTCGTTCAATTCTAGCATCGCGTTCCACCAATGCCTTCTCGAAGTCATCCTTCTTCGATTCAAAGGAGAGGATCTCTTAGTAATTGTTGTGGTTCGTATCAGTCAGCTGCTTGCATAGTTTTTTCCATCCTTCGGCTTGCTTCAAATCACTTTCGATTGCTTGAAGGTAGGGGCATATATGAATCTTTGTGGATTGGGCGAAGGTCACGGTCAAACTTAACCCCTTTTAAAAACCACCAAGGGAGCGCTGCTTTAAGTCTAGTAGAACTAGACAGAAGAATGTAAGCCGATCTCTAGTGAGGGCGCGAAGAACCAGGGGCAAGCACCAAATGGGACGATGGAACTTGGGATGAAGATGGAGCTTGAACTGAAGAAACTAGAACTTCAATACTGACTGAAGCTGGAGCCGAGGCAAAGGCCTGTTGCTCTGAAGGATGAGAACTACGATCGATCATTGACTTTTTGGACAGTTCCTCTCGCTCATCAGAGGTCTTTCTCTTCTTGTAACTGCTTTTGTACATACGACTCCATTCCCTCTTGTCCCGACAACGAGCTTCAGCATTCGAGTCCTTCCGTCTTTTCCATTCCTCCTCAGTCTCACGAGGCTGATGGCTTGTGGATCGTTTCGACCAGCGTTGCGAATCGGTGAACTCCTCGAGATCATCATAAAGACCACGTCCTCCCATGGTACTTGACATGAAGAATAGATAAAGAGCTTTAGTAACAGAAAATAGACTTGAATATGTGTGTGTAAGTGAAAGTGACCCTAGTGAAACATGTAATGTGTCCGAGGGGGCCTAAAATGACGTCACAAACCAGATCGGGCAGCCATTGTGGTAGAAATCAGACTGATTTCGAGCACAACATGTCCCAGATGAGGAGGCGTCTCTTCAAATCTGAAATCTTCCCCCATAAGTTTATCAAAATCGACGTAGACGTTGCTCAGATTCCTAAAGTCTATGTCGGCATCTTTAATTGGGGAATCCCAACGTCGCTTGACTTTTGGGGCAACATCTTTATTGTGGGTCTCTTGGGGAGGCGAGTTTGGAATAGCGGGACTCTTCCTTAGAGTCCCATCACATGATTTAGAGTCTTCGTCACTGGAATCTATGTAGAAATCATAATCACTGGAGGAGGACTCATGACTACTACTCTCAACTTCACCCTTCTCTTTTTCCATTGCCATCGCTGCCATGCCTTCTCGTTGTTTAAACTCTTCTTCCCCTTCCTCCGAAATAAGGTACATTCTTGCCGGGCAGTTGGCTTAGGTCGCAACATCACTTCACTCATGAGTCTCTTCAGCCGACTCCAGACAAGCCTTCCTTTTCTTGAAAAACACCAACTTCAGAACCATGAAAGAAGAAGTAGAGCATGTTCGTATTTTGGAACGGGAAGGAGATGGGACCTCAACCGCAACTGCAGATCTCCCTGGATGCAATAGTCTATATCGAAGCAAGTTCTCATCCGTTAGCAAGAATTTAACCGATCTTTCCTCGGCATCTACAGCCTTCAGGGTATGGAAAGTTTGGTCAAATGATAGGTCTTTATTCGGCCTCGGAATAATTGTAGGAAGTATTTGACTTGTCAGAAATTCCATAGCGACATATCAAAACTCAATAAGTAAGGAAGAGAACTTACCCCCCGTTATCCAAAGGCGATTGAACCCTTCTGGACATCTAATGAAAAAGTAGTCTTGAATTGAGACAAATTGCTTTGCAGTTGCATCACAATTTTGCGATGCCTCTGAGCCTCCATGACGACTAGATATGGGCACTCGTCTCTCCTTTTAAACGAGAGAAAATATATTAGCTCGTCAAAACTCAGGGCATGGTTAAATGTCCGGATAAACAAAATGTGTAGGCAAGTTAAGATAGCATATCCATTGGGGTGAATCTGGAATGGGGCAATTCCCAAGTTCGAAAGGGTTTCTCTCAAGAAGTCATTGAAAGGGGGCACGACTCCGTTTAGGCACATATATCGATGGCAAGCGGTATATCCTAGAGGCGGCATATGGGCGAATTCATTTTTCTCCGGGAGGCGCACGTCGTCCTATGGAATGTCGTGTTGCAAGCAAATGTTGTGCAAAACCGTGGTGGATATCACGGAGGAGGCTCTCTCTGGTGGATTAAGAAGAACTCTGAAGTTCGAAGGAGTTCGATCCACGGTCGGACCAACTGGAACTAGTTGACAGTATTCAGCCTGCAAAGCAGAAGAGGAAAGGACGACATACGACGACTCAACTTCTAAAAGTGTTGGACTTCCTCCCCTGGACTTACGGCGAGAAGACGGGTACTTCACTCTAAATAACAGGACTTGTGTCCAAAGTAGTCAGGTAATTCTACTCTAAACTAAGAATTCCTCTTACAACACTTGAATTCCGAAGGAATATCGATTCACGCCGACACGTCAGATTTCATGTATGTACCGTGATAATGTTAGGAACTCCTATCTACAAGTTTTGATGATGACAAATCATATAACTATAATTGTACATATATATCTCGTATCTTATTTTCTGCAGACACTCAATCGAAGCATGGAGCATGGATCAAAGCAGTAGATAAAATTGTATACTAATCTTAGAAATAATATGTAAAATCTCCTTGGATTTTGTATAAGATAAAATACACACGCATTCACACAAGGAGAAATTTTTTTACATATGCCAGACGTCTGGTACTATGCCCAGACGTCTGGTCTAGGCTTTTGGAATTATTCCAGATAATACATGACCAGACGTCTGGTCATCACAATCCAAACGTCTGGATTTGGCTCCGGGAATTTTTTAAAATACACAACTATCAAATCTGGAAGGTTGCTTCTGCATCTCTTCTTCAAATCAGTTCTACCCCAAACAGAAGCAACCCTAGAAATAAAAAGAAATGGTAGCAACACTTCAAATTTATCTTTTCACAACTATAAATACATCAGTGATTTTATGATTAAAGTAACTAATTTTTGATTTCTATTCTCTATATCTACTTTGCACTCAAATTCAAGTTACTCATATTTGCTATTAATATTTCAACCAAAGATCATTAACTTTGGTTTAGTTTTCTTCCGTATTTCCAAAGCACACACATATTCATATTTATACATATCCAGTGAAGATTATAGAAATACTTGTACATATTGTCAATATCAGTGTTAATCAGAGCATATTCTTGACGAAAGATTTCTATTGTAACAAGCCTATTCCTCCGGGCAAAGCGAGGGTTATTGATTAGTGAAATTCTGAAGAGGATCTTCAGGACTGGACGTAGGACGGGAGGTGCGAACTGGTATAAAATTTCTGGTGTGATCTTTTTCATTTTACCGTTATCTCATTATCTTAATTTACCGCATATATAATAATTACTTGTTGTATACATAGTATACGATCCATATAGATTTTCAATTGGTATCAGAGCGAGGTTAGTTCAAATCATAGTAACACATATTTGAATCCTATTAATATGGCAAGTATTTTTCAAGAAGGTCAGTCAACTACACGTCCTTCTCTATTCACCGAATCTAACTATGCATATTGGTCAACACGCATGAGAACTTTTATGGAAGCAAATGCTTTAGAAATATGGTTAGCAACCCAAATTAAGTATGAAACACCTGAAACAAATATTAGCGCATGGACAGATGCATAAAAAGCCGCTGCTTCTAATAATGCTAAAGCTATGAATGTACTTTTTTGCTCCCTTGATAAAAATGAATTTTCACGTGTTATGTTATGTTCCATTGCTTATGATATATGGCGTACTTTACAAGTTACACATGAAGGTACAACTAAGGTCAAACAAACAAAAATATCAATTTTACAAAATCAACTCTCATCTTTCAAAATGAAACAAAATGAGTCAATAGTTGACATGTACTCCAGATTTCAAACTATACAACATGACCTTATGGCACTAGGAGTCAAGTTTACTGATTTTGATTTAGTATCTCGAATTCTCAACTCTTTAACAATTGAGTGGGAAAGAAAAGTATTAGCTATCGAAGAAGCTAATGATCTTTCTGAACTCAAAGTTGAAGAGTTGATTGGAAATTTAATGTCGTATGAAGCTAATTTGCAGGCCAGAAAGGAACAAACCATGAAAAGAAGAATATAGCATTTCAAGCAAGCAATGAAGATTCTGAATTGGATGAAGATGAAATTGTATTCATTGCCAAGAACTACAACAAATTTAAGAAATTCAAGAAAATGACGAGATTCCAAAATAGCAGAAAATCAAACTCATCAAATCAAACTTCAATCAAGTGTTTTGAATGTGATCAGTTTAGACACATGAAGAAGGATTGCCCAAAACTCAACAAAGAGAAAAAGAAAAATAAGTATGAGAAATTTAAGAAAAAGAGAAAGGCATTCCAAGTCACATGGGATGACTATGACTCTTCCTCTTCATCCGATAGTGACAGTAAAAGTGATACGGAGTAAGCAAATGTATGTTTCAAGGCACACACAGATGAGGTATGTCCCGATCTTACTTATGATGAAATTTTAGAAGTAAGCATGGAACTCGATGACAAATATAGAGAAACTAAGAAATTAAATAAGGAATATGTTGCTAAGATAAATCGATTGGAACTTGAAATAGGGTTACTAAAAGATGAAAAGTCTATTTTAGAAGAAGAATTAGAAAATGCTCAGGAAAAGTACAAGAATCTTTCTATTGAAAATGATGCTTTATCTTGTGAATTAGGAAAAGTTAAACTAGAAAATAATAAAATTAGTAATGAACACATTATCTTAAAAGATAATCTAGAAACTTCAAAATCTGAAATTACTGATCTTAAAAACAAGTTAGATAAAATTATTATTACAAAATTTAACAAAGGAAAACAAGACTTGGAGAATTTAATTAAAATTTCCAAGCCATTCAAAAATCGAAATGGACTAGGATTTGAGAAAAAGATAAAAATTACAAAGTATAATAAGATTTATACTAAGATAAAAAAATCCCTCTCCCAAAAATGAAAAATTGATCTCGAATTCAAAAATGATTAAAATATGGGTTCCTAAAACAAATAATAACCTAATTAAACAGAAATATATAGGTAATTATATGAAAGAAGTGATTCACAATAATAATTATATTTCAAAAGGAACCAGACCATCATGGGTATGATTACCCTCATCTACTAACACTTAGGACCCAAAAATAAAAAGGGTACCAATTTTTATTTTTTTTATTTTTTACAAGTATCCAAATACAAAAATAAAGAGAAATGGATATTATATAGTGGATGCTCCAAGAACATGACGGGAAATGCTCACATGTTGTCAAATATAAAGTACATTGATGGTGGCACTGTAACTTTTGGCGATAATTCAAAAGGGTTCGTCATTGGCATTGGAGAAGTCATCAATATCGGTATCTCTAACTCTCCTATTATTTCTAATGTTTTATTAGTAGAAAACCCAAAACATAATCATCTTAATATAAGTCAGTTGTGTGATAAAGGGTTCGAAATAAAATTTGAAAAAGATAAATGTAAAATTCTCAATCAAAGCAAAAATTTACTCTTTGAAGGATTTAGAAATCATAATATATATATATATATATATATATATATATCCTAAATATGAACATTAAAAACAATTCAGATTTATGTCTAGCCGCAAATCATGATGATCCTTGGATTTGGCATAAATGCTTTTGTCATATAAATTTTAAATATATTAAAAAACTAGCAAAACATGATCTAGTTAAAGGTCTTCCTAAAATTAACTATAAAATTAAAAATTTATGTGACACATTTCAAATGGGCAAGTTAAAGAAAAGTTCATTCAAATCTAAAAATAATATATCCACTAAGCAACAATTAGAATTACTTCATTTAGATTTATTTGGACCAACCCAAGTACGGTCAATAAATCATAACAAATATGTATTCTTAATTGTAGACGAGTTTTCAAGATATACTTGAACATTATTTTTAAAACATAAAAGTGACACTTTTGGAATGTTTAAAATCTTTGCAAAATGAATTACTAACTTAATGGATTTAAAAATTAAAAATATATGTAGTGATCATGGAGGAGAATTCGAAAATGAACTTTTCATTGATTTTTGTAACAAAAAGGAATTAGTCATAATTTTTCGTTTTCATGAACACCACAACAAAATGGTGTAGTTGAATGGAAAAACAGAACTTAACAGGAATGTGCACGAACATTACTAAATAGTAGTAACCTACCCAAACATTTTTGGGCTAAAGCTATTGCCACTGCTTGTCATGCATTGAATCGTATTACACTTTGACCTATGATTAAGAATACATGTTATGAAATGTTGTATGGAAAGAAACCTAAAGTTTTGTATTTCAGTACTTTTGGGTCAAAATATTTTATTTTAAATACTAAAGATAATCTTGGAAAATTTGACCCTAAAGCCGACGAAGGATTTTTCATTGGCTATTCAGAACATAATAAAGCTTATAGAATTTATAATAAACGAACAAATATTATAGAAGAAAGCTTACATGTGTCCTTTGATGAAAATTTCCAACAAACTATTAAAGAAGATGAAGATGAAATTTTAACTAAAAATCAAACTGAAAATACAAATAATGTGAATAATTCATCCTCCGATAATAATGAAAATGTTTTAAGATCACCCATACGAATATTAAAAAATCAACCTTTGGATAATATAAGTGGAGACTTAAACTCTCGAGTCACTAGAAGTAAATTAAATCAAATGAGTCACGGTGCTTTTATCTCAAATACAGAACCTAAAAATTATAAAGAAGCATCTAAAGATGATTCTTGGATCTTAGCGATGCAAGAAGAATTAAATCAATTTGAACGTAATAATGTATGGGAACTTGATCCTAGACCATCAAATCAATCTGTAATAGGAACAAAATGGATTTTCAAAAATAAAGCAGATGAAAATGGAAATATTATTCGTAACAAAGCAAGATTAGTGGCTCAAGGTTACAACCAAGAAGAGGGAATTGATTACGAAGAGACGTTTGCTCCCGTAGCTCGTCTTGAAGCAATTCGTACTCTACTTGTTTTTGCATGTCATCACAACTTTAAATTATTTCAAATGGATGTTAAAAGTGCATTCTTAAACGGTTTTATCAAAGAAAAAGTTTTTGTAGAACAACCGCCATTATTTATTCACGAACAATATCCAGATCATGTTTTTAAACTCAAAAAAACTTTATATGGTTTAAAACAAGCACCATGTGCTTGGTACGATCGACTAAAAACTCATCTACAAAATTCTGGATTTCAAATAGGCAAAATAGACACTACACTATTTATAAAACATAAAAATAATGATATATTAGTTGTACAAATATATATTGACGACATCATATTTGGATCAACTAATGAAAGTTTATGTAATGAATTTTCTGAAATAATGAAAAATGAGTTTGAAATGTCACACATGGGTGAATTAAATTTTTTCCTTGGATTACAAATAAAACAATTGGACACTGGCATTTTTATAAATGAAGAAAAGTATTGTAAAGATTTACTTAAACGTTTCGGAATGGAGAACACTACTACTAAACCAACTCCTATGAGCACAACTTTATATTTAGACAAAGATGAAAATGGAAAAGACTATGATCAAAAATCTTTTCGTAGTATGATAGGCTCTTTATTATACTTAACAGCTAGTCTACCCGATATAATGATGAGTGCCTGTTTTAGCGCTCATTTTCAAGCTCAACCTAAGGAATCACATCATCAAGCAGTCAAACGAATTTTACGTTACTTAACCAACACCAAAGATTACGGCTTATTCTATCCTAAAGGTACGGCTTTCCAACTCGTATCATATAGTGATGCAGACTTCGGACGTTGTAAAACAAACAGAAAAAGCACAAGTGGTACCTCCCATTTTATCGGTCAATCTCTGGTTTCGTGGTTTAGCATAATGCAAAATTGTGTTTCACTCTCGACGTGTGAAGCAGAATATATCTCTGCCACCTTAGCTTGTGCTCAAGTAATCTATATGCAACAAACACTTAGAGATTTTGGTAAAATAATTGAAAAATCTCTGATATACTGTGATAATACTAGTGCTATCAATTGATCTAAAAATCCAGTTAACCATTCTCGAACGAAACATATAGACATACGACACCATTTTCTAAGAAATAATGTAGAAAAAGGAATTATCTCCCTTGAATTTGTAAATACCGACAATTAAATTGTCGATATATTCACCAAACCGTTAAATGAACAATCATCTGTAAAACTTAGACGAAACTTAGGAATTTGTTCATATAATGAATTAATAAACTAAACTATATATTCTTTATTATCCTAAATGGTTACTCAGAAAAGCTAACAAACAAAAACTTTCTTCACCTTTCGTTTTGAAAACCTTCTGCACACCACAAATTTTTTTAATAAAAACAAAAGTTTTTAACCATAAATTTCGTTAACTAACAAACAAATTTTTTCCTTAATTAGAAATTGAAAAACACACACACACACACACACACACATATATATATATATCTGTGTGTGTGTGTATCTCACATTTAAATTTCTTTTTAACATATATATAATGTCGTCTAACCACGATTCGACTTACTCAGCCATTGATTTCTCCTTACATTCTTCTGGCAGGACGTATACATCTCCCACCAAAACAACACCAAAATCGTCTCCTTCCATAAACATTGTTCCTACTCCTACTCCTCTGTATCATACCGGCTATTCTCTGAAAGGAAAAAAAGCCAAATATGGTATTAATCTTGAAAATGCTTCTCTTTACGACAAAATTGATGAAGTCCATCATTATCAAAAAAAAATGATGGACATTCAAAAAGAAATGTATTATACACAATGAAATCAAGGAGCTCATCTAAACTTTTTAGAAAAGTGCATCCTTGCGATATGTGGACACTCTCCTATAATGGATTGTGTTCATGTACGATCTCCTCGTATGATAGAAACTCCTCCACGTGCTCATCGAATAACTCCACAGAAACTATGAAGAGAAGGAACATCTGAAGCCCAATTAAGTCCGGTACCTCCTTCTTGGTCTCCGCTACGATCATTAAAAGAAGATACAAAGGTGAAACCAAATCTGTGGAAGAAAATATAATACTGTTCTTCTATCAATAACTATGTTTCGTATATATATATATATATTCTTGTAAGTTTAAAAACTATTCATGATTGTAATTTATATCTTGTTCTTCATAAAAATGAAAAATATAAAAATAATAATAATAACAATATGAAGTTTCTAACTAATATCAAATTATCACTATTTTGTCAAACCAGACGTCTGAGATATAGAGCCAGACATCTGATTTTTCTCACGGGATATCACAGACTCGAAGAACTAGTCGTCTAACTCTTCTATCCAGATGTCTGTTTAAAGACTCGGATTACAGTTCTGAACTGAGATTCCATTCTCTTCCCTTACTCTATGAGTACCAAACGTCTGCCTATAGGTGGCCAGATGTCTAGGATAACTTTCTGCCTAAAAAAATACAGAAGATTTTAAAAAACCAGACGTCTGCCTCACTATTCCAGACGTTTGAAATTTGTTTCTGCCTATCACGACCTACTATCTATTCACTATATTAAAACATCTCTTCATTTTTTAACTCACCTTTTCATCCTCTTTAAAACCCCATTAAAATCCAGATCTTAAAAATTGACCTTCAATCTTCAAATAAAATGCCTCCAAAATCAAAAAATACAAAGAAGCACAAGAAAGATCAGGGATCTTCATCTCAAACAAATGTTGTCACTGATTCTCACATAAAATCATGGCTTGATCAAAGCCCTAGCTCAATCAAAAGATTTGATGATTTGAAGACTATGATGTTTCATCTAGGTCCCTTCTACCAACTACTACGATTTCCTCTCTATGAAATGCATTCATTATGTGAAGATGCCGAAGTTAACTACCTAATTGAACAAGGTCCAAATGAGGTAACTATAGATCAGCTTGCTATCTTTCTCTTTTATTCGAATCTATGTAGTTCTTCATTTGGAATCCCGAAGATGAGGAAAATTGGCTTTGGACTAGTGTCTATGGTAAAGTCATTAAGCTCACTCCGGGTATGTTGGGATGAATCCTCCATTGCTCTTACACGGGTATTGAATTAAAAGACATACTGGACAAAAGATTTTTACCCCGTGATGAGGCCACTCACCTACTTTGGAAAGATCATATGGAACAGTGGAATACGAAGAACCTCCGACCTACGGCAAGATTGCTAAATCGCATGATTATCAACACCATAATACCAAGAAAAGGTAGTCACGAGCAAATATATAAAACAGATCACAAAGTTATGTATGGTATATTTGGTGGTATTAAAGTTAATTGGGCTCAATTTCTTTTCGATGAAATTAAAAATTTCTAGATTCACAAGCGCCATACAATTGTTTATGCACCCTATATAATGCAGATTCTTCAATTCCAAGGTATCCCTTCTTACTCATCATATTTTAAAGAACTACAAATTAAAGAAAGCAGATCAAAATATTTCAAGCTTATGCATCTACCGGACGAACCGCCACCGATAATATCATTTCCTTAATGGACTCTGCAGCAACAACAACTACATCAGCAACTACCTCAACAAGAGCAGCAATAACCCCCTCATCAACAACCAGGTCCTTATGTTTTCCAGCAACATCCCTCCGAATATCACTCAAACTCAGAAATTTTAGAAGCCCGAGGAGAACCTACTTCAACGGAATCATATCGTGACTTATCAATTCGAAATCAACAAATTTTATCTCACAATCAACAAACCTTAGGCAAGAAAGTTGTTCGTCTTGACAGATCTGTATCAAGCATATCTTCTTGAATAGGCAAAATCGAGAAAACACTGGATTAGGTTGTATCCACTCTTGGGAAAGTAATTAGGAAAGTTTGTGGTCGATCATCATCCCTGTCCTCGTCCTCATCACCATCACATCCTTCACCTGCTCCATATATTTCTTCTGTTCCAGGGTCTTCGACAAAAACACGAGGAAAAGGAACCATGGAAGATAAACCAATAAACGAAATAGATGAAGAGGAAAGTGAGGACTTCAATATGCAAGATCCTTCCCCCCATTAGCAGGGGTACTTGGCTTTTCAAGGGCTATCTAATTCAAGAGGACGAAGAGTATAATGATCAACGTCATTGGCCGGAATACAATTCCAATCCTTCAGCTTTTTGGGATTATTATAATGATACCTATGGAAGCTTTTATGACTCGTCCCACCATTACCAGTAGTTTCTAGTTCTTTTCTTTAACTATAATTTTCTTTTATGCATTTCTCCTTCTACGTATTAATGTTTCAGTTATCATGTACTACAAGCTCTATGTTTTAGATAACATTTTATATTTTCCCTATTTTTTTTATAATGCCAAAAGGGGGAGAAAAATGCATACACACTGGGGGAGGATAACATATATACATATATAACAGGGGGAGTAAAATATGTTTTATGTTACATAGTTTTGTCATCATCAAAAATGGGGAGAATGTTAGGAACTCCTATCTACAAGTTTTGATCATGACAAATCATATAACTATAATTGTACATATATATCTCGTATATTATTTTATGCAGATACTCAACTAAAGCATGGAGCATGGATCACAGCAATAGAGTGATAAAAATTATATACAAATCTTAGAAATAATATGTAAAATCTCCTTGGATTTTGTATATGATAAAATACAAACACATTCACACAAGGATAACATATTTTACATATGCCAGACGTCAGGTACTATGCCCCCAAACGTCTGGTCTGGGCTTTTGGAATTTTTCCAGATAACACATGACCAGACGTCTGGTCATCACAATCCAGACGTCTGGATTTGGCTCCGGGAATTTTTAAAATACATAACTGTCAAATCTGAAAGGTTTCTTCTGCATCTCTTCTTCAAATCAGTTCTACCACAAACATAAGCAACCCTAGAAATAAAAAGAAATGGTAGCAACACTTCAAATCGATCTTTTCACAACTATAAATACATCAGTGATTTTATGATTAAAGTAACTAATTTTCTGATTTCTATTCTCTATATCTACTTTGCACTCAAATTCAAGTTACTCATATTTGCTATTAATATTTCAACCAAAGATCATTAACTTTTGTTTAGTTTTCTTCCATATTTCCAAAGCACACACATATTCATATCTATACATATCCAGTGAAGATTATAGGAAGACTTGTACATATTGTCAATATCAGTGTTAATCAGAGCACATTCTTGATAAAAGATTTCTATTGTAACAAGCCTATTCCTCCGGGCGAAGTGAGGATTATTGACTAGTGAAATTCCGAAGAGGAGCTTCGGGACTGGACGTAGGACGGGAGGTTCGAACCAGTATAAAATTTCTAGTGTGATCCTTTCATTTTACTGTTATCTCATTATCTTAATTTATCGCATATATAATAATTATTTGTCATATACATAGTATACGATCCATATAGACTTTCAGATAAGTGCGGTGTGTTATCTATGAGGGGTGTGCTCAGTGTCCTGAACACTACAAATGCTCTATCCCATGTAGGTAATTCACTCGCAGTGGAAAGGGAAAATGACTTTTCGTATCGTTTTTTGTATTACTTCTGCTACACTTACCCATTATCAATCAACGATCGATAACAGATCCGTTGTCCAAAGCGGCGCTGAAAGTTCATCCCAGTATAGGAACACCGAGCGTGCAAAAAACAAGACCAATCCAAATCCTTCGGAAGGGTAAAACCAATTCACGATATGTCATGTTGTATTAGCAAGGTAACTTAGTACAAGTCAATTTTGGTTCTATGGACGAAGATAAAAAAATATGTCAGGCACCAAAGCAAGAGCCGAATGTCGTTCTGTGAAGAACTCGAGACTCGATTTACTATCTTCCTTCATAAAATCACAATCAACTTAGACTGTTTACTATAATCATTACCAATACACTCCGTCGTCGAACTGCTAAATGAACGTCAGAATCAGCATTACCTACCTTGAATTAAGGATCAAAAGGCAAAGATGGTTGGAGTTTTCAACCAAGTGATCTAACCACGGTGGGTCGACGACGATCCAAGGAAGGAGATGATGGAGTTAGGGTTTGGTCGACGACGATCCAGAAGAAGATAGGTTGAAATCAAGGCAACGTTGAGATTTAGTTCAATCAACGGCGAAGGGCTCCGGTGGTGAATGGTCGGCGACGGTGATAGATCGGATGGACTTAGGTCTTGGACGAAACTGGGTCGAATCGCAGGGGGAAGGCTCGGGTCGTGAGAAGAAAGTAAGAATGGAGATAAGGTCAGCTCGAGGCAGTTATATAGGAGGATTGCATGAAGGAAAAATGCTAAGTTATTGGGTTGCTAGCGATCCATTGACCATGGATCGCTAACGATTCATCGAATCGCGTGCGATCAATCTCGAATTTATCTAGCAAGATCCACGTGTTGCTTCAAGGCATTCTAAAAAGTTATGGGGTAAAACTTAGTTTGTTACGACAAGCAACAACAATTCAGGTCAAAACTTAACGAGCAACTGAATAGCCGATGTCAATTTCACATGGTCCTAACACGATTACCTGAACCTCGCCAAGCAGAAATGGAAAGCAATTATTTGCAGAGCACACCTTGTTTTCAATGAAGGCATACTTTGGGGGCAAATGTTATCCGGGTTTTTAACCCAGCAGAATGCAAAGGAAATCGGAACAGCTTGGTCGAGTCAGAATAGCTCAAGAGCCAACCAAAAAGACTAGAGTATTTAACCTAAAAAAATCAGACGAAAGAAAAGCGAAAATACGCAAAGGTGATGGATCGCTAGCGATCTATCATCTATGGATCGCTAGCGATCCATAATCTTGGCTCGAAGATTCATTAGTTCACTTGCGTCATAGTCTAATGGGTAGTCAAAGACAAAGCTCAAAAATACACTAAGTACATGGATCGCTAGCTATCCATGCACTATGGATCGCTAGCGATCCATAGCATTTCGCTAGGTCGCCATGGACTTCGAAGCAGAGGGTGGGGGAAGCACCTCAAGCCTATGGATCGCTAGCGATCCATTAAGTTAGCTCAGTTTGTGATGCTTGTTGTAGAGCGTCTTCCTACAATGATTTGCAAGCATCTAAAAAGAAGGCCTCATCCAATAGCTCTCTAAGCTCTATAAATACTCACCTAACTACAACCTAAAGGGGATCCTTTGGACTGGCTGCTGAAACTCTATAGAAACTATTCTTTACTCTCCTCCTCCCTCCTCACAACAAGTCATCCAAGGGGTTTACTATGATTCTCCAGAGAACTCCAGCATTGGGAACTTAGTCTAACTCAGGATATTCAACAACTTTGTAATCCAAATTACCTTGTAACACCAATCGGTCAATAATAAAAGTTATAAAGTGGATGTAGGCTTCATTAACAGCTGAACCACTATAAAAATCTTCTTGTCTTCTTACTATTTTTGCTTTTTCTACATTTATTCTCTGTATTATTGCTCTGTAAGAACAAGGCTGATGCTTTCACGCCCAATTCGGCGTACTGATCCATTTTTTGGGTTAATACTTAGTATATTAAGTTAAAAAAAATGAATGTCATATCATTATAAATATAAGTACAAAATAGGTGCAAAACAAGTTTTAACATGTTTTATTGGACATGAAAGGGGGTGGAGGCTAGTTTGGGTGTATTTGTACATGAAGGGAAAGGGTTGTGATGTGGCAAGAGGATGAGGAGGGTAGGGTACATGAGGGTAAAATGGTAATTTGCTATTTCTATTTCATATAAAACTAATTTTCACCTTTTCTTTCTCATTTTTTTCATTTCCTATTATCTCAATGTTATCCCGTCTTTTGGCAAGGCCATGATATCATCTACTTGGCTAGGAACGTATGGTCATCAGCCTTAAGAATCGATTACATACAACATTATAGATGATGGTCAGGCAAATTCGGACCCGGCCCTAATCAAGGTGCAATCAACATGAAGTGAATGGCATAGCCCCATGAAGTTATATTTCAAATTTGAAGTCGATCGATGTTCATATGTTCGAGTTACGGACGAAGCAAAGATTTGCATGGATTGATCGAGAACGATCCATAAAACAGCTCAAATCATCGGAGAACGATCAATATCTCAAGATCTACAAGGCCAATTCATTTGAAACTTCCAGAGCATCAACAAAATGAAGATCGAAGCCTATAAAAATAATCGCAAGATCATAAGTTTGAAATTAGAGGTTGGCCGATCGTTGTTGGCTTATCGTTTTTGCCAAGCCATAAAAACAATCGCCATATTTCAGTGCATGATCCAAGTACAACAAAGATCGATCCATATCTCCCAAGTTACAAGTCAGAATGATTCCATGTTTTAGGAGCAACGTCAAGAAGCATGAGGGAAACCCTGTAAATGACCGCGCTCGAATTGGATGCATGAAAAACTATCGGTGAAAGTTTAGCCCATCGTTCCTATTTGTCATGTTGAGTCTACCGATCGTTATGTTGGGCCCCTATGGACCTAGAGAGCCTTCTGACGAAGTCTTAGCAAAATATCTCATCATCTCTCCCTATAATTACTGGCCTTATGGTTCATTTTCAGGATCTTTACGCTGCTGGTTACTTTGGACTTCATTGTAATCAAGTGTTCTCCATTCTCAACTGTTGTAATCAGATTCATAAGTGATTAATAAAGTTAATCTTCAAAGTGGACGCATGCATACAATGCTGAACCACTATAAATCTCTATGTTTTTTATTATTGCTTTTTATTTGTTGTTAGCTTAATCTATTCTTTAGTTTTAATTTTACTTTCTTCACTTATTCACTACATAAATCTATCTTTGGGTGTTTGTGACCAAATTTGGCGCAAACATTTTGGTGCTTTCACTGAGAAACCTGATTCTCAGCTTGCTAGGATCCCATTGTTTCTACTAGATTGGATAAATCCCCCGAAGGAGATCTGTAGTTATCTTCATAAAGTTTCTTATACTACTCAGATTTGCAGAAATCTAAGTAAGGAGACTGATAATGGTTAGACATACTAGATCTACATCTTAGAACATGGATGGAAATAAGACTACTAGCATTCAACAAGGAGACCCAAGAAATTAACCAACAAATGTGAATGCTTATTCGGTTGAAGTTCAGAATCCCACAGATTCTATTACAAGAGCTTAATTTCATAATTTAATGAGAGAGCTAATGGAGAGCCGTCGACAGTTAAATCAGCGGATTCAAACCAATATCGACTTGATGAACCAAATCAATCAGTAGCAACGGGGCAAAGCTAGGAAGGATCTCACCCCTTACTCGACATCGGAAAGCTCTAGTTCATCGAATGAATACCATAGACATATGCACCGTAGAATTGACGGACATCATGTAGAAACTTCAGAACGTCAATAGGTAGACCGTCGTGGTTTGCCAGGAATGATTAGTGATGATCCCTTTGCTAAAGAAGCAAACTTGCCTGTGCACGCTGGGATTCAAACTAGAGCTGCAATGGTCAGTTTGGATGATGGAGTCCGATTGAATGCTGACTGGGTTCTTCCCTAGAATGATGGTGGAATGAATGTATAAGACACGCATCGCGAAGATGGTGATCCAAGAAGGCGTAAAGCGGCTCACATACATCGACCGGACCATTCACGTGAGGTGGAACACCACCGCTTCGCACCAACCATCCAAACGCCGAACTTATCGGCTATGGTCAGAAAATTTGTGAGAGAGAACCAAGGTTTAACTAATGATGACCGGGGAATCTTGAGAAGCCATACCCCATTCACTGATAATGTTCTACATGCAGTATACCCGAGGAGGTTCAACATGCCATCGATGCCTACCTATGAGGGAAAAACCGACCATAGGCAGCATATCATGAGATATGAATGGTTGATGGATTTTGCGCGAGCCGATGATGTGACCAAGTGCAGATGCTTTCCCATAACTCTCTCCAGAATAGCGATGATTTGGTTCATGAGACTATCCCCGCGATCAATTTCTATGTCCGAAGATTTGGCAACCAAGTTTGTGGAGCAATTCCGGTTGCACGCGACTCATCCTAAAGACATGATGTCCCTTTCCAGCGTGATCCAGGCTCCAGGGGAGTCATTGAAAGATTATTTGGGGAGATTTCGTAAAGCTATTATGGAGGTCAGTAATCCAAATTATCATGTGATACTCATGGCCATAATGAGAGGGATTAACTCAAAATCTGATTTTGGCGATTGGTTAGCTGGTAAGCCACCCGCAACGTTGGAGCGCTTTTACGCAAAGGCGGCTCAGTTTTTGAGAAAAGAGGAAGCCAGGTCCACCAGAAAGAAGAATGTTGTGGGACCAAGTGGAGAAGTAATACATAGTAACATTACAATCAAACAGTCTGATGACAGTTCTGGGAAAGTCTAAGTGATTGTTCAAAATAAACCAAATCGGCAAAAGAGAGGCAGAGATAGGAACCGAGAATGAAGGAGGGATTCTGGAAGGTTGAAGCCTAGGATTTCAATGTATCATAATTACACACCATTGAATACATCCTTGGAGACTATCTATCTACTTCCAATACAATGCAGTATAGGAAGTTGCCTTCGAAAGAATCAACAGAGAAGCAGAAGTAGATCGGGAAATATTGTACATTCCACAAGTATTATGGGCACAATACAAATGAATGCAGGCATCTCCAAGATGTTACAGAAAAACTGATTCGAGAAAAGAAGTTACAATAGTTTGTAAAAGCCCCACAGGATGGCGAGCAGAGGACTTCTGATCCCAACCGAGGACAAGCACCGCGTAGGGCTGAGGAGCCTACATGGACTGGTGAAAGGCTGGTGATAAACACGAGTGCTAAGCTAGCATGATTAGGCGTGTGGATTTTGAATGCTGTTCGAATATGGAAGATGGAGCTCCGACAAAATAGCAACGTACGATGACGGATGATATTGTGTTTAGGAACAGAGATGCATATATGGTGGAGGCTCCGACGATCAACCCAACGGTCATTTCAGCCATGATTGGCCCTGCTTTAGTAAGAAGGATATTGATTGATTACGAAAGTTCAGTAAATATAATCTTCAAAAAGGCTTATGATCAGAAGAGGATGGACGCAAAAGACTTATGTGGAGTTACCTGTAGAATTGGGAGAAGGTGAACGAAGGAGAGTGGGGATCTTGCCATTTGTTGTTTTCGATGTGGACTCTCCATACATTGTTTTTCTGGGTCGACCGACCCTAACTGAATTCCAGGCAGATCTTGCCCCATGGTGTTTGACTTTAAAGCTTCCGACTAATAATGGCATAGGAATTGTTCATGGCGATCAGGCGACTGGCTATGCCTTTTATGTAGCTGAGTTGAGGTATGCTCAGCACAAAGAAAAAGATAAGGATGTGGACAAGACTGTCCGCGTCCAAGTTATCGAAGATTAACAACTAGTGCCTGAACCTTGGCTCGGGTGCCTTAGTTAGTTCTACAAAGATATAGATCCGGAGGTGACGAAGAGGAGCCCAAAGAGACCAAGGCTGCGCCGGCCAAGCTGATAATCGATATTACGGTCAGTCGTGACGACCCATCATGAGTTGTAAAGATTGGATCACAGCTCAGCCCCCCGATGATGAAGGAACTTGCTGGTTTGCTCTGAGTGAATCTAGAGGTGTTCGCTTGGATTCACTCTGACATGTGTGGAATCTCGCCTGCCATTTCGAGCCATGCATTGAATATCGACCCGAGGTATGTCCCGGTAAAGAAAAAAAGGTGCGGCATAGATCTAGAGCAATCTGCCCCTCTCAAGGAGGATGTGGATAGACTAAAAGACAATGGGTTTATCCGCGATGCCCTCTAACCTCAATGGCTATCAAATTTTGTGCTTGTGAAGAAAGCAAACAGAAAGTGGAGAACATGCATTGATTATTCAGATTTGAAAAAGGCATGTCCAAAAGATATTTTTCCCCTTCCAATGACCGACCAACTGGTAGATTCAACCACGGGACACAAATTGCTATCTTTCATGGATGCGTATTCAGGGCATAACCAAATTTCGATGCACATACCCGATCAAGAGCGCACCAGCTTCATTACCGATGTTGGATTGTATTGCTATGTAATAATGCCGTTTGGATTAAAGAATGCAGGTGCAAATTATCAGCGCTTAGTCAATAGGATGTTTAAAGATAAGATCAAAAAGACAATGGAAGTGTATATAGATGATATGCTCATGAAATCACGACAATCAAGTGACCACGTTAGAGAATTGGAGGAAATGTTTGACATCCTCCGACATTACAAAATGAACATCAATCCTTTGAAGTGTTCTTTTGGTGTTGCATCAGGGAAATTCTTGGGCTTTATTGCCAATGCTCGTGGAATAGAAGCTAACCCCGAGAAGATTCAGGCTATCCGTGACATCCAAGCGCCAAGAACTATTAAACAAGTGCAGAGTCTGAATGAGAAAGTTGCTGCCTTAAGCTGATTCATCTCCAGAACTATCGACAAATGCATTCCTTTTTTGGATTTGATTAGGAAAGGGAAAATAAACTTTGAATGGAAACAGGATTGTAAAGATACATTTCAAGCTTTGGTGAATCATTTGGAGAGACCTCCTATCTTGTCAAAGACGGTGGATCATGAGGAGTTGTACATTTATTTGGCTGTATCGGCACATGCTATTAGTGTCATATTGCATCATGAGGAGAATCAGATCTAAAGCCTGATGTATTACATTTGCAAATGATTAACGGGAGTTGAAAGGAACTACCCAAAAATAGAGAAACTGGCATACTGCTTACTAATTTCATCACGGAAGCTTCGTCCGTACTTCTAGGCACATCCGAACAATGTTTACACTGACCAGCGAACTGAGACATCTGGAAGGTTACTCAAGTGGAATATTGAACTTAGTTAGTTCGACATCACTTATCACCCTCGGAGGGCTATCCAGGGTTTGGCATTGGAAAACTTTATAGCAGAGTTTATTGTGCAGAATGATTCTCCAGAAAGCCGCGAAATCCCTACTGTGCGGTGGAAATTTTATGCTGATGGAGCATCTAACGATCGTTGTTCTAGAGCTGGTATTATGCTCATAACTCCTGAAAATCGGTTAATCTATTATGCATTAAAGCTTGATATCCCAGCGACAAACAACGAAGCTGAGTATGAAGCTTTGATTGCTAGACTTAAACTTGCTAGAGAACTCGGAAAAAAAACTCTCGAAATCTTTTGTGATTTGCAGTTGGTAGTGTACCAAGTCAGAGGAGATTATCAGGCCAAGGGACAAAGGCTTGCCCCATACCTTACCCAAGTCCAAGAGTTATTGACATAATTTGAATACTATGACATTTTGCATGTTCCACGAGATCTAATAGAGAGGCTGATTCATCGGCAAAGTTTGCTAGTACCGGCAATGCACAACAGTTGGGCTTGGTTCCAGTCGAAGTATTAAATACCCAAAGTATAAACATGATAGAAATTGACAAACACTGGAAGTGGAGCCTAAAAGGGAATTGTGGATGACTCCAATCAAAGACTATTTACTACATGGAGTCCTACCAGATAGAAGAAATGAAACGCGACAAGTACTTCATAACACTTCATGGTATATCATGCAAGAAGGAGTTATGTACAGGAGAGGTTTCTTTGTTCCCCTACTCCAGTGTGTCGCTCATGATGAGATAAAACATGTTCTAAGAGAAGTTCATGAAGGGGAATGTGGCGACCACATTAGGGGGCAAACTCTAGCAAGGAAAATACTCAGTTACGGGTATTATTAGCCACCCATAAATTTAGATGCCGCTGATTATGTAAGACGATGTGATAAGTGCCAGATATATGCAAAAATTCCAAGGGCTCCGCCAACAGAAGTCACACAAATGGTCATCCCATGGCCATTTTCATTGTGGGGTATAGACATTATCAGCTCCTTACAGATCTCTAAAGGTGGCGCAAAGTATGCTTTCATCACAGTTGAGTACTTTACCAAATGGGCCGTAGCAGAACCTTTAACCACGATCACAACCAAGAAAGTGATCAGCTTTGTTGTTTGAAATACATATGTCGATTCGGTTTACCACGAACCATTGTAACAGATAATGAGACTCAATTTGATAGTGTTGAATTCAAAGACTTCTATCAGAGGGATCATATTGAAAAGAGATTTGCAGCAGTCGCTCACCCTCACGCAGATGGATAGGTTGAAGCTGTAAATGAAGTCATAAAATCCATTCTGAAGAAGCGATTGGAAAAGTTCAGAGGCAAGTGGGTGGACGAACTCCCTACAACACTATGGGCTTACAAGACCACCCACAAGTCCGCTATTAGCCATACTCCATTCGCCCTTGCTTACGGTTCTAAAGCCGTTATTCCTGTTGAGCTCGAGGTTCCGTCTCATCGAGTGACTTACTACGATCCCAAAACGAATAAAGATCTTCTTTTAGAATCTCTTAACTTTATTGATGAGAAGCATGAGGAAGCCGATCTAAGGGTAGCTACACATCGACAGCAAGTCGTCCAGTATTACAACATTAAAGTCCGACCTAGAACCTTCGAAATTGGCGATCTCATCCTAAAACAGGTTTTTCCTACCCTATTTCACATTAATCCAATTTAGGGAGGACCATATGTCATTGGCCAGGGGCTTGGAAAGGGAACTTTCAAGCTAGCGACTGTCCATGGCATCACACTTCCAAGGGCGTGGAATAACAAGCATTTACGATGCTATTTCACTTAATTTATTTCTTTTTTATTTTAGTTGTATTTGCTTTCATAATTTTCTTTAGGATTTGATTTTCTAGATAATTAATAAGAAATATTATGTCATTCTTTTCCACTTAGCAAAAAAGCCTTGGACTCCTTTGTATTTACGTTTGTTGTAGCATTGTGTGTCAGTTACATGACGAGATTGAAATAAAATAATAGCGATTGTGATACAATAGATCACTCGCTAAATAAGAGCATACAAACTCCGATCGACTCCAAATTTGAATTATAACTTCATGGAGCTATGCCAGTCACTTCATGCTGATTGCACCTTGTTACCTGCTACCCTGACCCAGCTATATTGGACTGATCGCACAAGACAGATTCAGCTGTTGACAAGAAGGATGACCGTGGGGCAACCTACTAGGGACCCGGAAGTAGAGTCCGGACAATCATATGAAGTCCGGATTGAACAGGGTTGACAGATAGACAACGCAGGATGTCAGGAATATAGAGATTAGCTTAGATGGAATAGGGGTTGGCATAGTTGTTTGTCAACATAAATGAAGTAACAAAAGGATCGGGTTAGCAAAGTGATATAATAAGGATCGACCTTGGTGGTCATTCAAGGGGTCGGTATAGTATGGTGGATCGATAAGGATCGACATGATAAGCTGAGCGGATAGCAAACTTACATGAACATATGGAGGGATCGGCATTGCCCATGATAGATGGATCGGCATATGTTTAAGAGGTAAGATGGGTCGGCATAATATTCCAAGTAAGATGAAGTGGCATATGTCAATGATGCAAGAGGGTTCGGCAGAGCACAATTGAATCAAAGGGTTTGGCACTGTTATTTGGAGGGATCGGCAGCAATGATATGAATGGGATTCGAACCAAAGATCAACCAAAACTCAAGCTTCATGCATCCAATCATCATGACACTTGAAACACCATCATAATATAGCATAAGGAAGCTACCATAGGGGTCGCTACCCCAAACTCAACATATGGAGGGATCGGTACCGATCCCTCACCATTAAGAGTTTGGCCTAGCGCTCCCTATGGTGGACCCATATGGTTGAGAAGGCCCTATTTCCGAAGTTCCAGCCAGATTGGTGGTCGCCTTCATCTATAAATATAGGCTTAAGGGGTCATTTTGGGAATCTTTTCGCTGCTGGTTAGACAACACCATTATTGTAATCAACTCCCTCCATTATTCTCTTATCTCTTGCTATTTCTTGTTGTTTCTAATTGTAATCAAGTTAATTGAAAAGCAATAAAGAGAATATTCAAAGTGGACATAGGCAATCAACGCCGAACCACTATAAATCTTGTTGTTATTTCTTTCTGTTGTGTTTTTACTGTTATTTTGATATATTCCTCTGTTTTCATTTAGATTCTTCATTTATTTCACTACTTAAATCTATTCTTGGGTGTTTGTGGCTAATTTGGTTGCAAACATTTTGGTGCTTTCACTGAGAAACTTGATTCTTAGCCAGTTAGGATCCACATTGCTGCTACTAGATTGAAGAAATCCCCTGAAGGAGATCCATATTCATTGTTAGAAGTTTGCAGATACGACTCAGATTTACTAGAATCTAAGCAAAGAAATTCAAAATGGTGAGGCATACCAAATCAACTTCCCATAACGTTGATGCAAATCAAACAGACCGCATCCAACAAGGAGCTCCAAGTAACATGCCTGCAAATGTCAATGTGGAGCCTACCGAAGTCCAGAACCCTGCTGATTCCATAACTAGATCTGAATTCAACAACTTGATGAGGGAGTTGATGGAGAGCCGTAGGAAACTGAATGAGCAGATCCAGACTAATGCTAATCTAATGAACCATATTGCTCAACAGCAGCACCAGAGTGCCAAGCGGGATCTTGCTTCTTACTCGGCGTCGGAGAGTTCAGCCTCATCAGAAGATGAGCATCATAGGCGTAGACGTTGCAGGGTCGAAGCGGTGCAAGCAGGGACATCAGAGCAACACTTGGCAGACCAACATGGTCTGCCAAGATGGATCGGTGCCGATCCCTCCCTAGGGATCGGTACCGATCCCTCAACCAGAGGAGTTGTTCCTCAAATGCAATTGGGGAGCCATGTTGGAGCTGGGTCTGGAGGTTTGGATGCTGAAGTTCGTTTGAATGCTGACCAACTACCTATCCGGAATGACAACAAGATGAATACTCGTGATGCACATCAGGAGGATGATAGGCCAAGGAGGCATGAGATGGCCCATTGACACTGACCGGAATATTCACACGAGGTGGAGCGCGATCACCACTTGGCACCACCTATCCAAACTCCGGATTTATCGACGATGGTCAGACAGCTGGTGAGGGAGAACCAAGGCTTGACAAATGATGATTGGGGAATTTCGAGGAGTCATACCCCATTTACTGACGGTGTTTTACATGCGGAGTACCCGAGAAGGTTCAATATGCCTACGATGCCTACCTATGAGGGAAAAAATGACCCCAAGCAGCACATCATGAGGTACGAATGGTTGATGGACTCGGTAAGAGCCAATGTCGTAACCAAATGTAGATGTTTCCCTATAACTCTATTTGGGATCGCAATGATGTGGTTTACAAGATTACCCCCACGATCGATCTCGAGGTTTGACGAATTGGCAACAAAGTTCGTAGAGCAGTTCCGGATCCACGCCACTCGCCCAAAAGACATGATGTCACTATCCAGTGTGATTCAGGCTCTAGGGGAATCGTTGAAAGACTAGTTTTATAGGTTTCATTTTGCAACCACTAAAGTTAGTAACCCAAATGACCATGCTATACTTATGGCTGTGATGAGAGGGGTTGACCCGAAATCCGAATTCGGTGATTGGCTAGCCGAAAAACCGCCGGCCTTGCTAGAACGCTTCTATTCAAAGGCAGCTCAGTTTATGAGAAAGGAGGAGGCCAGGTCCTCCAGAAAGAGCAATGCTGTGGGGCCAAGCAGGGAAGTGGTCCAAAGAGCCATCGCAATAAAGTAGTCTGATGAGAGTTCTGGTAAGATTCAGGTCAACGTTCAAAATAAGCCGAATCAACAGAAAAGAAGTGGAGAAGGGAATCGAGATCGGAAGAGGGAGCCTGGAAGGCTAAAGCCTAGGATTCTTATGTATGATAGCTACACACCTCTTAATGCATCCCTAGAGATTATTTATCTATCCACCTATAATACTTTTCAATATAAGAAGCCGTGTTCGAAGGAGTCGAAAGAGACACAAAATCAAATTGGGAAATATTGTCGATTTCATGAATGTTACGGGCACAACACGAATGAGTGCATGCATCTCCAGGATGCCATTGAGAAGTTGATTCTGGAGAAGAAGTTGCAGCAATTTGTGAAAACTCCGCAAGATGGCAGACAGGGGACATCTGACCCCAATCGAGGATAAGCTCCATGTAGGGCTGAGGAGCCTGCATGGACCGGAGGAAGATTAGTAATAAACAAAATAGTTGGTGGACCACATCCTGATGATAGAAGTTGGCAGGAAATGGAGTGCTATGCTAGCGCGATGAGGCATGTGGATTTTGAGTATTGTTCGAATACGGAGGACGGGATCCTAGCCTAGCAACAACGCATGATGACTGATGATATAGTGTTCAAGAGCAGGGATGCCGATAGAGTAGAAGCTCCTACGATTGACCCAATGCTCATTTCAGCCATGATTGGCCCTGCTCTGGTGAGAAGAATTCTGATTGACCGTGGAAGTTCGGTAAACATTATTTTCAAGAAGGCTTATGATCAAATAAGAATGGAGGCTAAAGATCTGAAACCATCTAAAGCTCGCATACATGGTTTCAATGGTATGGTGGCTGAGGCAGTTGGTTATGTGGAGTTGCCAGTGGAATTGAGGGAAGATGAATGTAGGAGGGTGCGGATCCTACCGTTCATTATGTTGGATGTTGACTCACCGTACAACATTTTTCTGTGTCGACCGGGCCTGGCTGAATTTCGGGCAGCTCTTGCCCTGTGGTGTTTGACTTTGAAATTTCCAACCGATAATGGAGTAGGTGTTGTGCATGGTGATTAGGCGACTGGACGTGCTTGTTATGTGGTCGAGTTAATGGAAGCTCAGCGTAAGGAGAAAGGAAAAGGTGTTACAAATTTGTCTGCATCCAAGTTACTAAAGATTGACAAGTAGCGCCTAAGCCTTGGCTTGGGCGCCACTGTTGGTTCTATAGAGATATAGATCCAAGGGATGATAAAGAGGAGCCCAAGGAGACCAAGGCGGCGACAGCTGAACTGACGATTGATATAACAGTCAGCTATGACGACCCATCACGGGTCCTGAAGATTGGATCACAGCTCAGCCTCTCGATGATGAGAGAACTTGCAGATTTTCTCCGAGTGAATCTGGATGTATTTGCTTGGACTCATTCTGACATGTGTGGGATCTCGCCCGCCATCACGAGCCATGCATTGAATGTTGACCTGAAGTATGTACCAGTAAAAAAAAGGCGAGGCATGGATCCAGAGAGATCCATCACCCTTAAAGATAAGGTGGATAAACTGAAATTCAATGGGTTTATTTGTGATGCCCTTTATCTTGAATGGATATCTAATCCTGTGCTAGTGAAGAAGGTGAATGGAAAGTGGAGAACGTGCATTGACTATTCAGACCTGAACAAGGCATGCCCTAAAGAAAGTTTTCCCTTTCCTAGAATTGATCAGCTAGTTGATTCAACTGTAGGGCATAAATTGCTGTCCTTTATGGATGCGTACTCGAGGTATAACCAAATCCTAATGCATGTACCGAATCAGGAACATACCAGCTTTGTGATGGATGTTGGGCTATACTGTTATGTGGTGATGCCGTTCGGATCAAAGAATGCTGGAGCAATCTATCAATGTTTGGTTAACCGGACGATTAAAGATCAGATTGGGAGGACGATGTAAGTCTATGTAAATGATATGCTCGTGAAGTCACGGCGACGAAGCGACCACATTCGAGACTTGGCAGAGATGTTCGACATCCTCCAATTTTATAACATGAGGATCAATCCTTTGAAGTGTTCATTCGATGTTGCATCAGGGAAGTTCTTGGGCTTTATTGTCACTGCTCGGGGAATCGAAGTTAATCCAAAAAAGATTCAGGCTATTCGAGATATTCAGGTGCCAAGAACCATTAAGCAAGTGCAAAGTTTGAATGGGAAGGTTATTGCTTTAAGTCGATTCATCTCCAAGGCAATAGACAAATGTGTTCCTTTCTTTGATTTGATAAGAAAGGGAAAGAGGAACTTTGAATGGACGCAAGATTATGAAGATGCATTTCGAGCTCTGGTAAATCATTTGGAGAGATCTCATGTCTTGTCAAAACCAGTTGATCATGAGGAGCTGTATGTTTACTTGGCTGTATCGTCACAAGCTATAAGTTTTGCCTTGATTTGCAAGGAGAATCGGATTCAAAGACCGGTGTATTACGTCAGCAAGTGGTTAACAGGGGCAGAGAGAAACTATCTGAAGATAGAAAAATTGGTATACTGTTTGCTAATCGTGTCACGGAAAATTCGCCCGTACTTCCAGGAACATCCAATCAACATTTACACCGATCAGCCATTACGACAGGTCTTATAGCGACCTGAGACGTCTGTGAGGTTGCTTAAATGGAACATTGAGCTTAGCCAGTTCGACATCACATATTTGCTGCGAAAGGCTATCCAAGGTCAAGCGTTAGCGGACTTTATAGTGGAATTTACCGTGCAAGACGAGCTTCCTGCAAGTAGCATAATCCCTAATGTGCGGTGGAAGTTGTACACTGATGGAGCATCTAATGATCATTGTTGTGGAGCTGGAATGTAACCCTTAAAAACCAGTCAGTTTGTAATGCTTTGAAGCTCGATTTTCCCGCAACAAACAATGAGGCCGAGAAGCGTTGATCGCTGGACTTAAACTTGAGAGCTCGGAGTGAAGTCCTTTGAAATTTTTTGTGACTCACAATTGATGGTGTATCAAGTCAAGGGAGACTATCATGCTAAGGAACAACGGCTCGCCCCTTATATTACCCGAGTTCAGCAGTTGTTAGCGGATATCGAATATTATGACATTTCACATATCCCACATGAGCAGAATGGAGAAGCCGATTCATTGGCAAAGTACACTAGTACTGGTGATGCACAACAGATGGGCTTGGTTCCAGTCGAGACATTACATACCCCAAGAATAAATATTATAGAAGTCGATCAAGCACTGGAAATTGAGCCTGAGAAGGAATCGTGGATGACTCCATTTAAAGATTACTTGTTGCATGGAATCTTGCTTGAGAGGAGAAACGAAAAGCGGCAAGTCCTTCGTAAAGCTTCACGGTATATTATGTAAGAAGGAACTATGTATAGAAAAGAGTTTTCCGTTCCCTTACTCCAGTGTATCGCTCATGATGAGATAAAGCGTGTTCTGAAAGAAATTCACGAGGGAGAATGCTGTGATCACACTGGGGGGCAAACTCTGGTAAAGAAGATACTCCGATATGGATATTACTGGCCAACCGCAAACCAGGATGCTGCCGATTAGAGACGGTGCGATAAGTGCCAGATATATGCAAAAGTTCCAAGAGTTCCACCAACAAAGATCATGCAAATGGTCAGCCCATGGCCATTTGCTATGGGGGGTATTGACATCATTGGCTCTTTGCCAATCTCTAAAGGCAGTGCGAAGTATGCCATTGTCGCAGTTGATTACTTTACTAAATGGGCTAAAGCAGAACCGCTAGCCACGATCACGAGCAAGAAAGTTATCAACTTTTTTGTTCGAAACATCATATGTTGCTTCGGTCTCCCACGAACTATCATAACAGATAATGGGACTCGGTTTGATAGTGCTGAATTTAAAGAATTTTGTCGGAGATATCATATTGAAAAGTGGTTTGCAGCGGTTGCTCAGCCTTAGGCGAATGGATTGGTTAAAGCAGTAAACAAAATTATCAAGTCTATTCTGAAAAAGCGTTTGGAGAAAGCTAGAGGCAAGTGGGTGAATGAACTTCCTACGACACTTTGGGCCTATAGGACCACTCACAAGTCCGCGACTGGCCATACTCCATTCGCTCTAGCTTATGGAGCCAAAGCAGTTATCCCAGTAGAACTCGAAGTCCCTTCTCATCGAGTGACTTACTACGACCGCAGAACGAACCAATATCTTCTCTTAGAATCTTTGGAGTTTATCGATGAGAAACGTAAGGAGGCCAATTTGAGAGCAGTTGCATACCGACGTCGAGTCACCTGATATTACAACACAAAAGTGCGATTGAGAACCTTTGAAGTTGGCGATCCTGTCCTGAAACTGGGTTTTCCGGTCCAGTCGCACATGAATCCATCATGGGAAGGACCGTATGTCATTTAACAGAGGCTTGAAGAAGGAACTTTCAGGCTAGTCACTGTTGATGGCGTGACACTTCCAAGAGCGTGGAATAGCGAGCATCTACGATGCCATTTCATTTAGAACACTTCCTTTGTATTTCAGTACCAGTTACTTTCGACATTTTCTTTAGTATTTGATCTTTTGGATGTGTAATAAGGCAAGTTAGTTTGTCCCTTTTCATATGATGAATAAAATCTTGAACTTCCTTTGCATAAGTTATTGTTATTGCATTTTATGCTAAGTATACAATGAAACTAATTGATATCGACATGTGGTGTGTGAACAAGTTCACGAAGTTTGAAATCGATCAATTATACCGATCCCCGATGGGACTGAACAAGATGAGCTCCGTAAATTTGCTCGATTGATGACTCCCATAAATGAACCAAAGGGCGGTACTCATAATAAGGAACAAAGGTCGTCGACAATTTGGAGGTTGAAAAATTCTAAGTCCGTGGAGTGCGGACTGGAGTATAAACAATTCGGGTGGAAGAACGACTGCTCCGGGCGGAAACACAACTTCCCACGAGAAAAACTCTAAGTCCCCGGAGTTCGGACTAGAGTATAAACAATTCGGGCGGAAAAAATGATTGCCCCGGGCGAAAGCACGACCGCCCATGAGAAAATCTCTAAGTTCCCGGAGTGCGGACTGGAGTATAAACAATTCGGGCGGAAGAACGACTGCCTCAGACAGAAACACGACTGCCCACGAGAAGAACTCTAAGTCCTCGGAGTGCAGACTGGAGTATGAACAATTTAGGCGGAAAAAAGAATGCCCCAGGCGGAAACACGACTGCCCATGAGTAAAACTCTAAGTCCCTAGTGTGCGGACTGGAGTATAAACAATTCGTGCGGAAAAGCAACTGCCCCGGGCGAAAAAATGACTGCCCACGAGAATAACTCTAAGTCCCCAGAGTGCGGACTGGAGTATGAATGATGCGGGTGTGACTGATCACCCATGAGAGAATTCTAGGTCCTTGGAATATGGACTGAAGCACAGTATAAGTCGAGCACGGATCGACCACTCACAAAATAACTCTATGTCCCCAGAGCGCGGACTGACTCGTAAACTCAATGGGCAGATAGATGGATTTCAACTGTTTCCTATCCCACGAATTCCAACCTGAAATTGGTGGAAAAAATTCAAATTACAGAAGGCTGGATATGGCAGCCCATTATAGTTCTGCCTTAACATTCCTTACGACTTAAGGTAACACTGCAGAGAGGCCTTGAGATGGAGATGGTGAATTATTAACGGGATTTGCAATCAAAAAATTACAAGTACATGGAATGGAAAGTAATTATTCAACTATCAAAGTAACGATTCACACGATGATGAATCAAAAGCAAAAAACTTTTATTCACTAGTCTTAAAATTCTGTTACAAGATATTCCAAAAGAACGGGATTCGTATCCGGATACCCATGACCGAGGAAAGAAATAACTACTAAAACTATGTACAACGATATGAAGTAGTGACTACTTCTTCGACCTTCTCCCCCTCTTTTACTTTTCAGGAGTAGAGTCGATCGAGCTTCTCTTCCGGGACACTTTGATGCTCTTGGCCGGAATGCTTAAAGAGGGAGGAGGGATTTCACCTATGATCGTTGCGCCTGGTGGAATGACTTTCAGTGGCACAAGATCAAGATCTTTAGTTTCCACCTCAACGGGTTCACCTTTCACTTTACGCTTTAATTTCTCCTCCTCCTCGATCTGCTCCTTAATGCTAGTTTTCAGTAACGTGCACCGAAGCACCTGTGATCACTACATCTTCCAATTCATCAGCAGAAGGCAAGTCACTGGGCTTATCTTCATCGAGGGCGCCGATGACTTGGGCATCGGGCCCTGGGATATCAACAGCGACCGGGTCTTCGGCCGTCATTTCTTGTTACTCCGTGGCGGCACCGCTCCTTGGAGTTTAATCAGGACCCGGATGACCTACAAAGATTTATTAAAGCATGAACATTAGTTGAAAGCCATTGCGTGTGAAGAACAAAAACTTTTTAAGTCAAAGAAGTTCAATATGATATCGGCATCCAGTTGGCTCTTTGTGGTTATTAGAGTGCTTCCTTCGAGAATGGGAGAAAATATCTATGGTTCAAAGCTGGGTCTGTCCGGATCATAGCCAATGGTTTGCTCTGTATCGCGAGAAGAGGATGGTCCAGCCACTTGGATAGGAGAAGAACATTTAGGATCGGGTCCAGCTGCCTCGGTGATATTCCCTCCTTCAATAGTCGGTGCATGAGCTTTAGAGAATTGAAGTCCGGCGGTGTTTAGATCTAACGGCTCGTTGCCTCGAAGCACTTGTCTCATAAGCTCCTCTTCATTGAACCCCGCTTCTCCCAACTCTTCCTTCTTTTTCTTGATGATGAGCTCCCAAGCTTCAGCAAGAGATTCAAGATAACCTTCACCAAGAAAGGTCAAGTCGCGGTGGAGAAGGACTTTCGCATTATATTTGACGATAAGCGGATCGAACAAGTCCTTGATCTCATTTCCACCGGACTCGGTGGCAGCTTCTACCCAGGAGCTAGCTTCTTCGAGCACTTCCTTTCTACCCCCATCGCGGGCCTCTTCCTTTAAAGCTTCAATCTTGACAGATTGTTCATCGAGCTTTGTTCTTAAACTTCTTGCCCTGACGATCTCCTCGCAGTACCTCTACGATTCTTCTTGCGCCTCATTTTTTCCTCCCTCTCTTTATTTAATAATTTTTCGAGCTCTTCAACGCGACGAGCTAGGGCATCTTTTTCTAGAGCTAGAGTGCTGCTGCGATGAAGTGCCGCGTCAAGTTCTTTATTTGTGTGAAGTCTCCAAGCGATTTATTGCCTTTGCTGTTTCTTTTGCATTTTTCTCCGCTTCAGCAAGTTGGGTTTTATACACAAGCAGCTCAGCGTCCTGATGCTTGATGATGTCCTTGTCATGAATAGACTTCAACTTGAGGCGGTCGATTTCATGTTGGCGCTCGATGGAGACTTCGGAGACTTTCTCAGCCAAGTGAATAAATTATTCATGTTGGACGTACACGTCATTCATGCATGCTAGTTAGCTCTCCTTGGCACTTCCGGGAATGACATGTACGGAAGGGAGGAACATAAGTCCATCAAATCATATTTTTGGAAAGGTAACTTTAAGTTCAGCTAACTTCTCTGCTGTCGTAGGGTCAGGAGCGGGAACCGACGGAAGCGGATCGGAAGTAACAAGTGGATGCATGCCGGAGCGACGCTCACGTGACTGTCTTAAACTAGACGACCCAGAATGTTGGTCAAGGGGCACGACAACATGAGAGCTGCGATGTGAAGACCTCTCTCTATTGTGAGTGGGTAGGTTAGAGTGTTCATTGTGACGAGAAACATATGGTTGGGACTTCTATTTGAATGAGGAAGAAGATTCTCTTGAATAGTAATCTTTATCTCACCCGTCATCTTTTTCTCTACATCTCTTGGGTTCGGAATCTCGGCTCGAGCAATAATAAGTAGAAGAACCTCGAAGGCAGTCGAAGGCGCGAGACCGTGACATTGCACCTATAAAGAGAACTAATAACAAGTGTGTAGTGAAGTGCAAGTGTTTGTGTGTGTCCTAGTGCTCCCCTCGACTGACCGGTAACGGTGGCTTTACTCATCGGAGTATTCTCCCCTTTGTTGGAAGGTTGGACGCCTTTGCCGCTTCTAGTGGGGGAGTTGAGCCCTTCAATGTTGATGTTAGGAAAGTCGTAGGTATATCATCTGGGATTGGAAGGTTAGAGAATACCTTCAATGAGCTTTCCATGTGTTGAGAGGATGACTCCTTTTCAATTGGAGTAATGACGAACTCTAGATTTGCCCCGACCTTACTTTTGCGCAGCTAGTACACCAACTTTTTCTTCCTCTTTGGGGGTGTTTGCATTTGACCGACCTACGGCAGTTCAGCCAAAGGCGCCTTTCCAAGGCCTGCATCTTCATTTCTCGGCCCAACATCTTGAGATTCTTTGATCTCCTCCTCTTCGGTGTCTTCCCGAGTTCTTTCAGCGGGGGCATAGCGGGGTCATTTGCTTCTGTTCTTCTTTCAGCTACAATTTTTGGGATTGTTTTTCTCCCAGGGAGTCCAATTTTGCGGCCGTCTTCCAACAGCCTGAATAGTGAAAGCAGCTCGTCAGTAACAAGAAGTTTAATATCCTGATCCTCAACGGGAGTGGCACGAATGGGGGCCGACGGCCCTGGAATACTCGATTCCTTCGGGTCGAGAACGAACACCTAAAAAAACTTGAGACGTTAGTAAATTCAAAGGAGAAGTTATGACGTGAGTCATCGAACTTAAGATGAAAGCGGAAATAACACTTACGTCCTTCTTACCATCTCCTTGCAAAGCCAGGAGTACATCGTATGTAAAAACCATTCGTGCTTGAATAAGGAAAGCTTGTTCCATGCGCTCGTCAAAACTTGGCATTTAGGCGAGGGTTTAGGGAAGACATATGAGGGACTCCCTAATCGTCTTTTGAAGTTGTATATATATCTGATGTCGTTGGGGGTCGGCGGACAGAACATAACATTCATGAAGAGAAGGAAAGTCCCATGGGTGAAAGCATAGCTGTTGGGGTGCAACTAGGTATGGGCGATCCCCAGATACCTCAACATTTCCCAGACGAAGGAGTTGAAGGGTGGCACACATCCAGCCCAGCACATAAAATTGTTGCAAGCAGTATATCCGACTGGGGGCAAGTGAGGTATGTCTTGCCTCATTGGAACCAAAACATCTTCAAATGGGATTCCATGGATGGAGCATAATCGACGAAAGGCAGCTTCGCTGATTCTATAAGCTTGTGAATCGATAAGGTTATCTAGAATGATGGCACCCTCGACGGCATCAGGAGCCGGACTGATGGTTTCCGAAGGTAGGACCGGAATATCAAAAAAGAAATTCATTTGCGAGTTAGATGCCTCTAATTGTTCTACGTGGTAGCTTGAAGAAGGTTTTTCAGATATAGTGGCAGAACTTGATCTTGCTTCGGAACTAATATGTCTTGCGGCAGATTTAAAAGACATTTTGACTGAGCGCTTCGTGCAACTTGAGATCTATGTCAGCTATACTCAGTAGACAATCAACACTAGAAATAATAACATGTTCCCCCGTGTCATGTGTGAACTAGTGCAATGCAGTATAGTGTGAAACAAGTGTAAACAGTTTGGAATTAGACAAGCAAGAATAAAATGACAAAACTTGGAGTTTTATCCAAAGAGACCGTCATCGCTGACCGTCTCAATCGACCAGAAAGTTGATCTGTAGCAGAATCTTTAGGATTGGTTATCGACATTTTGAATTATAAAGTCCATTGCCTAAGTTTTTTTAACTAGTTCTTTATTTAGTCCATGTAAAGAAGTTCGGGAGTATGTTCATTTAAGCTTAATTTCGATGGTCCGAATATGCAAGTCGTGTGGTCCGTAGTCATCATATATTCAGGCGAAAAAGTATGAAGTTAAGTATTGAAGGACTTAAGTTAAGCTAGCCTTTTATTATCAAAAATGATCCCTATCTCTCTTTGCCGATCCCTTTCCTAACAACCTCTCACCGAACCCTCATCAGTACAATAGCCTACCGATCTCCTTCCTTCAATATGTCCTACCGATCCCTCATCCATAATAACATCCTACCGACCTCACTAAATTGTCTTATACTGATCCCTTCCTTTACATCTTCCTCAACCGATCCCTCAACCAACTTCTCTTCATCCTATCACCAAAACATTTCATACCAAACCCTTGTCAACTCGATTTATCACCAAGCCCTATTTTGGAACTTCATAGTATCAACACCAGCCCCTTTCACTCAATCCACACCGAACCCTCTACGACTAAACCGAACCCTACTTCTCCCTCTTCTTCTCCATCTCCTTCTCTTCCTTATCCACATATCCTGGTGCAACCCACTAAATCGTTCAACTAAAAAAACTTAAACTAATGATTCTTGAGTCAATTACATGATTAAGATAGGTTTTCGTACCTATACGTGTGTTGAGTTGAGGTTTGAAGGGCAAAAGTTCGAGGTTAGGGACCGGAGATGAAGGAGAGCAGCTTTAAGGAGCAGATCGGGTTTGTGTTTGGGTTGAGACCTGGGATTGAAGGAATTTTCCTATTTGGGTTCGGTATGGAATGAATGTAGGGGGATAACTAAAGTTAAAACGAGAAATGATAAAGTAAGAGAAAGAAATGAGGGCGAACCCATTTATATATGAACGAGAATAAAGGAGCAGAACTGGTTATCTCGGGTGACTCGGTCAAGGAGTTGAAGAGGGATCGGTAATAGGATTCGTCGATCCCTATCCACATGAATCCACTAAGGGGTCGGCATGCCAGATACCGATCCCTCCACAAGGTCTTATAATTAAAAAAAATGAATGATGAAATGATGAGTATGAACAAAAAAAGGAAATAAAGATATAACGAACAACTGGAAAGTGTTAGACTATTGTTATCAGGAAGGTTCGACTATAGACGCAAATGTACAAGATACTATTAGAATTGGCAATGACCTACGAACGTTCGAACACATCCGGGAGCCAACCACAAAACCATGCATATGAGCAAGTACGAGAGTGATTTAATAATTCGACTTCTTAAAATCAAATGAAATCGTAATCAAGCCAGAAACCCTCAAGTTCGAGATCTAATCAGATAAAAGAAAGCCTAAATCGATCAGGAAGTTGGATGGATTCCTTTACGACGGCTCAGACTTTTTTCGATTCAAAGCATGTCATGTTACTCACAAGACGTACTTTGGGGGATAAGTGTTACCCGGTATCCTGACCCGGCTATATTGGACTGATTGCGCAAGACAAATTCGGCTGTTGACAAGAAGGATGACCGTGGGGCAAAGGACTAAGGAACCGGAAATAGAGTCCAGATAGTCATATGAAGTCCAGATTGAACAGTGTTGATTGATAGACAACGCAGGATGTCAGGAATATGGAGATTAGCTTAGATGGAATAGGGGTCGGCATAGTAGTTTGTCAACATAGATGAGGTAACAAAGGGATCGGTATAGCAAAGTGAGATAATAAGGATCATCCTTGGTGGTCATTCAAGGGGTCGGTATAGTATGGTGGATCGATGGGAATCGACATGATAAGCCGAGCGGATAGCAAATTTACATGAACATATGAAGGGATCGGCGTTGCCCCTGATAGATGGATCGGCATATGTTTAAAAGGTAAGATGGGTCGGCATAATATTCCAAATAAGATGAAGCGGCATATGTCAATGAAGAAGGGGGTTCGGCATAGCATCCTAAGAACTATGGGTCGGCAAAGCACAATTGAATCAGAGAGTTCGGCACTGTTATTTGGAGGGATCAGCAGCAATGATATGAATGGGATTCGAACCAAAGATCAACCAAAACTCGAGCTTCATGCATCCAATCATCATGACACTTGAAACACCATCATATCAGAGCATAAGGAAGCTACCATAGGGGTCACTGCCCCAAACTCAACATATGGAGGGATCGGTACCAATCCCTCACCGTCGAGAGTTAGGCCTAGCACTCCTTATGATGGGCCCATATGGTTGAGAAGGCCCTGCGGCCGAAGTTCTAGCCAGATTGGTGGTCGTCTTCATATATAAATACATGCCTAGTGGGTCATTCTGGGAATCTTTTCGCTGCTGGTTAGACAACACCATTATTGTAATCCACTACCTCCATTATTCTCTTGTTTCTTGCTATTTCTAATTGTAATCAAGTCAATAAAGAGAATATTTAAAGTGGATGAAGGCAATCAACGCCGAACCACTATAAATCTTGTTTTTCTTACTTTCTATTGTGTTTTTTCTTGTTATTTTAATATATTCCTCTACTTTCATTTAGTTTCTTCATTTATTTCACTACTTAAATATGTTCTTAGGTGTTTGTGGCCAATTTGGTTGCAAACACACCTCGATTGGGACCCCGGTACGAACTTTCCTGACCATCATCTGTAGTGTTGTATGTAATCGATTCTTAAGGCCGATGACCATCCGTTCCTAGGCAAGCTGATGATATAGTGTGGTATTTATGTAATCTATTGTGTGTTCATTTTGTGTGCTAATTTGCATTTTAAAAAAAAAAGAAAAAATATATTTTGTGCTGTGTGTTTGTTGTGTGATTTGCGCTTTCATTTGATTTGTGTGCTTGTTGTTTTTCTATTTGCATTTGCATTTCCAATTAAAAAAAAGTGGGCAAGCATTTGTTTTGTTCAATTTGTTTAGCTTTGTTTTCATTTGTTTTGACTTAGTAGTGTTTTTTTATATTTTCTTTAGTACTCTCTAAAAATAAAATAAAATAAAATAAAAACATACACAATTTCAAAACAAAAATAGTTTATTATTTGCATTACAATTCACAGTTCATTCTTTGTTTTACAAGTTGGATTTCAGTTTTTTTCTACATAATTTACATTTTACAACTCTGCCTCACTATTTCACTCTATACAAACTTCTTACACTTCTGTGTCACTACTGCATTTTCACCTCACTGCTGCCATCAAACTTCATCACACTTAATCACCACAAAACCACCTCCTCACTGCCTTATCACAACCATTCTCTAGCCATCCAAACTGCCACTGTCTCATCTGTGCAAACTTCCTACAACCATCATCCAATCCTCCTCCAACCTCTGCAAAACAACATAGCAACAACCCACTGCAATACAATTTAAAACATCTCTACTGCTCTTACAACCATCCACTTCAAACACCCCTTCCAATAACAACATACAGATCTGATCTCCTCTGGCCGCACCATAAACAACATCATTGCGCAGACCATACTCCTCCAACCATCAAAACTACCATAAAAACATCACCACAATATCAATACACATCCACTATCAACTGCTGCTGCCTACCTCCTCCATATAACCATCATTTACAATCCTCAAACCGACATTACTTCAACAACCTGTCTCTGTTCATCCACAAACTCAGCAACCAACTCCACTGCTACTTCCCACTCCTCCCCACTGTGCATACATATCACCACTCCAAACTCTCTGCCACCATCAAACAAACATCCTCAACAAAACTTCAACAATAAACTGCCCACACTTGCTACTCCACCCACCTGAAAACTGCCAACACTTCACACTTCTCTGCCAGAAACAACTCCAAACTCCACATTTCTATCAACACTTCTCTATGCATCAACTACTCATTGCCTCTGTGCATCTTTGCATGACCGAGCAAACCATTGGTTGCAAGACCAACTACTGCCTTCACATCAACAGCCACCAATATCAACTATGCACCTTGCAAACAACCATTGCAATCTACTTTACCATAACCATCAGTGACCATACAATCAAACTATCACTGCTCCTCAAACACCATAACATAGATCATCAAACCATATCTGCATATCAGTACTGTCACTGTGCATATTTGCACATACTTCAAACCATCAACTTCCCCTGCATCCACTGCTGCTCCTCCTGCCTTCAAACCCTGCCATCAACTCACTTGCCTCTGCCTGTCATATAATCACAACCAATACCACTTCAGACCAGCACTACATCACCTTCTACCTGAAGCCATATAACACTACAATACCACTTCAACTTCACTCCCAAACCACCAGTCTTCTTTGACTTCATCAGTCACCAGCAACACCACACTTAACTCCCATCAGTGCATCCCACGAACTCACCCACAACACAACACTGCCATAAACTTACTATCCTAAACTACTTACCTTGATCGATGATCACTGCAAACATCTCTACCTCACTGCTCCAACACTATCTCCAACCCCTGCATCCCTCTACAACATCTTAACCAATCACAACAGCGAACCATCGAGACTATCTCACCTTAATACCCAAATCGTCATCAAACAATGAACCACCAGACCTGCCTCACCGTAATTGCAATATCCTTAATCACCTGTAGCTTCAACCCGAACCACCAAAACAATCAGAACAACAAATCATAGAATTAATCGCCTTTATCGCTACCCATAATCTCCTAAAAATCGAATTTTGATTTCAATTGTCAATTTTAATTTCACTGGTTGCGATCTTAGAATTTTAGAAGAAAAAACGCTGGCAAATTGATTTTGAAGAGAAGAAAAAAAAGAGGCGCATTGTATTTTGGGTGGATTGATAAGCGGGCCGAGTTGAGTGTTGTTTTGGGTTAAGTTTAAGTTAAATTTTTTTTCTTAGTGTAACTTGATTTTTCCTTCAAAAAAAACAAGTTGTTTTGTTTTAATTGGTTTTAGTTTCTTCCTTGATGTGTGTGTGTGTGTTGTATATATCTTGTTCGAAATTTCAGGTTGCAAAAGCAGAAAATCAAAAGGAGAGGAATTGCTGCTAAAATTTCTTTGCTTGCTTGCTTTATATATAAAAAAATTGCCGCATTAAAATAAATTGCTAATAATTCTGCATGTTGTGGTATTGTGCCCTTATCTCTTGTTTTTATTTGCTTTGCAAAGTTAGTTTCTTGCATTTTAAAAAAAAATCAAAAACAAATTTCATTCGTAGTTACATTGTTAAATTCATGTTTAATTTCTATTTTGCATTCGTACCATCTTATTTTATTTTCTAAGGGCAATTCCCAAATCCACATAAGCTGGGGGATTTCATCACCACTTCCTTAGCCCACAAATTGCATTTCATCTTAGAATTTGGCTAATAATAACGGTTTGACTTTGGACTTAAGGATGTCACGAGCCCACCTAGGGCTTAATTATATCTTGACAAGTTGTCTTCTTTGAACAATTTATCTTCTTGGTGTCTAGGCTACGACAGAGCGATAATCATTTATAAATATTACCGTGATTTGTAAATATTATAGTGATTGTTTCTCTGAAGGTATTTAAACCTTCGGTTGCATTGCTACGGTGATTTGTGGTTCACCGATAACTCCTGTCGTTACCTGGCTAAGAAACATTTTGTTGAATTAAGATAAAGTGTGATTATACAATTTTGGGTTATAAGCTAATAAGGATTGAAAATTTGTAATTAAGTCCTTGCATTCATTTAGTTGCATTAGTTCATGCATATTTAAAAAAATAATCAAAATTCAAAACTAAAATTTTTACATTTGACTTAACTTAGTTCTTTTTAAAAATCCAAAAAAAATCATTTTAAATCTTTTTCTTTGAAAAAAAAGAAAGAAAAAAAATTTCAAACAAAAACAAAAATCCATAAAAAACAAGCATTTTTAAAGTTGTTAGAAAAACAGAAATACAAAAAAATATAATCTTCTCAAAAATAACACTAAAAAAATAAAAACATATAAAGAAAGAGAGAAAAATTTATTGTGAAAATCCAAAAAAAAAATCAATCTTCCTTTTTAAAAATAAATCCTTTTTGGTAAATATTTTTCTTCCTTTAAAAAAAACAAAATTTCACTTCATTTCACCTTCTTAACCTTGCTTCTTTCTCTTCAGTTCAATTCTCACTTCTTTCTCTTCTTGACTTTCACTTGTGCATGAGTACTTGGACTCGTAACACAACAACAAATACTTGGACTGTGATGCAATAACGAATCGTTTAACTCGAACAAACGATCCTCCAGCAATGGCGAACGAGAACGCCACTCCAACCCTTATGGATAGAATCTTTCCCGATAGAGTGTCTATTCCTTCTTGCATCACATGACCCGCCCCTACGGGTAATCACTTCAAAATTCATTCAAACCATATTGCCACACTTTTGAAATTTGGCAATTTTGAACACGATGACCCATACATTTTCTTAACGAAATTCGAACAAGTTTGCACAACCATTAAACTCCAACAGCTTTGTGATGACGGAATCAAACTTCGATTAATTCCATTTGCTCTTACCGATTAAGCAGAAAAATGATTGAATAGCTTACCTTCAAACTCGATTAAAAATCGGGAAGAATTTGTTAAAGTTTTCTTAAAAAAGTTCTACCCCTTGGAAAAATAACTAAAATCCAAAACGAAATTGTCAATTTTCATCAATTCAAGAGTGAACCATTTGAAAAATATTTTGAAAGATTTAAGGAGCTTTTGATAAAATGTCCAAACCATAATTTTTAAAAATGGACCCTTTGCCAAATCTTATACGATGGACTTGAAAATAGCTCACGAACCATGCTTGAATCTATGTGCCAAGGCAATTTTATATCCTAACATCACGACAATGCTTGGCAATTTCTTCAAAACTTAGCCAAAAAATGGTCCTAATGGGAACGTTCTAATGAAAAATCCATTTACTCACGATCGAGCGCACACTCGACAGGATCATCTTTAGCCTTGGAAGCTAAAATCGATGCAATGATCAATAAATTCGACAACCTTTTCTCATCCAACCAAATGAACCAAGCTTCCTAACCCATGTGTTATAAATGTAACGATTCGAATCACATAGCCGATCAGTGCCCTAATTCGATCGAACAACTCAATGCTTTCAACAAGGTTAAAAATGATCTGTTTTCTCCAACGTACAATCCTGGTTGGAGAAATCATCTGAATTTTGTATGGAACCAAAATAATCCAACACAAATTTGGTTCGTCCCAAGCATTTCCGAACAATGCTTCGAATCCTCCCTTTCAACCTATTCAGTTTCAAAAAAATTTTGCGGGTACATCTCAAAATCAACTGCAACAATCTTTTGCTCCCCAAGACGATAAATGATTAAGTTCACTTGAAAAAATTCTTGAAACTTTGGCTAAAGCAACCACTCAAAGCCTATAATCAAATAGTAATTTGCAAAATTTGTTAATCTCGTACATGCAGAATACGAGTCAATTGATTGCAAAACTTGAAATGCAAATGAGTTAATTAGCCACGTCTGTAAGTGAACGTAAACAAGGCACATTCCCAAGTCAGCCAGTTCCAAATCCCAGAAATCAAAACATGAATTCAAATCTAGCCCATGTTGTTCAAGATAGCAACGTAACCCAAATGAATGCTATCACGACTTTGCATTTCAGTAAACAAATCGATAATCAATTCGTTAATCCAAATGATTTACCGGAAATCCCTCTTGACAGTTCTAAAATAACAAACGATTCCGAACAAAACGTTGAGCCAAACAACGAATCAAACTCCAATCCAAGCTCTTCTTCTACTCAAGTAGACCCACCTACTGAGTATTGTGTTCCATTTCCACACCATCTTCGACCTAAGAAACACTCTGACCAAATGGAAAAGATGTTGGAAATTTTTAAACAAGTCAATGTTAAGATCCTACTTCTTGATACCGTTCAACAAGTCCCAACTTACGCTAAGTTTCTCAAGGAATTGTGTACTCAGAAACGACACACTAATGTACCCAAGAAAGTTTTCTTAGCCGCCGGACTTAGCGAAGTCTTGTCCCAATCAATTCCCATCAAATACAAAGATCCTGGATGTCCGATGATCTCGTGTATGATAGGAGACAAAACGATTAACAAATGCTTACTCGATTTGGGTGCGAGTGTCAATTTGATTCCTTATTCAGTTTACCAACAACTTGGCTTGGGTGAGCTAAAACCAACAAAAGTAACTCTTTAATTTGCCGATTGTTCAATAAAGAAACCCGTGGGAAAAATCTTGGACGTACTCATCAAAATCGGTCAATTCATATTCCCCATCGATTTCATCGTTTTAGAGACTCAACCCGTGAACAATCCAATGAGTCAGGCCGACCTTTCTTGGCTATGTCCAATGCTCTAATCAATTGTCAAAATGGTTCGATGAATTTTTTTTGGAAACATGACTTTGGATCATAACATTTTCAATCTTGAAAATCAATCGAACGAACCACATGACCGAACGCTGGAAGTTAGCTGCATTCAAGAAAATTTTGATAATGAAACAGTTGACCTTAACAACAAACGCGTGACCGAATATGAATGACTGTTTCAAGATGAGTCTAATGAAATTGAAAATGCGCTTCCATTTGAACCCCTTACTTTTGAATCAGAACTTCCACCGAACTCTTTGATTGAACAACCCCCGAGGTTGGAACTTAAACCCATTCCCGAACACCTTAAGAACACATACTTAGGTGACAACAAAACGTTTCCCGTCATAATTTCTGCAACTCTCTCTCTCTCTCTTGATCAAGAAACTTCCCTTCTTTAAATTCTGTCAAAAAATAAAGAAGCAATTGGACGGTCGATCTATAAAGTGAATTGTCTCGCTCTTGTTCAATATCACATCCATTTAGTTGACGATGCCAAGCCTGTTCGTGACATGCAACGAAGGCTTAACCAAAAAAGAAGGATGCAGTCCGTGATGAAATTCTTAAACTTCTTGATAATGGAATCATATACCCAATCTCTGATAGCTCATGGGTTAGCTCAATTCATGTCGTGCCTAAAAAGTCTGGACTTACCATTATCAAGAACGATTCTAACGAACTCATTCCAACTCGCACTCAAACGGGTTGGCGTGTTTGCATTTATTATCGAAAACTAAATGCTACAACGCGTAAAGATCACTTTCCTCTTCCTTTTATCGACCAAATTCTTCAACGTTTAGTCGGCCATGAATTCTATTGCTTTCCTGATGGTTATTTCGGCTATAACCAAATTCTAATCGCTCCCAAAGATCAAGAGAAAATGACTTTCACGTATCCCTTTGGCACTTTTGCATATCGATGTATGCCTTTTGGCCTTTGTAACGCTCCTACTACATTCCAAAGATGCATTGTCAACATATTTTTCTATATGATTGAACGCTTTCTTAAAGTGTTTATGAATGATTTTTCCATCTTTGGAAACTCTTTTTTCGAGTGCTTACACCATCTTAAGTTGTTTCTTAAATGATGCAAGAACAAACATTTAACGTAAAATTGGGAAAATGCCATTTCATGGTCAAACACGGCATTGTCCTTGGGCATGTCATTTCAAACAAAGGCATTGAGGTAGATAAAGCAAAACTTGACGTAATTGCGAATCTACCCATTCCCAAATCTGTCAAGAACATTCATTCATTTCTTGGACACGCTGGTTTTTATCGACGTTTTGTATGACTTCAGTAAAATTGCTCGATCTCTTACCACTCTTCTTGGAAAAGACGTTCCATTTGACTTCAATTCTGTCTGTGTTTCTGCTTTTGAACGTCTTAAAAACGAACTCATTTCTACTCCCATCATTTTCTCACCTAATTGGGATCTTCCCTTCAAAATAATGTGTGACGCTTCTAACTTTGCAATTGGTGCTATTTTAGGACAACACATCAACAAAATTCTTCACGTCATCTACTACACTACTATGACTCTTAACAATGCTCAACTCAATTACACGACTACTGAAAAAGAACTCCTAGCGGTAGTCTTTGCGCTCAAAAAATTCTGACCTTATTTGATTGGCTCACACATTACTGTTTACACTGACCACTCCGCTCTTAGGTACCTTTTCGCTAAAAAGGATGCTAAGTCTCGTTTGATCAGTTGGATCCTTCTACTCTATGAATTTGACCTTATGATCAAAGATAAAAAAGAATCCGACAATGTCATCGCTGATCATCTATCACATCTCCCAAATGCACCATCTTCTTTACCAATAAATGAGAACTTTTCTAATAAACAACTCCTTTCTGTTTCAGTCGATCCATGGTATGCGGATATAGTGAACTATTTAGTCACTAAGGAAACTCCTTCGTTTTGGTCCAAATAGGATAAATACAAATTTATTTCCCAAGTCAAGTACTTCTATTGGGATGTTCCACACTTGTTTAAATACTTTTCTGACCAAATCATTCGACATTGCATTCCGGATTGTGAAATCAAGAGTGTCCTTTCATTTTGTCATGACCAAGCGTGTGGTGGTCACTTCGGTCCGAAGAAAACTGCGGAAAAGGTGCTTCAATATGGTTTTTATTGGCCTACGCTTTTTAAAGATACATTTGCATTTTGTAAAACTTGCGATCCCTGTCGAAATTAGGAAGAATTTCTCAACGAAATATGATGCCTTTGAACCTCATTCTTACGATCGAAATCTTTGAAGTTTAGGGTATTGACTTTCTAGGACAATTCCCAAACTCTTTTGGAAATCTGTACATTCTCCTTGCTATCGATTACGTATCCAAATGGTTGAAGCCATTTCGTGTAAAACAAATGACCATAGAATTGTTGTGAAATTCTTTAAAGAAAACATCTTTTCGAGGTTCGGCACACCTCCCACAATAATAAGCGATAACGTAACTCATTTTTGCAATCGATCATTTGAAACTCTAATGAAGAAATTCTTGATAACCCATAAGTTATCCACTCTGTATCATCCTTAAACTTGTGTTCAAGTTGAAGTTTCAAATCGACAAATAAAACAAATTTTGGAGAAAACTGTTAATAAAAATCAAAAAGATTGGTTCGGAAATTGACTGACGCGCTTTGGGCTTATCATATCGCTTTTAGAACTAACCTTAGGATGTCCCCATTTTGTTTAGTTTATGGGAAAGCGTGCCATTTACCAGTTGAAATCAAATATAAAGCGTTGTGGGCAATTAAAAACTTAAACTTTGATCTTGAAAAAGCTGGTGAATACAGAAAATTGCAAATCAATGAATTAGAAGAGATTAGGAATGATCTGTATGAAAATGTGAAAATTTACAAAGAAAGAACAAAAGTTTTTCTTGATAAGTCTATCCTAAGAAAAATGTTTTCGCCAAACCAAAAAGTTATTTTGTATGACTCTAGACTTCCCTTATTCGCTAGGTAATTAAAATCAAGATGGACCGGACCATTTGTGGTTCGAACTGTTTTTCCACACGGTGCAATAGAAATAGAAAACCCTAGGGATGAAACAATTTTCAAAGTGAATGATCATCGCTTGAAATCATACTTGGAATTTCCAAGTAATCAAGAGAAGGAGCTCATGACTCTTCATGAACCATACTACGTCTAGTAAGAAATGTTAACCCTCTTTTGTAAATAAGTACATATTTTTCCCCGTTACACTCGTTATATCATGCGTTGACTATGGGGACACAGTCAAAATCAAGTGTGGAGGGAGTCTCATGTTCATTTTTTATTTTTCATCGTTTATTTTTTGCATTTTCTTTCCAAAACCAAAAAAACAAAACAAAAAATTTCCAAACAAATTTTCCTTTTAGCATATTGATTTACTTTTGAAAAAAACGATATAGGATAAGTATAGGTTTTTGGTTATTGAATTGAAATTTTTGAAAATTTATTTGTCCCCACAAAATAAAAATAAAGTTTGATTACAAGTAACTATGGTTTAACTAGTATATAGAAAGATTCATAGGTGATAATTATGAACTATATCCTAATTGAAATCTTTGTTTAAAAGAGCGGTTGATTTAAAGTAAAAGCGATAACAATTTTGATCTTCTAAGTTAAGCGGTGCTAAGGTAATATTGCAAAACTCTCTCTTCATAAAAAAACAAACAAAAAAGAAAAAAGAAGGAAAAAAAGCTTTTATAAAAATAAAAACACCTAGAGTCAGGTGTTCACACGCAAGTGTGTACACTCACCATGCTCTATACCCTTCTCATGTAAGCCTGAAAGGCAGTGCATGATCGGTATATATGGCCTCAGTTTATCTGAGTTAGGTGTATGTAAATAAATTTTTAATAAAAACAACCACCTAAAGTCATGTGTTCACATGCAAGTGTGTACACTCGCCACGCTCTGTACTCTTCTCATATAAGCTAGAAAGGCAATGCATGATCAGTATATCAGGCCTCAGTTTTTCTAAGTTAGGTGTGTAAATAATAATAATGTTAATACTTTTCAAAAACAGAGAGAGCAAGCAATTGAAATCAAAGCACTATTTTCACTTATTTTATTTGACTTGTTATTCAAGAGAAATGAAGATACCACTTTGAAAAACTTTGACAATCAACTAAGGATCCATTTCATAGTTGCACTATGTTATCAACCAAAACAACTAGCTAAACTAAAGTCTAATTATGATGATAGCCTAATCTTTGTTGGATGTTTTGACAAGTAAAAGTACTTAAATTTCTTGATAATGACCATAACTTATATTTAACTTATTCGTGTTAATTTAAAAGTAAATTCTTCATTTGTAAATATTTTCAAAAACTTGCATTCATATCTTTGTAAATAAATCTTGCATTTAGGAATTTTTCATGTTTCATTTTGATTTTGTAGGTAGTATCCGTTGAAAACCCACACGAGACAACACCCATCCTATTAGGGACAACTAGAGGTTTGTTTCATACGCTCAATGCAATCGTGTTTCTTACGAAAATAGATTTTTCTTAGTTTTAGTTTATTCGAGAATGAATAAAAAGATAAGTGTGGGTGTATTTGATGTGCATGTAAATGTGCATAATTTTACTTCCATATTTAATCTACTTTTATTTTAAATAAATGTCATAATTGCGTGTTTTTACATGTTTAAAACCAAATTTCAAAAATACTTTCAAGTCATCATACATGCATCTACATGGGGGCAAAATGGTAAATTTTGTGCATGTATTAATTTTGAGAATATTTATTTGCATATTTTAGTTTTATTTATAGGAATTTGGATGGAAAATGGAAGAAGCCTTCATGCAAATATGCATGCACAAGAGTTAGAAGGAAAATGAAGATGGAAATAAATGAATTCATGTAATCATAGAGGACCCCACCTGCCCACTTACCATGATCTATAATTAAGAGCTAATGCACATGTTAGTGGGATTAAAAGCACATGCACATTTAATGGAGGATTAATTTCATGCTAATGATTGCGTAGAGGTTACATTTCCTAAAGGGCAATTTGGGTAGCTCCCTAAAATATGGATTACGGTCTTACGCATGTATAAGTAACCCTATGTTCATGTAATGGAATTTTAATCTTCTTATCATATTATGCAAGTTGTAGCTACAAATTAAATGAGAAATAAAATGGCTTCTTAAGCCTCTTCTTCTTTTTCTACTTGCTTTTATTTCATGCTTATTTTTTATTTACATGCTCTTTGTCCTCTTATGTTAGTAGCTTAGATTTAATTTATGCAAGTAGTTTAATTCTCTTTTTATTTTAATTAACTTGCACTTTTTTGTTTGTTCTATGTTGAAATTTACATGTGTTGAAATGATAACACAAATGAGAAGCTAAACCCTTCGATTTAGGGGTGATGAAGCTTTCTAAAATCATATAAATTCAACATATTCTATTGTTTATGATCTCTTTTTATGCTTCATGAAAAGTTAGATTATGATGTAGGTTTATTAGAGAATTTGATAGCCTATGTTGTAATCACAAATAGGCTATGCTTAATCCTTTCAATGCATGACCCAAGTCACTTCCATCATGGATAAGGCCATGTGCTTGTACTTTGATGGTTAGTGTTGACTTTGGGTTTGCTTAAGAGTTAAGGAATTTAGGAAATATCTTAGTTATTTTTAGTAATATTTATATATTTAACTACATGTTGTTGACGCCAAAATGGACATCAACACCCAACATAATCTAGTAGGGATTAAATGAAGAATGAAATTAAAACAGAGCAAAAATCATAAAGGAGCACATAAATTTTTATAGTGGTTCGGCAAACTTGACCTACGTCCACTTCATACTTTTATTGATCTTCCACTAGATTATGATTACAAGAATGTTTGGATCAGCTGGGAATCATTAGTACAAAAGTGAAGAATAAAACTGGCAGAGCCTCGGTAGAGAAAGCAAGATCCCTTTTCTGACGCCATGCCTGCTGTATTTATATGGGAAGACGTGCATGGATTGGACCAAAACTTTGGCAGAAGGTTCGGGAGACCAAGACGAGGCTACCCAAAAATTTGCAGGCCCATCGGGGCCCAAAATAGGGATCGGTATCGATCCTTATTAATGCATCCAAATGGGCTGTGATCCCTATAAGGGATGTCCTATGATGTTAGCTACTTGATCCCCAAATTTTGTGCAATTCCGACATACAGTTTGTGGGATATCGCATTTTCCGTGAAGTAGTGTTGCTTGAATTCTGATTTCTGCCGATCCCTCCAAAGGGAGTTATGCCGATTCCTTCAACTTCCTCTAATTGGAATGAGATCCCTTGCGGTGTTCCACATGTTGTAGTAAGCTTGTACTCCAAGTTTCATGTTGATAGCATGTGTAGATTTTGAGTTACTGACCGATCATCGCTGCAAAATTGAGTTGTAAAATCGATACGGTATGATTCATAGTGTTGAATGTGGATCATACCTAATACATCTTTGGGGAGTAGTGAGCTTTCATGCTTCTACTTCATATTATCATCTATGCTTGATTTTTGGACCCCACAATCATTGCTTTGGGCTACTGGCTTTGATGACAGTCGAGTCGAACTTGTCCAGTTAGTTCGGATATTGCCGGGTCAAAATGTTGGATAACACATGTGTATATGTGTGTTCATGTGCATGTGAATATGTCTTCATTTATGTACACGTATATGTGCATATGTATGTTACATATTATCTACAACATTGCACAACTTATTCACGTTAAATTATTACGAATTTTGATTTTGATTCTTCGGTCATATTTTCTCTTCTTAGTTAATACACATATTTGTTAATAAAGTTTAAAAATAATATTTACATCATTATATAATAATTAAAAGAGCTTACTTAATAATTAAAATAATTAATAATTCATTTAAACTAAATTTAAATCCAAAAATCAGTTATTCCAAAATAGTGATATCTATAATAGTGTTATAAAGGCTATTTAAATTTCAAAATAGAATAGATAATTTTATTACATATTAATACTCATATATATAAATGAGTGTATGTACTCAGCTCCGTGCATGAGTTCGGATGGCTAAAGAGCTGTTTATGGATTGAATGAATCCCGGTCATTTTATCAATATTTACTGAAGTGCTTATATTTTTTTTATATATTACTTCGAAATAAGATTAACAGTATTATTAATTATTTTAAACATCATCATTTATGTTTAAAAAATATTATTTTTAGATATTTTGAATTTTTTTTGAAGTGATGAATTTACGGGTCGTTACATCGATGAAGAATTCTATTGTGAAAATACAAGCTTTGGTTTTGAAAAGCAAATCATATATTTTTTTAAAGTTAGAAACTTTGTTAGTTTCAAAATACTTACCTTAGGGTTTGAAAGGTTAGAAAGTTTTCAAGTGTAAGGTTTTAAAAGAAGAAAGTAAGAAACATTTTTAAGTTATAGCACCCACAGCGAAAGTCGCTATGGATGCAGTTTCGTTTAAAAATCCGAGTTTCGCAAAATTTGGTTTTATTAACTTAAAATGTTATGAAATTGTTTTATAAACTTAATAATGATGTTTTATAAAGTTAATTAAGTTTTGAATGATTAAATTTTTATTAATTAAGTTTAAATAATTAATAAATAATTAAAATTAAACAAGGTTTACTAATTATAATTAAGTAAAGATTAGTTATTAATTAATTATCTTTTAAAGATAAGATTAATTTTAATTAACTATTAATTAAGTAAGGTTAATTTTAATTAAATATAATTTAAGTATATGATTTATTTTTAATTAATTATTAATTAACAATAAGGTTAATTATTTAAATAAATCAACTAATAATTATTTTTAATGTTGAATTAATTAAGGTTTTAAGTTGAAATAAATTATTTATTTAAGGTTTGATTTATTAATTAATTTTTAATTAAAGTTTATTTTAATTAATTATATGAGATTAATTAAAATTTAATTATAAATGAAGGTTTAAATTATTATTTAATAATTAATAATGGATAAATTAGGGTTTAAATTATTTATATAATAGTTAACTTTTGTTTAATTAGTTATTAAAGGTTAAATTATTTATTAATTTATAATTAAATTAAGTTCAAATTTAGTAAAGATTTTAAATAAAGAGTTTAACTTGTAATTAATCATTTTAAAAGGGAGTTTTAAGTTTTTAATCCTTGTTTTCCAAGAATCAAATTTGTTTTAAAAGTTACTTCTTTTTCAAAGATGGTTTTAGAAACAAGGGATTCAAATGTCGATACCATTAAGTAGACAAACAATTGTGAATGAGTTATGTAAATGGTTTGATTGTGTGGATATGTGTCAGCAGAATAAATCCCCGTTCTGCTATAAGTTGATTGTTTGGACATCTATCAGCAGAATAAATCCCCATTCTGCTATAATGTAATTGTTTATTGTGTGGATGTATGTTTAGTAGAATAAATTCCCATTTTGCTATAAGTAGTGAATTGTTTCGACTTCTATTTAGCAGGACAAATCACCATCCTGCTATTATGTTATTTGGACATGTATATGCTAGTTGAGTTGTATTGAAATGTTTTTCCCTGATTTGGATATGAATTGCATTTACATATATGTTGACTATGTAGATAAATGATTAAGTGACTTTAAAGTGAAATTGATGTTAAATGGTAACTTAAATTACTACCTTTGGGTTTGTTAAGCCTCCTTTTGAAATTATAAAGTATGGTTTTAAATTAGCTCCCATTCTTTATTCAGTTTTGGGTTAAGGTTTATAAACGATTTTTCAAGTTATATTATTATTTTATAAAGGTATTTATAAGTAATAACTTGTTTATAAAAATGGGTTTTACTAAGGAAAATGGTTTATTTAAAGAGATTAAAAGGATAACTTGCAAATATATTTTGTAAAGGATTTTTCTTAAAGAAGTTTTACCAAACGAGTTTCAAATAGGGAATTGTTTTATAAATGATTTTAGAGGTTTGTAAAGAGGTTTTGTAAATTGACTTGTAGACTTATAAATGTGTTTATAAATTGATTTTAGAAAATTCATAAGTTACTTGAAATATGAAGTGAGCTTTTAAAAAGGAAACTTTTTATAAAGGATAAGTGGATCGGTTTATAGTAAGTAATGTTTTCAAAAAGAAATTTGGAAAGAAGGAAACTTTTGTAAAGTTTGGTAAATATACTTATAACATTGAGATAAGTATATACATGATTTTCCAAGTATAAAAGGGATGTATGGGGTTTCGGAATAGTGTTTTGTAAAGATCTTTTGATCGAATATTTATACAGTGATTTTAATTATTTAAAGATTAATTAAATAAGGCTTAGCGGATTCCATATTGGTTATGGGATTAAATCCATGTTTGAATGTTTGTTATTTTATAGTTAAATAATTGACTATAAAAATCTGGACCAAAACGTAACTATGGAAGTATCTAGGAGAAACACAGAAATTATATGGTACAGTTACCGTCGGTGGTGCTATATTGTACGTATAAATTTGTTTCATTTCATTCTTATAGGATAAATGATAAGAAAATCCATCCACTAATGGTTAGGAGGTGAACTCCACTCTTATATTTTGTCTACTTATTTCCTAAGGAACCGGGGTTGAATTTACCGAAAATTATCGAAAGTTGTTTTGAAGAAACCAGGATCAGATATGTTATCTGAAACCACTTCAAATCCAACTCAAGTGTTTCGAACTGAAGACATCTTAAACAGTATGGAATCGAAGATGGAGTTTTGAAGTGAATAGGCTATTTGCTACTAACCTTGAGGGTGATTCCAAAATGGGTGTAGTGGAGGTAGCGCCTTCGGTTTCGTTCCGTCCCAAAATAAACATGTATGGATGAATGCTAGCATTGCATTGTTGCCTAGAGGGCAGTGTTAGCATTCCAAGTGGGAAGTGATATATAAAGGTAAAATGTAACCTCAAGCCTCATTCGGGAAATGACAAAAATCGGGCATGCAGCAGGGCCATATAGGTCGCTTCCATCAGGGTATGGTCATCCCAAATCTAGATCGATTACTATCTACTCATGTATGCTTCAGGGCCCAAAGTGGGGTGACCATATTCGGTACTACTACTCAAGTGGTAGGACACTTCTATATGGCAGGGGTACAAGATGTTCTTGTTAGATCCGGTGCATTTTATCTAGAGATGTATCAACGGAAGGTAGTCATTACCTTGTCATAATGTGACGCCCCACCTCTATACCCACGCTAGCCAAGAACACTACGGAGTAATGCTGTCAACTAGCGCGGAGAATAAGGCTGTTGAGGAGCGACCATTCATGTAACTTCTTTGTGCGAGCACCGATATGTCAGATAGTATAGAATGCATATCATTTAAGGAGGAAATCCGACATACCGATACAAACTCAAAGCTATCACACGGTGGCTATATATAATCTTCGGAAACAAATATAGAAATAAACGTAACACAAATCAGTCACAGACAATTCATATCACAAAGGCGGAAATAGATATGAATATAACACATGAAAGTGTACATCAGAGTAGTGGTCAAATAAGATCCACAATATCACAAATGAATAGATACAAGTGCAAGATAATAGAATATGTATACATCAAGGAGTCTAATCTCAAATGTATACAAACAAAAACTAATAAACTAGAGTAGTTAGCCAAAAGTCAGAAGATGGTTCCAGGTAGGAAGTCATGAGGAAGCACCTGTAAAATCTCAGTCTGACCCGAGTATTATTTAAGAAGAAAATAATAAACGGATCAGTCTAGCTATAATTATCAGATAAAATGAGATAGAATATGAGATATGATAATAAAACGTATGATAACAATAAAGTCACACTGTGATAAGTATACATTATAAAATCACGAAAGTCATACAAAATCTCAAGAATCTCATAGCATAAAAAGAATGTCATATTCTTTATTTAATTCACCAAGCCACAATAAATGACATACATATCAATGCCAACTGAAAAAGGTGGTGAAACATAAATCCCAGAAATCACAACAAGAAATCCAGAAATCACAAGAAAAGGATGGCCAATCCCAAACAGGAGCATGAAAGCCGGTACATTGACGCAGTGCAAACGGTACTTCCAATGAACCAGAAAGCCGAGACATCGATGTAGTACAAACGGTACATCAGATGAATCAAACATTGACGCAGTGCAAACAGTACGTCCAATGAATCGGAAAGACAGAGACATCGATGTAGTACAAACGGTACATCAGATGAATCGAACATTGACGCAGTGCAAACGGTACGTCCAATGAATTGAACAATGACGCAGTGCAAACGGTACGTCCAATGAACCAGACAGACAATACAATTCAGAACATTGACGCAGTGCAAACGGTACGTCCAATGAACTAGAAAGCCGAGACATCGATGTAGTACAAACGGTACATCAGATGAATCAAACATTGACGCAGTGCAAACGGTACGTCCAATGAATCGGAAAGACAGAGACATCGATGTAGTACAAACGGTACATCGGATGAATCGAAACATATTAAAAGTACTTGGGTTGCCAGCCCACAAAGAAATGAGACGAAGCTCAATAAAATGAAGTACAGTCCTTCATACGGACAAAGAGACATCGCACAATTGCTAGTCTAAATCATAAAAATGATCGTCATCGATCATAAAGAAGTGTCGATTACACTAAGCTAGTAAATATAAGAGTTTAGCTTCATGTCCCATAACCACTTGCTTAACTCAAATATTTACGAACAGATTGTAGATCTGCACTAGGAAATTGTCACAAGAGTTTCAATATGTGTGAATCGAAATCACACCAATGAGGTATAGACTAACCTTGAAGATAAAGAGATATGTGTGAATTGAAATCACACAAATGGTGTCTAGTCTAACCTCGCAAACAAAGAGACATCGCTCAATCGCTAGTCTAAATCACAAGAATGATCATCATGATCATAAGGAAGTGTCGATTACACTAAGCTAGTAAATATAAGAGTTTAGCTTCATGTCCCATAACCACTTACTTAACTCAAATATTTACGAACAAACTGTAGATCTCCACTAGAAAATTGTCACAAGAGTTTCAATCGAACAAGTCCATAAATTAACCGACGAAGTAAACGCAAGCGTTTCATACCACTTGTTTTGCTAAGCCGTTTAATTATATTTTCTCATACGAATGAGGTAAAGGTTTTTATATACTAGTAGATTGGAAAACAGTTTTATAACCGAGTTTGATATTGAAAATAGAGTTGAAATCCTTTTGATGAAAGAGTTTTGATATTTACTACTAGTATTGAAACCTTTATATTTTTAAAGTGACAAGTCATAGAAGTGATTGTAGAAACAATCAATTATAAAAGTTCACATTCGAAGACGTGAATAAAATCCAAAGAAATCAATTCCCAAAACCATCAAAGTAGGTAGTTCTGATAAATGTTTTTCAGATAAGATTGCCTACGCAGAGTAATACGGGGTTCGACCTAAGTTTAAAAAGGCGGGCGACTTAACAAAGTGGCCGATAATAAATGATAACAACAAAAAGGGAATTAACACGAATTGATTAGAGTTGGAAATTCAAGCACAATAGGGAAATAGGCAAAAGACTGCAGATTCAGACGTCTGAAATAATTGGTTCAGACGTCTGAATCTGGAAAATGAAATATTTTCCAGAACACAGATTCAGACGTCTGAACGAAATATTTCAAACGTCTGAAATAGGCAATTTAAGCCTATTTTCTTTCTGTTTGAAATCGAGCCAATTCAGACGTCTGGAGCCAAAGATTCAGACGTCTGAATCTGGGAATAAAAATCTTCCCAATATAGTATTCAGACGTCTGAATCTAACGTTTCAAACGTCTGAAACTGGGGTTCAGGGCATTCCCTGAACCTAGACCAAAAATGGCCAAATGAATACCGAAAGCGATCGATCGAGCGACAACGACTAAGGATTTACGCCAAGCGACAACCCAGCCTTAACGGCTCTTCGACGCGCCTCAAATACCAATGTCCAAATATCCATAAAAGGATTTTCATAGATTTTGATTTCAAAACACCAAAAATTGGAATATACACCAAATCAATCCAAACCAAAATCAATTGCACAAGAATAAGTGTTAGGAATTCATACCTAACAATCGAAGATAATTAAAGACTTAGATGTGAGATAAAAATCTCACCTTTTCACAAAAACAATGAAGAAGGAGCTTGAAAGCAAAGGGAGAATCAACCACTCTTCAACACAACCCAAATGAGCTTGAATCTATGCTCAAAAAGAAGAACATTCCTAAAGTTAGGTTTAGGATTTCTGAAATTGAAAGGAGAACGGGTTGGAGAAGATGAAGGAGATGCTTACCAATGGGTTCTCTTTGAATTTGGAGCTAGAACTTGATTTGAAGATGAAACTAGGGTTTGGAGTTTTAATTCTTTTTCTTCTCCTCCATTAATCTTCTTAGAACTGAAAAGTGGAGGAAGAGGGAGTGAATGAAGAGGGGGGTTTCAGTTTGGGGTATTAAGTTGGCTAGTGGGCTGAACCCAAACTCAAAACCCAATAGAAAAAGTAGCAAAATTCGACTTACTCCAAACATATCGAAGTTTACACTCAAAAAGATCGCAAACGTAATTTTGGACTCAATGGGGGTGGTCTCGAGTCCCAATTCGACTGTTTGCAAAAAGTAGCTTTTCGGACTAAAATCCGACGAACGGCGAAATATTTAAATAAAATATTTAAATATAAAATCGATAAATATGCGGGTTGTTACACATAATATGAAATCTATTCTAAAATACATGCCTTTAGGGTTTTAGATGTACCCAACTATGTTAAAATGTGAGATGTAAGCATTTCAGTTATATTTATATTTTACTTTAACTGTTAGACATTATTATAATATCACTAGGTTTTCTATAAAAAGTGTTTTGGTTATCATAAGGTAAAAACCCATCCGTGTTTATGTGCGGGATGGCCATACGAAATACCTTCGATTTTAAAAGGGTTTGAAATATAATAATTCAGTTGTTTGAGTTTACTCATACTAGATCCATGTCTGACCTAGAGTTTTATTTCCTTTCCCTAAAACTCTTGGGTGCTCAATTTATTATGGGCAGCCAAGTGATTCTAGTTTTCTATGGATGCATTTTGGAGGAGCTTGGAGCAAGAGGCTTCATCGAGAGCTAGTTATTTTCTTGTTTTCCGCTGTATTATATGTATCCTATATCTAATATGTAGGAACATGCTGTTATAACTATCCAAGGGTAGAATTGTATTAGAATGATTCCGATGTATCCTTTTTGAAATGACTTTGTAAAGTATTATGTTGATTGATATATGTTATTCCGTTGTGTTGTGAGATTCTATGAATGTTTTTGTTTCTTCTATCTTCTATTTTCTTTCTTTTCACCCTTAATGGCCTATCTTTTGGACACTTAAATGATCGGCACATGAATACAGTGGATGTATTAAATGTCGTCTTTAGGTGTAAGAAGGGTAGATCATTACATTTGGTATCAAAGCGCAAGGTTAAGCGAGAACCTTGGCTTTGGTGGGGCAACTCATTGAGAGATAAGGTAATGGAATGCCTTATGATGAGTTTGAGTATGTGTATATAAGGGCGCGTATTTGTTAGTGATACAAAATGTTTATATTATGTTTTTTGATCTATTAAGCGGCTTATGAATTTTGGTCGACGCGCCTGATCAACGTTGTCGATAAGGATTCCTAAACACTTAAACAAGACCAACGAACATAGTATTGTTTTAAAATTGGGTAAATGAAATAATTTTACCCAGAATATATTTTATGTATAAAGAATGATTTTCAAAAATAGTATAGAAATTTTGAGGTGTTGTTTGTTAGGAGATATTAATATTTTAAGGTTTATTTAGTCATGCTTGTCCAGTTGAGCATTGACTATTGTTAGTGTGTATAAGTAGCTTCCCTTTTTAAGATTTGGGTTAGGTAGATAGGAATTGGCAAAACATTGAAACAAACACCTTATGAATTAAGTTCCTCAATTTGACTATAAGTCGTTTGATGTTAATAGTGGATTAAAATTTTATTTAAAAAAGATGTTTATAAAAAGTTAGAATATTATGAAATAAATATTTGGAAAAAATGGCTTATAAAAATTGATCTTATAAAATGAATTTATAAGAAGTTGTCTTTTAATTAAAAAGAATTTAAGTTGAAACTTGAGGACTAAAATCCTAGGACTTTTGAAAAATTGTTTTTAAAGATTGGAAAATTAATAATAGTACTATTGAAAAAAAATTTGGTTCAAGTATAAGATTTTGAGAATGAAAAGGTTAAGTAAAGAGTGTTTTCTTTGGATTAGTTTGGGAAAATGAGCCTTGATCGTTTTGTGACGATCTGGATAATCTTCTAAGCAACGATTGGATGTTTGCCTAGGCGAACGCTGGAGAGTACTTACTAAATTATTCTCTTTATCATTGCACAATCAAAACATGTTCAAACCCGAATGAGCCTAAAGCAAGTTGGTGATAATTGTTTTATTGGAAATATGTAAAAGTATTGTTTCAAAAATGAGATTTTGAAATGAAAGAAATATTTTTTAAGTTAACTAGTTTGAGTGGCTCGAAAATAACTTAAAAGTGGGAAAGAGATGTATTCGGATGGTAAACTTTTCTCTTGAGTACTACCCTTCTTGGTAAGGGAGTGTATGATATTGTTTGGTAGTGCCCAGTTCCTTAGTATCATTTTGGAGTTACTCGGGCTTTATATATATATATATATATGATTAAAATATAGAGTTTTATTTCAAATGGTTTTGGAAATAAAAATCTAGTATTTGGATCTTGAGTTTTCTTAGGGAAATAAATGCAAAATGGAATAGTTGAATCAAATAATTGTATATACTCTTAGGATGTAGTGGAGTATTATACAAGTTGAATATAAGTTTAGTTTTTATGAAGTGTTTCCATAAAGAGTTTAGTGGGAATAAAATAGGTATTAGGGAGAACCAATTAAATAAGTGCGTAGGTTAGACGTAGATCATCTCTTGTTTCCATATAGTTTGATCTAAGATTCAAGTACATGGCTTTGAGGTGTTTCACACCATTCCAGATAAGGATCTATTACTCGATTTTTAATGGCGAGCACTTGATGATGATTTTCGGTATGGGACCAATGTTTTCTATCATAGTACATGGCTATGTAAGGAGAACAGAGGTTCCTAATCAGGGAACCTGATCAGAGTCCGCACTAGAAAATCAGGTGAGTGATACTAGTTCAGAAGTGAAGTTATGTATTCGAGTAGTGATCGAATTATATTTTTGTATAAGAATGATCTATGTACATCATATGAACTGATGTATAGTGTTAAGTGTTTTTTGGGAGGGGTGGAGGTGTAATTTCAGGGACGAAATTCATTTAAGAGGGGACTAATGTAATAACCCAGAATTTCACTGCTTTGATTGTGAATATTTGATCAATTTAAAATATTAAAATATTAGGTTTACAATCAAAATAAATATCTGTTAAATAATAATTAATGTTGGCGAAATAGTTTTCAATATTTGTTTACAAAAGTAATTAGTTCGAAGAAAGATCAGAAATGTTATAAACTCTTTAGCATAAGTTTTCACACTTATAGACAAGTTAGTATATGTATATATGTGTGTGTTAGTGTATGTGTATGTATGTATTTATACCTTAGTGTATTAAGTTAAAAAAAAGGAATGTTACATCATTAGAAACATAAGTACAAAATAGGTACAAAACATGGTTTAACATTTTTTAATGGACATGAAAGGGGGAGGAGGCTAGTGTGGGCAGATTTGTACATGGAGGGAAGGGGTGGTGATGTGGCAAGAGATAGGGGTAGGGTACATGAGGGTAAAATGGTAATTTGCAATTTCTATTTCATATAAAACTAATTTTCACCTTTTCTTTCTCATTTTTTTTCATTTTCCATTCTCTTAAACTTCCTAAAATCTTCATGAAATATTTTAATGGCTTCCATTCATAATTTTAAGTTTTTAAAAGTTCAAGTTTAAACAATTAAAATGATTTCAAACTTGTTTAATCTCCTCCTTTTCATTTTAAAAACTTCTCCATTTTCCTCCCAATTCATTCGGCCATAAATTTCTCTATAATACACCGAATCATGATTTTCCTTTTTTAAAACCATGTAGAATTATAGTAGTTACAACTTTTATTCCAACCACTTGTTCAAATTTCGAATATTTTTGGGTCAAAATTGCATTTCTTTCTGCCGCATTTTCGGACCTATATTATCAAGGCCGAAAATGCCACTCCTTCTTTTGACCATATCTCCCTCAAAACAAATTGAAATTGAGTGATTCATTTTTTGAAATTTTAGAGAGACGATTTTCCTAAAACTTTTCTTTTTACCACTTGTCCAAATTCCAGGAGTAACATGGCCAAAAATCGAGGAGAAAATGACCTATTTTCGAGTGGATTTTTGTGGTTTCCAAGCTTTGCAAGTCTAAAGCATATCAAGTTCTAAAACGTTTTGGTGAGTAATCTTTGTAGAACCTTTTGAAAAGATGTGATCTTTGGTTGTTTCTTATTGTTTGGTTGTATATTGGCTGAATTACTGAGTTATTATGTTGGTTGATTGGTTATGTGAATGTTTACCTGAAATTAGTAAGTTAGATTTGTGATTTGAAGGTTAAATGTTAGTTATGCATGTAAAATTAGGATTTTGATTGTGGTTAGATTTAGAGTGTGTAAATGTTGTTATTGATAAATTTATATGTTTGTTTTCCAAGAAAAGTTAGAACTTTGTTTGGGTTATCGACGAAGAATTCTTTTGTGATAATACGAGCTTTGGTTTTAAAAAGCAAATTAGGTATATTTTTTTTTAAAGTTAGAACCTTTGTTAGTTTCAAAATACTTACCTTGGGGTTTGAAAAGTTAGAAAGTTTTCAAGTGTAAGGTTTTCAAAGAAGAAAGTAAGGAAACATTTTTAAGTTATGGCACCCATAGCGATAGTCGCTATGGATGCAGTTTCGCTTAAAAATACGATTTTTGCAAAAGTTTGTTTTATTAACTTAAAGTGTTTTGGAATTATTTTATAACCTTAATAATGATGTTTTAAAAGTGTAACGACCCGCTATTTTAGGCCATTCGCGTCCATTATAAGTGTATAGGTAGACACTCATGCCGGAGTTGAATTGCTCAAAATACCGCGTTGTTAATTTAAATTTGGCAAAACTGAACATATACAGTAAATGAATAATCACATATCACAGACACAGAGTAATAAGTGCAGCGGAAATAAAAGAGATAGTAGTTCATGAAGCTACTATATGAATATATATAATACATCAGAGTTTACAACAGAAGAGTAACACGATACATCAGATACAAATCAGAATACATCACTGGAATCATCGAATACTGAAAGTAGAATAGATGGCTGGATCTTCAAGCAAAGCTCCAACTTCAAAGGTGAGTCTCGAAAGCTGAACCACTCAGTCTGACCCGAGCGTAAAGCAAAATACAAAACACTCGTGTCAGGATTAACATTCTTATATTAATAAATCCAACTCAAGTGAAATAGCAATTGAAATACAAGTAACTCAAAGGATGTTTGGAATAACCATCCTTTAAGGATCCGTCAAACTATCTACTAGGTAGTAATGTACGCTAAGTAGATAATGTCTATCAGTAATATAAAGATATCAAAGTAGGGTTAAGCAGGGCCCATACACCTCTTAACCTGTTTATTCCCAAAAGCATATACAAGACCGTAGTTTCCCCAAAACCGGAAGTCACCAGAGGGCAATCCATATACTAAAGGTACAAATCAAAATCGTAGTGGTCGCGAATAGGATAATCAGTATGACAAGGTACATGAGGCGATACCAACTAGGATACTAGTAGTTGCCTGATCCGGACTGATGTTGGGCATAGCAGCTACTACCCCAACACCGCGAACAACACTCCCAAATCGAGGGGTGCACCCAAATCGAATCACAAAAGTAATAGATATGGTATCGAAGAAGTGTGTCCGCTAGAGATGGCGATCCTCAATGGCCCGGCGCGGCTCCTGTTTTAGTCATATCAGGGGTCATCCAAAATCGTTCTCTTTCTTCAGTCAACGCGTTCACCAAAACCATCCACTTCGTTCTGGATCAACACTCCGCGTATAATTATTAAAGTGGTTTCGGTTCAGATAGAGAGTATATCCATTACCGATCCCGGTCCCTTTAATAACTTTCGTAATTATTACACCGATTGGTCGTTTATATATTTCAAAAACCAAATCAATTTCAATTTCAATTCGTAAACCAGCATTTCATTTGTCTTTCAAACCATTTCCATAAATTTACATTTCAAAACTTCCAAATTACACTTTCAAAATCTTATAATTCAATTTCAATTTCTATTTAAAACAATTCAAATATTGATCCAAATTCGTATATCAGTTTCATTTCAAAATCATTTAAATTAATTTAATTTAACATTCAAATCAATTTACACTCATTTATCGATTCCATTCAATATTCGTTAAGTAATTTGTTATTCAAAACAATTTCCATTAAATTTCCAATTCATTAAATCCATTCTTAAGTTCAACTTCATTAAATCAAAACTTACAATTTTTAATTAAATTAAATTCATCAAATCAAATTCTTTAAATTTCAAGTCTTACATTAATTCCAAAATATCACATTTTATTTCTTGTTAAAGAAATTCAATTTCACCTATTTACTTACTTAAATGATTTTCCAAACTTTATTAATAAAGAAACTCAATTTCAAGTATTACGAAGTAAAATTCACTTATTCAAAATTCAATTTAATTTAATCATTAAATAATTCAATCTTATTTAATTATTAAATAATTCAAAACTTAATTATTAAATAATTTCAAAGTTTAATAATTTCAAACTTAATTATAATTTCCAACTTAACTCAATAGTTTCTCAACTTAAACAACATTCTTTCATCAATTACATTTTTAATAATTTGTTTCAGATTATTAAACATTAACATTTCCTTTCACTTAAATTCAAATTTCAACTTCATTTCAAAACCATATTATTTATTCAAATAAAATCCATATCTTATTTCAAAATCAAGTTATTGACCAATCGGGTTTATTTAATTTTCTATCCTAGGTCAAAGTTCAATTTTGGGTATTTATCATTTCAACCCGATTCCAATTCAATTAAAAATCAAAGCATAACAGAGGGAACTTGCAGTGTGATAACTGGGATGGTGTCAAAGTAAATAAACAAGCAATAACAACAATCAATATCAATCCAATAATCAATTCAAATAATCCCGAAATAACCATATTAATTCGCATTGTTATTTGTACGAATTAATATAATTATTTCTAGAATCTACACTATCATTTCATGTAGATTAAAGATTATTACATTACAGTTTTCACTTGTCATCTATTTACAAATTCATACATCATCAGTTTAACAACATACATTCAGTGGTTCAAAGTGTAATTAAACAAATCCTAAATGTCAATAAATTTAACAGTTTAAAGGGGTCATATTATACAAATGTCAGTTAATTAAATTTAACATTTAACTATCCTATATCAAGTTCAATTTCATACTATTTATCATTTTAACATTTACAATTTAACGTCCAATATAAACATCAACAATCAATCAATTATCGGTCAACTGTATTATCATCACATAAATAATTAACAGATAATGGTGTCAGATGTCACAGGTGAACTAATACAGGCAATAGCATATATAACAGTGTAATTAACTAACAGCAGTATATTTCAATTGTCGTTTCAATTGAAATCAAATTTAATAAATAAAAGAACGTCAATCGTGAGTGAGTGCTCACCTTTCGAGGCTAGAGATGCACGAGAAGATGACACGGATACGCACTGAAACGGTCACTGAAATTGAATTGCGAATCCAACACGAATTTCAAAGCGAAGCTAGTATTGACACGAATCGGCGCTCAAAGATGATAAACAGAATGGACGAAATCAAATCAGAACTAGATCGAAGAAGATAATTGGTATAAGAGAACTTAAATGTAAATATATATACTATAGATATATAAATCATATCCTAAATCAAAATACGTTTTAAATTTTAAAATACATAAGTATTTCAAAATCATTGTTTTAAATAAAATATATATATATATATATATATTCAAACATATAATCATAATATATTTGGAAATAAATACTTTGAAATTAACAATACTCGTATATAACTAATATATAAGCTAATGTTTACTTACTTATATACACCAAATATATCTATATCTAAATTTTTTAGGATTAAATGTGTATACAACAGATTTCATGCTTATCTATAACTTATATTTCATCTTATTCCTTTCAAAATGTCAAGTATATTAAAATAATAGTATGACTTATATGAAGACTTATATCTCATTTAAACCACACTGTCACGCATATATATACAAATCAGCATGTAAACTATACTTTTCTCAAAATTGTATAAAATTTGTATAAGCTACCCTGAGACTAAGCAGATACATGTATAACAATATATACCTTTATGAACAGAACATGTGACCCAGCTTTGAACGTATTGTATTATACCACTACAACTTATATATACATATATAAAACTGTTAGACTGACAATGAGTAGAATATAAAACAATTGATCTACAATATACCAGTTTACTTGTAACATTCATATATGCTTTTATATTAACTAATACTTAAACTGCTGTAGTTATAAATAATACTGTTAAAAATAAAAGATATCCCATTACTTATACTATAACATAAATAATATAATATATATAAACCTCAACAGATATACAACCGAAAGCATCATGCTCACAAATTGCCAGGACCTCACATATATACGAAGTTTACTGCTGTGAAAACAAGTGGCATTTATTTATAGAACAATACCCTATATATATTCTACTTTTCAGGGAAGGCTTCAGGCAAAACAAACTTCATGTAAAAAGAATATAAATAAAATCTTTGTTCAAATGGCAAGGCTTGGAATTCAACTTAACATATAAAGAAAGCTCATATATGCAAACAATATGTACGTAGATAAACTTATACTTTTGCACTGAGGCAAACTTTAAAATATAACATATAAAATACTTATTAAAATATAATATACTTGTAAAGCTATATTGCATAGCAGCTTGTAAGTAAGAGAACTAATATAACTTTATACCAAACGTAACAGCCACACTTTCAACTATGTATATTAAATACAATATCAATATAAACTTTATACCTACGCGTATACTTGCTACACAACAGATTATCTAAATAAAGTTTATATATAAACTAATATATATATACAAATATATATACGCATACATATACTGGCAAATATACTAAACAATATGATATAAACAAATATATATGTACAAAACTTACGGCAGCTGGAAGGTGTGGTTGGAGAGGAAGATGATGGGGAGTCTTCGGCTACAGGGAAACAGGTGGGACGGTGGAGGTGCCTAGGTGGGTAGGGCCGAAGGGAAGATGCGGTAAAGGGAAGAGGGAGGTGTTTCGGCAGTCGAGTGATGGAGGGCATCGGCAAAGAGGAGGAGAGGAGTGGCGAACAAGGGGTTCGGATGTGGGTTGTCGTGCTTGCTTGAAGGAAGCTGGGCACGGCTGGCTGTAGGCGAAAGGGTGACGACACAGGTTGACTTTGGTGGGAGATGATGAAGGCGGTGGTGGTTGACAGATCGGAGGGGTCCAGGTTCGTGGTGGTGGACTTGGAAGGTGAGCACGGTCAAGGTTGGATGCGGAGGGTAGCAGAGGCCGAGAGGCTGAGGTGAAGAGAGGCGGGATGGAAGAGGCTCGGCAAAATGAAGAGGAGCTTTTGTTTCAGAGAAAACAATTTGAAATGTAATGTGAATGATCAAAAATGAAACGACCAAAATTATGAATAGGAGGAATAACAATAGTTGGATGCCAGCTGTTTTGGGAAAAATAAAAGCCACGAGAATTTATGTAATAATCACAGCGATTGACCATTGGTTTCAAACGGTGGGTAAATAAATGGACGAAGGAATTCAAAGTTCTAAACGGTACGGATCCTGTACCGATACGATCGCCAGTTTCGCGAATTCCGCTGTGTACCGGACTTCAAACATCGAAATAAATATACCGTAGAGGTCAGCATGACGAGGCGATCAAAACGGTATACAGATATCAGTGGTACGATCATCCGATAAAAATCGATATCGGTACCAGAATGCTGCTATTTTGCAGAAAATAAGAACGACGGAGCCAAAGATGTCCGAATTTGGAAAAACGACAAACTGAAATCTTGCTCAGAAGATGGTTTAGAATTTTTCTATGTAAAAATATTTAGGTTTCAGAAACATTTTATTTTCAACGCTTTTTAACTGATTAAATTGAAGTGAATTTACGTGCGAAATAAACTTTCATATTTTCGGACGAAAATTTACCAATTGCTATGTTTAACTAGACGTATTCCAAATATTAAATTTTTATTTCAAAATTTTATCGTTTAAAATTTCACAAAATTTCAACTAATTACGTTATTAAAACAGTTGAAATTTACGGGTCGTTACACTCTCCCCCACTCAAAACTTTTCGTCCCCGAAAAGGAACGAGGTAGGAGAATAGAAACAACCAAAAAGAAAATAGATTTGAAATACAAAATTACAATTAATTTAAGCCATATAAATTCAAATTTAAATTAATTGATATTCAAAAATTGATTTAATCCATTTGATTTAACTAAATCAATCTCAACTATTTCTAAATTCATTATCTTATTATCCAATTATCTTAAATTTACAATTTATAAAACCATAAATTTAATAGTCTTTTATTACAATCATATTTTATTCAACAAATTTAATTCTTCTTTATTCCAAACTATTATTAAATTTGTTCCACTTAATATATCTCATTACATATATCTAAACCATATAAATTAATTTAAAACATAAAAGTTTCCATTTAAATTAATTTATATTTACTAATTTCTTTTAAATTCAAGGTATTTCATATGTTGATCAAATTTTAATTTCTTAATTCTTTCAAAACAAATTTATTACATTATTAACTAAGTTTTACCTATTATCCTATCTAACTCTATTAACATCTTTATAATCAAAATTTAGTGTATAACATTTATTATAAACACTCAAATTTTATTTATAAATTCAATTTATCTTATATATTATCCAATTACATATTCAACTTCTGAATGATTTAGGTAAGTTGTATTAGAATGCAGTTGAGCAATATACAAATAAAATTTTCCCAATTTAATTATTCAAGTTTAAATATTTATTCCAAATTTTTTTTGGTTTTATTTGTAATTAAAATCATCCTTTAACAAAATTTAAGAATTAGATTTCCGATTAACTTTAAACAATTTAGAGATATATATAATATATCTATATCACGTCAAATTAAATTTTAAAATAAGATACCCATATATATATATATAAATCAAAATATACTAAAGAAATTCAAATCAAAATCTTTTTTTCAAAACAAAATCGTAGCAAAGCTACAGAATGGTATCTCCACTTCGAAACTCGAAAATGAACGTCGATGATGCGGCCGCCATCACCGAAATTATTTTCCAGCGACAAAGAGAAGAGTACTGATTTCAATTTTTAAATTCTTTGAAAACGGTTTCTATTCGAAAATATTTTCAATAATATATACTTTAAAATTTTAAAAACCAAAGTTCGAAATCACTGGAAACTAAATTCTCAAATTTCTAAATTAAATTCATTTCAAATTTCAAATCAATTTATAACCAAGTTCATGAATTCATTTATTTATATTATGCAATAGTCAATGGTTTACAAAACAATAAATGAAAATCAAATATTATTATTTCAGACAACAAATTCATTAATAATTTAATTCCAGAAAACTTATATTTATATATAATATAATCATACAAGACTTTTATTTTATTTATCAAATTTGAAAACGATATTGTGTCAGTTTGCTCTGCTCAAGTGTTTTGGAAATCCTATCGATAGCGTTGATCAGACGAATCGATCGAAAACCCAAATCAACATCAACAACTCAAACAACACAAAAAAAAACATTTTAAAATAAATTTACAAATACACTTTCTCACTTAAAGATACAATAATGGATTTCAAAGCAAGGATAGAGATTCAAATTTTGTTAGACTCAAATCAAGAGAATTCTGATTCGAAGATAAGTTCGAAACAGAAGAAAGGATGATTAAATAACGGAATAAGAAGATGGATGGGTTTATGTAAATCGCGGGCCACCTTAACCGGGTCGACCGGGACTTCAAGAATAAGATTGATGCAGAATTTCAAGGCAAATCTACATTCGATCTCAAGAAATAGAATTCAGGTATAGCAGGAGGTAGATAGCATCGTAAACCGAGGATACAGAAATCTCCGGTAAATCAATGCCTATTATAAAGGAGTTTTGCTCCTTTACGAATCATTCGAAGGTTGGCGAGACCGCCGATCTATTATAGATATCATTCAAAATGGAGTTAGGGGTGTTTCAGGATTGAATGAAGACGAATAGTGAAGGACACGAATGAATTTCGGAACCGAGGGGAACGTTCCAAAATTCAAAGGAATTGAGTCAAGGAAGAGATTGAAACTCGAATGAGAGTGATTCTGTAAATATATTTACCCTATATGTTAAGTTTTGCCTAGAGCTACCAAAGCTCTGATACCAACTGTAACGGACCGCGTCAGTGGGGTAACGCCCACCGTAGCATACAGCAGTACCTGTGTTCTGCCTTTACAGCCAGCCTCTCGACTGCACAAACCCCGCAGGGACATGTAGGAGTAAGAGTCATCCGCTCGCTACCAAACCAAATGCGAGAACCCCCTATCATGCTGCACCCGCCAAGTGCATAGGTAGACACACATGTCGGAGTTGAATTGCTCAAAATACCGCGTTGTTAATTTAAATTTGGCAAAACTGAACATATACAGTAAATGAATAATCACATATCACAGACACAGAGTAATAAGTGCAGCGGAAATAAAAGAGATAGTAGTTCATGAAGCTACTATATGAATATATATAATACATCAGAGTTTACAACAGAAGAGTAACACGATACATCAGATACAAATCAGAATACATCACTGGAATCATCGAATACTGAAAGTAGAATAGATGGCTGGATCTTCAAGCAAAGCTCCAACTTCAAAGGTGAGTCTCGAAAGCTGAACCACTCAGTCTGACCCGAGCGTAAAGCAAAATACAAAACACTCGAGTCAGGATTAACATTCTTATATTAATAAATCCAACTCAAGTGAAATAGAAATTGAAATACAAGTAACTCAAAGGATGTTTGGAATAACCATCCTTTAAGGATCCGTCAAACTATCTACTAGGTAGTAATGTACGCTAAGTAGATAATGTCTATCAGTAATATAAAGATATCAAAGTAGGGTTAAGCAGGGCCCATACACCTCTTAACCTGTTTATTTCCAAAAGCATATACAAGACCGTAGTTTCCCCAAAACCGGAAGTCACCAGAGGGCAATCCATATACTAAAGGTACAAATCAAAATCGTAGTGGTCGCGAATAGGATAATCAGTATGACAAGGTACATGAGGCGATACCAACTAGGATACTAGTAGTTGCCTGATCCGGACTGATGTTGGGCATAGCAGCTACTACCCCAACACCGCGAACAACACTCCCAAATCGAGGGGTGCACCCAAATCGAATCACAAAAGTAATAGATATGGTATCGAAGAAGTGTGTCCGCTAGAGATGGCGATCCTCAATGGCCCGGCGCGGCTCCTGTTTTAGTCATATCAGGGGTCATCCAAAATCGTTCTCTTTCTTCAGTCAACGCGTTCACCAAAACCATCCACTTCGTTCGGGATCAACACTCCGCGTATAATTATTAAAGTGGTTTCGGTTCAGATAGAGAGTATATCCATTACCGATCCCGGTCCCTTTAATAACTTTCGTAATTATTACACCGATTGGTCGTTTATATATTTCAAAAACCAAATCAATTTCAATTTCAATTCGTAAACCAGCATTTCATTTGTCTTTCAAACCATTTCCATAAATTTACATTTCAAAACTTCCAAATTACACTTTCAAAATCTTATAATTCAATTTCAATTTCTATTTAAAACAATTCAAATATTGATCCAAATTCGTATATCAGTTTCATTTCAAAATCATTTAAATTAATTTAATTTAACATTCAAATCAATTTACACTCATTTATCGATTCCATTCAATATTCGTTAAGTAATTTGTTATTCAAAACAATTTCCATTAAATTTCCAATTCATTAAATCCATTCTTAAGTTCAACTTCATTAAATCAAAACTTACAATTTTTAATTAAATTAAATTCATCAAATCAAATTCTTTAAATTTCAAGTCTTACATTAATTCCAAAATATCACATTTTATTTCTTGTTAAAGAAATTCAATTTCACCTATTTACTTACTTAAATGATTTTCCAAACTTTATTAATAAAGAAACTCAATTTCAAGTATTACGAAGTAAAATTCACTTATTCAAAATTCAATTTAATTTAATCATTAAATAATTCAATCTTATTTAATTATTAAATAATTCAAAACTTAATTATTAAATAATTTCAAAGTTTAATAATTTCAAACTTAATTATAATTTCCAACTTAACTCAATAGTTTCTCAACTTAAACAACATTCTTTCATCAATTACATTTTTAATAATTTGTTTCAGATTATTAAACATTAACATTTCCTTTCACTTAAATTCAAATTTCAACTTCATTTCAAAACCATATTATTTATTCAAATAAAATCCATATCTTATTTCAAAATCAAGTTATTGACCAATCGGGTTTATTTAATTTTCTATCCTAGGTCAAAGTTCAATTTTGGGTATTTATCATTTCAACCCGATTCCAATTCAATTAAAAATCAAAGCATAACAGAGGGAACTTGCAGTGTGATAACTGGGATGGTGTCAAAGTAAATAAACAAGCAATAACAACAATCAATATCAATCCAATAATCAATTCAAATAATCCCGAAATAACCATATTAATTCGCATTGTTATTTGTACGAATTAATATAATTATTTCTAGAATCTACACTATCATTTCATGTAGATTAAAGATTATTACATTACAGTTTTCACTTGTCATCTATTTACAAATTCATACATCATCAGTTTAACAACATACATTCAGTGGTTCAAAGTGTAATTAAACAAATCCTACATGTCAATAAATTTAACAGTTTAAAGGGGTCATATTATACAAATGTCAGTTAATTAAATTTAACATTTAACTATCCTATATCAAGTTCAATTTCATACTATTTATCATTTTAACATTTACAATTTAACGTCCAATATAAACATCAATAATCAATCAATTATCAGTCAACTGTATTATCATCACATAAATAATTAACAGATAATGGTGTCAGATGTCACAGGTGAACTAATACAGGCAATAGCATATATAACAGTGTAATTAACTAACAGCAGTATATTTCAATTGTCGTTTCAATTGAAATCAAATTTAATAAATAAAAGAACGTCAATCGTGAGTGAGTGCTCACCTTTCGAGGCTAGAGATGCACGAGAAGATGACACGGATACGCACTGAAACGGTCACTGAAATTGAATTGCGAATCCAACACGAATTTCAAAGCGAAGCTAGTATTGACACGAATCGGCGCTCAAAGCTGATAAACAGAATGGACGAAATCAAATCAGAACTAGATCGAAGAAGATAATTGGTATAAGAGAACTTAAATGTAAATATATATACTATAGATATATAAATCATATCCTAAATCAAAATACGTTTTAAATTTTAAAATACATAAGTATTTCAAAATCATTGTTTTAAATAAAATATATATATATATATATATTCAAACATATAATCATAATATATTTGGAAATAAATACTTTGAAATTAACAATACTCGTATATAACTAATATATAAGCTAATGTTTACTTACTTATATACACCAAATATATCTATATCTAAATTTTTTAGGATTAAATGTGTATACAACAGATTTCATGCTTATCTATAACTTATATTTCATCTTATTCCTTTCAAAATGTCAAGTATATTAAAATAATAGTATGACTTATATGAAGACTTATATCTCATTTAAACCACACTGTCACGCATATATATACAAATCAGCATGTAAACTATACTTTTCTCAAAATTGTATAAAATTTGTATAAGCTACCCTGAGACTAAGCAGATACATGTATAACAATATATACCTTTATGAACAGAACATGTGACCCAGCTTTGAACGTATTGTATTATACCACTACAACTTATATATACATATATAAAACTGTTAGACTGACAATGAGTAGAATATAAAACAATTGATCTACAATATACCAGTTTACTTGTAACATTCATATATGCTTTTATATTAACTAATACTTAAACTGCTGTAGTTATAAATAATACTGTTAAAAATAAAAGATATCCCATTACTTATACTATAACATAAATAATATAATATATATAAACCTCAACAGATATACAACCGAAAGCATCATGCTCACAAATTGCCAGGACCTCACATATATACGAAGTTTACTGCTGTGAAAACAAGTGGCATTTATTTATAGAACAACACCCTATATATATTCTACTTTTCAGGGAAGGCTTCAGGCAAAACAAACTTCATGTAAAAAGAATATAAATAAAATCTTTGTTCAAATGGCAAGGCTTGGAATTCAACTTAACATATAAAGAAAGCTCATATATGCAAACAATATGTACGTAGATAAACTTATACTTTTGCACTGAGGCAAACTTTAAAATATAACATATAAAATACTTATTAAAATATAATATACTTGTAAAGCTATATTGCATAGCAGCTTGTAAGTAAGAGAACTAATATAACTTTATACCAAACGTAACAGCCACACTTTCAACTATGTATATTAAATACAATATCAATATAAACTTTATACTTACGCGTATACTTGCTACACAACAGATTATCTAAATAAAGTTTATATATAAACTAATATATATATACAAATATATATACGCATACATATACTGGCAAATATACTAAACAATATGATATAAACAAATATATATGTACAAAACTTACGGCAGCTGGAAGGTGTGGTTGGAGAGGAAGATGATGGGGAGTCTTCGGCTACAGGGAAACAGGTGGGACGGTGGAGGTGCCTAGGTGGGTAGGGCCGAAGGGAAGATGCGGTAAAGGGAAGAGGGAGGTGTTTCGGCAGTCGAGTGATGGAGGGCATCGGCAAAGAGGAGGAGAGGAGTGGCGAACAAGGGGTTCGGATGTGGGTTGTCGTGCTTGCTTGAAGGAAGCTGGGCACGGCTGGCTGTAGGCGAAAGGGTGACGACACAGGTTGACTTTGGTGGGAGATGATGAAGGCGGTGGTGGTTGACAGATCGGAGGGGTCCAGGTTCGTGGTGGTGGACTTGGAAGGTGAGCACGGTCAAGGTTGGATGCGGAGGGTAGCAGAGGCCGAGAGGCTGAGGTGAAGAGAGGCGGGATGGAAGAGGCTCGGCAAAATGAAGAGGAGCTTTTGTTTCAGAGAAAACAATTTGAAATGTAATGTGAATGATCAAAAATGAAACGACCAAAATTATGAATAGGAGGAATAACAATAGTTGGATGCCAGCTGTTTTGGGAAAAATAAAAGCCACGAGAATTTATGTAATAATCACAGCGATTGACCATTGGTTTCAAACGGTGGGTAAATAAATGGACGAAGGAATTCAAAGTTCTAAACGGTACGGATCCTGTACCGATACGATCGCCAGTTTCGCGAATTCCGCTGTGTACCGGACTTCAAACATCGAAATAAATATACCGTAGAGGTCAGCATGACGAGGCGATCAAAACGGTATACAGATATCAGTGGTACGATCATCCGATAAAAATCGATATCGGTACCAGAATGCTGCTATTTTACAGAAAATAAGAACGACGGAGCCAAAGATGTCCGAATTTGGAAAAACGACAAACTGAAATCTTGCTCAGAAGATGGTTTAGAATTTTTCTATGTAAAAATATTTAGGTTTCAGAAACATTTTATTTTCAACGCTTTTTAACTGATTAAATTGAAGTGAATTTACGTGCGAAATAAACTTTCATATTTTTGGACGAAAATTTACCAATTGCTATGTTTAACTAGACGTATTCCAAATATTAAATTTTTATTTCAAAATTTTATCGTTTAAAATTTCACAAAATTTCAACTAATTACGTTATTAAAACAGTTGAAATTTACGGGTCGTTACACTCTCCCCCACTCAAAACTTTTCGTCCCCGAAAAGGAACGAGGTAGGAGAATAGAAACAACCAAAAAGAAAATAGATTTGAAATACAAAATTACAATTAATTTAAGCCATATAAATTCAAATTTAAATTAATTGATATTCAAAAATTGATTTAATCCATTTGATTTAACTAAATCAATCTCAACTATTTCTAAATTCATTATCTTATTATCCAATTATCTTAAATTTACAATTTATAAAACCATAAATTTAATAGTCTTTTATTACAATCATATTTTATTCAACAAATTTAATTCTTCTTTATTCCAAACTATTATTAAATTTGTTCCACTTAATATATCTCATTACATATATCTAAACCATATAAATTAATTTAAAACATAAAAGTTTCCATTTAAATTAATTTATATTTACTAATTTCTTTTAAATTCAAGGTATTTCATATGTTGATCAAATTTTAATTTCTTAATTCTTTCAAAACAAATTTATTACATTAAGTTAATTACATTATTAAAACAGTTGAAATTTACGGGTCGTTACAAAAAGTTAATTAAGTTTTTAATGATTAAATTTTTATTAATTAATTTTAAATAATTAAAATTAAACAAGTTTTATTAACTATAATTAAGTAAAGATTAGTTATTAAGTAATTATCTTTTAAAGATAAGATTAATTTTTATTAATTATTACTTAAGTAAGATTAATTTTTAATTAAACATAATTTAAGTATATGAGTTATTTTTAATTAATTATTAATTAACTATAAGGTTAATTATTTAAATAAATATATTGTTAATTAGTTTTAATAATTAATTAATTAAGGCTTTAATTTAAAATAAATTATTTATTTAAGGTTTAATTTATTAATTAAAGGTTAATTTAATTAATTAAATGAGATTAATTGAGATTTAATTATTAATGAAGGTTTAAATTATTATTTAACAATTAGTAAAGGATAAATTAGGGTTTAAATTATTTATATAATAGTTAATTTTTGTTAACTAGTTATTAAAGGTTAAATTATTTATTAATTTATAATTAAATTAAGTTCAAATTTAATAAAAATTTTAAATAAATAGTTTAACTTATAATTAATCATTTTAAATGGGAGTTTTAAATTTTTAATCCTTGTTTTCCAAGAATCAAATTAGTTTTAAAGGTACTTCTTTTTCAAAGATGATTTTGAACACAAGGGATTCAAATGTCGATACCATTAAGTAGGCAAACAATTGTGAATGAGTTATGTTTGGACATCTGTCAACAGAATAAATCCCCGTTCTGCTATAATATACTTGTTTATTGTGCAGACGTATGTTTAGTATAATAAATTCTCATTTTGCTATAAATATTGAATTGTCTGGACATATATTTAGCAGGACAAATCACTATACTGCTATTACGTTATTTGGACATGTATATGCTACTTGAGTTGTGTTGACATGTTATTCCCTGATTTGGATATGAATTGCATTTACATATATGTTGACTATGTAAATAAATGGTTAAGTGATTTGAAAGTTAAATTGATGTTAAATGGTAACTTAAATTACTACTATTGGCTTTGCTAAGCCTCTTTTTAAAATTTTAAAGTATGGTTTTAAATTAGCTCCAATTCTTTATTCAGTTTGGGGTTAAGGTTTATAAATGATTTTCAAGTTATATAATTATTTCATAAAGGTATTTATAAATAATAACTTGTCTATAAAAATGGTTTTTACTAAGAAAAAAGGTTTATTTAAAGTGATTTAAAAGGATGAGTTGCAAAAGATATTTTGGAAAGAATTTTTCTTAAAGAAGGTTTATCAAAAGATTTTTAAATGGGGAATGTTTTATAAATGATTTTAGAGGTTTGTAAAGGGGTTTTTTAAATTGACTTGTAGACTTATAAAAGTGTTTATAAATTGATTTTGGAAAATTTATAACTTATTTGAAATATGAAGTGAGCTTTTAAAGAGGAAACCTTTTATAAAGGATAAGTGGATTGGTTTATATTAAGTAATGTTTTCAAAAAGAAATTTGCAAGAAAAAAACTTTTGTAAAGTTTGGTAAATATACTTATACCGTTGAGATAAGTATATAAATGTTTTCCCAAGTACGAAAGGGATGTAAGGGGTTTGGGAATAGTGTTTTGTAAAGAACTTTTGATCGAATGTTTATAAAGTGATTATAATTAATTAAAGATTATTTAAATAAGGCTTAATTGATTCCATATGGGATTAAATCCATGTTTGAATGCTTGTTTATTTGATAGTTAAATAACCGACTATCAAAATCTAGACCAAAGCGTAACTTTGGAAATATCTAGGAGAAACATGGAAATTATATAGTACAGTTAATGTCGGTGGTGCTATATTGTACGTATAAATTTATTTCATTCTTTTAGGAAAAATGATAAGGAAATCCGTCCGCTAACGGTTAGGAGGTGATCTGCGCTATTATCTTTTGTCGACTTATTTCTTAAAGAACTAGGGTTGAGTTTACTGAAAATTATCGAAAATTGTTTCGAAGAGACCGGGATCGGATATGTTATCTGAAAACCACTTCGATCTAACTCAAGCATTTCGAATAGAAGACATCTCAAAGAGTATGGAATCGAAGATGGAGTTTTGAAGTGCAAGGGCTATTTGTTACTAACCCTGAGGGTGATTCCAAAATACGTGTAGTGGAGATAGTGCCTTCGGTTTCGTTCAGTCCTAGAACAAACTTGTATGGATGAATGCTGGCATTGCATTGTTGCTTGGAGGCAGTGTTAGCATTCCAAGCAGAAAGTACTATATAAAGGTAAACGTAGCCTCAAGCCTCATCAATCGGGAAATGACAAAAATCAGGCATACAACAGGGTCATGTGGGTCGCTCCCATCAGGGTATGGTCATCCCAAATCTAGATCGATTACTATCGACTCATGTATGCTTCGGGGCCCAAAGTGGGGTGATCATATTCAATACTACAAGTCAAGTGGTAGGCTAGTCTTGTGTGGCAGGGATACAAGATGTTCTTGTCAGATTCGGTGCATTTTATCTAGAGATGTACTATCGGAAGGTAGCCCTTACCTTGTCATAGTATGGAATCCATCCTCCAATACGTGCCTTTACGATTTTAGATCTACCCAATTATGTTGAAATGTGAGATGAAAGCATTTCAGCTTTATTCATGTTTTACTTGAACCGTTATAAATTATTATAATATCACTAGATTTTCTATAAAAAGTGTTTTGGTTATCATAAGGTAAATACCCATCTGTGTTTATGTGTGGTGTGGTCTACGAGATACCTTTGATTTTAAACATAATAATTCAGTTATTTGAGTTTACTCACACCAGACCCATGTCTGACCCGAAGTTTTATTTTTTCCCCTAAAACTTTTGGATCCTCAAATTTTAAAGGGCAGCCAAGTAGTTCAAGTTTCCTACAGATGCACTTTGGACGAGCTTGGAGCCAGAGGCTTCATCGATAGCTAGTTATTTTTTGTTTTCTGTTGTATTATATGTATCCTATATCTGATATGTAGGGACATGCTGTTATAACTGTCCAAGGGTAGAATTGTATTAGTATGACTCTGATGTATCATTTTTGAAATAACTTTGTAAAGTATTATGTTGACTAATATATGTTATTCTATTGCGTTGTGAGATTTTGTGATTGTCTTTGTTTCTCCTATCTTTGTTTCTCCTATCTTCTATCTTCTATTTTGTCACCGTTTCGGACACTTTAATGATCGGTTTGTGGATGTATTAAGTGTCGTCTTTAGGTGTAAGAAAGATCGTTACATCATGCATGTAACACCTGTCTAAGAAACGAAAGGGCAGCCGTATCGCACCATAACAAACCTAACTCTTGAAAATAGTTATACCAACCCAAATCTAAAATGTATCGACTCTAAGGTCAATGAAAAATGAGTCATCGTCTCTTAGGGATATATCGGCCTGAAATCCGAACACGCTAAGATAACACAACTCTAAGTGTAGCTCACTTTCACTTTAGTAATCAGTAGAATCTAACTAACGGGTCCAATACCAAAACGTGAAATTCTAGTATTTACTAAAAGCTAGTAAATTCCACTCAAACATTGTTTAACAAATAATAATAATAATAAGCAAAAGAACTGTACGAAATGTCCCATAACAATATGATAATTTGATCGTTTATTAAAATCCTTTATTTCATAGAAAAAACACGAAACCTCATTAAAATCTCAAATCCATAATAAATAAAATAAAAGAGTTTTAAATTAATTTATATGCAAAGATAAAATTGTTCAAAATCACTTTTAAATCCATAAACTCATTTTAAAGAAGTGCTATTTATTTACAAAAGCTTTGGAACTCTTTCATAATCATTTGAACTTGTTTTATAACTAAAATCACTTAAACTGAAATTATTACTTTCATAATAGCTTTTATAAAATAATACTATATTTTATCTTTTGCCTCTAAAACATTTCCAAAATTTTAATATACTTATAATAGTAGAATTTGAAAGGTTTTATGAATAAATATTACTCATCTTAAAAAGCTTTGAATAGAAATTTTGAATTAAGAAATAAGTTGAGAATATAATATAATTTAACTATATTTTATAAACTAAATTCCAATAAGGATCAAAATAGATAAAATTTCATTTTGAAATTCTTTAAAAAAACATTTAAACAATTCAAACAATAAACCCATCGAAAATCCAACATCTAGAGCCAACACCAGTCTATAAAATATAATTCCATAATATGAAATTATTTAGCGACCCGAATTTCTTTCCAACAATTCTGATCGCATGAACAATGTTTGTATTTTTATACAAGTTAATAGAATTCAATTTGCAATTGAGCAAGATTCCGTTTGCAAATTAGCCTCTTTCAATCATATAACAATTTATATATCAGCAAACAATTAATCAAACATAAGTATGCAACAATATGTCATTCAATTCAATTATTAACACCTAAGAATTATAACATAATCAACCATATCAAGGCATGTAGGTGGAATTCATATCGATAAATATAGAAGTGTGAGTTAAAAAGAATTCACCTAACAATCTGCTCCCGTGCCTCGACTTCAAGCACACATCGATCTACCGCCTATGCCACCACGAGTGCATGTAGGAATTCCGATCACGAAGTCGCGCTTGCCCTCCACTACACCAGTGTTCACGCCTTCATGCCTTGGTCACCAGCCAGCACAAGGTCGCGTGCTCATCTATGCCTATAGCCACAGTCTCCCATTGATGTTATAGCTCCATCCTCATCGCCTTCGCCTATGACCTCCCAGCACCACCAAACCCCTTAGCATGCACGCTCCCTAGCGGGAGCACTACACCATGGCTAACCCAGGCGAACGCCACACCCCCTCTTTGATGTCACATCTACCTTCACGTGATATTTAATTTTTTTTTCTTTTTCCTTTTCTTTTTCTTTTGAGCGAATCGAATACGATTTTCGATTTAGGGTTTTTGTAAATGAGAATGAGAGGGGTATATGGGGCTTGAATGAGAGTTCCAAGCTTAGGAAACAAGGGGATTAAATTGGTTTTATGAAGGATGGGCTTTGGGTTCTATTTTTAAGCTTCTTTTTATTTATTTATATTATACTTTTTTAATTCAACCATACATTGTTCAATTAAAACATCAACCATCCTTTGTAAGTTCTAATTTATCCTATTATTTGTTTGTTTAAAAGTCCTTTTCAATTTAGTCCAAATAGATTTATACTTCTTTCTACCAAACATAATTCGGTAACTCCAAAATTTAATATATAATCTTAAGCGAAATTTATTTACTAATTAAATTTTGTTATAACAAAATCCTTTATTAAATTGATTTTATTTGAATAATAATTTGGTTTCGTAAATAATAATTTTCAAAAATTGAATTTAAAAACTTCCATTTTAATTAAATTAGTTTAATACTATAGCTTTAAAACAAGGTTGTTATATTATATCAATTGTTTTCCATTACGTTTTTTGTCTATTATTTAAAGCTTTGTCATTTGACTTTATGTACGCATACGATACGCCCAACCTAATCAAGGTGTACAACAACTACACACATATATATAAGTAGCAAAACACCCCCATGGACCAGGATACATTCCCCACTCGTATCTGTAACTCTACACCATGTCAGGCATCCATCATCAGATTTTGGGCAGAATTTCCAACCTGCATCAAGGAACCTCACATTAGTGCCTAATAGCACCATTATAGTCGTATTCTAATTCATCTTAAAGACTTATCTAGGGTTTATATAGCCTTTTCTCCTAACAACAACAAACTAACAATCAACTTTGAGGAGGTGCATGTCTCATGCAAAACTTACACTAGTAGGGGGTATAATCCATCTATTGTAACCCAAGTCTTTCTAATGAGCTCTCTAGGACCGATGATGCTCTCGATCTATGTGTACAACCCTACTCCTTGCATATTTAATACCAACCTTGTTGACATAGCATCGAGCCTACGCCCACCGTCCCATTTAGATTGTCTAATTCAATCAAAGAAATGCCTACCTGGTTACTTAGTACTCCTATAAGGATTGAAATAGACCCTACTTGGCCATTTAAAACTTCAAACTAATACGATCCCACTTTGGTATACTCCCTTCAGCTATACGTGAACTTATATTCCCACGAGTCCTACAGTTGGAGATGTCTCACATCAGTATAAGTATATACAACCGTTGGTAGCCCCTTTCGGAGGGAAGATTTCTATTGTGCAACACTATTGATCTTGCATCCAAAACCTTAATAATGACTACATCTTTCATAGCTAATTTAAATATATTTTTTCTAAATCTAATAATTCACACCGTCATAACATATACTTGAGGCTATAAATTTAATTGTAAAAATTACCATGCCTCCTAAGTTCAATTATTAGTATTTAGACACTTTTACATGAACTTACTTCTTTAATAGTATTAAAAATCATTTACCTCTTATTAATAGATTAAATATTTTTTACTGCTTGATTTCCAATTAATACAATTTGATATATTTTACTGTACCTATTTAACTAATAGCTACCTTTCTTTGATTACTACAACTTTCCTAAGTCGTTATTCTATTATCTTATTACTACTTCCATTGCTTATTGTTTTTCTGGATTTATCTTAAAGTACGTATATTAAATTAACAATGGAATTATTGTTATCACTTCTATTTATAATACTGTGATTTTACGTTTAGAGATTTCTATATTTTAATGCATTAGAACCACATCTTCCCAAAAGGAAATGTTCACACCATAATTTCCTATATATTACCTAAAGGGGATTTGTGTTATGTTTGGAATTACAAGGAATTATCTTTTCTGTTATTACCGAAATAGATGGTACAAAATACGATAAACATCCCTATTTTGTACATCTCTTTCTTTTAGTCATCTTCCTTGTTATTTCAAACAATACACCTTCATACATAATTAACAAGTTGGATAATTTATAGAAATTTACATTGCAACATACTTTATTCTAATGAATTAAAATATTACTTAAATCTCAATCCAATTTGTAACAATCTTTAATTCATGTTCAATGACATATAACATTCAAATAACAAACTTGGAATATGCATAAAATCTTATTAATGAATTATTCATAACCTTCAGGGACTACTTCCACACTTAAATTACAGATTTAGGTATATACAATATTTAAGCAGATTTAACAATTCACAAAATATGCAGGCAAGGTTCTCAAATTTATTACAAATACATATTTAAGCCTACAACTACAAAATTTATAATTAGGCATACAAGGAATAGATTCACAACGATATAAATCCAATATTACATTAAAATATATAATTTCACACCCACCTTTAAGTTTCCAAATCTCCATAGCTAAATCCATTATCCTTATTTTACTCTCTTTCCTTCTACCAAAATATGTATTAAAACATATACATGTTTATTAGAATAATAGATTGAGAAGGGATTTGAATTGAACATAGTTATGAGCTTTAGATTTATAATTTACCTTTTCTTTACAGAACCAATTCATTCCCAATCTTCTTCTCTTTTAATTTCCACTATTCTCCATTTACATATATAATATTATTTTATAATTTATATACTTCCTAGAATTTGTAGAGAAAAGAAAATGGCAGAGCTTCGCTTGGTGCTTCAAAAAAATGAGAAGAACAGTGAGGGGTTAGGCATGTATTTATAAGCGCTTGAATAAATTCTATATGTTAGATTTAATTATTTTAAATCCAGCCTGTTTAGCCTAGATTCAATCCACATCAGCCAATCATCTACCGGTCGACCACTCTACATTCATCGGTCGTCCGTTAGTGGTCGCCCAATTGAACCTTGGGTATTGAACGGTGGATCGTTTATTTTGTTGCCCTCTTTGCGTATTTATTTCTTAATCTTCTTTTTATTTAGCATTAATGCCCTTATTAACGTTTGTTTTTAACATTAATTAATTATCGTTTACTTCCTTCCATGCTTAGATTTAATTTGATTTAATGCTGTAAATTAACATTTATAATTAACAGTTGCTTTAACGTTAAGTTGGCAATATTTATTGTCTTCATTATTTTTAAACGTTAATATTTATTACCTTAGCCCATGTCAATCTTTATTTATTTTCTATTCAACGCTGATTTAATTAGATTTAACATAGCAAATTAGTTTGACTTTAACATTTATATTTAATGTCTATTTTAATGCTAAGTTATTAACATTTATTTCCATAATTGGTTCTGAATTATTTCCGATCCGAAAACTTTAGATTAATAACTTTTTCGTTTAAACTTCGATAGTAAAACTTTATATATGAAAGTGATCAGAAATTTGCCATGAACATAATGGCACAAGTTTCATAGCCAAACTTCGATTTTCAAAAATTCTATTTTTGGCTTTAATAATTACCTATTAATTATTTTTAATTAACTAATGTTAATTTATGAGGTGTTGCAAAAAGATGTCGGTACCGATATAAATTCACTTGCTTATACTTAGCCAAATTTGGTTAAGTTCCTTTCCTCTTCGATTCATTAGCCTACATAGGACCCACTTGCTTTATTCCTCTAGCTCTTAAGTCCCCAGCACCAACTTGCTACCAAGAAAAGAGTTTGGTACCGATCAAAAGTGGTCGGCACCGAGTTCTTTACTTAGCTAATATTAGCTCTCGTCTTTTAGAGTTCCTTCCTTGCTTTGTCCTAAAGCTTGCCTCGAAGTTTTATCGCCTTTGACCCGAAGCAATTCCTCGTACCAATTAAATTGCAATTCCCATCTCACCATCTATTAGCTTGATACCGAAATGAAGTTTGACACATAAACCAACTCCTATTGGCCTGCAACCTAAAGTACAAGATCCTCCTATCCTCTAGAGCCCCTACTCCAAGTTTCATCCAATTCTATGTACTTTTGCCTTCCTCTTTCCCAAATCGACGGCCTTTTTCCTAACTACACTAAAACACTAGGAAACTATGTCAAAACAATTCATCCAAACATACATATCACTCATATGCATCCATCTAACATAAATGATCAATTCAAACATGGAAAATATACAAATTCTATTCTAAATCTAACTTTACACTAAAATGACAATATGGTCCAAAAGGTTTTGTAAAACCATTTAACATCAAATCTAATTATATCAAATCTAATCTTTTTAATTCTGACCATAAACATTTTTGGAGGTGTAACTAAAGTTTAAAAATCATTCTTAACATGGAAATCATATCAAAAACCTCAAATTTAACTATATGGGCAAGCATAGGGTGCTGAGAGATCAATAACCACTCACCTAATATCCAAAATACCAATTAGATGCCTAATCCTGAGATGAACGATCAAGAACAAGAATTTTCAAGCACCTAGATGATAGACCTACAATCTTCTTCTCTAATTACCCTTCTAATAATGAATTTGGTTAAGATTGGTAAGAAAAAGAGAAGCTTTTTGATGAATTGAGGGTTAATTGAGGTTTGGAATTGTTTTCAAAAAGTGGGAAATGATATAATTCTATCCCATCTCCACAAATCAGGCACAATTCCTGAAATTCATTAGTGGGCTTAAGTATGGCCTTAGTTAATTGTCCACTAATCTTTCCAATATGAAATAAAACTTAAAACAACCAAAATCTTCTAAACGGTAAGTTCATTTATAATTACGATCACTCTATGGAAAGGGAATCAACAAGCCTAATCTAATGGAAGTGGTTTCTAACCCTAAATCAATCCCTATCAAAAGTTATAGGCATTACAAGAATTTCTAGGCCCTAGCTGTTCGATAAAAATTCTAAGTATGGAAAATATCCGTAGTAGTCATTGCCCATAGTTCTAGAGTCGTACGACCTCATATAATTTAAATAATAATATTAAACGATCCTCTAATACGTAAAATACACGTCGTTACACTCTCTCCACTCCCCTTTTTAGGAATTTCACCCCTGAAATCCCTAAATAAACCAAGGAATAGTCAACCATAGTTACCCTGCATGCTTAATAATCATATGCAACCATCAAATATATCAAACAGGCAGCCATGCTAGATAAACCTATCCTAGCATGTGAGATACTAAACTATCCTATATGCAATCAATGGTGAAAGTAAAAATGATAACCAGTAGGCCTTACCTTGTAAAGAACTCTGATGTGCGGCCCTCATGCTCTCCTCGGTTTCCTACGTGTAGTCGCCTTCACTTTCGCCTCATTGAACCATCACCAGCTCCACCATCTTTCTCCTAAGCTATTACGTATCACATCCGACAACACAAACAGGCCTACGAGGTCACAAAGCTTCTGGCTCAATCTCGATATGATCAAGTTGATCTAGTGAAATTGTCATGTCTAAGTCATTCACAAACTTTCGCAAATGAGAGACTTGGAATACATTGTGCATGCCCGCCATCTTCTGAGGTGAGTAGATCATATATGCTAGGTTCACAGTCCTCTCTACTATCGGAAAAAGACCTAAGAATCATGATGCCAGCTTCCCCTAACTACTGAATCGAATAACATTCTTCAAGGGAGAAATCTTCACAAACAACATATCCACGACTGAGAACTCCAAATATCTAGTCTCTATCAGCATAGCTTTTCTCTGTATCCTAACTAGCTTTCATTCATTGCCAAATGATCTCAATCTTCTTCGAGGTCTCTCTAATCATCTTTGGCTCAAGTATCAATTTTTTCCTCGCTTCCTACCAGCATGAAGGAGCGTTACATGGTTGGTCAGACATTGCTTCATACGATGCCATACCAATACTAGACTGATAACTATTATTGTACACAAACTCTACCAAATGGAGTTGATCATCCCACGAGCCTTCGAAATGAAGTATGCAAGCTTGCAAGAGATCCTCCAATATATGATTCACCCTCTCTATCTACCCATCGGTTCAGGGGTGATAAGATGTACTGAGATACAGCTCCATTTCCAATGCCTCTTATAAACTCTTCCAAAACCCACTAGTGAATAAAAGGTCTCGATCACTCATAATGCTCTTGCAACACCATAAAATTGCACCACCTATTTCATATACAACTTTGCTAATTTGGATCCATTCTACAAGACCTAATGGGTATGAATTGTACACTCTTCGTCAATCTATCGACTATGAGCCAAACGCTATCATACCCTCCTCTGCTACTATGCAATCCATCAATGAAATATATCGAAACTTGTTCCTAATTCCACATGGAAACTACGAGTGGTTGCATCAACCCATTCGGCTTCTTATGCTTTGTCTTCACTAGCTTGCATTTCATACACTTCGAGATGAATGTACCGACATCCTTCTTCATCCCTTCCCATTAATACATTTGCTTTATATCGTGGTACATCTTATTACCACCGGGATGTATAATCAATCTCAAAGGATGTCACTCTCATAGCACCTTATCTCACAATCCATCAACATCGGAACAATCAATCTCTTATCCTTACGAAGCCAACCATCTCATCGAGTCTATATTGCTTCATTACCTCAGACTCTACTCCTTCTATTTTCGCCATTATCTTTATTAGTCTAGCAATTCACCTCTGACTATTACCGGTCCGTTCAAACAAAGTAGGTCTAATCATCTAGCTTGCCAACATCTCTAGCTCTAGCTCATAATGAGGTATGAAGTCATAGCCAACAACATACTCTAATTGCTTCTAGTCTAGGAACATCGTTCCTAAACTGGCATGTCTTCTTCTCAATGGATCGGCCACTGCATTCCCATTATCGAGCGTATAGGAAATGCTAAAGTCATAGGAAGCCAATAATTCCTACCATCGTTGTTGGTGAAAGTTGAGATCCTTTTGGGAGAAGAGTAATTCAATGGCTTATGGTCGATGAATAGCTTGAACCTCTCGCCTAATAGGTAGTGCCTCCAAATCATCAAAGTAAACATTATCGTTGTTTGCGCCAAAATTGGTCACAAACAACCAATTGCAGATGAAAGCACCAACTCACAGTCACAGATCGCAGATAGACAAAATGTAGAGGACAAAAATATGAAGAACACTCAAAATTTAAAAAGAAAGCAGTAGAGAGACGAGACTTATAGTGGTTCGGTTTTGTAGCCTACGTCCACTTTGAAAAGTCTGCTATTTATTGATGATTCTCAACTGATTTACAATAGTACAATCGATAGCATTCAAGTTACAATGGAGTTCCAGCAGAGTAACAGCGTAGAAGAGCCAAAAGGTTATTTTTCTATAGGCGTTAGAGTGCTATTTATAGGTGTAGGTCTTAAATATCTGCCTTTGAACTCGAAATACTCCTTCTCACATGTGGGTGGGCCCACGTGATCGATCGGGGGTCATTTGGGATCGATCCCCACCTTGTTCGTATCGATCAACATGGTGTCCATTTGGGCTGAGATCGAACATGAACGTTCTTCTGGTGGTATGCAAGCTACGGTGAAAATTTAAAGCCATTTGGACTTAAGGTTCGGGAGTTATGATCGATCCAAATTTGCGTTTGTCAATGTAGGCTGGAACCTTCGTATCGATCAACAGCTCCACATCCATCATTCTTCATATCCATGATATTCGTATCGATGATGTGGCTCGAGAATCTTGGGGAGATCCACTTTTTATGCCGAGTGACCGCTTCTCCTAGTTAATCATGCCTTCTTCATATCGATGTCTAGAGGTTGTCTTCGTATCCTTGCTCATATGCTGCTTCCTATCGATGCTTGCACGTGTTCTTCGTATCGATCATTTGGTGGTACGTTTCGTATCGATCATTGGCTGATCGATACGAAATGTGTAGAAGGGGGATCAGTATAAAGCAAGTGGTAGTTGATCAGATGAATCCAAACTAATGCCAACACTCAATGGATATGAAGGAAGAGGATGTAGTTGATGGATATGATGCCGTATCGATGCAAAGAAAGGTGGTTGCAAGGTGATGGATACGAAATGATGTGAATCCCCTAGTTGTTGGTTGATGGTCGATCCATAACTCTGACTCGAAGTGGCCACCTCCTAGACCCGAAGTCACCCTGTCACTGACCCAAAGTATGTTGCTTAATGACCCGAAGTAATCCAATGCCATCCCCTTCAAAGAATGCCATGCGGTGACCCGAAGCAAACACTACTTTGACTCGAAGTAACCTACCTGAAGACCCGAAGTAAGCCTAAGGATTGCTCGAAGCAAACTCCAGCCAATCCATTTTCTTGAAATCTTTACTCCAAGTATGTTGAGTTTGTTTATCCATCCACTATGCTCTATCTTGGCCTCATATTCATGTTTATTATCCATGATCGATCGCTCATTCATTCATTCAAATCAAAACCAAGTCCGCAATGATCCAGCTTCGATAACTGTGCAGTCGATTGGTTTAAATCCATCTGTGTTGCCTTGCCAAGAGTCGGGTTAACATTTTGGCCCCCAAAACATGCCTTGCAATAGGAAGGTGTGTTTTGCTGTGCCATAAGCTAGATGTTCGTATCATGTTGATGACCTGTAAAGAGATCGATAATCTTACCGGATTGTGAATAGCGATCGTTCGAGATCATATGCCGTTCGAGGCGATATGTGAACGATCGAGGTCGAATGCCATTTGTGGCAAATTGTGACCGTTCGAGGTTGGGTGCCGTTCGTGGCGAACTGTGACCATTCGAGGTCGGGTGTCGTTCGTGGCGAATTATGACCGTTCGAGGTTGGGTGATATTCGTGGCGAATTGTGACCGTTCGAGGTCGGGTGTCGTTTGTGGTGAATTGTGACCATTCATGGTCGGGTGCCGTTCATGGCGATTGCGACCGTTCGTGGTTGGATTTTGGGATTACAAACATCAGATTTACATTCAAATTATTCTTACAACAAAAATGTCCAACTAAATCAAGTCCAGATGCAAAAAAGAAAAAACAAAAGCAAAACATCAAAATGCCAGCTTCTCCATTGTTACCGTTTATTGTCATCTCAGAGCATGCCTGAGGACCGTTCATGATCCGTACATGTGTAAGCGACCTAAACATTTTAAAGTGGAGCTTACTACTTATTCAAAGCCATAAAACCATTCAGCTGATGATAAGATGACGATGCCTAGATCCGGAGCCGTCCTCATTTGATGCAGATGGTGGTCGCTCCTGTTCCACCATTGCTGCTTGCCTTTTCACATACTGTAATAGCATGCCGTTCCAGATATGTTTTTCAATCTCATCCCTTAAGTGCCTTCAATCGTTTGTACTATGACCGTTTAGCTCATGGAATAGACAGTACTTGTCTGATTTTCTTTCATTATTGGTTGGATCCCTCCTGATTGGCCTTCGGTAGGGAACCTGCCCCCTAGTGTCTTGGTATATTTGTTCCAAAGTCTCATTCAACTCCGTATAAGAGGTGAATCTCAATTCCTTTCACGACCGCTTTGGCTCGTCAAAGCTATCCTCTGCTTTTCATTTCCCTTTATCTTTGTTTGAATCTTTTCCGGGCAGATCCCCGCCTTTGACCACATAAACATCAACTTCCTCTCCTTCCTCTCTCTCCGCCTTTGCATCCTCCCGTCACAGAAACCTTTTCGCCTCATGGTAAAATTCTCCTAGATCCATAGGTGGATCCCTTTTCAATGAACTTTTGAATTCTATGTCATCGGCTATGCTAGATACAACTGCCATCAAAAGCATGGATGGATCCGGGCGATCCACCGATTCTGCCGCTGCATTAAATCACGTTAAAAAGTTCCTCGGAGATTCTCCGGTCTTCTGTTTCAGTGTCGTCAAACTCATCACATTTTTAGGTCTTGAGATATGCACTCTAAACTGTCTCATAAACTTCTCGATCAACTGGGTCCATGTTCCAATGGAGCCGCTTTCCAGTTGCCTAAACCACAGTGCTGCTATGTCTATCAAATACAAAGGGAAACATCGGGCCATGACCTCCTCCGATGCCCCCAGTACTTTCATGTGCCTCATATACCTTGTCAGATGGATAGCAGGGTCTGTCCTTCCATCATACGTCTCCAGTGTTAGTAGTTTGAATTCAGGTGGATTTCTAGCATGCTTAATCGTAGGAGCGAAGGTGCTCATGTTCACATCTTCCAGATCTCTATTCACCAATCCTCCTCTCATGGACCATCTGACCATCTCTGCCAATCTATCACTGTCACCAAGCGGTAGTCCTTGTCCGTTGCCTTCTACCTACCCCCCGAGTTCTCGAGGGAATCTTGAGATCTGCTCTCTTGGACGAGCATTCATTCCTCCATCGATGCCAAATTGCATAGTATAGCCTGGTATCCTGCATGGAATTGAACCAAAATGAGCTAGGGGCATGCCCCCTAGCTCAGGGGTTGTCCTTGATGGTCCTGCTCTATCCTGAATTCTAGTTGCTCTGTCCCCATGATTCTGATTTTGGAATCCCTCTACTCATGCCGCTCTATTCTCTTGGTTTTGTACTCCGGCTTGTCCGACCTGTCGGAGTAGGTTCTGCATCATCTCCTCCTGCCTTTTCAGCATCCCTTCCTGCATAGCCTCTATCATCATCTCCATCGGTGATGAAAACTGAGGTCTAATTAGCTCTGAAGGAAGCCTCCTGACTTCCTTCCTGATGGCTCCTCTCCGTCCTTTGTCTCCTTGTCGATTGCTTCGTCATAGCTTTCTAGATCCTAGTTCCCAAGCCTTCAAATTCAAGATCCAAGCTTCAGAACCCCATAAAGTGCTAGTGTTCTCAGTGGAAGCACCAAAAATTTTGCGCCAAAATTGGTCACAAACACCAATTGCAGATGAAAGCACCAACTCACAATCACAGGTCACAGATGGACAAAATGTAGAGGATGTAAATATGAAGAACACTCAAAATTTAAAAAGAAAGCAGTAGCGAGACGAGACTTATAGTGGTTCAACATTGTAGCCTACGTCCACTTTGAAGAGTTTGATGTTCATTGATGATTCTCAACTGGTTTACAACAGTACAATCGATAGTATTCAAGTTACAATGGAGTTCCAGCAGTGTAACAGCGTAGAAGATCCAAAAAGCCTTTTTCTGTAGGCGTTGGAGTGCTATTTATAGGTGTAGGTATAAAATATATGCCTTTAAACTCGGAATACTCCTTCTCACACGTGGGTGGGCCCACGTGATCAATCGGCGGTCATTTGGGATCGATTGGGATCGATCCCCACCTTGTTCGTATCGATTAACATGGTGTCCATTTGGGCTGAGATCGATCAAGAACGTTCTTCTGGTTGTATGCAATTAAGGTTCGGGAGTTATGATCGATCCAAATTTGCGTTTGTTAATGTAGGCTGGAACCTTCGTATCAATCAACAGCTCCACATCCATCATTCTTCGTATCCATGCTATTCGCATCGATGACGTGGCTCGAGAATCCAGGGGAGATCCACTTTTTATGCCGAGTGACTGCTTCTCCTAGTTAACCATGCCTTCTTCGTATCGATGTACAGAGGTTGTCTTCGTATCCATGCTCATATGCTACTTCGTATCGACGCTTGTACGTGTTCTTCGTATCGATCATTTGGTGGTAGGTTTCGTATCGATCATTGGCTGATCGATACGAAATGTGTAGAAGGGGGGATCGATACGAAGTGAGTGACAGTTGATCAATTGAATCCAGACCGATGCCAACATCAATGGATACAAAGGAAGAGGATGTAGTTGATGGATACGAAGTCGTATCGATATGAAGAAAGGTGATTGCAAGGTGATGGATACGAAATGATATGAATCCCCTGGTTGCTGGTCGATCCATGACTCTGACTCGAAGTGGCAACCTCCTTGACCCGAAGTCACTCTGTCACTGACCCGAAGTAGGTTGCTTGATGACCCAAAGTAATCCAATGCCATCCCTTTTAAAGAATGCCCAACGGTGACCCGTAGCAAACACTACTTTGACTAAAGTAACCTACCTGAAGACCCTAAGTAAGCCTAAGGACGAATCGAAGCAAACTCCAGGCAAACCCATTTTCCTGAAATCTTTACTCTAAGTATGTTGCGTTTGTTTATCCATCAACTATGCTCTATCTTGGCATCATATTCTTGTTTATTATCCGTGATCGATCACTCATTCATTCATTCATTCATTCAAATCAGAACCAAGTCCGTGACGATCCAACTTCGATAACTGTGCAGTCCATTAGGTTAAATCCGCCTGTGTGTTGCCTTGCCAAAAGCAGGTTAACAATTGTCGCCAACATCAAATCGTGGATTGGGTACTTCCACTCATGCAGTTTCAGTTGCTAACTAGCATACGTGACGAGATTACATCCCAACATCAGCACCGCACCCAATCCGGACCTACAAGCATCGGTGTATACCGTCATCTCCTCATTCCCACTTAGGATATTTAACATCGATGAATTCTTCTACCTCTCTTTCAGAATTACGAATATGCTCGCACTTCACGTCCTAAACAAAATTCTGATTCTTCTTTGTCAAATTAGTCAACGACACTACTACTTTTGAGAAGTTATTGATGAAACATCTGTAATATTCCATAACATAAATTTATACCAATAGGTTTCCATTTAATTGTTATGTCTATTATTTACGGTTAATCTATTAAGTTTAATATGCACGTACGATATGTCTACCAAACACGATATATCTACCTAACCAACTCCAAGGTAAAATTACTAAAGTTTGCCTATATTCCACTTAATGCTTCCAAAATATGAAGCGAGCCCTCGCTTTGTCAATGTCGGTCTATTGGTCCTAGCTACAGAGACCTATCACCATTATATATGGCGTTATATTAAATAATTTCCATAATACTAACACATCTATCATCGATAATATTCAAGCAATGTAAGAGACGGTACCTATGCCACTTAATACCTTATTAATAAGTACTATGCAGACTTTTGCCCATTTAATACCTATATTTTAGGCAAGCCCCTAACATTTAATTCCAAATTCAAAGCGAACTCCTCACTGCTACTATCTAGCTGACATCATATTAAATCTCACCAGGCCACTTAATACTTCTTTGTAGAAGAGAGAAGGACCTTATAATAGTCACTTATTACCTCAAACCCAAAGCGGACCCTTCACAAGATATCCTCTACCGCTCCTAACCGCCAACTTGGACCATTTAATATTTCTTATATAGGGAAAAGAGGCAGGCCCTCAGACAGACACTTAATACCTTCGAGCCTCAAAGTAGGTCCTGAACGTTACTCCTATGCCAGGAAAAAATAACATGGTTGAAGAATTTTTACATTCTTTCTACACTATAGGTTACCTATCTTGTTGTACAACGGAAATTTCCTCGTTGTCCCGAATTTTCTCTAAATTTTTCATGTACAAAACACAGAAGGAGACTTATTTTCTAGCTCTAAAACAAAATTGAATCCAAAAATGGACCCTCGCACATGGTCGAGAATGTATGGAAATAGAAGTTCCAAGTCAAAAACAGCTTTCCCTTGTTATCGTTTGTGTTTTATCGTATCGTCAAACACCGCTAAATTCGCATTTATTAATTTATCTACCATCCCTACACTTAGTGTGTGGCCTTCAAAAATAAAGAATTCCATAAAAGTCTTTTCACTTTTCAAATTTGCACGTAGTTTGGAAATAATCATTTTTCCAAAAATATTTAAACACTAATTTTTCTTGAAATCAAATTGGACAAAAGTTCCAAAAATTATTTGAGCGCTAAAAATAATTTAAAATCTAAAACTTTTTTTTCAAGCAAAACCTTTCAAAATATTTTTTGTTTCAAATTTTAATAATTCAAGCCACACTTCAGTGTAATCGGAATTTTGACATGCGTTGACGCAAATATTTCATCCTAACATTTCATAAATAACCTTAACCCTTTAAATCTTAACATTTTAATGATGACACATTTATTATTTATAAATTTTAGATCTTAAGAAACATGAATAATGACCTAATGATTTCATAACAACCTTAACCTGTCCTTCATTTGCTAAAATTTAATATATATATTCTAAACTTCTAGTCTTATATTGCATTTATCGTTGGTTCGGCGTCTTTATGAGATTTCCATATTTATATTGTTTCTTCCAAATACACAAACAAGAGCGTTTACATATCTAGAAATAATAGCACAGTAAATAAACAGGAACACATATCATAATATATCGTACATGTCTTTTTATAAAATACAACCAACAGTTACAACCCAAACAGCCTAAAATAAAAGAACAAATGCTGGAAGGAAATGATAACAACAACATTAATAAACCTAAAATACTACCTACAAACTACGGGATGGTCCCAATCCTATGTGGGAGCTCGAGCCATTCCACAACCTCGAAAAGGTAATAGCATGGTGGCTAAGCACCCAATCTCGTGGCTTTGGCGCTGTAGCTTAGCCCACATCTCTTGTTGACTGGCTCGATCCCCGAGAGTTTGGCCTAGACCTACCGAATAACGATTAGCACAAGATTCTGGTATCACTCAGCACCCTGTCCTAGCTCCTCTTCTACCACCGATCTTCCGCTACTTGTGTCACTATCTCAGCTAGTGCCAAAGGGATTGACATCTTCTTGAGGGAGGCTCTGTCGAATGTACGTGGGACCTTCCTTTAGACTGGCTCTTCATGGAGGTTTACTCTATACCGACTAAAGATGCAAGTGAGAAAGTGAGAATATAGAAAATAGCTCCGTGGAGTACCATTTCCAGAATCAACAAAGTGGATCATAAGGGCATGATCCCAATTTACAACTGCACCACCTATGATGTCGTAGGTGGCCTTCCACATTGATGGATAAATCTGATCAAGACTCCCCATCTTTGGATTAATGGTGTTCTGAATGATGCGAATGATGAGGCAGGCTGCAGGTCTTAAATTTTTTGACCTCCAGCCACCGATATCTCTAGAAAAGATCTAATGTAGAATCCTAAGATTTGACATCTCAATTCATCTAAGTTTTCACCCTCTGTGGAAATCTCCATAATATCGCCGAGATCGTCGTTAGATAAGTCGATCTCGACTCCTTTCACTTTCGATGGAATATGGTTGTTTCCTTCATCAAAATTATGAGAAATATGGACATCGAATAGACGCACACGGCATCGGTAGCATTCCTACTCAAAAGTGTCATAGTAGAGGATCAGTGCTAATTCTATTGCCACAAATAATTCCTCGAACCCAAAAGCAGTGAAATCTCCAAATTTGACCGGTCATCCTTGGTGGAAAGTGAAATTTGCTAAGCCTAGATAAGTGGAGATATTCTGCTCACTCCCTTCTAACCAAGTGACTTCTTAAGAGATGAGGCCTGGATGGTGCGAGGAGGAACCGATAGTGCGAGGAGGTGCCATGGACAAAAAAGTGGCTGAAGAGGGGGATAAGGTTCAGATATGGAGTGGTGGTAGGGCAAGATCCGGAGCTCAAAAATTAACATGGGGGAGAGGCGAGGCTGCTGCTTTTTGGAGAGGCGGCGTCACCTGGTAGTGGAGAGGAGGGGCGGTGGCTGATTTGAGGGAGGAAGAAGAGAGGGTTCGACTGCTAATGGGGAGGGAGGAATGATAAAATGAGGTGGCTGAACTTCAACGCGACTTTTATAAGTCATATTCCAAGTTCGGGTTATGCCTTTATCCATTAACTGGTCGACCGTCCTAGGTTTACCAGTCGATTGCCCCATTTATACAACTGTTGGTGGCCTCTAAGTGAAGGGAAGATTTTTGTTGTGTAACTCTACCGGTCTCACATCCCAACCAACTATGTCCAATTATTTATTCTATGTTTTATTATCCTAAGTTGAATATTGGACTTAACCCACTAATCAGCTCTTATTTATTTAAGGCTACATAATTAACCTTAAATGTTCAATTATTTACAAACTCTTTTATTCACCTTGTCCTTGGTAAATGATTATGATCCTAACAGACATTTCCTAAGACATATATTTACTAAAATTCCGTTTAGTAACCTTTCTTTAACTCTTCCATATTTATTAACCTGACATCCTCATTTATTAGTCCCATTAATCAATTTATACCCTATTACTATTTGAAAATCCCAAATTCTTTTCACATTCATTACCTATTTATTTGGAGCTACAATCTTTCTAACTTTCTTTCCTAATTTCTTTATTTATTATTTGATTTATTCTAATGTTTAATTATATTTAAAGTGAATATCACATGTAAATTTTCATATTAGTTCAGTTTCATCTTAATCGATTAGCGCGATTAAATACGTATAAATATTTATTTTCATTAATTATATTTTAGTTATAAATCTTTAAATAGAACATTTTTTCCATACTTAACTTGTTGGAATTACATTTTTAAATGAATCTATGTTGTATTTTCCACAAAATGGTCTAAATCAAATGGTTTAACTTAAAAAATAAAAGAATTGCCTCTATTGAAATTACAACGAATGATTCTTTCTCTTTTTATTTGAAATAGACAGCGTAAATTACAAAAAGTAAATTCGTACTTTACACATCACTTTCTTTAATTTACGTATAATCCAGTTCAAATCAGACGCTATATTTTTTATGAAATTAAGAAAATTAAACAAATTTATAAAGATTAAATAGATATCATTTCCAACAATTACAATATAGAAAATTCACTTTCCAACAGAATTAAGGTAAGAATCAAAATTGTTCTACTCTTTTTTACAACCCAAATATAGATCTGGAATAAATTATACAACTTATTAACATTCAACTTTTATAACTTGTGGGCCTGATTTCCAGCTCTAGATGTAAAAAACATTTCTAATCAAATTCCTAAATTATTGAATAAGGATATGTATGCAATATACGTTTAATTTGAGCTTACAATTCACATATATTTATTTACCTAGGCATAAAATCAAATAAAATCCAACATAATAAATTTCAATATTATAAACAACTTATAAAATTTCGAACCCACTTTTTAAAGTGTTCCAAATCTCCGGATCTAAATAAATTCTTTGATTCAACTCCATCTCCTCGTTATCGCATAGCGTTGATTCACTTCTTCCCTTCTTCTATTTTTTTCTATTCTTCTCTGATTTGTATCTATATATAATTTATTTTATAATTTGGAAGAATAGCAGAGAAGAGAAAATGATAGAGCTTCATTGCTCTTTCTAGAAAATATAGAAAGAGAAGGGGGTTAGGCCTGAATTTATAAGCGTTCGATCGGGGTTTCCAAGTAATTAATTTTTAAATGTTAACTTATTTAAAAATTACAGGAAAATAGACACAGAGAAGAAGTTGCAAAAAAATTTATTCTCAAGGACAACAAGTTTGCTTTTTCGTCTGAAGGACACATTTCAGTGTAAAGAGAAAATGATAGTTACAACTATCATTCTGTGATTTACACTAAAATGTATCCTTTAGCCTAAAAAGCAAACTTCTTGTCCCTGAAACTAAATTTTTCTCCAACTTTTTCCCTGAGCCTAAAAACACCAATTAATTAATTATTTTCACTCCATAATGTTTAAACGTTCGTAACTTCTTCGTTTAACTCTAATCGCTAAACTCCAAATCTGAAAGTTGCTTAGAAAATCACCTCGAACGCAATGATGCAAGTTTCATAGCCAAATTCCACTTTTTGCACAAATTCCATTTTTAGAGCCTAATTAATCATTAACTAATTAACATAAATTTTACGGGGTGTTACAACTGGTGATAAGGAGATGGAGAAGGTGGGAGCAACATAATATAAAGGTGGAGCTAAGAAAGGAGATTTTAAGTTGACAAGATGGCCAAGGGGAAGATTTAGAAGAGAAGTATTACATACCGTAGATGTTAGAAAAAAGCACATGTTGCCACAGACTACAAGGTGAGCTAGATGAGGAAGGAGTTCAAAGGAAGATGCTACTACTACCATGAGGAGGGCCATTACAAGAATTAGTGTCCTAAGCTAGCTAAGAGGGGCAGAGTGGGCAAGCTTTTGCCATTAAGGTTGTACCTATCTCTAGTAGACCTCCTTTCAAAGAACAAGGGAAAGATGGAATGGATGATACAACTATTATTTCCATGAATACTATTCTGTAACATCCTATGTTTTTGGTAACATTATTTTGGATATTTAATTAGTTAAATTAAATAAAATAATGCATTGATTAGGGGTTGAGATTTGATTAACTAAGGGGTAGTCGTGCCATTTAACCAATGAATTAAAATAGGAGTTAAAATGAAATAGAGGAGGGGTAAAATAGGAAAGAGGCCATTCTTATACCCTGCCGTGTATCCCATACACGTTCATTTTCATTTATCAAAAAATTTCAAACTTAAGGCCAGCCACCATTAACAAAAGCAAGGGGAAAAAGATTAAGACAAGCTAAGGAAGAAGCTTAATCAAATCAAATTCATTCACATCTCAATCTCTTTATTCTCTAAAGCTAAGGTGAATATTGTTTACATCTCATATTTGTTTTGTTTTCGATTTTAAGATGAAATTCGAAATATTTTGAATTAATTTGCCATGTTTTTGAATGATGGAATGATTATATATGCTAATGATTTATGGTTGTTCATATAGATTTTATGACTTGTTTTGGTATGAAAACCCTATTAAATGATATCCAATGCCTTGCGAATTTCTATATAGACCAGAAATAAAATTTTACAGATGGGTTTCAATTTTCATAATTTTATGAATTTATGTGGAATTTATATGCATTTTCTAGTGAAGAAAATGTTATTTTGGATTAAAAATTATTTACGGTTAAATAATTAACAGTTTGGGTTTGAAATTAATATACGTTAGAAAACATATTAAAACTGATTTTCTGGAATTTTTGTAGAATTTTCCTAAGTGTTTTAATGGTTATATAAAATTATTTAAGATATGGGACTTAAATGTTTTATATATTTATAAAAAGGAGAAGGGGTATTTTGTAAAATAATTCAATTTGTTATTTTTGAAAAGTCGGCAGTACTTTTAGAAAAGAGAAACTTGCAACCAATCACAATTTGACAAACAAGGCAGGTTAGGTAAAAAATAGTTTAAAAGGACAAATAAACATGTTTTCACTTTTTCGATGCTTTCAGCACGAGGTTCCGATTTCTTACCTTCGCTTCTGACACTGTCCAAACCTATGCACATGGTATCAGTTAACTGGTATGTAGTGAATTGGATACATGCAGAAGGTATAGGGTCGAAACCAAGGGTTTTGAAGGGGTTGAAGCACTACTTTGCTTTCCAATGAAAATGTGCCTACTTGCTTTCAACTAAGTAGCTTTCGACTTGGTTAGCTTTCGACTAGGTCAAATGGATTTAAAGAAATGGTTTCGATTGGGTTGCGCTTTTGGTTTAAATGACTGCTTTTGACTAAGTCGAAACTTTTTTGCTGCCGCTTTTTACCTTTCGACCCAGATTGGTTTCGAAAGGGTTGCTTTGCTTTTATTTTTTTTGCTGTTTAAACTTGACCACTTCTCAAATGCTTTCGAAAGAATGGTTTTGACATCATCACTTTTTACTTAGGAATGATTTTGAAAGGAATGCTATCGACTTTAATGGGTTTCTGATCCTTTTGCTCTACTTGAAGGCATAATCCAAATGTTTTCGACCGAAATGGTTTTCAAAGGTTTAGAAGGAGTAAATTTTTGAATGGTTTCGAAAGGTTTCCACATGTTTTAAGTTGAACCCAAAGGCTTTCTAAAGGTTTAGTGTTTTAGTGCTTTCGAAAGGGTTTTAAATGAAAGTTTCGAAGGGGTGGTTCCCCAGTGATTTAGAAAGGTTTTGAAGAAAGGATTTCCAATGGTTTCGAAGGAGTCGAAAGGGAAGATTTTTCTGGTTGTTTCGAAACGATTAAAAGGAAAGGTTTCCCTAAGGTTTCGAAAGTCTATGTTTAAAGGTTTTAAAAGAAAGATGTCGAAGGTTTTTAAAGCTTTCGAAAGGAAGATTTTCAATGGTTTCGAAAGGGTTTTGAGAATGGTTTCGAAAGGAAGGTTTTGGCCATTCGGCCCAAGTTAAATAAATGGTTTTACTTGGTTTAGAAAGGGATACTTTCAATGGATTCGAAAAGGATAATTTCAAAGGTTTAAATGTTTTCATCAACTACGATTTGACTAAAGTAAGTGTATATATATATATAACATGGCAAGGTGATTTTGAGTAAAACATAGAATATATATAGATTTTCCTTGTTGAGTTTGATTTAAAGGTTTTAAATCATTTTGAAAAAGTTTTCAAGGAAATTTGTAGGAAGGGATCCCTAAATAAAATGACCCAGATATTAGAATACCAGATGGGACCGGTATAGGGTCACGCCCTATACATTAGCTATTAGCCGTAGCTAATTTAGTCCAAAATTCCAGTGTGTAGGGCTTTGTCACAGGTAAGACTAAAATTATGATTATACACAGAAATGAATATATGTTTGTATAAAAATAGGTTATTGGTGAGCCTGCAAAACCATTAGGATCAGGTGACCCTGGAAGATGTTAAGTTAGGGACAGATTGTCTAGAAGAGAAGTATTTAATAGATAGTTAAAGACAGATCGTCCAGAAGAGGAGTGTCTAACAGATGTTAGATAAATTTTGATATATTGTCTAGTAGGCTCGAGTCAGCCAAAGCTAAATAGTTAGGCAAACAAAACTATAATGTTTGAACAGATAGTTCATTTATTACCTGATATGTATGTTTACATAATAATGCTTTACAGATTTTAACCAGTTTTGGTTGCAGGAAAAGATTTGCAAAAGATATATTGAAAGGGTGTTAGTAAGGGGAAACCCGTTCCGCTAAGCGGCGTGGTCTCACTTAACAGGAAATAACCAAGATGTATAGTATTATTCACACTAGGCTTTATGTCTGACTCAAAGTTTTTGTTTCCCCTCAAACTGTCGGGTGCTCAAAATTGATTTGAGTAGGTTGAGGGTTAAGGTTTTTAGGTTTTTGTAATTTCGGCAAATAAAGCTTTCGGAGACGAGCAGGTGGCTATTGGATAGTTAAATAGGAGTTGTAGGTTATTTTTTTATTTTCGCTGTATGTATTAAGTCAAATATGACTATATTGACTCTGGTCAACCAAGGGGGCATCATCATATGTCGCTCTTGGTGTATTTTTAATTGATATATTTTGATTATTGCCTAGGAAACGTTAAGGGATTATGTAACTTGGATATGAATTATTATTTTGAAATGTAATCAGTAAAACATTGTTTTTTTAATCTGTAATTTTGTTCATATTCAAGTGCTTCTAATATTATGGATACCATTAGCATTACGTATTTTGTCCCAGAAGTTAATACTATGGATGACTTCAGCATTTGTAGTGCTTAACTTTTGGCCTCCATATACAGGGTGTTTCAACTTGGTATCCGAGCATAGGTTTAATGGAAAAAAACTTTAAACTACAATTGGTTTTTAAAACATAATCCTAAGGAATTAAAGTAAGATCTGGGTATGGGATAACGCTATAGTAACATACTTGTATTTGTTATATATAAGTATATGCTTTATCTCTAGTCTCCTATCTTTGTTAGGATATTTTCTGTATCTCATGAGGTTTGAATACAGATATGGATGGTAGAAGAGGAAGAGTTAACCCAGGAGGGGAGGGCACTGATGGGAATGCTAGACCTAATGCGAGGAGGACCCAAGGTCGGGCACAAACAGAGAATGTGGGTGCTGGATTCCCGCAAGTTGGAATGGAAGCCATGTACCAGTTTTTCATGAATATGATGCAAGTGGGAGTTGCTACTGGAGTAATGGGAGGAGGAGTTCAGGAAGCTCCGGTTGCTAATGACTATGCTAAGTTGAGTGGAGATTATGCTAAGCTTGGAGGGAAGCCATTTAATTGAACCGAGGATGCTATTGAGGTGGAAAACTGGTTGTTGCACTTCGAAAGGATGTTTACAGACTTGAAACTAAATGATGAGCAGAAAAGGAGGCTTGCTTCAAGACAACTTCAAGAAGCTGCTTTGTTTTGGTGGAATAGTGTGACTGTGGCAGTGAATGATGAGACTATGACATGGGAAGAGTTTAAGAGGAGGTTCCAAGAGAGGTTCATGTCGGTGATGGCGCAGTCTATTTTGATCAGGAAGTTTGCTGAGCTAGAACAAGGAGAGATGACTATTCTGGAGTATGCCAGCAGGTTTGAAGAGTTGGCTAGATAGGGTTATGCCACTGTTGATACAGTGATGAAAAGGAATGAGAAGTTTATCTGAGTTGGCCATGGCTACCTTACTGCATATTAGAGATCCCTGTGATGTGGTTGTGGAGATGGCTTTGAGGCATGAGGAGATGCTTGCGTGTCAGGAGAAGAGTAAGGTGAAGGAGGTCTAGGTTGGACAAGGCCAAAAAAGGAAGTTCTTTCACAAGAAGGGTTATCAGAAGGGAGGAGCAGCCAAAAAGAGGAAGTCTGAGGTGGTTTGCTTCAAGTGCGACAAGAAGGGGCATTTTGCTAATGAGTGTCGTACTGGGAAGGCTAAAGAAGTGATCGAGAAGAAGAACATCAAGTGCTTCAACTGCGATCGGATAGGCCACTATAAGAATCAATGCAAGGAGCCCGCTAAGGATGGGAAGGGCAAGTTGTATGCATTGGAGCCTGCTGCTTCGAAGCCGATAGCATAGGAGAATGGAAAGCAGTCTTGGGAGGTACGATTCAGATTCATGGTATGTCTGTTAGCATTCTATTTGATACTGGTGCAACACATTCTTTTATATCTAGATGTTTGATAGATAAGCTTAACCTAGAACCCACATATTTAGTTACTTCCTTACGGGTTGCGAATCTAATAGGAGGGTATGCAACTTTAGAGTTGAGATGTGACCAGTTAGAGTTTGACTTGCTAAGTCATAATTTTGTTTGCGGTTTCCATGTTTTTGACTTTGTGGGGTTCATAATTATTCTTAGGATGGATTGGTTAAGTTAGTACGGTGCTAGGATATTTTGCCAGGATAGGAAAATATCACTTAGACACCCTGATAGTAGCAACAGGATTGTTTATACCGTAGAAGGTTCTAGTGGTGAGGTGAGTGCCTTATTGGGTGTTACGGAGTTGGAAGATGAGCTGGATCGAGTTTTCGTGGTTAGAAAATTCATGGATGTCTTTGACCTTGTAGTAGGATTGCCACCGAAATGAGCCATTGAGTTTCAGATAGATTTGGTTCCGGGAGCAGAACCGTTGAGTAGGCCGCCAATCAGGATGACCCCTACAGAGATGAGGAAAGTGCAGTTAGTGGATTTGGAAGGCAAGAGTTTTATCAGGCCGAGTAGTTCACCTTAGGGAGCAGCCACAGTGTTTGCTAAGAAGCCGGATGGATCATTAAGGCTATGTATCGATTATCATAAGTTGAATGAGAAGACGATAAAGAACTGAATTCATTAACGAGGACTGATAATTTGTTCGACAAGTTAAGTGGAGCCAAGGTATTTTCCCAGTTGGATTTGGTGAAAGGTTTCCATCAACTTAGAGTAGCAGAGGATAGTATACCTTTGACGGTGTTTAGGACTAGATATGGATTATACGAATGGTTAGTTATGAAGTTCGGACTAACTAATGCACCGCCATTCTTTGTGGATTTGATGAACCGAGTTTTCCGAGAGCACTTGGACAGGTTCGTAATGGTTTTTATAGATGATATCTTGATATAATCTAAGGATGAAAGAGAGCATGAAATTCATCTTAGGGTGGTGCTTGAGACACTAAGGCCACATCAGTTGAAGGTGAAGTTTTCGAAATGCCATTTCTGGAACAAGGAGTGAAGTTTCTGGTTCATGTAGTCTCAGAGAAAGGGTTGTCGGTAGATCCGACTAAGATTAAAGCGGTGAATAGTTGGAAGAGACCCAAAACAGTGACTGAGATAAAGAGTTTCCTTGGATTAGCTGGTTATTATAGGAGGTTCATTAAGGATTTTTCATGGATAGCAGCACCAATGACCAAGGTAACGAGAAAGGATGTGAAGTTTGTGTGGACCGATGAGTGTGATGAAGCGTTCCAGAGTTTGAAACACTTATCGATCCATGTACCGGTGTTGGTTATTCCAGGAGGGAATTAGGATTTTGTGGTTTATACATATGTGTGTGTAACAGGATTAGGAACTGTGTTGATGCAGAAAGGTAAAGTGATTGCCTATGCTTCTAGACAGCTTAGACCGCATGAGGTCAGATATCCAATGCATGATTTGGAATTGGCTGTGGTGATTTTTGTATTGAAGGTGTGGAGACATTACCTTTTGGGAGAAAGGTTTGAGTTATATACAGATCATAAGTCGCTGAAGTATTTGTTCTCTCAGAAGGAGCTGAACATGAGATAGCAGAGGTGGTTAGAGTTTATCGTTGCTTATGATTTTGGGATTAAGTACACACCGGGGAAAGGTAACAAAGTTGCCGACGTACTTAGCAGAAAGCATCAGAATGCAGTATTGGCTATGATAGCAGAATGGAAAGACTTGGAAGCCTTGACTACTTGCAGAGTGCAGTGGAGATCCGAGGCTGGGTCTAGTAGAGAGACTGTTATATTATCTTGTTTGGAAGTTCGACCAGTGATGATCAAAAGGATTGCTTCTAAATAGAAGGAGGATCATGTTAGCTGAATGGATCAGGAAGTTAAGAGATGGAATCAAGAGCGATGACTTAAAGGATTTTAGTCTTGACCAGAATGGGTGGTTGAAAAAGAAAGGGAGATTATGTGTTTCAAGTGTAGGAAACATAAGAAAAGAAGTTTTGGAGGAATGCCATCGTTCGAAATTCACTATTCATCTGGGAGGAACTAAGATGTATCAGGATATGAGGAGAAGTTTCTTCTGGGAAGGTATGAAGCGGGATGTTGGCTTATGGTAGAAGCAGTGTTTGAACTACCAGTAGGTAAAAGCCAAACATCAGAAACCGAGTTGGTTGCTTTAGCCATTATATATTCCGGTGTGGACGTGGGATTCTATTTCTATGGATTTTATTGATAGGTTGCTAAGGTCAAATAAAAGAAATGAAAGTATATGGGTCATAGTGGACAGGTTGACCAAGAGTGCCCATTTCATTCTAGTTAAGTCAACCAGGATGGCACATGTTTTAGCAAAGTTGTTTATGAAAGCTGTAGTTAGACTGCATGAAATTCCTAATAGCATAGTAAGTGATAGAGATTCCTTATTCACTAGCGAGTTCTGGAAGAGTCTACAGGAAGTTTTGGGAACCAAGCTCAAGATGAGTACCGCTTACCATCTGCAGACTGATGGGCAAACGGAAAGAGTTAAATTTTTTTTGGAAGATTTGTTAAGAGCTTGTGTATTAGATTTTGGGGGATCATTGTAAGACCATCTGCATTTAGTCGAGTTTTCATATAACAACAGTTATAAGACTATTATTGGGATGGCACTGTTTGAAGCTTTGTATAGAAGGCCATGCAAATCTCCTGTTTGTTGGTTGGAGACTGGGGATAGGCTGGTTCTTGGCCTAGATTTGATTAGAGAGGCTGCAGAAAAGATTGAGGTCATTCGAGCTAGGATGAAGGAGGCTCAGTCTAGGTAGAAGAGTTATGCAGATAAAAAACGGAAAGATTTAGAGTTCTCAGTTGGAGATCATATTTTCGTTAAGGTGTCACCGATGAAGGGTGTGATCAGATTCGGAAGATCAGGAAAGTTGTTACCGAGATTTGTTGGACCTTTTCATACTATTGAGAGGATCAGGAAACTCGAGTATAGAGTTGAGTTACTGAGCAGTTTGGCAGGAGTCCACGATATTTTCCTTGTTTCCCATCTCAAAAAGTGTGTTAGAGACCCGGAGACTACTATTGCACCGACTATGCTAGATGACTTAGTAGTAGAACCGGACTTGACTATAGTGAGAAAGCCGATTCACATTATTGCGAGAGATGAGAAAAGGCTAAGAAACAAGACAGTAAGACTAGTGAAAGTCCAATGGAGTGATGATGAGAGAGACTGTACTTGGGAGACTGAAAGTAGTATTAGAGATACTTATCCTGACTTATTTGATGGTATGTTTTACCTCTTTGATTGATTTGTTGTGTATCTTATCGTAATTTCGAGGACGAAATTCTTTAAGGAGGGGAGTCTGTAACACCCCATATTTTTGGTAACATTATTTAGGATATTTAATTAGTTAAATAAAATAAAATAATGGTTGATTAGGGGATTGAGATTTGATTTAATTAAGGGGTAGGCGTGCCATTTAACCAATGAATTAAAATAGGAGTTGAAATGAAATAAAGGAGGGGTAAAATAGAAAAGAGGCCATTCTTATACCCTAAACCCTTGGCCGTGTATCCCATACACATTCATTTTCATTTATCAAAAAATTTCAAACTTAAGGCCGACCACCATTAACAAGAGCAAGGGAAAAAAGATTAGGACAAGGTAAGGAAGAAGCTTAATCAAATCAAGTTCATTCACATCTCAATCTCTTTAATCTCTAAAGCTAAGGTGAATAATGTTTACATCTCATATTTGTTTTGTTTTCGGTTTTAAGATGAAATTTGAAATATTTTGAATTGATTTGCCACGTTTTTGAATGATGGAATGATTACATATACTTGCTGATGATTTATGGTTATTCATATAGATTTTATGACATGTTTAGGTGTGAAACCCCTATTAAATGACATCCAATGCCTTATGAATTTCTATATAGACCAGAAATAATATTTTAGAGATGGGTTTCAATTTTCATAATTTTCTGAATTTATATGGAATTTATATGAATTTTCTAGTGAAGAAAATGTTATTTTGGATTAAAAATTATTTACGGTTAAATAATTAGTGGTTTGGGTCTGAAATTAACATATTTAGAAAACATATTAAAACTGATTTTCTGGAATTTTTTTAGAATTTTTCTAAGTGTTTTAATGGATATATAAAATTATTTAGGGTATGAGACTTAAATGTTTTATATATTTGTAAAAAGGAGAAGGGGTATTTTGTAAAATAATTCAATTTGTTATTTTTGAAAAGTCGGCAGTACTTTTAGAAAAGAGAAACTTGCAACCAATCACAATTTGACAAACAAGGAAGGTTAGGTAAAAAAATAGTTTAAAAGGACAAATAAACATGTTTTCACTTTTTCGATGCTTTCAGCACCAGGTTTCGCCTTCTTACCTTCGCCTCCGACACTGTCAAAAATAATGCACATGGTATCAGTTAACTGATATGTAGTGAATTGGATACATGCAGAAGGTATAGGGTCGAAACCAAGGGTTTCGAAGGGGTTGAAGCACTACTTTGCTTTCCAATGAAAATGTGCCTACTTGCTTTCAACTAAGTAGCTTTCGACTTGGTTAGCTTTCGACTAGGTCAAATGGATTTAATGAAATGGTTTCGATTGGGTTGCGCTTTTGTTTTAAATGACTGCTTTCGACTAAGTCGAAACCTTTTTGCTGCCGCTTTTTACCTTTCGACCCAGATTGGTTTCGAAAGGGTTGCTTTGCTTTTTAAACGTGACCACTTCTCCAATGCTTTCGAAAGGATGGTTTCAACATCATCACTTTTTACTTAGGAATGATTTTGAAAGGAATGCTTTCGACTTTAATGGGTTTCTGATCCTTTTTCTCTACTTGAAGGCATAATCCAAATTGTTTCGACCGAAACGGTTTTCAAAGGTTTCGAAGGAGTAAATTTTTGAATGATTTCGAAAGGTTTCCACATCTTTCAAATTAAACCCAAAGGTTTTCGAAAGGTTTAGTGTTTTACTGCTTTCGAAAGGGTTTTAACTGATGGTTTCGAAGGGGTGGTTCCTCAATTATTTCAAAAGGTTTTGAAGAAAGGATTTCCAATGGTTTCGAAGGAGTCAAAAGGGAAGATTTTTCTGGTTGTTTCGAAAGGATTAAAAGGAAAGGTTTCGAAAGGCTATGATTAATGGTTTTAAAAGAAAGATGTCTAAGGTTTTTAAAGCTTTCGAAAGGAAGGTTTTCAGTGATTTCGAAAGGGTTTTGAGAACGGTTTCAAAAAGAAGGTTTTGGCCTTTCGGCCTAGGTTAAATAAAGGGTTTTACTTGGTTTAGAAAGGGATACTTTCAATGTATTCCAAAGGGATTCTTTCAAAGGTTTAAATATTTTCATCAACTAAGATTTGAGTAAATTATATATATATATATATAACATGATAAGGTGATTTTGAGTAAAGGATAGAATATATATAGATTTTCCTTGTTGAGTTTGATTTAAATGTTTTAAATCATTTTGAAATGGTTTTCAAGGAAAAATATGGGAAGGGATCCCTAAAAAATGACTCAGATATTAGAATACCAAATGGGACTGGTATAGGGTCGCACTCTATACATTAGCTATTAGCCCCAACTAATTTAGTCCAAAATTCTAGTGTGTAAGGCTTTGTCACAAGTAAGACTAAAATTATGATAACACACAGAAAGGAATATATGTTTGTATACATATGGGTTATTGGTGAGCCCGCAAAACCATTAGGATCAAGTGTAACAACCCGTATATTTGGACCATTTAAATTGACAATAATCCACACATGTCAACTTAAATAATACAAAACACGAATCATTATGGGATTATGAATACATATATGTACATGAGAATCAATACAACATCACAGACACAGAATAGTCACAGAATAATGCAGCGGAAAAGTACATCATCATAATAGTAGTTCATGAAGCTACTACAGGAATACAACAATGTCTCAACATAAAGTGACAAAGAGGAAATACAAGCTGTTCAATACATAAGTTCATCAAATACTAGAATGGACATAAACTGATAAAGATAAATGCTAAGTCTTCAGCATCTTCAACCAACCTTGATCAGCAACTGGATAGCTTCAGACTGACCCGAGCATATACAAAAGAAACACTCGAGTCAGGACTCAAAATCTTATACAGGATAATCAGGTGCAAATAATAAAGTTCATAACTCAAAGATGAATGTGATACACATCTTTAAGGATCCGATAAACTATCTATATATACAATAGAATACGCTAAATAGATAATGTCTAATCAGTAAAGTATGATATCAAAATAGTGTTAAGGCGTTACCATAATTCCCTTAACACATTTTATTCCCAAGAGCATATACAAGACCGTAGTTTCCCCAAAACCGGAAGTCACCAGAGGGCAATCCATATACTAAAGGTACAAACCAAAACGTAGTGGTCGCGAATAGGATAATCAGTATGACAAGGTACATGAGGCGATACCAACTAGGATACTAGTAGTTGCGTGATCCGGACTGATGTTGAGCATAGCAGCTACTACCTCAACACCGCGAAACAACACTCCCAAATCAAGGGGTGCACCCAAATCGAATCACAAAAGTAATAGATATGGTATCGAAGAAGTGTGTCCGCTAGAGGTAGCGAACCTCAATGGCCCGGCGCGACTCCTGTTTTAGTCATGTCAGGGGTCATCCAATATCGTTCTCTTTCTTCAGTCAACGCGTTCACCAAACCATCCACTTCGTTCTAGATCAACACTTCGCGTATAATAGTTATTAAAGTGGTTTTTGGTATCGACAGAGAGTATGTCCATATCCGATCCCGGTCTCTTTAATAACTACGTATTTATTACCCGATGGTCATTTAATATTAAAGTTTAAACAAATCAAAGTCCAAAAGTCAAGTTGCAAGTTTGACTTTCAAAATTTGACACTTCACAATTCAATTTATTTCGAACATTTAAAAATAATCATATTTCCAAATGAAGTTTTAGTTCAAGCCCTTGAGTTAACAATACTTAAGTATTCAAGTTCAATTTAACGAGATCCAAATTCCACTTACTAATTTAGTTCATAAACCATAGATTCAATTAACTGGTCAATTTGGTTCAAATCATTAAATCAAATTCTATTCATTTTAATTCATATTCCCATTCATCATTACATTAAATTTAATCAGAACTTTGATTTAATCAATTTCAACTGCTAAATCAAATCCTTAAACTTTAGTTGGTTTTGCATTCCCTTAAGTCACTTTGTTACTTAATCTCAAATTAAATTTTATAACAAATTCCAAATTTATTAAATTTATCCAAATTAGATCTAATCTTAAATCTAATAAATTTAAATTATTAGATTCTAAAACTTACTTGTTCAAATCTCATTTCAATTAAATGTGTCAATCCGTTTTATTTAATTAAATAGATTTATTAATCTGTTTCAATTAAATCCATTAATTTATTTCAATTAGATCCATCAATTTATTTCCATTAATTTATTACAATTAAATCTATTAATTTATCACAATTAAGTCCATTAATTTATTACAATTGAATCCTATTAATTTATTACAATTAAATCCATTAATTTATCACAATTGAATCCTATTAATTTATTACAATTAAATCCGTTAATTTATTACAATTAAGTCCATTAATTTATTACAATTAAATCCTATTAATTTATTACAATTAAATCCGTTAATTTATTATAATTAAATCCATTGATTTATTTCAATTAAATCCATTGATTTATTATAATTAAATCCATTAATTTCGTTACTTAATTTCCAACAAATTTTTAAGTTCATTTCTTAATTTCAAATAGATTTCAATTCCAAAATGATTTTTGGTTGACCAATCGGGTTTCTTGTTTTTAATTATCTATCCTAGGCCAAAGTTGTTCAATTGGGTATTTATCATTTCAACCCAATATCATTAAAGAAAACAAAGTATAGCAAAGGGAACTTGCAGTGTGATAACTGGGATGGTGTCAAAGTAAATAAACAATCAATAGCAACCATACATAACAATTCAACCGTTTATTTAAATAATCCCGAAATAATCGTATTTAATTTACATCTGTTATTTATGTAAATTAATAAAATTATTCCTAGAATCCACACTATCATTTCATGCAGATTAAAGATTATTACATTATGGGTTTTCACTTGGCGTTTATTATCAAGTTATTACATCAGTCATACATTCAATGGTTCAAAGTGTAGTTAACACTATTTCTACGTGTCGATTTATTTAACATTAAAAGGGACAAGTTCAACATATATAATCTATTTTAAATTTTAGACTATCCTATATCAATTTCAATTTCATATTAATCATCACTTATATTAACGACCAATTTCAACATCACATAACAATTTAGTGTCACAACTATTTTCCATAACTAACTTCAAATCACAATTTAACATCAACCATTTTAACATTCAAATTAATATCGATAACATCTATCACTTGATTATCATAGCATAATAGATTGAGTCGTGAATGAAATATTCACCTTGCGTGGTTAGAGAAGATGACGGCGAAGCACGAAAATGAATAGACTAGGTAGACGACACAAGCATGAATACGAACGTGAACTGTAAATCAAACAAAAAGATCATTCAACAATAGTGTAATACAATGTATATATAGATTGTATATATATAAACCATACCAGACAACTAGATGCAAATAAGGTAGAAGGAAGCCTAGGCCTGAGATCCCGGATCAGCTACAACTGTCAAACAAGCGAAACAACGTAAGAGATACTGTAACCCTTGTTTATTTATATACTAAAATATATGTAAAATGTAACTTTATAAAACTATATATATACAACATTTTTTTTAAAAAAACTAAAACCCATTTTAGAATGAAATATAAACCTGTAAATTATAAAACTATTTAAAATCAAAACTGTATATATATATATTCATTTACAAAATGGCAGTGTAGGGGAGAGTCGGCTGCAGCTAAGGCGAGGCATTCGGGTTTGGTGGCGGCGTCGGGCGGTTGCTGGTAGGGTAGGGTCGAGGTTGAAGGCGGTGGGTCAGTGGGAGGGATGGTGGCGGCGGACTGGCTGGTGGGAGGTGGAAGGTCGGCGGACTGGGCAGTGGGAGGCGGAAGGTCGTGGGGAGGCAGTGGGGCAGGCGGATGGGCAGGGCAGCGGGGAGATGGTGGCGGCTGGTGGGACTGGGTGGTAGGCGAGTGGCAGGGCTGGGTTGGTTCGGAGGCTGCAGGCGGGTGGTGGGGCTGGGCTGGAAGGCGGTGGGTAGGCAGGCGGATGGGCAGGGCAGGGCTGGGTTTGGAGGCAGTGGCAGGCGGTGGACTGGGCTGCAGGCGTGGGTCAGGTCGGACAGTCAGGTTCGGTAGGGGTGGCAGTGGGCGGCGGGACTGGCAGGCGTGGCAGTGGGAAGGCAGACGGGGTCAGGACTGGTGGTGGCGAACGGAGGCAGGGGGAAGGCAGGCTGCTGAAAGAAGCTTGAATAAAATTAAAAATAATAAAATGTGTAGAAGAGGAGAGAAAGGCAGAGGGTATACGAACCAAAGATATGAAAATGCAAACAATTGAATAGTGGAATGATGGCTTATTATATAAAATAGTACAGAAATTGAAAGGTCTCCAATTGATTTGTCTTGGTAACCGGATGGCTGTTGGCTTTGCAAGACAATTGAATAGTCAAAGGACCCTTAGAATTCTGAACTGAGTAGGTAATTGGGTACCAATCTGTGTTGCGTAAAGGACCAGTTTGTAATCCGTTAAACAATTATAATTCGCAGCGCCGAACTCCGATTGACACAAATAAATATACCATTTTGATCAGCGCGACGAAGCGAACACAATGGCATATAGATATCAGTTGTAAGCTTAAATTATAAAATTCGAAATTTTTTATATTGTGGAGAAAATGCAGCAAAAACGCCGAAGAATAAGATCGACGGAGCTGAAGATGTTCGAATTTTGAAAAACGAAAAATGACGTCTTGATCAGAAGATGGTTTAGAATTTTTCTATGTAAAAATATTCAGGTTCGGAAGATAAAAATTTTTACACGTTTAGATTGAACTGACGTGCAATAAAAAGCGAACGAAATTTTTCTGCGGTATTTTCCCATGAAACTTTTCCCATACCTATAACCCTCTAGGTGCAATTTATAAACAAAGTTTGGACGCTAATTGAAATCGTATGAAAGTTCCATATTTTATATTAAAATAATGGATTCAAAATTTTAAAATTGGGTCGGAATTTCAGGGTCGTTACATTCTCCCCCACTCAAAACTTTTCGTCCTCGAAAAGGAACAAGGTAAAGAGTGGAAGAACCGATAACCGAGATACCATGGATTCAGAATAGGTTATTGAATATAGTAAAGAATATAGGATGGAATTTACCTTCAACAAACAATTCTGGATTAGAATCTCGGATACTCTCCTCGTTTTCCCAAGTGCAATCACGATCAACGGGACTCCATTGGACTTTGACTAGGCTAACCGACTTCCTTCTAAGTTGCTTTGTGTCCCTATCAACAATATGAAGTGGTCTCCTCTCTATAGTCAAATCCAGCTCAATATCAACCTCATCTAACTGAGCAATAGGAATGGTCATGGATGGATCATGTACAACCTTCCGAAGATGTGAAACGTGGAATACGTTGTGCACGCCCTCAAATTTCTCCGGCAATGCAACTCTGTAGGCTAGTGTACCAATTCTCTCAGTGATAGTGAATGGTCCAACAAATCTAGGAGCGAGCTTCCCTCTACGACCAAATCGAATAACATTCTTCAAAGGTGATACTTTAAGGAATACCTCATTCCCAACCTGGAATTCTAAATCTCTTCTACGCCTATCAGCATAGCTCTTCTGCCTATCCTGTGCGGTCTTCATCTTTCTTCTGATCTCATTAACCTTTTCGGATGCTTCTATAATCATATCTGGGCCAAGAATTAATCGATCACCAGGCTCAATCCAACAAGCTGGCGATTTGCATGGCCGCCCATATAAAGCTTCGAATGGTGCCATATCGATACTCGCCTGAATATAAAGGTGGTTAAATTTCAATTCAAATTTACTTATTCAAACTGAAATTTTTGATTTACCTGATAACTGTTATTATAAGTGAATTCAACCAAATGGAGATGGTCTTCCCAAGATCCACCGAAATCAATAATGCAGGCTCGGAGCAGATCCTCCAAAATCTGATTCACCCTTTCAGTTTGGCCATTCGTTTGAGGATGATAAGCTGTGCTCAGATTCAGTTTAGTGCCCAAGACGTCCTGAAATGCCTTCCAGAATTTACTAGTGAATAAAGGGTCTCTATCGTACACAATACTAGATGGAACTCCATGAAGTCTAACAATCTCTCTCATATATATCTCGGCCAAACTCAAAGCAGTACGAGTGGTCTTAACAGGAATAAAGTGAGCAGATTTGGTCAACCTATCAACAATCACCCAAATACTCTCGTTACCTTTTCTGGTCCTCGGTAATCCATCAATGAAGTCCATAGAAATATGATCCCATTTCCAACACGGAATCTCTAGGGGTTGAAGTAATCCGGCCGTCTTCTGGTGATCGGCCTTAACTTGATGGCAAGTGGTGCATCTACTGACATATATAGAAATATCCCTCTTCATCCCACTCCACCAATATAAATGCTTCATATTCCGGTACATCTTAGTGACACCAGGATGAAATGAAAGTGATGACTGATGGTTTTCTCTAAGCACTTCTTGTCTCAATCCATCGACATTAGGAACACAAAAACAGTTGTCAATCCTCAGAACTCCATTACTATCTATCTGTGCCCCCACTTTACTGTCGGCATTTCCAACTCTACCAAGGACTAACTCCTTCATGCGATAGAGAAAGGTGTGCCCATATTGCTTAGCTTTGATGCGATCCACAAGAGATGGGGAGATAACAAGCTGAAATAGCATGCCTTCTACAAGATTACAACATGACAATGCTTTGCTACGGCTCAAAGCATCAGCTACAACATTTGCTTTCCCAGGAGTATAATTGATGTCGAGATCATATGCAGCTAAGAATTCGAGCCATCAGACTTGTCTCTGGTTCAAATCCTTTTGAGAAAAGATATATCTCAAGGACTTATGATCAGTAAATAATTCGAATTTTGTTCCCAAAAGATGATGCCTCCATAGTTTCAGAGCAAATACAACGGCAAGAAGCTCTAGGTCATGTGTGGCATAGTTTAATTCATGGGTCTTCAACTGACGGCCCGCATATGCAATAACCTTTCCATTTTGCATCAAGACAGCGCCTAAACCTTCTCGGCAAGCATCTGTGTAGACAGTTAATCCTTCACTTCCATCGATCACCGCAAGAACTGGAGCTGAAGTTAACTTACACTTCAACTTATTAAAAGCTGATTCGCACTTCTCACTCCAAATAAACTTGACATCCTTTCAGGTTAAAGCAGTGAGTGGGGCAGAAATCCGGGCAAAGTGCTCAATAAATCTACGATAATAGCCGGCCAAGCCCAAAAAGCTACGGATATCAGTAGGAGTTTTGGGAGTCTCCCAATCCTGTAGATAAATTTCAAATTAGAAAGGGATAAGAGGAATTGAATAGAAATAGCGAATAGGATAGAACTTACATTGATTACAGCGATCTTAGCTGGATCGATCGAAATCCCATTTTCAGAAACTATGTGGCCCAGGAATCTCACTTCGTCTCGCCAGAAGTGGCATTTAGAGAATTTGGCCTTAAGTTGATGATTTCGGAGAGTTTCCAGAACATAAGCAAGGTGTGTCTCATGCTCCTTCTCATCTTTGGAGAAAACGAGAATATTGTCGATGAAAACAAGAACAAACTTGTTAAGGACAACACGGAAGACTCGATTCATTAAGTCGACGAAATAAGCAGGTGCATTGGTCAAACCGAATGGCATAACCAACCATTCATAGAATCCATTCTCGGTACGGAAAGCTGTCTTATGGATACTATCTTCAGCAACTCTGAGTTGGTGGAAACCAGTGGCTAGATCAAGTTGTGAGAAAATTTTAGCTCCATGGAGCTGATCGAATAAATCGTTGATGTGAGGCATCGGATAACGATTCTTGAGAGTGCGTTTGTTCAGTTCTCGGTAATCAACACACATGCGAAGAGATCCATCTGATTTGGTGACAAATACAACTGCGGCGCCCCATTCAGAACAACTTCTCCTAATCAACCCTCTAGCAAATAGATCATCAATTTGAGTTTTAAGTTCAGCTTTTTCTTTAGGAGCCATCCTTCTGTGAGGGAGAACTACGGGAGTAGCTCTGGGAATAAGGTCAATGCGGAAATCGATTCCCGTTTAGGCGGTAGGGAGCTGCCCTCTCCAAATACATCGGGAAATTTCTGAACAATAGGGGTAGTACTAAGATCATCCGGGTGAGCATCAAGAGAGAATATGAAGCTTCCGGCATATTTCTGCGGTGATTTGCATTCAATGACAAGCGGTAGGCCCTTGTCATTGACTAGAGAAACATAACGAGCCTTGCAAGAAATAACAGCATCGAATTTCCTTAACCAATCAGCACCTAACAAGATGTCAAATGCTGCGAAGCCAAGCACATAAAGATCCCAAGTGAATCGATATCTTCCATACAAGAGCACAACCTCCTTACAAATTCTACTGAGGTTGGCAAGTCCTCCAATAGGGTTGGAGACGCATAAGGAAGTAGTAGCAAGAGTAGGTTCTAATTTGAGCTTATTACAAAGATCAATAGATATGAAGCTATGAGAAGCACCAGTATCGAATAATACCCTAATAGGTACATCATGTAATGAAAAAGTACTTCGTAAGGTACTTTGGTCATCCTGAGCAGGCGGTGTAGGAGTGGTGATAGCAAATACTCCAGATGGTGTGCCTCGCTTATACAGTGGGCAGTCTTTCTTGAAATGACCCGGCTGGAGGCAGACATAGCATAAATCTTTCCTAGTTGTAGAAGGTGGTGGAACAGCAGCTCCGGTAGATGGACAACTATTAGCATAATGGCCCTTCTTATCGCATTTGAAGCAAGTAATATTAGCAAGGTCGATTGGGCTTTTCTGAGCATATCCCAACCCTATAGTCTTCTGCCAAGCTTTCTTTTGTTGATCAAAGTTCATCTTCCTCTTCCCGGGCTGGCTAGAGGAGGGCTGAGTAGGAGTGGCCTTGGCAGTAGGTCCCCTAGGCTTTGCCTCATATCTAAGAGCATAGTCAACAAGCTCTGTGAAGGTGCAGTGGGTGTGGCCAGTAAGCAAGTCATAATACTCTGGTCTTGCTCCCAAAATGAACTTCTCATTCTTTAGAAGGGGTGTATCAATCAATCCCGGGCCGAACTTGGAGAGTTCGTTGAATTTCCTCTCGTACTCAGAAAAGGTCATACTGCCTTGCTTAAGATCCGTAAAAGCTCTGTAAAGTTGGGTTTTCCCCGCAGCGGGCATCCATTGTGCCGAGAAAGTATCCCTAATCAAAAGATAGACAAGATGAATAACATTCCAAAGATTAAAGAAGAATTTAGACTATGGAATCCAATTAAATTTTATACCTAAACTGGACCCAAGTGATGGTGTTCTCCTCGATACGAGAAGTAACTGATTCCCACCAATCTTGCGCGACATCCTGAAGTTGCCAGGCAGCAAGCTGACGCTTCTGAGCATCAGTGATCTCTAGACCAGAAAATATCTTCTCTAAGCCTTTAAGCCATTGCTGAGCCTCAATAATGTTCTTGGATCCAGAAAACTTAATACCTCCAAGCTGTGTATACTCCTTACTAAGAGTGGTGAATTTGACAGGAGCCAGAGCGGCAGGTGCAGCCTGAGCAGGACCAATGCCTCTTCCACCCCTATTGTTTCTTCTGGCACTAATCCTGAAATACCAAAAGAAATTTAGAACCAAGGATAAAATCATAGAACTCAAAGGTAAATTCAATCGACGAATCAAAGAAGTTTGAATAGAAAGGATTTGGATATTGAATCGATTCTCCTCATTCTAAGGTATTGCTACCCTATCTCTAATGAGTTTCATAATCCCGAACTAAGGTTTGTAGGGAAACCGAAGCTCTGATACCAACTGTAACAACCCGTATATTTGGACCATTTAAATTGACAATAATCCACACATGCAACTTAAATAATACAAAATACGAATCATTATGGGATTATGAATACATATATGTACATGAGAATCAATACAACATCACAGACATAGAATAGTCACAGAATAATGCAGCGGAAAAGTACATCATCATAATAGTAGTTCATGAAGCTACTACAGGAATACAACAATGTCTCAACATAAAGTGACAAAGAGGAAATACAAGCTGTTCAATACATAAGTTCATCAAATACTAGAATGGACATAAACTGATAAAGATAAATGCTAAGTCTTCAGCATCTTCAACCAACCTTGATCAGCAACTGGATAGCTTCAGACTGACCCGAGCATATACAAAAGAAACACTCGAGTCAGGACTCAAAATATTATACAGGATAATCAAGTGCAAATAATAAAGTTCATAACTCAAAGATGAATGTGATACACATCTTTAAGGATCCGATAAACTATCTATATATACAATAGAATACGCTAAATAGATAATGTCTAATCAGTAAAGTATGATATCAAAATAGTGTTAAGGCGTTACCATAATTCCCTTAACACATTTTATTCCCAAGAGCATATACAAGACCGTAGTTTCCCTAAAACCGGAAGTCACCAGAGGGCAATCCATATACTAAAGGTACAAACCAAAACGTAGTGGTCGCGAATAGGATAATCAGTATGATAAGGTACATGAGGCGATACCAACTAGGATACTAGTAGTTGCGTGATCCGGACTGATGTTGAGCATAGCAGCTACTACCTCAACACCGTGAAACAACACTCCCAAATCAAGGGGTGCACCCAAATCGAATCACAAAAGTAATAGATATGGTATCGAAGAAGTGTGTCCGCTAGAGGTGGCGAACCTCAATGGCCCGGCGCGGCTCCTGTTTTAGTCATGTCAGGGGTCATCCAATATCGTTCTCTTTCTTCAGTCAACGCGTTCACCAAACCATCCACTTCGTTCTGGATCAACACTTCGCGTATAATAGTTATTAAAGTGGTTTTCGGTATCGACAGAGAGTATGTCCATATCCGATCCTGGTCTCTTTAATAACTACGTATTTATTACCCGATGGTCATTTAATATTAAAGTTTAAACAAATCAAAGTCCAAAAGTCAAGTTGCAAGTTTGACTTTCAAAATTTGACACTTCACAATTCAATTTATTTCGAACATTTAAAAAAAATCATATTTCCAAATGAAGTTTTAGTTCAAGCCCTTGAGTTAACAATACTTAAGTATTCAAGTTCAATTTAACGAGATCCAAATTCCACTTACTAATTTAGTTCATAAACCATAGATTCAATTAACTGGTCAATTTGGTTCAAATCATTAAATCAAATTCTATTCATTTTAATTCATATTCCCATTCATCGTTACATTAAATTTAATCAGAACTTTGATTTAATCAATTTCAACTGCTAAATCAAATCCTTAAACTTTAGTTGGTTTTGCATTCCCTTAAGTCACTTTGTTACTTAATCTCAAATTAAATTTTATAACAAATTCCAAATTTATTAAATTTATCCGAATTAGATCTAATCTTAAATCTAATAAATTTAAATTATTAGATTCTAAAACTTACTTGTTCAAATCTCATTTCAATTAAATGTGTCAATCCGTTTTATTTAATTAAATAGATTTATTAATCCGTTTCAATTAAATCCATTAATTTATTTCAATTAGATCCATCAATTTATTTCCATTAATTTATTACAATTAAATCCATTAATTTATCACAATTAAGTCCATTTATTTATTACAATTGAATCCTATTAATTTATTACAATTAAATCCATTAATTTATCACAATTGAATCCTATTAATTTATTACAATTAAATCCGTTAATTTATTACAATTAAGTCCATTAATTTATTACAATTAAATCCTATTAATTTATTACAATTAAATCCGTTAATTTATTACAATTAAATCCGTTGATTTATTTCAATTAAATCCATTGATTTATTTCAATTAAATCCATTAATTTCGTTACTTAATTTCCAACAAATTTTTAAGTTCATTTCTTAATTTCAAATAGATTTCAATTCCAAAATGATTTTTGGTTGACCAATCGGGTTTCTTGTTTTTAATTATCTATCCTAGGCCAAAGTTGTTCAATTGGGTATTTATCATTTCAACCCAATATCATTAAATAAAACAAAGCATAGCAAAGGGAACTTGCAGTGTGATAACTGGGATGGTGTCAAAGTAAATAAACAATCAATAGCAACCATACATAACAATTCAATCGTTTATTTAAATAATCCCGAAATAATCGTATTTAATTTACATCTGTTATTTATGTAAATTAATAAAATTATTCCTAGAATCCACACTATCATTTCATGCATATTAAAGATTATTACATTATGGGTTTTCACTTGGCGTTTATTATCAAGTTATTACATCAGTCATACATTCAATGGTTCAAAGTGTAGGTAACACTATTTCTACGTGTCGATTTATTTAACATTAAAAGGGACAAGTTCAACATATATAATCTATTTTAAATTTTAGACTATCCTATATCAATTTCAATTTCATATTAATCATCACTTATATTAACGACCAATTTCAACATCACATAACAATTTAGTGTCACAACTATTTTCCATAACTAACTTCAAATCACAATTTAACATCAACCATTTTAACATTCAAATTAATATCGATAACATCTATCACTTGATTATCATAGCATAATAGATTGAGTCGTGAATGAAATATTCACCTTGCGTGGTTAGAGAAGATGACGGCGAAGCACGAAAATGAATAGACTAGATAGACGACACAAGCACGAATACGAACGCGAACTGTAAATCAAACAAAAAGATCATTCAACAATAGTGTAATACAATGTATATATCGATTGTATATATATAAACCATACCAGACAACTAGATGCAAATAAGGTATAAGGAAGCCTAGGCCTGAGATCCCGGATCAGCTACAACTGTCAAACAAGCGAAACAACGTACGAGATACTGTAACCCTTGTTTATTTATATACTAAAATATATGTAAAATGTAACTTTATAAAACTATATATATACAACATTTAAAAAAAAAACTAAAACCCATTTTAGAATGAAATATAAACCTGTAAATTATAAAACTATTTAAAATCAAAACTGTATATATATATTCATTTACAAAATGGCAGTGTAGAGGAGAGTCGGCTGCGGCCAAGGCGAGGCATTCGGGTTTGGTGGCGGCGTTGGGCGGTCGCTGGTAGGGTAGGGTCGAGGTGGAAGGCGGTGGGTCAGTGGGAGGGATGGTGGCGGCGGACTGGCTGGTGGGAGGTGGAAGGTCGGCGGACTGGGCAGTGGGAGGTGGAAGGTCGTGGGGAGGCAGGGCGGTTGGGAGGCAGTGGGGCAGGCGGATGGGCAGGGCAGCGGGGAGATGGTGGCGGCTGGTGGGACTGGGTGGTAGGCGGGTGGCAGGGCTGGGCTGGAAGGCGGTGGGTAGGCAGGCGGATGGGCAGGGCTAGGCTGGGTTCGGAGGCAGTGGCAGGCGGTGGACTGGGCTGCAGGCGTGGGTCAGGTCGGACAGTCAGGTTCGGTAGGGGAGGCAGTGGGCGATGGGACTGGCAGGCGTGGCAGTAGGAAGGCAGACGGGGTCAGGACTGGTGGTGGCGAACGGAGGCAGGGGGAAGGCAGGCTGCTGAAAGAAGCTTGAATAAAATTAAAAATAATAAAATGTGTAGAAGAGGAGAGAAAGGCAGAGGGTATACGAACCAAAGATATGAAAATGCAAACAATTGAATAGTGGAATGATGGCTTATTATATAAAATAGTACAGAAATTGAAAGGTCTCCAATTGATTTGTCTTGGTAACCGGATGGCTGTTGGCTTTGCAAGACAATTGAATAGTCAAAGGACCCTTAGAATTCTGAACTGAGTAGGTAATTGGGTACCAGTCTGTGCTGCGTAACGGACCAGTTTGTAATCCGTTAAACAATTATAATTCGCAGCGCCGAACTCCGATTGACACAAATAAATATATCGTTTTGATCAGCGCGACGAGGCGAACACAATGGCGTATAGATATCAGTTGTAAGCTTAAATTATAAAATTCAAAATTTTTTATATTGTGGAGAAAATGCAGCAAAAATGCCGAAGAATAAGATCGACGGAGCTGAAGATGTTCGAATTTTGAAAAACGAAAAATGATGTCTTGATCAGAAGATGGTTTAGAATTTTTCTACGTAAAAATATTCAGGTTCGGAAGATAAAAAATTTTACACGTTTAGATTGAACTGACGTGCAATAAAAAGCGAACGAAATTTTTCTACGGTATTTTCCCATGAAACTTTTCCCATACCTATAACCCTCTAGGCGCAATTTATAAACAAAGTTTGGACGCTAATTGAAATCGTATGAAAGTTCCATATTTTATATTAAAATAATGGATTCAAAATTTTAAAATTGGGTCGGAATTTCAGGGTCGTTACATCAGGTGACCCTGGAAGATGTTAAGTTAGCGACAGATCATCCAAAAGAGTAGTATTTAATATATAGTTAAGGACAGACCGTCCAGAAGAGGAGTGTCTAACAGATGTTAGATAAATTTTGATATATTATCTGGTAGGCCCGAGTTAGCCAAAGGTCAATAGTTAGCCAAATAAAACTATAATGTTTGAACATATAGTTCAATTATTACCTAATATGTATGTTTACATAATAATGCTTTACAGATTTTAACCAGTTTTGGTTGTAGGAAAAGATTTGTAAAAGATATAGTTTAAAAGGGTGTTAGTGAGGGGAAACTCGTTCCGCTAAGCGACGTGGTCTCACTTAACAGGAAATAATCGAGATGTATAGTATTATTCACACCAGGCTTTATGCCTGACTCGAGGTTTTTGTTTCCCCTTAAACTCTCGGGTGCTCAAAATTGATTTGAGTAGGCTGAGGGTTGTGGTTTTCAGGTTTTTATAATTTTGGCGAATAAAGCTTCCGGAGACGAGCAGGTGGCTGTCGGATAGCTAATTAGGAGTTGCAGTTTATTCTTTTTGTTGTGTGTATTAAATCAAATATGACTATATTGACTTTGGTCAACCAAGGAAGCATCGTCATGTGTCGCTCTTGGCGTATTTTGTAATTGATATATTTGATCAATGCCTGGGAAATGTTAAGGGATTATGTATATTGGATATGAATTATTGTTTTGAAATGTAATCAGTAAAACGTCGTTTTTTGAAATCTGCGGTTTAGTTCATATTCAAGTGCTTCTGATATTATGGCTACCAGTAGCATTACCGTATTTTGTCACTAGAAGTTAATACTATGGTTGACTGCAGCATCTGTAACGCTTAGCTTTTGGCCTCCAGATACGGGGTGTTACATATTCGTACACTATTTGACTCGGGAGAATCACATTCATTCATAGCTAGAGATGTAGCAAACTCCTTGAGTCTAAAAACCAATGTTGTCATGAACCTAATAGTCATGTCAAATCCTATTAGGGGGTCGATAATCCTTTCTTTCGTTTGTAAAGACCTAGTTGTGGATATATGTAACGTCGATGTTACATATAATATGTATGTTCTTGGTTTTGAGGAGTATGGACTTATCTTAGGGATGGATTGGTTGTCTTACTATGAAGCAGTCTTAGATTTTGTGGTTTAGGAGTTGTAAGGGACGAGATATAGATGTTCGTTGTACACCAAAAAACTCAATCGAGTTAAGCTACTTATATTTGCTGAACCTATCACAAGATGAGCTCTCTTATGTGCCTATAGTTCGAGAATTTCTTGCTGTTTTTGAAGAAGTCTCGAGTCTCCTACCCTGAAGGGAGATCGAGTGTAAGCTTGATTTGGAGAAGGTCACTAGATCTATTGCTCTGCCATTAAGGCATATGGCACTCGAAAAAAGGCAAGAGTTGGATAAGAAAATATTGGTGATGTTGTAGAAGGGAGTTTTTCGTCGAAGTACTTCTTAATGAGGAACACCTGCTGTATTCGCCGCTAAGGCAAACAGTTCATTAAGGTTATGTGTTGACTATAGAGAACAGAACTCAACAAGTTGACCAAGAAGAATCGATATCTCTTACCTAAAATAGATTATTTGTCTGATCAACTTGTTGAAGCCAAAATCTTTTCCTAGTTAGACTTAGCCATTGGATTCCATCAATTGAGGATAGATGAGGATAGCACGCAGAAGATTGCTTTTCACAACCTAGACGAACTATACGAATGGGAAGTGATGCCTTTCGGTTTGATGAATGCCCCGGCATACTTTGTAGATTTGATGCGTAGAGCCTTTAGAGAGTAGCTAATTAAGTTCATAGTAGCGTTCGTAGACGATATTCTAATATTTTCTAAAAGTGAAGGCAAGCATGAAAAACACTTAAGTGAAGTATAAGGGACTTTGGGAAGACACCAACTAGAAGGTAAATTTACAAAGTGTCACTTTTAGAAGGAGGTAAGATTTCTAGGTCAAATTATTTCTGAGAAAGGATTGTTTATGGACCCCATGAAGGCAGAAGCTGTTCAAGACTGGAAGATCCCAAAGAATGCCATGGAGATTAAGAGATTTTTTGGTTTGGCGAGTTACTATAGAAAGTTCATCAAGGATGTCGCAAAGATAGCAGTCCCACTAGCTCACTTAACCAAGGAAAATCTAATTTTTGCATGGAATGATAAATGCATGGAAGCATTCGAGAAGTTAAAGGAGTCGTCGATTAGTGCGCCGGTACTTATGATTCCTGGGACGAAGCCCTTCGCTATTTACACCGATGCATGCTGATCTAAGCACTGAATTGTTAAATATTTGCATGGCTATGAATAGTTCTGCAATTAGTTGTGTAATAAATTACAAATCTATAATATGCTATAGTTAGTAATAAATTATATTTAGCATCGGCTCTTAGCTGTCGCTAAATCCTTAAATAACAACAGCTTGTAGATGTTGCAAATACCAAATTAGCAATGGATCAAAGCCATTGCTAAATTTTAGCCACTCCCGAATTCGCAATGGCTTAGGGCTGTTGCGAAATGGTTTTTTTGTTGTTGTGCTATCGTAGGGTCGACTCATCTTTCTTTATATTTTAGAGACCTAGTTGTAGATATAAGTAATATTGACTTTACATGTAATGCGCATGTTCTTGGGTTTGAGGGGTATGAACTTATCCTAGGGATGGATTGGTAATCTTACTGTAGGGCCATCTTAGATTGTGATAGGAGGATTGTTACGTTAAGTAGTTGTAGGGTACGAGAGATAGATGTTGGATGTACACCTCAAAACTCAGTCGAGTTAATTTATTTACATTCTCTTAGCCTGTCACAAGATGAATTCTCATTTATGCTCGTAGTCCGAGGGTTTCCATACATTTTGGAAGAAGTTTTCAGTCTCCCGCCCTGAAGGGAGATTAAGTTTAGGATCGATTTAGAGAAGGACGCTAGACCCAGCGCACAGCCATTAAGGCATATAGCCCCCAAAGAAAGGCGAGACAAGCAGATTTCAGAGCTATTGCAGAAGGGATTCATTCACCATAGTACTTCAAAATGGGAAGCATCGGTTGTCTTCGCCATTAAGGTAGATGACTCTTTGAGGTTATCAGTTGACTATAGAGAGCTTAACAAGCTGACCAAGAAATATAGGTATCCCTTACCTTGAATAGATGACTTGTTTGTTGGAGCCAAAATCTTTCTTTAATTGGACTTAGCCACTAGATTTCACTAATGGGAGTTGCTGAGGATAGCAAGCAAAAGACCGCTTTTTGCACACTAAACGGACTATATGAATGGTAAGTGATGCCTTTCGGGTTGAAATACTTTATAGATTTGATGAGTCGTGTCTTTAGGAGGCAGTTAAACAAAGTCGTCATAGTATTTGTAGACAATATCCTAGTAGTTTCTAGAAGTGAAGGTGAGCATGAAAATCACTTAAGGGAGGTACTAGACACCTTGAGAAGGCACCAACTAAAAGCCAAATTCTCAAAGTGTCATTTTTGGCAGAAGGAGGTGATTGTTTCCGAGAAGGGATTGTTTGTGGATCCAGCAAAGGTGGATCTATTCAAAGAGGAACATTCCGAAGAATGCCACGGAAGTTAAGTGTTTGCATGGGCCGACAGGTTACAATATGAAGTTCATCAAGGACTTTGCCAAGATAGCAGTCCCACTAACTCGTTTAACCAAGAAAATTCTAGTTTTTGCATGCAATGAGAAATGCATGGAAGCCTTTAATAAGCAAAGGAGATATTGACTAGTGCACCAGTACTTATGATTCCAGATAGGACGAAGACTTTCACTGTTTACACTGAAGCATGCAGAACGGGGTTAGGAGCTTGTAACAACCTGCCCCTCATAACACCTAAAAATTTCAGTGCCTTACATCGGTACCGAACTTTCTAGTATCGCAAAAGATGGCTTGTCGAGGAAAGAAAGAAAGAAGAAGAAACAAAACACAATAATCAAGCACAACGACACAATCTCACATCAAAATGATAACATATAATATACTAAATATAAATGAATAGAATTGGATAAACGATATATAAGAGACTATACTAGCGGAAGTAACCGGTAAATAAATATTAATATAGAGAGTCAGAATAAAACAGTGATACAATAAGTCTCATATACAAATGACATTTGTCATGTACTACAATAATAACAAGTATATAAATATCCAATTATCGACTTTGCCTCCAAAGCTTTAGCTGCACCACTTTAATAGCGTATCCCCAAAAGCAGTTGACTCCCAAACTACTCGATCGAGTACTTAAGAATTGTTATGACATAAATAGACAAAGACAAAATGTGGGTTAGACATAAAGCCTGATGTGAGAGGAACTATCTCATAATACTGTATATTAAAACCATATACAAATAAACAGGAACTACTAAGGCACAGCCAGATATTTACGAAATCATGGCTCAAGCGTGATCCGGATTGTCTATAAACAAGTAAAGTGAACCCATCATAAGAGATAGGAAATCATACCATAACCCGCTCTTCTCCTGAAATCAACGAGTCAGGAAAACCAATATAATGTGACTGAAACATAACAATCATACTCTGATATAGGTAATCCAACATCCAAAAGTAGGGTAATCATAATATAAGTCTATCGCGAAGTACAAAATGATAGTAAATGCAGCAATAACAACCACAATCAACTAATAACAAACACAACATAATAAATTAAAGATAACCAAGAAATACAAATCAATACACATCCTCAAAGACTTGTGTGGTCAACTACAAATATCAACGTGATCCAATGATTCCCTTTGAGAGTTCATAATGAATAGAGTCAGTATCTGAATATATCGTTGTATCAACCTACCCTTCGTAACACCTAAAAATTTCAACGCCTTACATCAATGTCTAACTTTCAAGTACCCCAAAAGATTGTTTGTCGAGAAAAGAAAGAAAAAGGAAGAAAGGTAACACAATATCCAAGCACAACGGCATAGTCATACATCGAAATGATAAAATATAATATACTGAACATACATGAATAGAATTGGATAAACAATATATAAGAGACTACACTGGAGGAAGTAACTGATAGATAAATATAAATCCAAAGAGTCGGATTAAATATTTGATACAATAAGTCTCGTATATGAATGAAAATTTTCATGTACTACAATAATATCAAGTACACAAATATCCAACTACGTCTTCGCCTCAAAAGCTTTAGCTGCACCACTTTGATCGCGTATTCCCAAAAGCACCTGACTGCTAAATTACTCAATCGAGTACCTAATAGTTATCATGACATAAACAGACAAAGACAAAACATAGATTAACAAAAAGCCTGGTGTGAGGGGAACTATCTCAAAATGCTGCATATCAAAACTATAAACAAAATAGAATAGGAACTACTAAGGCACATCTGGTCCTCTCCACAAACATGGCTCAGGGGTAATTCGGAAAGCCCATACACAAGTATGTAAACCCACCACAAGAGATAGGAAATCATATCATAACCTACTCTTCTCCTGAAATCAACGAGTTAGCATAACCAATATAATGTGACTGAAATGTTACAATCATACTATTATACAGGTAACTTAACATTCAAAAGTAGGGTAATCATAATATAAGTCAATCGTGAAGTACAACATGATAGGGAATGTAGCAGTAACAACAACAGTTAACTAATAACACACACAACACAACAAATGAAAAATAACTAAGAAATACAAATCAATACCCATCCTCAAAAATGGGTGAGGTCCACTACGAATATCAATCGCAATCAAATGATTCCCTTCGAGAGTTGAAGATGAATAGAGTTAGTATCTGAATATACCATAGACCCCAAGCCACAAGTCTTCTGTAGATCTGACCATACCCCTATAATGAGCATAAGCTATGATCTACTCTATCCACTTGAAACCTAGTCCCAATAGTGAACAGAATCACTGTAACCCTATAATGAGGATAAGTGTTATTCATTCTATTTAAAATACGTAAGACCTTTGCAGATCCCACTATACCTAATAATTAGCATAAGTGTTCTAGGATCCCATAGTAGATGATTTTTATCATCCTCTTCTGGGACATCAAGGATTTCTTAAATAACATGTGTACGCCTCTCATTAAAAAGAGAATGAAGGTTGTGTCTCACGTAATATGCTATTGGGACCATGAAGGAACATCAATGCCGTATACATATGCACACATCAAATATAACATCGCGCAATCAAGTATGCCTAGTACAAATGAAGACTGATATCTCGTAATTGTTTATTCATACGTATGGTCACTACTGAAAGACCAATAGTATATATGACCACTAATATAAGGCTAATACAATGTTTGATTACTAATATATGATCAATATAGGGTATGGTCACGATCATATGACCAACACAATTCATTAAACATATTTACTCCAAGGTCAAGGCCAAGGGCACGGACTAACTCCACTCAATCATACACGCTCACTAAACCTAACCGTGCAATCAATTGTTACCTGGATATCGTATTCAATCATCATTGATCGCACAGGTATCACCATACATTGCATCCGAATCCCAAGCCTCTTCTTGTGTTCCACTTTCCAGAATAGCCCGGAGTCTTTCCAAAGTTATGTCAAGACCCCATAAAGAACCACAAAAGAATGGGGAAAGAAATCCATGAAAGTCATTTGCTACCCAAGGGTTCAGTCGACTAGGGGTGTCATTCAGTCGACTGAGCCCAATCGACTAAACCCAATTCCCCTAGCCTTCTGTTTTGGGCTCCCCCTTGGAACAAATTTTCACCCTCATTTAGTCGACTAAATTTCCTTTCAGTCAATTGAAATTGCCAGGCTCTATGCTATGAGCCTGGGGCAGAGAGGAATATCCTAAACGGTCACTGATTCGCGTGTCGTTTCCTTCAATGCTTTGTCCGATGAGCCGCGTTGCTTACCAAACCTACCTCTACCCCATCAGACTCTTTCCAGAGTACATTGCTAGACATTTTGTAAGTGGTTCCTTAAGCATTCAAAACTTATTTTTACATGAAATCCACTCTTTGCACATGTAGAGTTCAATGGACGATTATAACGACCAAGTTTCCTCTAACAACACCAAAATGCACTCATCCGGCCATCAAGCCTTATGTGATGCCCACACGTGCTAGCACACTCATTCATGCATATTTACATACACCTTCACAAAAACATTCTCAACAAAAGTCACATCTCGAACTTTAACAGAGCGATTACTCGGCCCGATGGATTCTCTTGTAACTTAGTGCACACGATAGCCATTATGGCCGCATGAAATGCCGCAAATGAACCTCTATTAATACATCTATATAATAAAAAACTGCATACCTATATAAACAAGCAAACACTCGACAATTCTAACTATAATTCATACATTTTTTTGATTGTTATATATCTTCAAATACACCTGTACGTACACATATCCATGTTAGTACCTTTGGATTGGTTTTGATGACAACAACCATATGACATTATATAAAATATAGATACTAATGTTTTTATCAAGATATATATAGTATATAGTGTAGGATATTAGACAGATGTTGATTAGGAAGACTATATAATATCAAGAGCAGATTCAAGAGGCTAATATAGAGATTCAAGAGTCAGAGATTAAAGACTCATGAGTTTGAAGTTTCAAGATGTCATGATAAGTTATAGAGTTATAGACCATTTTGTTAAAACCCTGGTAGCATCTCTTTGATCTCTCTTCATTTTCCAAAAAGTTTTTTTTTTAAATCCTATCTTTGATTTTAAATGATTTTCAAATATCCTGGTTTTCAAAATTGATTTTTAAAGAATCCTTATTTTCAAAATGATTTTTCGAACATCTTTTCAAAATAGTTTTCTAATGATTTTTAAACTTCTTTTTATTAACAAGTTTATTATATTTTAAGTAATTAAGTTTTTAAGCATTTTATATTTTAATATACTTTTAATTCATTATATTTAGATATAGTTTTTGGTTTTACATTTTCTAAATAGTATGGTATTCAAAAGTATATTTTTGACATTCATTAATACTTTGAGTTTAACATATATTCACTTATACTTTATATATATTATTTTTGTACATATTATTTATATTTAAATCCTTTAAATTAAAATATTTCAAAATAATTTTATAAAGTTTTCTTAAGTTTTATTATTATTAAAATGTGTATAAACTATGCTTAAATGATTTTACAAAGTATCAAGATATTTTACGAAACTTAATATATTAAAAAAAATTAAAATAAATGTTTTTCAAAATTACAAAGGGTATGTCGACATAACGATATTGCATATGTCGACATATAGTCCGATATTTTCAAAATTCAAATTTTGAATGGAAGCGTTATTTTGTCGCATCTCTTCGCGAATGCACATGATTGTTGTTTCTCTATAAATAGGGTTCTCTCAATGAATTTTGGTTAACTAATTTCTTATATTTTCTCTCCTCTTTCGCTCTATTGATTCCTAAAAGAAGTTCTACTCAAAATCTTCTCAAATTCAATCAAAATCAAATTCAAACCTTATTGATTTAATTCTCTATTATAAACTCTTTGATCTCTCTCACTATAATCAAGATCAAAGAGTTATTCAAGTGGCTATAGGATTATTTATGGTAACGATCAAGAAATTGATTTTGTACTTGATCAAATCATATTCAAATACTCTTGGGTATGCTTGGTGTCCCTGAAATCCAAGTGTGTGTGCTTGTATCCGGTCTGAATCAAGTGGGTGTGCTTGGTGTCCCTTTTGAATCCAAGTGGGTATGCTGGTGTCCCGTCCGAATCCAGTGAGTGTACCCAAAGCTCGAAAAATATGGAGGGTGTGTCTCGTAGCCTTGAAATCGAGACTGTATAAACTTTGATATTTTAAAAGAAATCTGTACAAGAAATTTTACGAGACTAGATGTAGAGTTACTCCGAACCAGTATGAAAATCCTGGAGTGATATCTCAAACTCTTTACTTTTTACTTTTACTACATTTATATATATATATATATATACATATATATATATATCTGTGTATGCATCTGTGATTATCAATTTGCATTTCTTAAACCATAATCTTAAAGGAATTCAAAATGATTCATGAAAGTTATTAAACAGTATTCACCACCTCTCGAGTGTTAAATTAGCCTTAAGATCCATAATTCCACAAATTAACATTTGGTATCAGAGCACTGGTTTTCAAAAGTTCGTAATTTGATTTTTGAAAAGTTTTAATGGAAAAATTTATTTCTAATATTTTTAACACTATTTTTGAAAAGCAATTTTGCACAATCAACATGACATTATTTCATAAATTTGCATCCATTCATTATGAAAAGTCTCATGATCTTTTGAAAAGGTATAATTTGCAGGAACAGATGTGTTACATGGCTTTTGATGATCAGACACTGAATGATCAAGCTTTAAAAATCAAAAAGGATAAGTGGATATTAAATAGTGGATGCTCAAGGCACATGATTGAAATCTGGAGAGCTTTAAGGATATTGTTCACAAAGATGGTGGATCAGTCAATTTTGGAGACAACTCTAAAGGACATGTGATTGGCATCAGCAATGTCGGTAATTCTAAAACTCCTACTATTTCTAATGTTTTGTTAGTTAGAAATTTAATACATAACCTGATAAGTATTAGTCAATTATGTGATAAGGGTTTTAAAATTAAATTTGAAAAAGACAAATGTCATATTGAAGATAATGAGTCAAACATTATCTTCAAAGGCATTAGAAAAAGAAATATCTATATACTAAGTATGGAAGTGTCAAATGATAACTTATGCCTTTTGGCTGAATCAAGTGACTCTTGGATTTGACACAAAAGATTTGGTCATTTGAATTTTAAACACTTATCTAAAATTGCCAAATATGATCTAGTTAGAGGTCTTCCTAAAATGAGTTTTGATGTTAACAATCTATGTGATCCTTGTCAATTAGGAAAGCTTAAAAAAACTCTTTTAAGTCAAATGATATGATTTTTTCCTCTCAAACCCTTGAACTTCTTCATTTAGATCTTTTTGGTCCATCGCAAATGCAATCTATAAATCATAATAGATATGTCTTTGTAATCATAGATGATTTTTCTAGGTTTACGTGGACGATTTTCCTAAAATTTAAAAATGACGCTTTTGCAATTTTTAAAACCTTTGTTAAAAGAATTCAAAATCAAATATCTATTAAAATTAAAATAATTCGGAGTGATCATGGTGGAGAATTCAAAAATGAAAATTTTGATAATTTTTTAATAAGAAGGGTATTATACATAATTTTTCATTTTCAAAAACACGTCGGCAATATGGAGTAGTAGAACGTAAAAATAGAATGATTCAAGAGTGCACTAGAACTATTTTAAATGGTAGTAATTTACCTCAAATCTTTTGGGCTAAAGCAGTTGCTACAACATGTTATATATTAAATAAAATTTTAATAAGAATTTTGACTAAGAAAACTCCATATGAATTATTTTATAATAAAAAGCCAAAGTTATCACAGTTTAAAGTTTTTGGTAGTAAATGCTTTATATTGAATACTAAAGAAAATTTAGATAAATTTGATGGTAAAGCAGATAATGGTATTTTTATTGCATATTCAAACAGAAGTAGAACTTATAGAGTTTTCAATACTAGAACTAACACAACTGAAGAGACATTACATGTTTCATTTGATGAAAATGTTAAAATCAATAATAACAATTGTGATGAAGAAGAAAATAACAATAATGAAGTCACAAATAACGAAACAAATAATGAAAATAATAATACTGAAAATATATATCCATATAAGGTAGCCAAATTATTAAAGGATCGTCTTAATATCCTAGAAATTATAGAATCAGTAGTAAGAACAATAAATCAATTGAATAAAATGTGTAACGTAGCATTTACCTCAACTAATGAACCTAGGAATCCAAAAGAAGCATCATTTGATGATTCATGGATTCTTGTTATGCAAGAAGAACTGAATCGTTTCACTAGAAATGATGTTTGGGAACTTGTTCCTAGACCATAAAATAAATAAATAATTGAAAGAAAATGGGTATATAGAAATAAATTAATGAACAAGGAGAGATCATTAGAAATAAAGCCCGCTTAGTAGCTCAATGACATAGTCAAGAAGAAGGCATAGATTTTGATGAAACTTGTGCATTGTAACCAGATTAGAAGCAATAAGAATCTTACTTGCCTTTGCAAATCATAACAATTTTAAATTTATTTCAAATGGATGTTAAAACTGCTTTTCTAAATGGTTTTATTAAAGAATATGTCTATGTAGAACAATCCCCTCTATTTGAAGATGAAACATTTCCAAATCATGTTTATAAATTAAAGAAAGCTTTATATGGTTTAGAACAAGCTCCTACAACATGGTATGATAGACTTAAATCATATTTATTACAATCTAATTTTGAAATTGGAAAAGTAGATAGTATATTATCTATTAAAAGAAATAACAATGATATTTAACTAATACAAATATATGTAGATGATATTATTGTTGGATCAACAAATGAACAACTAAACAAAGAATTTTCTAATATCATAACAAAAGAATTTGAGATGAGTCATATGGGAGAATTAACATTCTTTTTACGATTACAAATAAGACAATTAAATAATGGAATTTTCATAAGTCAAGAAAAATATGCCAAACAATTAGTTAATAAATTCGGTATGTCTATTACCAAAGGTAAACCAACTCCTATGGCAACCCATGAAAAAATAATTAAAAAAGATAACTCAAAGGATGTAGATCCAAAACTTTATTGAGGTATGGGAGGATCTTTACTCTATATCACTGCAAGTAGACCTGATATAATGCATAGTGTTTGTCTATATGCAAGATATCAATCTCAACCTATGGAAACTCATCTTAAATCAGTTAAAAGAATATTAAGATATGTAAATAACACACTAGACTATGGACTTTTCTACCCAAAAGAAGATTTCTTTGATTTAATTTCATATAGTGAGGCTGATTATGCTAGTTGCAAATCAAACCGAAATAATACAAGTGGAACTTGTTAAATTTTAGGACACTATCTAGTTTCCTGGTTTAGCAAAAAAGAAAAATTATGTATCTTGGTACACAATAGAAGCAGAATATGTTTCAACGGTATTAGCCTGATCTCATGTTATTTATATGCAACAAACATTAAATGATTTTGGTTTAAGTTTTACTAAATCACCAATATACTGTGACAATACTAGTGTGATTAATTTATCTAAAAATCCAACTCATCATGCTAGAACTAAATATATAGATATACGACACCACTTTCCAAGAGATAACGTAAATAAAGGAATATTTCGCTCGAAGTTATAAATACTGAAAATCAAATAGTTGATATATTAACAAAAACATTAAATCAAACATCGTTATTAAGCTAAGAAGAGAGCTAGGAATATGTTCTTTCCTAGAAATATAAAAATAATAGCATATAAATTAAATATTAAAAAGAAAAGGAAATCATTAAAATTATACTAGATATGTCAACATATCTACATCCTATATGCCGACATATGCAGTTATTTTCAGAATTCAAATCATCCTCTTTAATTCAAAACTTGAAATGGCTATATATAACCACTTTATTTCAAAAATAAACTCATTGCACTGTCTTCTTCTTTCTAAAATCGACAAGAAAAATAAATTAATGGATCCTACTAATTCCAAACATCCAAGACATGAATCCACATCGTTTTCCTTCGATTCTCTCACTCCAGGCCCTCTCCAAACCTTTACATTGGTCAAAGTGACTAAGATTGAGAACAATCCGAAGCATACTCTCAATATGCTTTTTTAAATTAAAGCCATTCAATTGAGAATGATGAAGGAACAAAAGAAACAAAGCCGAATTCTACGAAATCTTCAGAAAAATCTATTGAATAATCCAACAAATCCAATCGTGATTGAAGAGGATGAACCTAATCCTACGGATGGAAAAGAGGAAGAAGAGGAAGGAGAGGAGGAAAAAGAGAAAGAGGACGATGAATTCAGTTGCGTTAGTAAAGCGTGCTTCGATCAGGATGGAAATCTCGTCGAATAAAAAAGTGAATTTCTATCTTCATTATCCTTTCTGTCCCATCCACAAGTCCCAGTTATCAAGAGAAAACCTTAGGACTTAGGATTAGTATGCTATAGTTTAATTTGTTAGGATTTGGATTTCGTCTCGTGTGCTTTTAATTTGGTTTGCATATATATTTGTATGTATTGGAGTAGTTTGATTAATAATATTGGTTTTCCTTATTTATCAACATATCACCCTTATATATCATGTAGTACTTTAGTTAGGGGGATTTTAGTTATGTTTTCATTGATGAAAAATGGAAAAAAAATATAAAATATCTTGGTACAGATTAAGGGGCATTTTTGTAACTCAGGGGGAGTTATATCGTATTTTATATACATGGTTGTCATCAGAAAAGGGTGAGATTGTTAGTACCTTAGCTGTTGGTTTTGATAGCAACAACCATATGACATTATATAAAATATAGCTACTAATGTTTATATCAAGATATATATAGTATATAGTATATAGTACAAGATATTAGACATGTGTTGATTAGGATGACAGTACAGTATCAAGAGCAGAGTTAAGAGGCTAATATAGAGATTTAAGAGTCAGAGATTGAAGACTTATGAGTTTGAAGATTCAAGATATCAAGATGACTTATAGAGTCATAGATTATTTTGTTAAAACCCTGGTAGCACCTCTTTGATCTCTCTTCATTTTCCAAAAAGGTTTTTAAAAAACATATTCGCTAAATGATTCTCAAATATCATGGTTTTAAAAAATGATTTTTAAAAATTCCCTGCTTTCAAAATGATTTTTCAAACATCTTTTCATAATAGTTTTCAAATGATTTTTAAACTTCTTTTATTAACAAGTTTATTATATTTTGAGGAATTAAGCTTTTAAGCATTTTATATTTTAATATACTTCTAATTTATTATATTTAGTTATAGCTTTTGGTTTTATATTTCTAAATAGTATGGTATTCAAAAGTATATTTTTGATATTCATTAATACTTCGATTTTAACATATATTCACTTATACTTTATGTATATTATTTTTGTATATATTTATTTTATTTAGATCCTTTATATTAAAATATTTTAAAATAATTTTATAAAGTTTTCTTAGGTTTTATTATGATTAAAATGTGTATAAACTATGCTTAGATGATTTTACAAAGTATCAAAATATTTTACAAAACTTAATATTTTAAAAACAAATTAAAATAAATGTTTTTCAAAATTACAAAGGGTATGTCGACATACCCATATAACATATGTCGACATATAGTCTGATATTTTTAAACTTCAAATTTTGAATGGAAGTGTCTTTTCGTCATATCTCTTTGCAAATACACATGACTATTGTTTCTATATAAATAGGGGTTCTCTCAATGAATTTTGGTTAGCTACTTTCTTATATTTTCTCTCCTCTTTCACTCTACTGATTTCTATAAGAAATTCTACTCAAAATATTCTAAAATTAAAACTCAATTGATTTAATTCTCTATTATAAACTCTCTCATCTCTCTCACTCAAATCAAGATCAAAGAACCATTCAAAGTGGCTATAGGATTATTTGTACTCACGATCAAGAAATTGATTTTGTAAACTCTATCAAATCATATTCAAATACTCTTGGGTGTGCTTGGTATCTCTGAAATCCAATTGGGTGTGCTTGTTATCTCTGAAATCCAATTAGGTGTACTTGTGTCCTGTCTGAATCAAGTAGGTGTGCTTGGTGTCCCTTTTGAATCCAAGTGGGTGTGCTGGTGTCCCATTCGAATCCAGTGAGTGTACTCAGAGCTCGGAAAATCTAGTGGGAGTGTCTCGTAGCCCTGAAATCGAGATTGTATAAACTTTGATGTTTGAAAGAAATATGTCCAAGAAATTGTACGGAACTGGTTGTAAGGTAACTCTGAACTAGTATAAAAATCCTGGTGTGAACTCTCCAGCTCTTTACTTTTTGCTTTTAATGCATTTTTATCTATTTGTGTTTGCATCTGTGATTGTCAATTTGCACTGGTTAAAGTATAATCTTAAAAGAATCCAAAAAGATTCATAAAAGTCATTAAACACTATTCACCCTCTCTAGTGTTGAATTAGTTTTAATATCCTTACTTCTACAAATTAACAACCCATACTCGTATACATACACGTATATTTAAATAAGTAATTCATTATTACTTAATCAAATCTTATTGTTATTTACTAGATCTTTTCAATAAAACTCTAATATGGTTTTTGTTATCCCGCCTTTTGGCAAGGCCGTGACACCAAGGAATTGACTAGTAATCAATGACGGCCCGTCCTAGAGATCAGTTATACACAGGCTCACTATGGATATCGACGAATTTTGTCTGAGTCCGGATCGAGCCAAAATTGGTAGGACATGACAAGCTAAGCCATGAGAGCCAACGTTCCAAATCTCAAGTCAATCCGAGTTCCTATGCTCAAGTTATGAACGATACAAAATTGGATGAAAATCAATTACTGTTCGACTCACTCCCTTCGACTCGCTCCACATCCCTCAGATGCCAACTTCGACTCGCTTCGCAACACTCAGAAGCGACAACTTCGACTCGTTTCGCTCAGAGGCCAACTTCGAGTCGTTCAGGTTCGACTCGCTTCACAGCCATCAGAGGTACCTACTTCGACCTGCTTCGCTCAGATGCCTACTTCGACTCACTTCGCTCAGATGCCCTCTTCGACTCGCTCCATTCGAACCACTGATCGACTCCATCAACTTCGACTTCATAGGCGAAGCCACTGCTCAAACATCTCAGGATGCTCCATTTTGACTCGCTCGACCAGTGCATACTTCGAATCGCTCGATCTGGGCACACTTCGACTCGCTCAATCGGTGAACATTTCGACTTGCTCGAAACAACATCAAGGGCAGAGTGATATGCAGGCGCCACGTCACCGAGTCGAATGGAAGCGAGTCGAAACGGAAGCGAGTCGAAGGAAACAACCTGCCGAAAACCTCATTTTGTATCGATCATATCTCCCAATCTACAAGTCCAAATGCTATAAAATTTTCACAGAAGACTATGTGCATGCTAAAGAATGTCCACGCCAAATTTCGACTCCATTGGATGAAATCTTGATCGAGTCGAAATCTATTCGTGTCGATCACAGATCGGACCGAAACTTCACGGGCTTGGGCGTGCGGGCCTGGTCACGTGCCAGAGAGGGTCTCCCGAGATCTGAGCGAAATATCAGCCTCCTACACCTATAAATAGACCCCCAAAGCCAACAGAAAAGGGGTTCTTCTTCCTCTTTAAGATCCCCAACGCCCAGACTCCATCAGATCCAGAACTGAACTCCATTGCTGCTGGTACCAACAAATTTCATTACTACAAATCATTGTAATTCGCTGTAATTTGTTGAAATCAATTGTAAACATCAAAGGAAGATCAATAAAGAAAAACTACTTCATAGTGGACGTAGGCAATACGCCGAACCACTCTAAATTCTTATGTCTCCCTGCATTTTAATTATTCTCATTTCTGAAATTTGGAGTTTTTGTTAGATAATTCCTCTTTTTCCATTTAATTTCTTCACTTTATCTCTTCAAAAACTTCCGAAGAGTGTTATGCCCAATTTTAGTCCAAACACTTTGGTGCTTTCACTGAGAAAAAATCCAATTTTTCTCCTGCTCTTTGGATCTCCTATCTATATTGGATTGCATAAATCTAAGAAGAAGATCCAGATCTAGAACTTTGAAGCCCTTCCATTCTATTCAGATTTGCAATCAGATCTAGGAAAGGACTTCATCAATTCATTATGGTGAGCACACGTACCACTTCTACAGCTGCTGATCAAGGAGCACGGGATCGATAGAATCCCGTGCAATCACCTCCATCCAACCAAAATGCTGCAGGACCTTCAGATCCATTAGGTCCAATCACTAGACAATAATTCCAGACATTGCTTCAAGAGTTGACCCAAAGTCGACAGCAGCTAACTGAACAACTACGCGCCAACACGGAGTTGACTAACCAGCTAAATCGCCAAAGGCGAAGAAGATCCAGAAGAGACCAAGGTTCTCACTCTTCCATAGAAAGTTCAGCCTCCTCCGATGGCCAAACAAGATCCACACGTCCACGGCTAGGTGTAAGCTACACCCAAGCCACGGGACACCAACCTGCTTCGAACCTTGGGCAACCTAGAGCTGGACCATCCACTAGTCTCCACATGGAACCTTCAACTCGAGGAGGAGCTGCTCCTTATCATGTTACCAGCAACATTGCTATTACCACCACTGCCGAACGGGGAGGTGATGCTAGAAACCAAGCTGATCCTCAACGTAGCCAACGAGAGCAGACTCCTAAGCCTTATGTCCCTGAGGATGTCGAACCAAGGAGGCGAGGCACAGACCGTCGACCGCGTCCGGTCAAGACTCGCGCTGTGGAACCCGACCACACCTTGGCACAACATGCTCCAAGTATCCGAACACCGGATATACCAGCGATGATCTGCCAAATGATCCATGAAAGTCAGGGTCTCTCTAATGACGAGTGGGGAATCTCCCGAAGTCATACCCCTTTCACCGATGATGTTTTATATGCTGAATCACCTCGACACTTCAGGATGCCAGCTTTGCCATTTTATGAAGGAAGTTCTGATCCCAATCAACACGTCCTGAAATACGAATGGTTGATGAATGCTGCTAGAGCTGATGACGCAGTAAAGTGTCGTAGTTTCCCCATTTCCCTAGGGGGCATCGCTACCATGTGGTTCACTCGTTTGCCACCGTGATCCATCTCTAACTTTGACCAGATGGCCACCAAGTTTGTCGAGCAATTCCGTATGCACGTGGCGAGGCCTAAGGACGTTAACACTCTGTCTAGTGTTACGCAAGCTCCCGGAGAAACACTTAGACGTTACTTGGAGCGATTCTATGTTGCGTGTGCAGAAATAAGCAATCCCAATGATAACTCTATCCTGATGGCGCTGACTAAGGGGATTGACGCTGATTCTGAGTTCGGAAATTGGTTAGCTGGGAAACCACCTGCATCATTGGACCGTTTCTATTCCAAGGCAGCCCAATTCCTGAGAAGGGAGGATGCGAAACAGTCTAGGAAACAGGATGATGCAGGGCCCAACATCGAAGGTATCCAAAGCAACATCGCTGTTAAACAATCCGGAGATAGTTCTGGGAAAATTCAGTTGAACGTACAAAATAAACAGAGTCAGCAGAGAGACAATGGAAATCAGAACAGAAAACACGATCAGAATCGTGGTCCACGGTGTAGAGCTTCCATGTATGATAATTACACTCCATTGAACACGTCGTTGGAAAATGTGTATTTGCAGACCTGCAACACCATGCAGTACAAGAAACCTGCCCCAAAACCGCCAACTGAGAGACAAATCCAAACAGGAAAATCTGTAGATTCCATGAGAGTTATGGCCACAACACCAATGAATGTCGTCACTTACAAGACCTCATTGAAAAACTGATACGTGAGCGGAAGCTGGATCAGTATGTGCGGGCGCCGCAGTCTGGTGGTGCGGGCCCATCAAATCAGAATCGTGAGCCGAATCAGGAGAGACAGGAGGAACCCGCTTGTACAAGCGGGAGGTTGGTTATCAATACTATAAGTGGTGGTCCTCACCCAGCAGATCGAAGCTGGAAGGAAATGGAGTCGTATGCCAGTTCTATCAGGCATGCGGACTTCGAGTGTTGTAGTAACCTTGATGAAGGAGCTCCGGCCAAGCAACAGAAGACGATGACGGATGACATTGTGTTCAGGAACAGAGATGCTGATAAAGTCGAAGCCCCCACTATTGATCCACTGGTCATCTCGGCACAAGTAGGTCCCGCTTGGATGAAGAGGATCTTAGTTGACAGTGGGAGCTCTGTGAATATTTTGTTCAAACGAGCTTATGATCAAATGAAAATGGAAGCCACAGACTTGAAGCCTTGTCAATCCCGAGTCCATGGTTTCAACGGAAGTGCAACTATACCCACCAGAATGGTGGAACTGTCAGTAGAGTTGTGAGTTGGAGAACGTCGGAGAGTATGGATGTTGCAGTTCATTGTTTTGGACATAGACTCCCCTTACAATGCTTTCTTGGGCCGACCGGCCCTCGTTGAATTCAGGGTAGCCATCTCCCCGTGGTGTTTGACTTTAAAGTTCCCCACTGATTATGGAATAGGAATCGTTCATGGAGATCAGGCTGCTGCCAGAGCCTGCTATGTTGCTGAGCTGCGGGAGGCGCAGCGAAAGGAAAAAGGAAAGGGCGTGGCGGAATCTCTCTGCGTCTGTTCCGCTGATAATTGACAATTAACGCCCGGGCCTAGGCCTGGGCACCCCAGCCAATTCCTCAAGGATCTTGACCCGAGAGAAACTGAAGACGAAGGAGAATCTAAAGAAAGTCAAGCATCCCCGGCCGAACTGACGATTGATGTCCCAATTGACAATAACGATGATTCGAAAATGATAAAGATTGGATCTCAGCTAAACCAGCAAACTCAGGAGGAATTGGTTGAATTTCTGCAGGCAAATCTTGACGTATTTGCCTGGACACATTCTGATATGTGTGGGATCTCGCTGGACATCGCGAGCCACACTCTGAACATTGACCCGCGGCATGTCCCGGTCAAACAAAAAAGGCGCGGTATGGATCCAGAGAAATCTGCCGCCCTTAAAGAAGAAGTAGAAAAGCTTGAAGCGAACAGATTCATTCGAGATGCGCTATATCCTAAATGGGTGTCGAATCCCGTGCTCGTCCGAAAGCCGAACGGGAAGTGGAGAACGTGTGTCGATTATTCCGATCTGAATAAAGCATGTCCCAAAGACAACTTCCCACTTCCCAGAATTGATCAGCTAGTAGATTCGACAGCTGGGCATGAACTCTTATCCTTCATGGACGCGTATTCTGGCTACAATCAGATACCGATGCATTTACACGATCAAGAACATACCAGCTTCGTAACCAATCTGGGACTTTACTGTTACAAGGTTATGCCGTTCGGACTCAAGAACGCCGAGGCTACTTACCAACGATTGGTCAATCGGATGTTTACTAATCAAATCGGGAAAACAATGGAAGTATATGTAGATGACATGCTTGTGAAGTCATGACTCTCCACCGACCATGTAAAAGACCTGAAAACTATGTTCATCATACTTTGGGAATACAAGATGAAGCTCAACCCACTGAAATGTCACTTTGGAGTTGCATCCGGAAAGTTCCTTGGGTTCATCGTTAACGCCCGGGGAATCGAAGCCAATCCCGAAAAGATTTGGGCAATCAAAAATCTTGAAACTCCCAAAACTATAAAGCAAGTCCTGAGTCTCAACGGAAAGGTAGCGGCATTGAGCAGGTTCATTTCAAAGTCCATTGAAAAATGCATTCCCTTCTTCGATCTGATCCAAAAAGGGAAACGAAACTTTGAATGGACCACGGAGTGTGAAGGCGCTTTCCAAGCACTAGTTCAACATTTATCCACACCACCAATATTGTCAAAGCCTATTGATCATGAGAAGTTGTATGCATACTTGGCGATATCAGAAAACGCAATCAGCGCTGCCTTGGTTCGAGACGAAGACGGGGTACAGAAGCCAGTGTAGTCAGCAAACGATTGACTGGGGATGAAAGGAACTATCCAAAGCTAGAAAAGTTGGCTTATTGCCTTGTAATCGCATCAAGAAAACTCCGGCCGTATTTCCAAGCACACCCTATTATTGTTTACACCGACCAGTCGTTACGACAGGTCCTTTCGCAGCCTGAGACGTCTGGTAGGTTACTCAAGTGGAACATCGAACTGAGTCAGTTTGATATTACTTACACTCCAAGACGAGCAATCCAAGGACAAGTCCTCGCTGATTTCATAGTTGAATTTACCATTCCAGAGGACTTGCCGGAAACCAGTAAATCCCCCGAATACGTCTGGAAGCTGTATACAGATGGTGCATCAAACGACCGATGTTCAGGCGCTGGTGTTGTACTCGAAACCCCCGAAGGCCGATCCATATGCGATGCTGTGAAATTCGATTTTCATGCGACTAATAATGAAGCTGAATATGAAGCCCTCTTAGCTGGCTTGAAACTCGCCAGAGATCTGAAAATTATCGCTGTGGAAATTTATTATGATTCAAAATTGGTTGTGTGTCAAGTACGGGGAGAGTATCAGGCAAGAGATCGAAGGTTGGCTGCTTACTTAGCTCGAGTTCAGGAAGCATTAAATCAGTTCGATTACTACGCCATCTATTGCATACCTCGGGAGCGCAACCAAAAGGCCGACTTATTGGAAAAGCTAGCCAGCATAGGTGAAGCTCAGCAAATGGGACTCGTTCCCGTAGAAACGCTATCTTCCCCGAGCATCGACCGGACAGAAATAAACTGGGTATGCGAAACCGTTCCCGAAAAGGATTCATGGATGACCCCACTCAAAAATTACATTGAGCACGGAACCCTAACGGAGCGCAGGAGTGAAAAGAGACAAGTCCTTCGGAAGGCCTCACGATTTACCATCCAAAATGGACTCATGTACAGAAGAGGGTACTCAATTCCCCAGCTCCGTTGTATCGCTCACGATGAAATTAAACAAGTATTGTGCGATGTGCACGAAGGAGAATGTGGCGATCACACCGGAGGGCAAGCACTTGCCAAGAAAATACTTTGCTATGGATACTACTGGCCTACCGTGAATTGTGATGCGTTGGACTATGCAAAGAAATGTGATAGGTGCCAGAAATATGCCCGAATTCCTAGAGCTCCTCCTACCGAGATAACGCAAATGGTCAGCCCGTGGTTGTTCGTAATGTGGGGCATCGACATCATCGGTGCTCTACCTCTGGCAAAAGGTGGTGCGAAGTACGCCATCGTCGCAGTTGATTACTTTACAAAGTGGGCTGAAGCCGAAGCTCTCGCTACCATTACAACGAAGAAAGTAATCAACTTTGTGGTTCGTAACATCATCTGTCAATTCGGTCTCCCACACACCATTATTATGGACAACAGAACCCAATTCGACAGTGCTGAATTCAAAGATTTCTGCAAATGATTTCACATCCAAAAGAAATTCTCCGCAGCTGCACACCCTCAGGCAAACGGACAGGTCGAAGCAGTTAATAAACTTATAAAGTCCATCCTGAAGAAACGACTGGAAAAGGTCAGGGGCAAGTGGGTCGATGAACTTCTTATGGCTCTATGGGCTTACCGAACAACCCACAAGACCGCGACCGGTCACAGTCCATTCTCTCTCTCTTATGGTTCAGAAGCCGTTATTTCAGTCGAGCTAGAAGTACCTTCTCATCATGTGACATACTACGATCCAAAGACAAATGCTATATTACTTGCTGAATCTCTCGATCTACTGGATGAGAAGCGTGAAGAGGCTGATTTGAGGGCAGTTGCGCATCGAAGTCGAGTCGTCCGATTGTACAACGCCAAGGTCCGTCCGCGAACCTTCGAACTAGGTGATCTCGTCTTAAAAAGAATCTATTCGGTTCCTTCACATATGAAGCTGACATGGGAAGGACCGTATGTTATTGAATGAAGGCTCAGATATGGCACATTCAAGTTATCGACCGTCGACGGTCTTACCCTGCCAAGAGCTTGGAATAGCGAGAGCCTTCGCCGCTATTACACCTGACAGGCTATTTTTATCCATTTAGTTTACTTTCCTTTTCTGCAATTTGTTTATGCATTTCGAAAATAGAACTTGTAATAAGGCAACTGACTTTGCCATACTTTCTTATTTCAGCAATAAAATGCAACCTCTTCGAGCCAGAACTGTGATTTACTTGAAATACATCATATGACCATCACTATGCACGGAGAGCTAAGTTTCACCATACGGTGAGATTTATTCAAATAGAGAGTGACTGCGATGCAACCAATCACTCGCTAAGTGAAACCCAAGCTCGGAGGCAAGCCATCACATCAAAGTCAAAAAAGATTGACACACGACAATCCTTCATCAACTTCGAACTCCCATAGCACGAGTCGGAGTATAAACATCAACTCCGTATTCCCAGAGTGCGAAGCGGAGTATAAACATCAACTTCGTATTCCCAAAGTGCGAAGCGGAGTATAAACATCAACTCCGTATTCCCAGAGTGCATAGTGGAGTATAAACATCAACTCTGAACTCCCATAGCGCGAGTCAGAGTATAAACATCAACTCCGTATTCCCAAAGCGCGAGTCGGAGTATAAACATCAACTCCGAACTCCCAGAGTGCGAGTCGGAGTATAAACATCAACTCCGAACTCCCAGAGCACGAGTCGGAGTATAAACATCAACTCCGAACTCCCAGAGCGCGAGTCGGAGTATAAACATCGACTCCGAACTCCCAAAGCGCGAGTCGAAGTATAAACATCAACTCCGAACTCCCAGATTGCGAACTCCGAACTCCCAGAGGGCGAGTCGGAGTATAAACATCAACTCTGAACTCCTAGAGCGTGAGTCGAAGTATAAACATCAACTCCGAACTCCCAAAGTGCGAGTCGGAGTATAAACATCAACTCCAAACTCCCAGAGTGTGAGTCGAAGTATAAACATCAACTCCAAGTTCCCAGAGCACGAATTGGAGTATAAACATCAACTCTGAGTTCCCAGAGCGCGAACCGGAGTATAAACATTGACTCCGAACTCCCAGAGTGCGAGCCGGAGTATAAACATCAACTCCGAACTCCCAGAGCGCGAGTCGGAGTATAAACATCAACTCCGAACTCCCAGAGCGTGAGTCAGAGTATAAACATCAACTCCGAACTCCCAGAGCGCGAGTCGGCGTATAAACATCAACTCCAAGTTCCCAGAGCGCGAATTGGAGTATAAACATCAACTCCGAGTTCCCAAAGCGCGAACCGGAGTATAAACATCGACTCTGAACTCCTAGAGTGCGAGCCGGAGTATAAACATCAACTCCAAATTCCCAGAGCGTGAATTGGAGTATAAGCATCAACTCCGAGTTCCCAGAGCGTGAACCGGAGTACGAACATCGACTCCAGATTCCCAGAGTGCGAAACGGAGCCTAAACACCAACTCCAAGTTCCCGAAGCGTGAATCAAAGTATAGATGTTAGCTCCAAACTCCCGGAGCGCGAGTCGGAGTACAAATGCCAATTCCAGGTCCCCAGATCGCGGACATATGATTGAAACTTAAGCCGGCGTAACCAACCGCCGGTAAACGAATGGGAATCCCAGGAGTGTGGATATGATCATCGACAATCAAATGAGCATGGATAAACTACTCAATCTCCGCTTGCCTCAGACATCCATTCGGTGGCACTAGACTTAACATGTTATATGTAAGAAACGATCGTCGACTGATGATCTACAACTCACCGTCAAGACTGGGGGGCAAGACTTAAGCATCGACCATCGACTGAAGCAATGCGACGTCAAAATTCAACTCGCTTCCCGGTCGCAAACCATGTCCACAGTTTCCGAACTTGGCAAACAAAAACAAACTTCGTTCGGAGGCTAAAACTTCACAAGTGAATTTCAGATATTGAAACACTTAGGCAAATACACAATTACAGAAAAGAAGCCAAAAAAGAGAAGTTTCATTTCTATCGTTTATAAAAGAAGTTCGTGTACAAGTTTCCAAAATTCCTACTAGCAGGGGCCGAACCCGCATCTATACACGGCCAACAAAATGAAAGTCAAAATACACCGGAGAAGCATGATTAATCTTTCTTCTTCCTTGGCTTCCTCCTCGGTGTAGACCCGCTGGAGCCACCGCTAATCTTCCTCTTCGAGCCTTTGCTTTTCGACGGTTGGTCTTCAGGAGAGGGCATTATGTCAACGTCCTCCTCCGAACTCGTGTGAATAAGAATGCTCCCTGCGGGCGGAGTCGGAGGAACAGGATCAATTACAAAAGGTGGAAGGGGCACGTTAGTGAGGAAAACAGTACCACTAGGAGATATCATGCTAAGAGGAGCAGGTCCCGGTGCTCCCATTCCACCTCCGAAACCGCCACCATTGTTTCATTGTTGTGAATACATGTTATTTATTGTTGCTTGCTATTATTTGATTGTTGCTTGTTTTTGCTTACTATTGTTTGCTGTTGTTTGTTGTTGATTTATTTTGATTTTTTTTGATTTATTGTTGTTGCTTGTTTTGTATGATTGGTAGTTCGTATATTAGTTATTACTGCTTGTTGATTTTTTTTTTTATATGTTGAGTGCATGCTGATTGTTTATTTTTTATTGTTGATTGCTTATCATTACTTGCTTGATTGATAGATCATTGTTGATTTTATTGCTTGTCTACATGTTTGATAGTTTGTATACTAGTGTTTGTTGCTTATCACTATTTCCCGTTGTTTGTTTTTTTCTTGTTATTACTTGTTGTGTGTTTATGTAACACCCCGCATTTTTAGATAATTAAATAATCAAATAACGATGAACAGTGAAAATAAGTATTTTTGGAATTGTTAGAATATGGCCTCGAAACTTATACCATTGTGTTCGTAGCGATTTTCTGATCAATTTCCATATATAACTTGTCGAAATTCGAGTAAATATGAAGAAGTTACGAGAGAAACGAAAATTAGAAAAACGAAAAAAAAGAAACAAAGAGGTAGGTCGACCTATAGGTCAAACTATAGGTCAACCCACAAAAATGTAAGGTCGACCTACAAAAGAACATAGGTCGACCCTCATCCTTCCCAGGTCGACCTGTAGGTCAACCCGCATAGCACTTAGGTCGACCCGCACTTTTGCGGAGCTGAAGTTTGTTCTAGTGACGTCTTCGGTTGATTTTATTCGATCGGAGCCGTACGTTGATAGATCTAATGGCTCCAAACGACCCTGTGACGTGGTGGCTTCATATTCAATCTGCTAAATCCAACTGTCCAAGATCCCCAAACACTACTATAAATAGGATCCTAGGCCTAGCTATTTCTCACAATCAAATTTTCTCCCAATTGGGTTCATTGCCTTAGGCTGGACCCTAAATAGAAAATATTTCTAGGGGGAATATATTTTCAATAAAAATATTAGATGCCTTTGAAGGGGATCCAGGAAGGTCATGGAGCAAAGCTAAGGACGACAGGTGAGTGGATTTAAATTATATCTCTTTTATGTTTATGATATATAATATCGTTAGATTCCCGTTAAATATTTAATTCAGCATTTATTTCAGTAATTAGTTCTACTAATTAGGTATGTTGAAACTGTAAATTTTGTAAGAGAAGTGTAATTATATTTAAATGTTATTTATATGGAAAAAAAGAAAGGAATCCAATTAAATATAAGTAATATTAGGCTTAAAAGTTGTAGAGAAAGGCATAAGCCTAAAAGTGAGAAATTTACAGTAAATTATGTTAAAATGGGAGAAATGAATTAAAAAGAAGAAAATCTAATAACTTGATTTGGAAGTTAGTGATAGATTAGTTGGTTGGTTTATAAAAGGGAATACATTTCTATAGTTTAATATTGTAAGAATAATGATAAACGTAACTGCAAGAATAAAAGCAAGAAAAATGGAATTAGTGCAAAATAGAGACATTACTGTATTTTGCATTATCCAACAATTAAAGAAACAATAAAAGAAATATCTTGCAGTTACAAGTTATTGTTTATAGCATTATTTAGTATTAAAATATGGAAATGGATTTTTAGCACAGTTTTTGTAACCAACCGAATAGAATAGAACTACTTCCTAGAATAAAAGAGAATAACGTGAAGCGTTAAAGAAATTAAAGAAGAAGAAATAATCAAGTTAATTATTTGACAAGACTAGAAACAATAAACAGAATATGTGACTAGATCTGCATTTACTGCGCAGATAGTAGAATAAATAGTAAGGCAATTATTATGATAAGTAATTTGTGACAGTTGGACGTAGTCCCAAGCTAAGACCGTCATACAATATAAGAGAACTAAAGAAAATTTAGTATCATAATAAAAGAAGACATAATAGAATAGAAAAGAGACACTTGCAATTACATTTATAACATGTAGGTTATAAAAGAGAGAAAAGAATATAAAAGTAACAATTGCAAGTTTAATTATAACACAAAGGTTATAATTAAAAAGAAAGAAATAGAAGAGGCTTATTTTATCAAACTTAGATCTTGGATTAAGTTAATAAGCAAGAATAATAGCAGTGGCCCGTACCGGTAGCATTCCCTTTCAGGTCTAGGACTGACGGTCTCACACATAGGTGGGGCTGGACATGCTGATTAGGATAAATAAGTAGCCAACAGAATAAGAAAAGTAAACTAAACGAATAGTAAAAGATTGGACGTAGGGTCTAATAAAATGGTAAGATGCGTTTGGAGCAGCCCGAATGAGAATCAAGATAAAGAGCCTAACGAAGCAGTTCATCGTAGATTTTAGTACAAAAAGAGCACGTCCAACTTAGTTCGGTCTAGAAGGAAGTACGAGACTTTAACGGGATGTGAGGATACTCTAGGATGGCCCTTTGGGATAGGCCTAACGAAGCTGCACCCCCGGAGGCAGGCAGGTTTGTAGGTGTTCCATCAAGAGAGTATGCCTTGACTGCTTTTGCATTGTAGGCCTAACGAAGCGGACCTTTGTAGGCAGTCAAAAGGTTGATGATGGAGTAGGATATTCGTATGACACCGTACTCTGGATTGCGACTAGGTTATAGTGGGCAGGACCCAAAAGGATAGTCACATGCGGAGATCAAGCCATCATCAGTCAGAGCGAGTTTGGGAATGACTAGAGTTAAACCAACGGGCTAATGATTCTTTCACTATCGAGACATTGGATGAGGGGCACAGCCAATTGGATGTTTAGATTGTTTGCAGTAGGGCACAACCACTTAGCTCTTAAGGGTCTTTCGATTAGTTGAGGGGGGCTGCGTGAGGCTATAGCCACGATGAGAAAAGAGACATACCAAATAGAATATCTGTATTATAGGACTAACAAAGAGGACCTTTACAGATATAGAAAATCCTTGACTAAGTTCCATACAAAGTAGAACATATTGGCAGAGCTCAGGGAGTAGATAGAACGATTACGTGTAGTCCTCGATGTATGCACCGGGGGTACATTGTGGGTGTCTGAGCACTAGTATAAGCTAGTGTGGATGAAGTTTCACGTTTTCATATTAGATGATGGAAAATCTGTATTGTAGGCCTCACGAAGCTGTCCTTTGTTGGATCTTAGGTTTTGATTGTTGACATTACACAACAATTCATGAATCTACGACTACTACAACATCTGGACTCAATGACTCAAAGTATGGTTCGTATAGTTATATATTTTAACAAGAGTCATGAAATGTGTATATAGAGTCTAGTCTAGTCGCTTTGTTAAAATCTTTCCTCAAGAATCATCATCCTAATTCATTCATATTCACATATAAACTTGCATTCAAATTTAAACATCTTTCGATTTCAAATGCACTCATTCTTAACTAAACTGCACTGTTCAGTCGACCGACCATGTTCTATCAGTCGACTGAATCAGTATATATATTTTTATATATAACACGAACTAGTTGACTGAATACCTATGGTCAGTCGACTGAGTCTGTGCATATGACTTGTGCGCTTTTTGAATTCAGTCGACTGAATCCTGTAACAGTCAAATGTTATGAAAAGTCACTTCTCATTATCAAAGGATATCTCCTTCCCCAAGTGTCGCATCCGTTAGCTTTTCGCAGAGAACTCTTACCAGAGGATGTAACTCATGATACAATATAAATGCACTCAAGTTTCAATAATCAAATCACCTAATTCTCTCATCTCTCTTGATCTAACGTGCATATCATTCTTGATTCTATTGCTTACAAAACTTTGCTTACAATTTCACTTCCATATTCATTAAGTAATTTTGACCTTCCTATTCTTCATACACATACATTCATATACATTACTTTTGAGGAAAAGATTATAGGAAGGGTGTACTATAAGTGACAAATCCGTGTTATCCAGAACATACAAAGTCAAGACAATCTAGTTTGTAATAAAGTCATGTTCGGTTGCTCAGGCGGTCAAGTCATGTTCTATTGCTTGGGCGGTCAAGTCTTGTTCGGTTGCTCAGGCGGTGTAATATGTGTTCCTCCCGGTTAAGTTAGGGTTGCTAGCTTTAATTCCAGAAGGAGTCTGGGACTGGACGTAGAACGGGAGTTCGAACCAGTATAAAAATTCCTGGTGTCATTTTACTTTATTGTTATTATTATTTTCCGCACTAGTTATTTATTATAGTGAATATTAGGCTCGGGTCCCTAATAAGTTTCAAAATACACAAAAACCCCAGTAAAAAAAGTATGTAAATTAGGTCCCTAGAATTAAGTTACTAAGTAATTGCATATAGTTATGCAATTATTCACTGAATAATTGCAGACATTTATGCAATTATATCCAAAAGTTGCATAAACTTATGCAATTTTTTCGGTGAATAATTGCAGAAATTTCCACAATTTTTTTGGTGAATAATTGCGGAATTTTCCACAAATTTTTGAAAAAATTGCGGAAATTTCCGCAATTTTTCAATAAATAATTGTGGAAATGTCTGCAATTTTTTGATATAATTGCATAAATGTCTGCAATTATTCACTGAATAATTGCATAAGTGTATGCCATTATTCGGTAACTTAATTCTAGTGACCTAATTTACAAACTTTTTTTTACTAGGATTTTTTTGTATTTGAAACTTATTAGGGACCTATGCCAAACTATGCCTTTATTATATTCCATATTACTCGATCCTATAGCATAGTCACTTTCATTTGGTATCAGAGCATAGGTCATCATATAACTGTAACATAGTTATCTGATTTTTTTAATATGGAAAACAACACCAGCACTGTAAACTAACACTACCTTTCTTGAAGGTCAATCTACTGCACGACCACCTCTATTTAATGGAATGAACTATAACTATTGGGCTACTAGAATGAGAATTTATATACAAGCAAGTAGTTATGAAACCCGGAACATTATGCAATCTGAATATACCATACCTACTACTGAATATTCACAATGGTCTAACACACAAAAACTGGATGCTACTGCAAATGCTAAAGCTATGAACATGTTATTTTGTGCATTAGACAAAAATGAGTTTAATAGAATAAGCATGTGTGAACACTTAAAGTTACACATGAAGGTACTAACAAAGTAAAGCATAGTAAAATTTCTATGCTAAAAAATCAGTACCAGAATTTCAAAATGAAGCAAGAAGAAACTATAAATGAAATGTACTATAGATTTCAAGATATATATCATTCTTTGATAGCATTAGGAGAAACTTATACAGATTTGATATTTTTTCAAAAATCCTCAACTCTCTAATGGATGAGTGGGAACGAAAGGTCTTAGCAATCGAAGAAGCTAACAACATTTCAACCATTAAACTAGAGGAATTTATAGGAAATCTAATGTCTTATGAAGTTAATCTCCAGGCAAAACGAGTACAAGCTCAAAATAAGAAGAATATAGCATTTCAGGTAGAAAAAGATGAATCGGATTCAGATGAAGAAGATATGGCGTCCATTGCTAAAAATTTCAAAAAGATTTTGAAATTTAGAAAGAGCAACAAATTTAGAAATAACAAGAACAACTCCAGTAACAATAACAACACCAACAAACCATCATCGTCTTCTCTAGAATGTTATGGATGTCACAAGGAAGGCCATATCAAGAAAGACTGTCTGGAGAAAAAGAAAGACAAACATAAGCACAAGAAAGACAGATTCAAGAAGAAAGCTTTCTCTGTCACCTGGGACAATTCAGAATCATCTTCATCATCAGATAGTGACTCAGACAGTTATACAAAACAAGCCAACGTATGTTTTATGGCCACAAAAGATGAGGTCAGTGATCTAACTTTTGATGATTTATTGGAAATAAACTCAGAATTACTTGACAAACTAAAAGACATCAAAAGAAAGTACAACGAATCTCTTGAAAAACTAAATAGAACTAAAATTGAAGTAGATATGTTAAGAGATGAGAAACAAATCTTAGAAGAAGAACTTGAGGTTACTCAAGAATCTTGTTCTAATATGACATCTCAACTCTTAATGTTAAATCAAGAGATAGAAACTCAGAAAGAAAAGAATGATGCTCTATTAATTGAAAATCATGATCTTAAAGCTAATGTCAAAATTTTAGAATTAGATATCTCCAGTCTTAAAACAAAGTTAGATGATATTACTAAAAATGTCTCTAATTTTAACAAAGGCAGGGAAATTTTTTCTAAAATTATAGAAAATTCTCAAACTGTTTCAAATAAAAGAGGACTAGGATATAAGCAATCTTCTAAGGTTATTCCAAAGAAAAAGAACTCTTCATATAAAAGGAATAATAATAAAACTGAAAAACCTAGTTCAAAATTTTCAAATTTTACTAAAGCAATTAAGATTTGGGTTCTTAAAACAAATAATTCTTTGATTAGAGATAAGTATATAAAATCTTTTATAAAAACTGTTCATAAAAACAAAGATTTTTTTAAAAAGGAATTCTGAATCCTCTTGGGTTTGGCTTCCTAAGACCTAACTCTTATGACCCAAATAAAATGGTGGGTACCAATGTTAATTCTGTATTTTGCAGGTACCACCTAAAAAGAGAGGAAAATAGATACTAGACAGTGGTTGCTCAAAACACATGATAGGAAACAAAGGGATGCTAACGGACATTATCTTCTCAGATGGAGGTTCTGTCACATTTGGAGATAATTCCAAAGGATATGTCATCAGCAAAGGCGATGTGAGCAATAACGGTATATCTAATTTACCTCTTATTACAGATGTTTTATTAGTTAAAAATTTGAAGCATAATTTACTTAGTATCAGCCAATTGTGTGACAAAGGATTCAATATTTCCTTTTCTGAAAATAAGTGTAGCATTTTTTATCTAAATAAAAATCTTATTTTTGAAGGTTTTAGAGATAATAATATTTATGTTTTCAATATGAATGTAAATTACAATACAAATATGTGTTTAATAGCCAAAGAAAATGATCCTTGGTTATGGCACAAAAGATTTTGTCATCTTAATTTCAAAGCTATAAATAAACTATCTAAAAATGAATTAGTAAAAGGTTTACCAAAAATGAATTTTAAAGTAAACAATATTTATGATGCTTGTCAATTAGGAAAACTATCAAAATCATCCTTCAAATCAAAGAAAAATATTTCTACCGTACAACCACTAGAACTATTGCATTTGGATCTCTTTGGTCCAACTCAAGTTCAATCTATAAATCATAGCAAATATGTGTTTGTTATAGTAGATGATTTCTCAAGATATACTTGGACAATTTTTCTGAAAAATAAAAGTGATATTTTGAAAATTTTAAAATTTTTGCAAAAAGAATTCAAAAACTTAAAAATTAAAAATATTAGAAGTGGTCATGGAGGTGAATTTGAAAATGAAGCTTTTGAACATTTTTGTAATAAAAAGGAAATTTATCATAATTTTTCTTTTCCTAGAACACCACAACAAAATGGAGTTGTAGAAAAGAAAATTAGAACTTTACAAGAATGTGCAAGAACTTTATTAAATGGAAGCACATTACCAAAACATTTTTGGGCAGAAGCTGTAGCAACTGCTTGCTATATTCTGAATCCTGTTTCCATACGACCACTAACAAAACACACTCCATATGAACTTTTTAATCAAAGAAAACAAAATATTTCATATTTTAAAAGTTTTGGTTCAAAATGTTTTATTTTAAACACAAAAGATCAACTTGGAAAATTTGATCCAAAATCCGATGAAGGAATCTTCGTAGGATATTCGGAACGAAGCAAAGCTTATCGAATTTTCAATAAAAGAACTAAAACAATCGAAGAAACACTTCATGTTTCATTCGATGAAAATTTCAAATTTAATAAAAATTTAGAGGATGATGAAATAATACCTAAGACGGTCACAAATACGGTTACTCAAAATAATTTTGAAGAAGATGAAAACATTGTTCATAATTTTGAAGAAGATGAAAACATTGTTCATAATGAAAATGAATTAAGATCTCCTCCTAGGATTTTACGAGATCACCCAGTAGAAAATGTCATAGGAGAAATTGGTTCACATGTTAGAACTAGAAATCAACTTAATCAAATGGGCCATGTAGCATTTCTTTCTAATATTGAACTTAAAAATGCAAAAGAAGCCTCTACCGATGACTATTGGATTATAACTATGCAAGAAGAGCTAAAACAATTCGAATGAAACGAAGTTTGGGAACTAGTTCCTAGACCAAGTGATCAAACAGTCATTGGTACTAAACGGGTCTTCAAAAATAAAGCAGATGAACAAGGTAATATAACTAGGAATAAATCTAGATTAGTTGCACAAGAATATAATCAAGAAGAAGGAATTGACTACGAAGAAACGTTTGCTCCAGTCGTACGACTTGAAGCAATACAAATCTTACTAGCCTTTGCATGTTTTCATAATTTCAAACTTTATCCAATGGATGTTAAAAGTACCTTTTAAATGGATATATAAAAGAAAATGTTTTTGTTGCACAACCTCCTTTATTCACACATGAAAAATTTCCAGACCACGTCTATAAACTTAAGAAAGCCTTATATGGTCTAAAACAAGAACCCCGTGCTTGGTATGAACATCTTAAGAGCTATCTAATAGATTCTGGTTTTGAAATTGGGAAGGTTGATCAAACTCTTTTTATTAAAAGAACTAAAAAAGATATTTTAATTATTCAAATTTATGTAGATGTTATTATTTTTGGTTCTACAAATGAAAAATTATGTCAGGAATTTTCTAAAATAATGACCAAAGAATTTGAAATGTCACATATGGGAGAATTATCTTATTTTCTTAGTTTACAAATTAAGCAATTAGAAAATGGAATTTTTATTAATCAAGAAAAATATTGTAATAATCTAATTAAACGCTTTGGTATGGAAAATACTTCTGCCAAACCAACTCCAACGAGTACAACAATACATCTCGATAGAGATGAAGATGGCAATAGTGTCAACCAAAAATTATATCGAAATATAATTGGATTATTACTTTATCTAACTACTAGTAGACCTGACATAATGATGAGTGTTTGTTTATGTGCTCGATTTCAAGCAAATCCTAAAGAATCACATATGCGAGCAGTGAAACGAATATTGCGTTATCTAAGCAAAATCAAAGGTTTCAGACTTTTCTATCCGAAAGAATGTCCTTTCGAGTTAGTTTCATACAGTGATGCTGACTTTGGAGGATGTCGGACGGAACGAAAAAGTACTAGCGGGACTTGCCACTTCATTGGACAATCCTTAGTCTCTTGGTTTAGCAAGAAACAAAATTGTGTTTCACTTTCGACTTGTGAGGCAGAATACATTTCTACTGCTTTAGCATGTGCTCAAGTCATTTACTTGCAATAAACACTTCAAGATTTTGGTATAAATTTATCAAAATCAACTATTTTCTATGATAACACAAGTGCTATAAACTTATCTAAATCATGTCAATTACTCACGAACTAAACATATTGACATACGTCATCATTTTCTTCATGATAAAATTGAAAAGGATTTAGTCAGATTGGGATTTGTATCCTCTGAAAATCAACTGGCTGATATATTTACAAAACCTTTGAATGAAAATATTTTCATTAAACTAAGAAGAGATTTAGGAATTATGTCCTCAAAAGATATATAATTATTTTTGCAAAAGTTTTTCAAAAATAAAATTTTCTCAAAAATTTAAAGATTGCCAGACTCGAACTCAAGACCTCTAACGTATACCTATTTTTCAGTTTATATTACACTCTAATTACTGATTATCAATTATAGCACTCATTTATTTTAAGTATTTACAACCATTCCTCCTATAGGTGGTCTTTGTATTCTGATGTTTTCTATCATTCATTTTTTTTCTATTTTAAGCCTCCTCATTCTTATAAACTCAAGATTGTCTTTATACTTTTTCCATAATCTCTTTAAATTCAAAGTTTAACAAAGCTTCAATCTTTCTCCAAGCTCTTCAATAATTTTTACCATGTCTTCACCACACATTTTCGAATCATTTTCCCTCTCTTATACCTTAATAAGCTCGGATTCTGTTAACCTACCTACACCCACTCCAATTTATGAACCTGTTCCTATAGTGCCGCCTTCTACTCATACCGGTTACACTCCTCCAAGGAAAAGAGCTAAATGCTCTTTGTTTTTTGGGTCTCCGTCTACTAAAGATAAGATAGACAACATCCACCATTATAAACGGGAGACGCTGGAGCTACAGTGTGAGCTGTATTATGAACAGAAGGTGAATGCGAGGCGCTTAAGCTTCTTGGAACAAGTCGCTCTAAAATTCTGTCGATCTTCATCTCATAATATGGTTCATCAACCAACATCTGGCTTTTCTCCTTCATGGCGTATCCCTTGGGAACCATCACCACAGCATCCACCAGTTTCTCCAAACTCATGGGAACGCAGCAATAGATGGTCACCACTAAGGTCACTTCAGGAGAAGACCAAAGTAGAGCCGAATGAATATCACACCTCCAGCCCTTCTTTCAAATCTTCTTAATTTATATATATATATATCCATTTTGTTTGTTTCCTTTTGTTTGATTTGTACTTTTGTATACTCTTTTTCATTTATAATAAATATTTTTATATTTCAATACTTGGTAACAAATACCCGCCGTTCGTAGCTCGGTTGGTTTGGGAGCTGGGAGATGGGAACCAAAGGACTGTGTCCGGGCAGGTTCGAATCCCAGCGCCAAACCATCAGTGGGAGTTTCAACATTAAGCATCCGTGTGCGACGACTAAATAAAAGCGGGGTAGACACACGGCGTGGGGTTTACTTAAGTGAGTATCAATGAATACCATGATCTTAAGGTTCCTCATGATCTCAAAAAAAAACTTGGTAACAAATTACATTTTCCATTCTGCATTTTTCAACAGTTCCAGTCGACTAACCAAGCTTCATCAGTCGACTGAGCTTTCCTTTTTAACTGTAATTTTTCACCGCAGTCAATCGACTGACCTACATATTTAGTCGACTGAATTTGGCAAATTTGAACTAAAAACTCTCGGGAAGGCTTCAGCCGACTGAATCCCCAAGTTAGTCGATCCAGTCGACCGAAACTGGTAACCAGGGTTTTCTGGGGCCAAAGGACACTTCAAAAACCTTTTCAAACTCTTATATTTTTTCACTTTTTCTCCATTCTACTCATGAGTCTGCCATTACTCTTCTTTTTCACTTCAAAATCAACCAAAAATATCTCAAAATTTTCCACATTTAAACCCTAGTTTTCAAAAACTAAACCCTAGTCTACTCAATGGCACCAAAAAGGGCTAGGCAATCTCAATCTACAGCTGGTCCCTCCGATTCTCAGATCCGAGGATGGTTATACAATGAAAGAGCTGCACATAGATTCGACAAAATGAAGAATTCTCGCATTTTTGAAGGTTCATTTGTCAAATACCCTAATTTTGCTCCATATGCTATTCAAGAACTTGCCCGTCGCAGCGGTTTGGAATCTCTACTCGATTATACCGTGAATAGCATCAAAATTAACCACCTCCTTATCAAGCTATTCTATGCAAATCTTAATCTTGACCACCACTCCATTTCAAAACCAGATAATTGCATTTGGACACTCGTATGTGGTGTCAAGATTTTCCTTCCCTTTCCATGACTTGCTCGAATTCTAATGTGTCCAGACAAAGGAGAAGAATTGGGTGAAATACCCGTAAATATGGAATCGTGGGATCGCACTAGTCACCTTTTTCTCTCGAATGACTTAACGAAGCTTAAGACAGTTGCGCTACGACCAAAACCATGAATAATGCATCGTGCGCTAACCCACACAATCAATCCGAGAACTGGGAGTTATGAAAAAGTCTATAGACGAGATTTTCAGTCTCTTTATGCAATATGGGGAGGGCGTCCTGTAAATTGGGCGAAGGTAATTTTGGATGAATTTCAAACTTTCAACCAAGGACGTATGCAAACAATCCACTATGCCGCATATTATGAGAATTCTAAAGCACTTCAACGCACCGGTTCCCGACTCTGAATTCTCTACCATTGGTTCCTTGAATACAAAAACCCTTAGCTTAATGAACCTTCCTAAGCAATATCGAGACCACACTATCATCACCTATGAGCATTGGTTTGAAAATCAATCTTTCGGTCAAGCTCAACCTTCTTCTCGACAATAAGCTTCTCGTGTTCAAACCTCAACCTCCTCCCAACCTCCTCCACTGTTAACCCGCCTTTTTACAAGGCCGTGGACAGGCGGGTTTAACTTAATCGACTGCACGTTCGTCGAGGCTGGTGTACGATGGATTCAGTCGACTGGTTGGATGGATGACGCAACATGCTTGGGAGATGGAAATATGATTGGATAAAGATGGATCAACTATGGTTTGGGTCTAGGAAACATGGTTCGGCATTAAACATGGTTCAGCATGGTGGAGGTTCGACACAAATAGTTCGTCTGGCATTCACGTTCGAATAGCATTCAAGAGTACTCGACATACATAGAGCGTCCGACATACATGAGTGGTTCGGCATTCCAGGAGCACTCGGCATTCAGTAGTGCTCGGCATCTAGGAGCGCTCGGCATTAGAGATCGTTCGGCATGATGGGCGCTCGGTATTAGAAACTGTTCGGCATCAGACATGGTTCGGCATGATGGAGGTTCGGCATTAAGGATCGTTCGGCATTGGATGGAGCACTCGGCATAAATCTCGTTCGGCATTGGATGGAGCGCTCGGCATAAATCTCGTTCGGCATTGGATGGAGCGCTCGGCATAAATCTCGTTCGGCATTGGATGGATCGTTCGGCATCAGGGAGCGTTTGGCATTGGATGGGTCGTTCGGCATACCTCACTTCGCTCGGCATTGCACCTCGCACCTCCATACCTCGGTACCTCGATACCTCGCACCTCCCCACGTTCGACATACCAACTGCTCAGGATCGGTCGACATAATGAAGTAGGGTTCGGCTATGACCTTGATGGGCCCAAACTACTCAGGGGGCCCAACAACCTGGTTTTGCCTATAAATACAACATGTTGGTCTCCAGATGGGGGGGCTTCTTTCTGCTCTCTTACTTTCTCTTTTCTAAGGCTAAGGCAACTCTGCCATTTTGTAACTGTAATTGATTATTACAACAATAAAAAGCAAACTTCTAAGTGGACGTAGGCCGGAGTTAGCCGAACCACTATAAAATCTGTTGTTCTTTACTGCTTTCATTTTAACTTTTACTGTTCTTCACGTTATTACTCTCTACATACATTCTGTCTATGAGCTGTGACTGGCATTTGGTGCTTTCAACTAGATTTGGGTGTTAGTGACCAATTTTGGCGCTAACACTTTGGTGCTTTCATTGAGAGTTGAACTCAGGAATTTTGAAGTTAGGAACTTGGATCCTAGAAAACAATGGCTAGACCACCAACAAGGAAGCAAGCAGCAGAAAGAAGCAATCAGGAAGGAAGTCAAGCGGCCTCTTTTGGAGCTGGAGATGATCATGCATCCATCTACATAACTCGGGATGAGATGCAGGTGATGGTGAATTCTATGCAGGAGCAGATGATGAAACGGCAAGAGGAGATGATGCAGGCTCTTCTTAGACAATTTGGATAACCAGGAACTGCAGGTGCTCAAGTTCTTGGAACTGGTCCAAGGGAACTCAACCAGCGGACAAATGGAGTGATTCAGCAGGGGGCAGCTCCCAATCAAAAAACAACTAACCATCTAAATGGATCTAGACTCAGGGGCGCACCACTAGGTGATGCTGGACCAGTTCATGGAGGGATACCGGATGACGCTACGCGGCCTGACGTCCATAGGAATACAGGAGTACGTGATGAAGAATATGTGCCAGAATTTCCGCGGGGACTTGGGGGGCAGTCTGGAAACATGGATAGGGGGCAACCTTTGGTTGGAAACACTGGATTGGCTGACATTATCAAGCAGACTATTCGCGGAGGTCTGACAAACAGGGATTCAGAGGGAGTTAACAAAAGTCCGTTTACTCGGAACATCAGGACAGCTAGGAATCCGCCCGATTTCAAACTACCCACTCTAGAAGTATACAACGGGAAGACGGATCCCACCGACCACTTGATGAGGTACACTAGGCATATGGAAGTGCTGGGGGGCAACGGAGGAGGTTATGGCCCAATGTTTCCTCCTGTACTTGACTGATATTGCTGCTATGTGGTTCAGACAGCTGGAGGATGGATCGATTGGAACATGGACAGAACTGGTGGACAAGTTCTTAAGTCAGTTTCGAGTTCACATAAAAAGGCCAAAGAACGTGATGACGCTAACGTCAGTCAAACATGGGGCAGATGAATCACTCAAGACATTCTTAACTCGATTTAATGCAGCAGTTGCTTCGGTGGATCGGCCAGATCCATCAATGGTTTTGATGGCTGCGGTATCAAGAGTCAGAGATAATTCAGATTTCAAAGTATCGTTGGTACGAGACCCACCGTTGGATCTTGGGGAATTCTTTCATGAAGCTGAAAGATTTCTTCAACAAGAGGATGCATGTTTGGACATGAGTTCAAAGGAAGTAAACATGACTAAGGATGGAGGACTACCCGGCGAAAGCTCGGGTGGGGACAAGGATAAAGGGAAAAGGAAGCGCTGGGGAGAACAAAAGTTCTCCACTTACACAGGATTGAACGCAACGTTGGAGCGGATTTTCTTAGATACTCGAGATTGCCTTCCTTATCGAAGGCCAGCAAGGAGGGAACCCTCAGAACGAGAAATGGCGTCAGGAAGGCACTGTCTTTTTCATGACCTGGACGGGCATGACACTAACAGCTGCCGGCATTTGAAGGACATAATCGAGGAGCATATAAGGAATGGTCAGTTGCGACAATATGTCGGAACTCGGAATGCGGCGGTGGAACAGGAGCAGCCACCGCCTACCTTGAACGATGAGGGCACGAGGCCCAGGAATGGTGGCCGATTGGTCATCAACTAATCTTGATAGTTTGGAATAAGTAACAAACCCCGGGCATACGGTTAAACTACTTACTCATGTACGGGTTTGGAGATAACCCTCAGGCATGCTCTGAGATGATGGCTTACCGAGATGCCCTGGTTTGTGAAATCTGTTTTTTCCTTTGACTTGGGCATTTGCTTTTTCTGGTTTGGTTTTGGAGTTTGGTTTGAACTCCCTGTTTTGCTCGTTTTCTGGTTTGGATTCTGGTTTGGATGTTTGTTTTTTGGTATGGATTTTTGGTTTTCTGTTTGGATTTGGATTTCGGATTGGATTTTGATTGGATTTTATCTGGATTTTGGCTAAAAGGTCGTCGAGTATGGACTATGCTCGGCAAGGGTCCGGACAGACCAGGATTCGACCTAGGAATTAGGCCATATATTATCGGTTACTATTTTAGGTCGTCGAGTATGGACTATGCTCGGCAAGGGTCCGGAGTGACCAGGATTCGGCTTAGGACTTAAGCCACGGCATTATTCGACGTTCAGGGACACTGAACCATGAACACCATGGAATTACTTAACATAGGTCGTCAAGTGTGGATGGCGCTTGGCAAGAACCCGAAGAGGTTACAGATTTGGATATTAGCTATGAATAGCTAAGGATTCGGACAAGGACCCGGAGCGGTCCCGGATTTGGATATCGACCCGGAGAGGTCACAGATATGGTTATAGGTTATTGGATATGGTTGGATTGGAACTCGGTAGTCGGGTTCAGATGGATGTGGAATCGGATATGAACTTGGTTACTGGATAGGAATCAGATGTCGACTCAGAACAGTCGTGGATTTGGATAAGCATGCGGCAGCGGCACTTGGACATAATGGATTGGATAATGGATCAGATGGTACGGCTATAGATGACGTATGGACTTCGAATATCGGGTTTGAAGCTATTCAAAACACTCCTTCCAATAGCAAGGCATGTTTTGGGGGGCAAGTGTTAACCCGCCTTTTTACAAGGCCGTGGACAGGCGGGTTTGACTTAATCGACTGCACGTTCGTTGAGGCTGGTGTACGATGGATTCAGTCGACTGGTTGGATGGATAACGCAACATGCTGGGAGATGGAAATATGATTGGATAAAGATGGATCAACTATGGTTTGGGTCTAGGAAACATGGTTCGGCATTAAACATGGTTCGGCATGGTGGAGGTTCGGCACAAATAGTTCGTCTGGCATTCACGTTCGAATAACATTCAAGAGTACTCGGCATACATAAAGCGTCCGACATACATGAGTGGTTCAGAATTCCAGGAGCACTCGACATTCAGTAGCGCTCGGCATCCAGGAGCGCTCGGCATTTAGAGGCGCTCGGCATTAGAGATCGTTCGGCATGATGGGCGCTCGGCATTAGAAACTCTTCGGCATCAGGCATGGTTCGGCATGATGGAGGTTTGGCATTAAGGATCGTTCGGCATTGGATGGAGCGCTCGGCATAAATGTCGTTCGGCATTGGATGGAGCGCTCGGCATAAATCTCATTCGGCATTGGATGAATCGTTCGGCATCAGGGAGCGTTCGGCATTGGATGGGTCGTTCGGCATACCTCACTTCGCTCGGCATTGCACCTCGCACCTCCATACCTCGGTACCTCGGTACCTCGCACCTCCCCACGTTCGGCATACCAACTGCTCAGGATCGGTCGGCATAATGAAGTAGGGTTCGGCTATGACCTTGATGGGCCCAAACTACTCAGGGGGCCCAACAACCTGGTTTTGCCTATAAATACAGCATGTGGGTCTCCAGATGGGGGGGCTTTTTTATGCTCTCTTACTTTCTCTTTTCTAAGGCTAAGGCAACTCTGCCATTTTGTAACTGTAATCGATTATTACAGCAATAAAAAGCAAACATCTAAGTGGACGTAGGCCGGAGTTAGCCGAACCACTATAAAATCTATTGTTCTTTACTGCTTTCATTTTAACTTTTACTGTTCTTCACGTTATTACTCTCTACATACATTCTGTCTGTGAGCTGTGACTGGCATTTGGTGCTTTCAACTAGATTTGGGTGTTAGTGACCAATTTTGGCGCTAACATCCACAATAAAGATAGATTAGCAAGATTCAAGAAATCGGCTCTTAAGCTAGGCCTCAAGAAGTTCTAACCATTCTATCAAGAAACCAACGGCTTCTCGATCACCGTCTTTCTCGAGTGGAGTCAAATGTCCCTCGCATTGAAAAATCCATCTCAAAGTTAAACAAGAAACTTAATCATATCAAGGGATTTCTCAACAACATTTGGGAAGCAATCTCCTACTCTCAACCTTCTTCCACATCCGTTCACGTGCCCACTTCACAAGGAAAATGACTTACTGAACACTTCACTTGGTCTACATCTAATGAGGAACCAGAAGAAAAAGGAGAAGAAGAATTTGGTTGAGAATCCTGTAGTGAGGAAGAAACAGAGAGAGATGAAGAAGGTGATAGCTGCGACGAAGGTGATGATGGTGATGAGTAAGTATTTTATTTCTATGGTTCTTATTTATTTTGACAAACTTAATTGTTATTTCAAACAATGGTTATGTGGTTATGTGTTGTGTGTTATGAGGTTCTGTGGTAGTTATCTTAGACTAACTATGTAATATTTAGACAATGATGATGTGGTAATGTTTTGTATGTTGAAAATTCTATGATTACTACGTCTCTCTGTCATATGTTCTGAGTTATCATCATTATTATAAATATTTTCTGCTTTGAGAACTCTCCTTTTTGTCGATGATAAAGGGGGAGAAAAGATATCATTTAATAATTATTTATAGGAATATATAGCATAGATTCAGGGGGAGAAAACTATAGCACAGTTGTAGGAATATATTCAGGGGGAAAAATAGATCAACAAAGCTTGTCGAGATTCATTCATAGCAAATGGAGTTGTCATCATCAAAAAAGGGGAGAATGTTGGATCTTTGGTTTTGATTGCTGACATTACACAACAATTCACGAATCTATGACTACTACAACATCCGGAATCAACGACTCAAAGTATGATTCGTATAGTTATATATTTTAACAAGAGTCATGAAATGTGTATATAGAGTCTAGTCTAGTCGCTTTGTTAAAATCTTTCCTCAAGAATCATCATCCTAATTCATTCATATTCACATATAAACTTGCATTCAAATTTAAACATCTTTCGATTTCAAATGCACTCATTCTTAACTAAACTACACTGTTCAGTCGACCGACCATGTGCTATCAGTCGACTGAATCAATATATATATATTTATATATAACACGGACTAGTCGCCTAAATACCCATGGTCAATCGACTGAGTCTGTGCATATGACTTGTGCACTTTTTGAATTCAGTCGACTGACCAAGCACTTTTAGTCGACTGAATCCTATAACAGTCAAATGTTATGAAAAGTCACTTCTTATTATCAAAGGATATCTCCTTCCCCAAGTGTTGCATATGTTAGCTTTTTGCAGAGAACTCTTACTAGAGGATGTAACTCATGATACACTATAAATGCACTCAATTTTCAACAATCAAATCAACTAATTCTCTCATCTCTCTTGATCTAACGTGCATAGCATTCTTGATTCTATTGCTTACAAAACTTTATACAATCATTGCTTACAATTTCATTTCCATATTCATTAAGAAATTCTAATCTTCCTATTCTTCATACATATACATTACTCTTGAGGAAAAGATTGTAGGAAGGGTGTACTATAAGTAACAAATCTGTGTTATCCAGAACACACAAAGTCAAGACAATCTAGTTTGTAATAAAGTCATGTTTGGTTGCTCAGGCTTTCAAGTCATGTTATGTTTCTCAGGCGACCAATTCATGTTCGGTTGCTCAGGTGGTGTAATACCTGTTCCTCCGGGTTAAGTGAGGGTTGCTAGCTTTAATTCTAGATGGAGTTTGGGACTGGACGTAGAACGAGAGTTCGAACCAGTATAAAAATTCCTTGTATCATTTTACTTTACTGCTATTATTATTTTCCGCACTAGTTATTTATTATATTTTATATTACTCGATCCAATAGCATAATCACTTTCATCCTTTACAGATGTAGTTACAATACGCTCTAGAAGCCATACGATGGAGTTCTTTTCGAGGAGGATACGGAAGGTAATATGGGTGGTACCTAGGACCGATGCGGTCTTTAGGCATGTAGCTTCATATATATTAGTTATTGGGTCTTAATCTACTAGGGAGTAGATGGGTACGATTCACACATAGAGGCCAAAATATTATAAACCGAGTAAACCTAATATAACAGAAAATGGAAATAAAACGGTAAATGTAGAATTAAGCTTAGAAGTGTATAATTTGTCCATTCACCAGAACTTTAGTTCTGACATCCTCCTCATAACATCCCACTGGTTAGGTAGATGACAGAGATGTTCCAGCTTTGAGACACTTGTTTAGAAAGTGTTATTATCTTTGTGAGTATTTACTTACTATTATATTTTAGTCAGTTCCGCTGTGAGGTATTTATTTGAGCTCTGATATATTTGTCTTTGCCTATTTGCATGATACTAGATACCCAACTCGGGCTTCAGTGGGCTTGGATTTTAGCATTTTTGCAAAAAATCCAAACCCACTGGAATTCGAGTTGTTACAATTTGGTTGCTTGTATCTTAATTTAAATTTCCTATTAAAGTATTTCGAAGAGAAAGATAGTGATATAATCTAAGATCATGATATCCATTACCATCGTAAGGGTCGAGATGGGATCTATACTAGTCTATTGCCTTTCGATGTGACTCAAAGTCAATGGTATACTTAGATATTGACTTATTTGAGTTCACTCTATAATTGATTTTCATGTATGGTTTTAGTAGTACCGGTTGCTACACTAAAATTATACATGTTTTGATTGTGTGTTGCTATAAAATAGGTGCAGAGTCCTCTCTGTATAGTACAATTAGGTACTTGAGAACTAAAATATAGCTATTTAAAAGCTTATTTGTTGAAATTTGCATTTAAGTGGTGAGAAGTTTTCTTAAAAAGTTATCTGTATCACTGGGAAATATGGGATAATGTAGATTATTGCATATTCTCTAGATCTGAGATGTATTTTAATTCGGTAATTTCTGTAATGTTTGTTATGAAAGGGGAGTACCGCCAAGATTTTCCGAGGTTTAGACTCGAGAATTTTTGGTTAGTCCTATTAGTTTCTGATATTTATAGGAATTTTGAGGATGAAATTCTTTTAAAGAAGGAAGAATGTAACACCCCATAATTGTAATGATCGAATATTGAAATGATTAATAAAAATATTTAATCAATAAGTAACAAAGTGCCTCTTGTACTCGACATTTACAGACATCGAATTCGAACTCGATACACTCGTAGTTGAGTTTGCTTTTTCGATGCGAGTAAAATAACTATAAACTTGACTATGCTTGGAGTCAAAGATTTTCGAGGATGAATAGTGTCGGATGAAGAGAATTGGGCTAAGCCCGTTAGCTTGCCCTAACTTAGCTTATATATAGCTAAGCTCTTTGTTACTTTCATTTCATTCTCATTTCACATTATGTTTCATCATTCTCCTCTAATTACATTCCTAATCTCCTCTTAACCCACTTCTAATACCTAAGCCCTAAACCCATCAAATAAATTTCCTAAAATCAAATAAAAATCATCATAATTCCTCTCTTCTAATTTTATACAAAACCCATGAAGGACTTGGCTTGATTCGGAGTCTTGATGTTCATTTCGAAATTTAAAGAAAGCTTAAATTTGGTTTTTGGTGATTAGAGCATGATTTAGGAAAGGACAATGTGTGTGGGGTGATTCTCCTTACTAATTTATATGTTATACTTCATATTTTTGTTTATTGATGATTATAGGAATATTCGAAGTAATTTAGAGATTGTTTGAGTTGATATAGGATTATGTTTGTTTTATAAACATAATTATATTAACTCATTATTTGTTTAAGACCTTAGTAGCTATTTTTAAAATAGTTAGTAACCTAATAATTTGATTATTAGGTAAATTGAATGGTTACATGTGATGTTCTGATAGATTAGAGACTAATTACATGTGATAATTAAGTGCATATCATTAGTTAGTAATAATGAAACTAATTCAAATGGTTTTGGAAAAGTTAGTAAGCTAATTAAGTGAGTTTTGAACTCTACACTTATTATTAAAGTGATTAGAGGGTTGATAAAGCTTAATTAGCACTTGTGAATATTATTTAAAAAATAAAGAAATGATCTTTATTAATGACTGGTTACTTATCAATATTATTTAAGAGAAAGAATGATTGTTGTAAGCAAAAGAGGTATTTTTAAAAATGGTATTTTATAAAATAGTATAAATCAAGCTTAATTGGTATTTATAAAATTGCTATATGATTTTATAAATGAAGTATAAATTTTATAAAATAGAAATGAGATTTATAAAATATGATATGTTGTATGCTTAATTTTAATGAGGCAATTAAGTATTTAAAGGCTAAAAATTGATTTATAAGCTAATAATATATTTTATAAAATAGATGTAAGATTTTATAAAATAGGATGAAAACTGTTTGTACTAAAATTGGGCACAACACTCTTCGGAAGTTTTTGAAGAGATAAAGTGAAGAAATTAAATGGAAAAAGAGGAATTATCTAACAAAAACTCCAAATTTCAGAAATGAGAATAATTAAAATGCAGGGAGACACAAGAATTTAGAGTGGTTCGGCGTATTGCCTACGTCCACTATGAAGTAGTTTTGCTTTATTGATCTTCCTTTGATGTTTACAATTGATTTCAACAAATTACAGCGAATTACAATGATTTGTATTAATGAAATTTGTTGGTAGCAGCAGCAATGGAGTTCAATCTGGATTTGGCGGAGTCTGGGCGTTGGAGATCTCAAAGAGGAAGAAGAACCCCTTTTCTGTTGGCTTTGGGGGTCTATTTATATGTGTAGGAGGCTGATATTTTGCTCAGATCTCGGGAGACCCTCTTTGGCACGTGACCAGGCCCGCCCGCCCAAGCCCGTGAAGTTTCGGTCCGATCCGTGATCGACACGAACAGATTTCGACTCGATCAAGATTTCATCCAATGGAGTCGAAATTTAGCGTGGACATTCTTTAGCATGCACGTAGTCTTCTGTGAAAATTTTATAGCATTTGGACTTGTAGATTGGGAGATATGATCGATACGAAATAAGGTTTTGGGCATGCTGTTTCCTTCGACTCGCTTCCATTTCGACTCGCTTCCATTCGACTCGGTGACGTGGCGCCTGAATCTCACTCTGCCCTTGATGTTGTTTCGAGCGAGTCGAAATGTTCACCGATTGAGCGAGTCGAAGTGTGCCCAGATCGAGCGAGTCGAAGTATGCACTGGTCGAGCGAGTCGAAATGGAGCATCCTGAGATGTTTGAGCAGTGGCTTCGCCTATGGAGTCGAAGTTGATGGAGTCGATCAGTGGTTCGAATGGAGCGAGTTGAAGAGGGCATTTGAGCGAAGCGAGTCGAAGTAGGCATCTGAGCGAAGCGAGTCGAAGTAGGTACCTCTGATGGTTGTGAAGCGAGTCAAACCTGAACGACTCGAAGTTGGCCTCTGAGCGAAGCGAGTCGAAGTTGTCGCTTCTGAGTGTTGCGAACCGAGTCGAAGTTGGCATCTGAGGGATGTGGAGCGAGTCGAAGGAAGCGAGTCGAACGGTAATTGATTTTCGTCCAATTTTGTATCGTTCATAACTTGAGCATACGAACTTGGATTGACTTGAGATTTGGAACGTTGGCTCTCATGGCTTAGCTTGTCATGTCCTACCAATTTTGGCTCGATCCGGACTCGAACAAAATTCGTCGATATCCATAGTGAGCCTGTGTATAACTGATCTCTAGGACGGGCCGTCATTGATTACTAGTCAAATCCTTGGTGTCACGGCCTTGCCAAAAGGTGGGATAACATTTGGCCCCCAAAGTACGTCTTTTGGAAACATGATGTGCTTTGAAATGCTGCCATCTTTACTCTGAATAGTTATTGTCTTTTCGATGAAAGCTGTAACCTTTGATCGTTCTTCTTGATGATGTAAACTGTTGACTGTCGACTGCTGTACCATGCATTGCTGCAACTGATTGTTGTATGCTAGTGGTTACCCGTCTGTTGTTGTAATCGTTATTGGATGAGTTTCTGATTCCTGAAAATCAGGAATATTGAATATTAGTCCGACATTTATGCACATGTGTTAACCTGACTCTCGTTGATGTTTGTGCGTCCACGAGTCGTTGTCAGTTTATTTTACTTTTCGAATTACATATCGATCCTCTCCTGAACCGATGTGAAATTCGCTACAACAACGCTCGATGGTTGCTTTTGAATGTTCCTTTGTAACGATCCTCTCCTGAATCGATGTGAAGGGTTGGAACATCGAAGATGATTTCCATTGGATTTATGGATGCGAAGTAAGTATGTCGAGTTGAAGGAGTTGGCCTCTAGAAGTCATGATTTGATGGATTCGAACTGACTGTTCGTATCGATGCTCTAGTGAAGGAGTTGGAAACTATGGACACGAATAGGAATTTTGCATTGATAGACGCAGGGTTCGGTGGATATGAAATGCTTGTTCGACTCAATGATGGACGCGAACTGAACGAGTCAAAGTGGAGCGAGTCGAAGTAAACTTCCCTGATGGCTGTGAACTGAGCGAGTCGAAATGAAGCGAGTCGAAGTAAACTTCCCTGATGGATGTGAACTGAGCGAATCGAAATGAAGTGAGTCGAAGTGCACTTCGCTGATGGATTCGAATTGTTTGTTTGACTGCACTGGAGATGGAGTCGAAGTCAAGCGATACGAAGGGGAGCTTCGCATCGATGTACTGGAAACGGAGTCGAAACGTGCATTCGAATCCACTGGGATACGAAACGTTTCTTCCTTTTGCTTTCGATTCCATATAAATACTTTGTGATTAGCCTTTTTTTTCACTTTTTACTTTTCGTTTTCCTGCCTTGCCTTCGTATCGCTCTAAGACTCGAGAAAACAAAGAAGAAAAACACTCTCGCCTTCGAACTGATTCACATCTTCAATTACTCAAACCAATTAACAAATTTAGGTAATCCATTGAGCGAAACCATCACGTAAACTAGGAGACTCGATTCTTAACACCAAATCGATCAAAGTCGTGATCAATCAAAAAGTCCTTGGCCTCAGCTTCGTGTCGATCTGGAGTAGGGGTTTCGAGATGATGAGGCGGAGGCCTTCGTATCGATCGATGGTGGAACTTCGCATTGAGTCGAATGCTTTGAATCTGTGGATCGATACGAAGGGGCTGTGTCTAATGGACTCAAAACAATGGCCCTGCATCGAGTCGAAAAGTACGTCTTTTGATCGAGTCGAAATAGTGGCCTTGGAACGGTTCAAAGTGGAGTGCCTTGGGATCGAGTCGAACTGCGTAGTTTTTTATCGAGTCGAAGCAGAGGCTTTGGATCGAGTCGAAGCGCGTGGTTTGGACCGAGTCGAAGCAGAGGCTTTGAAGCGAGTCGAAGCGCGTGGCTTTGGACCGAGTCGAAGCACGTGGTCTTGGATCGAGTCGAACTGCACAACCCCGAACAATCGATTCGAACTCGAGCCTTAGCGAATGATTCGAACTTGAACCGGAGTGATTGTCTTGAACTTGAACTTTTGATGTTTGACCATTGATTTAATTTCGACGATATCGAAAATTCTAGTGCCTTTGACCACTTAACTCCGACGAGCTTCAGATTTGCTTAACTGGACTTAATTGTTTCACCGCACACCCGATCGCCTCTTGAAGTTCGTCGATGAAACTAGAACTTAAAATAATAACACATTTTAACTCGGTCCGATAGCTAATAATTGGATGGCATGGTTGTGACGGTCAGCGATGACGGTCCTTCCGACTGAATTCTGAAGTCTCGTCGTTTACATGCTTTCCTTAATCCGGTTGATCTTCTCAAATAATATACAGTACTGCACTGCACTACACACTCACACACTTTACACTGGGGGATGCACGAGTGTTATTTGTCAGTTTAACAATGATTTTTTATAAGCTAGCTAGTCATGGACCCTTCAAGTTCTCAACAGCCGGAACTCCCAAGTTCTATTCCTCCAACCATAGAGATACCGGTTATTGAAGCCGAAGTTATAGAGCCAGCTCCGGACGAGCGTCCGGGTGCCCGGTTTATTTGTAGTCCACAAGATTCAGTGCCGTCGGGTATCTCCGAAGATATGCTAGGACGGATTTGCTTAAGGCATGGTTTGTCGCTCGACGACGTGCTACTTCCTGGGCCAACTGACAGGCCACACAATCCCCCGGAGGGGTTTACTGCTTTCAACCGTCACGCTTGCACAGTGGGGACACTTCCTCCCTTCAATGAATATATAAGGGAGATGTTATCGTTTCTTAGCATAGCTCCATCTCAGCTACATCCCAATGGGTATGCCTTGTTGAACATCACCTTTGTCCTGTTTATGGAGATCCTCTTTCGACCGCCGAAGCCGATCGAAATCAGATATTTATTCAACGTCAAGAGCCATGGAGACAGCCCTTCTTTCACCTTCCTGGAGGCGGTTAGAAGCTGCCACATTGTACTGGGCTCCTGGGGAAGGCTAAGTTACTATAAAACTGAATGGTTCTACGTTCGGTGCCCCCCTGGATTTGCTGGGCGGTGGTTGGATAGACGTAAGTGTTGCCATTTCTCTCTCGAATCATTGAGATACTAGTAACTGACTTCAAAACTGACATACTTTTCCTTTCCTATAGCCGCAATCTCTTGTCCCGATGGCGCATACTTCAGAGAGCTTGTTCGGATTCTTCAAGCGTTTCCGGGCGAAGAGAGGCACATAGACTTAGTCCTGACCGACAGGAATTTGAGGGCTGTCGGGCTGATAGAACGGAGACAGAGCATACATCTGGAAGGGATACATAGAGTGGTCCCGAAGAAACGGGTGAAGCGCAAAGCACCCGTAGTCGAGATCGCCGAAGAAGTTGATCCGGAAAGAACGCCTACCGATACCGAGCTCCCAGCTGGGCCTTCTGCCGATGTCCTGGATTCGGGAGGAAGAAGAAAAGGCAAGGCCGCTGCTCACAAACGCCCTAAATCTAAGAGATTTAAATCTGTGGTCGTGTCTTTACCTTTCCAGGGGATTAGAATTTCGGAGGCTCCTCCCCCGCAAGTGGAGAGTCCTTTTGCAGGGCTTGCTGATATTCCGATCTCGGATTTTGTGTCGTCTCCACACGACGCCGGGACGGAGGGGCTTGATAGTGCTTTTGAACTGAGCGGGTCGCTTGCTACGAGTGCGGCCGACATTTCCGGTTGGTCGGGGGATTGCACATGCATACACTTCACTACACTACATGATTCACAACTGTACTTCATCCAACTTAAGAAGTTACTAACTCTTTCTTCGTTTATCATTTTCAGGTACAATGTCTGGAAGGGGATCGATGCTCGGGAATCTCCGTTCAGCCCGAAAAGCTTCTGGTTATTATGATTCCCGCAGGAGGGATTCAAATAGAGATCGTGATCGTGAATACTCTAACCAGGATAGGTATGGGCATGACAGGGAGTATAGACATCGATCCAGATCACGCTCTCCACCTCCTAGACTTCCGTCCCCTCCTCCTGTTCAAACTTCAAATCCACCAGAGCCTCTTCGTCACAAGCCGTCTTCTCATGCTTCTAGGTCCGAAACTCATCTTCAGAGAGTCGAGACCACGGCCTCCATGGTTACAGAGCAGGTCCCAACTGACCCCACAGGAGAAGGGGCCCTCAAATTGGCTCAGATGAGGAAGGACTTTCCGAACATCTGTTTCGACGGTTATGTCTTCCCACCACATTTAAAGAGAGTTCCATCAGGGGTGGAAAACACGGTGCACGACTTCGTTCACGACATATACACCCAGTACCGGGAGTGGGCAAAGGCTGCCGAGAAAGCTTCCAAAGTGGCCTTTGAGCGAGCCAAAGCGCTCGAGAAGATGGAGACCGAGCTCGCAAAAAGGGATCGGATTATTCAGGTACTCTCCGTTGAGTCCGAGTCTTCTTGGAAATCTGAGATTGAGGCCGTTAAAAGGGCTGACGAAGCGAAGGCGGAGATGGAGAGGTTGGGACAGACTCACGTTGCCCTGGTGGAGGAGATGGGCCACCGGAACACCAAAGTCATTGCCGAGCGGGACGCGGCGGTCAAGGAGCTTAATGAACTCAAGGCCAAATTTGCTGATATGGCTAAGGAGAAAGATGACGCGAACAACGCAGCCCAGGAGGCGTGCGAACAAGCTGTTCTGCTCAGGGGTGAACGGGATGTGGCTGTGGCTAAGGCCCAGAAGGTGGAGGCTGTGGTGGAGGAAAAAGTGAAGTTGGCCGAGTCCAGGCTAGAGGCTGACATCGAAGACCTCCTTGTTGTCTACAACGCTAACGTGCTGAGGCACAGGGGTCTAGCCTGGCTCGATGATTTTCCGACGCATCTCTATAATGCTTGGGGCCGACTGGTCGAGGAGGAGAAGGAAGCACATCAGGGCGAGTCTGTGGATGAATTCGAACTCGAGAATCGCATTCTGACTGAGGATGAAAAGAAGATTCTCCACGAGTCGATGATTCTGCGTGAGAAGGAAAGACTTGGCGCCCAGCACTTTGAAGTGGGAGAGGGTTCTGGAGTTGACCACCATAAAGCAAGTCTTGAAGTTTCCGCGTCAACCCAGCCCGAATCCTCGTCTACGGCTGATCCCCAGGCCGTCCCTGCTTATAATCCAGATCAACCGCGGATGTCTTCGGTTGCAGCGCAAGTCACTGATGCTGCTCTGCCGCCTACGAGTCAAACTAAGGAAGGTACTCTGAACACTCCCTATATCTTTCTTAAGTTGACATCATCGATCGAGTTAAGTTCTAACAGTTTTCTCATTCTTTGTCCAGTGATTGATGCCGCACCGGCCATGCCTCCTGCTACTCAAGAATTATATCAAACGCAGGAGGCTATCGTGACCGAAGCAATCACCGTGAGTACAGCTGCCCCGCTTGACGATCTGCAGGGAGGTACAATTATGTTTGACGAGCAACTAATGGATGAACTCTTTCGTCATCACGGCGATCCTCTTGCTGACCTGCCATCTATCATGAGTGGAACTGATCCTGCTGCAAGTTCATCAATGCCGATCGCTGATGCTCTCAGCGGGGCTTGAGCAGTAACTGAAGAGCAGATGTTCGCTTAAATCAACGCTGAAATGGCAGCAGCGGCTCATCCAAAGAGTCTATATCGAAAAGCATGGAAACCAATCAATAGTTAAAACATGTACGGCGAACTATAAGCTCCAATGAGTCTATTCGGCATTCACAATGAACAAAATGCTTAAGTGGTGTAACTCTCCTTTCGTGAATTCAATGAATGAAAGACTATTACACCCCCATTATGAAAAGAAAAACTTCTTCGATATGTTAGATCATCGAGTCTCAAAGCTCTCGAATAAATACAGCAACCTAAGTCTAAATTTTCCTTTCCTTTCAAACAGAATTCATTCTCCAAAGGATAAATTTTACTAATTAAATTATCATTAAAGGAATGTCTACAATTTCTTGGGCTTGCCTGGGTCCAAATTCATCTCAACCGCATAATGTTAATAAAGATAATAAACCAAGTGCACTACGACACTTGCCTAGACAAGTATCATCTTGTCACTTAACAGATTATCCAAATCACCACAAAACTAATCGAGAAATCTTCCCTGAACTATCCAACGCAATAATAACTATACTACATTAAAATTTTATAATAACTAAATATCATCCCAAAATGACGCGATGCCCATTCCAATCCATCATTTGCTCACAAGATTTTTTTTGTTAAATCTGGGTCATCTACCCGACTCCTTCCGTGCAAACTCTGATCAGGTTCCCTGATCTGACTACTGAAATCTCCTCACGGGACTAAGCCTGTGCATCGAAAATCTCTTAGTCATCTCAAGAATCCAACTCAAGTGCTCGCTTGTCAGAATCAAGTGAAAAAACCATTTCCTAACTGGTGCAAATCACCTAGAAACTCTGCGCTCGAATTATAGGTTAAGAATTGGCACATGAAGGACTAATCTTCAGAAAAGTTCACTTTTTGCACATAGTATTATTCCCATCACCCGAGATTTAATAACACAAAAGATTTAACACGAACGACTCTAGGCAAACGCCTATAAGTTATCCACTTGGTCTTCGCTCATTACTGGGCATCTACCGAACCTTACCTGGATATAAATCCAAGCCACACTTCATCGACCAACCCCACTTAATAAGCCCGTGCATCAAGTTTGAACGGTAGTACTCTTAGTCGCATCACCTTAGCTTTGCAACTTAGGTGACTCATACAAGGTTTATCTCTATTGAAGACTTTACCTACTATGAAAGGTGTCAATTTTAGCCTATCTACCAAGTAACAAGCAATGGATAAAATATACCGCTGAAGTATCGGAAAGAGCAGAAGTGAGTTCCTAAAAATAGAGCATGCCTCATCACATAAGCTCCTTCCATTTCTCCTATGTCGTTGGCTTGCTAGGACTTGGTAATGCCTGTAAGGCACAAGTCATCATCACTTACTCACCCTTCAAAAATGTAAGACAGTCCTTCTTCATGTGATCAAGCCAATCGTAATTGAAGCACTTACGCTTTGCTTTAGTTAGATGATATTTCATAGAGAAATGCCCACACATGCTACCGAAGTGACATAATATGTCAGCTTTCTTTTTCGCATAAGCTCAATCTTCCTTCTATTATGGCCTTTATGCTTCGATTGGAGCTTCGGTTGCTTTCAACTTTCGCTGCCTCAAACGGTATCTCATGGGCGTTCTCAAGAAGGAGAACCATCCCAACAAGACTTTCAAAAGTGGTTCCTAACAGGGATAAGACTAAGCAATGAATCCCCAATTAATGCTTAAGACCCAAGGAAAATCTCTTTCCCCATTTTGTACCGACAATCTAAAACCCAAAAACAAAAGGTTGAATTGGTAAACACTCCTTCACTGACAAGCTGCCCTACTAAAGACAGATGGAATGCTCTAGCAACATGCCCTTCTTGATCTTAGAAATGGACTGAGAACCCAAGAGACCTCTGAATTAATTCTAAATCACAGGCCTGCTCATCAGCCACAAAAATACTGCATCCTACTCAGCCAAAGTCTCCCTTCTCTAAATGCCAATAATACTCTTCCTTATGAGAGCATTCTTCGGACCTATATTGATGGAAGCCTTCTCATGCATGTGTCGAAGACTGTGTCTCAGCAATAGTCTCAGGACTCAGATATGGCTTCCATCCAAAGCTAAGGAAATTCTAGCACTGCTTCAAAGAATCTAAAGCTGGTGGAGTTAGAAATACTGATGCCAACCGAATATACTGGAAAATTTTCACGGGTGGCAAAACATCTTTTTGCGGAAACTAAATGGTCTCGGAACAAATCAAGCATCTCAGACTACCTATTCGCAGTCACCCATGCACTCTATCTGCTCATACTGATAGCCTGATAAAGATATCTTAGCAACTAGCGATAGAAACAAATAAAATCTAAAAGACAAGCGGTATCCTAAAAGACATCTAACTCCCCGTATCTCCTTTTACCAGATTGACTAATTGAAACTGCTCTACTTGGTCCTATGTGTTGAACCTAGGCACTACTACCAAATGTAATAACCCGCCCTTCGTAACACCCAAAAATTTTAGCGCCACACACCAATGTCTAGCTTACGAGTATATCGAGAAAAGAAAGAAAGAAGAAAGAAAGAAAACACATTATCCAAACACAACGGCTCAGTCTCACATCGGAATGATAACATGCAATATACTAAATATACTTAAACAGAATTAGATTAACAATATATAAGAGACTACACTGGCAGAAGTAACTGATAAATAAATATCAATACAGAGAGTCAGAATAAAACAGCTGATATGATAAGTCTGATATATTAATGACATATGTCACGTACTACATTAATATCAAGTATAAATATCCAACTACCATCTTCACCTCCAAAGCTTCAGCTGCACCGCTCTGATTATGTATCCTCAAAAGCACCTAACTCCCAAACTACTCAATCGAGTAATCGAGAGCTGTCATGACATAAACCAACAAAGACAAATCATGGGTTAGATATAAAGCTTGGTGTGAGGGGAACTATCTCAAAATAATGTATACCAAACTATATACAAAATAGAATGGGAACTACTAAGGCACATCCGGTCCTCTCCACAAACGTGGCTCAGGGATAATCTGAACATCCCATACACAAGTAAGTAAACCTACCACAAGAGATAGGAAATCATACCATAACCTGCTCCTCTCCTGAAATCAACGAGTTAGCATAACCAGTATAATGTGACTGAAACGTAACAATTATACCATGATGCATGTAACCCAACATCCAAAAGTAGGGAAATCATAATATAAGTCTATCGCAAAGTACAACATGATAGTAAATATAGTAATAACAACAACAAAATTCAACTAATAACACACATAATATAACAAATGAAAAATAACTAAGAAATGCAATCAATACCCATCCTTAAAAATAGGCAAGGTTAACTACGAATACCAATCGTGATCCAATGATTTCCTTCGAGATTTCAAGATGAATAGAGTCGGTATCTGAATACACCATAGAACCCAAGCCGCAAGTCTCGTGTAGATCTCACCGTACTCCTAGCATAAGTTACGATATACTCTATCCACTTGAAACCTAGTCTCAATAGTAAATAAAATCACTGTATCCCTATAATGAGCATAAATGTTATTCATTCTATTCTAAATACCTAAGACCTTTGCAGATCCTACCGTACCCCTATAATGAGCATAAGTGCTCAGGATCCCGTAGTAGACGATTTTCATCAACCATCTCTAGGATTCACTAAATCTGGTCTTACTTTTATTTACTAAATCTTTTCAAACAAAATCTTATATGTTTTCATCCTATCTTATAAAATCTTATATCTATTTATAAAATATATTATTAGCTTATAAGTCAATTTTAAGCCTTTAAATATTTAATTGCCCGCAAGTCATTTGCTGCCTAGGGGTTTTAGTCGATTTGGGATGTCATTAAGTCGATTAAGCGCAGTTGACTGAACCCAATTCCCACAGCTTTTTATTTTAGGCTCCCCCTGGGGATTAATTTCCGTACATATTCAGTCAACTAAATTTCATCTTCATTTGACCGAATTTCATCTTCAGTCGACTGAAATTGTCAAGTTCTAGGTAATGATCCTGGGGCAGGGAGAAATTTCCTAAACGGTCATCGATTCGTGTGTCGTTTCCTTCGACGCTTCGCTCGATGAGCTGCCTTACTCTCATAGCTTACCTTCACCATATTGGACATCTTCCATGGTCTATTGGTTGATATTTTGAAAGTGGCCTCTAGAATATTCGACAACCGATTTCAATATGGAAAACCACTCTTTTACGTGTAGAGTTCCGCAGGGAAATTCTTTTGATTCGGCCTCCTTTAACATGCCATGATGGACTCAACAACCTTCTTTCCTCAGATGGTGCTCACACGTGTGTCGATACACCCACTCGTGCACACATATGTACACACATATACGCAAACATGCAAAGCTTCACAAATCACAGTTCGAGCTTCGCTGGAGTGATTACTCAACCTGGTACTCTCTCATGCAACTTAGCATACCCAGTGAAAGCTATGGCTACATGAGATTGCTCGTAGCAAGTTTGTATACACATATGGACATTCCCATACACATATACAATTTTTATTAACAATCCAAACCATTCAACAATTTTAATTACAGTACATGAGTTATATTGATTTCTATATAAGTTCAAATACATGTATACGTATACTTACCCAAATACATATACATACACGTAAGTTTAAATAACAATTCAGTTATTCTATAATCGAATCTTACTTTTATTTATAAAGTCCTTTCTATTAAAATTCAATGTCATTTTCTACTATTTATAAAATCATTTCATTATTTTATAAAATATAAAACAAGCTTATAAATCATTTTAATTCCTTATAATACTTAAATTCCTTCATCAAGAATTAAGTATACATTTAATAATTATTTTATAAAACCTTATAAACACTTTATAAAATAACTCATTCTTACTATTTTATAAAATAATTTCTTTATATTATTTTATAAAATCTCACACTTTTATAAAATATCACTCTTATACTATTTTATAAAATCTCACTGTATTTTGTAAAATATACCATCATTGCCATTTTATATAATCTCATTCTATTTTATAAAATATATTATTACTACTATTTTATAAAATATATCTTTTAGTTACAAAATTATTTCACTTAAATAATATTTATAAGTAATAATTAAGCTCGTTAAGCCTCTAATCACTTTGATAAAAAGTATAGAGCTCATAACTCACTTAATTAACTTACTAACTTCATCTTATAAAACATTGTATTATTTTATAAAATACATTTCTTCTCTTAAATAACATTTATAAATACTAGTTAAGCATCAGTAGGCCTCTAATCATTTTACTAATAAGTGTAGAGCTCCTAGCTCACTTAATTAGCATAATAACTTTTTCAAACACCACTTAAATAGTTTAATTAATGTTTTCTAATGACTTCATTTCATTATACTGTTTAATTATTCACAAATAAAATTATAGTATCACAATAATCATCTAATTAGCCATAACCAACTCTAAGGCTTACTAGCTTTTCCAAACATCATGATTAAGGGTTCAAACAATTAAGTAGCTAAAGGAAACCTGTTTATAACATGAATACAACTTAAACCATAACATAGAATTCTCCAAATCACGTGTAACGACCCGTAAATTTCAACCGTTTTAATAACGTAATTAGTTGAAATTTTGAGAAATTTTAAACGATAAAATTTTGAAATAAAAATTTAATATTTGGAATACGTCTAGTTAAATATAGCGACTGGTAAATTTTCGTCTGAAAATATGGAAGTTTATTTCGCGCGTAAATTCACTTCAATTTAATCAGTTAAAAAGTAATGAAAATAAAACGTTTTCGAAACTCAAATATTTTTACATAGAAAAATTCTAAACCATCTTCTGAGCAAGATTTCAGTTTGTCATTTTTCCAAATTCGGACATCTTTGGCTCCGTCGTTCTTATTTTCTGCAAAATAACAGTATTCTGGTACCAATATCGATTTTTATCGGATGATCGTACCACTGATATCTGTATACCTTTGTGATCGTCTCGTCGTGCTGATCTCTGCGGTATATTCAATTTTGCGTTTTGAAGTCCGGTACACAGCGGAATCCGCGAAATCGGTAACCGTATCGGTATCCGTTCGTGCTTTTGGGTCCTGTGTCTATTCAACTATCCTCCGTGAGAATCAAAAGCCATAACTTTTAATATTCTCAATTATTCAAATTCTAACCTTTATAATTTCGAGAATTAATTACTGACTCTTGACCTTTCCTATCGTTCAAAATTATAATTGCTTTTCATCTCGTAGCTTGTTCCATCCACTCACATTTCTTTTTCTCCTATTCGTTCTCTGCTTTCTTTTAAAGTTGCATGCGCTGTTGAGATAGAACCATGCCTGCACATTAATTAGTTGAGGCTACTCACCATTTTATTTTATTTTTCCCAAGCTCCACCTTTTTCCACCATGGCTGAGACTTCATCATCACCCTTGCCCTACCGCCGTCGTGCTCCATCTCCGCACTCACCACCGGCCAGTCATCCACTACCGAACCCCATGCCACTACAAAGCCCACCAGTGCCTCCTGCTCCGTTCAACTCCGCGCCAACCATCCTCCTGACCCGCCTTACAGCCTCGCCCTTCCATCACAACATCCACCACAACAGCCGGCCTCATCTTCCCTCCGCCCAGACCCTCTAACCAAACCCGAAGTCCCCTACCATCCGGTCCCGCGACCAACTATCAAGCACAGCAGCCTCCACTTCACAACCAACCACGTCCCCGAGCTTCCGAATCACCTTCCACCCCGGCCTTGCACTCCCCATGCTCGGCATCCTAGTGCTGCAGCAGTTTTAGCATATAATAATAAGTATATATGTAAGTATATATAATTTCTGTTATTTATAAATATATAGTATATATATGTTATACTGTTTTATAGTTGAGCTTAACCACATATTTTTGTGCTCTTTGTTCCTAGGGGATAAGTGTTCATTTTGATTTGGTTATATTGTATAAATCTGTTACGAATTATACTATATATATATTTCGTTATTTGTGTATTTGTATAGTTATATATATATATATATTATTAAATAATGCGTTTACATGATAAGTTTATGCTAGTGTTGATTGGATTCATATGTTATGTCTATTCAAGTTTGCACATATTGTTATATTGTCTGCATCTATTGTTTTGTTGTATGGCCTACACATAGTGATATATATAGCATAGACTTTTGCAGCATGCTCTATAAGCTACCTTATATACACGTGTATAAGTCTTAGGATATATAGGTATGTTCATATAAATTTATATATATGATCGGTCGAGCTTAACTTAAATTTCATTATAACCTGCTGTCATTGTTTGCATTGTTGAATATCACTTATGACTATAGTTGTAAGCCTATGTAATACGTTGTATATGTTTACAGTTCATTATGAAAAGTATTATATATGTTACGACATATATTTTGTAAAAGAAGTATTATTATATAATTTTACTATGAAGTTCGACCGTTACTATATACAGGTCTAGGAAAGTATACATCGTGGTTCCACATTTTTGCAGTACGTTTTTCGGTATAATATGAGTGGTATTTGCAATTCAGTGTATATGGACAGTCTCCCTTCCTAGTATATAAGGGCACCATATAATTTCTGCATACAGGTCTTAATTGTAGTTTGGTTCCATAATCTGCATTAAATTTCCGTAGTCTGCATATTGTTATGTATAGGGATAAGTATATGGATTCATACATGCGTGCCCTTACATTTTGAAAGGATTATATATGGTATTAAATGAATATTGATTTTTTTTTTATATATATTATATAAAGGGTTACTTTGGTAAACGTTTAAATTTTTTTTTAGATTGTGTTTGGGTATTGGTTTAAAATATGGGCTAATATAATATATAAGTATGTATTTCGATCTTATGAATATGTGTTTGATTTAAACGATGATTTTGAAATACCTATATATTTAATTTAATATGTGTTCGAAATTTAAAAATATGATTTTTATATATATTGTTAGACATATAAGTTCATTTATACCGTCTATCTTCATCAATCTGGTTCTGATTCGTTATCGATTTCTGTTATCAGCTTCGTCCGTCGTTCCTGTTTCTTCATCGAATCGTGTCCATCCAGTGTTGCTTTGAAATTCATAGCTCGTTTCCTTGTCAAACCTATCTAGCCTCGAAAGGTGAGCATTCACTCACGATTAACGTTCTTTTATTTATTAAATTTGATTTCAATTGAAACGACAATTGAAATATGCTATTGTTTGATATTTACACTGTTATCACCTGTATCAGTTCACCTGTGACATCTGACACCATTATCTGTTAATTATTTATGTGATGATAATACAGTTTGACTGATAATTGATTGGTTGTGATGTTTATATTGGACGTAAAATTGAAATGTTAAAATGATAAATAGTGTGAAATTGAACTTGATATAGAATAGTTAAATGTTAAATTTGATTAACTGACATTTGTATAATATGACCCCTTTAACTGTTAACTTTATTGACACGTAGGATTTGTTTAATTACATTTTGAACCACTGAATGTATGTTGTTTAAACTGATGATGTATGTAATCGAAATAGATGACAAGTGAAAACCGTAATGTAATAATCTTTAATCTACATGAAATGATAGTGTAGATTCTAGAAATAATTTTATTAACTCGTACAAATAACAATGCGAATTAATACGATTATTTCGGGATTATTTGAATTGATTATTGGAATTATATTGGTTGTTGTTATTGCCTGTTTATTTACTTTGACACCATCCCAGTTATCACACTGCAAGTTCCCTTTGATATGTTTTGATTTTGAATTGAATTGGAATCGGGTTGAAATGATAAATACCCAAATTGAACTTTGACTTAGGATAGAAAATTAAATAAAAACCCGATTGGTCAATAATTTAATTTGAAAATAAACGAAGATTTTATTTGAATAAAGAATATGGTTTTGAAATGAAGTTGAAATTTGAATTTTTGATGAAAGGAAAATGGTAATATTTAATAATCTGAAACAAAAGATTAACAATGTAATCAATGAAAGAATGTTGTTTAATTTGAGAAATGATTGAATTAAGTTTGAAATGATTTAATAATTAAGTTTGAAATTATAATTAAGTTTGAAATTATTAAACTTTGAAATTATTTAATAATTAAGTTTTAAACTATTTAATAATGAATTATTAAAGGATTAAATTGAATTGAAATTCTTTAATAAGAAAAATTGAACTTTTGAATAAGTGAATTTTACTTCGTAAAGAATTGAAATTGAGTTTCTTTATTAATTAAGTTTTGGAAAATTATTTAAGGAAGTAAATAAGTGAAATTGAATTTCTTTAACAAGAAATGAAAATGTGATTTTTGGAAATTAATGTAAGACTTGTAATTGAAAGAATTGATTTGACGAATTTAATTTAATTCAAAATTGTAAGTTTTGTTTTAATGGAGTTAAACTTAAGAAATTGATTTTATGAATTGGAAATTTAATAGAAATTGTTTGAATGATAAAGTAACTTATTGAATATTGAATGAAATCGATAAATGGATTTAAATTGATTTGAATGTTAAATTAATTTAAATGTTTTCGAAGTGAAACTAATATACGAACTTGAAGCAATATTTGAATTTGTTTAAAAAGAAATTGAATTTGAATTATAAGATTTTGAAATGATATTTGAAAGTTTGAAATGTAAAGTTTGGAAATTGATTTAGAAAGACAAATGAAATGTTGATTTACGAATTCTATTTGAAATTGAAATTGATTTGGTTTTTGAAATATATAAACGACCAATCGGTGTAATAATTACGAAAGTTATTAAAGAGACCGGGATCGGTAATGGATATACTCTCTATCTGAACCGAAACCACTTTAATAACTATACGCGGAGTGTTGATCCAGAACGAAGTGGATGGTTTTGGTGAACGCGTTGACTGAAGAAAGAGAACGATATTGGATGACCCCTGACATGACTAAAACAGGAGCCGCGCCGGGCCATTGAGGATCGCCATCTCTAGCGGACACACTTCTTCGATACCATATCTATTACTTTGTGATTCGATTTGGGTGCACCCCTCGATTTGGGAGTGTTGTTCGCGGTGTTGGGGTGGTAGCTGCTATGCCCAACATCAGTCCGGATCAGGCAACTACTAGTATCCTAGTTGGTATCGCCTCATGTACCTTGTCATACTGATTATCCTATTCGCGACCACTACGATTTTGATTTGTACCTTTAGTATATGGATTGCCCTCTGGTGACTTCCGGTTTTGGGGAAACTACGGTCTTGTATATGCTTTTGGGAATAAACAGGTTAAGAGGTGTATGAGCCCTGCTTAACCCTACTTTGATATCTTTATATTACTGATAGACATTATCTACTTAGCGTACATTACTACCTAGTAGATAGTTTAACGGATCCTTAAAGGATGGTTATTCCAAACATCCTTTGAGTTACTTGTATTTCAATTGCTATTTCACTTGAGTTGGATTTATTAATATAAGAATGTTAATCCTGACTCGAGTGTCTTGTGTTTTTGCTTTACGCTCGGGTCAGACTGAGTGTACCAGTATTCGAGACTCACCTTCGGAGTTGGAGCTTTGCTTGAAGATCCAGCCATCTATTCTGCTTTCAGTATTCGATGATTCCAGTGTTGTATTCTGATTTGTATCTGATGTATCGTGTTACTCTTCCGTTGTACCTGGTTTAACTCTGATGTATCGTATTACTCTTCTGTTGTAAACTCTGATGCATTTTATATATTCATATAGTAGCTTCATGAACTACTATCTCTTTTAATTCCGCTGCACTTATTACTCTGTGTCTGTGATCTGTGATTATATCTATTTACTGTATATGTTCAGTTTTGCCAATTTAAATTAACAACGCGGTATTTTGAGCAATTCAATTCCGGCATGAGTGTCTACCTATACACTTATAATGGATGCGAATGGTCCAAAATATCGGGTCGTTACAGTTGGTATCAGAGCTTTGGTAGCTCTAGGCAAAACTTAACATATAGGGTAAATGTATTTACAGAATCACTCTCATTCGAGTTTCAAACTCTTCCTTTTGATTCGATTCCTTGAATATTGGAACGTTCCCTCGGTTCCGAAATTCATTCGTGTCCCTCACTATTCGTCTTCTTTCAATTCTGGAGCACCCCATAACTCCATTTTGAATATAATAGATCGGCGGTCTCGCCAATCTTCGAATGATTCGTCAAGGAGCAAAACTCCTTTATAATAGGCATCAATTTACCGGAGATTTCTGTATCCTCGGTTTACGATGCTATCTATTCCCTACTATACCTGAATTCCATCTCTTGAGATCGAGTGTTGATTTACCTCGGAATTCAGCATTGATCTTATTCTTGAAGTTACGGACGACTCGGTTAAGGTTGCCCGTGAATTAAATAAACTCATCCATCTCCCGATTGTGGAAATTGAATTATCTTATCTTCTGTTTCAAACTTATTTTTCGAATCAAAATTCTCTTTGATTTGAGTCCATCAAATTTGAATCTCTATCTTTGCTTTGAAATCTATTCTTATATAGTCGAGCGAGGAAGTGTAATTGTAAATTAATATTTAAAATGTTTAAAATATATTGTGTTGTTTGAGTTGTTGATGTTGATTTGGGTTTCCGATCGATTCGTCTGATCAACGTTATCGATAGGATTTCCAAAACACTTGAGCAGAGCAAACTGACACAATATTACTTTCAACTTGGAAAATGAAATAAATTTGTTTGATTATATTGTAAAAATATAAGTAAAATTTTCTGGAATCTAATAAGTTAATTAAATTGGTTATTTGAAATGATAATATTTGATTATCATTTATTGTTCTAAATAAATTTATAAATACGGTTTATAAATTGATTTGGAATTTGAAATAAATTTAATTCAGAAATTTGAGAATTTATTAGTTTCCGGTGATTTCGAACTTTGGGTTTTAAAATTTTAAAGTATATATTATTGAAAGTATTTTCGAATAGAAATCGTTTTCAAAGAATTATTTTAAAATGTTGAAATCAGTGCTCTTCTCTTTGTCGCTGGAAAATAATTTCGGTGATGGCGGCCGCATCATCGACATTCATTTTCGAGTTTCGAAGTGGAGATACTATTCTGTAGCTTTGCTACGGTTTTGTTTGAAAATAATATTTTGATTTGAATTTCTTCAAAATATTTTGATTTATCTATATATAGGTATCTTATTTTAAAATTTAATTTGATTTGATAAATATGTTATATATATCTCTAAATTGTTTAAAGTAAATCGGAAATATAATTCTTAAATTTTGTTAAAAAAATGATTTTAATTATAAATAAAACCAAAGTTTAGAATAAATATTTAAACTTGAATAATTGAATTGGGAAAAAATTTTATTTGTATACTGTTCAACTGCATTCTAATACAACTTACCTAAATCATCCAGAAGTTGAATATGTGATTGGATAATATATAAGATAAATTGAATTTATAAATAAAATTGAGTGTTTATAATAAATGTTATACACTGAATTTTGATTATAAAGATGTTAATAGAATTAGATAAGATAATAAGTAAATTCAGTTAATAATGAAATAACTTTGTTTTGAAAGAATTAATAAATTTGTTTCGAAAGAATTAATAAATTGAAATTTGATCAACTTATGAAAATACCTTGAATTTGAAAGCAATTAGTAAATATAAATTAATTTAAATCGAAACTTTTATGGCTTAAATTAATTTATATGGGTTAAATATACGTGATTAGACATATTAAGTAGAATGAATTTAACAGTAATTTGGAATAAAGAAGAATTTAAATCGTTGAAAAAAAATATGATTATAATAAAAGACTATTCAAATTTATGGTTTTAGGAATTGTAAATTGAAGATAATTGGATAATAAGATAATGAATTTAGAAATAGTTATATTAATTCGCGTTTGTTATTTACGCCAATTAATAGTTGAGATTGATTTTAGTGAAATCAAATGGATTAAATCAATTATTGAATATCAATTAATTTAAATTTGAATTTATATGGTTTAAATTAATTGTTATTTTGTATTTCAAATCTGTTTTCTTTCTGGTTGTTTCTATTCTCCTACCTCGTTCCTTTTCGGGGACGAAAAGTTTTGAGTGGGGGAGAATGTAACGACCCGTAAATTTCAACCGTTTTAATAACGTAATTAGTTGAAATTTTGAGAAATTTTAAACGATAAAATTTTGAAATAAAAATTTAATATTTGGAATACGTCTAGTTAAATATAGCGACTGGTAAATTTTCGTCTGAAAATATGGAAGTTTAATTCGCGCGTAAATTCACTTCAATTTAATCAGTTAAAAAGTAATGAAAATAAAACGTTTTCGAAACTCAAATATTTTTACATAGAAAAATTCTAAACCATCTTCTGAGCAAGATTTCAGTTTGTCGTTTTTCCAAATTCGGACATCTTTGGCTCCGTCGTTCTTATTTTCTGCAAAATAACAGTATTCTGGTACCAATATCGATTTTTATCGGATGATCGTACCACTGATATCTGTATACCTTTGTGATCGTCTCGTCGTGCTGATCTCTGCGGTATATTCAATTTTGCGTTTTGAAGTCCGGTATACAGCGGAATCCGCGAAATCGGTAACGGACACTTAACTGAGTCTAAGACTCAGTTAACCAAGTCTGCTTCTTTGAAAAAAAATTAGTACCCAGATCAACCGATTCCCAAACACCTCAGCAAGACTGTGGTCCAAGCGTTCAGTAACAACCCTTGAATCCAATGCAGCCACATATTGTATCGCATGATAACATGACTAGCAAGTGAAGTACAGATGTTCCTAAGTCACCAACGTTGCACCTAACTGAACCACATTCCCCAAAAGTAATTGGTTGTTTAAGAGAAAGAAAAAAGGTCACAGATTATAATATTGCCTAACATAAAAAGTTAAACATACTTATTCACCGGAGTCTATACAGGTTCAACGTTCACTGGATTAAATCTATAATGACTTTTATGCTAACATTCACCAGGTATATCACTATTATAATATAGCAAAACCATAATCATATTATGCAATGCTCAACATCAGATGTGTATGTATGGTTGCCCATCACATTTGAAATGTTTTATAATGTTACGTTCTTGTAATATTTACTTGTAATTACCTTCAGGTGATGATACACCTCAGAACCCATTTTTAGAGCTTCCTCAAAGGTATCTACACATGTGGGAAGTATCATGATTTCCTAGAAAATATCATTGACATTATTATTTAGTTAATTATATCATAATATGATAAGTTAACCAAAATATCAAACAACTTTAGCCGAAGGGATCTTATAATTAGGTATTTCGATCTAAAAAAACAGATAAAATTAGCTCTGCGCAAAATAGTATAATACTATTAATTAGCTAAAAAAAAATAAGAAATAAAGGGTAAAAAGGGTAGTTAGCCTTGAAAGTATCCACAACTCTTCAGATTTACTAATCTATGATACATATGCACTAGAAACTTCCTTAGTGACCGTGTCAAGCCATTACATAGTAGCACGATTCTTTTTAGCATTTCTGTTTCAGCAGTACTAGTAAGCATTCAAATGTGTTTTACATTTACCAATCCTATCATCACTAAAGCATAGTGTTAAGCACTGGAGTTCTAACAAAATGCAAGGTGTCCAGGTGAGGCAAAGCATTAGGAGACACCATTAAAAACTAGGCGCTCGGCTAAAAATAGAGTTTAGACAGAGTATTGGCACAAGTTCCCATTTACGTGTTTTTTGCATCAGTTTTAGTGTGTTTCATACGTGTTTATATAAAATATATGATTTATTTCTACATATTAGGTTGTGATCGCTAACTTAACTTAGAAACACTAACCAGAGCTAATTGTCGATTACTCCAACAAATGAGCAATGCATAAATGTTTCATCACCTAGGCTTACATCGGAGTTACATGTGCATTTACAAAAAAAATGATGTCTATTGACCAGTTGCAAATTGCAATTCCAGAGTTTAGAGAACCAACAAATAACCAGTAAGCGTGCTGCTAATTATTCCAACAAATAACAATGTAGCAATTATATTGCTCGAGTAATTAGTAGGAGCTACTTATCCATTGAGCAAAATTCAAAAGGGATGTCAAAGATTGATACTCAAAATTGTTTGAGCAATTGACCCATGGCTGTATTGTAATATAATGACCGAAACTCATGAACTTATTGTGCAGCGATTATTGCAGAAAAATTAGTACTTGCTGTGTTACTATTTAAATATTGGCCATCACAACCGATATCTTGTTATGAAAAACTAGTAAACAAAACATAAAATTTGGTTGGAATCCTTTTTTTCATGTATCGACCAAGATATTGATATCTGGGCCAATATTTAGGCCAAGGTCAAATTTTGGACCTCAGCCAATTTGTAGGTTTTGTGTACCGACCTGAATTTTGACCAAAGTTAAATTTGTGTGATCAATAGCAAAATAAAAATTTATATCTACACAAGATCAATCAAAATGGAGGTTTTCAATGTGAATGGAAACAATGGTGCAAGTAGATTTGCCATCGGATGCATGAAGCTCAAGATATGATGGTTGCATCGATATCGAGGCAAATGATTTTGGGAATTGTGCATAAACTTGTCGAGCAGGGCCACACTGTAAGGACTCTTTAGGAAAAATTGAAGAGGAAACTGAATTTCATTTTTGTAGGAAAAGAAATTTTAATTCCATAGCCAAAATTTCATGGGGATGTAAATACCACACTCCTATTTATCTTATTTGGCATTCAAAAGAAAGGAGAAAATTTGCATAAAGAGAAAAAGGAAAGGAAACAATTCAACCCTTATATTGGTTAACAAAAATCGGCAAATAAATCTCTCACTCGATCCCTTTCATCCATGGTTGGTTTTATTGATTCCCTTTCTGCTAATTTACTTTGTTTCATACTGAAATGTAAATGATACAAATTTTACTTTATCTTGAAAATAATTTTTTATGGCAATATTTGTGAATACCGCTTCGTAAGCAAATCAATTTTAGACATAACATATACTCTAATATAGTACCGATATATTTGTGACCAGAGATGTAAATCTAAGATGGATGTTTGAGATGCACACATCTTGTCCAAGATCTCTTCTAATAAAAGATCGAATCTCTAAAATCTCCAAGACGAGACACGATCAAAATTCGAGGGTTAAAACCATGGGTAGTGTCAATTGTCAAATGGACTATTAAGAGTGGATTGGCAATTAAATGATTAATTCATAAATATGCAACTGATCTAGGCTAATGAGTTCAACTTCAAAGCCAGGTTTGAAGGAATGCACAATAGTAGTTGCAAAACACTAAACTTAACTAAAATATATGCAAATTTACAAATATATGTTTTTTTTGTTGAAATGCTAGTAGCTGAGGCAGTTACGTGCTACACTGAACAACAAAATAATTATTTTCTCTAATTTGATTATTGTTGAGAAAGGTTCACAAGGCTAAAATAATAGGGTTGTTACATCTTTAGACTGTAACGCAACAAGCAGAAATTTATACCTCTTGGTTTTATAAAGTGGTTTAGCGGCTATCATACCTGAAGGGTCGGATTATTTCCAACATGTTTTCCTCCACTGACTACTGTGATGGCAGGAACAGGAAGGACTGGTTTGTATTTACCAAATAGATCTGAAATATGTTTATACAATTGGACCTACAATTATTGGATATTTCACATCATCAGTTGCATGCAAGCTAGAATATTGTGTTACTCAAAGATACGGTGACATTTACCTCTTTTTCAGCAGCACCAGCTTTACCGACAACAATTGATACAACTAACATTAAATTTGCTCCAAGTTCTCCCTGTAAGACACCACACAGTCATAAGATACCAACAATAAGTCAATGTCATTAATTTAATATTATGAATGTTATTTTCTACATGAGAATTACATCAATCCTTATATAAGGCCTTAAATTTCTTTTTAGATTATGGTTTATCTTTACATAATTTGTAAATAAATAAAATATTAATTACATTGAACATGTGATCATTCAACAATGTTATTGTTTCTATTTGACAGATTATTATTGTTTAGTACTTTAACAAACAGCTGCCCTCCAACAAGAAAAGGTAGAAATACGAAATCAGAGAATTGTTACGGTATACTATCCTCTCTTATTAGAAGATAGTGGAAGAAAAAGCAGTCGCATATGGGATAGAAAATGTGGGATAATATATTAACATAGACAATGTGTTTAACAGTAAGCATGAAGGTTATAATGCAAAGGATCAGTGTCCTTCTACCAAATACTTTTAAACTGACTTCCTGTGTATGGATCAAGGTTTAAAATCTCATATTTCAGTCCTGTCTCGTCTTGGGAATTTTACAAACAATATCTCATATTGAGCGAGATCTCAAGCGAGATGAATGTATCTCGAGTGTATATCTCAGATTAACATCTCGAATTGATATCTCAGATTTTAAAGTCCACCCGGGGACTATCTCGGAGTAACTTAAGCTTCTAAAATTGACTTAATTTTTTTTATAATAATCATTATCTAAATATAAACTTTTTAACATACATAATTTATATACAATAGTAGTGTTAATTTTTGTTAGAGGAGAGCGGTAACATGATTGATTTGGTATTTGATTGAAAGAATTCTACTACTCTGAATATTATAGAAAATAGATAAAAAGTATTTCATTTATTCTAACTCGTTAAACTTAAAAAGCAAAATTAGACGGTTAGTAAAAAGTCAATAGAGTGAAATTTCTTTTGGACCCATATAAGAAGTAAAAGAAACATGCAAATGAAAAAAGCATAACTTTGTATGAGATCTTACCTTAATTTCGCTTGAGATCTTAATACAGTGGACGAAATGAGTGTCAAATAATACATAAACAAAATAATGTCTCGTTTTGCTAAATATCATCCTGCTCAAGTTCAAAAATGAGATCTCAAGCGAGATCTCTGATGAGATAAACGAAATTTTAAATAACGGTATGCGTTAGTTGTGTTATTAGAATGCTTTCTATAAGACATTAAGTTTATAGTGGTCTAACTATCTATCTTGAAAAACTTTACAATGATAATTTACATTTTAATTCAGTGTTACTTTATAAATAAACATAGTAGGTCAGTAGTAAGAAAATCCCAAACCTATTGCAATCAGTTGATTTTCCATGAATACACAACCTAATAATGCTAAATTACATAAAAGAAAGGAAATGTATATGGACGCTCAATAGTTAACCTTGTTTTCTGTTTTATAAAGATCAATCATTGCTTGGTCAACCTGAGATTGAAGTGTAGGATCCATGCCTATTAATGCCTCGATATCTTTTCATTTATGTTTTTAACGGCTTTGGATACACCTTTTCCAAAGTATTTTCCCTTTTCATCGTCACGTAATTCACAAGCTTCATACATGTACCAAGCATAAAAAGATAAAAAGTAACAATCTAATCACAAAAGGTGGTTCCAATAAGTTACTAATATAATACAGATGTATGACTTGGAGCATAAGTTGTAACAAATATTTTGATGCTACAGGCAAAGAGATATATTAGTTGCATAAGAATACAAACAGGGTTATTCGTATAGTAGATTTTCTTTTGATCCAATAACAAAATTGCAAATCTGTGTGTGTCATGTTGCTTTTGAACTTACCAAAGATGATTTATATAGCTGGATATGAATACTATTATCTAATGTCAATAAATGAAAATGTAATGTACCGTATTTTGAAGACAAAATCTGTAAATTCTATACATATATGATTTACTAAAGGTCACTTTTGATCCCTTGAAAGTGCTAACACTTGATAATTGTTCATCATTTATATATGCAAAAGATGTTAGTTCTTTTTATTTTACAAAATATGAATATGATTACAACATAAAAGCATTAAACGCTTTCATGATAAAAGCCTTATCGATATCTACATATTGGGTATAACACTAAAAAACTTATATCCTTCTATGCAAAAACTTAAAGAACATAATATTTTTTATTTACTCCTATATAGCTTTTGATTTTTTCCAATACAACCTTGATTTTATAAGGATATGCCGCAAAGAGTCACAATAATATGCATATTCATGTGATTATCTTTTCTCATTGTTATTCTGCACAACTCGTGAGTCACTATCAATTCTCAATGTCATTAATCAGTCACCTAATAGTATACTATTTTTCTTACTATGTAAAGACATGGACAAGTTTAAGATCTGCAAAAGGATACAAAGAGAGAGCCATCAAGACTTGAAAACTTCTACAACATCTTCCATTGCCAGAACATATTCATAGAACTATGCAACTTGAAATTTTTTGCTAGAATTAATACAAAAGCATCAAATACAAAGTGAAGATATTGCTCAAATGAATATTGTTGGATAGCTTACTACTGGAGTTTTGGAATTTTCTGGATTACAGGTTTTTGTATTAGGTCATTTTATTTGTAGTTGGCAATATTATCTAAATATCAACATACACAATTATACTTATTGGTTAAAGTTGTGTTTTAATTTGGCTACATACATGAAGTTTTGAGTTCCATTATGATTTCGAACAACAACCAATTATTGAAGTTAAGACTCCATACATCACTTGCTCTGAAAATAGAAAATAAAGGCAAAAGCCAATCGGTTACAACTTACTCTGAAAATTCGAGGACAAAGGGCTACTGTCGATGATGGCTGCCGATTCGCGTCCACTAATCGACCACAGCGGGAACTAGAGCTAACGGTTGCTTCCACTGAAAAGCCTGCAATGGGGACGGGGTCGAGGAAAACCGGAGACGAGCCTACAATCTGGACAACCGCAACGGGGATGGAGACAATGGCAAACGAAAACAAGCCTGCAATGAGGACAACTGCAACGAGGCCAATCGACTGCAGCGGGAACTGGGGCTACTGGCGATGAATTTTTTTTCAAAGGAGGAATAGTTTGTACTTAAATTTAGATCGAGGAACTAAAATTTTGGGAAAGTTTTTGTTTAGTGGGAGTTCATAGAAATGGGGGGAAGGAAATAAAATTTAGCGCCTTTGATTTCTAACAGCGTGCGCAACTTAGGGTTTAATAATTTAGCGTCAAATTATCGTTTCTCATAGAAACGCACTCAAAAATGTTGTATTGTTGTGCTAAGAAAATAAACTTTTCTTGTAGTGATCGACTCTAAACATAGTTAAGTTTATCCTCATTTTACTCGCATCGGAAAAGCAAACTCAACTATGGGTGTTTGGAGACCCAATTTACCCATTTCTGAAAAATCAAGTATAATAGATATTCCATCAATTAACGATTAAATATTTAAATTAATTATCTAAATATTCAGTCATTTAAACTGCGAGGTACTACAGAGCTATTCTTATGCAAGAAGGTAGATTGATAGCCTATGTAAGTGGGAAGTTGAAGGACCATGAGAAGAGGTACCTAACTCATGACTTGGACTTAGTGGTTATCCTTTTGCTTTGAAAATATGGAGGCGCTATCTTTTGAAAGAAAGGCAGAGCTACTCATAGACCACAAATCCCTTAAATACCTTTTTCCCAAAAAGATCAGAATCTTAGGCAGCAAAGATGGATTGAGTTTATAGCATCATATGAATTAGAGATACAGTATAGCCTCGAAAAGGGAATGTTGTTGTCGATGCCCTTAGCTGGAGGCATGCTACTCTAGGTGTTATATTTGAGTAGATGCGATTAGAGTTCCTCTCGAATTTCAACTTCCAACCGCTAATAGAACCCACTCTAGGCTATTTGGCAACCATGGAGGTTAGGCCAGCATGATGGACTGCATCGGGCAAGAGCAGAAGAAGGAAGTGGCAATATTAAATATTTAAGGCAAGTTGAGTAGAGGAAGCATTTCCCTTAGGGTGGTAGGTGTGCGATTGACGAAAGAGGATGTTTGAGAAGAGATGAATGCCTTTGTGTTCCTATTATGGAGGACGTTCTAGAGGAAGTTTTGGCTAAGTGTCACTATTCTTGGATGACCATTCACCCCGGTGGAGATAAAATGTATAAGGATACAACGTGAGTTTTCTATTGGCCGGGGATGAAGAAGAGGGTAGCGAGGTTTATCTTTAGATATTTGACGTGCCAAAAGATAAAGGTAGAGCAAGGGAACCCCACAGGGTTGTTATTGCTGTAAGAAGTGCTGATTTGGAAGTGGGAGCATATATCGATGGGCTTTATAGATGGATTGCCTAGGAATCAAAGTGGGAATGAAGCTATTCGGGTTATAGTGAATAGACTCACTAAAAGTGCCCACTTTATTCCCACTAAGATTAATAGACTACGACATCTCTAGCGCAAATTTATATCAAGAAAGTGGTACGATTACACGGAGTTCCAATTTGTATTATTAGTGATAGGAACCCCTTATTCATTAGCGAATTTTGAAGGAGTTTGCAATCAGCTTTAGAAATGACATTGAATCTTAGCACAGAATACCACAAGCACACCAACAGGCAGGCAAAAGGAAAGGGTGAATAGGATTTTGGAGGACTTTTTGGTAGCTTACATCATGGATTTCGAAGGACACTGAGAGTAGCGTTTACCCTTAGTAGAATTCGCGTACAATAATAGTTACCAAGCAACGATTGGTATGGTACACTTTGAAGCATTATATGGGAGGCCATACAAATCATCTTATTGTTGATGAGCAACCACCGACAAAATTATACTTGGACCAGCTTTGATTTCTGAGACCTCGGGAAAGATAGAGATGATTAAGCAGTGAATGAAGGCGACACAAAATCATCAGAAGTCCTACCCCGACAAGCGAAGGAAGAAATTGGAGTTTGAGGTAGGAGACATGGTGTTCGTTAAGATTTAACCCTTAGCAAGGTTATGAGGTTTGGTACATCATGGAAATTGGTGCTAAGGTTTGTTGGGTCTTTCCTAATTTTAGAAAGTGTGGGGAAACTTGCATATTGACTAGAGCTTCCAGATAAATTGACGGCAGTCCATGATGTTTTTCATGTTTCACACTTGAGGAAATGCCTTCATGACACTACCACTATAGTAGAGCCTAATCAGTTAGTAGATATTGAGACGGAGCCGATAGAACCTTGTGTTATCGCACGCATAGAGTAGCATGGAACTAGGAAGCCCTGCAACAAAGAAATTAGGCTGGTCTGAGTATAATAGGGAGATAATTCGGTAGAAAGCACATGGGAAACTGAAGAGAAAATGAAGGCTTCTCATTTTGAACTTTTCCCTGGTAAACTCTCTCTCCAAAATTTAGCTTTTTGGTTGCATCATGGTTGCTAGATTGGATGGTAGGGGTCGGTTGCTACACTTTATACTATCATTTTTGCACTCAAATTTTATGCATATTAAGGATACTTGCATACATGCCTATATGTCATGAACTTGAATTCACGCTAGGACTGAGCTCACTAATAGTATGTTGCATACATACTCACATTACATTTTTTGTTGAGTAGATGGTTATGTAGATAACTTAGTTGTATAACATGGATGTTGATTGTGCATTACACTACCTATCCCTTAGAGATTTCAAGGTTGAAATACTACATTTGAAGTTTTGTAATCGGAGCTCAAATAGAAAAGTTACTACATTTGAAGTTTTCGTAAAATGATTCAAATGAATTCAAGATTTGAATTTAAATAACATTAACGTAAAAAGAATTAAATATGGTGATAAATATTTCTAACATTAAGTGATACTTATTATTTAAGAAAACGTTAACATTGGTTTTAAAAAGGAATTAAATAAAAAGAAACGACAACAATAAATTCACATTTCTAAATAGGGACCAGTCGATCCCCTCACCTTAGCCGGTCGATTGCTTGATGGTGAGCGATCGACCGATTTGTGACAATGGCTAGGGTTTTGTTAGATAGAATGGTCTGAATTTTATTATTTTAAACTGACCTAAATTCGATGGTTCTGGTGCCATCTAACCACTATAATAAGAGGCATCCCCTTCACTTTTATTCACAAATTATTTAGGAACACTAGTGAAGCTCTATCGGTATTCTTTCTTGACTAGATTCAGGAATTCGACATCAAGGGAAAAAGGTAATAGGCTTATATATATCTATTCTTCTACTTTTATTCTTCTCTAACCCCTAAATTCTAAATCTGATTTATATACAATCCAATTAATGTATATTTTAAAAAGAAGAATTCTGAAGGAGAAATAAGGAGCAAGCATGAATCAAATCCACAGGCGGGCGGTCTATGAGTAATTTATTTTGTCACATTTTAATATTTTTATATTAGAATCTAGGCAGTTAAAGCCCCGTTAAACCCCGAAAAAATCCCCACTATAGCCCATAGCACTCTTCGACCACTACGCTATTTCAATTTAGCGCTATTAAATAATAGATCCGCTTTAAGCCCCGCTATTTTCTACTACACCCACTAAATTTATGTTATTTAGCACTTGCTTTAGCAACATTAATATGCAAAGGTTGATTTGACTAGTTCTTTATTGAAAAAAATTAATAAAATTAGTGTAAAGACTTAATTTTAAGGCAAAAGTGCCCAGTATAAACTAGAAATCCATTGTTGTCACTAAATCTAGTTTTCATAAATCATGATATCCTTCAATTTTTTTATAAATGATTAAACAATATTTCTTTTTACTATGCAAATGATGTGAGAATGAGAATAAATTGACTTTAAATACTTGGTTTTATATCTAATGAAGCTTTTTGCACCTCTGCAATTTTTCACTATATCCCCGCTTTATCCATGCTATAACATTTTGCACCACCACTGCTGTAGAACCGATAAGCGCTTTAACTGCCTAGAGTAGAAGTTTGGATTTGTTTTATGCCTTGGGGAATTTTTTTTCACGAAAACCCTAAGACTAAAACCCAAATTCCCCCAAACCCCCGAACGAAATGTAAATTCTTATATTTATTGGAATCTCAATTGTTTATATTAAAATAATAGAATTTGTCTTATTATTGTAATTTGATTATTTTGTATTCTATTCCACTTTCACCTTTTCTCTGTTGTTGTGATAAAGGGTTCTAAAATGGAAAATAAGTTAGAAAATGGTGTGTAAGGTACGGATTCTCTTATTCATAGTTTGCACTGCCTGTTTCCGTAATTTAAATATGAATCCCTTTTTCACTTCAATTTCATGTATGTAAAAGTTGAATATAATATAAAGGGTTTAAATTGTAAATTTTATTGATTGAAATAGAGATGTTGGTTCTACTATATTAATGTAAAATAAATTTGGTATTTGATTTTATTTTATCAATGCAAGTCAGTTGAATGGCTAAGGATATTAACTAATTTGTAAGTTATTGTTTAAAGTTAGACTCATATGAATTGGAAGTTTTGACATTTAAACCGATTAGTATAGGATGAAAAAAATCTTCGCATGCTTAGGAATATTTAGTTGGCATGTATTACATATGCACAAAAATATTAGCACATAAATATATTATTAACGCACAATTAATAATGTGTTATCCAACATTTTGACTAGGCTATATTGAACTGATTGCACAAGTCAGATTCGACTGCTATCAAGGCCGATAAGTCTAGAGTGACAGTTATGGGGCCCAGAATCAAGTATAGATGATAACATGAAGTCAAGGTTGAAAGGAATTAGTAGATATGCAAGGCAGAATGTTTGAAGTATAAAATATGATTCAACATATAGGAGGAGTCGGCGTAAATTGACTTCCATCATAGGGATCGGTATGTTTCAGGGAAGAAGAGCATTTCAATATAAAACAAGCAATATCTCAAGATCCATAAGTCCAATGCATATGAAATTTTATGGGAAAGTTATGGGGACCCTAGGGAGCCTACCCTAGGGATTGCGCCTCAAGAAGATGAAGTTAGAGGGATAGGCACTCTTCCCTTGGTAGGGATCGGCAAGCTTCAACAAGCAATCTATATTGAATCAAAGATCAAGCAAAAATCAAGTTCTACTGATCCAATTGGCATGAAATTTGGAGGCTAAGCATATTTTAGCATAAGAAAGCTACCATAGGGGTCACACCCTAAATTTCGACCAAAGTTGGGATCGGTACTGATCGCTCTTTTTTGGGAATTGAGCCATGTGATCCCTCTTATGGTTTCATATGGCTCTAAAGGTCCTTCTGCCGAATTTTCAAGGAGATATTTGGCCATCTTTGTCTATAAATGCAGACTTGGTTGTTCATTTTCGGGACCTTTACACCGCTAGTTGCTTTATATTCTTTTGTAACTAAGGATTTTCATCCGATCTTTATTGTACTTACTTTATAAAGTGATTAATAAAGCAATTTGTTCAAAGTGGACGTAGGCAAACAATGCCGAACCACTATAAATCATTGTATGCGTGTTGTTCTTTTAATTTAATTCTATTTCTTTGTTATTATCCTCTATTTTCATTTTATATTCTTCATTTATCTCTTTTCAAAACTTCTGTTGGGTGTTTGTGCTAATTTTTGGTGCAAATATTTTGGTGCTTCCAATGAGAACCTTGATTCTCATTTTATAAGGATCTCTTTGTTGCTACTGGATTGCATAAATCCCCCGAAGGAGATCCACTGGTATCTTCAAGAAGTTTTCTAGTTCTATTTAGATTTGCAAAAATCTAAGCAAAGCTATCAACAATGGTGAGGAACACTAGATCTACTTCTCAAAATGCAGAAGAAAACGAGAATGCTAGCATCCAGCAAGGAGGCCCGAGTAGTCAACCAATAGATGTGAATGCTGATACAGTTGATGTTCGGAATCCAATTGATTCCATTACAAGAGATAAATTCTAGAATCTGATGAGAGAGCTAGTGGATAACCTTCAACAATTAAATCAGCAGATTCAAGCCAATATCAACCAAATGAACCAACTCAGTCAGCAACGGGGAGGGAACACTAAAAGGGACCTTACCCCTTATTCAGCATCGAAGAACTCTAATTCGTCGGACGAGTATCACAGACACAGGCATCGCAGAATGGAAGGATAGTATGAAGAAACTTCAGGGCATCAACAGCCAGACCTTCCCGGTCTGTCAGGACCGAACGGTGTTGATCCCTCCATTGAAGGAGGGAACTTATCTATACATGTTGGGATCCAAGCTAGAGCTGCTGCAGTTGATCTGGATAATGGAGTCCGGTTGAATGTTGACAAATTGCTTCCCAGGAATGATAATGAAGTGAATTTACGTGGTATACATCGGGACAATGGTGAACTAAGAAGGCATGGAACGACCCGTAGACATTGATTGGACCATTTACGTGAGGTGGAACACGACCACCGCTTGGCACCAACTATCCAAACGCCGGACTTGTCGGCTATAGTTAAATAGTTAGTAAGAGAGAGCCAAGGCTTGATCAATGACGACTGGGGAATCTCGAGAAGCCATACCTCGCCCAATGAAAATGTCCTACATATAGAGAATCCAAGGAGGTTCAACAGCCGTCGATGCCTTCCTACGAGGGAAAAACTGACCCTATGCAGCACAACATGAGATATGAATGGTTGATAGATTCCACACAAGCAGATGATGCAACCAAGTGTAGATATTTTCCTATAACTCTCTATGGAATAGTAATAATGTGGTTTACAAGGTTACCCCCGCGGTCGATCTCTAGATTTGATGATTTGGCAACAAGGTTTATGGAGCAGTTCCGTATGCATGCAACTCGACCTAAAGATGTAATGTCCCTATCCAGCATGATCTAGGCTCCGGGAGAATCGTTGAAGGATTACATGGAGAGATTCTATACAGCTATTACAGAAATAAGTAATTTGAATGACCATGCAATATTGGTGGCCATAACAGGAGGGATTGATCCAAAGTCTGATTTTGGCGATTGGTTAGCTGGCAAGCCACCCGCAACGTTGGAGCACTTTTACGTAAAGACGGCTCAATATTTGAGGAAGGAGGAAGCCAGATGCAATAGGAAGAAGAATGTTACAGGTCTAAGTGGAGACGGAGTGCAGAGTAATATTGGAGTGAGCAGTCTAATGATTGCTCTGGAAAAGTTCAAGCGAATGTCCAGAACAAACCGAATCAACAAAAGAAAGTCGAAGATAGGAGCCGAGAATGAAAGAGGGATTTTGGAAGAGGAAAGCCTTGTATTCCGATGTATGATACTTAGATGACATTGAATACATCTTTAGAGAATATCTATTTGTCTACCTACAGTACCATGCATTATAGGAAGCCGCCTCTCGAATAATCAACAGAGAAGCAGAAACAGACCGTAAAATATTATCGGTTTCATGAATGTTATGGTCATAACACAAATGAATGCAGGCATCTCCAGGATATTATCAAAAATCTGATTCGAGAAAGAAAGCTACAACAATTTGTAAAAACCCTACAAGATGATGTGATGGGGACATTCGACCCCAATTGAGGACAAGAACCGCATATAGCTTAGGAGCCCGCACAGACTAGTGGAAGATGGCTAATCAATATAATAGTTGGAGGATGACATCTGGCCGATAAGAGTTGGCATGAGATAGAGTGCTACACTAGCGCGATTAAGCATGTGAATTTTGAATGTTGTTCGAGTACGGAAGATGGTGCTCTTGCAAAAACAGAAACGTACATCGGCAGATGATATTATGTTTAGAAATAGAGATGCAGACAAGGTGGAGGCTCCGACAATCGACCCAATGGTCATTTTGGCCATGATCGACCCCGCTTTAGTGAGAAGGATATTGGTTGATTGTGGAAGTTCTGTAAACATAATTTTCAAAAAAGCTTATGATCAGATGAGGATGGAAGCCAAGGACTTGAAATCGTCTAAAGCTCGCATTCATGGCTTTAACGGTGCTACAATTGAAGCTATTGGTTGTGTTGAATTGCCTGTGGAATTGGGAGAAGGTGACTGCAGGAGAGTGGTAATTTTTCCATTTGTTGTTTTGGATGTTGACTCTCCATATAACGCTTTTTTGGGCCGACCGACCCTAGCTGAGTTCCGACAGCTCTTGCCCTATGGTGTTTGACTTTGAAGTTCCTGATAGATAATGGTGTTGGAGTTGTTCATGGTGATCAGGCGATCAGACGTGCATGTTATGTTGCTGAATAGAGGGATGCTCAACGAAAGGAGAAAGGTAAGGGTGTGGACAAGTTTGTCCGCATCCAAGCCACTGAAGATTGACAACTAGCGCCCGAGCCTTGGCTCGGGCGCCACGGTCTGTTCTATAGAGACGTAGATCCAAGAGATGAAGAGGAGGAGCCCAAAGAGACCAAGGCTGCATTGGCTTAGCTGACGATTAACATCACAGTCGGCCATGACGACACATCATGGGTCCTAAAGATTGGATCATAGCTCAGCCCCCCTATAATGAAATAACTTGCTGGATTTCTCCGAGCGAATCTCAATGTGTTTGCTTGAACTCATTCTGACATGTGTGGGATCTCGCTTGCCATCGCAAACCATGCATTGAATATCGACCCGAGGCATGTCCCAGTGAAACAAAAAAGGCATGGCATGGATCCGAAGAGATCTGCCACACTTAAAGACGCCCTCTACCCTAAATGGGTATCTAATCCTGTACTTGTGAGAAAGGCGAATGGGAAATGGCAGACATGTGTTGATTACTCGGACCTGAACAAAGCATGTCCAAAAGATAGCTTTCCCCTTCCAAGGATCGACCAGTCGGTAGACTCAACCATGAGACATGAATTTCTATCTTTTATGGATGTGTTCTAAGGATATAACCAAATTCTGATGCACATTCCCGATCAAGAGCACACCAGTTTCATAACTGATGTTGGATTATATTGCTATGTTGTAATGCCGTTTGGACTAAAGTAGAGGCGACCTACCAATGCCTAGTCAACAGAATGTTTAAAGATCGGGTCGGAAAAACAATGGAGGTACATGTAGATGATATGCTCGTGAAGTCGATGGTCTAGCGACTACATTAGAGACTTGGCAGAAATGTTCGATATCCTCCGATACTACAAAATGAAGATTAACCCTCTGGGTGTTCCTTTGGTGTAGTATCAGGAAAGTTCTTGGGTTTCATCGTTAATGCTCGCAAAATCAAAGCTAATCCCAAGAATATCCAAGCGCCAAAGACTATCAAATAAGTACAGAGCCTGAATGGGAAGGTTGCCCAGAGCTACCGATAAATGCATTCCTTTCTATGACTTGATTAGGAGAGGAAAAAGGAATTTTGAATGGACACAGGATTGTAAAGACGCATTCCAAGCTTTGGTGAACCACTTAGAGAGATCTCCCATCTTGTCAAAGCCGGTGGATCATGAAGATTTATATATCTACTTGGCCATGTCGGTACATGATATAAGTGCCGCGTTGCTTCACGAAGAGAATCAAATCAAGAGACCAGTCTATAATGTTAGCAAACGATGAACAAGAGGTAAAAAGAACTATCTAAAGATAGAAAAACTGGCATACTGTTTATTGATTGCATCACAAAAGCTTTGCCCTTACTTTCAGGCACATCCCATCAATGTTTACATCGATCAGCCCTTAGGACAGGTCCTGCAATGACCTGAGATGTCTAGAAGGTTGCTCAAGTGGAATATTGAACTTAGCCAATTTGACATCACTTATCTTGCTCAGAGGGCTATACAGGATCAGGCACTGATGGACTTTATAGCAAAATTTACTACGCAGGATGATTTCCCAAAGAGTGGTGAAAACCTTACCATACGGTCGAAGTTATATACAGATGGAGCATCCAATGATCGTTGTTCTGGAGCTGTAATTATGCTTGTAACTTGCGAAGATCGGTTAATTTGATATGCTTTAAAGTTTGATTTCCTTGCAACAAACAAACAACATCTCAAGATCCACAAGCCTAATGCATATGAAATATTGTGGGCAAGATTTGGGGACCCTAGGGAGCCTACCCTAGGGATCACGCCTCAGGAAAATGAAGTTAGAGGGATCGACACTCTTCCCTTGGTAGGGATCGGTAGGAATCAGCAAGCAATCCATATTGAAGTAAAGATCAAGCAATAACTCAAGTTCTACTGATCCAATTGGCATGAAATTTGGAGGCAAAGTTGGCATGAGGAAGCCACCAAAGGGATCACACCCCAAAATTCGACCAAAGTAGGGATCGGTACTGATCCCTCTTCTTTAGGAATTGGTTCACGTAATCCCTCTTGTGGGTCCATATGGCTCTAAAGGTCCTTCTGTCGAATTTTCAAAAAGATATTCGGCCATCTTCGTCTATAAATATAGGCTTGGTTGTTCATTTTTGGGACATATACGCTGTTAGTTGCTTTATATTCTCTTATAACTAAGGATTTTCATCCAATCTCTATTGTACTCAGTTTATGAAGTGATTAATAAAGCAATCTGTTCAAAATGGACGTAGGCAAACAATGTCAAACCACTATAAATCGTTGTTTGCATGTTATTCTTTCAATTTACTGCTATTTCTTTGTTATTATCCTCTATTAATTTCATTTTATATTCTTCATTTATTTCTCTTTAAAACTTTTATTGGGTGTTTGTGTTAATTTTTGGTACAAAAATAATGCATTAATCGCGTAGTATAAATAGGTTAGTAATTAGCATAAAACCCTATAGGTAGGAAGAAAGGATAATTATGGAAATTAATCCATAATTGAAGGTGGAATAAGGAGTTTTCCTACATGGCCTTAATGCGAATATGGTGAGGATATATATATATATACAGTAGTATATATATGGCAGTATTATATGCGAAATGTGGTGAGGTGTGTGTGTATACGGTAGTATTATAGAAGAGTGGAATTATGACTAAGTTATAGGGATGCAAGGTCAGTCAAAAGCACACAGAAGTCTATCCAGCTAATCTAGCTACCAACGGCATGACTTTGAGACTGATGTGAGATATCGCCTATAATAAGTACCCACGATGGAAGTGAGGTTAGTCTTAATTCTGTAGGATAAGTCTAACCAGTTAATCTGGCTACCAACATTTACGAATAGTCAAATTAATGTGAGACATCACAGTTTGGGTTATAGGTCATAATGCGTAGGACCTCCATCTAGGTCAGGGGTATAAAATGGCTATTATAGGGTTTGCCTCCTTCCTACTTAAGAAGTATTAAATGGTCGAGATTTTCATTTAGGTGTGGTAGTAGGGAATTTTGGGAGAGGCCCACTTCGAGGTTGAAGTATTAAGTGGATATTATAGGGTTCGCCTCTTCCCATAAAGAAGTATTAAGGCGATTAGGAAGTACTAGAGAGGGGTCTGCCTAGGGTTAGGTATTAAATGACGATGATCTTCCTAGGATATAGGTATTAAATGGTTAGAGTCTGCCTAATTCCCATTAAAGAGGCATTAAGTGGCTATGGTACTTTCTCTCACATTTTTAGGACATGACCGACGATAGTTGTGTGTGACTGGAAAGGGGCTTTGGCCTATAGTTGAAGGTAAGTTATTGAGTTGGACTAGAAGAGCATGAGTTGTAGAATTGTACTGGAAGAGCCTTTGGACTTACAGTTGGACGTATATTTGGTAGGATATAGTATAGAATGCATAAGACATGTTACTTGCCTAAATGATACTGCCTAAATACTATTATGGTAAGACTTGAGATTTTCATTCACTAGAGATTGTTGTTCCGACCCCTTCTCATTACACACTTTTTAATTCAACATCGGTGAGGCCTGGTTTTATGCAAACTAAAAACAAGTTTTAAAGACGAGATAGCTTATGTTTTAAGAAGGTTGACAATCTTATGATTTTTTAGTTAGCTGTATGATTTATAAAATCCAAATTTTATTTTCTAACCTAGGGTAGAGGTTTGATATTGTTATTATGACATAAATGCCATATGTTCTTTATATTACTATATAAATGGTGAGAAAGCCATATGTATAATGACTTCAACATTGTTCATTAGGGATACCAAAGTATTTTATTTTAAAATTTTGACACTAACCATTGGGGATACCAATGTATTTTATAATTTTGACATAGATCATGGGGGACACCAATGCATATCATTTTGGGATGTTATAAGTTTAAGGGATACACAACCTAATTGGGGACACCAATAGATATTGGTTGAATATTTGGGTTATACTTGAATTAAATTGATAAGTGATGAGTCCATAGTCATCTTAGGAAAACTATGGGATCTGTGATGGATAGTCCACATCGTTTTATATAAATGAAATATGCATGATGGATAGTCCACATCATGCCGAAGATGGATAGTCTCTACATGGTTAATGAAGGGTTCATAGTCTTCCTACGAAAACTGTGGGATGTGTGATGGATAGTCCACATCATTTTAATAAATGAAATATATGAGATGGATAGTCCACATAACTTTGGTATTGAAACCATGTATGATGCATAGTCCGTATGGGAGAGGATAGATGATCCATAAAAATGCTTGTATGTGAGATGGATAATCCACGTAAGTATAAGATGGATAGTCAAGGAAAATTAAGACAGGTGAAAATTAAAACTGATAGTCTAATTAATTGGGATGGGTAATCCAGTGTATGTTGCATGATTGCAAATGACTACTTACTATGGTCTAACCTTTGTGGATGCAGAAGCACAATATATTGTTGATATTTTATGGTTAAGATACTAGTGAGGGGAAAACTCGTTCCGCTCAGTGGCATGGTCTCACTAGATATCAATTTGATTCGAGATGGTAGGTTATTATCCACACCAGACTGTTTGTCTGACCCAAAGTTTTTATTTTCCCCTTAAACTCTGAGTACTCATTTGAGTAGGTTGGGAGCGAGGAATTTTAGGTTTCTGGTAGACGAATAAGCTTCTAGAGACGTGTAGGAGGCAAGCTAGTTATTTTAGGAGTTTAATTTAATCTGTCGTTTAGTTCATTTTGTTTGAATGGATGTAATGATACAAATTATAACTATCAAGTAGTTGTAAACTCTGATCAACTAAGGGGACATCTTCATATGATGGTCTTGGAGTATTTTGTATAATTTTATTTTCTCTGAACGTGGGATCAAATGTGATTATGTAATGAATATGAAATCTTATTTTTGAAATGAAATATGAAATATTATTATTAAATTGTATTTAAAAAGTTTCATATCCATGTGCTTCTGATACTATTGATATGATTAACATAGCCGTATTTTTCCACCAGAAATTAATACTATGGATGACTGTAGTATCCGCACCTTTGTTTCGAGCCTCAAAATAGGGGATGTTACAAGTTGTCATAGCATGACCCAAGGAAGGAAGTTCTTAGGGAGTGTCATCGATCAAAGTTTACTATTTATCCTAAAGGAATTAAGATGTATTAGGATATGAAGAGGAGTTTCTTCTAGGAAGGTATAAAAAGGGATGTAGGCTTATGGGTAAAGCAATGTGTGAATTGGCAGCAAGTGAAAGCCGAGCATCAGAAGCCAAATGGTTTGCTTCAGCCTTTAGATATACCGATTTGGAAATGGGATTCTATATCCATGGATTTTATTGATGGGTTTCCAAGGTCGAATAGGGGAAACGAGGGTATTTGGGTTATAGTGGATAGGCTGACCAAGAGTGCACTTCATTCTCGTTAAGTCAACCAAGACGGCACCTCTATTGGTTAAGTTGTTTATGAAGAATATTGTTAGACTGCATGGGATTCCTAGTAGTATAGTCAGTGACAAAGGTGCTTTGTTCACTATTTAATTTCAAAACAGTCTACAAGAGGTATTAGATACCAAGCTTAACATGAGTACAACTTATCACCCATAGACGAATGGGCCGACAAAGAGAGTCAATAAGATACTTGAAGATTTGTTGAGAGCTTGTGTACTAGATTTTTGTGGGTCACGGGAGGCACTTAGTTGAGTTTTCCTATAACAATAGTTATCGAACTAGTATAGGAATGACACCTTTTGAAGCTTTGTATGGAAGCCCGTGCAAATCAGCAACATTTTGGTTAGAAACTGAAGACATATTAGTTCTTGGTCCAGATATAGTGAGAGAAGCCACAGAAAAAATTGAGTTGATCTGAGTATGGATTAAGGAAACTCAGTCTAGGCAGAAAATTTACACTGATAAGAGGTGTAAGGATCTAGAGTTCTCAGTTAGAGATCATGTTTTCATTAAGGTATCACCAATGAAAGGTGTGGTATAGATCGGAAAGTCAGGGAAACTGGCGCCAAAATATGTTAGACCATTCCTAATTATAGAGAGGAACGAGAACTCACGTACCGAGTAGCGTTACCGAGTAGTTTGGCATGAGTCCATAATATTTTCATGTGTCTCATCTTAGAAAGTATGTGCATGATCCAAAGACTACTATTGCTCCGACTACTTTGGAAGACTTAGTAGTAGAACCAGATCTGACTTTTGTTAGGCAACCAGTACGTGTTATAGTGAAAGATGAGAAGAAGCTAAGGAATAAGAAAGTAATATTGGTGAAAGTCCAATGGAATGAAAACAAGAAAGAATGAACTTGGGAGACAGAGGATAGGATTAGGGATACTTATCCTGAGTTATTATGATGGTATGTTCTATATTTGTTATATAAACTTTGTAGCTGGTAGGATATACTAGCATGGTATGTTACAGTTGGTTTCATGTTTGATATACTTTTTGTGTGGTCTTTACTGAATTTAGAGGACGAAATTCTTTAAGGAGGGAAGCCTGTAATACCCCTAATTTTAGTTTAACTTTTGTTAGGAAATTTAATTGGATAGATTAAATAGAATAATGTAGTGGGATATGGGGATGAGATTTGAAAATTAATAAGGTCGAGCGATGATTAATCAACTAAGTAAGAGTGTTTAAACTTAATCTAACGAGGAATAAATGAGAAGGATAAAAAGGAATAGATCTATCATTTATCCCTTAAACCCTTAACCTCTCATATATTCTCACTTACACTCATAAACAATCAAAAGAAAAACTTAAACGCCGGCCATTTCTAAGGGGAAGAAGGGAATGAAATCAAAAGGGAAACTAAGGGATTCAAAAGCTTCATCAAATCAAACCTCCATCATTCATTTTAAGATGAATAATAAATGAACCATCTCTTTTACCTTTGGGTTGAATTCGACGATGGGTAATACCCTGATTTATCTTGATTGTTTTGTCTTGTTATGGATGTTTGATCATTGTTTGGATAGAATAACGATTTGTGGAAATTTTATGGAATTATTCGAATGGGTTTTAAGGGTAAACCTAAGTTTTTGATCTATAATCAATTTGATTTTCTAATATGTTGAGTAAAACGTTATTATAGAGATGGGTTTTTTAATTCATAATTTTCCAAGTTAAAAATGAAATTTTATGAATTTCCTAAGGTGGAAATTGTGTTTATTTTGGGTTTAATTATTAAAAACAATTAAATAATGTTTTTGGCAACAAAATTTTTATAGGATAAAGAATATGATAATTCTTAATTTTTGTGATTTTTAGGGATTTTTTCTAAGTGTTTATGAATTATTATGAATTTATTATGCCAGAAAAGCATTTAAATCAATAATTAATTAAGGATATTAATTAATTAAATGGGTAAATAATTTGGGAAGGTAAACATGATTTTAGATAATTCTACAAAGAAATTATAAAGTTTTAATCCAAACCAATCATAGTTTGACAAACAAGTGGAAGTAGGTAAAAAAGGAATTTACTTTAAAAAGGAAGAAGATAGTTTTTATGATAATTACCACTATGCCATCGATAGTAGGCGGCATTGTAACAAAAGGCGGCATCGGTATGAACAATGCATGAGATACTTATGTCGTAAGTATGTGATGCATTGGATCATGTATGCGACATCGTCATTATGGGAATAACACATCTCGTGGCAATGAGAATCGTTGATGGCGCAAATTATCAATGTCGACATTACAAGTTTTGCGGCATAATAACCGAAGTACAATGCTTTCACCGTTACTTTAGCAATGCCGCAAGTTTTCACCATTGTTTTAAATAATGCTGCTTGTTTTCTATATCAACATAATAAATTAAGGCAGGGAAGCCGCAAGCATTATTATCAATATTAACTATTTTGTGGCGATGATGCCACTATTATTTGATTTTTTTTAGCAAAGGCTAGCGGGGTTATCAGGGCCCCTACCTGATTTTATTGCAACAAAAACAATAAAATACAAAGCTTGCTCACAAAAAACAAGCAAGACAGAAAAACACACAAGGATGAACTAGAGAAACAGGCACACTCAGAAAACAAAGCAAGAAATGAAAGGAGAATAACAGACATAACAAGAAGCAGACCACCAGCTACCTCCAAGCTTCACTCAAAGCAGCAGGTAAAGTAGGCAGATTCATCATAGCAACATAGAGTTCATGCTTTAAGATTTTCCATAAAGCTTCCCCATCCCTCCTCTTTTTATCAAAACAGATCATATTTCTTTCAATCCATACATTAATCATGTACTTCTTGAGGCAAATAGAAAGACATCTTGCTTTCAAAGTTCTCCAACTAGTAGCTTTGTATATCATGTCCAAATCAATAGGCCTAAGATTGGACAGTAATTTACTACCAGCAAGCTGCATCATTTTTCTAAAAAGAATCAGATTAGAGCTACATTCAAAAAATAAGTGATGCGTGGTCTCAGGCAGGTTAGAACAGAAAACACAGGAAATACCAAAATCAAGACCCATTTCCATCATCTTACTTTTAGTTAACAATGCATTTTGAACAACCTCCCAAAGCATTAAATTATCTTTTGGCACAGAATCTGATGACCATATGATTTTACTCCATTTAAAAGCCTGAGAACTGCTAGAATGATTGAGTTGATTGTACACATGAGAGACGGAGTGGGGCTTGGCACTCCAATGAACAGCATCATCCTCAACAGTAGGGTAGATTTTACTTTGTATTTCATTCCAAACAGACCTGATATATTGGTTAGATGAGTATGGTAGCAGTAACTTTCCTTGACTAATATAATCAACAGTCTTAGCAGTTTTGGGAATTCCAGACTGATCAACTTGTTGATAGCTGAGAAGTTTATGCAATATCACACCATTGGCTACCCACGGATCAAACCAAAACTTAACTTTAGATGAGTTAGCCATCCTATGAACAATCAGGGGAAGTAAGGTGTCACGCAAGCCAAGCAACTTTCTCCACGTCCAACTACAAGATTGTGGAATAGGCAAACTCCAGAAGCTAATCCTACCTATTCTATGGGCCCAAACCCATTCAACCCACCCACTGTTCTTCCTGGCAGTTATTGAATTTAGATGAGTACTGAAAGCAGCAACATTCCATTTCATGATGTTTATAACTCCCAGCCCTCCAGAATTTCTATCTTTTTCAAAAAGACTGAAAGAGCAAGGCAGAGGCTTCCTATTATTAATGGAACCAGTCCAAAAAAATCTAAGCATTGCACCTCTAATCAGATACAACAGTTTAGCAGGCAAGATAAAAGCTTTTGACCAATAAACAACCATCGAAAAGGCAACCGATTTGATAAGTACAAGCCTTCCTGCTTGAGATAAGTATCTGTTTGCCCACTATTATTTGATTTTGATATAAAGGAAATTTATTTTGTTGGTTTTCAATACTGACACCCTATGTTTTACGATATAGAGCCGAAGTACTATATTTTTGACGTTATAGTATTAATGCCGCAAGTAATTGATTTCGGCAATAATTACATGCGGCATTGATGCCGCTACTTTTTAATTCAACGCCGGTGAGGCCTGGTTTTATGCAAACTAAAAACAAGTTTTAAAGATGAGATAGCCTATGTTTTTAAGAAGGTTTATGACTTTGTTAGTTAGTTGTATGATTTATAAAATCCAAATTTTATTTTCTAACCTTGGGTAGAGGTTTGATATTGTTTTTGCGGAATGAATGCCATATGTTCTTTATATTACTATATAAATGGTGAGAAGCCATATGTATGACAACTTCAACATTGTTCATTAGGGATACCAAAGTATTTTATTTCAAAATTTTGACACTAACCATCGGGGATACTAATGTATTTTATAATATCGACATAGATCATTGGTGACATTAATGCATACAATTTTGAGATGTTACAGGTTTAAGGGGTACATAACCTAATTGGGGAGACCAATAGATATAGGTTGAATATTTGGATTAAACATGAATTAAATTGATAGGTGATGGGTTCATAGTCATATTAGAAAAACTATGAGATCTATGATAGATAGTCCACATCATTTTAAGTAAATGAAATATGTGTGATGGATAGTCCACATCATCCCGGAGATGGATAGGCTCTAAATGGTTAATAAAGGGTTCATAGTCTTCCTACGAAAACTATGGGATGTGTGATGGATGGTCCACATCATTTTAAATACATGAAATATGTGAAATGGATAGTCCACATAACTTTGATGATGAAGCCATGTGTGATGGGTAGTCCATATGGAGGGGATAGATGATCCATAAAAATGTTTGTTTGTAAGATGGGTAGTCCACCTAACTATAAGATGAATAGTCAAGGGAAATTAATACAGATAGTCAAGTGGAAATTAAGACGGATGGTCTAATAAATTGGGATTGGTAATCCAGTGCATGTTGCATGGTTGCAAATGATTATAAACTATATTCTAGCCATTGTTGATGTAGGAGCACAGTATATGGTTGATATTTATGGTTAAGATACTATTGAGGGGAAAACCCGTTCCACTCAGCGGCATGGTCTTACTAGATATCTATTTGATTCGAGATCGTAAGTTATTACTCATACTAGATTGTATGTCTAACCCAAACCTTTTGTTTTCCCATTAAACTCTCGGGTACTCATGTGAGTAGGTCGGGAGTGAGGGATTTCAAGTTGGCAATCGACTAATAAGCTTCCAGAGACATGTAGGAAGCAAGCTAGCAATATTAGGAGTTTTATTTAATCCGTTGTCTAGTTCATTTTGTTTGAATTGATGTAATGATAGAAATTATAACCATCAAGTAGTAATAGACTCTGATCAATGAAGCGGACATCTTCATATGTCGCTCTTGGAGTATTTTGTAATAATTATATTTTCTCTGAACATGGGATAGAATGGGATTATGTAATGAATATGAAATCATATTTTTGAAATGAAATATGAAAGTTTATTATTAAATTGTTTTTAAAAAGTTACATATTCATGTGCTTCTGATATTATTGATATGATTAACATAACTGCATTTTGTTACTAGAAATTAATACTATGGATGACTGTAGCATCCGTAGCACTTAGTTTCGGCCTTAAAATGGGGGATGTTACACAAATACAGAAGTATCTAAAAAATTCTACAAGTATTTTGGGATTAGGGACTAAACCGTAACTTTGAGAAATAATTCTTTAATCATATAATTTTATAAATCATATGATAATGAAGAATTGTGTCTCAAAAGATTAAGGGCAAAGCACCCATTCAGTGAGAGTGATAAAAGAGCTAATGAAATCTTTAAATTGATACATATAAATGTGTTCAGTCAAATGTCTATTGATACCAAAACAGATCGACTTACTTCATTAAATTCACCGATGAATTATCACAGACATGAACATGTGTATTTGATACACAATTAGCATGTCTTTGATTAGTTTATAGCATTTATAATAGAAGTAGAAAACATAACATGTAAAGAAAATAAAACAATTCGATTTGATTGAACAGGTGAATATATTGGAAAGAATTCCAAAAGTACCTAAAAAGAATAAAATTCTATCTTAAGGTCACTTGTCCCTGTGATACATAATAATGTATCGGTAAGGAGTAATTTGACTTTGGTGGATAAAGTACGATTGATGATTAGTGATATTGAATTAACTTGTTTCTCTAAGGATATGTACTTAAGAGGAAGTACGTATGTTGAATTTATTTTTATCTAAAGCATTATTTATAAAATTATATAAGATATGAATTAACATGAAACCTCGACATTTCCTAGTTCAAAGAGTTGGTAGGTTGTGTGAATCAAGATGCTTCACGTAAAATTTGATCATAAGTATCTTGTGTGAACCATCCCAAAGGAGCTTGGGACCAACCAAGAATAGTTGACTAAACTTATTTTATGAACATAAGTTTTGTTAACTCAAATTTGAATTAGTTTTATGTAAGTATTTGATGTGATCCAAACACTCTAATATGGAAACTGGTTATATAAGATGAAAAGAAATTAATCGGCCTAAAACTCACATGGCTCATTGCAATGTCTAATAATAACTCTCGCACGTTAAAGAGAAATTATGATTTTCTTATATATGTTGAGAAAGAGAATTGTTAGTAATAACAATTTCCTTAATTATCAATAAGCCATAAAGAGTGTGGACTCTGCCATATGGCACGATGCTTTAAATCCAAACTGTATTCCAAGAACATTATCAAAATAGGATTTTGTTAGTTGCACCTAAAGGGATATGATCGTTCGGCTATACGTATGTCTTCAAAAGGAAGAACAAATAGTTGGAATACAGTAAGCAACATTGATGAGAAAACCCTCATAAATTTCAGTTATTGGAACGATTTTGGCAGATTCTCAATCAACATGCTTGAGTTAATTTGTACTTTACTCGCAAAATTGTCACCAATATGACTTTGATTTTTAGTACATCTTTGCTGAAATCGAATTTTTGAATAATGATTTAGAATAGACAGTCTGCACTTAATAACCAAAATGTGAGGAGTTTGTGCAAGGCGGTAACTGAATTTGTATGTGTTGGATAAGATTTAAGAACTGATATGATAATATCATTCGACAAGCATTAGAGTTGAGCAATATTTCAATAAAGAAATCAACTATTTTGATTTTCAACCAAAATGCAGACTAAGCATGTGTTTGTGAGAAAGATTATCAAGGGTACTAAAATATTTATAAAACTATAAATGATGATGTTGGGATTATCCCAAATGATATACATTGACACCATATTAATTTAATATGGATCAAATGAGATGGATTCCTTATGATCGGAATAGAAATTAGCATATATGTTATATTGTCTACTATATCATTATTTTCTTATTTTTTTGATGCATTGAACGAGTATCAAATCTGAATCAATGTCGCTTAATGGTAGTTATGAGTATTCATGGATATTTATGAAATACTAGAGAATTGTTTTTGGAAACAACAAACTCCATATGAAAAAGTATTCAGATTCAAACTTCATAAGTGATATCAGATAAAGTATGTCGATCTTAAGGACCTTTAATTTGGAAATGTTCTAAACAAGAAGTGGTTGCTGATTCAACCAAAAGGCTAAGTACATCACCATTGAATAATACTGCAATAAAAGAAGTACAAATATAAATGCATAAATTTATAACTGAGCTAGGGCTGATTCAAAATGTTGAGAATCCCATGCTATTGTTTTGTGAAAACAATGTCACGGTATAGATTGTAAAAGAAACTATGGCTCATAAGATGTCTAGACACATACTTCAAAAGTTCCACATGAAAAATGTACTTTATCAACGACAACGAGATGTTGGCTGACAGAGTATATAGTAATATAATATAGTAGATCCATTCATTAAGGGCCTAGCTCAATCAATTCTGAACTGGTCATAGAAATGAGATTAAGATTACATAATTGACCTCAAGTGCAACAGAGAGACTAAAAGAGCTAGTGGTATGCCCTAGGGGCAATTATGTATTTTTCTATATATATCTAACTCTATAGTCAATCTTATTTCTAATAACGGTGTTTGTTTTACTTTATATACTTTGTTATATCATGATATAATTAATTAAGTAATTAAACTAAAGTTTATAATAAGAAAATCCATAAATAAAGTGTTATACAATTGTAGTTGCAAATAGTTGCAATCATACGTAATTAGTCACAAAATAAAATGACATTTTATTTAAATATTTTTGGTCAAAATATTTCGAGAAAAGGATGACGATTCATTTGTTGAGACCAGAGTGCATCATGCTTTCCAAATACTAGGCAGTGTATTACTCATAATTGCTGGGGTAGTACGTGATTATGTACTTGTAGTTATTGGATAGCTTTGGAATGACTCATCCGAGAGTATCATGTTGGTTGATAACAACTAGTCCGGAAATCTCAATATGAATATGTTACACAATTCCCTAAACTTGAGAATATCGTGGAACTTCAATCTGAATACTCCATTTTGATTATAGTTAAATCATGGCATGGCAATCCATTGGGTGACTATATTTGGGTCCAAGTTGAAGCACTGGAAAGCACTATTCAATAGAGAATTCATCTCCTCAATAGTATGAGATCACTGTCATGGTCAATTGTAGTCAACTTAAAGTCAAAACCCTTGCCATAATAGTGTGTTTAATAGTAAATGTTATCATTGAACCAAGGACTTTGATAATGGACTGATCGAGTTGAATATGGATAATATTAAAATTTTGACCAATACCTAATTCCATATATCCTAATGTGATATTCTGTTGGCGAAGAGAAAGTGAGTAAATTATTGTAACTGTTGGTACCACTGAAGATATAAAATATGAAGCTTTTTTTACTGGAAAAAATCTTCAAGCAATGAATTCGACCAAATTGTCACACTCCTAGCTGAGGTGACGTGTGAACGTTAATATTTGAATTGTTCGATATAAATCACTTAACGAATTCACATCTCTAAGCCACACAACTGCATTTGTTAATTCCTTGAAAGTTACATGATTTATAAAATGTTATAAATTAATTAAATTAAATAATATTTAATAAATATTAATTGTTAATTTATTTGATATTTTTGGCTGCTATAAGTAATTATTTGGTTATGTATATAAAAGTTATATATACATGTATCGATATATATCGATATATATTGAAACAAGTTTTGAATAAATTAAATTAACTAAATAGACCTTGGGATTTTTTAGTCCACATGGGACTAAATTACGGCCAGCCTTAAGAAAGAAAGAAATGGTCTAAATATTGAGTTAGATTTAGTTGGGGAATTAAAGAGGAAAGTTCCAAAAGAGAGAATGGAAAAGGTTTTCATTGTCTCCATAAAGCAAACCTTCCGCATTAATTCATTCATTAAGTCTTTCATATTTCTTCTTCCTCTTTCATGGACGCCACTTTTTCTTATTTTCTCTCATGGCCAAAAATTTTCATCTCAAATAACATCAAACAAAATTGTGATGACCCACATTTCGGAAGGTTTAAATCGACAATAATCCACACATGTCCGACTTAAACAATCCAAAACATAGATAATCATTGGGGTTAATTAAGAAAAATAAGAAAAGAAGGAGAAAATAAACACAGAATCTCGTAGCGGAACAACAAATATAATAATCAAATAAACAGTTCATGAAGCTGTTTATATTATACATTTAATTATAATCTATACAACATTTATCAGAGTTATATATACATCAGGGATAAATAAATAATGCAGCAGAACAGCATGATGCAGAGTATAATAATAGTAATAATATACCAAATCTTGGCTTTCGACCTCTGGAAAAATGATCTTCAATGCACTGAAAAACTCAGGGCTGACCCGAGCGTATTGAAAAACAAAACACTCGAGTCGGCAATAAAATATTATTATGTGCGTCAAATCGATATCGCATATAACATGAGTGTCGTGGCGTCAGAGATGTTTACAGGGTTTCACATCTCATATCCAGTGTATAACGTGCGTACAATAACTCAAGAGATGTTACGGGATTTTCCATCTCTTAAGGATCCATCAAATTATTTATATATGGTAGAATATGCTACATATATAATGTCTAATCGGTAAAATAAATATTTTTCTTAGCGTTAAGGCTTTACATTAATCCCCCTTAACGTGTTTTTAAGCATTGACGTACAGTTTGCATTTGACACAACCAGTAGCACGTCGGTAGTCAGTGATGCGCTGTGATACGAAAACACTAAACCAAAATCGTAGGGGTCTCGTATAGGGATAAAAGTATGACAAGGCACGTGAGGCAATGCCCATGGTAGGATACTACCAGTTCGGGTCGCAGGGCTGGTGGTAACGTATCGTAGCCACGACCGCCCACCGCATCCATCCATCCCATATCGAGTCAAAAGGAGGCTATCCCAAATCAAGGTGCACCAATCAAAACCAACAACAAGAGTAATAATAGGGACCAAGTCCAAGAAAATCGAAGAACGGATGTCCGCTAGGGGTAATTAGCCCACTTGGTCTGGTCAAGCCGTCCAATTTTAGTCATTTCAAATTGGCACAAGTGTTGGGGTCTATCCATCATCGTTCCCTTTCTTCAAATCCAGAAAACGACACCAAATCTAACCACTTCATTCTGGATTCTCGTTCGTGTACACAGTTGTTAAAGTGGTTCCAATATCAATAGAGAGTATGCCAATAAGAGGCCCCGGTCCCTTTAACAACCAAACGTCGTTTTACACGCCGGTTGATACTTTTACATTTCGAAACGATTCATATTTGATATCAGAATATCATTTCATTTCGAAATCATCATATTTACTCAAAATATACTATTTCACTTCAAAATCATTTTCGCCTAAATATCTCGATTTCGCTTCCAAAGTTGTTTCGAATTTCAATTTAGGTTATAACTTCATTTTAACCCAATTCGTATTTAAATCAACGATTTAAATATAAATAATTCCCACTCTGACCAGTTTGAATTTTTGAAAATAGCTTGAATAGTTTTAAAATAGTTAAATAGTTCAAATAGTTAATATATGATAGTTTGAGTATTGAAATGGTGTATATAGTAAAATAGCTTGGAAAATCAAGATAATTTGAATATTTAAGAAGATAGATTTTAAACTGTTTATATTAAAATAATTTATTTGAAAATAGTTTCAAAGTCAAACTAATTCAATTCCAAATCTTCCAATACAAATCAATTTCAATTTCCATTTCCATTTTAAATTGATTCAATTCCGATTTCAATTCAAATTAACTTCGATTTCAATTTCAATTGCAAATTAATTCGATTTCAATTCCAATTTCAGTTCCAATTAATTTCAATTCAATTCCAATTTGAATTAATTTCAATTCAATTCTCAATTTTAAACCATTTTGATTTATATAAATTCGAGTTCGATTTTCAAAATATCGATTTAAATCACTTAAATCAAATTAAACTTCAATATTCAATTTAAGGTTCATATCTTCCAAAATAATTCAATTCCGAGCTCAATTTTGAAATATTGATTTAAATTACTTTTACTTAGCAATATTTCAAAGTTCAAGTAAAAATCCAAATCTTTTAACTTCAAATCAATTTCCGAAATTCAAATCATATTTCAATTATAACTTCAAAATCTCAAGTTTCATTTTTAAACAATTTCGTTTAACAAATTTTGATTTCACATTTCAAGCTCGAGTTCAAAAATAATTCAATTCACATATTTCGATTTTTATTTCTTTAAATCAAAATCATTTAAATAATTCCAAACCCAGAATTTTAAAATCATTTAATTTAACCAATCTGTTGTCCGTATATAATTTTCTATCCAATGGCCAAGTGAATAGTTATTTCAATTTAATTTCAGGGATGGATATATATCATTTCAATCCAAAATAAATGTCATAGATATGTATCATTTCAACCTATTTCTTAATTTATTCGAAATAATTCAAATGACAGTTTATATACTGTCAGAAATTTACAGGGAGATAACAGGATATATAAAAACAAATAAACGTCCAAATCATCCAAAATATCAACCAATGGCATTCATCACAATCAACATCCAAATCAATCAAATATCATAACAATTTACTAGTTATCAATAATCGGGAATTTAACTAGCAATTTAATTCCCATTTCAAATTTGAACTGTTAATTCAAATTCCTATCATTTCAATTCATATCAATTTAAATGCCAGTTAAATTTACCAAACAACAGTCAATAAATTTAAATCACTTCACGATATAAATTTAACTAACATAAAATATTCTAGTACCTCATGAGCATTATAAAACACTCACCTTTTATTTGAAACTGAAAATATTTCAACTTCAAATAAATTCCAATTTGACTCCATTCTGTAGATGACATCGCTACGGTCGCAACACAATTTGTTTCGTCCGTAACGGATCTCGTATGGAAAAGTTATTAAAAAAATTAATTTAACGATTTTAATAATATTATAATTAAAACTCAAACTATATTATTAACATTTAATTACCCATTGTAATCTAATTAATCCTTCTTCCTTCAAAATAATCCTGCCTCTACAGTTCACCCTTTCACCCATGCCAATGACTTCTTCCCCCTCTCTATCCTTCATCACTCCACTACCTTCAACTCTTTCCGTTTGCGTACGGACTCTTGCTGCATCACTTTCCGTTTGCGTACGGACTCCAAATCGACAAAATAAAAATACGGTCGTGCTCAGAACAGCAACGCGATTGCAAAACAATAATAATATACACCGGTTATCGTATTCTGTAAAATCACAAAATGTTGTTGTTTGCCGATAAAATGTCAAATGGAAATTTCAATATTTTCCAAATTAAAAATTATGGAAAATCAAATAAAATAAACTAAAAATACATCAACAGAAATCGAGTCAAAATATTAACAGTAAATATTTGATTATTTATTCGAACTGTTGATTGTTGTAGATGAGTTTACAAATTTGAATTCACTACTATTGTTTATCAATTAAAGAAGTTAAATAAGACCAATAAATCAATTAGATATATATTCAATTAAAAATCAGATATTTTTAATCATTACCCAAATATTAGCTCACAATTTAAATATTTTAAACAGCTCTTATATCTGAATTCCAGTTAATACATTATCAAAACCAATTATCTCAATATTTTATTTTAATTAATTATTCCAAATCCAACGACCCAAATCTCAGGTGGTTACAAAAATAAAATCAAAGGTGGCTCATTCTATTACTGCAGAGTCAAGTGGTGATTCAAACAAACTTATTTTATTTCATATATTCATACATGCTCACCCTTGACCCATGTCGATGTAGTAATATATTTTATTTCCATTAAATTATATTTTATGCAAAATTGTTATACGTGTTGTTTTATAAATTGATTGAAAGTGAAATGTTTGCATGTAATAAAATTTGTTCTTTAATTTTGTGTTGATTAATGATAACCATTTTAATCCAGTTATACAAATTATACTTTGTTTAATGTTTTAATTTTAAATATTCATATTAATCAAATTTTCATTTCAATCAAGATTTAAATTGTGTAAGATTTGTACATCTAAGATTGTTTATATGTATGAATTAAAAAAACTTTTTTTGTTTTATGTTTATTAACCCAAAAAGATATATTTATTTTAATCATTTTGGTCATGTATACATTTTAATAAATATGTATACATAAATACATGCATGCATGCATCCATACATACATACATACATTCATACATACATACATTCATACATACATACATACATGTATGTATGTATGCATATATGCATGTAACTTGAAATTAGAATTAAAATGTATGTACCGAGTTTGTCGAAATTTAATTACCTTATTTTCATAAACAATCCTTTGTTTTAGATATAATTCAAAATGTAAATTAAATACAATATACCCTTATAGGAATTGATATAAACAATACAAATATAGAATAAAAATAAAATAGATCTATTGTAGATCTAAATGGGAATTGAAAAGAATTTGATTTGGCATTGAAGAGCGATTAAGAGAGTGTGTAGTTTTTAATGGTATTTAAAAGACAAATGACGAGAGTGGTCTCTCTAAATAACTTCTTTACATATTTTACATGAAGTTAATTTCATTATAACATGATTATATAGGTATGTATGTATGTATGTATGTATGTATGTATGTATTTGTATGCGTGTGTATGCGTGTGTGTGTGTATGTGTGTGTATGTATAGTTATACGCATGTTGATTCATTACTATGATATCAAGTTAGTGAATGAATATATAATAGATATATTCAGAGTAAATATTTATAAATTTAACTAATATAATTAATTAAATAAATATGAAATAGGGAATATTTTAAACTAAAATATGATTTTAGTTTGATAAAATAGATTGGATCTAATAATAGTTAATATATTACACAAGCCCATTAAGCTCTAAATATGCAAAAAAAATTAAATTTACCCATTTCACCCCCAACGAATCAGACCGGTTCCTTTAAGGATAGGGGGAAGCTTTATATGAGTATGCAAAGATGGATCCCTTTACTAATAACTACAGAAGGAATCGTCGAAGGTTGACCAAAGCCAGAAAAGAAGCTTTAAACTTAGGAAGTGGAAGGAAACTTGGAGAGGCATTAAGGAGGGTTTATAGAGCAAGACATGAACATGAACTACCATATCGTGTTTCAGGCTTATGGGAAGAGAAGGCTGACAACTTTGAGATGGATGGTGATTGCTATCTCAGAGTTTAGAGGTAGCTGATGAAGTGAAATGCTTTTTCTTCATCTTTAATTATTGAATTGGAGCTTTTTCTGGGATGATTAATGAATTAGGGAAAGAGAAGAGGGGAAGAGATAGGAATGGGTAGGTGAGAAGAGGTCGATGGTGGAAGATGTAACACTCCAAATTTTAAATAACATTATTCAGGAGATTTAATTAGATAAATTAAGTAGAATAATGAAAAGATTAGAGTGATAAGGGGATTGAGATTTGAAAATTTATTAGAGGTCGTGCTTAACTAAATAAAAATTTAAAAGAATAAGTTTATGGAAACAGTTTTATAAGTTAACTAATAAGAGAATAAGGAACGATATTATGGGGAATAGCCGTCCACCATAACCCTTAACCCCTAATCCATAATTCCCATTTTCATTTCACAAGTCCATAATTCTAAAACATAAACCAAAGAGCTCAAGCCGACCATAACCTAGGGGGAAAAGGAGGATTAAAAAGTTTACTAAAGCTTAGGATTCAAGCAAAGGAGGATTAAGCAAGATCAAATCTCAAGTTCCTTATCCAAAGCAAGGTGAATAATAATCAAAACCATCTTATTTTCATTTTTAAAGAGCATTTGATTTTGGGTTTTAAGTTTAAAACCTTTATGATGATTTTAATGATGATATGCTTGGATTACATGATATCTTAGATTCAAACAAGTATGTTTGATAAATGTTTTATTCGATTTTAAGGCTAAAATCGTATATATTGGGTTTCGAATGCCATGAGAATTTAATATGTTATGTAAAACATTATTTTGGGGATGACTTTAAATTTTTGTAAATATTCAAGCTATGGATAATTTATTATGAATTTTTGGAAGAAGAAATAATTAATTGGGTTTAAAATTTTATTTTGGGTCTGAAATTTTTAGATGTTAGATAACATATTAAAAGTGAATTTTGATGATTTTGGAGATTTTTCCTAACTAATTTACTATGGAAATTAAATTAATTAAGTTGGAGGACTTAAATGTCTTAATTGTTTTGCTAAAGGGAAGGGCTTCTTTGTTAATTCTTTTTAATAAATTCTGGATGAATTCGGCAGTCTTTTAGAAAAGATTTTGGTAAAGTTTGTGGCAACCAATTATATTTTTACAAATAGGTAAGTTAGTTGAAAAGCATTTACTTAAAAAGGCAAACAAACATTTTTGTAAAGATTTATTATTTCGCCACTTCCAGTAGCGACCTTTCGACCCTATACATCCGCCCCCAACTAAGTCGAAACCGATACACATGGTATCAATGCTTTGGTATGCAGGGGATTGGAGAAAGGTGGCAGGTATAGAGTTGAAACCATGTTTGCGAAGGGGCCAAGGCCACTTTAAATATCTTTCAAAGGTCTTTGTTTTGCCTTCAAAAGAGATGTGGCTTGCCTTGCTTTTAAAGGACGCTTTCGAAAGGGTTGAATTACTTTTATTTAGCCTTCAAAGGGGTTGAATTACTTTTATTTTGCTATTAATGGAATGAGTTGTCGTATATTATGTTTTAAAATAGAGCTTTTGAAAGGGTAGTTTGAACCTAGTCGAAACCTTGCTGCCGTCTTCATGCCTTTCGAATAGGTTAAAGTTATCAACGAGTTCGAAAGGTAAGCTTTTGTTTTATAAATATAAAAGCTGCTTCCCAATGTTTTCGGAAGGGCTCTTACAGCCACCTATACTAAAGGTTTTGATGGCAATGGCTTCGAAAGGTTTTTTGAAGCTATCCTTCCGATGGTTTTAATTAAAAGATTAAAGATTTCGAAAGGATGGATTCGAAGCCATCTGCTTTCCCCAAATTCTTTTGTTTGAAGGTTAATGGTTTTGAAAGGGTTATCTTCGCTTACGTTCAATTTGACCCAAAAGTTATATTTAAGATTAAACCCAGTGGTTTCGAAAGAGGTACTTTTAAATGGTTTCGAAGCCATGCTTCTATAAATTGGGAAGTGATGCTTTAATACTTTCGAAAGTAATGTTTTGATGGTTTCAAAAGAGATGTTTTAAAGTGTTTTGAAAGGAATATGCTTAGTGTTTTGAAAAAAATATTTAAATGGTTTCGAAAGGTATATTCTAATGGTTTCGAAAGTAAAGGTCTACGATTTCGAAAGCCTTAGTTTTCAAAACAAAGAACCCAATCTCATTTTTAAAGGAAAACCCATGGCAATATAAAAGAGCTTTGAAATGGCTTTTAAATTTGGAGTTTTTGAAGAAGCTTGCCTTGATAAAAATAATGGGTTAAAGGGATTAACCAAATTACATGAGGAAATCAAGGATATTAAACCATGGATGTTGGTATTGTTATGTTATTGTATATGCTTCTTCTATAAATATATTCACTATATAATGGAGCCATAACTGTATTTTGGGGAGGAAAGGCAGTATAACCAGCTAGGTTGACCCAGTAGTGAATATAAATTGAGTTAACTCCTGAATGAGTAGAGTTGCATCCAGAAGGTCAGGTAGACCTGAACATAGGATGCCCAAAGACTGATCAAGAAGTTGTCAGTTTAGACAGGTGCATAGTAAACCCATGAAAACTATGTTTGGAGAGAGTTATTGGCATGGGCCAATAGGTTCATGGTGATCCTATAAAAACTATATCCGGATAAAGTTATTGACAGAAGTCAATAGGTTCATAGTTAACCCATGAAAACTATGATATGAAATAAGTTATTGGAGATACCAATAGGTTTAGGGAGAACCCATGAAATATTTGAATGAAATTATTTTCAGGGGCCAATAAGTTCTTAGTGATCCCATAATGTAACAACCCGTATATTTGGACCATTTAAATCGATGATAATCCACACATGTCAACATAAATAGTGCAAAACACGAATCATTAATGAAGTATATGTATATAAATGAGAATCATCACAGAATCACAGAAAATACATCATAACAGAATAGTGCAGCGGAAATACAACATAGTCATAAGAGTAGTTCATGAAGCTACCCATAAATCAACAATGTCTCAAATAAAAGAAATAGAACAACATAGATGTCCAATAATCCAAATAGAAAGAACAATACTGATAAGATAAGATAGTGATAGTCTTCGGTCTTCAGCTCCAAGTAGAACAACAACAACAATCCTCAGTCTGATCCGAGCATATGCACAAACAAACACTTGAATCAGGACATATATTCTTATACAGATAATATGGTTTGAATTCAAATAACAATAACTCAAAGATGAATGGAATAACATCTTTCAGGATCCGTTAAACTACTTATACATAGTAGTGTACGATAAATAGATAATGTCTAACAGTAAGTAAAATATCAAGATAGTGTTAAGGCGTCACCATTATTCCCCTTAACACATTTATATAGCATTACAGACTATACAGCACTGTAAACTCCACCGTAAACTGGTGGGATATCAGGGAGTACTCCATAGATATAATACAAGACAAATTCGTAGTGGTCGCGTATAGGGCTACAAGTATGAAAAGGCACATGAGGCAATACCCAAGGTAGTGAAACTACCGTTTGCCTGATCCGGACTGGTGAGAACGCATCGCCGCAGCAATCGCAACACCGCGAAACAACACTTCCAAATCAAGGGTGCGCACCAATCAATTACAAAGTAATGAGTAGTTTACGAAGAAGTGTGTTCGCTCGAGGTAGCTAACCCCATTTGGCCTGGCACGGCTCCTGTTTTAGTCATTTCCAATTTGACACAAGTGTCAAGGCTATCCATTATCGTTCTCTTTCTTCAATCATCAACGTACATCATTCCAACCACTTCATTCTGGATCACACTCCGCGCATAGTTATTAAAGTGGTTTTCGGTTTAGACAGTGAGTATGTCTCTAACCGATTCCGGTTCCTTTAATAACCTTCGTAATTATAATACTGATTGGTCGTTAATATATTTCAAAACCAAATCAATTTCAATTTCAATTAGAATTCATAAATCAACATTTCGTTAGTCTTTCTAAATCGATTTCCAAAATTACATCTCATAACTTCACAGCTTCATTTCAAATTTCTATCATTCAAATTTCAAAGTTCAAATTCTTAAAACAATTCAAATATTCATTTAGTTTCATATATAAGTTTATTCAAAAATCATTTAACGTCCACCATCGATTTAAGCTCAATTATCGATTTCATTTTATATTCATTAAATTAATTTATCATTAAACAATTTCAATTAAATTTCCGATTCATTTCATTACTTTCTTAAGTTCAACTTCATTATCAAAGCTTACACATTTATTCAATTTAAATTTGTCGAATCCAATTCTTTAATTTCAAACCTTTCGTTTGTTTTGATAAAACGCATTCTATTTCTTGTTAAAGAAATTCATTTAATTCATTTATTACCTTTATTACAAATTTCAAAACTCAATTAAAAATGAGTTTCACTTATTCAAAAATTCGACATCTCTTAATAAGAAAATCCAATTCAATTTTATTTAATCATTAAATAATTCAATCTATTCAAATTATCAATAATTTCAAATCTTAATTATTAATCATTTCAAACTTAATTATTAATGATTCCAAAACTTGATTATTAATACATTTTAAAACCTAGTTATTAATAATTTCAATACTTAATTATTAAAATTCTAAATTTAATTATTAAATAATTAAATTTAAACAATGTCCTTTTGTCAATTACAACGTTAATATTTGTTTCAAATTCAATATTCACAGTTTCATTCATTTGAATTTAAATTCCAAATTCAATTCAAAACCTTGTTATTAGTCAAATAAAACTTCATTTTATTTTAAAACAAAACGTTGACCAATCGGTTTTAATTTAATTTTCTATCCTAAGTCAAAGTTATTTGGGTATCTAGCATTTCAACCCGATTCCATTACAATTCAAAAATTAAAGCATACAAACGGAACTTGCAGTGTGATAACTGGGATGGTGTCAAAGTAAATAAACAAGCAATAGCATCCATTCACAACAATTCGACAATTTAAATAATCCTGAAATAATCGTATTAATTTGCATTTGTTATTTATGCAAATTAATATAATTATTCCTAGAATCTACACTATCATTTCATGCAGATTAAAGATTATTACATTACGGTTTTGCACTTATCGTTCAATTTCAATTTCAATATTACAACAATAAATCAAATATACGTTCAAAGGTCCAAAGTGAGATTTATCAAATTCTACGCGTCCATTAACTTAACAATTAAAGGGTCAAGTTTAACCAATCAAATTTAACATATGAAGGGGGCAAGTTTAACAAATCAAGTTCGACATATATAATCCATTTTAACTCGTTAACTATCCTATATCAAATTTAACTAGCAAATTATTTATCACTTAACAATAACAATTAACATTCAATTTAACATCACATAGCAATCATTCATCAAACCAAACTTGCATAAGAATATAGTCGTGAAAATTAATTCACCTTTCGTGGATAAAGAAATGGACCCAAAGCAAGAATAAGCACGAATAGAGTCGGTATAATGCGAACAACGGACACTGTAATATCGACAAAAGAAAACGATATTAATACAATGAACGTTTGTATATAATTTATAAATTTATATAAATGTGCTTACCGAAGACGAAGAAAAGGAACGGACCTGAAAATTGATGCTGCTGCGAAAAGCTCAGTCGGTTGCTACAACAACAACAGGGAAACGAAAATTGGTTACAACTCTAACCCATACATCAACTTATATACATCAGTATATAAATATGTGACAGCAACGGAAATGGGTTTTCAGAAGTCTGCACTGCACAACTGTTTGCAACAGCAAACTTTTTTTTTTATAAACACGGCCGAGACTCATAAAACATTTCCCCCATTGTCTGGAACTCACGCATCTTTCACCCTCCCCCTGCATGCCATAACACGCGTACACTTTGCCTCTCTTTTTTTCTTTAGCACATGCACGTGTGCTCTCGTGCACATGCCTGGGTGTAGCCGGGTTCAGGAGGCGTGCGAGGTGGTTAACACGTGGCCGAGGGGTGGAACTGACGACGTGATGTGGTGATTTCGGTAGCCGGGCGAAAACACTGGATGTGGGTGGTCGGTTTTAGGTGGAGGATGGCAAGGGAGGGCGAAGGAAATGGTCGGCATACGGTGGAGGGAAGGTGAGGTGCGTTGGTGTGAGCTGATTTTCCGGCCTTGCATTCTTTCGTTTGTAAATTCTTTTTTTATATATTTGCAGTAGAAACTAAAGGGTAAGGAAGAACAGAGGTGAGGAGAAGAGAGGAGGAAGAAAATTACCTGAAGAGTTTGTGAATGAGTGATAGTGAATTCGTACTGCAAATTTTATTATATTTTAGAAGACCCAATATGTGCAGTAACTGCTTTTTTTTGGAATACGAAGTGTTGTTCTTATTTTCCCAATTTCCTCACAAATTTCCAATCGTCCCTACCAATTCCCTAGCCAACTCCAAACTTCCAACCACTATAATAAATGCATCATCTGAGATTTTAAATTTTAAATTTTCTTTTGTAAGCGGGCTAAAATTCGGGCTGAAGTTTGTTTAACCGGTCCGTCCGGAACCGTTAAATTAACGCGACTATTTTTACGTCTGACTCCGATTTGCACGAATAGATATACCGTTTTGATCAGCGCAACGAGGCGCTTCCAACGATACACAGATAATTGCGATACGATATTTTTATAAAATTCGTTTTTACGCTACTTAAATTATTCGTTTTGCAAAACAATTTAAATGGAATAGGCGATGACGGTATTTGACGAAACGAACTACATCATCCTGCTCAGAATAATTTTTACAACAAAACTGTGTAAAAATATTTGGATTTGAAAGATAAATTTTACGCAGCTTAATATGAACTGATATACAGAAATATGCGAACGAAATTTACTGTAATATTTTGCGACGAAACTTTTTCTATATTCATATCTAACTGGACGCATCTTATAAATAAAGTTTGGACGTTAATTGAGATCGTTTATAAATTTTCAAAATTTTATATTAAAACGATGGATTTTAAAATTTAAATTGGGCTGAAAAATCAGGGTCGTTACAATCTCCCCCACTCAAAACTTTTCGTCCTCGAAAAGGAACGAGACAAGTGAAGTAGGAATGAAGTAAGCAGAAAAGTCAAGATATATATTGAGAAATTTGAATAATACCTGGAATTAGTAATTCGGGGTTTGAATCCCGAATATTATCCTCAGTCTCCCATGTGCAATCTCGCTCATCTACACTCCACTGGACTTTGATGAGATTTACTGACTTCCTTCTAAGTTGCTTTGTCTCACGATCGACTATCTGAAGCGGCTTTCGCTCAATAGTCAAGTCAGGCTTGACAACTATCTCATCCAATTGAGCAGTAGGGATGGTCATAGATGGAACGTGCACAACTTTGCGGAGATGTGAGACGTGGAACACATTGTGCACACTGGCAAACTTTTCTGGCAATGCAATTCTGTAGGCCAAAGTTCCAACCCTTTTCGTAATCTTAAACGGGCCAATAAATCTAGGAGCAAGCTTCCACATTCTTCCAAATCGCATAACATTCTTCAAAGGCGACACTTTCAGAAATACTTTGTCTCTTATACTGAATTCGAGATCTCTTCTCCTTCTGTCAGCATAGCTCTTCTGTCTATCATGTGCCGTCTTTATCTACTTCCTGATTTCTTCGACTTTTTCAGAGGCTTCCATAATTACTTCTGGACCAAGCACTAATCTATCTCCAGACTCAATCCAACAAGCTGGCGATTTGCACGGCCGTCCATATAAGGCTTCGAACGGTGCCATACCAATGCTTGCCTGGTTGATTAAAGATGATTAATTCAAATTTAAATATACTTATTCAAATTTGAAATTTAATTTCTTTACCTGGTAACTATTATTATAAGTGAATTCAACCAAGTGAAGATGGTCTTCCCAGGATCCACCAAAGTCAATAATACAAGCTCGGAGAAGGTCTTCCAAAATCTGATTCACCCTCTCAGTTTGGCCATCTGTCTGAGGATGATATGCTATGCTCAGATTCAGTTTGGTGCCCAAAGTATCCTGAAATGCTTTCCAGAATTTACTAGTGAAAATAGGATCTCTATCGCATACAATACTGGATGGTACACCATGAAGCTTAACTACTTCTCTCATGTATATCTCGGCCAAGCTTGAAGCAGTACGGGTGGTCTTGACTGGAATAAAGTGAGCGGACTTCGTCAGTCTATCGACAATCACCCAAATGCTTTTGTTACCTTTTCTAGTCCTTGGTAGCCCATCAATAAAGTCCATAGAAATCTGCTCCCACTTCCAACCTGGAATCTCTAGAGGTTGAAGCAATCCTGCTGTCTTTCTGTGATTAGCTTTAACTTGTTGGCAAGTGGTGCACCTGCTAACATAGGTAGAATTATCGTGCTTCATTCCACTCCACCAATATAGCTTCTTCATATTCTGGTACATTTTAGTGACACCGGGATGAAATGAAAGCGAAGATTTATGGTTTTCTCTCAGCACTTCCTACCTAAGACCATCAACATTAGGGACACAAATGCGATTATCAATTCTCAAGACTCCATTACTATCAACATGTGCGCCCAATTTATTATCAGCATTTCCAACTCTTCCGAGAACTATTTCTTTGATGCGATAAGGCAAAGTGTCCTCGTATTGCTTGGCTATAATACGGTCCATAAGAGCTGGGGAGACGGAAAGCTGGAATAACATCCCTTCAACAAGATTACAACATATCATAGCTTGGTTTCTGCTCAAAGCATCAGCTACGACATTTGCTTTTCCCGAAGTGTAATTAATATCAAGATCATATGCAGCTAGAAATTCAAGCCATCGGACTTGTCTCTGATTCAAATCCTTTTGTGAGAAAATATATCTCAATGACTTATGGTCAGTGAATAACTCGAATTTCGTTCCCAATAAATAGTGCCTCCATAGTTTAAGAGCAAATACAACCGCAAGAAGCTCTAAATCGTGAGTTGCATAATTTGCTTCATGGGTCTTTAACTGACGACCAGCATAAGCAATAACCTTTCCTTTCTGCATTAAAACTACTCCTAATCCATCACGGTAGGCATCAGTATAGACGGTCAATCCTTCGCTACCGTCAATAACTGTAAGAACTGGGGTAGAGGTCAACTTTCGCTTCATCTCATTGAAAGCTGCTTCACACTTTTCACTCCAAATAAATTTCACATTCTTTCTGGTCAGTGCGGTAAGTGGTGTGGCAATACGAGCAAAGTTTTCTATAAATCTGCGATAATAGCCGACCAAACCCAAGAAACTGCGGATATCTGTGGGAGTTTTGTGGGTCTCCCAATCCAGCAAATTCCAAAGATTTGAATTAAGATATCGATAAGTTGTTTTGATAGAATTGACAAGTAAGAATAGAACTTACATTGATTACGGCGATCTTAGCTGGATCGATCGAAATCCCATTCTCTGAGACAATATGGCCAAGAAACCGAACTTCATCCTTCCAAAAGTGGCATTTTGAAAACTTGGCTTTAAGCTGATGACTGCGAAGAGTTTCAAGAACAAAAGCCAAATGTGACCTATGCTCTTTCTCATCCTTAGAGAAGACGAGAATATCATCGCTGAAAACAAGAACGAACTTGTTAAGAACATCCCGGAAAACTCTATTCATTAAGTCGACAAAATAAGCTGGAGCATTAGTGAGACCGAACGGCATAACTAGCCATTCATAGAAACCACTTTCAGTGTGGAAAGCTGTTTTAGGAATACTCTCCTCAGCAATTCTAAGTTGGTGAAAGCCAGTAGCCAGATCGAGTTGAGAGAATACTTTAGCTCCATGGAGCTGGTCGAATAGATCGTTGATGCGGGGCATCGGATATCTGTTCTTGTGTGTGAGCTTGTTCAGCTCTCTATAGTCCACACACATTCTGAGAGAGCCGTCCGATTTTGTGACGAATACAACTGCAGCACCCCATTCTGAATGACTTCGCCGAATCAAGCCTTTAGCAAATAAATCTTCAATTTGAGCATTCAGTTCAGCCTTCTCTTTAGGATCCATTCTCCGGGGAGGGAGAACTACTGGTCGGGCACCAGGAATAAGATCAATGCGGAATTCGATTTCCCACGGAGGTGGTAGAGAATTTACTTCTCCAAATACATCAGAAAAGAATTGAACAACTGGAGTAGAGCTTAGTTCATTTGGATGAGAGTCAAGAGAGAATATAAAACTCCCATCACATTCTTTAGGTGATTTACCTTTAATAACTAAAGGTATACTCTTGTCATCAATTAGAGAGATGGTTCGAGCTTTGCAAGAGATAACGGCTTCGAATTTTTGTAGCCAATCAACACCTAATAGGATATCGAATGCCTCGAATCCAAGGACATAGAAATCCCAAGTGAAACAGTGCATGCCATACATAAGCGTGACATATTTGCATAACCTTTTGAGGTTAGCGGGTCCTCCAATGGGATTTGATACACATAAGAAAGTAGATGCAAGGATGGGTTCCAATCCAAGTTTATTGCACAAATCAATAGATATGAAACTATGTGTTGCTCCAGTATCAAATAGAACTTTAACGGGTAAAGTATGCAGCATAAAAGTACTCTGTAATGTACCTTGGTTATCACTAGGAGCAGGTGGGGTAGGTGGATCACGGGTGGAAGAAGTCATAGCAAATACTCCAGATGTCTTGCCCTTTTGATGCATGGGACAATCTTTCTTGAAATGGCCAGGATGCAAACGGACGTGGCAGAGGTCGTTCTTAGTATTCTGAGGTGGCGGAATACCGGCACTGGCAGATGTTGGACAACTATTGGCGTAGTGACCCCTCTGGTCGCACTTGAAACAAGTGATGGAGGATAAGTCAATGGGCTTTTTCTGAGAATAGCCAAGCCCGGTTGTCTTCTGCCAGTTCTTCTTCTGTTGCTCAAAGTTTGGCTTCCTCTTCCCAGTCTGACTGGAAGATGGCTGAGTAAATGGAGCCTTGGTGGCTGGTGTTACCTTAGGCTTTCCCTCGTATCGAAGAGCAAAATCCATCAACTCAGTGAAAGTTCCATGGACATGAGCGGTGAGGAGCTCGTAATACTCTGGGCGTGCTCCATGGATGAATTTCTCATTCTTCAGCAGTGGTGTATCAATCAAGCCAGGTCCGAACTTGGAGAGTTCGTTAAACTTTCTTTCATACTCAGAGAAAGTCATGTTGCCATGCTTGAGGTCCATAAATGATCGATAAAGCTGGGCCTTTCCGGCAGCTGGCATCCACTGAGCCATAAAGGAATCCCTATTTACAAGTGATATAAGATGAGTCAAAATTTAACAAGATAGAAGGAATAAATTTTGATGTTATTCAGATAGATTTCTACCTAAACTGAGCCCAGGTGATAGTTTCCTCGTCAGTATGGGAGGTGACTGACTCCCACCAATCCTGTGCCGCATCCTGAAGCTGTCAAGCGGCCAACTTACGCTTCTGAGCATCTGTGATCTCCAAGCCAGTAAAGATCCTTTCCAAACTCTTTAGCCATTGTTGTGCTTCGATAATACTCTCGGAGCCAGTAAATTTGACTCCTCCAAGCTGAGTGTACTCCTTGCTAAGAGTGGAGAATCGAACTGCGGGAGCTGGAGCATGTGGACCAGGAGCATTTCCACCCCTTCCTCCTCTAACATTTCTTCTGGTAGCCATCTTGGAATACCAAAAGTGATTTAGAATCAAAGATAGGAATTTATAGAACTTAAGGAAATTCTACTCAAAAGAATTCAATAAGAAGGATGAATCAAGGGTGTGGATTCTGAAATGATTCTCCTCATTCTAGGGTATATTACCCTATCTCTAATGAGCTTTAAAACTCCACAGGCTAAGGTTGTCGGGAACCAAAGCTCTGATACCAACTGTAACAACCCGTATATTTGGACCATTTAAATCGACGATAATCCACACATGTCAACTTAAATAGTGCAAAACACGAATCATTAATGGAGTATATGTATATAAATGAGAATCATCACAGAATCATAGAAAATACATCATAACAGAATAGTGCAGCGGAAATACAACATAGTCATAAGAGTAGTTCATGAAGCTACCCATAAATACAACAATGTCTCAAATAAAAGAAATAGAACAACATAGATGTCCAATAATCCAAATAGAAAGAACAATACTGATAAGATAAGATAGTGATAGTCTTCGGTCTTCAGCTCCAAGTAGAACAGCAACAACAATCCTCAGTCTGATCCGAGCATATGCACAAACAAACACTCGAATCAGGACATATATTCTTATACAGATAATATGGTTTGAATTCAAATAACAATAACTCAAAGATGAATGGAATAACATATTTCAGGATCCGTTAAACTACTTATACATAGTAGTGTACGATAAATAGATAATGTCTAACAGTAAGTAAAATATCAAGATAGTGTTAAGGCGTCACCATTATTCCCCTTAACACATTTATATAGCATTACAGACTATACAGCACTGTAAACTCCACCGTAAACTGGTGGGATATCAGGGAGTACTCCATAGATATAATACAAGACAAATTCGTAGTGGTCGCATATAAGGCTACAAGTATGACAAGGCACATGAGGCAATACCCAAGGTAGTGAAACTACCGTTTGCCTGATCCGGACTGGTGAGAACGCATCACCGCAGCGATCGCAACACCGCGAAACAACACTCCCAAATCAAGGGTGCGCACCAATCAATCACAAAGTAATGAGTAGTTTACGAAGAAGTGTGTTCGCTCGAGGTAGCTAACCCCATTTGGCCTGGCACGGCTCCTGTTTTAGTCATTTCCAATTTGACACAAGTGTCAAGGCTATCCATTATCGTTCTCTTTCTTCAATCATCAACGTACATCATTCCAACCACTTCATTCTGGATCACACTCCGCGCATAGTTATTAAAGTGGTTTTCGGTTTAGACAGTGAGTATGTCTCTAACTGATTCCGGTTCCTTTAATAACCTTCGTAATTATAACACCGATTGATCGTTAATATATTTCAAAACCAAATCAATTTCAATTAGAATTCGTAAATCAACATTTCGTTAGTCTTTCTAAATCGATTTCCAAAGTTACATCTCATAACTTCACAGCTTCATTTCAAATTTCTATCATTCAAATTTCAAAGTTCAAATTCTTAAAACAATTCAAATATTCATTTAGTTTCATATATAAGTTTATTCAAAAATCATTTAACGTCCACCATCGATTTAAGCTCAATTAACGATTTCATTTGATATTCATTAAATTAATTTATCATTAAACAATTTCAATTAAATTTCCGATTCATTTCATTACTTTCTTAAGTTCAACTTCATTATCAAAGCTTACACATTTATTCAATTTAAATTTGTCGAATCCAATTCTTTAATTTCAAACCTTTCGTTTGTTTTGATAAAACGCATTCTATTTCTTGTTAAAGAAATTCATTTAATTCATTTATTACCTTTATTACAAATTTCAAAACTCAATTAAAAATGAGTTTCACTTATTCAAAAATTCGACTTCTCTTAATAAGAAAATCCAATTCAATTTTATTTAATCATTAAATAATTCAATCTATTCAAATTATCAATAATTTCAAATCTTAATTATTAATCATTTCAAACTTAATTATTAATGATTCCAAAACTTGATTATTAATACATTTTAAAACTTAGTTATTAATAATTTCAATACTTAATTATTAAAATTCTAAATTTAATTATTAAATAATTAAATTTAAACAATGTCCTTTTGTCAATTACAACGTTAATATTTGTTTCAAATTCAATATTCACAGTTTCATTCATTTGAATTTAAATTCCAAATTCAATTCAAAACCTTGTTATTAGTCAAATAAAACTTCATTTTATTTTAAAACAAAACGTTGACCAATCGGTTTTAATTTAATTTTCTATCCTAAGTCAAAGTTATTTGGGTATCTATCATTTCAACCCGATTCCATTACAATTCAAAAATCAAAGCATACAAAGGGAACTTGCAGTGTGATAACTGGGATGGTGTCAAAGTAAATCAACAAGCAATAGCATCCATTCACAACAATTCAACAATTTAAATAATCCCGAAATAATTGTATTAATTTGCATTTGTTATTTATGCAAATTAATATAATTATTCCTAGAATCTACACTATCATTTCATGCAGATTAAAGATTATTACATTACGGTTTTGCACTTATCGTTCAATTTCAATTTCAATATTACAACAATAAATCAAATATACATTCAAAGGTCCAAAGTGAGATTTATCAAATTCTACGTGTCCATTAATTTAACAATTAAAGGGTCAAGTTTAACCAATCAAATTTAACATATGAAGGGGGCAAGTTTAACAAATCAAGTTCGACATATATAATCCATTTTAACTCGTTAACTATCCTATATCAAATTTAACTAGCAAATTATTAATCACTTAACAATAACAATTAACATTCAATTTAACATCACATAGCAATCATTCATCAAACCAAACTTGCATAAGAATATAGTCGTAAAAATTAATTCACCTTTCGTGGATAAAGAATGGACCCAAAGCAAGAATAAGCACGAATAGAGTCGGTATAATGCGAACAACGGACACTGTAATATCGACAAAAGAAAACGATATTAATACAATGAACGTTTGTATATAATTTATAAATTTATATAAATGTGCTTACCGAAGACGAAGAAAAGGAACAGAGCTAAAAATTGATGCTGCTGCGAAAAGCTCAGTCGGTTGTTGCAACAACAACAGGGAAACGAAAATTGGTTACAACTCTAACCCATACATCAACTTATATACATCAGTATATAAATATGTGACAGCAACAGAAATGGGTTTTCAGAAGTCTGCACTACACAATTGTTTGCAACAACAAACATTTTTTTTAATAAACACGGCCGAGACTCATAAAACATTTCCCCCATTATCTAGAACTCACGCATCTTTCACCCTCCCCATGCATGCCATAACACGCGTACACTTTTCCTCTTCTTTTTTTCCTTTAGCACATGCACGTGTGCTCTCGTGCACAGGCATGGGTGTAGCCGGGTTCAGGAGGCGTGCGAGGTGGTTAACACGTGGCCGAGGGGTGGAACTGACGACGTGATGTGGTGATTTCGGTAGCCGGGCGAAAACACTGGATGTGGGTGGTCGGTTTTAGGTGGAGGATGGCAAGGGAGGGCGAAGGAAATGGGCGGCATACGGTGGAGGGAAGATGAGGTGCATTGGTGTGAGCTGAGTTTTCGGCCTTGCATTCTTTCGTTTGTAAATTCTTTTTTTATATATTTGCAGTAGAAACTAAAAGGTAAGGAAGAACAGAGGTGAGGAGAAGAGAGGAGGAAGAAAATTACCTGAAGAGTGTGTGAATGAGTGATAGTGAATTCGTACTGCAAATTTTATTATATTTTAGAAGACCCAATATGTGCAGTAACTGCTTTTTTTTGGAATACGAAGTGTTGTTCTTATTTTCCTAATTTCCTCACAAATTTCCAAACGTCCCTACCAATTCCCTAGCCAACTCCAAACTTCCAACCACTGTAATAAATGCATCAGCTGAGATTTTAAATTTTAAATTTTCTTTTGTAAGCGGGCTAAAACTCGGGTCAGACCGAGCATTACAGATTTCAGGTAAGGACGTTCTGAAGCTCAGGAGGCGAGCTGGATGGCAGGAACGTATGGAGTGTGATATATTGTTAATTATTGGGACGAGTTATTTTAACTGTATAGTGATTGTGAAATGTTATAACTCTGATGTATAAAAATGTAATTGACTGATACAGTTTTCTTTGTATAACTGATATTATTATTTGATATTGTATTTTGATCCGCTGCGAATGTGAGAATCTGTGCCTTGTTCTGTTCTTTCTTCTATCTCTTTTCTTTTTCTTCTAACTATCTGGAAATTTCGGGTTCGAAATTTCCGGGTTGATACCAAATGTAACGGCCCGGAAATTCCGAACCCGAAAATCCCAGATAGTTAGGAAAAGAAAAAGAAAGAGATAGAAGAAGAAGAAGAAAACAGAACACAGAATCCCAAAACCTCACATTCGCAGCGGATCAAAATATAATATCACATAAATAACAGTTTTACAAAAAGAACTGTATCAATACACTTATACATTTATATATCAGAGTTACACTCTTACACAATACAGGACAATTCGAAAACATGTCTCAGATAATCAAAAATAGTAGATATCACTCCATACGTTCCTGCCACCCAGCTTGCCTCCTGAGTTCCAGAACGTCCTTACCTGAAAATCTGTAATACTCGGTCTGACCCGAGCTTATAAATAATTTGGATTTAAATACTCTATATTTTAAAACTAAGACTATTTTTTTTCTAATTATAATATAATATATATGTGTTTATCTATTAAAGTATAGTTAATTCTTTTTAAAATCATTTTCTATAAAAGATATATAAGTAAATAATAGGAAATGAATTAATAAAAATATAGAACATATATTAAAAATAAAACATATGTTAATATAAATAGAAATATATTAAATAAAATATAAAGTTACATGTGTAAGCATTTTAATATGAGAATTAACAAGTGTAAACTATTTTAACATTTGTAAAATTTATATCATGCAAATATTACAAGTGTCACATACTTCTAAATTTCTTTTCATTTTAAATTTAATAAAAGGGAGATGAACAAAGATATATAAACACATCTAACCCCTACACTTCATTTTCTTGGATATTGTCTCAAAATCCAAAAATGAACAAAATTACAAACCTGGAAATACAACCTGAAGATGAAGATTAAAACAAAAGTAAAACCAGGAAAGGAATTTTAATCAAGTCAAGATTCAAATCAAATAGCAACTTCTCTTTCAATTTCTAAAACCTGGAAGCTGTAAAACCTGAGCAAAGTTCAAAAATCAAACCTGGAAGCAACTCAACAAAATCAAAACAAGTTCCAGCTTTCAAAATTTAAAACTCAAGATCATTTCAGCAACTCAACTAAGTTTCAGATCATCAAGCAAGTCATCTCAATTTTTAAAACAAGATTTCCAGTTCCAAGTTTTTAAATCAAAAGGCATCCTCAGTTTATAGCTCTATGTTCATCATTAAGGTGAGTAAACAAAATGTTAAAAACAGTAATATGGTTGCTAGTTTTATTTGCATGTGATAGTCCTATATGAAAAAGTTGTTTGAATGATGGATTTTATCTAGTTATATATGAATTACTATGACCCTATGTGAATATACCGGTATATATATAAAATCTGCCCTCTGTTCAAATGTGCCAGTAAGCAAACAAACCTTAGATCTACCATGATATCTTGAGACTATATATTTAAAGTGTTGTTTGTATGAATGTAAATAGGCCTGCATGTATATATTTATAAGTGTAGATCTGTTTATTGTTTTGTTTGAATTATGTAAATCTGTTTCCAAGTACAGAGTTAAAAATAAATCAAGAATTCAAATTTCTCTTATCTATTCTCTGTTAAACTTTTGTTTTCAAATAAGATAAGATTGTTTAAATATAATTTAACTTTTAAAACCATAGTTAAGTATTCAGGTTTGAAATTGCCTGGAGTTAAGAAATATACAGTATGAATCTTGGAAAATTGTTGAAACCAAGTGTTGTTATCTATTGAGTAAATTATATAATGTGAATCCACTCAAGAAAATAAGATTTTCAAAACAAATATGGTAATTTTTAATTGAGTAAATTAAGAGCAGTTTTGAGTTGAATTGAAAATGGGTTTTCACAAATTTCTGGCAATCCTCAAACAATTGATACTCTAGATTCTTGTCGTAGCTTGGTTGATGGCCAGAGATGTCGAGAAAAATGCCTGATGATTTTATCATCCTTTGTGGCATTGGCGATTGGACGAAATAGGGTTTAGGCACTTTGTTTGGTCGTGGTTGGAATCGTGACGACTGGAGCATCTATGATGGATCGAGCTTCATGGGAGTGATGGGGATGGATGCGTAAATGACTTGGGAGGTTATGGCCGAAGTTTCAGATGAAATGGTGGTCGGAGACGTGGTGGCGAGACGTTTCGTTCCAGGTGATGTCGAGTTTCTGTTTCAAGTGGAAGTCTCGTTTTCGATTTAGGCTTGATGCTTTCAATTTGATGCTCGAAGTTGGATGTCGAGTTGATTCATGACTTGCCGGAGGTAGTCGAGTTCATCAGAGGTGGTCGGAGCATCTGTGCACGTGCACAACGGTGAGGTGCGTGTCAGGAATGATGGTCGTGGGCGACTCGAAGGAGTCTCGGGAATTAAGGGGCCAGACTCGAAGTTACTCTCGTGTGCGAGTAGTGAATATTGCAGTTTAGTTGATAAAGAAAATAGGAAGAAGAAGAAGCTGCAAAGAGAAACTCGAGACGATCTCGAGTAAGAACGTGGTAAACTCGAAGCAGGGATCAGAGAAGAAAGTGTAAGCACGTTTTTAAAGTTTTACAAAATAAAGGTTTGGAATTTTAAATGATTCTATGTTTAAAATTTTTCTTAAATCTCTTTTTAAACGATCTTAAACTTTATTTAATGATATGATTGTTAAATTTAAGTTTGTTAAAACTTAAATAAAATGTTTAAAACTTAATCATTTTATAAATAAAATTAAATGTTAATTTAAAGTTAAGTTTAAAAATGTGATTAAGTAATTAACAAAGGAAAATGATTTGTTAAGGATAATTAAGGTTTGATAATTTAATAAAGAGTAATTAATTATTTTAATTATAAATTAAGTAATAATAAATAAATAGTTAAAGATTTTAATTAATTAAATTAGAGTTTAATTAATTTGTAATTAAGAATTATTAATTAGATAATTAAAGTTAATTAATTAATAATTAGTAGTTAATTAATTAAGAAATTAATTAAGTAATTAATTGGTAATTAGTAGTTAATTAATTAATAATTAAGGGTTAATAAATCAAGTATTAAGAATTAATTAAATTGTAATTAATTAATTAATTAAGTAATTAATTGGTAAGTAGTAATTAATTAATTAATAATTTAGGGTTAATTAATCAAGTATTAAGAAATTTTAAAAATTAAGGGTTAAATAGGTAATCAAGGATAATTAATAAGTGATTAAAGGTTAATTAATTCAAATGGTTTAGTTAAGGTTAATTAAGCAGGATTCAAAAGTAATTAATTTACTTCGTGTTAATTTAATTAATTAGAAATGAACTAATTAATCTTGCTTATGGATGAGTAAATTGTATTGAAGGATTGGATTAATATCTAGTCTGATAATTTGTGATATACTGTGATATGATATGTTTGGTTTGAACTGTGATAATGTGGGTTATCTATCGATGATAAATTGTTGTGTGAATGTGACACCCTGTATTTAAATTTAAGTGAATCCACTTAAACAACTTGGATTTAGGATGATATTGTATTCGAAGAGACCGGAGTCGGGTATCAGAAATATCCGAAACCACTTCGAATTGGTAATCTATAATTCTTTATAGATTGATATGTAAAATCAATAAGTTGGAATAGAATGATTTAAGTGAATTTGGACCATTTAAACTAAGTTGGATACTTAGATATTGTTTTGTGAAAATAAAATGTTGACTATAAGTTGTTTACTAGTAGTAAAGTACGAGTTACCCGGGTTTAAATAAGTTCTATGGATTTATATTTCATGTTGGATGGGTTTACTCACGCTGGTTTCCAGCCTGACCCGGGTGTTACTTTGATGTAATGCTCGGGTCAGACCGAGTATTACAGATTTCAGGTAAGGACGTTCTGGAGCTCAAGAGGCGAGCTGGATGGCAGGAACGTATGGAGTATATTCCGATGTGTATATGATATTGTGTAGTCTATATAAATTGTAGTCTGGAACAAGTTGTATAACTGTCCAATTCATGTAAATGGTTGTAACTCTGATGTATAAAAATGTGATTGACTGATACAGTTTTCTTTGTATAACTGGTATTATTATTTGATATTATATTTTAATCCGCTGCGAATGTGAGATTTCTATGATTGGTGTTTCTGTCTTCTTCTTCTTTCTCTTCTATCTCTTTCTTCTTTTTCTTTCCTTAACAATTCGGGATTTTCGGGGTCGAAAAATCCGGGTCGTTACATTTGGTATCAGAGCTGAAGGTTAAGCGAGAACCTTGGCTCTGTTGGGATTACTCGTTAAGGATAGGGTCAATGGTACCCTAGAATGAGTTGAGTGTATATATATATATGAGGGCGTACTTGTTATTTTCTTATATAAAATTTTTAAAATGGTTTTAAAATTTAATGATATTTATATAGGTTATCTTTTGATATATATAGAAATAATTTTTCTAATTATTAAATATATTAAAGAAATTAGTTGTTAATTTAATTTGAATTAAATATAATAATGAGAATTAAGAGGTAATAGTAATACAACCAAATTAAAATTAAATGAAGATAAGTTTGAAATGGATCCAAACTGAAATTAAAAATCCAATTGGAATTAAAGATAATTTAAAATTGTGAAGTTTTAAATCTAAGTCCAGAAAACTTGAGATTGTTTTAAAGAAATTTGTTTTGAAATTAAAAACCAAGAATGGTTTAAAATTTAAAGTATGACTTGAAGTGCAAATGAAATAAATATGTATATATGTTAGATATACATAAGGTCAAAGTTGACTGGAAGTAAACACTAAGTGTTGAGTTTTGAATTTTCTGAAAATATGATAAGTTTTAAAAACTTAAGTGGGAAAGTTTATTAATATAAAGTTTAAAATTTGAAATGGAAATTCAAATTGGGTAAAGATGACTAGATTAAATTGAATTTAACTTAAGGAAAGTTAAGTGAGTTTGGAATGAACAACTTGAATTGGAAATTTCAAGATGAAATTGAAATTTAACTTGGAAAGTTAAAATGGTGAATTTGATTAGTTTGAATGAATGAAGAAATGGATTGTGATAATATATCCATTATAAAGATAAATGAAAATTAAACCTTAATTTGAAATTAAGGATATGGAATCCCTTTTAACTTAAGATTTGAATATTAAGAATTGAATTTGTAACTTAAAATTGTTTAAGAATCAGTTTCAAAGTTGAAAAAAATATTATTTATTATCAGATTTATTTGTTTAACCAATTAAAACCAGTTAATTTCCAATTAACAGATGTCTAAAAATCCGGGTTATCACATTCCTCCCCCCTTTGAATCTTTTCGTCCTCGAAAAGGAACGAAGCCAGAATTATTAAAATGCTTAAAATTAGATAAATTTTCTTTAATCATTTTTTTTAAAACACTTTTAAAATCTATATTATATTATAAAATAGTTTTTATAAAAATATTTTTTTATAACTCGATGTTTCAACAAGTCCATCCTTGTTCTTACAGAAATTCGGTCATACGTTGATCAGACGTAGGACTGAAAATCTATAAGTACTGGGTAGACCCGTTTTCAACACCCAGTGAAAACATTTGGAAAATAATTTTATTAAAAATATAGGAAACATTTTTGAAAATAGAGGAAATATCTTTGGTGAGAATGCTCTGGAAATCATCACCCCCATCCATGGTCACAGTTACATCACGGGTTACGTTGCCATCGCAGCAAAAGTCCATGTAACTGATAACAGCATGGAACCCACAACAGATCGCAGTTACATTCCAGGGTTACGTTGCCGTCGCAGCAAAAGTCCATGTAACTGTTGGCTCTCAGCGGCACACACGATTTCGCTGTCAAAATGAAACTCCTCCACATAGGTCGCAGTCTACCGATATAAAATCAAACGCAGACTGTTGGCTCTCAGCGGCTCAAACGACTTTCGCTATGTTACCATAGTGTCACAGTCTACCGATATAAAATCAAACGTAGACAGTTGGCTCTCAGCGGCACACATGACTTCCGCTATGGTCTGCAGTAGATCGCAGTGACATTGAGTTAAATTGTTGTCACAGCATAACTCAAATGCCTCTGTGGGCACCAGCCCCTCGACTTTCGCTACACAAATAATCCTCAGGAACTAGTTTTGTCCGGACTCCTCACAGGATCAACTTTAGAAACCCCCCTTGGGGCTCAAGGCAGTACCACCCAGTGGTACTCCTGAGAAGTTCATTTCAAGGAAGCGCCTTTTTCCCCAGAGCTATTCTCAAAACACTTTATACTATATACTTATAGTATCTTCAAATCATACCCTTTATGATTTATCAAAATCCCCTTTACACAAAATCGATTACCAAAATCGATAATTCTCAAACTAGGCTTTCCAAAATCCAAAATTGATTTCTCAAAAATCAAAAGCCCTTTCCAAAATCCATAGGTTCCAAAAACCTTTTCCAAAATCATTCCCATAAAATCCTTTATATATATAGATATATATATAACTTTGAAAATCTTTGGATTATTTCAAACTTGTATAAAACTCTTTTATACTTCAAATACTTCCAAAACCCTTTTCTTCTGGCAATAGATTCAACAAGGGAAGATTTACCTTATATAACAAGGATATATAACTTTATTTTATTCTAAATCAAATATTCACATTTGATAAATCTTTTATAAAGTTATTAACCATATTTATTAAACTTCGTTCATGTTTAACAAACAACTCTCTTTTGAATTCCTAAGCCTATCAGTGATTTGAAAATGAGATATTGGGATTTTGATTAGAATTTTAAACTCTGTTAACTTCACAGAATTGATATCAGACATGCATACAAAATATCAACATATATACAAATAATTCATACTTAAACAATCATGCAGTCGAATTTGAACATCACGATCCTCACCTGGAACCAGAATTGCCACCAGAAAAACTCCTCAAACTCGCAACGCCGATCACCAGAGCACCTACGCTTCCAGCCTCACCTTCGCCATCCCCCAAGCTTCCATTTTCCAGAGTTCTATGGAACTCGATCCATCAGAGGTGCCGGGGAAAACAAATTTCTGTCTACGCCTAAAACTAGGGCTACAGATTTCTCTGATTATCCATCGCCGCCAGAGAAAACTAAACACCAATCTGACATTTTTCCCAAAGTCTTCGATCACCCCACTACCCCCAGAGAAAATCACGACCTTCCAGGATTATAAATTGAAACTTTAAACCAAATTATGATTTTTAGAAATCGAATTTTGGTTTTGGGAAAAATTCTGGTAATCGGCGTTGAGATGGGGGTCAAGGTTGTTGTCAGAGATGGCCTAGGCAATGGGAATCACTGGAAAAATAGTTGAGGACTTTATTATTGGCCATGGTGGCCATGAAGCATTGGACTAGGGCTTGGGAAGTTAGTTCTGTCGAGTTTAATGGCGAGGTGATTTCGCCCAAATGGAAGTGTCGAGTTCGATCGCATGGCAAGGGATCGAGGCGAGGAGTTGTAGTGATGCTCTGGGAGGAGAGCCGGAGTTTCCAACTGCCGTGATCGTCGTGGCGAACTAGTTTTGTCAGTGTGGTATTGGGTTCTGTCGTCGCCAGAGTGCTCGATTTACGTTGGTCGATGGTTGCATCGATCTGAGAGTTCATACGTGATGCCGAGATGATCGCCGACTTGGTAGCATCGTCGACAGGGAGACAGCGACGTCCAGACTCTCATGCACGTGTACCATGCACGTTTGAGTATCAGCTGTCGAAGGAAGTTTGGGGGAAGAAGGCTTTGTCTAGAAGTGAACTCGAAGAAATTGGTGAGGCAACTCGGGAGATTTGGGGTAGGGCTCGGGTTTGAAATTGTTTCGAGCCTGGTTTTAATATTTAAAGTAAACAAGTACAATTTTTTTTTAGAAAAACCTGTAACAGTTTTTAAATAAAAAGCAAAGACAATTTTATTTCAAATTTCAAAAGCAGTTATAAAGTTACATTCAAATAATTATAAAGTAATGTTTAAACCATATTTCAAATTATATTTTAAATAATTAAGTTTAAAGGACATGATAAATTGAGATTTCAAAGATAAATATTTGTTTAAGTTAATATTAGTATATTTGAAAAGGGTTTCCAAAGATTTTAAATGTATAAAAAGTTAAGTGTTTAAATTGTCTTGTTAAAAGTAAGATTTCATTTCAAATATAAAAATTGATTTCTAAATTGGTTTTAATAAAGTAAAGGATTGAAGTAAGTATTTAATATAGATGCAAAGTTTATTCTTAATCAGCTAGAGTGAGATTAATTAAAGATTAATAATTAAAGGTTAATTACTATTTGTAATTAAGGATAATTATTAAATGAAGTAATTAGTGGAAATGAATGTGACTAAGAAATAAGTTTGTATTAGTAATCTGTATTAATAATGTGAGTTATAAATTATTGGTATTAATAATTCAATTAATCAAGGATGATTAATTAAGATGGATAATTATTGGGAGATTAATTAATTAGTTTGTAATTAACTAATAAGTAGAATAAAGGAAATTGAAGTAATAAATTTGATTCATTTATGGTTAATTAAATTAATTAAGAGATGTGTGGTTGATTAATCTTATAAATGACTGAATCATATTATACCTTAGATTAGTAGATATCTCTGGTGTGATGTGTGATGCTATGTGGTATTATATGTTGGGTTAAAACAATAACATCTTGTATTTAAATTTTTGAATTGTATTTCATTAGAAAACTTGGGTTAAGAGGACATTGGATTCGAAGAGACCGGAGTCGGGTATTAGTAAATAACCGAAACCACTTCGACTAGTAATCTATAATTCTTTAAGATTTGATTTGAAAATCAAATAGGCTGGAATGAAATAAATTGAGTAATCTGGACCATTGGAAATAAGTGACGAAACTTAGATATTATTTTGTGAAATAATTGTTTGAATATAATAAGTAAGAACTCGTAGAAGATACGAGTTACCCTGGTTTTAAATAAGTTTTATAACCTAGTATTTCATGTTAAATGAGTTTACTCACGCTGGTTTCCAGCCTGACCCGGGTGTTACTTTGATGTAATGCTCGGATCAGACCGAGTATTACAGATTTCAGGTAAGGACGTTCTGGAGCTCAGGAGGCGAGCTGGATGGCAAGAACGTATGGAGAGTGATATATTGTTAATTCTTGGGACGAGTTATTTTAATTGTCCAGTGATTGTGAAATGTTGTAACTCTGATGTATTAAAATGTAATTGACTGATACAGTTTTCTTTGTATAACTGATATTATTATTTGATATTGTATTTTGATCCGCTGCGAATGTGAGAATCTATGTCTTGTTCTGTTCTTTCTTCTATCTCTTTTCTTTTTCTTCTAACTATCTGGAAATTTCGGGTAAGAAATTTCCGGGTCGTTACATTTCACATGTGACGACCCGCCCTCCTATGCCCAGGAAGACGCATCGACAGTAAGAAAGAAAGGGGTGAGAAGTAGAAAAGAAAAGAAAGAGAAAGAAACAACAACAGATACTCACAGCGGAACGAATGAAATATAATATATCACATAAGATATTACATAGTATCATATACATCAGAGTTACACAGATTATACATCACATACTAGACAGTTATAAACATCTGTCTAGTTATTACATCTCAATACAATACAAAGATCATATCACAGAAATCAACACAGCGGAACTACTATCTATATCTACAACGCTGAAGCCTCCTGCTCCATTGCTCCTCCACAATTCGTCAAAGCTAACCTGAATCCCTTGGCTACTCGTAAAAATTTGAGTACCCAAGAGTTTATAAAAGGTGAAGTTTGTTTAACCGGTTCGTCCGGAACCGTTAAATTAACGCGACTATTTTTACGTCTGACTCCGATTTGCACGAATAGATATACCGTTTTGATCAGCGCGACGAGGCGCTTCCAACGGTACACAGATAATTGCGATACGATATTTTTATAAAATTCAATTTTACGCTACTTAAATTATTCGTTTTGCAAAACAATTTAAACGGAATAGGCGATGACGGTATTTGACGAAACGAACTACATCATCCTGCTCAGAATAATTTTTACAACAAAACTGTGTAAAAATATTTGGATTTGAAAGATAAATTTTACGCAGCTTAATATGAACTGATATACAGAAAAATGCGAACGAAATTTACTGTAATATTTTGCGACGAAACTTTTTCTATATTCATATCTAACTGGACGCATCTTATAAATAAAGTTTGGACGTTAATTGAGATCATTTAGAAATTTTTAAAATTTTATATTAAAACGATGGATTTTAAAATTTAAATTGGGCTGAAAAATCAGGGTCGTTACACATAAAAATTATGAAACCGAACAAGTAGTTCATAAGCTTGGAACTGGTTATTAGTCACCCCATGAAAACTAATAAGTTAATAGTCACCTAGAAACTATAACTAGGACAGATAGTCAAATGAATGGGGATGGGAAATCCAGAATATATTTCTTGTTTGCGTACCATCATGATATTTTAATTTTCTATGTTTTTAACCATTGTAAATGCAGGAGCACAATATATGGTTATTATAAATTTGTGGGTGAGATACTAGTGAGGGGAAAACCCGTCCCGCTAAGCGGCGTGATCTCACCATATATCTAAATGGTTCGAGATGGTAGGTTGTTATTCATACCAGGCTTTATGTTTGACTAAAAGTTTATGTTTTCCCCTTAAACTCTTGGGTACTCAATTGATTTTGAGTAGTTTGAGAGTTGAGGTTTTTCAGGTTCTCCTTAAGACGAATAAGCTTCCGGAGATGTGAAGGAGGCAAGCTAGCTATTAGGAGTTCTTTTCTATTTGATTCCACTATGTTTTGGTTGTAAAGAAGAAATTGTTTAATTTCCTATGTTTAGACTATGATCATCTAAGGGGGCATCTTCATATGTTTCTCTTGGCATATGTTGTAATAATTATATATTTTCTGAACGTGGTTTTCAAGTTTTGGATTATGTAATGAATTTTAAATGATTTGAAGTGGAATGAGAAATTTGTTTAATGGATTTAAAAAAAATTCATGTCCATGTGTTTTTGTTATATCAAAGTATCTAACATTATCGCATTTGGTCATCGAGATTAATAACTACGGACGACTGCAGCATCCGTAGCCGTTAGTTTTGGGCCTCCAAGTGGGGGACGTTACAAGTTGGTATCAGAGCATAGGTTTATGAAAAATTGAAAGAAATGTCAAACTTAAAATGGTTTTTCAAAAAATAATCCAATGAACCAAAAAATAAGATCGTGGTTTGGGTTAATGATATAGTAACGTACATGTAATTGATATATATATATATATATAAGTACGTATTCCCCTCTCTCTTAGACCGTTCTTCTATATTTTACTGAGCTCTTATGTAGATTTATGAGAAAGGAAGATATAGAGGCAGGAAACGAAAGAGGAAATCTCGATGGAGGAAGCACCACAACAAATGGTAATGCTTGACCCAACGAGAGAAAATAGGCTCGATAGGCAAATGCTAATCCAAATGCAAAAGCCAACGTAGGTGCTGGAAACCCGCTAATAGATATGGGGATGATGTATCAGTTCTTCATCAATCTGGTGCAAACAAAAGCTGCCGTAGGAGTAGCTGGGGGTAATGCTGGGAATGTTGGAGGAGCTAATCCCGTGGCTCCAGTTGGGAACAACTATGCTAAGTTGAGCAGAGATTATACCAGTCTTGGTGGAAAGCCGTTTTTGGGAACGGAGGATGCTATAGAAGTTGAGAATTGGCTTTTTCATTGTGAAAGGATCCTCGCTGACTTGGGATTAAACGATGAGCAGAAAAGGAGACTTGCTTCTAGACAGTTGCAGGGAGCAGCGCTCCATTGGTGGAATAGTGTTACCACCGGAGTTCCCAAGGAAGAGTTGACTTGGGCGGAATTTGAAGGAGATTCAAAGAAAGGTTTTTGTCTGAAGTTGCCAAATCGGCATTGTTGAGGAAGTTCATGGACTTGGTGCATGGCGAGATGTTGGTGATTGAGTATGCCACGAAGTTTGATGAGTAATCTAGATATGGACATGCTACCATTGACACCGTCATCAAGAGCAATGAGAAGTTTATTCAAGGACTGAGACCCGAGATTGCTAGGGTAACCCTGCCACATCTTCGTGATCCTTGTAATGTAGTTGTGGAAATGGCAATCCGACATGAGGAAATGCTTGCTACTTATGGGAAGGAGAAGCAGGCTGAAACATAGAGTTCTCTTGGAAAGAAGAGGAAGTTCTTTAAGAAGAATGGAACCCAAAAGGGAGAAGCTTCCAAGAAAGAAAAGGCTAATTTGGTTTGCTTTAAGTGCAATAAGAAAGGTTATTATGCTCATGAATGCCAAACTGGCAAGGTAAAGAAGGCCACGGACAAGAAGGGTGTGAAGTGCTTCAACAATGACCAGATTGGGCATTATAAGAATTACTGCCCAGAACCAGTCAAAGCGGACAAGAGAAAAGTCTTTGCTGTTGGACCATCGTCTGCTAGGCCAACTACTGCTGAGAAAGGAAAGATGGTGATGGAAGGTACGCTTTTGATTCAAAATATACCAGTTAGGGTACTATTTGATATCGGTGCATCGCATTCATTTATATCTCAGTGTTTGGTTGATGTTATGTTTAGAACCCACATACCTTGTTACTTCCTTAAGGGTTGCGAATCCGATAGGAGGGTATGCAACTTTAGGAATGAGATGTGACCAGTTAGAACTTGATTTTTTAGGTCATAAGTTTTCATGCAGTCTATATGTTTTTGATTTCGTAGATTTCAGAATCATTTTGGATATGGATTGGTTAGGTAAATATGAGGCTAAGATATTTTGCCAACATATGGAAATATTGTTGAGACACCCTGATAGTCATAACTGAATTATATTCTCAGTAGAGGATTCTGACCGGAGTGCTTGTGCTCTGTTGAGTGCTATGGAAGTAGAAGAAGAGTTAAGTGAGGTTCATGTAGCAAGAGAATTTACAAATGTTTTTTAGCCAGTTACAGGATTACCACCGAAACGAGACATTGAGTTTCGAATAGATCTTGTGCCAGGAGCATAACCTGTAAGTAGACCACCTAGCAGGATGACACCGACCGGGATGAACGAATTGAAGGTGCAGCTAGTGTATCTAGAAGGGAGAAATTTTATTAGACCAAGTAGTTCACCTTGGGGTGCGACCACGGTGTTTGTGAAGAAACCAGATGGGTTGTTAAGGATGTGTATCAACTATCGTAAGTTGAACAAGAAGACGATAAAAAATAAGTATCCTTTGCTGAGAATCGACGATCTATTTGATCAGTTGTGTGGAAGTATTTTTCCAATTAGATTTGGCGACAGGTTTCCATCAGTTAAGAGTGGCAGAGGACAATATTCCGTTGACAGCGTTTCGGACTAGGTATGGTTCATATGAGTGGTTAGTAATGCCATTTGGGTTAACGAATGCACCATCTTTCTTCGTAGATTTGATGAACTGAGTTTTCCGAGAGTACCTGGATATGTTCGTATTGGTGTTTATAGATGACATTTTAGTATACTCTAAAGATGAAGGAGAGCATGAAGATCATCTAAGAGTAGTGCTTGAGATGCTGAGGCAGCATCAGCTGAAAGTGAAGTTTTCCAAGTGTCATTTCTGGAAGAAAGAGGTTAAGTTTATTGGTCACTTGGTTTTAGAGAAAGGTTTATCAGTCGATTCAGATAAGATCGAAGCTATTAATAACTGGAAGAGACTAGAGACGGTGACTGAGATTAGAATTTTTCTTGGACTTGCTTGCTATTACCGAAGATTCATTAAAGATTTCTCGTGTATAGCAGCGCCTTTGACTAAGTTAACCAGGAAGGACGTGAAGTTTATTTGGTCTGACAAACATGAGGAAGCATTCCTTAAGTTAAAGCATTTGTTGACCAACACGGCTGTGTTAGTGGTTCCAGAAGGAAACCAAGGGTTGGTGGTGTATACCGATGCATGTGGAACTGGATTAGGAGCTGTGCTGATGCAGAAGGGCAAAGTCATTGCCTATACTTCATGAAAGCTTAGACCGCATGAGGTGAGATATCCTACTCATGATTTGGAGTTGGCTACGGTGATCTTTTCATTGAAGATATGGAGACATTATCTCTTAGGGGAAAGATTTGAGTTATATATAGATCATAAGTCCTTAAGATATTTATTTTCTCGAAAGGAGTTAAATATGGGACAACAGAGGTGGTTGGAGTTTTTAGCAGCTTATGATTTTCGTATAGAGTATACACCGGGAAAGGAAATAAAGTAGCGGATGCTCTTAGCAGAAAACATCAGAATGTGATGTTATATATGTTGGAAGAATGGAAAGATTTAGAAGCTTTGACTACTTGTAGTGTGCAGTTAAGATCGACTGCTAGTTCTAGTCAGAGCACCGCCATTTAGTCCTATTAGGAAGTTCAACAAATGTTGATCGAAATGATTGCTTCGAAGCAGGTAGAGGATCCATTATTAGCCAGAAAGATAAGAAGGCTTGAGGTTGGGTCGAAGATCAATGATCTAAAGGATTTTAATCTTGACCAAAGGGGATGGTAGAGAAAGAAGGGACGGTTGTATTCTGAATGATGAGGACTTAAGGAGAGAAATTCTAAGAGAATTTCATCGATCCAAATTTACGATTCATCCTAGAGGAACCAAGATGTATCAAGATATGAAGAGGAGCTTCTACTAGGAAGGCATGAAGAAGGATGTTTGCTTGTGAGTTAGACAGTGTGCGAACTGTCAACAAGTGAAGGTCGAACATCAGAAGTCGAGTGGATTGCTTCAACCTTTGGAGATTCCAGGTTGGAAATGGGATTCGATATCCATGGATTTTATAGGCGGGTTGCCTAGATCGAATAGGAGAAACGAAAGTATATGGGTTATAGTGGACATGTTGACCAAGAGTGCCTATTTCATTCCAATTAAGTTAACCAAGAAGGCACCTGTTTTAGCTAAGTTGTTCATGAAGAACATAGTTAGACTGCATGGAATTCCTAGTAGTATAGTCAGTGACATAGATGCTTTGTTTACTAGTGAATTCTGGAAGAGTCTACAGGATGTCGTAGGCACCAAGCTCAAGATGAGTACTGCGTATCACCCTCAGACGGATGAGCAGACAGAGAGAGTCAATAAGGTGCTCGAGGATTTATTGAGGGCTTGTGTGCTAGACTTTGGTAGATCTTGGGAAGATCACCTACACTTAGTTGAGTTTTCCTATAATAACAGTTATCAGACTAGTATAGGAATGACGCCTTTTGAAGCTTTGTATGGAAGGCTATGCAAATCACCAGCATGTTGGTTAGAGACTGGAGATAGATTAGTCTTGGGTCCAGATCTGATTAAAGAGGCGACAGAGAAGATTGAGTTGATCCGAGAAAGGATGAAGGAAGCTCAATCTAGACAGAAGAGTTATGCAGATAAGAGGCATAAGGACCTAGAATTCTTAGTTGGAGATAGGGATTTCATTAAGGTATCACCGATGAAGGGTGTGGTATGATTCGGAAAGTCGGAAAAACTGGCACCAAGATATGTTGGTCCGTTCCTAATTAGAGAGAGGATCGAGAAGCTCGCATACAGAGTAGAGTTGCCAAGCAGTATGGCAGGTGTCCATAATGTGTTTCATATATCTCATCTTCGTAAGTATGTGCATGATCCAGGGACTACTATTCCTCCAACAGAGTTGGAAGATTTGATAGTAGAACCTAATTTGACTTTTGTTAGACAACCAGTTCTGGTTGTGGCGAGAGGTGAGAAGAGGTTAAGGAACAAGATTGTCAAGTTAGTGAAAGTTCAGTGGAGCAACAACGAGAAGGACTGCAATTAGGAGACAGAAGACAGGATTAGAGATACTTATCATGATCTACTGTGAGGGTATGTTCTATATTTGCTTTATATAGACTGTTGCTAGTCACGTAGGCTAGTATGGTAGTTAGGAGTTATTACAGATGATTGTTATGCTTAGTATTTAGTCCTTGCTGAATTTCAAGCACGAAATTCTTTAAGGAGGGGAGCCTGTAACACCCCTAATTTTAAATAACATTATTCAAGAGATTTAATTAGATAAATTAAATAGAATAATGAAAAGATTAAAGTGATAAGGGGATTGAGATTTGAAAATTTATTAGAGGTCGTGCTTAACTAAATAAAAATTTAAAGGAATGAGTTTATGGAAATGGTTTTATAAGTTAACTAATTAGAGGATAAGGCAAGGGTATTATGGGGAATAGCCATCCAATATAACCCTTAGCCCTAAACCCTTATTCCCATTTTCATTTCAAAGTCCATAATTCTAAAACATAAACCAAAGAGCTCAAGCCGACAATAACCTAGGGGAAAAGGAGATTAAAAAGTTTACTAAAGCTTAGGATTCAAGCAAAGGAGGATTAAGCAAGATCAAATCTCAAGTTCCTTATCTAAAGCAAGGTGATAATAATCAAAACCATATCATTTTCGTTTTTAAAGAGCATTTGATTTTGGGTTTTAAGTTTAAAACCTTTATTATCATTTTAATGATGATATGCTTGGATTAAATGATACATTTGATTCAAACAAGTATGTTTGATAATGTTTTATTCGATTTTAAAGCTAAAACCATATATATTGGGTTTTGAATGCCATAAGGATTTCATATGTTATGTTAAACATTATTTTGAAGATGGGTTTAAGTTTTCATAATTATTCAATCTATGGATAGTATATTACGAATTTTTGAAAGAAGAAATAATTAATTAGGTTTAAAAATTTGGTTTAGCTATTATATGAAGGATTTTGGGTCTGAAATTTTTAGATGTTAGATAACATATTAAAACTAAATTTTGATGATTTTGGAGATTTTTCCTAAGTGATTTACTATGGAAATTAAATTAATTAAGTTGGAGGACTTAAATGTCTTAATTGTTTTGCTAAAGGGAAGGGCTTCTTTGTTAATTATTTTTAATAAATTCTGAATGAATTCGACGGTCTTTTATAAAAGATTTTGGCAAAATTTATGGCAACGAATTATATTTTTACAAATAGGCAGGTTAGTTGAAAAGCATTTACTTAAAAAGGTAACAAAACAGTTTTGTAAAGATTTATTGTTTCGCCACTTCCAATAGCAACCTTTCGACCCCATACATCCACCCCCAACTAAGTCGACACCAATACGCATGGTATCGATGCTTTGGTACGTAGTGGATTGGAGAAAGGTGGCAGATATAGAGTCGAAACCATGCTTGCGAAGAGGTCGAGGCCACTTTAAATAGCTTTCGAAGGTCTTTGTTTTGCTTTCAAAAAAGATGCCACTTGCCTTGCTTTTAATGGACGCTTTCGAAAGGGTTGAATTATTTTTATTTAGCTATCGAAGGGGTTGCCGCCTTTTTTTTAAAAGGGTGGCCTTGGAATGAGTTATCGTATATTATGTTTTAAAATGGATCTTTTGAAAGGGTAGTTTGAACCTAGTCGAAACCTTGCTGTCGTCTTCATGCCTTTCGAATAGGTTGAAGTTATCAACGAGTTAGAAAGGTAAGCTTTTGTTTTATAAATATAAAAGTCGTTTCCCAATGTTTTCGGAAGGGCTCCTGTAGCCACCTATACTAAAGTTTTCGATGGCAATGGCTTCGAAAGGTTTTTTGAAGCTATCCTTCCAATGGTTTTAATTAAAAGATTAAAGATTTCGAAAGGATGGATTCGAAGCCATCTGCTATCCGCAAATTCTTTTGTTTGAAGGTTAATGGTTTTGAAAGGGTTACTTTCGCTTACGTTCACTTTGACCCAAAAGTTATATTTAAGATTAAACCCAGTGGTTTCGAAAGAGGTACTTTCAAATGGTTTCGAAGCCATGCTTCTATAAGTTGGAAAGTGATGCTTTAATACTTTCGAAAGTAATGTTTTGATGGTTTTGAAAGAGATGTTTTAAAGTGTTTTGAAAGGCATATGCTTAATGTTTTGAAGAAATATATTTGAATGCTTTCGAAAGGTATATTCTAATGGTTTCGAAAGTAAAGGTCTAAGGTTTCGAAAGCCTTAGTTTTCAAAACAAAGAACCCAATCTCATTTTTAAAGGTAAACCCATGGCAATATAAAAGAGCTTTGAAATGGCTTTTAAATTTGGAGTTTTTGAAGAAGCTTGCCTTGATAAAAATAATGGGTTAAAGGGATTAACCAATTTACATGAGGAAATCAAGGATATTAAACCATAGATGTTGGTATTGTTATGTTATTGTATATGCTTCTTCTATAAAAATATTCACTATATAATGGAGCCATAACTGTATTTTGGGGAGGAAAGGTAGTATAACCAGCTAGGTTGACCCAGTAGTGAATATAAATTGAGTTAACTCCTGAATGAGTAGCGTTGCATCATGGAGGTCAGGTAGACCAGAACATAGGATGCCCAAAGATTGATCAAGAAGTTGTCAGTTTAGACAGGTTCATAGTAAACCCATGAAAACTATGTTTGGAGAGAGTTATTGGCAGAGGCCAATAGGTTCGTAGTGATCCCATGAAAACTATATCCGGATAAAGTTATTGACAGAAGTCAATAGGTTCATAGTCAACCCAAGAAAACTATAATATGAAAAAAGTTATTGGAGATGCCAATAGGTTCAGGGAGAACCCACGAAAATTTGAATGAAGTTATTTAAAGGGGCCAATAGGTTCTTAGTGATCCCATACAAACTATGATACCGGACAGGTAGTCCATAAGCTTGGAACAGGTTATTAGTCAGCCCATGAAAACTAATAGGTTAAAAGTCACTCTAGAAACTATAACTGGGACAGATAGTCAAATGAATAAGGATGGGAAATCCAAAATATATTTCTTGTTTGCATATCATCATGATATTTTAATTTTCTATGTTTTTAACCATTGTGGATGCAGGAGCATAATATATGGTTATTATACATTTTTGGGTAAGATACCAGTGAGAGGAAAACTCGTTCCGCTAAGCGGCGTGGTCTCACTAGATATCTAAATGGTTCGAGATGGTAGGTTATTATTCATACCAGGCTTTATGTTTGACTCAAAGTTTATGTTTTCCCCTTAAACTCTCGGCTACTTAATTGATTTTGAGTAGTTTGAGAGTTGAGGTTTTTCAGGTTCTCCATAAGAAGAATAAGCTTCCAAAGACATGAAGGAGGCAAACTAGCTATTAGGAGTTCTTTTCTATTTGATTCCACTGTGTTTTGGCTGTAAAGCAACATTGTTTAATTGCCTATGTTTAGACTCTGATCATCCAAGGGGCATCTTCATATGTCGCTCTTGGCGTATGTTGTAATAATTATATATTTTCTAAACGTGGTTTTTAGGTTTTGGATTATGTAATGAATTTTAAACGATTTGAAGTGGAATGAGAAAAAAAATTAATGGATTTAAAAAAAATTCATATCCATGTGTTTCTGTTATATCAAAGTATCTAACGTTACCACATTTGGTCATCGAGGATTATAACTATGGATGACTACAGCATCCATAGCTGTTAGTTTTGTGCCTCCAAGTGGGGGATGTTACAGAAGATGAATAGAGGGAGGGAGGCGGCGCGAAAGTCAAACCTTGAGAACCTGATCTGGAGGCCTAACATATTTCACTTATGTCTATGATAATTTTTTTCAAATACCCAAAAAAATGTTTCAAAATTCACTCCCGCCCCCTTTCAATAAAAGTTTCACAACACGGCCCTATTAATTTTTGCGATGAAAATATAGAGTTTAAATGGCATATATTTGCAGTTAGAATCACAAATAATAGGGATATTGGTTTACTTTGAATTGGCTAATTACTACATTATTTCAGTATTATGTTTACATGAATATTTAAGGGGAAAACTATTTGTTTGTTTCAGTAATGTGATTGCATAATTTATATTATGCATAATTTGCACATCATATTGCAATATATGTATCAAACAATATAGCGTTTCAAAGTTTTTATCGTGTAAAACTAATTTAGCTAGTATTGCATAATGTCAAAAGGTGTAATAATGTAAATGGTAGAGTGTTGGTTCATTTAAAATAATTTGAAACACACTTTCACTTTGAGCAGTATTTGTCAATTGCAATTTTTGAACACTATTAACATAACAAACTATATACATATTTAAATTTATATATTAAACTTATGATAAACCCAAATCCAACTTACATAACTTAGATTTGAAATTCAAATGGCATGTTTAGTAATGTAATGCTTACCAAGTCAGAAATAACTAATAGCTGAGGTTATCTATCTTTATACAAAATCATTTTGCTCTAAAAATGTGAAGTTATACTTTGTGCGCTTCGAGATTACTAAAGAAGATTTACCCACAAAAGTTTATCAATAATGTTCAAGAAAGAATCAATCAAAAAAACTACCATCCATGAGCATACGCTCTCATATTCATATAATAAACAAAATTTTAACAATGCACTATTAGGTAAATTATATGATGAACTCCATGTTCGTCACATGGATTCGTATTACAGAATAAATGTAGTAAACAAAATGTAAAATCAAAAATGATGAAGTGCCAAAATAAATGAAGTAAACTAAATGTAAAATCATACCAAACAAAAAGATCAAATGAATGTCGATTGTGATAAAAAAAACTTGAGAATAAAGTATAGTGTTCAACTTTACCTATAAGAAGTTTGACAAATTATTAGGAGAATCTGTGGTATCCATATATTTATAATTCTAATAGCCTTTTGTAAAACAAATAAAGGGGACCATATTCAGAATCATATAAGTTAAAACGAAAATAAGAAGAAAGCAGAGTTTTGTGCACAAAACTCAACCCAGAGATTTAAAATTAGAAATTAGAAGGAAAAAGCCTACAAATTCAACTCCAAATTAAGTGAAAAAGACAAATAATCAAAAAAAAATAACCTTTTAATCAAGCTTGATTGATCCAGTAAGCTAAGCTTTTTTTCTCGTAGACCTTCGGATTATTTTCCATAAAAATAATAACATTGAAAGTAATTGGTCGGAACACAATCACCGTAAAACATGAATAAAATCATAAATAATTCAAAATACTAATGGAAAAATTATTGACAAATCCACCCAAATTCTAGTTGCTAAAAAACAAAGAGATTTGACTAAAAAAATTTGAAAGGATTTTTAGTTTGATCTAGATTAGGAAAAATATTAATCGTAGCATACATATGAAAAGGAAAAAAGGAAGAGATAAACTATGAGAAAATAAAATAGAAGTGTTGAACCAAAAATGGCACAACACACCAAAATAAAATAAAATAGAGAGATCTAGCCAATAAAATAGAAAACATAGTGAATTTTTATAGTGGTTCGACAAATCTAAGGCCTACATCACTTTAATCTTATTACTTATAGATTTTGGTCACAAGTATAAGGATTTTACTGATCTAACACCCTAGAACAGCAAAAGGTAGCATCCTTTGTGACTAGGGTCGACTAGAGAAAAAGACTAAAGAAGATGAAGTGCCAAAATTTCTTTTCTAAATGCTCTAAGTCTCATATTTATAAAGAAATCGCCCCATCAAAGTCGTAGATCTACAAAATACCAGTTCTTACATCAGTTCCGAGAAAGTAAGAAGGGAGGCAAGATCCCTTGACCAATAGAATATCGTGGAACTGATCAGAAGTGATTGGTTCTGATATGATGGCAGGTGATGCCATCTCACACCATCTGGGCTTCTATCTTCGATCCATCAAGTTCTGAGCACTTTCTTCTTAGAAATCAGGTTGTTTTCGATAGCTTTTGAAAACTTCAGTATTTGTTCTTTTCCTTCAGATCTCCCTTCAAGTTGTTCACCTATTCCTTCAAAAACGTGCCTTAGGACAATCACCTTAACCAGAAATCCATAAGATGAAATTCCAAAACCCCATAGGTTGCACAAAAAGTGCTCGGTACTGGCCTCTTTTACCAACCTAAAAGAGGTCAGTACCGATCTGTCTCCTTCCTCCTATTGCTCTCCAAATTCTTGAAGCCATTTCCAATGTCTCTCCAAGCATACCTTTGAGTCCTTGAATTGTTTCGTCTTCATCCTTACATCTAGATTCGTTTGAAGGCCGCTTGGTCCAAAAGCTAGATAACACTTGCCTATCAGAGTACGCTTCTGTAGGAAACAAAGCGTGCTCTTGAACCAGACAAGTTTGCACCATCGTCCATACAAGTCTGCTAGTTATCTAAGAGTCGCTTCAAAGAGTTCTCTCTATTTTGTGGATATCCACTCGATAGCTTTAAATTGCAAAAGTTCCATTTTCCATGCTAAGGATAAGATCTATTCTCCGGAGGTCGTTCCACACCTTAACCAGGTATGGGTTGCATTCCTTTTCTCTTTCCTTTCATTTTCTTTTCATATCGACCCGGTATTTTATATCCGTACCGAGTTTTTCTAGTTGGTATCAAGATGAATCCTTTGGAGTACTCGGTAATATTAATAGTGTAGGACTTACAAGATTTTTCCAACTCATCATTTTTGCCTCGTTCCTTTTCGATGCCAAATATATTTTCCTTGTCAATCTTTTGCAAACTTAATTCCATCATCCAACACCGCCATGGTCAATCGATCAAGACAGCTGCCAACCACCTGAAGACGCCACCACTGCCTGACTCTTGTTACAATCCCCATTGACTTCTCGAATTAGATAGATCCCGAATTCTTCAAGTTGACATCAAAATCCGAAAACAAAACAAGGTGGGTAGCTTCGTCGTCTAATATTGGTTGATTTGCTAACATCTATAGCCGAAGGTTACCTACGGCCATTAGGTGGTTGGAACCCTAACTTGAGATTGACCAAGTCTTTAAACTATGACCTTTGCTAAACCTATGTCCTCCTGAACTCGGTCCCAAATTAAACCCGAGGCAAATACCAAATCCACTCGAGCTTGAAAATCCTGGCCTCAACTCCAAGTCACCCCCATATTTTTGCCTATCTTTCTTCGAGTCACCTTTTGTTGTCCATGATTCTGTAGGGCCTTGGCACTTCTGTTCATCCCAAATGCACAGACATATTTTGTCACCAAGCGGCGATCACAAGTTATTGTTCCTAAATTTGATGAGATAGTTCTCTAACAAGGAATAGACGTGTCGAACAAATTCCAACATTCGAACAATTCCATTATATAGAATTTCCAATCACTACACATCTGGTATTCCTACAAAAGAACGATCTACGTCATTTCGGACAGCAGTTCCGTTATCGATTATCCAATGATAACGGCTAAGATCTGATGCACAGTTCCATTGTGTGACATGGCTCGTTTTCAAGCATGAGCGGGCTGTCTACACAGAATGGTTTGTTCATCATGTATGGGACATAAGACTCACACTGTATGGATTGGCGCTTTTGATTGCACCGGTCGACGTTCAGAATCTGGTTGGTCAACACACATCGATATCCATTGGATTTTGGGCTCGGTCACACGGGTTCACATTTAAAATAAGGTTCCTAAATAAAACATACCCAACTATGTTAAACCTTGAGTTTTCCATCCAGAATAACAGGCCATTCTCTTTGATTCAATGTCGGCGCTGGGCCATCAACGCCTCCTAAAGTTAGGTCTACTATTGCTCAGGCCTCTACTTCTACACCTACCAGGCCTAAGCGCTCGATCATTGCTGATTTATAGAGAATGATAGTACCAGCTTCGAGATCAGCCTCCTCCTCAAAATAAATGAATTAGCTTTACAGTTTTGGATGATCCTCCCAAATAGATGGTGATTGTTCTAACTGCCACTCTGGACCATATGTCGACAACATGGGATTCCTAAAGATGATGTCCTACTCCCAACATAGAACTAACGGGCACATAATCCTCCAATGAGCTATACAGCTTCCAATAAATATGTGCTTAGGTGGCATTGTACTGCCATTCAATCCATTCCTTCATATGTTCCTTCAAGAGCTCGGACTTGCTTCTACTCAAGTCCATCCCAATGGTTATGCCTTAGTGAGTTCCTTTTGTATCTTTTTCATGAACCAATTTCAACGACCTCCAAATTTTAGGGAACTCACTCATGTCCTAAGATTCAAATAATGGAGTGAATTGCTTTCATATATGATCATCGAAGCCGGGTGCCGGTGCAAGGTCATCGAAGCGCTCCATGATAAATGTTTTTATTTCAAAAACGAATATTTCTTTGTTCGATGCCCGTACAGCTTCAACTGACTTTGACTTTCTAAAAGTAAGATTTCTTCCTTTCCATTTTTCCTCATCCTTAGATCCTTTCCATAAGTGTTTAACTTGTTATTTCCTTTCTTTGCAAAATATCCCACCCCGAGACACAAGCATAGAGCACTCTGAGATTCTTAAGGCTCTCAAGATAGTGAATATTCGGCTCTACATCACGACCTACCTATTGACAAAAGAGAATTTTCATCGATGCAATCTTCTTCATCCCAAACGCTTTGCCATTCCTACAGAAATTCTACCGAGTAGTTACAAGATGCCAACTAGGTCTTCTGCCACCAATCTCAACTCAAGTGAAGATATACAAGGAGGTATCCGTGGCCAGTCTGGCATGGTAAAACATTGGTGAATCCATCGATAGAGCTATTGAAGTACACGTTGCTGGTGAAATGCAAATAGAAGTAGAAGAAAGAGATGAAATGGAAACGATGCACAAAGATGGTGGAGGAAGAATAGAAGAAGGAGAAGAGAAAGAAGAAGGAGGAGGTGATGGAGAAGGCGATGATGACGTAGACTTAATCAAGGAGGAGACGATTCCTATGGAGAGATGTCTCCTGAAGTCACCAAACTTCCTGCCTCGTCGCATCCAAAATGAAAATTTTTCAAGACTTCTTAGAAAATTGCAGAACTGGTCACGATGCCAACAACTATGGTGACCCCTCCAATTGGTTCTTAAGAAAATATTTTTGGCTTGTTGAGTGACTTCGACATTCTGATTGGCGATCTTCTTAAGGAGTGTTCTCCATGCTTCAACTTCCCATCCGAGGGAATCCTAGCTGAAGGAGACGGATTCCATCCATGCCACCTTTCGAATATGGTCCATAGAGTATTTAGGAGACACCAACACTCCATATAGTTCTAGGGTCATGAACACACATTCCTTGCATTCGCTTGCATTCCAATGTTCCAAGACTTATATAATTTCTTCTTTCTTTCCAGGTATAATGGGTAGACACTAATTCGGATATCTCCACTATAATGTTTTCAAGGAAAGGAAACGTACTCCCAATCCATATCCGCCTCACTCCATCTTTTGCAGGAAGCGAGAAATTGAAGAAGAACGAAGCTAAAGAAAAGAAAGGAAGTGCAAAGCAGAACTTGATTGCAAGGCAAAACGAGATAGGAAGAAAAGGCGGGGAGATGAGAGAGAATCCTATGGTCAGGGAAAAAGACACAAGGACTCATACGACTGCCATGGTCCCTCATTCGGCCTTCCCTCACCTCAACCTCAACCATAGCTCCTTCCATAATGACAAACTCTAGCATTGTTTCCTCTTACCACAACAGTTCATGTAGCCCCACAATCCAAATGGATTTCTGTTCATCCAGCTTCTCCTCCAGCCCTGTCAAGCCAAATGCAAGCTGGTTTCCCAAAACTTTTCCTGACTGGGATCATGTTTGACCATGACCTTAAATAAATTCCATGTGTGGAAGTAACCCATAGGGTCAAAGAGGGATCCAAGAGCGCATAAACTAGGGATACAAATGGAAGAAACTTTGCTTTGCCCTCTTTGACGTTTACCGAATTCATCAAACGAACATCCAATCGTTTGAATCGAAGAAGAAAAAAATATGATGACTCATAAAAGGATACAAAAGGGATTTGGAGAATGCTGAAAAAGAAAGAGATGCGGCTTCGATATCGAACAAGAAAGTTAAAGATTTGGTTGAGGAGACGAACAAATCTCAAAATCAGTACGAGATTGTTATGAAAAATATTATAAAAACTTTTCATGAAGAGAATGTTGCTCTAAAAACATAGCTAGCTTCCAAGATCCTAACCCCCCTAGAGAAATACAAAGCTCTTAAAGACAAGGAAACTAAGATCAAAGAACTCTTTACCAAAAAGGAGAAGCTTGATTTTGCTTTGCTCCTGTTGAAAGTAGAGACACTGGAGGCTCAGGTTGACCATGCCGTAACCATGAATGAGATGATCGAGTTGAAGGAGCAGAGGTCCAAAGAGAAAGAAGAACTGAACTCCACCCTTTGACATTTATTCGCCAATGTTATCTAATACAAGAACTTGAAGGGGCTCGAAAGCACCTATGCCATCACTCTTCCCCATTCTTGGGTAGAGGTTCCATGATGCACGATAGAATTCGGTGAAGGCCTCACCAAAGATGAATTAAAGGCTAAATTCCTCGACGCAGAAGACATAAAAAAAACTTGAAGAGGGAAAAGCTATCCTAGCTATGGACAATGCCGCCATCGCTAAAGCTACCATCGAAGCTTCTGCTGGTCCAAGTGCATTGGGCCTAGCAAAATCATCATCTTTTAAGATCTAAGAGCCTACAATGAAGATTCCATTATTCGAAGGGGCTAACTCTAAGGCTACCCAGATTATCCCAACTTCTGCAGTAGTTACCTCTATAGAACCCTACGTTCCCTCCTTTATCAATCAATCGATGCAGCCGCACTCAGAGTAGGGAAGATTACTAAGTCTCGTGTCCACCAATCTAGTCTTAGTGAAGGTATATTTTTCGTCTCTCTAGTGTTCGAGATCCTTCAGTTCTTGCCCAAGAATGTAACTAATCTTTACTCCTTTGTTTGTGATCTCATAGTTCACTTGTTGCTTCCTCCTCCTCCACCACCAATCACACAAGCCTCTAGCCCTACTATAATTACTACCGAGTCAACTTCTATAACCACGGGGCTAGTCATTCCAAGCCTTCCCACCAGATCCATTCTTGGTCCTAATTTAGAGAGAATCACGACACAACAGGGATTGGACAACACCTCCCCGTCCTTGGGGGAAGACATCACTATTACAAGCACCTCGTGCCCAACCGATTCCATCTCTATGGCGGAGAAGCTATAGATCGACATCTCTAAAGTGAAAATCAAGATCGATCCTGGACTTGAAAAGCCTGCTGGTACTAAAGAGTCTAAGTCTCCTCCAAGAGTCCTTCTTATTATTATCAAGGCTCGGAAGGACAGTAGCACCAGCGATATTACAGGGACATCTGAGCTTCTCGTTGACCGACGAAAGATCCAACCACCACATTTACCGAAGATGGCACCCCCCCCCCTTTCAAGGGCAGCACAACTATGGGTGAGAAGTGCCCAAAGAGACCTCGTAATGGCTCAGGCACCGAAGATGGAAAAAGAAGAAGACACATGAGAAGTAGGCTCCTCGGTTAGCCTTTCGTGGAAATGAGATAGTTTCCTTTTGTCTCTTTTTGGGACCGGCCTCCACATATATTGTATATAAAGATTGAATATAATGATAGACTGTTTTTCCATTTTAATCTCTGTTCCATTTACATTTCTACACTTTATATGTTATTCCTGCCAATACGTAATTGCCTGTGTATATAATATAACTGCTTGTACTGCAATTTATCCATATTATACGTGCCTAAGTCTATGCAATGCTTTTATTTACTGTAACTCTGTAATAAGTAAAATTCCTGTAATTGCTTTAACTAGATTCCATTATTCAGCTCTATTTTATCATCGCCAAAGTGTTTTCGTTTAGCTAAACAGAACTATTATTCAACCAATTTTATGGTTACTCTTGTTTTTTCTGGGTCAATTTTCCTTCGACCAATAACTTGTTACAAATAAATTGAGATCCATGTCGTTTCCTCTCTCTAGGAAATAGTATTTTGGACATTCATGTCCTAACATTTTTGGTCTCACCGATAACCGGGCATGACCGATATTATCCATTTTTTCCACCACTGAACCTCAACAAAGTGTGTCCCACTAGGCCGTGAATGAGATTATACCTTTTATAATTCTACCACATACCGAGTCCTGTCCCTAGAACTTAGTGTTCAAGATACCAGAATCGAACATCATTTCTAATCCGACCTATCATTGATCTTCGATCGAAGGTTAATAATGTGAAACAAATTATTCAATTGTCCCCAATTTGATTATGCTCTCCCGATCCTGATCGTAGATCGGAGGAGTTCGGTGGTACCTATCTCTAGGTCCCGGCTTTCAACTTTACCTGTTTTTAAATTGATTGAAAGCATTCACCAATCGATCACCCTCGCTTATCCTCGATAGAGTTTGTCCTATTGGGCTAAAGGCATGGCTATGAATTTTTTAATCGTACACTAGTTTTATATCTAAGAACCGGTGCTTTGGAAACCTATCTCCAGGCATCCGCCTTCGGTCCCACCTATCTTTGGGTGTTGACAAAGAATTTCGATTGACCGCCCTCGCTTATTTTGGCCTAGCATGTCCTTCAAGGCTGGAAGTGTGGTAATAAGTTTCCATCTATACACTAGTTTCTATCTCTAGAAACTAGCAATTTTAACTACCTGATTGTGAATATTCCTTACTGACTTTGCCTATTTCTAGGCAATAGTCAATGTCGGAGAGATAGGTCGAATTGTCCAGTCAACCCTTATGATTATACTCCTTTTTTCCTAATCCTGGACTAAAAGAGTCGATATCTATCTCTGGGTACCTGGTCGTACTGTTAATCACACAATATAAAGTTTCACTTATAAGAACACAGTTCCATTGATTTAAGAATCCAACGTTATTTATAAATGAAAAACGTGGCAAATCCCGCCTTATTACATTGCCCCCAGAATCCTTGGGTGGATATTTGTGGAAAGTAAACTAAATAAAATAGCATTGTAATAAGTCATTCTTCCAAGCCCGTGGAATCGGGATTCCATCAACAGTGGCTAGCTTAAAAGTTCCATCTTCAAGTTTATGTTCGATCGCATAAGGACCTTCCCAATTTGGACCAAGTGCCCCCATACTCGATAGAACTCATTTCAAAATGAGATCCCTTACCTCAAAGGTACGGTTTTAGACCTTGGTGTTGAAATGTTTTGCTACTTTTTTCTGGTGAGCAACTACTCGTAATTCTGCCTCTTCTCTTTTTTCATCAATTAAACCAATGGATTCAAGCAAGAGTTCTTCATTAACCTAGGGGTCATAATGTATTTTTCGATGAGAAGGGACTTCCAGTTCAATTGGAATCATAGCCACTGATCCGTAGACTAAAGCAAATGGTGTATGTCTAGTCATGGATTTATGGGTCATCCTATAAGCCCACAATGCCAATGGAAGCTCATCAACCCAGTTTTCCTTAGCTTTAGTTAACCGTTTCTTTAAGATGGACTTGATGATTTTATTCACCACCTCCACCTGTCCATTCAACTATGGATGTTCTACTGTCAAAAAGCTTTTCTTACTGGTTGCAATAATCCTTGAACTCGGTACTTCCCAATTGAGTTCCATTATTTATTATAATTTTCTAAGGTACTCCAAATCTGCAGATAATGTTCTTTATCTCAAAGTTGCTCACCTTTTTCATTATGGTCGAGGCCAGTGGTTCCGCTTTGGCCCATTTTGTGAAATAATCCACAACAGTGGCGTATTTAGCTCCTCCTTTCGACATTGGTAACACATTGATTATATCAATTCCCCAAATGGAAAATGGCCATGGACTAACCATTTGCGTAAGCTCTGTAGATGAGGATCTTTGAATCTTCACAAACCTCTGGCATCGGCCACATCTCTTACTGTATTCAACAGCATCACGATTTACTGTTAGCCAGAAGTATTTGTAGCAAAGTATTTTCTTGGCCAATGTTTGCTCCCCAGTGTGATCACAACAACTACTCTCATGGACATCCATGAGTATTTTCCTACCCTCGTATTTGGTTACCCACCGAAGTGGAGGGTCGAGAAACCTCTCATATATAGCTCTCCTCCTTACATTACAAACCATGGTACTTTATGAAGGAGTTTCCATCGTATGTTGTTTCCTCTCAGGAGAGTTCACTTAATCAAATAGTCCTTGGTTGGAGTCATTCATGACTCCTTCTCCTCCTCGGCCTCCAAAATCTAGTAGACATCCATATGGTTGATACTTAGAGCCAATAAAACCTCCGCCAGAACTAATCCCAACAATTGCGCATCTCCTAAACTAGCTAACTTGGCTAGTGAATTGGCCTTCGCATTCTCCTCTCTAAGAATGTATGTGATTGTGTAATGCTCTATATCATCCTATAGTTCTAATGTCTTCAGTGGGTAGGGAGAAAGTCTCACACCCTTAGTATGGAATTCCTTCTTTACTTGGCAAACCACCAACTAGGAGTCACTAAATATATGCAGCATCCTTACCCCCAGTTCATTCGTTATCCTAACTCCTGCAATCAACGCCTCATACTTAGCCTCATTGTTCGTTGTGGGGAACTCTAGTTCAATACACAGAAAATCAATCGTCCATCTAGAGTCATGTGTACCACCCATGCCCTAGAGCTATGCTCATTAGAAGCTACATCAACATATAGTTTCCATTGAGGAAGTGTGACCACATCGTCTTCCTCTTCACCATTTCATGCGGTAAATTTAGCAATGAAATCTACCAATGCCTATCCATTTATCCCATCTCAGATGATAGTGATGTCATACTGGCTTAGTACAATATTCCACTTCTGTAACTTTCCAAAGTCTCAGGTCGGTACAATACCTATTTTAATGATTGATTATAAGCACCTTAATCGGATGAACCTGAAAATACACTTGAAGCTTCCTCAATGCAATCAGCAAGTAATAAGTGAGTTTCTCCAACTTCAAATAGTTCATTTCAGCTCTGGTAAACCACTTGTTGATATAGTAAACTGGCCTTTGAATCCTTGCCTCCTCATGTACCAATGCTACACTTAGTGCATGAGCAGACGCTACTAGATATATGAACAAATCCTCTATGTCCAATGGTTTGGATAAAACCAGTGTTGTGACGCCCCACCTCTATACTCACGCTAGCCAAGGACACTACGGGGTAATGTCGTCAACTAGCACGTAGAATAAGGCTAATGAGGAGTGACCATCTGTGTAATTGCTTTGTGCGAGTACCGATATGTCAGATAATATAACTTACATTTCATTTCTAGAGGAAATCCGACATATCAAATACAAACTCAAAGCTACCACACAGTGGCTATGTGGACCTCGGAAACAAATATAGAAATAAACATAACACAAATCAGTCACAGATATTTGTATCACAAAGGTGGAATCAGATATGAATATAACACATGAAAGTGTACATCAAAGTAGTGGTAAAACAAGATCCACTACATCACAAAAGAATAGATACAAGTGCTAGACAAAAGAATAATTATACATCAAGGAGTCTCAATCTCGAATGTATAATAACAAAAACTACTAAGCTAAAGTAGTTAGCCAAAAGTCAGGAGACAAGCCCTGATAAGAAGTCAAGCAGAAGCACATGAAATATCTCGGTCTGACCCGAGCATTATTTAAGAAGAAAATAATAAACGGATCAGTCTAGTTATAAATATCAGATAAAATGAGATAGGATAAGAGATATGACCAAAAACGTATGATAACCAAAAATGCCATAATGTGTCAAGTATACATCAAATAACAACAAAAATCATACAATATCTCATGAATCTCAAAACACCAAAAAGAATCACATATTCTTTAAATTATTCGCCAAACACAAATATTGATAAAGCTAATCAATGTAATCCACGGAAATTGGTGAAACACAAATTCTAGAAATCATCAATTAGAAATCCAGAAATCACAAAGGGGGAAGGCCTATCACAAACGGGAGCATGAAAACTCACCAACATGTGTATCACAAACGGGTTGCTAACCATAGAGTCGGTGCCACGGCGTAGTACAGCGAACGCCCAAGGAACCAGAAACTCAAATAATCCAGAACATCGACGTTGTACAGCGTTACGCCCGATGAACCAAACTCAAATAATCAGGAACAACAACGTAGTACAGCGAACGCCCGATGAACCTGAACACAAATAATCCGGAACAACGACGTAGCACAGCGAACGCCCGATGAACCAAACTCAAATAATACGGAACAACGACGTAGTACAGCGAACGCCCGATGAACCGAACTCCAATAAAACCATAGGTCGCTAGCCTATAAAAATGAGACGAAGCTGGTACAGTCCCCCATGCGGACTAAGAGACATCGCATATCGCTAGTCTAAACCATAAAATGATTATCATCGATTATCAAAAAGTGTCGATTACACTAAGCTAGTAAATATAAGAGTTTAGCTTCATGTCCCATAACCACTTGCTTAACTCAAATATTTACGAACATATTGTAGATTTCCACTCGAAAATTGTCACAATAGTTTAATCGAACAAGTCCAAGAATTAACCGACGAAGTAAACGCAAGTGTTTCATACCACTTGTTTTACTAAGCCGTTTAATTAGATTTCTCATACAAATGAGGTAAAGGTTTGTATATACTAATAGATTGGAAAATGGTTTTAAAAGAGAGCTTTATATTTAAAATAGAGTTGAAAACATCTTTGTGAAAGAGTTTGAATATTTACTACTAGTATAGAAACCTTTGTATTTGAAAGTGACAAATCACAAAAAAATGATTGTAGAAACAATCAATCACCAAAGATTCACATTCGAAGACGTGAATTAAACCCAAAGAAATCGATACCAAATCCATCAAAAAGAATATTCCCAAAAATCCCGAAAAAGAAGTCATCAAGGTCGATAAAAGTGATAACAACTAATCGGAGCAACTAAAATCGATAAACAATGGAAATTCAATCAAGAAATAGGCAAATAGGCAAAAATGCACAGTTCCAGACGTTTGGGGGTCAATCCAGATGTCTGGATTTAGGTTTTGGAAAATCCAGAAAAAACCTTCTAGACGTCTGGTTTGGCAAACCAAACGTTTAAAACCTTTTCAGACGTCTGAACCAAAAAGTCAGACGTCTGAATTTAGGTTCTGTCTTTTTTTTTATTATACTCTGCGTGCATATATTTTGCTCCATGTCCAAACCAGACGTCTGGACTTGGTCACCAGACGTCTGGTCACCTGGTCTGGACAACAATTTGCCTAGGCCAAAGTGGCCAAAACGTATCGGAAGCGATCGGACGAGCAACGACGACTAAGGATTTACGCCAAATGACAACCCAGACTTAAAGGCTCTTCGATACACCCCGAATATCAATGTCCAAATATCCATAGAAGGATTTTCATAAAACTGGACCAAAACACCAAAATTTGGAAAACTCACCAAATCAATTCAAATCAAAAGCAAATGAATATGCACAAATGTTAGGAATTCATACCTTACAACAATGATAGCTATAGACGTAGATGTGAGTTAAAGAACTCACCTTTTTAACCCAAACACAAATGAGAAGCTTGAAAACAAAGGAAAGACCAATTCCTCTTCAATATACCTCTAGAATCTTCAATCTAAGCTCAAAAGAAGAACATTTCCTAAGTTAGGTTATAGGAAATTCTGAAATTGAAGAGAGATGGAGATGGAGAAGATGAAGAGGATGCTTACCTAAGCTTCTCTTTGATTTTGGAGCTAGAACTTGAATTTGCAAATCAAACTAGAGTTTGGAATTTTAATTTCCTTTTCTCTTCCCCCATTTTTACTTAAACTTGAATGTATTAGGAAAATGAGAATGAAATGAGAAGGGGGGCTGAGTTAGGGTATTAAGATGGGTTAGTGGGCTGAAACCCAAACCCAAAGCCCAAGTAGAAAAATAGCAAAATTCACTCAACTCCAAACATATCGATGTTTATACTCAAAAAAGTTGTAAACGCCATTTTAGACTCAATGGAAGTGGTCTCGAGTCCCAATTCGACTGTTTACAAAAAGTAACTTTTCGGACTTTAATCCGATTAACGATGCTATATTTAAATAAAACATTTAAATATACAATCGTAAAATATGCGGGTTGTTACAGACTCCCCTCCTTAAAGATATTACGTCCTCGCAATAATTAAGAGGAAAATAAAGAGTAACAACTATAAAAGCATATCAACACAAAAGAAAATTTGAAATAAAAAGTTCACCATAAAGAGCACGAAAGAGTAAGTCCGGATGTGTTTGCTCGATGAATTCTCAAGATTCCCAAGAGCAATCCTTAGGATTTGAGGACCATTGAACTTTCACAAGAAGAATATCTTTATGTCGAAGGCGTTTAACCTCCGAAGTAATGATACGAATAGAATGTTGCTCATAAGTCAAATTTGGTGAAACTTCAATTTCTTCAATAATACCGGGCTCAAGAATAGAATCGGAATCACGAAGGCATTTACATAGTAGAGAGACGTGGAAAACGTCATGAATAGCAGAAAACTGAGCCGGAAACAAAAGGCGATAAGCCACGGAACCAATACGTTCGGTGATGGGAAATGGACCAATATATCGAGGTGTCAATTTTCTCGATCGATGGAAACGCACAACACTCCTCATAGGTGAAACACAAATAAAATCTGGACCTAAAACCAGCTTCTCGCCGGCTTTAAGCCAACACGAAGGAGATCGGTACGGCCTTCTGTAGAGTGCCTCGAAAGGTGCCATACCAATACTAGATTGGAAGCTATTATGGGAAGAAAACCCAAGAAGAGAAATATGATTTTCTCAACTTCCACCAAAATCAAGAACACATGCACGAAAGAGATCTTCAAGAGTTTGATTCACACGCCCATTTTGTCCATCGGATTGAGGACGATAAGCGGTGCTAAAATTAAGCTTTGTTCCCAAAGCTTTTGAAGACCTTTCCAAAAATCCACTAGTAAAATAATGGATCACGATCGCTAACAATAGAAGTAGGAACTCCATGCAATTTAACAATTTCTTTGACATAGAGTTTAGCCAAAAGAGGAATAGTCCAAAAGAGAAGGACGAGCCTCAAGGCTACACAAAACTAGAGATGAGCATAAATTGGATTCACAATCTCGAATCTCACAAGTGGATGAAGTCTCGAGATCATTCCATTCGGATATCATCCATGAAACAACTGCTTGTTGCTTTCGGCTAAGGGCATCGGCAACACGATTACCCTTTTCCGGAGTACAAAGAATATCAAGATCATATGATGCAAGGAACTCGAGCCAACGCTGTTGACGCAAATTAAGTTCCTTTTGAGAAAATAGATACCTCAAAGATTTATGATCGGTGTAGAGAATAATTTTTCTCTCCCAAAAGATAATGACGCCAAATTCTAAGAGCGAAAACAATAGCCGCGAGCACTAGATCATGAATGGCATATCTAAGCTCGACAAGCTTTAATTGTCAAGAATCATATGTGATAACACATTCCCTTAGCAAGGGAATGGCACCCAAACCAATACGACTAGTATCGGTACCATCAATAAAGTCTTGGTTCCCTTCAGGAATTGCAAGAATAAAAGCATCGAAAAAAAGTTCTTTTAAATGGTCCTCTTTTCCGAAAAGCTAAGACATTCAAAATTATAATTAACTTTATGTAATCATCTTTCTAGAAAAATTTACTTATTACAAGTCAATTTACTGTGTATGACTGTCTCATCATAGTGTTTAGTAGATTCCTATCGATAACGTTGATCAAGTGCATCGACCAGAATTCTTAAAGCACTCAATGGGAAAAACAACACAAAATCATCTTCTATATGATAAACAAGTCTCTTAAAAAATTTACAAATATTCTTTGCTCGTTTTAAGAACAAAATCCAATCATACTTATAAATATCTTATTAAAAAGATTTGCAAATTTTAAATTGTTGTTTTCATCCATAATCAATAAATACAAGGATAAACTCATCGAGATATTCGTAGAATACTCGATTCATAAGATGGATGAAATAAGGTAGAAGGTTCGTCAAACCAAATGACATAACGAACCACTCACAAGAATCATAACGAGTGCGAAATGCGGTAAGTGGAATGCTACCCTCCGCAACTCGTAGCTAATGAAAACCGGTGGCAAGGTCGAGCTGAAAAGACCTTAACACCACTCAATAGATTGCTTAGGTGGTAATCCTAAGACAAATCTCAAAAATACTAGAAAATTCACAAACTACTTGAATGAGAGAAATAACACTTTCCTCATCAAGTGGGTTTAAAGAATAAAATGATGCCACCAAATTTGGAAATCAAAATCTTTAAAAACAATAGAAATCTGCTTAACAGATTGAGAATGTCGAAGATATATAGTCCGCTCAGGACATAGGATGTGGGCTTCATAATGATCAAGCCAATCCTTTCCCAAAAAATCAATTTCGAAGCCTAAGTAACGCATAACATGCAAATCGGCTCGAAAAGAATAATCACATAAAATAATCTCGACATTTTCACAAAGTAAACTGAGTGTTGCGGATCCATCAATCGAATTCGCAATTCTCAATGAAGTCATCAAGCCCATAATATTTAAAGAGAAAGAATCATCAAGTTCTTTTGATATAAAATAATGAGATGAACTCGTATCAAAAAGAACTTGAATAAGATAATCACAAAACAAATATCGTCAAGGATAAAAATGAGAAATACCTTGACCAAGAGAAGTGTCACTAGGAGCTTGCACGACATTCAACTCTCCCTCTCTCCTACTTTGGAGTATGGGACTTGAAGATATAAGATGGCCTGAACCTTTGCAATAACGACAAAAAAAAGGTTTCGGACACTCATTTGCATAGTGGTCCATATAACCACAATTGTAGCATCGTCCACGAATAGAGGTAGGAGTCTTTGCTACCGAAGTTTCTTGCTTTCCTTTCTTGTTGGGATTGGGATTGGAGCCTTTGAACTTAATAGGCATCTTCATGTTATTGTTGAAGTTCTGTTTGGCACGCACAACTTCAACATCACTTTCTCTATCGGTCTCTTCAAGTCGAAGAGCGATATCTACAAGCTGATCGAAAGAAACTTCTAGTTTCAGAAGTAAAGGCTTTTTAAGGTTCTTATTCAACCCATAGACAAATCTCTGATTTTTCTTCAATGGGGTATTAATATATTCGACCCCATATTTAGAAAGAGATTCAGAAGATGCGACGTATTCGGTCACAGAAGATTCATCTTGAACAAGGTCAATAAAGCGTCAGGCTAAAGTTACTTTTTCAGCCTCCGGCACAAACTTCAATTCGAATCTTTCCAGGAATTGCTCCCAAGTAAGATCCTCTTCGATAATCTCAGAAACCAAAAGCTCATACCAATCTAATGCTCTTTCTTGGAGCATGCTAGAAGCCACTTGGACTCGATGTGAATCAATAAGATCCATGCGGGAATAGATGCGATCGCATGATCTAAGCCAAACTTGGATTTCTATAACACTTTCGGATCCCTTGAATGGCCTTCCACCCAAAGTGGTATAATCTCTGCACAAGCGTGGAAACCCGGATTTAGGGTGAGTAGGCGCTAGAACGGGTCCGGCAGCTTGGGCATTGTTCACAAGATCTAAAATTTATTGAGCTGACATAAATACTCCATCCTGAGGAGTAGCACTGGATTGACCGTCGCTGGGACGGCCTGGTCTAACCATTTCTCTTCTTTAAGAAAGAAAGAAGAGGAAAAGGGTTATTCACAAAATGAATATCAAACAAACTTGATTGATAAAACAAGGCATCATGAAAAGAAATAGGATAGAACGGTACGAAGACTCGAATTAAATCCCATGGCATGATTCCTAAGAAAGGCTTAGGACAATGACCCTTGCTAGATTATTCTACATTGTTCTGAAGTTTGGCTCTGATACCATGCTGTGACGCCCCACCTCTATACTCACGCTAGCCAAGGACACTACGGTGTAATGTCGTCAACTAGCACGAAGAATAAGGCTGTTGAGGAGCGACCATCTGTGTAATTGCTTTGTGCGAGTACCGATATGTCAGATAATATAACTTACATTTCATTTCTAGAGGAAATCCGACATATAAAATACAAACTCAAAGCTACCACACAGTGGCTATGTGGACCTCGGAAACAAATATAGAAATAAACATAACACAAATCAGTCACAGATATTTATATCACAAAGGCGGAATCAAATATGAATATAACACATGAAAGTGTACATCAAAGTAGTGGTAAAACAAGATCCACTACATCACAAAAGAATAGATACAAGTGCTAGACAAAATAATAATAATACATCAAGGAGTCTCAATCTCGAATGTATAATAACAAAAACTACTAAGCTAAAGTAGTTAGCCAAAAGTCAGGAGACAAGCCCTGATAAGAAGTCAAGCAGAAGCACCTGAAATATCTCGGTCTGACCCGAGCATTATTTAAGAATAAAATAATAAACGGATCAGTCTAGCAATAAATATCAGATAAAATGAGATAGGATAAGAGATATGACCAAAAATGTATGATAACCAAAAATGCCATACTGTGTCAAGTACACATCAAATAACAACAAAAATCATACAATATCTCATGAATCTCAAAACACCAAAAAGAATCACATATTCTTTAAATTATTCGCCAAACACAAATATTGATAAAGCTTATCAATGCAATCAACGGAAATTGGTGAAACACAAATTCTAGAAATCATCAATTAGAAATCCAGAAATCACAAAGGGGGAAGGCCTATCACAAACGGGAGCATGAAAACTCACCAACACGTGTATCACAAACGGGTTGCTAACCCATGGTCGCTGACCATAGAGCCGGTGCCACGGCGTAGTACAGCGAACGCCCGAGGAACCAGAAACTCAAATAATCCAGAACATCGACGTAGTACAGCGTTACGCCCGATGAACCAAACTCAAATAATCAGGAACAACAACGTAGTACAGCGAACGCCCGATGAACCTGAACACAAATAATCCGGAACAACGACGTAGCACGGTGAACGCCCGATGAACCAAACTCAAATAATATGGAACAACGACGTAGTACAGCGAACGCCCGATGAACCGAACTCCAATAAAACCATAGGTCGCTAGCCTATAAAAATGAGACGAAGCTCCATAAATCGGGGTACAGTCCCCCATGCGGACAAAGAGACATCGCATATCGCTAGTCTAAACCATAAAATGATCATCATCGATCATCAAAAAGTGTCGATTACACTAAGATAGTAAATATAAGAGTTTAGCTTTATGTCCCATAACCACTTGCTTAACTCAAATATTTACGAACAGATTGTAGATTTCCACTCGAAAATTGTCACAAGAGTTCAATCGAACAAGTCCAAGAATTAACCGACGAAGTAAACGCAAGCGTTTCATACCACTTGTTTTACTAAGCCGTTTAATTAGATTTCTCATACGAATGAGGTAAAGGTTTGTATATACTAATAGATTGGAAAACGGTTTTAAAAGAGAGCTTTATATTTAAAATAGAGTTGAAAACATCTTTGTGAAAGAGTTTGAATATTTACTACTAGTATAGAAACCTTTGTATTTGAAAGTGACAAATCACAAAAAAATGATTGTAGAAACAATCAATCACCAAAGATTCACATTCGAAGACGTGAATTAAACCCAAAGAAATCGATACCAAATCCATCAAAATGAATATTCCCAAAAATTCCGAAAAAGAAGTCATCAAGGTCGATAAAAGTGATAACAACTAATCGGAGCAACTAAAATCGATAAACAATGGAAATTCAATCAAGAAATAGGCAAATAGGCAAAAATGCATAGTTCCAGACATTTGGGGGTCAATCTAGACGTCTGGATTTAGGTTCTGGAAAATCCAGAAAAAACCTTCCAGACGTCTGGTTTGGCAAACCAGATGTCTGAACCAAAAAGTCAGACGTCTGAATTTAGGTTCTGTCTTTTTTTTATTATACTCTACGTGCATATATTTTGCTCCAGGTCCAAAGCAGACGTCTGGACTTGGTCACCAGACGTCTGGTCACCTGGTCTGGGCAACAATTTGCCTAGGCCAAAGTGGCCAAAACGTATCGGAAGTGATTGGACGAGCAACGACGACTAAGGATTTACGCCAAACGACAACCCAGCCTTAAAGGCTCTTCAATACACCCCGAATATCAATGTCCAAATATCCATTGAAGGATTTTCATAAAATTGGACCAAAACACCAAAATTTGGAAAATTTACCAAATCAATTCAAATCAAAAGCAAATGAATATGCACAAATGTTAGGAATTCATACCTAACAACAATGATAGCTATAGACGTAGATGTGAGTTAAAGAACTCACCTTTTTAACCCAAACACAAATGAGAAGCTTGAAAACAAAGGAAAAACCAATTCCTCTTCAATATACCTCTAGAATCTTCAACCTAAGCTCAAAAGAAGAATATTTCCTAAGTTAGGTTATAGTAAATTCTGAAATTGAAGAGAGATAGAGATGGAGAAGATGAAGAGGATGCTTACCTAAGCTTCTCTTTGATTTTGGAGCTAGAACTTGAATTTGCAAATCAAACTAGGGTTTGGAATTTTAATTTCCTTTTCTCTTCCCCATTTTTACTTAAGCTTGAATGTATTAGCAAAATAAGAATGAAATGAGAAGGGGGGCTGAGTTAGGGTATTAAGATGGGTTAGTGGGCTGAAACCCAAACCCAAAGCCCAAGTAGAAAAATAGCAAAATTCACTCAACTCCAAACATATCGATGTTTATACTCAAAAAAGTTGTAAATGCCATTTTGGACTCAATGGAAGTGGTCTCGAGTCCCAATTCGACTGTTTACAAAAAGTAGCTTTTCGGACTTTAATCCGATTAACGATGCTATATTTAAATAAAACATTTAAATATACAATCGTAAAATATGCGGGTTGTTACAGGTGCTATTTCCATATGCCTCAATAATTCCTTGAAGGCATCATGACAATCCTTTTTCCATTCAAAATTCTTCTTTTCCTGTTTGAGGGCACTAAACAATGGTATACACCTATCTGTTGCCTTTGAGGTAAACCGACTCAATGCAGCAATCTTCCCGTTCAAGCTTTGCAACTCCTTCTTCATAGTTAGGGCAGTTACATTCCTCAAGGTGTTAATCTTCTCAGGATAAGCCTCAATGCCCCTTGCATTAATGATAAATCCTAGAACTTTCTCAATGCATCTCTAAAAGAGCATTTTAATATATCTAACTTCATTCCATATTTCCATAGCAATATTTTTGTAAGATCATCCATATGGTTTCTTAATAGCTATGAATTCATGAGCATATCATCTACATACACTTCCATCATTCGCTCGATCTAATTCCTCAATGCAGAATTTACTAACCTCTGATAAGTAGCTCCTACATTCTTTAGACCGAACGATATCACTCAGTAAAAATATAATCCCAAATTCGTTATAAAGCTTGTGTGCTCTTGATTCAGAACATGCATCGATATCTAGTTATAACGAGAATAAGCATCCATAAAAGGGAGTAACTCATGCCCTGCGGTCCCGTCTTCACATGGGTTGATTTTGGGGAAATGGAAGCTATCCTTTGGGAACGCTTTATTCAAATCTGGAAAATCAATACACATTTGCCACTTTCCGTTTGCTTTCTTTACCAACATGGGGTTTGATACCCATCCTGGGTACAAAGCATCATAGATAAGGCCATTTGCCTTCATCTTATCCATGTCCTCCTTCAATGCAGCGGATCACTTTGGACCCAAGTTTTCTCTCTTCTACTTTACTACTGGATACTTAGGGTCCATATTCGGTGTGTGCCATGCTATCTCCATCGATATCCCGCACATATCTGAATGTGTCCAAGAAAACACATCCAAGTTAGCTCAGAGAAAACTGACCAATTTATTTCTTAATCCAGCGCTGAGTTGAGACCCAATCTTAAGGCCTAACAAGGATCGTCCATATTGATCGAAACGTTGACTGTCAACTCAACTGGTGCTGCCCACACTTCCTCTGACTTCTTCCTAGGATTCATAGACTTATCGAACCTACTATAGTTTCCAAGCCAAGTCTTGGGCATCAATTACTATGCGTCAGCATTCTTAATGCAGAGGGCCTTCTCTACATTCTTTCCTCTTTCCTATCGCTTTGTTTCTCCTAGTTCGACGACATAACATTCCCAACCAGTGCCGTGGTCTCCTCATATTGATCCAACCCCATTTTTTATGGAAAACTTCATCATTAAGCACCAAGGAGCTGGTGCTGTCCTAAAATCTGCAAGGGCCAGTTGGCTTAAAAAGGCGTTATGTGCTAATACTCATCTACAATTACAAATTTGTGCACCACACAATCTTGCAGTCTCCATCTCCTAATTCCACGAACAAATCGATTGTCCCAATAGGTTGCTTTACCTCATCGAGAAATCCTTGAATCCTGGATTTATAAGGTTTAATGTCCTTCATACATATCCTCATCTGATCAAATGTTCTTTTGAATAAAAAATTTCACCAAACTTCCACTATCTACAAGACTCGGTGCACGTAGTCGGGTCAACTACAGACGTAATTACCATGGGATCGAAGGTTGGCGCTTCTACCCCATCATAATCCCTATTCCAAAAAATAATGCCGTCATCCTTTGCCGCTTAGTTGGAACTCCATGCTCAATAGCAAAGATGCTCTCCTACGGTACATGCCTCAATGAAATCGCGTACTATTCCATCTCATCCTAGATTTTCTCCGTTGAATGAGGTCCTCCAATTATGGTGTTTATAACTATCATTCCATCTGACCTCCTGGGCACCTCTCCACTAGGTCCAGGTTGCTTTCCTTAGGCATTCAGCCCTTGGAGTCTAGCACTTTGTCCACTATCTTGCGGCTCTCTTACATATTGCTGCAATTTCTTCTTTCTTATCAACTCCTCAATGAAATATCTTATATGCCTATAGTTGTTCGTATTATGACCATAAGTTTCATGGAAACAACAATACTTTCCATAGCATCTTTCTCCTTTAGCCACCTCCCTCCTAGGCAGCTTCTTATACCTTTATGTGCCTTTTGTCACAAGGAATATGTTCTCGGGTGTATCATTTAGAAGTGTATATTCATCCAGCCTCATATTTCTTAGACAGCTTTTGGCATCATTCTGCCTGCCTTCAGTGCCTTGATTTCTCTTCCATTGATTACTAGAATTACCAATATTAACGGCAATATTATAGAGCACTCATCGGTCTGTTCAATTGTCATAATACATTGAATCACTTCCTTCCACTGTCCACCATCAGTCTTCTTAGCAATCTAACTTGCTTCTTCCAAATGCAAGATTTGGTTAGCTTTTCGAGAAACCTCCACAGTTGTTGGCTGCTTCATCCTTAGCCATTTTCCAAATTCCATGTCCGAATGTATGCTGGACAAATGCCAACAATACCATACTCTCATTCAGATTATCAACTTCAGTAATTGCAATATTAAACCTATTTAGGAACCCCTCTAACAACTCCTAAGACCCTTGAGAAAGGCTCGATAAGGACATCACGTCCTTAGGCCGAGTGGTGTGGAGCCTGAACTGCTCTAGAAACTTCTTTGCTAATTCATTAAAAGTCGATATGGATTTCGGCATGAGCTGAGTAAACCACATATTCGCAACCACATCCAAAAAGATAAGGAAACACCTTGCAACAACCCGCACCTTAATAAGCCTGAATTTCAACTAGATCGAAACCCAAGTCCATTAGGGTACGAATAGTTGGTGTTGGTAACCTGAAATGAACATAAGAATATCAAAGAGCTATAAACTAATAGGGTAATAGAAAAATATAATAGAAAATGTATACCGACTAAGGCTACTACCTTGGAATCAATATTATTCCTTGAATATCCGGTTGCCTTGTCGATGCCAAGCAAGGATGAGAAGGTTTCTCCCTCTACCATTCCTGTCTTGCACCAATAGTCCGCCCCTCTAAATCTATCATGTAGAATGTAATAAGGTGGGGATCAGAACAACGTTTTGGTGACTAGAAATTTACATATTTTATCCATAACACTTGTTTATGCTGATTGATTTATATTTAAGTATTATGTCTATTATTCATGGCTTGTCCAGTTGATTCCATATATGCGTATGATATATCCAACCTTCTTCAAGGTATAACTATATATGCCTATATATATATATATAAGTGTTGTACTAACCAAAAAGAAACCAAGGCCACTTAATACTTCTTAAATAAGGAAGAGACAGACCCAATGGCCATTTAATACCTCAACCTTATAGCGGGCCCTCCTAACGTAATCGCTAGTCCACCGGCCCTAGCTACGAAGCCGATGACCCCTAGATAAGGATTTATAATTTAATTTGTCGTATTACTAATGCATCTCAAAGACTTATCTAAGGGTTAACTAGCCCACCTCCAATAAACAAACAATTAATTAAACTTTTAGTATTTTCATACTCCATACATATTCTACACTAGTAGAAAGTGAAATTCATCAGGGTGTAACCTAAATTTCTACCAACGATCGCTTAGGACTGATGGTTGCCAAAGTCTATATGCCATCCCTACTTCTAAATACCGATTTACCAACAACACTGACACAGCCCGCCGACCCCCACAGTCGAAATCCCATTTTGACTTGCCTAATATAAGCCAAGGAAAATGCAACTCTAATTACATAATACCTCTAGTTTAGAAACGAAGGAGACACCACTTCCCTATTAGGCATGGTTGTAGGTTATTTAAGACATCTTATACCGATAGGAGGCAGACCCAATGGCCATTTAATACCTTCCACCTCGAAGTAAACCCCTTGACATCCCTAAAAGTACTATGTCATTTAGTACTTTAAACCTGAGGCAAATCCTTAGTATATTTTTCCACACCTATACGCAAACGTATACCCCTTCCCAACATGTCCTATAGTTTGAGATGTCCCACGTCAGTAGTACGTATACACAAGTGGTGGTAGCCTCTAGGTGAATGGCATAATTTTGTTTTGTAACTCTACCGACCTAGCATCCCTACCCATACAAAACAAAGCCATTTATCCTAAACCTAATATTAGGCTGGCCCACTAACTCATGCTCGTCATAAACATATTATTATGGCTATATAATTTCCAATATGGAATTTATATTGCCTCCTAAATATATTTATTATATTAGTATTTATTTATTTATTTGCTATGAATCTATGATGCGCTTATTTACTATATTCTTCATTTTCTATTTATGCTTCCTAAATGTCACTTATTCGTTTGCCTCCAATTAATTGTTCTTAAAAAAATATCATTATTATTCAAACTGGACAATCACAAATGACATTTATTCATTCATTACAAATCTAATTTATTATGTCTATTATGTTTCCACTATAAATGTCATGTGTAATTCCCCATAAAAATTAATAAGAAATTAACTAATAAATTAATAATAAGGCTGAAAATGGAAATTTTAAAGATATCGTAAATTGACTATGAAAGTTATGTTGTTGCGTTCGTGATGTTTTTCTGATCAATTTCCATATATAAAGTTTTGGAATCGGAGCTCAAATGAAAAGTGTATTGATGTTTGAATTTTTTGAATTTAAAATAACTCAAATGAAATTCAAATTCAAAACGTAATTAATATTAAAATTTAAAATTTAAAAATCAACGTTAATTAGAAACTTGGGGATTAAGTAAACGTTAAAAAGAAAACAGTGACATTTAATATTAAACAAGGAATAAAATAATTAACAAAACGACACAGAATACGTTCCCATTTATAGGCAACTGGTCGACTGCCTACCCAAGGCCGGTTGACCACTAGCGATCAACCGCCTAGGTAGGAGCGGTCGACTGGTTCATGTTGTGGTGGCTAGGGTTTCTTAGGTCAGGAATGGCTTGAATTTTATTATTTTAAACCGACCTAAATCTGACGGTTTTGGTGACTTCCAACCACTATAAATAAAAGCCTGGCCCTCTTACTTTTATTCACAATTTTTGGGAAAATAATGGAACTCTCTTAGTTTCTTTCTTCCATATAATTCAGAATTGGGAAAATTTGATTTTAGATATTTATATTCAATTTCTAATTCTATTCTCCTCCAATCCTTGAAATTCTGAATCTACTTAATATACAATCCAATTATTGTATATTTCAATAAGGAAGAGATCTGCGAAGAGATTAAGTAGCGGCGTGCTCAATTCCAAAGTAGAAAGCTGGAATTATCTATGAATGGAAATCTTAATTTTTCTCAATTTAATAATTACATAGTATAGGTTGGATTTGATATATGCTTTGGGGAATTTTGGTTCATGAAAAATTCAAATTTAAACCCCAAAAATTCCCCCAAAGTGAAATTTCAATCCTTTTGTTATTGGTATCTCAATTATTTTATATTAATATGGTAGAATTTGTGTAGTTATTGCACTTTTAATATTTTATACTCTATTCCACTTTCCATCTTCTCTTTGATATGATTGAGGGTTTTTAAATATGAATCCCTTTTCCATTTTATATGCGAAAGTTGAATAGAGTGTAAAAGATTGAATTATAAGCTCTATTGATGTTGATTCCACTGTTTTAATATAAAATAAGTTTGGTAATTGATTCTATTTTCTTATACATGTCTATTGTTAAGTATAATAATAATTTGTATGTTATGGTATGAAATTAGACTTGTATAAATTGGAAGTTTTGACATTTAACGATTTGTATAAGGTGCAACCTTCGCACGCATAGGAATATTTTAGTTACGTATTTATAAATATATATCAGCGTATGAATAATGTAAAATTAATAATGCATTAATCGCACAATAAATAGGTTAGTAATTAACATTAAAACCCCATAACATGGGAGATATGGATGATTATAATTAATGGCGAAATAAAGAATCTTTCTTTATAGCCTTAGAAGAATGTTGTGATGTATATGGTAGTATGGTTAGGAGAGTGTAAATTATGACTAAGTTATAAGGATGTGAGGTTAGTCAAAAGCATATGGAAGTTTGCTCGTGTAACAACCCTCTTTTTCGATCCTCAGAAGTTGACACTAATACATCCATGGTATTCACGTGTCGAGCATCCAAGTGTCGGAAAGACGGATCATTTAGGGTAAAAGAAAGAACGACATGACAGAATCTCACATGTGACGAGCAGTATATAATATACAATAGGTCTTTACAAAAAGAAAAGAATTTTAATATATATATAATCATCAGAGCAAAAACTAACCTATCATCGGCCCTTGAAAGTTTTAACAAACTATTATCACAATTTTCGATGAGTACAATAAGAACAACAACGGAAGATAAAAGAAAATACAAGAGTACAGCTTGGAGGCATCCAGCTCACGTCCTGAAGCTCCAAGTGTCCAGCTAAATCTAGAAAATATGGTCGGGCTAACTCGAGCATTATAAGAAAAATAATGCCCGGATCGGTCTGGTAAAAACGGCGCGAAAAACATAATCAACTGGATTACTAAATGCAATAAAAGTCTTTCAGAAATAAAGGTATTTTGTAAGACCACGCTGCACATAAACACGGACGGGTTTTTACCTTACGATAACCAAACCATTTTATAGTAAATCTTATGATATTATAATAATGTCAAGGGGAAATAAATATTAATCATATTTAAAATTGTTACATTAATTAAATTCTAGCATAACATGTATACAACTAAATCCATAAGGGCGTGTATTGGATATTGGATTTTCATCGATGACAAGGCTACTAAGGTACCACCTGCCACAGTACAGCTCTAAAAAATGTACCGAGGGACTCACATGGACCCTCTGCAAATCAGATTCGGCTGCCCCTTTAACATGACTGACCAGATTACATCATTCCCCCAGACCAAGGCTCACCAGCCATAGCCCCACTTCCATGCGCATACCATATCCATAAAATATCGATTCTAGATCGAGGAATGACTGCTCCTAATGGTAGTGAACCACATGGCTTTGAAATGTATCCCATACTTTAGCCATTACGGGGTTGTGAGGCTTGTGAAGTCATGATTACCTTTTTCCTCTCTTAGAAAATCCCACTTGGAATTCTAACACTGCCCTCTAGGCAACAATGCAATGCCAACATTCATCCATACAATTTATTCAGAATATGAACAAACCGAAGGCATTACTTCTACTACAAACATTTTGGAATCACCTTCTGGATTAGAAGCAAGTAGCCCTTGCACTTCAAGAGCCCCATCATTTATCTATCATCTTCAAAATGTCTTCAATACGACGTTTGAGTTGGATCGAAGTGGTTTTCGAAAAATTCATACTTATCCAATCCCTGTCTCTTCGAACCAACATTCGCTAGTTTTCTGTAAACTCAACTCTTGTTCTTTTGGATATATACAACCAATATATAGGAGTAGGGATCGCCCCCTAACCGTTTAAGTGCATGGATCTCCTTATCATTTTTCCTTAGAGAACAAAACGAGATTATGCACAGTACAACATCATCGAAGATGACTGCGCCATATAACCCCTGTTTCTCCTAGATATTTCTAGAGTTATATTTTGGCCAAGATTTGATAGTCACTTATTTAACTATCAAATAAACAACAATCATCATAGATTACATTCCATATGGGATCCACTTAGCCTCTATTTATTTAATCTTTCATGAATCAAATCTCTTTCAATTATTTGATTCAAAAGATCTTCACAAAAGATAATACTCGCAATCCCCTTATACTCCTTTCAATACTTGGAAAACATTCATATACTTCACTCACGATATAAGTATATTAATAAAACTTTAGGAAGATTTTCTCCTTTCCAAATTCATATTTAAATGGGCCAAACAAAAATTGTTTAAAACATTTCTTACTGTAAACCAAACCACTATCCTTCGGTGTTAAGTATGGAAAAAATATTCTATACCACCATGGTTAAGAGGGATTATTTATTAAAACAAATCTTATTTTTTTATAAAATTTCTATTTGATAAGCCCGTTTTATATTTACAAATCCTTTAATAAATTCCAAAATTTATTTATAAAACTTCTTTATAAATCCCTAAAATGATTTATAAAATTCCTTACTATTATAAAACTCTTTTATAAATCTCCCTTTATAAATTCTTTTATACAAATCTTTGTTAGAATCCTTTATAAATGTTATTTTTATAAATTCCAAAAAGAAAACCATTTTATAAATCTATATATATTTATCCTAATCTACGTTATCTTTAAAATATCACTTATAAAACCATTCTTTAATTCATATTACCTTTTATAAATCTTCTTTATAAATATCACTTACAAAACTCCTTTACAAAATGTCATCGATAAATCTCTTTGCAATATATCATTTGTAAATCTTTTTTACAAAATATCATTTATATCATCAATAAACAATTTATTAACTCAAACATAATTAATCTTATAAATTAATTAAACTTTAAACATCAATAATAATATAATTAATTTCCTTAAGCAACAAAATCAAAATAATTAATTAACTCTAAAACATCCTTGATAAAAATAATTAATTAACTTTAAACATTTATAAATCAAAATAATTAATTGACTTAGATCATAATTAAATCAAATGATTAACTTAAAGCCACATTAATACTATATTTAAATAACTTTAAACAACATTGATAATATAAATAAATTTAAACGACTTAACATCTTTAATAAAGAAAAAAATCATTCACAAATTAATTAAACATTAAACATCAAATTGTTATAAAATTTTAAAGTTGATTCAAATCTATAACTTTACAAATTCGAAAAGAGTGACCACAATGGTACTTAATCAAGCTACCATTTAATTCAATTTAACTTTCATGTCACATAACTGGTATTTACATAAGTATCATATATGTAAATGAAATCATCAATTTAAAATCACTAGTTAATCCATCACTTAGCCAGTATTAATTAACCCACATATTAATTAACTGGTATATGAATAATGTAACAACCCAAAATTTAAGCTATAATAATTAATTAATAAATTAATTAAATAATAAAAATAAGTTTGTGAAATTATCAGAATTGAGCTATGGGAGTTGCACCAATGTGTCTATGGCGATTTTTTGATCAATTTCCATATATAGTTTGTCAAAATCAGAGCTAAAACGAAGAAGATATGAAATAAACAAGAAACGAAATATATATATATAAGGTCAGGTCGACCCTCACCATTGCTAGGTCTACTCCTAGCATGCTTGGATCGACACCAAGGTCGACCCGACCCTGTATTTGGACGACATTTCGTCCAGCTTCGTATATGACGTGTTTTTCAACTTCTCTCCAACCCTATGCGTTCGTGCTTCCATCCGACGGTTCCCAGCGGGCCTATGACGTGGTTGCACCAGATTTAATCTTCAAATCCAATGGTCTGAGATCCCTAAACCACACTATAAATAAGACCCTAGGCCTAGCTATCTTTCTCATTCAGATTTTCTCCTATTTGGGTTCATTGCCTGAGACTGGAACCTAAATAGAATATTTTTCTAAGGAGAAAATCTTTTTGATAAAAATATTCTACGCTCTACATGTGGATCAAAGAAGACCGAGGAATAGAGATAAGGACCACAAGCGAGTGTTTAGTAATTATTTTAGATTTTTAAGTAATTTAAAATAATAGGGTTCTCAATTGTTGTAGTTTTTCTGCAATTTTGAGACAATTTTTATATAAGTTATTTACAGTTAATTTTTAAAGTTCTTTTCAGTCTATTTTATTCAGCTATTTTTATTTAGCTATTTTATTCAGTTATTTACAGTTATTTATATTTATTTACATCTATTTTACGTTAGAATTTAGCTTGTAAATGTTAGTTTCTTTTTATTCCTTTTTACTCGAATAAAAGAATAAAAAGAGAATAATTCGCAAATATGGATTAAATAGAATTAAACACTAAATTTACAGAACTAGATGTAAAATAAGAAAGACTGTAATAAAAAGAAGATAGACTGAAATTGGCAAATTTGAGACATTTGCAAGCATGTTTACAACTAGTGGTTATAACTAAAAAGATAGAAAAGAAGAATAACAGTTATAACATAGGTTATAATTAAGCAGAAAGAACAGTAAAGGCTTATTTTAAGACTTAGATTAAGTTAATAAGCAAACAAAGGAGAAATAACAGAAGAGGCTTATTTTAAAACTTACACTAAGTTAATAAGAAAGAACAGAAATAGGGCTCATACCAATAGCATTCCCTTTCAGACTAGGACTGATGGTCTCACAATAGTTAGGTGAGGCTGGGACATAGGGTAAATAAGTGGCCAATAGATAGAAGCTCAAATCGGGGTATTTGGGTAAGGGGTGCAACTAGATTTTGTTTGTTAGGACCCATACCAACAGCATTCCCTTTCAGACTAGTACTGATGGTCTCACAAAACACTTAGGTGAGGCCGGGCAGGACCCTTTCAGGCTAGGACTGATGGTCTCACAACAGATTAGGTGACGCTGTGCACGCTTATGCTGACAGGGTGAGTAAGTGGTCATAAGAGGGGGGCGACAGTGAGTGTGTACCAACGGTGACTAAGCGTGCGGCATCGATTAGGGTTGTAATTCGCTACTGCGTTCCAAGCGCTAAACAGGTGTCTTTTGCTGTGGGACCCATAGGATAGGACTAGCTCACAGTGGCACAACAGTGATAGAAGGCCGATCAACGGGTAGAATTAGGACTTCAGCCTAATTAAAATAGGATTATAATTTCAGCCCAATCAGAGCAGCTATCTAGGACAAGTGCAAACAATCCCAATCAAAGTAAATAGTTAAACGGTATTTTATCCTAGTTTTATCTTTCCTTTGTTTCCTTTTATACTAGAACTGTTCCTAAGTCTATTTTCTTTATCTTGCTTAAAAATACTAGTAGTTACTTTCACTCACCAGACTTATAGTCTGACCCACTCCTCTATTTCCCTTTTTCCCCCATAGGCCAGTAGAGGCAAGGACAGTAGATTCAGATTTCTTGGAGACCCATTTGCAGAGCTTTCTCATTCTTTATGTATTCTTCTTCTTTCAGTTTTCTTTTCATTTGACTTTGGATGTACTGGTACTTTATAAGAGGGATGATTTTTATTGTTTATGTACTCTGATGATGTGACTGAGATTATATTTTTCATAAGACATGTGTATTTGATATTTGAGACATAGTTTGTTTTATGACATTAATTTATGAAGTTTAAATTTGAATATCAAGTTATTATTTAAATGTTTCCGCTGTTTTTTTAATTTTTCTTGTGAATCTTAGTCTCTGTGATGTTTTAGCTATACCTATAACGCACCGCATTCTTTAGTATGCCTTTTTTGGGTATACTAAAGGGTGTGGGGTGTTTCAAATAAATGTCCAAATAAATATAATAGCAGAATGAAGATTTGTTCTACTAAACAGATGTCATCAATACTCCACATAATTTATTTATAGCACAACGGTGTCCAGAATAATCTACTTAATTAAATGTAACAAATCGTTGTTTTATTTGGCTAAATAGATGTCACCAATAAGGTATAATTAATTTAACAACATTATTATTTAAATAAAGTAACTAAATTCAGTCCTTATTATTTTATCTATATTTTAAACATCACTGAATCTATCAACAAGTTACACTAAAATGTTGTACTTGTCTATACGAATCCAATGCAAAAATACATGGGTTAAACAGATTTAAAACGAGCTAGATATCACGTTTTCAAATTCAACACATTTTAATTTATATTCATAAGCATATAATATTAGTTCCTTTGTAAAACATCATCCCAGGCCCAACAAAGATTTCCAAACCGACCCAATATCCACAGTACCATCTTCTCCCTCCCTTTCCACCTTAAATTCAAACTCCAGTACCCCAAAATATCGTGCATGTCATGCATATTGCACTGCCTTCCTCTCCTCGAATAGATGAACCAACCTTGCCACTGCCTCCCTCTACTCGAGCTTGACCCATTAGCGCCTACGACATGCCCTCCGCCTTCACTAGTAAGAACGCGACATCCCCCCTTGAGCAACTATAGGCAAAAATCGCCCCTCCGTAAAACATGACCGAGCTTCACCCATTTCGGCCGAAAGATGCCTTATTCCACCACAAACCCGAATCCATACCCGATTTCACCCTTTCCTCGTGAATCAAGCACAGCCCAAAACCCTAGTTTTAGATGCTTACTCTAATTTACCAAATTTTCAAAATATACTCGATGAAAAATTTGACAACTATTTTTATAAATAACTATGGATCAAGACTAACAAATTTGTAGTTAACGGCAAGTGTTACTTCTAATCGGTTTGTGAGTTATTGATTTTTGAATGAAAGAGGAGCTTAGTTTTCAAAAGAAAACAGAGAAGAACAGTACATGCTTTTGTGCTTACAGTAAACTCAATTTGCAATTCCAAGCTAATATATCCAAATTATGAAATTTAAACCTATTTCATACACCATGAATATCATATAAAATTCACAAGCAAGCTAACAAATAAGTTTCCAATATATTTATTTTACCAAAATTATTAACAAGTTTTTGAAATAGCTCGCCTTTCTTTTTCCATGCTTTTGTAAAAATGCTTGAAAGCTTTGATCTTGAGATAAATTAGGATTTTGAACTAAAAGATGAGATTTTTATTTCAAAATTTAAAAAGTGGAAAAGAAGGAAAATGGAATCAAGAAGGAAAATAATGAAATGAGAGATGGAATGAAAACAAGATAAAGGTTCATTCTTATAAAATACAAAGCTAATTATTAAAATACTCCCAAAATTCACTTTTTCAACTTTGCCATCTAATCTTAAACCACCTAAAGTACAAGCATTTGCAAATATGATGGTTAATAAGGTGTTTCAGTACACAGTTGAATTTTACACTTAAGATACCTTTTCATGTCACATCTTTCCAAGTTTTCAAATTTAAATACATTTACATTTAAATACTAATTTTTTTATTATATTATTCATTTTAACTCAACAGTGTGTGAACATTTTAAATGTTGTTTAAAATATAATCAAAGATATTACAAATTTTAAATAACTTATCATTCGATAAAAAGCTAAAAATTTGAAAAGTGTGTTTTGGTCATATTTTCATTTTTCCGTTGAACTATTTATTTATGTAAATAGAATTTAAAAATAAAATTTTCTATTATCAGTTATTAAAAATGGGTTATTAAATTAATAAAAATCATTAACTGAATATTTAAATTAAATTAAATATTCATAGGTTAGATCGATAAAATTCTGGGTCATTACATTCTCCCCCTTAAAAGAATATCGACCTCGAAATTTCATCTCAAACACAAAGAAGGAAACCAGCAAATACCAAAATTTAACCTCTATACTCCCCATAATTATTTATGAAAACCTTCTCATAAAACCCAAGTTAATTTTTAAAACTTATATAATATCCTATTATATCCTGAGAGTATATACAGCTATCCGAATCAAACTTTTTAAAATTGAATTTATTTCCCTTTAAGTGAACTCAAAATCCAAATACCTAGTTTTTATTTTTCAAAACTCTTTTTGGAACTATACTATATAATTTGAATATATATAGCCCGTGTAACCCAAAATGATATTAAGGAACTGAATTGGGTACTCACAAACAATGTCTCACATTACCTTAACGGAAGGATAATACTTAAGAGTGTGCTTACCATCTGAACACACCTCTTTCCCATTTTCGTTATTTTTGAGCTACTCGAACTAGTTAACATAAAAATACTTCTTCTATTTCAAAATTTCCTTTTTGAAACAATATTGTATGTATTTCCATACAAATAGTTTTAAAATAACCATTACTAACTAGCTTTGGGTTTGTTCGGGTTTGAACTTGTTTCGATCGTATAATGTTAAAGAGAATAATTTGCTAAGTGCACTATAATGTTCGCCTAGGCGAACATCTGATTGTCGCTTAGAAGATTATTCAGATCATCACAAAACAAACCGAGACTCATTCCTGAACCAATCCAAAGAAAATACTCCTTGCTTAAAAACTTCCTTCATAAAATATTAACACTTATAAAAACATTCCCAAGTAAATTATTACTACTATTTCAAAAAATCATCTGAAATAATAATATACATATTTCCTTTGTAAGTCAAACCATGCTTTTGGAATTAAATCAAAATCTGCTTTATCAAAACAACCCTATAGCAAATTACTATAGTAGCAATTCATCACTTAGAAACTCGAAAATGAACATTAATGATGCTGAGTCATGACCATAATTATTTTTCAGCGATTGAAGTGAGTTCAGTGCTCCTTTATATCTCTTTAAAATCCTTTAAAATATTTATATTCATAAATACTGTTAAATAGTACCATTATTACCTTTATCAAAACTTTGAAAACAAACTTTTCAAAAGCACCGGGATTTAGGTTCTCAAATTCTCGGTTTAAATCTAATTTTATTTAAAAAACCATGTTGATAAACCATACTTATATAATTTCACTTCCTTATATAAAATCATTTCACAACTGTATATTCTTGTTTATTATAATAAACAACCTTTTTAAAAATTAAATTTTACCCCAACATTAACACCAAACGCCTAATGGTCAACCAGTGAAATTGAATTAATAGGGTACTCATCTCAATGTTCCCTAAAATTACTATCTACCCGACCCATACCGCAAAAGGAAAAACTGCTCATAAACTGGTCGAGCATACATAATCAATAAATGATAATAATTGAATATTATCATTTCCTAACACTTCATAAATATATATATATAGAAATTATTCTTATATATAAAATATACTCTATGTAAAATTATTTCATTTACCAAATTCAAAACAATACCGTGTCGGTTTACCTGGTTTAAGTGTTTGGAAACCCTTAACGATACAGTTATACCTTCCGTATTGACCAGAATTCATAAACCACTCAATAAATGATTCAACATAATATAAACATTTTTATAGCACTATTAAATATGCGCTCATATATATAATACACTCAAACTCATCCTAGGTTCTCACTTACCCTATCTCATATGTAAAGATTCCGAAATTTACCGTTCTTTTAAAAACAAATTCGATTAAATTGACCTTGATTTAAGTTGAGAATTTGAACTTTGAATTTAAAATTTATGCTACGTACAATTGATTGAATGAATAAAGTTTGAAATAAAAATATAAAACAGAAATTTTAAGCGATTTGAAATTTAACGTAGAAATCGGTCGTTAATAAAACAGTGAAATTTTTGGTTTCAGAAACTTAAATATTTTACAAGAAAATATTTTGGGAAAATTTATAATAAAAACATCAACGTTCATTTCGTTGAATTCCGATTTCATTAGCTCGGTTTAAATCGATTTATACGATCGATTTATGGTAGCGACAACCGATATTGCGTAAATTTCGAATTTCACATGAGCGTTAAATAACCAGTTTTTTGTGTGCTATCATGTTCGTATCGACACACTGAGCACAATGGTGTTTCTTTTCGTGTGTTTGGACTTTCGGTTTGTTCGGTGCAGTGTTTGTAGTCCAAGTTAATGGGGTTGCTATTATATATAGGGTATGGTACTACCGAAATTTGAATATAGCTTTATAATTAAACAACCGTTTAGAAAAAAACATGTACAAGAATACGTAAGAGGACACGTATATAATATTATGCATGTAAGAAAGAAATGTTGAATTGGTATACGAAGAAAAAGGAATTGAATTAGTAAGCTCACAATAGACGTTCCAAGCCCTATTCCTATGTGTGCCACGTCTCCCTCTTCTGTCATCTTTATATTATCTTCTGCAATTTCATTTATATTCAATCAAGGCTTAAAAAAAAGCACCTGAGAAATTTTATAACTTCGAAACCCTCTCCCCATGTCAGAGCTCCACCTCACCCTCCCTACCGCCACCGCACTCTTCCCTACCCACCGCCGCACCACCTACCTGTTCCCCCTCCGACTTAGTGATAGCCGTCGCCTCCACAGTTTTAAAAAAAAAGTGAAACCTGTTGCCGTTGAGACCACCCTCTTACACCTCTAGTTCCTCCTCCACCAACGCCCAACTGCCTCCATCTCCTCTCATAGTCGCCACTACCTCCATTAGATATAAAAAAAGACAAAAGCAACTGAGTCTTGCCTTCATCGCTGCGCCTCCCTACCACCGCCGGCCTCACGTCGCACCACCTAGGGTCGCCACACCAACCACCACCGACCAGAGGCCCTCCTCTTCTCCTACAGCTGCCACCATCATTTATAAAAAAACATGAAAGAAGCTTGCTACCGTGCCAATCCCACTACCTACACCAGCCACCTCTGCCGATTACACCCCCTTGTCATCACCGCACCAGCCTTACACCCCTAACCGACCAGCTGGCCTGCACTTCTTCCTAAAGTTTGGCCGTGATACTATATATATATAGTTATATACATATAAAAAGAGAAAAAAAGTGTTTTATATATTAAAAAAAAGAGTAGAAGTAGCTATCCGGATTGGAGATGGAACGTGTACGAGTTAAAGAGTCGCCATAGAGTTCAACCGTGTTGCGTGCCGTAGGCCGTTCGTGGATCGTATTGGGTTATCGTCGTTGAGGTGAGTGTTTATACATTCACATCTAACTAATATCGTTATGCAAGTTAATAAAAATTGAAATTGTCACTTTTATATGTTTGTTGTTAATTTAAATTGATACATATTTGTTGGATGAATTATCGAATGATATGTGCACATGTTGACATGATATACACGTCATATGTATGTACACAAGTGTAGAAAAAATTAAATTGGACATGTCACATTTCACCATGTTATTAATACCTAGTATGTTATATTTTGTTGGAAAATTTTTCCATCGATATTTGGACATGACTATATATATTGAACTTGTGATATTGGAATGGTTTGAAATTTATTGATAAGTTTAATTGACATTTAAATTGACATCTGAATTAATTGATAGAATTCGAATTGACAGTTAAATTGAATTAGAATTTAATTACCAGTAAAATACCCAATATTTATAACTATGAAATTGTTGTGATTTTTATTGACCGTTTGGATGATTTGTTGTGATGGATGCTATTGGTTGATATTTGGATGTTTATTTATTTTAATATATCATGTTATAATCTTGTATATTATTTACAGTATATAAAAATGTAAATTTAATTAATTCGAATAAATTAAGAAATAGGTTGAAATGATATATGCCTATGACATTTATTTTGGGTTGAAATGATATATATCCATCCCCGGAATTAAATTGAAATAATTGATTCACTTGGCCATAGGATAAAGAATTATATACGGACACCGGATTTGTTAATTTAAATGATTTTAAAATTTTGTTTTGAAATTATTTAAATGATGTGGTTTTTAGAAAAAATGAAATTTATAGAAATCGAATTATTTTCGAATTAGAACTCGGAATGTTGAAATTTAAATTTGAAACAGGAATTGTTTAATTAATCGAAGTTGATATTTTTAAGTTATAATCGGAATATGATGTGAATTTAAGAAATTGATTTGTTTTAAAAGATCGGACTTTTATTCGAATTTTGAATATTGCTAAGTAAAAGTGATATAAAACGATATTCCGAAATTGAGATTGGAATTGGAATTTAATTATATTTGAAGATTTGGTTTTTAAATTGGGTATTGAAGGAAAATTTGATTTAAGTGTTTTGAATCGATATTTTGGAAATCGAACTCGAAATTGATATAAATCGAAATGGTTTATAATTTGGAATTGGAGTTGAAATTAATTTGAAATTGGAATTTAAATTAATTTGGAATTGGAGTTGAAATTATTTGAAATTGGAATTTAAATTAATTTGGAATTGGGGTTGAAATTAATTTAAAATTGGAATTTAAATTAATTTGGAATTGGATTTGAAATTAATTTGGAATTGGAATTTAAATTAATTTGGAATTGGAAGTGAAATTAATTTGGAATTGGAAATGAAATTAATTTGGAATTGGAATTTAAATCAATTTGGAATCGAAGAAAAATTCGACTTGAAATTGGAACTGAATCAATTTAATCGAAATGGAAATTGGATCTAATTTGAATTGGAAAATTTGGAAAGTGAACCGGTTTGACTTTTAAACTAATTTTAAATGAATTATTTTAGTATGAACGGTTTAAAATCTATATTCATTAAATATTTAAATTATTTTTATTTTCCAAACTATTTTATTATATAAACCATTTTTAATACTCAAACTATTTCTATTAAACTATTTAAACTATTTAATTATTTTAAAACTATTTAAAATATATTCTAAATTCAAACTGGTAAAAGGGTGGAATGTTTATATTTAGATCTTGGATTTAAAGGCGAATTGGGTTAAAGTGAATTATATCCAAAATTGTAATTCAAATCAAGTTTTGAAGTAAACTAGATATACTGAATTGAATTAATATTTTGAAGTAAATATGATTTGTGAAGCGAATATGATGATTTCGAAATGGATTTGATTTTTGAAGCGAATATGAGATTTTGATATCAAGTATGAATTGTTTTCGAAATATAAAAGAACCAATCGGTGTGTAAAACGATGTTTGGTTGTTAAAGAGATCGGGGCCTCTTATTGGCATACTCTTTGTCAATATTAGAACCACTTTGACAACCGTGTACGCGGTGGATGATATCCAGAATGCAGTGGTGAATTGGTGACGTTTACTGGAATGAAGTAAGAGAACGATGATGGATAGCCTTGACACTTGTGTCGTAATTAAAATGACTAAAACAGGAGCTTATGTCTGGCCAATGAGGTTAGCTACCTCTGGCGACGTTGATCCTTCGTATTACTATTATGGGTTTTGACTCGATGGGTGCACCTTTTGTTCGGACTGATTGTCACGGTCGGCCACGGATGGGTTACGACCAGCCAGAAAGGGTAAACTAGTAGAATACTACCTTGGGCATTGCCTCACGTGCCTTGTCATATTTATCCATATGCTAGCCCATTACGACTTGGTTTTGTACCTATAAAGATGTGTTAAGGTGGATCAATGTAAAGCCTTAACGCTATTTTGATATTTATTTTACTGATAGACATTATCTATTATACCGTATAATATTATATATAAATAGTTTAACGGATCCTTAAGAGATGGAAAATCCTGTAACATCTCCTAAGTTACTTTGCATTTATTTATTGATTTACATGAGGATATTAGTTCTGACTCGAGTATTGTGTTTTTCATTATGCTCGGGTCAGCCTGAGTAGTTCCAGTTTGGAGAGCTTGTGTGGAGACGAAGGCATTGCTGGAGACACCGTTCTATTTCTCTTGTTTCCATCAGTTTAGTTTATTTAGCTATGTCAGTCAGATTTATTTCATTCCTAGTTGTTTAGTGTGAGAATAAATGTAAACTTATTTGGGGATTCATGATTTATTTATGTACTTGTTTAAATTTCCGCTGTGAGATTCTGAGTTGTATTTATTTCTGTGTCTGTGTTCTATGATTGATTCTATTATTACCATAAATAACTATCTGTCATTTAAGCAAATGTGCTTGTTTAAATGGTGGGTTGTTGCATCAAATGAGTTTACCCCACCAAAGCCTAGGTGTTCACTCAACTTAAGCTCTGATACCACGTGTAACAACCTGCCTTTTCGATCCTCGAAAGTTGACACTAAAACATCCACGGTATTCATGTGTCAAACATCTAAGTGCTGGAAAGACAAATCATTTGGGGTAAAAGAAAGAAAGACATAACAGAATCTCACACGTGACGAGTAATATATAATATAGAATAGGTCTTTACAAACAGAAAAGAATATTACTATATATATAATCATCAGAGCAAAAACTAACCTATCATCAGCCTTAGACAGTTATAACAACCTGTCCTCACAATTGCTGATAAATACAACAAAAACAACAGTGGGAGATAAAAGGAAATACAGGAGTACGTGTTATAGGCATTCAGCTCCCTCCTGAAGCTCCAAGTGTCCAGCTAAATCTGAAAAATATGCTCAGGCTGACTCGAGAATTATAAAAAAAATAAGGCTCGGATCAATTTGGTAAAACCAGCATGAGAAATACAGTCAACTTTATTACTAAATGTCATAAAAGTCTTTCAAAAATAAAGGTATTTCGTAAAACCATGTCGCATATAAACACGAATGGGTTTTTACCTTACGATAACCAAACCATTTTATAGGAAATCTTATGATATTATAATAATGTCTAGGGAAATTTAATATTAATCATAGCCGAAATTATTACATTAATTAAATTCCAGCATAATATGTTACAACTAAATCAATAAGGGTACGTATTTGAGATTGGATTTCCATCAATGACAAGGCTAATGGGGTACCGCCTGCTATAGTACACCTATAGAAAATATACCGAGGGCCTCACATGGACCCCTTGCGAATCAAAGTCGGCTGCCCCTTTAACATGATAGGCCGGATTACATCATTCCCTGGGTCTAAGGCTAAAAAACAATGTGCACCAGCCATGGCCCCACTTCTGCACGCATACCAAATCCACAAATATCGTTTCTAAATAGAGGAATGACTGCTCCTAATGGTAGTGAATCACATAGCTTTGAAGCATATCCCATGTTTTAGTCATTACCGAGTTGTGAGGCTTGTGTGGTCACGATTACATTTTTCCTCTCTTAGCAAATCCCACTTGGAATGCTAACACTGCCCTACAGGAAACAATGCAATGCCAACATTCATCTATACAAGTTGTTCAGAATATAAACAAACCGAAGGCACTACTTCTACTACATCCATTTTGGAATCACCCTCAGGATTAGTTGCAAACAGCCCTTGCACTTTAAGAGCTCCGTCTTTTATCCTATCATCTTCAAAATATCTTCAATACAATGCTTAAGTTGGATCGAAGTGGTTTTCGGATAATTCATACTTATCCAATCCCGGTCTCTTCGAACCAACATTCCCTAGTTTTCTATAAACTCAACTATGGTTCTTTTGGATATATACAGACAATATATAGGAGTAGGGATCACCCCCTAACCATTTAAGTGGATGGATCTCCCTATCATTTGTCCTTGGAGAAAAAAATGAAATTTATACACACAGTACAACATCATCGAAGATGATTATGCCATATAGCCCTTATGTTTCTCCTTGATATTTCCAGAGTTGTATTTTGTCCAAGATTTGATAGACGGTTATTTAACTATCAAATGAACAACAATCAACATAGATTACATTGCATATGGGATCCACTAAGCCTTTATTTACTTAATCTTTAATAAATCAAATCTCTTTCAATTATTTGGTTCAAAAGATCTTCAAAAAAGATAATACTCACAATCCCCTTATACTCCTTTCAATACTTGGAAAACATTCATATACTTATCTCACCGGATAAGTATATTAACAAAACTTAAGGGAGATTTCCCCCTTTCCAAATTCATATTTAAATGGGCCAAACAAATATTGTTTAAAACATTTCTAACTGTAAACCAAACCACTATCCTTTGGTGTTAAGTATGGAAAGAATATTCCATACCACTATGATTAAGAAGGATTTTGTATCAAAACAAATCTCAATCTTTTATAAAATTTCCTTTTGGCAAGCCCAGTTCATATTTACAAATCCTTTAATAAATTCCTAAATTTATTTATGAAACTTCTTTACAAATCTCTAAATAATCTATAAAATTCCTCATTATTTATAAAAACTCTTTTATAAATCTCCCTTTATAAATTCTTTTATATAAATCTTTTATACAATCCGTTATAAAAGTTATTTTTATAAATTGCAAAAAAAAAACCATTTTATAAATCTATAGATATTTATCCCAATCTACATTATCTTTAAAATATCACTTATAAAACCATTCTTTTATTCATACATTACCATTTATAAATTTCCTTTACAAATATCACTTACAAAACTCCTTTACAAATGTCATCGATAAATCTCTTTGCAAAATATCATTTGTAAATCTCTTTTACAAAATATCATTTGTAAATCTCAATTCTTTCTATAAACCATTTATTAATTAAATAACACCTTTATTAAATTAATTTAATCACCTTATATATCATAAATAAACAATTTATTAACTCAATACAATTAATTTAATAAATTAATTAACCTTTAAACATCATTAATAATATAATTTATTTCCTTAAACAGCATCGGCAAAATAACTAATTAACTTTAAAACATCCTTAATCAAAATAATTAATTAATTTTAAACATTTCTAAATCAAAATAAATAATTAACATAGACCATAAATCAATTGATTAACCTAAACCAATATTAATAATATAAATAAATAATTTTAAATTACATTGATAATATAAATAAATTTAAATGACTTAACATATATTTAATAAAGAAAATGAAAAAATCATTTACAAATTAAATAAACACTTAACATCAAATTGTTATAACATTATAAAGTTAATTCAAATCCATAACTTTACAAATTCGGAAAGAGGCTTAGTGATCACAATGGTACTTGATCAAGCTATCATTTAATTCAATTTAACTTTCATGTCATATAACTGGTATTTATATAAGTATTATATATGTAAATAAAAATCATCAATTCACAATCACTAGTTAATCCATCACTTATCTAGTATTAATTAATCCATATATTAATTAACAGGTATATTAAAAAATGTCCATATAAATATAATAGCAGAACCGGGATTTATTCTGCTAAACAGATGTCATCAATACTATATACAATTTACTTATAGTAGAACGGTATTGTATTCTGCTCACTAGATGCCCAAAATATTCTATTTAATAAAATTTAACGGATCGATGTTTTATTTGGCCAAATAAATATTACCAATAAGGTATAATTAATTTAACAATGTTATTATTTAAAATAACGTAATTAAATTCAGTCCTTATTATTTGATCAATATTTTAAACATCACCGAGTCTCTCAACAAGTTACACTAAAATGTTGTACTCGTCCATACGAGTCCAATGCAAAAATTCATGGGTTAAACGGATTTAAAACAAGCTAGACATCACATTTTCAAATTCATCACGTTTTAATTTATATTTGTAAACATATAATATTAGTTCCTCACCATAATATAAGCCCAGGCTCAACAAAGATTCCCAAACCAACCAATATCAACAGTACCATCTTCTCCCTCCCTCTCCATCTCAAATTCAAACTCCAGTACCCCAAAATATCATGCACGTCGTGCACGTTGCGCCGCCCTCCTCATCTCGAATCGACGAACCAACCATGCCATCACCTCCCTCTACTCGAGCCCGACCCACTGGCACCTACGACATGCCCTTCGCCTTTACCCGTAAGAATGTGACATCCCCCTTGAGCAGCTATAGGTGAAAATTGCCCTTACCAAAATGTGACCATGCTCCACCCATTTCGGTCGTAAGGTACGTTATTCCACCACGAACCCAAATCCATACCCGATTTCAACCATTTCATCACGAATCAAGCACAACCCAAAACCCTAGTTTTAGATGCTTACTGTAATTTACAAAATCCTCAAAATATAAATGAGAAATCTAACAACTATTTTAAAAAATAAGTATGGATCAAAACTAACAACTTTGTAGTTGATGGCAAGTGTTAATTCTAATTGGTTTGTGAGTTATTAATTTTTGAATGAAAGAGGAGCTTAATTTTCAAAATAAAACAAAGAAGAACAATACATGCTTTTTTGTTTACAGTAAACTCAATTTGCAATTCCATGCCAATATATCCAAATTAAGAAATTTAAACCTATTTCATACAACATGAATATCACATAAAATTCACAAGCAAGCTAACAAATAAATTTCCATAATATTTATTTTACCAAAATTATTAAGAAGTTTGTTAAATAGCTCGCCTTTCTTTCCCCATGCTTTTGTTGAAATGCTTGAAATCTTTGACCTTGAGATAAATTAGGATTTTGAACTAAAAGTGAGATTTTTATTTTAGAATTTTAAAAGTTGAAAAGAAGGAAAATGTAGTTAAGAAGGAAATTTATGAAATGAGAGATGGAATGGAAAACAAGATAAAGGTTCATTATTATAAAATATAAAGCTAATGACTAAAATACCCTCAAAATCTACTTTTTCAACTTTGCCATCTAATCTTAAACCACCTAAAGTGCAAGCATTTGCAAATATGATGGTTAATAAGGTGTTTCATGTACTTAGTTAAATTTTACACTTAAGATATCTTTTCATGTCACATATTTCCATGTTTTTAAATTTAAATACATTTACATTTTAAATACTTATTTTTTATTATATTATTCATTTTAAAACAAAAGCGTGTTAACATTTTAAATGTTGTTTAAATTATAATCAAAGATATTACAACTTTTAAATAACTTGTCGTTCGATAAAAACCTAAAAATCCAAAAAAATTGTTTTGGTCATGTTTTCATTTTTTTCATTGAACTATCTATTTATGAAAATAAAATTTAAAAATAAAATTTTCCGTTAACAATTATAAATTAAAAGAGGGTTATTACATTAATAAAACATTAACTAAATATTTAATTAAATTGAATATTCATAGATTAAATAGATAAAATTCTAGGTCGTTACAGCCCAACTCACATGCCTACCAACAGTGTAACTTTAGGTATGATGTGAGACATCACCTATAATAAGTACCCATAGAGGACACTATGTTAGTCCATATTTTTTAGGGTAAGTCTGCCCAGTTAGTCTGGCTACTAGTGCCTATGAATGGTTGGACTAATGCGAGACATCACACCTGGGTTATAGGTCATATTACATGGGACCTGCTTTGAGTATCGGGGGTAGTAAGTGGTTATTATAGGGTCCGCCTCCTCCCTAATTAGGAAGTATTGAACGGTCGGGGATAGATTTTAGATATGGTAGATGGAAATCTCGGGAAGGGTCCACTTCGTGTTTGAGTGTTAAGTGGCTATTATAGGGCCCGCCTCTTCCAAAAAGAAGTATTAAGTGGCCTGCTGAGATTTCGTGCGATGTCGACTAGATTGTACTAGAGAGGTCCACGTTGGGTTAGGTATTAAATGACAGGGACCTGCCTAAGGTATAGGTATTAAATGGTCAAAGTCTGTCTAATTCCTATTTTAAAGTTATTATGTAGCCTGGGTACTTTCTCTTATATTGTTAGGACACGATTGACGGCACATGCATGGGACTGGGAATGGCCTTGAGCCTACAGTTGAAAGTAAGTTATAGAGATTGGTCAAAAAAGTGTAAGTTATAGGATTGGACTGGGAAAGCCTTTGGGCTTATAGTAGAAGGTATTTATAAAAAATATAGTTAGGATACGTAAGACATATTCTTATCTAATTTAATCTGCCCAAATACTATTATGGAAAGACTCGAGATTTCATTCACCAGACGATGCAGATTTAGGAAAAGAAGACGGAGGTGAAGTCTTATGGCAGTTATCGATCTACTTATATTTTTAGATATACTATGATGTACCTATTTTAGACATGATATTATTGTATTATGAGATATTGTATTGCGGATATTGAGATGCTATGTTTTGTTATGAAACTTGAATTTTTATAAAATGGGCATTGTTTTGATATTATATTTTGTCCTTTCCTCTATGAGATTCTTATAGCATTAGTCGATAGCTCTGTGTATTGTTTTTACAACTAGTAGCCAGCTTTAGAATGGGTCTAATGTTTGATGAGCCTTTTCTGGGTCGAAAATTAGGCATGTTTCGAGGCTGCTTGTTACATTTGGCATCAAAGCTTAGGTTGCATGATCAATGGGAATAGGTATATGTATGAGTGCGTACTTGTTATTTTTGAACGTTATTATCAAAAACCATATATATATTATACATCAAACTCTACAAATTCCGATATAGAAGTAGTTGCGACCAAATTCCGAAAGGATGGACGAAGCAACTATGAGTTGGGCCAATAAATAGAGTTAACTGTATTTAACTACCCCGATTACCCTACGGATTGTAGGACATACTACAAGGCATTGACTAACAAGAGAATGAGCATGACATATAGAAGAATCCTGAAGGTTGGATGATACTAGACTCCTTTGTTGACCCTAGGCTACCTTATGATTATAGATTTTAATGGATTACGGATAGAAGATGCACATTTCATCTAGACAAATGGGAAGTAAGAAACCATAAGTTGCAAGCATCCGGAAATTTAAGTATGAATTAGTGGAGGAAATTCCCATAAGAAGGTGTGCACTAATAACCACTAGAAGATAGCCAGATTTTTGACGAAAAAGAGTTAAGAAGGAGTAAGGAGAAGGAAAGTCCAAAAAAAGAACAATAAGAGTCCAACTCCATGTGAAAAAATTTGACAAGAAGATTCTAAAAGTTTCTTGAAATGTTTTGAATGGGTTTTTCATAGGTTTATTGGGAAGTTGTACTTTCGAAAAAGCGAGGAAAATTGGAGTTTCTTAGTTTAAAATTGGTCGAGTCAAAAGTTTTAGTTTAAAGATTTCTGATAAAAGATTTTTCATTTTTGAAATAAATGGAAAATAGGGCATGGGTTTGGCTCGATGATCTTTCCTATGTTTATAAGTTTGGAAGTTTCATTTTAAAAATTCTTTTTAAGGGGTGGATAAATGAAAATGATACTTGATTAAATTAAGGTATAGAAAATGGAAGGATAAGAATATCCGATAACTAAGATTGGAGGAACATTCCCATATAAGGAAATTACGAAGAACAACAACTGAAGTAGAAGCCATTTTGATAGGAGAAATATAAATAGTTGCAATAATAGAAGATTTGGATAGAAATAGCATTAGAAATTTATATAAGAAAGGATTGGTAATCTAGTTAGAAATAATATAGGAGAGAAGCAATAGGAATAGAGTAGGAAGAATGGGTAAATTCCATAGAAATGTAGTAATTGCGCATATATTTAAGGTAGACACTTAGATAGATGCAACAATTACACATATCTTTTGGAAGTCCTCTTCATATGCTATTAAAATCTCCATTAAAGGTGGAAGCAGAGAGAGCATGTGTAATGGGAAAATAATAGGATGGAAATCATCCTTGTATACTTTGCTTTTCATTGTTTAAAGTTATAAAAAAAATATTTTGAAAAAAAATGTTTGTTTAATAATTGAGTTTTAAATGTTTTGAGTTAAAAATCCAACCTTGAAAAGAAATAAATCTCTACTATAGAAAGTCCTTAAAAAGGTAAAGTTGGTTAGGAAAAAGAAGGAGAAAGATATTTTCATGGCTCCATTCTGGAGACCAAGCAACTTGAATTTGATAAAAGGGTTTCTAATTTTATATATTTTTTAAAAGATAAAAGTTTTTGGTTAGGTACTTCATGATTGTGAAGTTTTAATTTATAAAGAATGTTGAAATCCAAACCAAATTTTGATATGGAGCAAATAGGGATGACTGTCTAGGTAAGACAAGGTAAAGATTTAGGCTTTCAATAAAATAACTATGGATGCTCGTAGGGTAGCAACAAGGAATGTTGAATATAAGGAATATTGGTATAAACCTAGGAAGGTTGATTGGAGATGCATGAAAGCCATAAAGAGAACCGTTAAAGCAATAGGGAACGACAAAAAAGTATACTTTTGCGAGTCTTAGGGTATACTCGCATGAAGGTTCAAGGATAGAGAGGAAGTAAATACCAAAGTTCGAGGATACTGTCAAGAGATTGTGATTTAGAGAAGATAATTATATAATTGTGGAAGCGAGTAATAAGATGGCAAACAAACATAAAGGGTGTTGGTTGACTCAAGGTTGAAGAAGGCGTGATATGGCATAGGAAATTTATTTCACCAAATCCATTTTCTGATAAGTTATTCTAAATGTGCATATTCACTGTAGTATGGGGATGCACAATTTATTCCATAGTCAGGTGTAATAATTGAATAATGGATGAACATCATTTATTAGGAACCAAGGAGGTAAGTTAAGGCATGTGGATTATAGTCGAATGGCGTACTAGAATTATCCATCTTAATTTAGTAAGGAGTGTTAAGGCCACAACGTCATTACATCTGTTGATGATGAATGGAAACTTCTACCAAAATTTTCTTTTAGGGATTTTGGGTTGTAATCTCTAGTTATCTTCCTAAGGTTATTGGAACAGTGTACGACAAGATATGAGATATGTTTCGGTTTTATTACTGTGTTGATGGTTCAGATGAGCTATGACCACTGTATAAATATATTGGAAAATGGTGTAGATAAGAAGATCTCATAAGGACAGTTAATTAGCCATAATAGGAGTTCTTCTCAAATTCCAATTTCCAACCGCCACTCAAACCCACTCTAGCTTATTTGGCAGCAATGGAGGGTAGACCAACATTAATGAAGTGCATTGCGCTAGAGTAGAGGAAGGATGCGGCGATAGTAGATATTTTGGGTAAGTTGAGTAGAGAAGAGCATTTTCCACAAGTGGATATGCAATTGACGAAAGAGGATGTTTGACGAAAGATGGACACATTTGTGTCCCTATGATTGAGGATGTTTTAGAAGAAGTGCTAGCAGAATGTCACCATTCTAGGATAACCATTCACCCCAGAGGAGATAAGATGTATAGGGATATGAAGCGAATTTTCTACTAGTAAGGAATGAAGAAGTGGGTAGCCAAATTTGTCTCTAGTTGTTTAATGTGCCAAAGGATAACGGCTGAACAAGGGAAGCCTGGAGGATTGTTGTTGCAATTGGAGGTGCCGACTTGGAAATGTAACCATATATCAATGGACTTTATAGATAGGTTGCCTAAAAGTCAAAAAGGGCAAAGAAGCTACTTGTGTTACGTAGATATGCTCATTAAAAACGCTCATTTTATTTCCATTAGAAGTAATAGGATCGTAACATCTTTAGTGCAAATTTATATAAAGGAGGTGGTTCGACTTCGTGGAATCCCCGTTAACATTGCTAGTGATAGGGACCCCTTATTTAGTAGCGAATTTTAGAGGAGTTTCCATTCAGCTTTAGGAACCTCATTGAATCTTATTACTACCTACCACCCATAGACTTACGATGAAACTGAAAGGGCGAATAGGATCTTGGAAGACTTGTTAAGAGCTTGCATCATGGACTTTGTAGGACATTGGGATCTGCACTTACCTTTAGCATAATTTCCGTACAATAATAGTCACCAAGCGACAGTTGGCATAGCACCCTTTGAAGAATTACTGGAGTTCATGCAAATCGCCTAATTGTTGGTAGGAAACTACCGACAAAATTCTACTCGGATACGATTTGATTCACGAGGCCTCAGAAAAGATAGAGTTGATTAGGCAATGAATAAAGGCCATGTAAGATCGTAGAAAGTCTTATGCAGACAAGTGAAGGGAAGGATTGGAGTTTGAAGTAGGAGACCTGGTGTTCGTTAAAGTTTCCCCTCTTAGGAAGGTTGTGAGATTTGGAAAGTTAGGGAAATTAGCACCAAGGTTTGTTGGACCTTTCCCGATCTTGGAAATGATAGAGAAACTTGTATATCAAGTAGAGCTACAAGATGGTAGGAGTCTGTGACGTATTTCACATTTCGCACTTGAGGAAGTGTCTTCATAGCACAACCACCGTTGTAGAGCCGGATCAGTTAGTAGACATAGAGGGGGAGCCAATAACACCTCGTACCACACAAGCATAATGGAGTAGGGAACTAAGAAGCTCCGCAACAAAGAAATTAGGTAGGTTCAAGTACAATGGGGGAATAATCTAGCGGAAAGCTCATGCTTAAGAGAAGATGAGCATTTCTCATCTTGAGTTTTTCTCCGATAAACTTTTTCACTCAAAAATTAGGTTTTTTGTTGCATCGTGGTTGCTAGATTAGATGGAAGGAAATGGTTGCCACACTTTTTACTGTAATTTTTACTTTTTTTGCATGTTTAGGATGTTTGCATAATACCTATATGTCACGACACTTGCATTAATGCTAGGACTGAGCTCACTTATAGTATGTTTGCATACATAGTCACATTGCACTTTTTTGTTGAGTAGATGGTTGTGCATATAACATGGTTATATAACATGGATGCCTAGTGCATGTTACACTATCCAGCCCTTAGGGATTTCAAGGACGAAATCTTTCTTAAGGGGTGAGAATGTAATAGCTTGTAAAATAAATAATAAGGCTAAAAATGAAATTTTGAAAATGTCGGAATTTAGCCACGAAAGTTGTGTCGTTGCATTTGTGGCGACTTTCTGATCAATTTGCATAAATAAAGTTTTGAAAGCAGAGCTCAAATAGAAAAGTTATTTATGTTTGAAGTTTTCGAATTTAAAATAATTCAAATGGAATTCAAATTCAAAACGTAATCAATATTAAAATTTAAAATTTTAAAATTAATGTTAATTAGAAACTTGGGGGTTGAATAAATGTTAAAAAGAAAATGTTAATGTTAAATATTAAATAAGGAATTAAATAATTAATTAAACGACACATAATACATTCCCATTTAAAGGCAACCGGTCGACCGCTAGCGGTCGACTGCCTACATAGGAGCGATCGATCGGTTCGTGTTGTGGCGGCTAGGGTTCCTTAGGCCTGGAATGACCAGATTTTATTACTTTAAACTAACTTAAATCCGACGGTTCTGGTGACTTTCAACCACTGTAAATAAGAGCCTAGCCCCCTCAATTTTATTAATAAATTATTTGGGAACATAGCGGAACTCTATCAGTTTCAGTTTCTTTCTTCCACACGATTCAAGGATTTTCTCAAGGTCTTCACATAAGGTATTTTAGATATTTATATTCAATTTCTAATTATATTCTCCTCCAATCCTTGAAATTCTAAATCTAATTAATATACAATCCAATTATTGTATATTTCAAAAAGGAAGAGATCTAGGAGGAGATTTAATAGTAGACGTGTTCAAATCCAAAGGAGAAAGCTGGGAATTATCTATGAGTTGGATTTGATATATGCCTTGGGGAATTTTGGTTCACGAAAACTTCAACTCTAAACCTCCAAAATTTCCCCAAGCGAAATATCATTCTTATGTTATTGAGATCTCAATACGTTATATTAAAATGGTAGAATTTGCATGGTTATTTCAATTTTAATAGTTTATATTATATTCCATTTCTCATCTTCTCTTTGGTACGATTGAGGGTTTTTAAATACGAACCCCTTTTCCATTTTATATATGAAAGTTGAATAGAGTGTAAAAGATTGAATTGTAAACTCTATTGATGTTGATACGCTATTTTGATATAAAATAAATTTGGTAATTGATTCTGTTGCAAGTCTACTGTTGGGCTGAGAATATTAGCTAATTCGTGTTTTAGGGTATGGAATTAGACTAGTAAAAATTGGAAATTTTGACATTTAACGATTAGTATAAGGCACAAACTTTGCATTCCTAGGATACGTACTTATAAATATACATTAGCGTATGAATAATGTAAAATTAATAGGTTATTAATTAGCATTAAAACCCCATAGGATGGAAGATGTGGATGATCATAATTAATGGCGAAATAAAGAATCTTTCTTTATAGCCTTAGTAGAATGCGGTGAGGTATATGGTAGTATGGTTAGGAGAGTTTAAATTATGACTAAGTTGTATGGATGCGAGGTCATTCAAAAGCACACAGAAGTTTATCCTATTAATCTTGCAACCAACAGTGTGACTTTGGGGATGATGTGAGACATCACCTATAATAAGTACCCATGGAGGACGCGAGGTTAGTCCCAATTCTGTAGAGTAAGTTTGCCCAATAAATCTGACTGCTAGTGCCTACAAATGGTCGGACTAACGCGAGACGTCACACCTAGGTTATGGGCCATAATATGTAGAACCTACTTCGAGGATCAGGGGTAGTAAGTGGTTATTGTAGGGTCTGCCTCCTCCCTAATTAGGAAGTATTAAATGGTCAGGGATAGCATTTAGGCATGGTAGATGGATATCTCGAAAAAATTCCGCTTTGTGTTTGAGGTACGAAGTGGCTAGTGTAGGGTCCGCCTCTTCCAAAAAGAAGTATTAAGTGGCCTAAAGAGATTTCGTGCGATGTCAACTAGATTATACCAAAGAGAGGGTCCGCCTTGGGTTAGGTGTTAAATGACAGGGACTTGCCTAGGATATATGTATTAAATGATCAAAGTTTTCCAAATTAACATAAATTTGGAAATTTCAACGCTCCCAATAAATTAAAATATATAACACTCCCAATAAATTAAAATATAAAAATTTACATTTCAAGTCAAACGAGGGCTTTCCAAACAATTACTAAACAATTTACAAGCTTATTAATGCAAATTTGGAATAAACTTCACAATCTTGTCAACATCATACTTTAAAATATTACGGGGACTAATTTCCAAATTTTCCAAATTAGGGTGTATCTACCATTTATCACAATTACATAGCTTAGAGAATATGTAGGCGAGACTTTAATTAAATACATTCACTTTAAGCCTACAATTCAATAGACCTTGCATAGGCATAATAATCAAGTAAAATTCAACGGTATAAATTTCGTTGTTATATATTAATTATATAATTCTCACTCACCTTTCTACCTTTTCAAATCCTCCAAATCTGAATTCACCCTTTAATTGACTCCTTTTCCTTTCCAATACAAAAAATGTATAATAAGATACATACGTACCCATTAGAATTACCGATCTGAGAGGAGATTTGAGTTAAGTGGAATATATATTTATAGTTATAGAATTTACTTGTTTTGCAGAATTAATTCACTTCTTCTCTTTTTCTCTTTTATTTTCCGTCCTTCTCCAATATATATATATATATACATATATATATATATAATAGTAATTTTATAATTTCTAGAAATACCGGAGAAGGAGAAATGGCATAGCTCCTCTGCTCTGTTCATAAAACATGAGAAGAAAAGTGAGGGGCTAGGCCTTTATTTATAGGCGCTGGAATCAATTTTATACGTTAGATTAATATTTATTAAATTCAGGCCATTAGGTGGAGGTTCTACCCTAGGCCCCAGCATTAGAACGGTCGACCACTCCTCTATAAATGGTCAATCACTAGCAGTAGACCGGTTAAAGGAGGGGGTCAGTTGGTGAGATATAGACGTTTATTATTATTTATTTACTTGAATTCCTGCTTAATTATTTTTGATTTGAAAACTTCAAATGATTATAACTTCTTCGTTTGAATTCCGATCACAAAACTTTATATATAAAGTTTGCTCAGAAAATAGCCACGAATTCAATGATGCAAGTTTCACAGTCAAATTTTAACGTTCGCTCAAATTCCATTTTGAGTCTTATCCATCAATTCTTTTAAATTAATTACCTTTCATTTCACGGGATGTTACATTCACCACCCTTAAAAGAATTTCATCCCCAAAATTCTCCAAGGGTTAAGTCATGTAACATAGCATGCAACAATTCTAAACTATCTAACCAATTAGTGTACAATCAGTTTTGCAGCCAATCATGTACAGATGCATGGTGTATCACAACACATATGATATATATACATAATAATACTGAATCGGCGCCTCCTATATGAATGCATTCTTTTAAAAAAAATTGAAAATATGATGCAAACAACCTATATATATTGGCAGTTCTATATGTATATAAGTATTCCAAAAAAAAATCTGTTTTTTCATACAACAAATTCCACACTCCTACGAACACGAGTAGGGTTCAACCAATTTGCATTCGATCCCAACCAGCTAATACCTAACACACAATGTCTAACATTCAAAATTTTAAAAATCCAGTTTTCTTAACTCTACCCCCTTATGCCGAAAAATGAATATAGATGGAAAACTTTACATTTCCATCCTTCTTACGGATACCTATTCTATCGTACCTTGGAACCTTCTCTTTTGCCTTCAAATATTTTCCAACTTTTCTTTGTACAAATTGCATAAGGAGGTCTATTTTTAATTGTTTGAAACAGAATTATTTTAAAAGCAAGTTTTCTTTACTATCAAAAAAAATATGGAAATAGAAATTTCCAAAGCTAAAATAGATTTTTCCGTTTTTATTGACAGTGCTTTGTATACTGTCACCCTTGCTGAATAGTAAAATTCATATTCACTAACATATCGACCCTTCCTACGCTAAGCATATCGCATTTGAAAATAAGAAATTTTCTCATTTTCTGTTAGAAATCTTTTTCCCCTTTCAATCAAACTTGCAAAATAGCTTGAAAACTAGATCTTACGAAAGCATTTAAACAAAAAATTTCAAGAGCATCTGAACACAATTTTCTTAAAGCATTTGAACACAATTTCAAAGCATTATCTTCCCATCCTTAAAACAAATCAAGCCAAATCTTAACATAATCGAGATTCAGTTAATAAGTTAATGCATATGATTGACCCTAGCATTGCGTAGTAAATCTTAGATTTTGAAAAACTTTCCTTTTATTTCAAAACAACAAACACCACACAAGCATGTTTATAAATTTTAGTTTTTAAGGCATATGGATGTCGTGGCTTCACAACAACATTTCCCTGTCCTTCGCTTGCTAACATATATTTTTTCCAAAATCTAAAGTTTTTTGGATTAAAGCATTCTTTATTTCTAATTGCTAATTTAATTTCCTAATTTATTTTATAAACCTCCAGCCTTAATTATTTTCATCGTTGGTTAAATATTCTTATGAGATTTCCTTATTTACACTGTTTTCCAATATATATATATATATTTAGTGATCAAAGCTCATCTAGAAAATCAACACAGTAATAAAATAGTAACATATCTCATATCATATCGTATGCTTTTTCAATACCGAAAAGAGATAACTAGCGATTACGACCCAAATAACCTAAAAGAAACAATTGTTGGAAGTCGCCTTCCAACGTCAACTGGTGTTAATGATGTTGTAGCTCTATCACTCCTTGATTAAAATGGACATTTCTATTATGTCATTCTACTGTAACCCACATGTCTTTGCTCAGCTTTTTGCCTTCCAATAAACAATGTACAACCATTACTTCAATTATTACAACCTATTATAGGATAAGCTGTGCATTCCCACACTACAGTGGGTAAGAGATATAAACTATACACATTTAGAATAACTCATTGGAAAATTGGCTTGGTGGAATAATTTTCCTACGACTTATCTTGCCTTCCTAAATCGTGAATTAACCAACTTCCCCTATGTGTGTTTTCCATCTCATTACCATCTTCTTTAATTACATTACTATCTTCTTTTAATCCAAATCGCTTGAAGTATTCAAATTTTGATATTTACTTTCTTTATCTTTGTTCTTACATGCGAGTATACTCTAGAACCCACAGAAGTGTACTTTGATACCATTCATCATTCCTATATGGGTTCTTCCTATGGCTTCCATGCATATCAAATAAAACATTCTTGGGTTTATACCAATATTTCTTATACTTTATGGGGATCCTTGTTGCTACTATACGAGCATTCATAGTTATTTTGTTTATAGACTTAACTTTTATGTCGTCTTACTTAAGCAATTATCCCTATCTACTATATATGAAAAATTGTTTTGGTTTTCACCACTCTTTATAAAATTATTAACTTCACAATCATGAAATACTTAACCCAAATTTTTTTCTTTGAAAACATAAACTTGGAATCATTCTATTAAATTTAACAAATTAAATAGATCATTTACCTAAAACAATGCATTACTTCATTCCTTTCAAATAGTAGGAGCTAAACTTTTATTACATGAATAATCAAATTAACCAATTTTCCCTTTTAAGAACTTCATACAGCAAAGATTCACTTGTTTAGAAGTAGTATTTTTAACACAAAATATTTATTATGTTTGCATTCAAAAACTCAATTTTCATACCAAATTTTTTTTTTCAAAAAACATCTCCTGTAACTTTAAACAATGAAAACTAGAGTAGACAAGGATAGCTTCCATTTTATTATTTTCCTACTACTCATGCTATTACCACTTTCATCCTTAGCAGAGATTTTAATAGCATATGAGGGGTACTTTTAAAAGATATGCGCAATTACTGCATATATTTAAGGAAATTATCCATTTTTCCCTTTTGTTTTTCTCTTATATTGTTTCTAATTAGATTTTTAACCTTATATAAATTCCTAACATTGTTTCTACTCTAAACTTCCTAATATTGCTACTATTTATATTTCTTCTACCAAAATGTCATCTACTTATATAGCTCTTTTCATCTTTTATTGTTTTCCTCATTGACTCATTGCAGTGTTTTTGCCTTCTACTTTAGTCATTGGGTTTTTCTTCATTAACATGAAAAGAGATATATATAAATCTATTTCAGTTGTTTTCCTCTATATTTTCCTTATACAAGAATATTTTCGTATCACCATTATCGGGCATTCTTGCCCTTCCATTCTCTTTACTCCATTTAAATAAAGTATCATTTCCATTTATCCACCACTCAAAAAGAATTTAATGAGACTTTTAAATTTACAGAAATAGGGAAAATCATCAAACCAAACATATGCTTTCTTTCCCATTCATTCAAAAACGAAAAATCCCTTTACCAGAAATCTTTTAAATTGAAAATTTTCAACCCAACCAGTTTTAAATTTCATAAGGAATCTCTAAATAGTCCTTTAAAACTTTCAAATTTTCATACTTTTTTGAAACAACAACTTTTAAATGGTAGAGTCCTTCTATTTAAATAAATCCTTCTTAAAATCATTCAAAACATTTCAAGAAACTTTCAAAATCATTTTGTTTAATTCTTTCACATGGGGTCGGACTAAGAAATGGACTTTTATTCATCCTTTCCTTTGGATTTTCCTTCTTTTCTACTCATCCTTAACTCATCTTCATTAAGAACATATTAAAATATGTATATCATCTTATGGTGGTTAATTTATACCTTCTTGAGGGAACTTACTCAATCTTTTTTCACATCTTACTTCCGAATACTTGTAATATACAGGTTCTTACTTCCCATCTGTCTTGATGAAATATAAGTCTTCAATCGGCAATCCATCGAAATTCACAATCATATGGCAGTCCAGACCCAAAAAAGGAGTCAAGTACCATCTATCTTCAAGGATACTTCTACATATCACGGTCATGCTCACTTTTGTTAATGTGTTGTGGTATAGCCTACTCCCCGTAGGGTAATCAAGATAGGTGTATAAATTTAACTTTATTTATTGTTCCAACTCATAGTTGCCTCGTCCATCTTTTAAAAATATGGTCGCAACTACTTCTATAGTCAAAATTCATATAGTTTGGCATATAGTATATATAATTACACGTAAAAATACAAATATGTTCACTCTATGTATCCTAATTCCTATGATCAACTAACCTAAGCTCTGACACCAAATGTAAAACCCTGCAACTTAATGGGCCTGAATTTCGACTAGATCAAAACCCAAGTCCACTAGGGTACGATCTTTGGTGTTGGTAATCTAAAATAAACATAAGTATATCAAAGAGCAATAAACTCATAACAGAGCAAAAAATATAACAGTACATATATACCGACTAAGGCTACTACCATGGAATCAGTATTGTTCCTTGGATATTTAGTTGCCTAGTCTGTGCCGAGCATGAATGAGAAGACTTCTCCCTCTACTGTTCCCATCTTACACCAATAGCCTGTTTCTCTAAATCTATCATGTGAGTTGTAATGAGAAGGGGGTTAGAACAACGTTCTGGTGACTGGAAAATTACATACTTTATATATAACAGTAGTTTATGCTGATTGATTTCTATTTAAGGGTTATGTCTGTTATTCATGGTTTATCCGTTTAATTCTATATGAACGTATGATATATCCAACATTCTCTTAGGTATAATTATATATATATATATGCCTATATATAAGTGGTGTACTACCCAAAAAACCCTGGCTACATAATACTTCTTAAATAGGAGTGGGGAATCCAACGGCCATTTAATACCTCATCCTCGAAGTGAGCCCTCCATAACGTAATAGTTAGTCAACCGGCCTTAGCTATGAAGAACGATGGCCCTTAGATACGGCTTTATAATTTAATTTATCGTATTACTAATGCATCTTAGAGACTTATCTAAGTATTAGCTAGCCCACCTCCTCCGACAAACAAGCAACTAATTAAACTTTGAGGTCTTTGTGTATCCCATACAAATTCTACAATAGTAGTGATCAAAATCCGTTAGTGTATAACCCAAGTCTTTGTTAAAGACCGCTCGGGACCGCTGGTAGTCAAAGCCAATATGCCGGTCCTACTTCTACATAACGGTTTATAGACAATACTGACATAGCCCACCGATCCCTACAGTCAAAATCCCATTTTGACTTGCCTAAGATAAGTTAAGGAAAATTCTCGCTCCAGTTACTTAATACCTCTTATTTAAAAATGGAGTAGACCCCATTTCCCTATTAGGCACTGTCATAGGTTATTTAAGACTTCTTATATAGAGAGGAGGCAGACCCAAAGACCATTTAATACCTTCCACCCTGAAGTAAATCCCTTGACATCTCTAAAGGTACTGAGTCATTTAATACTTCAAATATGAGGCAAACCCTTGGTATATTTTCCCACACCTATACGTGAACGTATACCCCTTCTCCATGGGTCCTATAGTTGGAGATGTCTCACATCAGTAGTATATACACACAACTACTGGTAGCCTCTAAGTGAAAGGTAGACTTCTATTGAGTAACTCTACTGACCTCGCATCCTAACTCGTACTAAACCAAGTATCCTAAACCTAAATATTAGGCTGGGCCCACTAATTCATGCTCGTCATAAATGTATTGTTGAGGCTATATAATTTACACTAGGAAAATTATATTACCTCCTAAGTTTATTTATTATACTAGTATTCATATACTTATTTTCTACAAATCTATTGATGCGCTTATTTCCTATATTCTTCATTTCCTATTTACGCCACCCAAATGTCACTTATTTATTTACCTCCAATAAATTATCATTAATAAATGGTCATTATTATTCAAATTAGACAATCACTAATGACATTTATTTATTCATTTCAAATCTAACTTATTGTGCCTATTCTGTTTCCTTCATAAACCTCTTTTTCACTACAACCTCTTAATCTTATGGTTTACTATGTTATTAATATTTAATCATCTTAATTGTAACTAATACGAGTACCGATGTATATTTATTTATTATGCTTTTTTCTTTACCTTATTTATATACATAGTTTTAATTATTAGGCGCAGTTATACGTTGTGTATATATATAACTCTTTACTTCCTACACCAAGAGATCTTAGAATATACACCTATGTGTATATCCTACCAAGAATGTTTATTTCCACATTTCAATATATTAGGACTTTCCTTTCCTAAAGAAAGAAATTATCACCGTTATGACTTTCTATAAATTACCTAAAAGTGAGACTTTTGCTCCATTTGAGATAATAAGGAATTATCTATTTTTTCTATTGAAATAGACAATGCAAACTATAGAGAATGTAATGACCTGGAATCTCAAATGCTTTATATTTAAATATCAAAATTATTTAAATATTCAAATCTTGGATTTAATATAATAAAATTGATTTAATAAGCCTAATTAACTCCTTTTAAATAATATAATGATGGTAAAATTTTAAATAATAATTAATGCGATTAAACTATTTTAATATAATTCTTTTTAACCAGCATGTGAAATTATCTTTCTGGGGCACTATCTCATACTCTAATGAAACTAGTGCCATTGGAACCAGAATAACAAGGTGACATACGTCGACAATTTTCATGATAATCGGACATGCTGTGTGATCGTATAAGCTCAAAAAGCATTATGATTGATTTTTAAAGAACTAAATATAATATAATTTATTACATAAACACATCCACGCCCCTCCCTTACTCCATCACTTCTCTTCCTCTCTCTTCTTTTTTTTCATTTTCCTATAAATTTAAGCATGGTTGTCTTCTTCCCGAAACTAATTAGAGAGCTACGGTAAATGAAAACTAACAAGGCCAGATTCATTGAGTACAGAGAAAAGAGGGCTTCAAATCCATACCAATTTGGTAGCTTGCGATGGCGGTTGGTGGAGATCAACTATTCATGGTTGTAACTAGGGTTCCACCTTGTCGGAGATATAGGAGGTGTTAGGTAAAGAGGAGAGCACAGTTGTGTTTTTATTGGTGACATGCATCGAAGGGAGGTGATGATTTGGAGTCTGATTGCAAATTGGGGAGTGCAACGTTTTCCTTGTCACATATTGATGCCAGATCATGATTTCATTATAGGCATTGAGCTACAAATAGTGGTGACGGGAAGGAGAGAATGCAGAGTTGAGTTTGTGGACGCGACGTTATGCGATTTCGTTGAGTATTGGATGAGATAGGGAGAAGAGAGGATGATCAGTTATGGGTTATTCGTGTATCAGGTGCACAGTGATACGGCCTGGAATAGATTAAGGAAGAAGGATTAAGGTAATTAATTGATTAGTTAATTTTTAATAAATTAAAATAGTTAATATAAATTCTTATAAAACTAATAACTTTTGTGTACCAGGTCCAATCGAGACATCGTCTTTGCTGTTACACTTATCGGGATTATCTACATCTTGGATTTACTTGGCTTGGGTGAGTTTATTTACTGGTTAACTTATATATGTGTGTACATAATGTTTGTTGTGCAAAATATAAATTAAAATAGATAACAATGCTAGTTATCACTTTTGGACCCCTTATTGCTTTGGAAAGAAAGTTACAAAATTATATCTAGTATAATCTCTCTTATAACCCTTTAAAACATGTATCGTGGCCTAGACTAACTTACATAGTTGGTAATGTTGTTGTTTGATAAAGTTGGAAATTGTGTATGAATGTTGGAAGCGAAATAGTCGCTATAAATGCACTTTGAAATCCCCCATATTTGACACAATTAAATTAGTTAAAATGTGAAGATATTGGGAAATACATATTGAGTTGTTCTATACACAGGTTTTGATTATGTTTGACCTAAAGGAATTGGTTTGGAAAGTTGAAGAAATTGTGAAACAATATTATGTTGAAATCTTGGTTTTTAGTAAAGTATAAAGGGCCTTTAGTTTAGATATTTTCCCAAATCTTTTAAAGGAGTTTTGTGAGAAGTTATTAAAATATTTTAATAATAAGTTTAAAGTTCAAATATGTTTTATAATTATTTCTGAGTTTCAAAGTAAAGGGTTTTTAATTATAAAACATGCTTTTATGGTTTTTATATAAGATATAAATTAAAGTATTTTGAAGAATGTTTTAAGTAAAATATTTTAAACCATGTTATAAGTATTTTTAAGTATAAATAGTGTTTAGAAATTTGTAAGTATACTATTTAAGTAATTTAAAGCTTATGTAATATAGTATCTTTTAAAATTGTTTTTTGTGTTTATTGAATGTCCTAACTTATAAATAAATTATTATATATATTGATATTATTGTAAAATGGGTTTTCATACACACACACAGACACACACACACACAAGTTTGAAAAAAAGCAAGTTAAGCCATTTATAAATTAAGAAAGGAAAATTTGGATTTCAACACTTGTGTTAAAATAAATGATTTAGTGTGAAGTGTTTTGGGTCTGTAGTAAATGGTGTTTTATTAACATTTATTTTTAAACCCTTGAATTATAATTTACAGTAGAAAAATATAGTTAAATGATTTTGGAAAGTACTTAGATCTTTAGTAATGGAATTTTAAAGATAATAACAACTATGAAATGTTTGGAAAAAGATAGAAAAGTATAAGTTTTAAATTATAAAAAGAGTAGAGGTTTATAGTAACAATGCTTGAGTGGCATTTGTTTTAACCTCTTTGACTGTGTTTTGAGCAAGTAAAACTTATTATTGATCTGTGAATATACTTATACCGTTGAGATAAGTATATGAGTAGTTTTTAGAACACTGAAATGTGTAGAAATGAACAGTAAATTTTTAATTAAAAAGTGAATTTTTAAGTAACAAGTGAAGTTTCATTAGTAAAGAAATTTTAAAAGGAGTTTTAAATTAAATAAGCTTAATTGTTAAAAAGTTTAATTTAATAAAGGAGTTTAATTACTAAATGACTTGAACTAATAAATGAGATTAATTAATAACGAAGTTTTATGTTTAACTAAATTAGAAGTTTTGATCAACGAAAGAAGTTCATTGAGTAAAAAGGAGTCTTAATAATAATAGAGGTTCTAATTAATAAAGGATTACTTAATTAAAAAATGGATTAAAAGCCGTTTATAGGACTTGACCATGCTTTTGTGTGTCGATCATGCTTGTGTGATTACTTGTGTATGGAAAGTATACTGGACTTAGTGTCCATTATGCGATGATTCTTATTATTGTTAAATTGACCAAAATATAACTTTGGAAATATCTAGAAGAAACATGGAAATTATATGGTACAACTATCTTCGGTGATGCTATACTGTACATATAAACTGATTTTGCTCTTTTAGGACAAATGATAAGGAAATCCTTCCGGTTTGGAGATGATCTCCACTCTTATGTATTGTCTATTTATTTCCGAAAGAACCAGGATTGAGTTAATCGGAAATCTATTAATTGATTTTGGAGCACCGATAAGCGGGAGAGTGTACTTATATAAGATGAGTCGAAACCATAACCACTTCAAAATCATATACGTGTTATATGCTTTGTAAGAGGTTCGTGATTGGTTCAAGATGCTGGAATCTATGTGGAGATTCGAGATCTGATTAAAATGCATGAACATATGTAGTTGTTCATGATCTATTCAGAATGTTGGAATCCATATGTGATTCCAAGATTTATTGAAATATGGGAATCCATGTTTGATTTTGAGATCTATTAAGATATGGAAATCCAAGTGCAGTTCCGAGATCTGTTCGAGTTGGGGACTCATGTGTCGAGATTTGTTCAAGTTATGACTTGTGTGCTTGAATGCCGAACATAGCCTCACCAATGATAATGACTAAAACCAAAAATAGGAGGCATAACCAGTAAGGTTGGAAACCTATAGGGTGCAGGTGACTCCATTCTAGGGATACTTATGGATATGCATGTGGGAGCGATGTACTCGGTCTTAGCAAGCCAGCTATGTTTTTCCTATGGTACATTCACTAGAGATATATGTTGCTTCAGAAAGATATCTTTGATCCTTATGCAAGAGGACCGTCATTGAAGTACCGAGGGCACCTCTACGAAAATCCTGCACAATTAGCGAATGCACCTTAGCGATTTTGATTGTATACCTATTATTGCTGTATGCAGCACAACTACTTTTATTTATATTCATTACCCTAGACATTATTATAGTATCACTAGATTTTCTAATAGAAATGTTTTAGTTATCGTAAGGTAAAAACCCGTCCGTGTTTATTTGCGGCATGTTCTAACAAGATACCTTTATTTTTGAAGGGTTTTATAATATAAAAATCCATATGATTTGAGTTTTCTCACACTGGTTTACCAAACTGATTCGGGTGTCATTCTTTTATAATGCTCAGGTCAGCCTTGAGTATATTTCCAGATTTAGCCATGGAGGCTTTGGAGCTTTAGGAGACGAGCGGATGCCTCTAAGACTTATTCACCTATGTTATTTTCCGTTGCATTATTTGTTTGTATCCATCAGCATTTTTGAGGATAGGCTGTTATAACCATCTAGGCTAATAATAGATTAGTTTACTCTGAATGTTGTATGTATATTAAAGTTTTCTTTTCGTAAAGATCTTTTGAGATATTATATGTTTTTGTTCTGCATATAAGATTTTTGATGTTTTTGTTCTCCTTTTCTTGTTCATTTTCTTTTCTTCTTTTACTTTTACCCAAACAATCGATCTTTCTGGTACTTCGATACTTGACATATGAATACCATAGATGTATTAGTGTCGACAGTCAAGGGTCGAAAAGGTCATTTGTTACATTTGGTATCAGACCTTAATGTTAAGCGAGAACCTTGGCTTTGGTGGGGTATAACTTATTAAGAGATAGGGTAATGGAATGTCTTATTATGAGTTGAGTGTATTATATATATGAGAGTGTGTATTTGTTATTGTAACAAAAAATGTTTTATATTGTATTGATAGGTATGTTTAGTAGTTAATGGATTCTGGTCAATACGAGTTGCGAATGTTATTGATAGGGAGCTTTAAACACTTAAACAAGACAAACTGACATGGTATTATGTTGAAATTGGTAAATGAAATAATTTTACATAGGATTATATTTTATATATAAAAGAATAATTTTAAAAAATTAATATTTTATTTATGATGTATTTGTTTGTTGGGAAGTGATAATATTCAATTATTATCATTTATTGTTTGTTGATTTATGAATTTTGCTCGACTAGTTTATGAGCAATTTTACTTTTTCACTACATGTGTAGCGGCCCAAAAATTCGAACTATTGGTCTTCGAATATCAAAACATTTTGAAATATAATTAAGTGTTATAAATATGATTTTATAACTATGTTAGACATCATGTGATGGATAAATAATTCTAAGAAACTTGTTTTTGAAATTTGTTTACAAAAATATATTCTTCAAAGAAAAATCGATAATGTAACCGAAAATCGATTTATCGGTAAACAGCTTTTCGATCGATATACGTTGTTCGAACTCTTGTGCACTTGACTAATGATCAAATGAGCACATTAGCAACTAATTAACACACTCTCCTATTCATAAAGCTCGGAATGTTCTAGAAGCTTCTAATAGATAAGAGATATTATTGAGAGGGGTATAATCGTAATTAGCATAAAGGAGAAGTGGTGTAAAGGATAAGTGATGGAAGATGAAGCTTCCATGGCATGGTGGAGGGTGAATGCAAGCTAAGAGTACCATTCCTGTGCCTACATAAGAAGATGCACACCATAGATCTAGAATCACAAATTCATAAAGCTTAAGTGGGAAAAATCAATGGCTTCTTCTCCTTCTTCATCTCATGTTCTAAAGAACTTTTTTGCAAATCAACTCCGAATCACTTCAAACTTTTCCACAAGGCTTAGTACAATATTAGAACACTTCCACCAAGCCAAAAATTGAAGAAGTGAAGCCAAAATCTCACCCCCTTGATAGGCCGTGAGCACTTGGAGGGATAAGGAGGAGAAGGCAAGTGTAAAATCAAGAGATGAAGGAGGGAAAGGAGATTGCTAGCTTGGATTCTTGGATCTTGGTTATTTGAGAGGTTAATGGTGAGTTATAGCCTCACTTTGAATGAAAATATAGCACATACATATGTTGTGTTGATTGTGTTTATGTTATTTGAAAATTTGTTAACTTATGTTAAAACATTGGTATTGATTTTTACTTTAAAAGTAAATGACATATGTGATCCATGTATAGTGAACTTGGAATGAACTTGAATGGACTTGTATGACCTGTGACAAGACCTTGAACAAAGCACATAGGTTATAGATGGACTTGGATTTGAAAGGGCACTTATAGCGATAGTCGCTATAGACATAGTTCGAAATTGCCTTATTTTTGGTAATGTTTATGGAACTTTGTAGAGAGATCCTTAGGGGTTTCTCACCATATTTATAATATTATATATATATATATATATATGTATGTATGTATGTATGTTTGTTTGTTGTTATTAAAAGCTTGAATAGTAAGAAGTTAAGTAACATCTCCAAAAGTGGTCAAAACTTCACTCGTGCAAAGCTGCCCCATTCAACCTTGATTTTTGGACTTTAAAGGTTTGAAAAGATATTTAAATTTAAGTATTTTGTTTTATTCTTTTTTACAAGTGTTTAGTAACTCATATTAGAGTATTTCAAATATGGTTTGAGACCTTTATGAATTTTTACGAATTAGTTATGAATTTTTAAAGAAGTGATAATTTGTTAGAAAACATGTCGTTTTCAAATTTTAAGGAAAATTGTAAAGTTGTTATTTTCAAGTAATATTTTGGATAAATGTTTTAAAACCTATTATAAGTATTTTCAAGTATTTTAAAAGTACAAACAAAAATGTTAGAAAGGTGTTAGAATTGCTAAATGGCCAAATGGTTAATTGATTAATTACTTGTTTGAAAGGTAATTACTATGCTTAACGCTAAAAGCCGACAATGTAAGGCTTATCTATTTATGAGAGTTAAGATTGATGTCAGGTAGGGATGAAGCAATAGAGCTCTAACCTATCAGGCTTCCCTTTTGACTGAGGAATAGTAAGTCGGAAAATGTTGGAAACGTGTTAATTGTGTTGATTTCTTGTTGTTTATGGAAATCATTAATATTATACTTAACACTAAAAGCCAACGAGGTAAACTTATCTATTTATGAGATTCAAGAATGAAGTGTCTAGGCAAGGCTTGATGAAACCAGTGCTCAAACTTACCTGGCTTCACTCTTGGGCAAAGAATAGTTAAGTTGAAATGTCGAAAACGGGTTAAGCATACAAATCGTTATTTGTATAAACAATTGTTTTGACTAGATAATCGATTAGTCGAATATAAAATATTATTTACTTAGAAAGTTATCGAAAAGCTTCACGATTTTATACCAATAAGAACCCCCGGGGAGGAGTATTGGTATGAAACATCTCTAACTTTCATTTACTTTTGATAAAACTAGAATTGAGCTTGTCGAAGATTCATCGAATTAGTTTAAAAGAGACGGTTTCGGTAAGTTTTTTACTTATCGAATACCACTTCAAAACTAGTATTGAAGTTCTATGTTTTTGAAGCGGTTATGAAGTGAAATGTTATAGAGTTGAACTATCAATCGTAAGATTAAGTCCTGGGGAGAGGTCAACATTAAATATAGGACTATCTACCTTGAGGAGCATTCCAACAGAGAGGACATTGTTAGCATTTGTTGGAGGACTTATGTAGGAAAACTATATGAAGGTTCGAGATCTGTTTGAGATGCTCGAATCAATGTAATGATTCGTGATCTGTTCAAGATGTGGGAATCCATTTGGTGATTTGTGTTCTGTTCGAGTGATGAAGACTCGTGTGAAAGATGTCGAACGTGTCTTTGACATCGAAAATGACTAAAGACAGAGTAGGATGCACATTTTGGGGTTTTGCAGTCCCACGACAGGGTATTGTCAATCTCCAAATCTTGAGTATGCTTATGGATGTTGCGTGCAGGAGTTGATGATATTTGGTACCACGTGATTCATGTTTATGTTCAAGTATGGTCCTTTGTGTTTACCATATGGTATATTTTATCTAGAGATATACGGGGCTCGGAAGGTGTTTTCCGATCCTTGTGCATGGAGATTGGATTTCAGCTTGACCGAAGGGATCTCCGTGGAAAATCCACTATGCAAACATACTTGATGGTTTTAATTGTACCATAAATATGGTGTAACCGATGTATGCATCACAACTATTTGATACGATTTATATTCTATACAGTAGACATTATCTATCATATCACTATATTAAACTAAAAGAATGATTGGTTTCTTTGAGGGAAAAACCATTATGGGAACCCGTACGGTCTCAGTGGTTACCGTTACTTGTTTCATGTTTCATAAGCTTTCTCACGCTGGTTTACCAGACTGATCTAGGTGTTATTTTCTTATAATGCTCGGGTTAGCCTCGTATATGTTTCCAGATTTAGCTACGGACGCTTTGGAGCTTATGGAGAGAAACTGTATGATTACCTTCCATAGTATTCTTATTTTTGCTGTATTTTTGTGCTATATATATCAGCATTGTGAGGACAGGCACTTATAACTGTCCAAGCTGATGACAGTACTAAGGTTTTAGTACTCTGATATTTCTGTATTCAAAGTAACCATTTGTACTGCTCCTTCGATACTATATATTATCATTCCGATGTAAGATTCTGATGTTGTGTTCTGCTTTTCTTATTCTATTCTTTTTTTACCCTAACATTTTGTCTTTTCAGCACCTGGGTGCTCACACATGAATACCGTGGAGGACACTCGAGGGTCAAAAATTCGGGTCGTTACAGCATTAGTTGGGTAGATAGTAATTATGAGGACATTGAAACGAACACCTTGTGAATTCAGTTTCACGGTTTTACTATAAGCTATTCAGTGATAATGTTGGATTAAAATTTAATTTTGATAAAAGTTGTTTATTATACTCTTTGAGAAACATAGGATATTTTAAAAATAAATATTTGTGAAATGTTTTTATATAAGAATGTGACTTTGTATAAGTATGGTTTATAAATTATAGCTTATAAATAAAAAGGATTTAAACTGACAGTTTAAGAACTTGAATCTCGATGTTTTTGGAAAAAAAATTTCAAAGTTTGTGAAGAGAAAATAATACTAGTATTTTTTTGAAAGTATTTATGAAAAGAAATGTTTTCAAAAGGGTTTAAAAAGAGATAGAAAGTACCGAACCCACTTCTATCATTGGTAAATAATTATGATGATGATTGCAGCATCATCGGCGTTTATTTTCGAGTTTCAAAGTGGGGAATGCTAACATAGTAATTTAGCTTCATAGTTGTTTTGGTATAACAGATTTTGATTTAAATTCCAAAAGTAAGATTTGATATATGAAGTTATAAATATATATTATTTCAAAATGATTGAAATAAACCCTGATGTTTAGTTCTTAAGTTTTCTATTAAGATATTTCATGGACTCGTGTATCTTATGCATTAGGGTAATTTGGTTGTGCATCTTGTAATGATTTGTTGTTCAGTAGTTTAAATTATTGAAATAAAAGGAATTTTCGGCGATTTTGGACAGTAAAAAACTTCCTGATTGATATAGAAATTGAAGCTAAGTATTTTTGTAAAAATATAAAGGATAAGTTAAGGTGACTCGAATAGAAAATATGTTAAGGATTTAAATAAGTTTAAATTTGTAGAATATCTATGTTAAGTAAAATGAATAGGAATGTTTTGGATATACTCTTAGGATATAGTAGAGTATTACGAATATGAACTTAAGTAATATAATGTTATATAAATAAAGATATGACTTTATAAAATGTCTATAAAATTTAAGAAAAGTTTTATGAAATGATTCATAAATGATTTTAGTATTAAATGAGGAGTGCTATATGGAAAATGAATGTGAATTAAAAATGAAAAGTAATTGGTGTAGTTAAGAAACCAACTGGAATAAAGTATGTAAATTGGACGTAGATCATTTTATTTGCATGACAGTTCTTGATCTATGATTCGAGTACATGATTTTAAGGTAGTTTACACCGGTCCAAGTTAGGATCTTTAACTCGATTCTTGAAGGCGAACACTTGATATGGATTCCCGATATAATCTTAAAGTTCTCTGTCATAGTATATGGCTATGTAATGAGAACAGAAGTTTCTAATCAAGGAACTAGATTGGAATCCGCACTAGAGAAGTTAAGTGATCTATACTATTTTGGAAGTGAAATCTATGTGACCGAGCAAGTGATTGGATTGATATTACATACGGAGGATATATGTACATCATACGGGCTTTAATATATTTGTACGTTATGTGTGTTAACTTATGGAGAGTTTGGGGGATAACTCTTTGAATTGTTTGAGGTAGTATAAGTGATCAACTAAGTAATAACCTGAGGTTTTTGAGCGAGAAGTACGCTTAATGGGTTGTTTTTCATCCTTGTACGATAAGAAGTCTTTGAACCTAGGCAAACCGTGAGCTTTGTTTGCTAAAAATTATAATGCTATTTTAAGTTTTGAATGTGATCGTTTCTTTGATTGCTAATGATTGCAATACTATTTAGTTTTGTTGTGTGATTGTTGCTTTTGGGTTGCTTATGTCAGTATTTCAAGGATGAAATATTCCAAGGGAAGAATGTAACGACCTAGAATTTCGAAGGCTTTATATTTAAATATCAAAATTATTTAAATCTTGGGTTTAATGTAATAAAATTGAATTAATAGACCTATTTAACTCCTTTTAAATAACAATAATGATGGTAAACTTTTAAATAGTAATTAATGTGATTAAACTATTTTAATAATAATTCTTTTTAATCAACGCATGAAATTATCATTCTCGGACACTGTCTTAGATTTTAGCAAAACTAGTGCCATTGGAACCAGAATAATGAGGTGATGTACGCCGACGAGTTTCGTGGCGGTCGGATGTGCTATGTGATCATACGAGCTTGAAATGAATTATGAGTAATTTTGAGAGAATCAAAAATATAATATAATTTATTATATAAACACACCCACACCTACTCCATCATTTCTCTTCCTCTCGCTTCATTTTTCGTTTGCCTGTAAACCTAAACATGGCCGCATTCTTCCCAAAATTAATTAAAGAGCTACAGTAAACGAAAACCGATGAGGTTGGATTCATTGAGTTCAAAGAGGAGAAAACTTCAAATCCATACCAATTTGGTGGTGTGTGGTAGTAGTCAGTGGAGATTGATTATTCATGGTCGTATCTAGGGTTCCACCTTGTTGGAGATAAAGGAGGTGTTAGGAAAAGAGGAGAGCATGATTGTGTTTCTCTTGGCGAAGTGCATCAGAGGGAGGTGAAAATTTGGAGTCTGATTGTTAATTGAGGAGTGCAACATTTGCCTGGCCTTGTACTGATGCCATGTCGCGATTTGATTGGAGGCGTTGAGCTGCAATTGGTGGTGAACGGGACAGAGAGAATGCAGAGTGGAGTTTGTCGGAGGTGACATTATGCGATTTCATTGAGTATTGGATGAGATAGGAAGGGGAGAGGATGATCGACTATGGGTTATTCGTGTACCAGGACAAGGTGATACAGCCTAGAATAGATTGGGGAAGCAGGATTAAGGAATTAGTTGATTAGTTAATTTATTTAGTTAATCAATTAAAACAATTAATCTGAATTCTTATAAAACAAATAACTTTTGAGTACGAGGTGCAATCGAGACGCCGTCTTCGCCATTGCACTCGTATCAAGATTATCTACGTATTGGGTTGGCTTGGGCTAGGGTGAGTTTAGTCACCATTTAATTTGTATATGTTTTGTATATAATGTTTGTTGTGCAAAATATAAATTAAAATAGATAACAATGCCAGTTATTACTTTTAGACCCCTCTTTGCTTTGGAAAGCAAGTAACAACATTATATGTAGTATAATCTCTCTTATAACCCTCTAAAACATGTATCGTGGCCCGAACTTGTTTACATGGTTGGTAATGTTGTTGTTTGATAAAGTTGAAAATTGTGTATGAATGTTGGATGCGAAATAGTCGCTATAAATGCACTTTGGAATCCTCCGTATTTGACACTTATTAAATTAGTTAAATGTGAAGGTATTGGATTGTACTATATACAAGTTTTGAGTACGTTTGACCTAAAGAATTGGTCTAGAAAGTTATAGAAATTGGGAAACAAAATTGTGTTGAAAATCTTGGTTTTTAGTAAAGTACAAAAGGCCTTTACTTTAGATATTTTCCCAGATCTTTTAAAGGAGTTTTGTGAAAGGTTATCAAAGTATTTCAGTAAGAAGTTTAAATATGTCGTATAATTATTTCTGAATTTCAAAGTAAAGGATTTTAAATTATAAGACATGCTTTTATGGTTTTTAAATAAGTTATAAATTAAAGTATTTTGAAGTAATGTTTTAAGTAAAATATTTTAAACCATATTATAAGTATTTTTAAGTATAAATAGTTTTTAAAAAATTTGTAATTATACTATTTAAGTAATTTAAAGCTTATGTAATATAATATCTTTAAAGATTGTTTTTAGAGTTTATTGATGTAACGACCCGTATTTTTACGGATCGACAAGTTCGTCAAAATCTGGAATTTTCAGCATTTTAAGACATTTCAGATTTTGGGTATAATTTGTCTAAGTCCTAGGTCGTGAACGACCCAAGAGCTAAGTCGTGACCGACCTATAGGATGGTAGCGAGTTAAGAGCTATGTTGTAGACGACTTAGGCATGTGGTGCGACCTAAGGATGTTGGGTTTAGGTCGCAGACGACCTAAGATAGGAGACTTAAGAGTTTCGGGCGAGTTAAGGGTTTTGAGCGACCTAAGGAGGACCAGCAGTTAGATTGCGTAGTGGTTTAGGTCGCGAGTTAGTTTGGGTCAACCTATAGAATGTTTGCGACCTAAGGGAAGCGCGAGCTAAGGAACTTACGACCTAGTGGTTAGCGAGTTAGCGACCTAGTATATAGTTAGGTCGGCAACGACCTAAGGAAGCTGGGGCTGTAGTGAGCGACCTAAGAGTTGAGTGGTAGGTCGTAACACCATTAGGTCGCGTGGGTGCTAAGTTATTAGGTCGCAGGGTTTTGTAAGTCTTAGGTCGTAGCTTAGTAAGTCGTTAGGTCGCGTGTTGGCTTAAGCGTTAGGTCGCGTGGGAGTCTAAGGTATTAAGTCGTAACCTCGTTATGTCGTAGGTCGGCAAGGCAGTTAAGTGTTTGGTCGCGTTAAGACATGTGTTTTGTAGGCAGTTAGGTCGGCAACGACCTAAGTTAAGTCGCGCCTATGTGTTAAGTCGCGCGTTGCGTTAGGTCGTAGGTCGCTGGGTGTTTGGATGCGCAGAAGTGTTAGGTCGGAGAGGCTTAGGTCGTAAGTCGGAAGCGACTTAAGGAGATAGCCAAATTTCGACTTAAGGAATTTTCTGCTATAAATAGGAGGGGTTGTTCTCACTTTTTGGGATCCGGATTTTGAAGCGACGAAGTGCTGCCATTTTGAGAGCTCGACTTCTACACTTCTTCACTTCTTTTCTCCACTCTAATCTAGTGCTTCCTTCCATCCAAATCAAAGATCAAGATTGAAGATTCAAGAGCTAAAGTTGAAGATCTTCATCTTTTCAAGAGAGATTTCTTCGTTTGAAGCTTGATTCTTCGCTGTCCAGATCTGAAGCGTGTTGATTTGGGTTTGTTTAGGTGATTTGGTGAGTGGTGATTATCTCTCACACGGATCCAAAGAAGTATATCGGATTGTTGGCTCGATTTGGTGTTAAAATAGTGATTTCCATGCATTTTCTTCATCCTAAGTGTAGATCCATATAGATCCATTGTTCATGATGATGTTACATCCATTTTATCATATGTTAACCTATGCAAGTTCATTCATCAAGTTTGTAGAGATATAATTCATGTTTTCATGATTATTGGACTTTCAACTCTTTAATTACGAAAATGCCATTATTGTTATAATTGTCTACTTAGATCATATTTGAATGCTTGATTGCTTGGATTGATGTTTGATTTGATTGATTGTTATGAACTAGATGATTGATGATTAGATTTAGATCGAAGATGATTCAAAAGCTAAGGGAAAGGCTCTTGAATTGGGAAAGCTGCTCGTGGCATATGTAGCGGGATGATGAAGCTCTTATGCATAGATTTGATGATGTGATGTTGAGATGAGGCTTTGCGAGGATGTGATGAAGCGAGGCAACCATGTGATGAAGACTTGGTCTAATCCAGACGGGATCATTCCAAGCACGTTGATAACTCGGTGATATGATTCGAGTTGAGGATAATGAATGGATATGAGAATAGTCGTCGAGGAGGATGACTAGGAGGCTTGGATAGCATCGTTGTTGAAGGTTCTAGCATGCTCTAAGCAAGGGTACGTTTGGGCAGATTCGATAGTCCCAACGGCCAACTGTTGATGGTCGAGTACTCTGGGCAGATTCGATAGTCCTAGGCACGGGCTGCGACGACGTGCGGGAGTTATGTTTAGAACCGGGGTTTCCATTAGCCCTTGACGGACGGCTGAAAGAATGTGCCGGTCATTCAATTAACGGTGATATCGAAGCAATGATAACAGTGATAGCCAGAGTCATGGATGTTTGGTTGTATCGTCATTCGGACTCAAGAGCGGTATTTTCTGGGTGCTTATCTGATTTAGGCCTTGGTACTTAGAAAACATCGCCCTTGACTCGAGTGACAGTAGCTTTACTTTAAATTGTATGCTCTGCTCTGCTTGCTTCTGCTTAGAGTGTGTCTGGGGGCTATCACTGTAGAATGAGGTTGGAGTGGGAGGGTTGTATTCCTATTCCTTTTCCTTTATGCTCTTTTGGTATGTTGTTAGTTAATTTACTGCTCACTAAGACTGTTGTCTGACTCAAGGCTTTATGTTTTAATTCTTATTGCCTTGGGCTGTTTGTCCATTTTTGGGACGGGCAGACTAGGTAGCAGGTGACAGGTGCTGTTCTCTTCTCACGATGCTGATATCGAAGACGAGCTGGAGGGTTGCATATTATCTTCTTATTATATGTATCGGATGTTCCGCTGTTTTGTAATCTCTGAGTGTTATGTAGTGAGGCTTGATGTATTGGCTATATGGATGCTTGTATTCAACTATTATGGAGTTTTATATGATGTCATTTTGTTCTGTAAAGCTTCACCATACATATGTTCTATTGTATTTTGTCCATGCGCTGTGAGTAATACGATAGATTCTGTTGTTTTAATTTACCCTGACAATCGTCCATGGTCGCCTGGCACACTTTACAGCGCACTATTTCTAGATTCGGTGCAGGGGTCATGGGCGGTCGTCACATTTGGTATCAGAGCATTGGTTAATCGATTTTACCCAACGCTCGCTGTCGTAACTACGTATGAGAGACGTAATTGTATTTTGATGGATGATTACTATATATAATATAGTAGCTTAGTAGAGTTTGAGTCCTTTATGCAGTTGTTTCTCTAGATGTTCTAATCATTCCTTTTTATAGATATTGAGAATGAGTCGAAGAGGGAGACCAGCTGCTAGGGAAGGCCGTGCTACTGAAGAGACTGCTGATTATGCAGCCATGTTCGAAGCTATGATGACTTCGATCATGAGAAGGATACCAGTTCCGGGGGCAGCAGTTGATGTTGGAGTTCAAGTCCAAACTCCGAAACCAGTGGATTTTGCTAAGTTGTGCAAGGATTATACTGCTCTTGGAGGGAAGGTTTTCTTGGGAACAGAATCAACTATTGAAGTCCAGAGATGGATCGATGCTTGTAGAAGGATCTTTGGTGATTTGGGAATTGATGATGCAACTAAGAGAAAGTTGGCATCAAGGCAGCTTCAAGGGAGAGCTTCTGATTGGTGGAACTCTATTACCATCGATACTGCGGAGGAAGAGATTACTTGGGAGCAATTCCAAGTCAGATTTGAAGCTAAGTTCATTTCTACAGCTCAGAAGTCTGTTCTGTTCAAGAAGTTTGTGGAGCTCAAGCAAGGAGGAAGATCTGTTCTTGAGTATGTTTCTGAGTTTGAAGCTTTGTCCAAGTATGCTCGGTCATATATTGAATCTGCTTATCAGAAGAATGAGAAGTTTGTGACCGGCTTGGATGGTTATCTTGGGAGACAGTTGGTGGATCATTTGGACGATTCATTTGAGAAGCTTGTGGAGAAAGCTCTTAGGCATGAGAGTCTGTTTCCTAAGGAAGGATCTGTTGTTGCTGTGACAAGGGAAGAGTCTAAACCCCAGCAGGGTGGAAACAAGAAGAGGAAGCAGCAGCAGCAGAAGGGTAAGGATGGCCAGAGAAAGCCGAAAGGCGAGGTGACTTGCTACAATTGTCAGCAGAAGGGCCATTTCTCTAAGGATTGTAAGAATCCGAAGGTGCCAATGAAGTGTCACAACTTTGACAAGCCAGGGCACATCAGGAAGAATTGTCCAGAACCGAGGAAGGACAAGCAGATTGTGCAAGCTTATGCTTTGGGAGCTGTTCCGTCGTCTTCAAAAGCTCCTACTGCTGAAGAGAAAGGAAAGAGTGTGGTTGTTCAAGGTACTCTTTTCCTATGTGGTGTTCCAGTTAGAGTTTTGTTTGATACTGGAGCGTCGCATTCGTTTGTTTGTAATGAACTCGTAGGCCGGTTAGGTTTGGAACCGGATATTGTTGATAGGCCATTGGTTGTGACTAATCCAGTTGGGGGTTCGTCTTGTTTGTGTATGTTATGCCGTGGTCTAGTTGTGTCGAGTCATGGTTGCTCTTTTGTTTGTGATTGCTTTGTTCTGAACTTTGCAGGGTTCGGAATTATTTTGGGTATGGACTGGCTTAGGAAGTATGCGGCAAAGGTTGATTGCGAGAGGTTGGAAGTGACAGTCGAGAATGTGGAGGGGCGAAAGGTTGTAATACGATGTAAGCATGAAGAAGGCGTCTTCATGAGCTTCATGTATTCGCTAGTTGTTCCACGGGATGGACTGTCTTTAGTGCCAATCGCAAATGGATTCGAGGATGTCTTTGACGAAGTCAAAGGGTTGCCGCCGCATAGAGAGATCGAGTTTCGTATAGATCTAGTTGAAGGAGCCAGACCTGTTGTGATGCCTCTTAGGCGGATGGCGCCTAGGGAACAGCAGGAGTTGAGGGTGCAAGTTGATGATCTTTTACAGAAAGGATTCATTCGGCGTAGTGTGTCCGAGTGGGGTGCACCAGTTGTTTTTGCAACCAAGGCAGATGGGTCGTTAAGATTGTGCGTCGATTATCGTGAGCTGAATAAGGTGACTAAGAAGAACAAGTATCCATTGCCGAGAATAGATGACTTGTTTGATCAGCTTCACGAAGCTAAGGTGTTTTCTCAGATGGATTTGGCAACGGGATTTCACCAGTTGAGAGTAGCTAAGGATAGTGTGCCGAAGACTGCTTTTAGGACACCATCCGGTTTCTTTGAGTGGCTGGTAATGCCATTTGGATTGACTAACGCGCCAGCATATTTTGTGGATCTTATGAATAGAGTGTTCAGAGATCAGTTGAACAAGTTCGTACTTGTGTTCGTGGATGATATTCTGATTTATTCCAGAACTGAAGAAGAGCACAAGACGCACTTGCGTATTGTTTTGGAGATCTTGCGGAAACATCAGCTGAAGGCTAAGTTTTCGAAGTGTCACTTCTGGAAGAGTGAAGTGAGGTTCTTAGGTCATGTGATTTCTGGAAATGGAATAGCGGTTGATCCCGCTAAGGTGGCAGCAATCCAGGATTGGGTTAGACCTAAGAATGCATCTGATGTGAGAAGTTTTCTTGGATTAGCAGGATATTATCGACGGTTTATCAAAGACTTCTCCAAGATAGCTGCACCGTTAACAGGATTGACGAAAAAGAACCAAGTGTTCAGTTAGGATGCTAAGTGTGAGCAAGCTTTCGGAATCCTGAAAGAGAGATTGACGAGTGCTCCTATTCTGACTATTCCTAGTGGGAATGATGAGATGGTGGTTTACACCGACGCATGTGGTACTGGACTTGGAGCAGTGCTGATGCAGAGAGATAAAGTTGTTGCGTATGCCAGTCGACAACTGAAGCCGCATGAAAGGAATTACCCAACTCATGATTTGGAATTAGCGGCGATTGTATTTGCTCTGAAGATGTGGAGGCATTATCTGCTGGGAGTTCGATTCGAGTTGTTTACGGATCATAAGTCGTTAAAGTATCTTTTCTCCCAAAAGGATTTGAATCTTCGGCAGCAACGTTGGCTAGAGTTTTTGGCATCATATGATTTTGGTATAGCTTATACTCCGGGAAAAGGTAACGCAGTGGCAGATGCGTTAAGTCGAAGACATGCAGGATTGGGAGCCATGTTTTCAGAATGGAAGAGTCTCTAGTATTTAGCTGGATTTGACTTCAGGCCTAGATGTGAATTGGAACCTGAGATGTTGGCAAACTTATCGATAAGACCTTCTCTTGTGGAAAGGATTGGCGAGGGCCAAAAGCGAGATGATAAGCTTGTCAAGATTATCCGTGAATTGGAATCTGGATTGGATCCAGAAAAGGATAAAGGATTCGAGGTCGATCGAGAGGGTTGGCTTCGGAAGCAAGGACGACTAGTTGTTCCCGATATAGACGAATTGAGGAGTGAGGTTCTGAAGGAAAGTCATCACTCGAAGTTGACAATTCATCCAGGTGGAAATAAGATGTATCGAGATATGAAGAGAACCTACTACTGGGAAGGTATGAAGAAGGATGTTGGAAATTTTATTTCCAAGTGTATGAACTGCCAATTGGTAAAAGCCGAACAGAAGAAGCCGAGTGGATTGCTTCAGCCATTAGAAGTTCCTACATGGAAGTGGGAGCAAATATCGATGGACTTTATTGATGGATTACCTAGAACCAGAACAGGAAATGAAGGGATTTGGGTAATTGTGGATCGTCTGACTAAGAGCGCAAGATTCATTCCTGTTCGATCGACTAGGACTGCATCAAAGTTGGCTGAGTTGTATGTTAAGTGGATAGTTCGATTCCATGGTATTCCGAAGAGTATAGTGAGCGATCGAGACCCATTGTTCACTAGTAGATTTTGGAAGAGCTTCCAAGAAGTTTTGGGAACTGAGTTGTGTTTAAGTATAGCTTATCACCCTCAAACGGATGGTCAGACCGAGAGAGTCAACCGAGTTTTGGAAGATCTCCTCAGAGCATGTGTTTTGGACTTCGGAGGATCATGGGAAGATCACCTTCATTTGGTGGAGTTTGCATACAACAACAGTTACCAGTCAAGTATTGGTATGGCACCATATGAGGCATTGTATGGAAGACCGTGTAACTCTCCGACATGTTGGTTGGAAACTGGAGAAAAGCTGATACTTGGGCCAGAGATGATTCGGCAGACTTCAGATTGTATAGAGATCATTCGGCAACGAATGAAGGCAGCCCAAGACCGTCAGAAGAGTTATGCTGATAAGCGTCGTAAGGATCTGGAGTTCGACGTAGGTGATATGGTTTTCGTGAAGATTTCTCCACTGAAGAATGTTATTCGATTCGGGAGGAAAGGAAAATTGACTCCGAGATTTGTTGGACCATTCCCGATCATCGAGCGAATTGGAAAGCTCGCCTACAGATTGGAATTACCTGAGAAGATGTCGAGTGTGCATAATGTTTTTCACGTATCATATCTACGGAAGTATGTGCACGACTCGAATACCGTGGTTTCTGCTGATAGCTGTGAAGATTTCGAAGTTGATCCAGTCGATAGAAGACCTCGTAAGCCGCTTCGTGTTGTGGAAACCGACACGAAACAGCTTAGGAGGAAGGTAGTTAAGTTGCTCAACATACAATGGAGTGATGATGATAACGACTGCACGTGGGAGGTGGAAGAGAGGATGAAGGCAGCTCATCCTGAACTCTTCAAGGTATGGCCCTAAGGTGTCGTGTCATCTCGCGATATTGTAACTTGTTCTAGTTTTAGAATTCTGTACGCTAAGTTAGAACTGGATACATGGTTTGTTGATTGCTATGGATGGTAGGCGTACATAATAGTTTTTGATTGCTATGATTGTTTGGAATTTCGGGGGCGAAATTCCTAAGGGGGAGAGAATGTAACGACCCGTATTTTTACGGATCGACAAGTTCGTCAAAATCTGGAATTTTCAGCATTTTAAGACATTTCAGATTTTGGGTATAATTTGTCTAAGTCCTAGGTCGTGAACGACCCAAGAGCTAAGTCGTGACCGACCTATAGGATGGTAGCGAGTTAAGAGCTATGTTGTAGACGACTTAGGCATGTGGTGCGACCTAAGGATGTTGGGTTTAGGTCGCAGACGACCTAAGATAGGAGACTTAAGAGTTTCGGGCGAGTTAAGGGTTTTGAGCGACCTAAGGGATAGGTCGGTAACGACCTAAGGAGGACCAGCAGTTAGATTGCGTAGTGGTTTAGGTCGCGAGTTAGTTTGGGTCAACCTATAGAATGTTTGCGACCTAAGGGAAGCGCGAGCTAAGGAACTTACGACCTAGTGGTTAGCGAGTTAGCGACCTAGTATATAGTTAGGTCGGCAACGACCTAAGGAAGCTGGGGCTGTAGTGAGCGACCTAAGAGTTGAGTGGTAGGTCGTAACACCATTAGGTCGCGTGGGTGCTAAGTTGTTAGGTCGCAGGGTTTTGTAAGTCTTAGGTCGTAGCTTAGTAAGTCGTTAGGTCGCGTGTTGGCTTAAGCGTTAGGTCGCGTGGGAGTCTAAGGTATTAAGTCGTAACCTCGTTATGTCGTAGGTCGGCAAGGAAGTTAAGTGTTTGGTCGCGTTAAGACATGTGTTTTATAGGCAGTTAGGTCGGCAACGACCTAAGTTAAGTCGCGCCTATGTGTTAAGTCGCGCGTTGCGTTAGGTCGTAGGTCGCTGGGTGTTTGGATGCGCAGAAGTGTTAGGTCGGAGAGGCTTAGGTCGTAAGTCGGAAGCGACTTAAGGAGATAGCCAAATTTCGACTTAAGGAATTTTCTGCTATAAATAGGAGGGGTTGTTCTCACTTTTTGGGATCCGGATTTTGAAGCGACGAAGTGCTGCCATTTTGAGAGCTCGACTTCTACACTTCTTCACTTCTTTTCTCCACTCTAATCTAGTGCTTCCTTCCATCCAAATCAAAGATCAAGATTGAAGATTCAAGAGCTAAAGTTGAAGATCTTCATCTTTTCAAGAGAGATTTCTTCGTTTGAAGCTTGATTCTTCGCTGTCCAGATCTGAAGCGTGTTGATTTGGGTTTGTTTAGGTGATTTGGTGAGTGGTGATTATCTCTCACACGGATCCAAAGAAGTATATCGGATTGTTGGCTCGATTTGGTGTTAAAATAGTGATTTCCATGCATTTTCTTCATCCTAAGTGTAGATCCATATAGATCCATTGTTCATGATGATGTTACATCCATTTTATCATATGTTAACCTATGCAAGTTCATTCATCAAGTTTGTAGAGATATAATTCATGTTTTCATGATTATTGGACTTTCAACTCTTTAATTACGAAAATGCCATTATTGTTATAATTGTCTACTTAGATCATATTTGAATGCTTGATTGCTTGGATTGATGTTTGATTTGATTGATTGTTATGAACTAGATGATTGATGATTAGATTTAGATCGAAGATGATTCAAAAGCTAAGGGAAAGGCTCTTGAATTGGGAAAGCTGCTCGTGGCATATGTAGCGGGATGATGAAGCTCTTATGCATAGATTTGATGATGTGATGTTGAGATGAGGCTTTGCGAGGATGTGATGAAGCGAGGCAACCATGTGATGAAGACTTGGTCTAATCCAGACGGGATCATTCCAAGCACGTTGATAACTCGGTGATATGATTCGAGTTGAGGATAATGAATGGATATGAGAATAGTCGTCGAGGAGGATGACTAGGAGGCTTGGATAGCATCGTTGTTGAAGGTTCTAGCATGCTCTAAGCAAGGGTACGTTTAGGCAGATTCGATAGTCCCAACGGCCAACTGTTGATGGTCGAGTACTCTGGGCAGATTCGATAGTCCTAGGCACGGGCTGCGACGACGTGCGGGAGTTATGTTTAGAACCGGGGTTTTCATTAGCCCTTGACGGACGGCTGAAAGAATGTGCCGGTCATTCAATTAACGGTGATATCGAAGCAATGATAACAGTGATAGCCAGAGTCATGGATGTTTGGTTGTATCGTCATTCGGACTCAAGAGCGGTATTTTCTGGGTGCTTATCTGATTTAGGCCTTGGTACTTAGAAAACATCGCCCTTGACTCGAGTGACAGTAGCTTTACTTTAAATTGTATGCTCTGCTCTGCTTGCTTCTGCTTAGAGTGTGTCTGGGGGCTATCACTGTAGAATGAGGTTGGAGTGGGAGGGTTGTATTCCTATTCCTTTTCCTTTATGCTCTTTTGGTATGTTGTTAGTTAATTTACTGCTCACTAAGACTGTTGTCTGACTCAAGGCTTTATGTTTTAATTCTTATTGCCTTGGGCTGTTCGTCCATTTTTGGGACGGGCAGACTAGGTAGAAGGTGACAGGTGCTGTTCTCTTCTCACGATGCTGATATCGAAGACGAGCTGGAGGGTTGCATATTATCTTCTTATTATATGTACCGGATGTTCCGCTGTTTTGTAATCTCTGAGTGTTATGTAGTGAGGCTTGATGTATTGGCTATATGGATGCTTGTATTCAACTATTATGGAGTTTTATATGATGTCATTTTGTTCTGTAAAGCTTCACCATACATATGTTCTATTGTATTTTGTCCATGCGCTGTGAGTAATACGATAGATTCTGTTGTTTTAATTTACCCTGACAATCGTCCATGGTCGCCTGGCACACTTTACAGCGCACTATTTCTAGATTCGGTGCAGGGGTCATGGGCGATCGTCACAATTGAATACTCTAGCGTATAAATAAATTAGTATATATATAAATATTATTGTAAAATGGGTTTTCGTGTGTGTGTATATATATATATATAAGTTTGAAAAAAAGCAAGCCTTTTATAAAGTAAGAAAGGAAATTTTGGATTTCAACACTCGTGTTAAAATGAATGATTAAGTGTGAAGTGTTTTGGGTTTGTAGTAAATGGTGTTCTAGTAACATTTATTTTTAAACCCTTGAATTATATTTTAAAGTGGAAAAATATAGTTAAATGATTTTGGAAAATACTTAGATCTTTAATAATGGAAATTTAAAGATAATAACAAGTATGGAATCTTTGGAAAAAGATAGAAAAGTATAAGTTTTAAAGTATAAAAGAGAGAATGGGTTTACACTAACAATGTTTGAGTGACATTTGTTTTGACCTCTTTAACTATGTTTTATGCAAGTAAAACTTATTATTGATTTGTGAATATACCTATACCATTGAGATAAGTATATGAGTACTTTTGAGAGTATTGAAATGTGTAGAAATGAACAGTGAAGTTTTAAATAAAATGGAAAGTTTAATTAATAAATGAAGTTTCATTAATAAAGAAGTTTTAAAAGGAGTTTTAAATTAAAGAAGCTTAATTGTTAAGGAGTTAATTAAATAAAGGAGTTTAACTAATAAATGATTTGAATTAATAATTGGGATTAATTAATAATGGAAGTTTTAAATTTAACTAAATTAGAAGTTTTGATCAACGAAAGATGTTTATTGAGTAAAAAGGAGTTTTACTAATAAAAGAGGTTTTTGTTAATAAAAGATCACTTAATTAAAAATGGGATTAGAAATCGTTTATATGACTTGGTTGTTCTTGTGTGTGTTGACACTACAAGAAAAATACCTTTTTATAGCGTTTAAAAAACGCTGTAAAAGGATACGATGGCGTTTTTATAAACGCTGTATATCAACAAGTTGTAATATGTCAGGAATCTATAATAGCAACCTCGGAATCGCTATAAAAAACATTCTATAATTGACGTTACTTATAGCGTTTCTGAATTGCTATTAAATGGATGGTTCATGACATACAAGTACCTTTCTATAGCAATTGTAAACGCTGTAGATATATCATTACCTGATTATTATAGCAATTATAAATGCTATAGAAATATCATTGCCTGATTATTATAGCAACTATAAATGCTTAAAAAACGCTATAGAATGTTTACTTTAGTCTTTCATAGCATTATTTACTTGCTATGAAAACTGTTTAATCGTTGCAGAATATTTTTATTGCACTAGCATAATGCTATAATATGTATAGCCATGACAATTTTTATTCCTAGCATTAATATAAAAAGGATGTAATATACGGTATCTCACACAGTATTAACAATTAAGCATAAAAAATATATGAATAAAAGCATTTCGTGCACAATATTAATCATATAAATATTAGTAACAATTCATACAATCGTAGCTAACCAAAACAATACATAATAAAAGTAACAATCCATACAACCATAGCTAACCAAAACAATACATAGTAAAAGTAAAGATGTAAGAACATCGACACAAAATACATTTGAAGGAGAATGAGTGCGGCAACATATTTTTTCATGCCTTCCACCATAGCGTAAACCCAGAGCATCATACACCACCTGTCAAAAAGCACATACATCTATTAGTCATAAAAAGTAAACATAAATTATCATGAATACCGAAATATGGAAAAAAATATGTGCAGCAAACAAAGAAAATACTCAAAATTAATAGCTAAATCATTCTATGCACTGATTCTATGTACTGGTAATTATTTAGTTTATTATTGAATGAAAATCTGGTTAATGTAAACAGTAAAGTACAAACTAGAGTTGTTTAATAGTTTATTATATTACTAAATACGCGTTTGACAACTACCCCTGCCTCGGATGATGAAGGAGGCAGCGAATTCGTTGCTGCAGGCTTTGGTTTCAGAATTCGTCGCTGCAGGATAATAATGTTGCTGGGTAATGAAAATTCTAGTTATATGCATAAGGCTACAATGTTGCTGGATTAGATAGCCATTGTTTGGCAGTAACCACAAATGGGGAAGTGCATAGGACTACTACAAAGACAGTAGAAACGATAATATGATAAGTCCCTGATAATAACACATGACCCGGTTGAAAAAGAGAAGAGACATTAAACAAAAAAGATACTAATTTGCAGGAGTAAAAATTTACAGGAGTAGGAATTTACAAGAGAATTCAGTTGAAGTTGGTCTGAGGTACATTTGCATCAATCCAATTGCTGGAGCTAGACTTTGCTTCAATGGTATTAGCCTGAAATATGAAGTAAAATATAATTGGCTTTCTTCAGAGAGTTAATAGCCAATTTTGGATATTGTCTCATTGCACAATATATAATGCAATTTGTAAGTTACTATGTATCGTCTATTATTAGTTACAGTTATAACTTCAGGTTCCAGGTTTTTCACTTATAAAGTTCCTACATAGGAAATATAATCCTGTTTATCATCTTTTAATTTGAGATGCCGGACATATTCTTTACCACAATGCTCATTGTCTCATACACGATAAAAGAACATTCTAAAAGCAATTTCAGGTAACTTTGGTTTACAAAAAATTCTTCATACTTGTATTATTATAGAGATCAAACAACAGGAAAACTGGCTGCTAAGGAAGCAGTATTCTTGTATTGTAACATGCACAGCCAATTAAAGTTCAAGTATGATATGAACCTCTCAAACATCTTATACAAAAGAGGTTGGATTTATATTTAAAAAATGCTAAGATGTGCAAGCTTTTGGAAAATGGTTCGATGTGATATGTGTACTTACAGTTTCATCAGGAACGATAGCGTATCTATCAGATGGCGAGACCCAAGTTCTTCCTAAGACCATGGATAAAACAACAATAAAAGTTAGTTTTTTTTTAACGGTTAAAAATGTTTAGTTATACAAAATAATTGAACAGAAAAATATAGATAATAGGTATGTACACAAACCTGATGAAGGTAGCACACCTGAAGATTTCAAGTACTTGCAGCTGAATCCATCTTTGCTCAAGTCCTTGACAAGTGTAGGAATATTTCTAGAAAGCCAGAATAATGAAACAATATCAATAATGAACAATAATATAGAAAAACCAATGCTAAAAAAGCTAAGGGTGCGTTTTCAATACGTATTTCAAGAGATATAGAAGATGAGGAGATGGTGGAATACGTTCAGTTTGATAAATAATTTAAACGTATAAAATTAAAAACGAATTTTTGTTGTCATTCATCTTTTGTGAAATATAAAAAACTATCTTCTTCTTTACTCTTCTCCCTTTTGTTATATTGGTTAGGATTTACTATCATGTACTCCTCTTTTGTGCCTTTTGATGTACATATTGGAAAAGCAAAACACAGAACTCAAATTTTGAAGCCAAGCTTACTGGGGTAATGCAGATTCTAAATAAGAACTTGTTTAAAGACAACTTATAAAGCCAAACACGCTTCTCTGGAAAAGAGTAGTTAAATAGTAAATAATTTATGATCATCATCTTGCTTCAAAGATTAGCCTAAAATCTTCGTAGTACCTATCTAGCATATCGCCATGGCCGAGCTGGCCACTGGTTCCTCTTCCCCATGAAAATAAATTTCCTCTCTCTGTAAATGCTAATGTGTGTCTCCAGCCACAAGAGACTTGAACAACTTTCTATGAAAACCCTCAATAATTAAAATAATTTAGTTGGATGTCAAGAGAGAACAAGGTAAGCTTAAGCAAATGGTATTATAGCAGAAGAAAAAAAACGTACCTCTTCATCAGGAAATGTAACTTTTAAAGGACTGCAATGATCTGTGTTATCACCAATGCCAAGTTGTCCAAACTGCAGGTAGTAATAAATGGAGAAAATATTAACATAGAAGGATATGCAAGGTTAGAGTAGAATATTACCAAGTACAAAACAGAAGAAGATTGCATTGAGAATGGGTAAGGTAATTATGGACTGCTCATGAAACATCTGTTGAGGCATCACAATCAGCTAGTGAACTAAATGTCAGATTTAAATTCTGGGTTGAAATAGAGATATGAAAAAGGAATGAATGCTTTTAACTTTTGGTGATAAATTTGCTCAAGGGAAGTGATACGTTTACTATTTAATTAATAAAGAAGCCAAGACTGAAATGTAACAGACACAATAAGGCAACTTCATGCTGATGCCTTGCATTTCCAAATATGCTGGTAGTTAACACGTAAATAAGAAACAGATGAGTTTATGCATAGAAGATTTGCATGTTGACACTTGAGGCTCTACAACCACAAAGCGTCCTTCATATGCATTTTTTTATGTGATTTAATCTTGAGAAGTCCATAGATTAGGCAGGACCAAAATTGTACTCGTATAGTGTTGTGTGAAGCTTAATTATATCAATAATGGTATATTGATGCATAGATTATTTTGTAACTAATACAATCTATGTAAAGTAAGAGCAAAAGGAGATGGCCAAGTAAACCTCACTCCATCTGATAGTTTATGCAATAGTTAACAGTTCACCAAAATGAATATATGACCTTATTCCATCCCCAGCCATAAAGTTCACCATCTGAAGTTAGTGCCATAGTATGCCTCCAACCTCCTGATATCTAAGCAACGAACACATTCAAGTTACAAAATAGAATTCTAATTAGAACTCATCACATACAAAATAAACTCGTTTACTGAATGTAGGAAATTTTATTGCCTCTGATGTACAAGACTATTCCTACTGAATATCAAAACATATATTCAGTTTATTATCGTTTAGTTATCGTTTTATTTTTATTTATTTTCGAATAATTTTTCTGTAGAAAATGCAACCAAGGAAGGTAACGGAAACTGAACCTGGAAGCAGAATACTGTACTGTGTGTGATATATATATTTATGCTTGTATGCTTATAGCTTCAAAAGAAATTAAAGAGAGTAAATCATGGTGGAGAATATAACTCTGGTACAGGTGCTTCTGTAAGATGATACTGTTACCTATTATTTCACTAGGGAGAACAAAATAGGATTACTTGAAGAGAATAAAGTAACATGACACCTGAGATATATAGCAATCTTTTAGACCCTCTAATCTACAAGGTACCAGATAATCTTCAAAGTCACTTTGACCAAGTTGACCGTATTTATTCCAACCATATGTGTATAGATTCCCAGAGGATGAAACAGTAATTGTATGGCGCCATCCGCAGGCAACAGAAACCATAAGCTGATCCTGATTTGAGGTTTTTTTGAAAAACAATTTTCATTAAGAATAATTACATAATATTTAATCTAGTGATTCAACCATTATTCAGAAGAAATAAATAACATTATTCTTCAGAGTGTTATCTAGATATCATTTTTATTTTATTTTGTTGCCTAATAAATAAGTGGCCTTGTGCGGTTTAAAATTAACAAAAGCGAGTGAGACAACCTAACAATTAAAGGTACCGATATGAAGAATAATTGCTACATATTTGTGCTGGAAAGAAATAATAAAATAAACAACATATACCAAAATAAAATTCTGGAACAACTTGTGGAAACTAAATATAGAATAGGTTAATCTTCAATGCACACATAATTATGCATTCATTTACAGAAGGAACTTCAAAGAAGAAATGTTTAAAAGAAGAAAAAGAGAGTTGGCGTACTTGACTAGACGAAACTCTCTCTGGAATCAAACGGTCGTTTCGATCACCTAAACCCAAATTACCATATCGTCCCCAACCCCATCCATAGAGATCACCATTTTCAGTTACAGCAGCCGTATGCTCTGCACCAGCAGCGATCATTTTGATGGGAATTCCCTATGAATCGGAAAAGAAAATATGCATTAATTATCATAAATACTAATACTCACTATAAATTGCAGTTTGGACTGAACATCAAATTCATAATCCTTATCATTCCTGGAAGGATGTGACTGAAACATGAATGAAAGGCAAATAAAAAGTGTGAACGCAGTTCCAAAATAGGAATTAAAAACACAGTATGCTGCAACAATGCAAGCAGCAATGTTTTTATCACCGCAATTAGAAGGAATAAGGTATAATTCATATTATACCTTGAAAGCTTCAATTTTCACTGGTATAAGGGAATCTTCAGTACTGCCAGGTCCAAGTTGACCATTTTGATTCCTACCCCAGCTACATAATTGGGAGAAAAATAAAATATCAAAAACCAAAAGCTCAAAATCAAAATCAAATTCTACATGTTAGTAGAATATAGAATATATGTATTGTTTCCACAAACTTGAATAGTGTAGCTGTTGAAAAAAACAGTTCAAAGTTCAGATACACATTTACATTTGATGTTTTGAAATAAAATGAACTGAAATTTCATGGACAGTGAATTAATCAAATTGTGAGGGAAAGTACCATGCATTGATATACAATGGTCAAACAGATTGACAGGTTAAAACTTCTTGTAGCAAGAATATGGATATACTTCATTGCAGTTTATAGGCACTACTGACCTATGCACTTCCCCATTTGTTTTTTCTTAGTTTGTTTGTTTTCTCCACCATTTTTTTCTTTTATGGTTTTTTATTAGCAACATCATGCCCATCTCCTTCAATAAACAAATCGGTCTTGAAAATAATAATAAGATAGAGACAGTAGAGGTTTGAAGTGAACAAACAGTAGGAGTCTGAGGTTTGAAGTGAACAAACAATAAGTGAACAAACCTATAATGGCAAGAGTTGTTTTAATACTAAACAAACAGTAATTAAATAGCATTGATAGTTAGTGGCATCCTAATTTTCCAATTGTTACTAACACTTAGCATTAGGAAATATTTGCAGCAGAGGAATTCATATTGTAGAAATATTTACTTAATTTTCCAATTGGCACTAACACTTAACATTTGCAGGAGAGGAATTCATATTGTAGAAATATTTACATTCTTAAAAATTTCATAACACTTAGCATTAATTGACTAATGAAAAGAAAACTCATAACACTTAGATTTAATTGACTAAATGACTCTGAACTGCAAAAACAAATATTGTTAAAAGAATTAACAAATATTGTAAACAAAGAGAATTCCCAAATAAGAAAATCCATCAGCTCTATTGAATTCTTGTCAAAAAAAGCAACAGCATTGACAGAGAGAGGCAAAAGTAACAAGAAATAATTATACTGCAACCTGTATATAAACAATGACATAAAAATATACCTAATCCTCGCGCTTGACGAATTGAACTTCGGACCAAATCGCGCTTCAACGATGAAGAATTGAGTTTGAGGAATTGGGAATTGCGTCTGGACCAAATCGCTTTAACTTCGGACCAACTTTGGATCGACTGAGTTTGAGGATTCAACGATGAAGAATTGAGCGGCAGAAGAGGACCGATGTTAAATATAATTGCAGAAGAGGAATTGAGCTTAAAGAATAGCTTGACCGATGTTAAAAAGAGTGTGAAGAGGGTGAAGATGAGAAGCCTAAGGGGGAGAAAACGAAAATGAAAATGAAATTTTGGCGGCCAAAAAAAAATTAGAGGGAAATGAGAGAGTGGAACGCAAATTCACCGTGAACAGCATTAATATAATTGCATACATTTTAATATAATTGCACTTGAAGTTGTTGTCTTTTTGAGTTGAATAAAGAATAGTCACTTAACTATAGCAAATCAAGTTTTCGTGCAATCCACGCTTGCTATTGATATAATATTTTCTTGTAGTGTGATCATGTTTATGTTATTACTTGTGTATGGAAAGTATACGAGACTTATTTTCCCTTATGCGTTCGTTCTCATTATTGTAAAATTGACCAAAATATAACTCTAGAAATATCTAGAAGAAACACGGGAATTATACGGTACAGTTATCTTCGAGGATGTTATACTATACGTATAAACTCAGTTTGCTTTCTAGAATAAATGATAAGAAAATCCATCTGGTTAGGAGATGATCTCCGCTCTTATGTATTGTTTGTTTATTTTCGAAAGAACTGGGATTGAGTTTAACCGGAAACCTATCGATTTTTTTTGGACCGCCCAGTAAGCGGGGGAGTGTGCTTATATGAGATGACTCGAAATCGTAACCACTTCAAACCATATATGTGTTCTATGCTTTGGAAGAGGTTCCTGATTGGTTTGAGATGCTAGAATCTATATGGAGATTTGAGATCTGATTGAAATCTTTGAACACATGTAAATATTCATGATCTATTCTGAATGTGGGAATCTATGTATGATTTCAAGATCTGTTCAGATATGAGAATCCATATGTGGTTCTGAGATCTGTTGAGATATGGGAATCCATGAGTGGTTCCGAGATCTATTTAAGTTGAGGACTCGTGCGTCGAGATCTGTTCGAGTTGTGACTCATGTGCTGGAATGCCGGACGTAGCCTCACCAGCGATAATGACTAAAACCAGAGATATGAGGCATAACCGGTAGGGTTGGAAAACCTTTAGGGTGCAGGCGAGATACTTATGGATATGCATGTGGGAGCAATGCACTCGGTCTTAACAGGCCAGCTATATTTTTCCTATGGTGCATTCACTAGAGATTTACGCTTTTTCGAAAGGATATCTCTGATCCTTATGCAGGAGGACAATCCTTGAAGTACTGAGGGAACCTTCATGGAAATCCTACACAATTAGCAAACGAATCTTAGTGGTTTTGATTGTATACCTATTATTGCTGTGGTGTACACACACACGCAGCACAACTATTTTTTATTTATGTTCATCACCTTAGATATTATTATAGTATCACTAGATTTTCTAATTGAAATGTTTTGGTTATCGTAAGGTAAAAACCTGTCCGTGTCTATTTGCAGTGTGGTCTAAGATACCTTTATTTTTGAAGGGTTTTAGAAATATAAAAATCCATATGATTTGAGTTTTCACATGCCAGTTTACCAGACTGATCCGAATGTTATTTTCTTATAATGCTCGGATCAGCCCCGAGTATATATCTAGATGTTTGTGCCAAAATTGGTCACAAATCCCAGAAGTAGTGAAAGCACCAGTGTATATACACAGATTCACAATATTCCAACACAGATCCCAGATCCAGATAAGGTAGAGAATAAAGATGAAGAAACAGTAAAGTTAAAATGGAAGAAAGTAGGAAAGAACACAAGGTTTATAGTGGTTCGGCAATCCGGCCTACGTCCACTTTGAATCAATTCTTTTTATTCCCTTTGTATTGTAGTTACAATTACAAGCCTTTAGTATCAATCACAAAAATGGAAGAGCTTTAGCATCAGAGAAGGAGAAGAAGATCCCCTTTTAGCTGCCATAGTACTCCTATTTATAGGTGTAGATTCGAAAATATCTGCCTCAAAACCTGGAATACCTTTTCTCCTGCGCGGGTGGGCCCGTCACATCGATTTGGAGTCGTTTGGGACCGATCCATGTTTAATTCGCATTGATCCAAACTGGCTCCAATCAAGCCGAGATCGATCACGAACCTTCTTGAGTGCATAAGGAAGCTCCTGTGAAAATTTCATGATGTTTGGACTTGTAGATCTCGAGTTATGATCGACCCAAGTTGTAGTTTGCATGAAGGCTGAATCGTTCGCATTGATCTGAAGCTCCACATTCTCCTCTCTTCATATCGATATAGTTCGCATCGATGACGTGTCTCGAAGATCCAGGAAAGATCCACCTTTCGTGCTATTCGACCGAGTCATCCACTTATCTATATCCCATTCGTATCCATCGGCATGCGCTGTTCGTATCCATGTTGTTCGTATCGATTCAAGCTTTGTCGTGGATCGAGACAAACAAGACCGACACGAACTGTCTTCGTATCTATCCCCCGTGTATGTCCTTCGTATCGATCCATGCCTACTACCTTCTTCGTATCGATCAATAGGTGAACGATACAAAATGTCCATCAGTGAATGAAACCGCTGCCCAACTCTTCGTATCGATCCCAGCCTTGATCGATACGAAGCATGTTGCCTTCCTTTTGCCGTGTCCATCCAGATTGATGCACGTTGCATCGATACGAAACCATCGAGTCGAAACCATCGATACAAAGTATGCTATCGTTTCCGTCCTGATCGATACGAACCATCGATACGAACCTATTTTCATTGAAATTTGATCCATCCATATCTCGAGCATACGAACTCCGATTGACCTGAAATTTGAAACATAGCCTTTCCTAGCCTTGTTCATCATTCCTAATCGATCCTGCCTCAATTGGAGCTCAGTCAAATTTTGACGGTATTGATCATATCCTTGTTTCCAATCGATCTCCAATCCTGATATCCATCCTTTCCAGCCAATTTTTTGATATCCCGGCCTTGGCCAAAAGGCGAGGTAACATTTGCCCACCAAAACATGCCTTGTGGTAAGAAGGCATGTTTTGAATAGCTCCAAATCCGACATCTGAAATCCATATTCCATCATAGCCATACCATCTTATCCATAACCCAATCCATTACCAAGTCATCCTATCCGAGTGCCACAGCTATATCCTTATCCAAATACGCGACTGTTCCGAGTCGATGTCCGATTCTAAATCCAGTAACCAAGTCCTTAGCCAGTTTTATATCCATCTGAACCCGACAACCGAGTTTTAATCCTTCCATATCCAATAACCAATAATCTAATCCAGGACCTCTCCTGGTCAATATCCAAATCCTTAGCTATTCATAGCCGATATCTGAATCCATAACCTCTCCGGGTTCTAGCTAAGCGCAATCCACACTTGACGGCCTGTACTAAGCAATGCCTTAGTGTCCATGGTCCAGTGTCCTAGAACGCCGAGTAATGCCATGGCTTAAGTCCTAAGCCGAATCTTGGTCGCTCCGGACCCTTGCCGAGTATAGTCCACACTCGACGACCTGAAATAGTAACCAATAATATAGGGCCTAAGTCCTAGGCCGAATCCTGGTCTCTCCGGACCCTTGCCGAGCATAGTCCATACGACCTGAATAAGTCGATTCGCCACGCTCGGACGAAGCGACTTACCCCTTGCCAGGCATAATCCATACCCGACGACCCTTTACTAAAAGCCAGATAAAAAATCCAATCCAAAATCCAGATCAAATCGGAAAACCAAAAACCCATACTAGAAATCCAAACCAATATCCAAACCAGAAAACAAACAAAACCAGGAGTTCAAACCAAACTCCAAAATCAAACCAGAAAAAACCAAATGTCCAAACCAAAAAAGAAAAAATAGATTTCACAAACTATAGCATCGCAATTTATCATCATCTCAGAGCATGCCTAGGGGTTATCTCCATCCCCGTACATGAGTAAGTGACTTGGCTGTTTGCCTAGAGTTTGCTACTTATTCCATATCATTCCTGTCGGTCAATAACCAATCAACCATCATTCCTAGGCCTCGCGCCATCATCATTTGAGGTAGACGGTGGCTGCTCCTGTTCCACCGCCACATTCCGAGCCCCGACATATTGCCGCAGCTAACCATTCCTTATATGCTCCTCGATTATATCCTTTAGATGCTTGTAGCTATTGGTATCATGCCCATCCAGGTCATGAAAGAGATGGTGCCTTCCCAATGCCCTCTCACGTTCCGTGGGTTCTCTCCTTGTCGGCCTTCGGTAAGGAAGGCGATCCTGAGTCTCCATGAATATCCGCTTCAATGTTTCATTCAATCCTGTGTAAGTGGAGAATTTTGGCTCTCCCCAACGTTTCCTTGCCCTGCCAAAGTTGTCATTCGACTTCCTCTTTCCTTTATCCTTGTCCTTACCCGAGCTTTCCTCGGATGGTTCTCCATCCTTAACCACATTCACCTCCTTTGGCTTCAGATCCAGACTCGCGTCTTCCTGTCGAAGAAACCTTTCGGCCTCGTGAAAGAACTCCCTAAAATTCATTGGTGGGTCCCATATCAGTGATACTTTGAACTCTGAGTTGTCCCTGGCTCCGGATACTTCCGCCATTAAGACCATTGATGGATCCGGCCGATCCACCGAAGCAACTGCTGTATTGAACCAAGTTAAGAAAGCCCTAAGTGATTCTCCTGTCCTTTGCTTTACCGACGTTAGTGTCATTACATTCTTCGGTTTTTTGATATGAACCTGAAACTGCTTCAAAAACCTGTCTACCAACTTTGTCCATGTCCTGATAGATCCATCTTCTAGCTGCCTGAACTACATAGCAGCTATGTCCGTTAAGTACAGAGGGAAACACCAGGCCATAACTTCCTCCGATGCCCCCAGCACTTCCATGTGCCTTGTGTACCTCATCAGATGATCAGTAGGATCAGCCCTGCCATTGTATACCTCCAGAGTAGGTAGCTTGAACTCCGGTGGATTCCGAGCCATTCTGATGTCACGGGTAAACGGACTCTGGTTTACTCCTTCCAGATCTCTATTTGCTAAACCTCCACGCATAGTTCGCCTGATTATCTCAGCTAGTCCAGTGTTATCCACCAATGGTTGCCCCCCGGGTCCTCGAGAGAATTCTGGTACATACTCTTCGTCACAAACTCTTGTGCTCCTTCCAGCATCTTGTTGTGTGGTGTTACTTAGAATTCCTCCATGAATCGATCCATCATTGCCAGGTGGTGTGCCCCCGAGCCTGGATCCATCCAGATTAACAGTTGTGTGCTGATTAGGGGCTGCGCCCTATTGAGCTGCTCCATCTGCCTGCCTGTTGGGTTCTTCTGTTCCAGCTCCGTGGATCTGAACTCCTGAAGCTCCAGTTGTTCCTGCCTGTCTAAACTGTCTGAGAAGGTTCTGCATCATTTCCTCCTGCCTCTTTAACAATTCTTCTTGCATGGCCTTCATCATCATCTCCATTTCATCTCCGATGATGAAAACTGAGGTCTGATTTGCTTCTGAGGAAGCTTCCTGACTCCCTTCATGTTGGCTCCTTTCCACTCTTTGTCTCCTAACTAGATGCTTTTTCATGGTTCCCCTTAGATCTGCTCATGTAGCTCTCCAAATCTGAACCCCAAATCCGAAGTAGCGGGTGCTAGTTCTTCTCAATGAAAGCACCAAAGTGTTTGCGCCAAAATTGGTCACAAACCTCAGAAGTAGTGAAAGCACCAGTGTATATACACAGATTCACAATATTCCAACACAGATCCCAGATCCAGATAAGGTAGAGAATAAAGATGAAGAAACAGTAAAGTTAAATGGAAGAAAGTAGGAAAGAACACAAGGTTTATAGTGGTTCGACAATCCGGCCTACATCCACTTTGAATCAATTCTTTTTATTCCCTTTGTACCGTAGTTACAATTACAAGCCTTTAGTATCAATCACAAAAATGGTAGAGCTTTAGCGTCAGAGAAGGAGAAGAAGATGCCCTTTTAGCTGCCATAGCAATCCTATTTATAGGTGTAGATCCAAAAATATCTGCCTCAAAACCTGGAATACCTTTTCTCCTGCGCAGGTGGGCCCGTCACATCGATTTGGAGTCGTTTGGAACCGATCCATGTTCAATTCGCATTGATCCAAACTGGCTCCAATCAAGCTGAGATCGATCACGAACCTTCTTGAGTGCATAAGGAAGCTCCTATGAAAATTTCATGATGTTTGGACTTGTAGATCTCGAGTTATGATCGATCCAAGTTGTAGTTTGCATGAAGGCTGAATCGTTCGCATCGATCTGAAGCTCCACATTCTCCTCTCTTCGTATCAATATAGTTCGCATCGATGATGTGTCTCGAAGATCCAGGAAATATCCACCTTTCATGCCGTTCGACCGAGTCATCCACTTATATGTATCCCATTCGTATCCATCGGCATGCGCTATTCGTATCCATGTTGTTCGTATCGATTCAAGCTTTGTCATGGATCGAGACGAACAAGACCGATACGAACTGTGTCTTCGTATCCATCCCCCATGTATGTCCTTCGTATCGATCCATGCCTACTACCTTCTTCGTATCGATCAATAGGTGATCGATACGAAATGTCCATCAGTGATTGAAACCGCTGCCCCACTCTTCGTATCGATCCCAACCTTGATCGATACGAAGCATGCTGCCTTCCTTTTTCCGTGTCTATCCAGATTGATGCGTGTTGCATCGATATGAAACCATTGAGTCGAAACCATCGATATGAAGTATGCTATTGTTTCCGTCCTGATCGATATGAACCATCGATACGAACCTGCTTTCATTGAAATTTGATCCATCCATATCTCGAGCATACGAACTCCGATTGACCTGAAATTTGAAACGTAGCCTTTCCTAGCCTTGTTCATCATTCTCAATCGATCCCGCCTCAATTGGAGCTCAGTCAAATTTTGACGGTATCGATCATATCCTTGTTTCCAATCGATCTCCAATCCTGATATCCATCATTTCCAGCCAATTTTTTAATATCCTGGCCTTGGCCAAAAGGCGAGGTAACACTAGATTTAGCCATGATGCTTTGGAGCTTCAAGAGACGATCTGGATGCCTCCAAGACCTGTTCACATATGTTATTTTTTGGTGCATTATTTGTTTTGTATCCATCAACATTTGTGAATACATGCTGTTATAACTATCCACGCCGATGATACAGTAGTTTACTTTGAATGTTGTATGTATACTAAAGTTTTCTTTTTGTAAAGATCTTTTGAGATATTATATGTTCACGTTTTGCATGTGAGATTTTGATGTTTCTCATCTCCTTTTTCTTATTCTTTTTCCTTTCCTTTTCTTCATTTTCTTTTACCTTAACAATCGGTCTTTCTGGTACTTGGGTGCTCGGCATGTGAATACCGTGGATGTATTAGTGTCAACATTCGAGGGTTTAAATGGCTGTTCGTTATAGAGAAAGACATCCATACTTTACACGTCTCTTTCACTTTTGCATATTCCTTATTATTCAACGGTGCACTTTTTATACATAGTTGAAATTAAACAGTTTATGGAAATTTACACAAAATTAGATACAACTAAGTTGTGTATTCAACGCTCCCACTAAATTAAAATACAGAAATTTACATTCCAAGTCAAATGAGGGCTTTCCAAACAATTACTAAACAATTTACAAGTCAATTAACGTAAATCTGGAATAAACTTCGTGATCTTGTCAACATCATACTTTAAAATATTAAGGGGACTAATTTCCAAATTAGGGCGTATATACCATTTTATCACAATTACATAGCTTAAAAAATATGTGAACGAGCCTTCAATTAAATACATTCATTTTAAGCATATAATTTAATAGATCTTGCACAGGCATGATAATCAAATAAATTTCAATGATATAAATTTCAATGTTATATATAAGTCATATAATTTCCCACTCACCTTCTAGCATTACAAATCTCCCAAATCTTAATTCATCCCTTTAATTGACTCCCTTTTACTTTCCAATCCAAAAATATGTATAACAAGATATATACATACCCATCAGAATTACAGATCTGAAGATTTGAGTTAAGTGGAATATAGATTTATAGTCATAGAATTTACATTTTTCACAGAATTGATTCACTCCTTCTCTTCTTCTCTTTTATTTTTCACCCTTCTCCAATATATATATATATATATATATATATATATATTAGTTTTATAATTTCTATAAATAGTGGAGAAGGGAAAATGCAGAGCACCACTTCTATGTTCAGAAAATATGAAAAGAAAAGTGAGGGGCTAGACCTTTATTTAAAGGTGCTGGAACCAATTATCCATTAGATTAATATTTATTAAATCCGGATCGTTAAGCAGAGGTTCTACCCTAGCCACCAACAATAGAACCGGTCGATCGCTCCCCTATAGGCGGTCGACCGGCGGTCGACCGACCCAAGAAGTGGTCAACTAGTGGAGTCCAAACCTTTATTATTATTTATTTCCTTAGATTCCTTTCTAATTATTTTCGATTCAAAAACTTCAATCGCTTATAACTTCTTCATTTAAATTCTGATTGTAAAACTTTATATATGAAAGTTGCTCAGAAAATCACTACGAACGCAATGGTGCAATTTTCATGGTCTAATTCCGACATTTGCTCAAATTCCATTTTTGAGCCTTATTAATTATCTATCTATTCTTTTCAATTAATTAATGTTCAGTTCACAGTGTGTTACACACTTGCATCGAACTGCATCCATTGCTTTTGCACCATCCATGTGCCATCCGTACTTAAACTAATGTTGTTTGAGACCAGTAGTCCTGTTGTATGATGACATTGTAGGTCTCCCTTAAGATATTTTCTATGAATGGAGTTCTACTAGGTACAGAACCCCGGTCCTCATTCTTCTCCATCTATTTTCCTCCATTAACCACTTAATCGTGTCTGCTATATGCTCCTCGCTAGCTTGGAACTTCGAATGACGACTATCAAGAGCTACACCGTGTTTGACTCTACAAATGGTCTTGGTTTGCTCGTTAATGTCTAAATTCTCCAGCCTTTAGGAGAACCACTCCTTCAACTCTTCTTTGCCGTCTGATTGGCTTCGTAATAGTTGTTTCAACACCAACATCCTAAGCTTCAACATCTAGTCCATCATCATCACCAACATGCTACAAATTATCCACAGAATCAGATAAGTAGACGGCCTCAACTTCCTGCCCCTCTAAGGGCCTCAAGTTTATCTCGGTATCGACCTGATTGTGGTTGGTATTGATCAGAATCCCTTAGCAAGGGCTCTTCCAGTCCCTCCACCACTCATCTCTGCTGCTCCAGTAGTCTTTTCCTTCGGCTTTTGTTTCCATCCCTTCTATTTTGACCAGAAGCAGATGAATTCTCCTCTTCGGATCTAGCAGGTGATGTCTCTCTCCTACTTCTCCTAATCCTCTAAGGCTGCTAGGTCAAAAAGGCCAAGTTAGCATCCATTTTGTCAAGTGGAGCCTTCTAACTATCCACCAATTTCTGATTCAACTCTGTCATTATCTTATCAAACAGCAATCATCTCCTGAGGGGCGGATGGTCTTACCAACGCTGCTGCCTATTGGTTAGAAACTTCAATATGGTGAGAAGCTCCTTTATATGCACCATCTGTTGCACTAAATCTACCAGACTTCCTTGATGGTGCCATTGATTCCAATCTGATATTTCTTCAAATTTTTGATAGACAAACCTTCAAGATCTAACATCTGGACACTCAAATCCATAATAGATAGCTAGATCTATACCTAAGAAATACCATTCTTGGTGAAAACACCAAAGATATTGAGTCAAAAAATGCACAACATCCCCAAAACGAAATAAAATAGAGATCGAGCCAAATAATGTAAAAACACTGAATTTTTATAGTGGTTTGGCAAATCTGAGGCCTACGTCCACTTTAATCTTATTACTTACAGATTTTGGTCATAAGTACAAAGATTTTACTGATCTAACCACTACAACAAAAACACTTTTTTTACAACTTTCATTTTACAACGTTTGTACAGTAAACGTTGTAAAAAAATCCCGTTTTACAACGTTTTCGACAAAAACGTTGTAAAAACCATAATTTTTACAATGTTTTTTGGTAAAACATGGTAAAAACTGGACTTTTTACAATGTTTTATTCAAAAAGGTTGTGAAAACTTAATTTTTTACAACTTTTATTCGTAAACGTTATCGTATTGCTCTTTTAACAACATTTTCAAAAATGTTGTAAAAACGTTATTGTTTTTACAACTAGATATTAACTTACTACAACTTTTTTTAAAGTAGTTTTACTCATAGATATATGTTAATTTTTTTTGAATATTTTTAGTTTTTTTTGAAATATTATAATAATTAATAACAAATATATAATACTTACTTAAATAATTTATAAAGGTAATTTATAATTAATAATTAATAATTTATAAATGAAAACTTATTATAATTAATAACAAACAATTATTAATAAATAATTAATAATTGTTATCTATAATCAATAACTATTTTTTACATTTAATAATTTATTATAGTTAATTATGAATAATTAGTAAATTACAGTTAATAATTTATACTCTAAAATCTCGTTCCTTGGAATTTTTCGTAACTAATAAAAGAAACATCCCACACTACAACAAAAGCTGAAAATAGCGGCAGATTGTAATTGTGGAATTTCCTTTGCTAAATTTGCAACGGATTTTCGAGCGATTGACAAAGGATTATTTTAATCTTTTTCTGTTTCAAATTCTTTTATATTACCAGCGCCCACTTATTATATTCATTACAATTAATATTGATTAATTAATAATTACTATTAAATAATTAAGAGGTAATAATTAATAATTAAGACCACTATTTGCTGTTTAATATAATTTAGTTTTAATATTTAATGATTAATAAGTAATCTATAATAATTAAGAAGTAATATTTATTATTTAGTATCTAATATTTGATAATTATATTTAATATGCATTATTTCAATAATTTTAAATTTTTTGAATTTTTTAAAATAAATTTAAAATTATTCATAAAGTTTAAATATAAAATTTAGAAGTTTTCAAAAAATTAATTTTTTTATATAAATCTAATTTTTTATAGAATATTCAAAATTTCAGAAAATTCCAAAATGTTTAAAAATATCAAAATTTGAAAAATACAAACATTACTTTGAAAATTATTACTTCTATGCGCATTTAGAGGTTTTTAAATGTAATTATCTTCTTTAAAATGTACAAGTTTTGAATATGTTTACAATTGATTAAAATGTTATAATAGTTCATAATAAGTAATTAATAATTAATAACTAATATTTAACAATTTATGAGTGCGATGTTCTTCTGGGACATGAAAGGGACATTTAAAATGGGCACGAAAGGGAAATAGTTCGCGAAATGAGACACTAAAAGAAAATGACCATATTACAATTAGTTTTTTACAACGTTCACAAAACGACAGTTGTAATAAAGAGATATTGACTAGTATTTCCCAACAGTTGTAATAATGGACTTTTAACAACTGAGTTTTCTAACGGTTGTAATAAACGTATTTCTAATAGCTAGTTTTTCTAACAGTCGTAATAGAGATATTTTTAACAACTGTTCATTTTAACCAGTTCCGATAGAGATCTACAATGACTTATTAGTTCCGACCATTGTAAATATTAATATTTTCCCAAGTTGATAAAAATTTTGATATTTTCGAGTTATCTGGTTAATTTTTTTATAAAACAATCATTTTCATTAAAAAAAACAAACAGTCTAAGTGTATTTGTAGTAAAATTTTACTTTTTCATCTTAATCGAAAATTGAACATGAAATGGTTGTAGATTATTTGTTAGAGTACAATTTCAGTGACGCATGTTTTTTTGGTTGAATTATAAATAACTCTAGAATGTTCAACTTTTTTATGTGTGTGTATGATTTAGTCTGTGTGTATTATTTGCTCTTCAATTATTTCTGACTAGTGTGTAACCCGTGCGTTGCACACGATAATGTTGTAAAAAATAATATTCAAAATTTAATTATTGTTAAAAATTGAAAATTTTTAAGCAGTATATGATAAATTTATTGAAATGAAGGAATTTATAATTTAAAATGACATGCAATGTTTAGATGTAAGGTAGAGGGTCGCTAACCACATATTCTTGTCGGAATTATTGTCCTGACTTGGTAATAGCAAACAATATATATATATATATATATATGTATAGTTTGTTATTACCATATATGTAAATAGTTGATGCTATGTGATACGTGTGTTTTTTATATATATGATTAAAAAATGAATTTTTCATTTCTATTAATATGAATATTGTATATATATTTTGAAGGATTTATAATAAAATAATGAATATTACGTAATTGAATATATTTAAATATTTTAAATCAATGGTCAACCTAACTAATTAAATATGTGTAGTTGACCGTTAGAAAGTAGGAAAAAAAGAGAAGAGCTTTGTATGTAATTGTAGTTGAAAAGAACATCTTACGATCAACTTATTTGCACATGACTTTTATTCATCATATGAGATTTCAATTAGTAAACCATTTTTTTAACTTTGTAGTTAATCATAAATTTCATAATGTTGTAGGAGTTTCATGTTTATGACTTCAATATTTGCAAAAGAAAAAGAAAAAAAATCTTTAGCGTTAATTTAAATTATGTGTTGGGTAAGTTTTAATATCATGTTGAAAATGAGTGTCTACTAAACCTAATTTTTATTAGAGTAATCCGTGCTTCCATATCCAAATGTTGTAAAAAACGAAATTTTGTAATGCAATATATGATTTTTTTTAGATAAATGAATTATAAATTTAAAAAATATTATTGTTTATGTTTACATTTTATATTACGCGATTCATATATCTTTATATATGAATAAAAATAAAATTTAACATCTTCGCTTATATATATGAGTGTTTTATACATACTTAATCGGCATATTTTAACATTTATTAGATGAATTAATAAATATTAATTGAATTTATTTGTATGATTTAAAATAAAGATGGCATAATTAGTTAAATACATGGATATGAGTAAAAAATATTAGGAGAGAATTGAGAAGGGTTTGTAAGTAACTATGAAAATTTAAAATATAGATGTTTAAAACTAAAAATATAATTTCTCAATGTAATGAATATTAACTTCATTGAGATAAACGAATTATAAAATAAATTTGTTATTATTGTTATATATAATTTATGATATGTGATTTACATATCTTTATATGCAAATGAAAATATTGTTCACCATTTTGTTGATGCTACTATGGTAGTATTGAAATTGTTCATATTTTAGGATTTACATGACGTATCAAATATTAGTAACCGAGTTTATCAAATGGTTTAAATTTTGAATTACGTAATTAATTTAAATGTGTGCATTTAAATGTAAAATAGTAAAGAAGAACTAAGAAGATATTTGTGAATAATTATAGAAAATTTTAAAAGTATGTATTTGATTATAAATTGGCATTAGAAGTATAGTAGAATAAAAGTGATAAATTATAAAAATTTAAAAGTAAAATATCTAGAGAGAGAATTAAGGAGAGTAGAGAAAGCTCATATAATTAATAAGAGGGTTTGAATTTCTTTTGCTTTACTATTATTTAATAGTTGCGTTGTTTTAGCCCGTTAACATTTTGATAAAACCATTTTTCAATAAATTTCTAACGCCCGCCGATTTTCCCTATGTTATTTTATTTACCGCCCTAAATCTTAAATCGTCCTGCATCTCCAAACCCAAATCTCTACTGCCCCCTCCTCTTCCTCACCCAAATCTCAAATCGTTCTGCTGTCCCTTGACCATAGCGATCGACGATAACTCAACAGTTCTTGCAGTCCTTCTTCTCCAGGCGCGTCTCATCAAATTTTTGGTCTTACTTCTCGCACCATTCATCACGTCCTTCTTCTCCAGGCAGCACACAACGACTTGAAAAGGTGAGTGAAACAGCTCATACTCATATCTTGCATTTTCCATTTAGGACCGAGAACGGAATTCTTCGTAAGTGCATATCAAGATGTGATGTCTGGCCTTGCTTGGAGAACTTTGCAGAGGTTACATTTTTCTAATGAAAATAATCTCATGTTTAAAATATATTTTTTCTAATTTTGTATATTAGTTTCCTGGAATGGCTTTACTCTGTTATAACTTGTTTTCATCTACCTATTAAAATTGAGTTTCCAGTTTTGGAAATTTACATAGATGGTTGACCATTTCTGGACTCTAACTATTTGTAACCCCTGGGACATATTCCATCTGCTTGTTGTAGTACTGGTGCTAAAATATCTTACCTCCTGTAATTAGAATCAACAAGCATTATTCCATCTTGCAAATCCTATATAATGAACAATCAGTTTAATGGAATATCATCATACTTATTGGGACAAAAACGAGTAATTTCCACTTAAAACCTAATAAATTTCATGATGGAACTTGGACCCTTCAATGTTGGTGATTTAGTTTTGTCCCACTCTTATCTGGATATGTATAATCATTGGAATGGATTTTTAATGGCATACAACTCAGTAAAACTTTATGCTTGTTCATCATTGCATATGATTTAAGAGATTAAAATCTATTTCACCTACTTATATCATGAATAATAAACCACCACTTTCACTTTAAGCTGTTAATTTTTATTATTACTGTTCTCTTATTAGGATACAGCAAGTAAAAGTGCTGTAGAACTACAAGGAAATCCAGATTTTGTTATCGGAAGCTATAGTGAAGGAAATCTTGTTGCATCACTTTTAGCATACAAACTAGGAATTACTCAGGTCAGTGCACTGATATAGTGGTATTTTTTCACGATTAAGAAACCCAAGTCAACAGATTCTTAAATTAATTTGTTCATTTAAGCACAAAGAGTCTTTCCACAATGTTGTGTTCTGAACTTCCAGAATCATCTACATTTTTATCATATTGTAAGCTGCATATGGAAGATTTTAATAACCATGCCAATTTCCACTGTACGTTGATAATGTATAATAATAAAATACATTAGGAAAAAGAAGAAACCTGTTAGAGCATTAATTGTATTGAAGCAAGTGAAAGGATTGATTCTTAAATACAAAAGCAGAACGTAAATAGTAAAATACATTAGGAAAAAAGAAAAAACCTGTTAGAGCATTAATTGCATTGATGGCACTTCTAGCAAATGTAACATTTCCTCCACCAAAATCATTTTTCTCGCATCACTTAAGCAGTGGTTTTTCTAGCAATCCCCTTAGCATCTTCTTCATTTTGGCATCTAACCACCATTACATGAGCCATTATTTTTTGTTTTTTATTTATATTTTTTTGTAAATAAAACTAAGAACTATATGAAGAGCTATAAGGACAATTTGATCAGATAAATTTATTTTAATTTAAGTTAGAGTTAGAACCAGCCACGTGTATTTATATGTTTGAATACTGTTAAAGTTAACAGCACACATTCATAAATGTGGATGATATTCATAAACTTGGTTGTTGTCGATGCAGAGTGTTGATTGTATATGAGAACGAGGTGATGATTCTTTGGGATGTTTCTGAAAGCCTTGTTGTCACAGTTAAAGGATACACTAATCTCCAATCAAAAACAGATGGAAACAGTTTCCCTATTACTTCTAACTAAACATTGGTTTTTATTCTTCATTCTCTTATTAAACATGGTATTGCTTATGTTTCTGAAAGCCTTGTTGTCACAGTTAAAGGATACACTGATCTCTAATCAAAAACAGATGGAAACAGTAACATAGTTTAAGATAGTTTTCGGTTATGCCAGAGAAGTAATCACTTTTTTTTTCTATTACCAGAACAACAGTTATGCCAGAGAAGTAATCACAATCCGTACACGTAGCGGAGGACACGACTACGAGGCCATGTCCTACGTATCCGACAGTCTATCCCAACCCTTCATCATCCTCGACCTTTCTGCCCTATGCAGGATCGATGTAGACGTCAACGCTCACACTGCCTGGGTCCAGGCTGGAGCCACTCTGGGTGAACTCTACTATGCTGCGTATACTAAAACGAACAGTGGGTATGGGTTCCCAGCTGGGATATGTCCTACAGTGGGTGTTGGTGGGCTCATCAGTGGAGGCGGTATTGGTACCATATCCAGAAAGTTTGGGACAGCTGCGGATAATGTTGTCGATGCCAGGGTTGTGGGCGTGGATGGGAATAGGAAGGGCATGGGGGAGGATCTGTTTTGGGCTGCCAGTTTTGGGGTTGTCCTTGCCTACCAGCTTCAGCTTGTAAATGTCCCTTCTGTTGTCACTGCGTTCGATGCTACCAGGTATCTAAGGCAGAACGCTACCAAGCTTGTCACAAGGTATGTATATATCATCATGTATAAGATAAAATGCCATAGTTTAAAGTTTGCAAGCTAAGATATTCATGTATATGCAGATGGCAACAAGTCGCACCAAACTTTGATGAGAATCTCTTTGTGAGAATCGTGGCACAAAGAGCAACGGATAATAACAGCCCGAGTGTGCAGGTGTTGTTCAACTCTTTATTCCTTGGAACACGAACGGAGCTGTTGTCTATGATGGCGAAGAGCTTCCCTTAGCTCAATTTGAAAGCTGAAGAGTGCACCGAAATGAATTGGTTATGGTCTGTGCTATATTTCAATGGGTTGCAGAATCAAGGGATAGATGTCCTTTTGAGTAGAACTCCTTCATTTAATAGCTCTTTTAAGGCTAAGTCGGATTTTGTGTACACTCCTATTAAAGAGAGCGACTGGGAGGTGATTTGGAAGTTTCTCATGGATGCTCAAGGTGAACCTCTGGTATGTTATTTATAACTACTTCGATGTTTGTATTTCAAAATGTACAAGTAGCTAAGTTTTGATCTTATAAACAGAATTTGATTATGGAACCATTTGGAGGTCAAATGAGCAAAATTTCACCAGCGGCAACTCCCTTCCCGCATAGGCAGGGAGTACTGTACAACATACAATATTTTATGAGGTGGTTTAGAACTAACGAACAAGAAACGCAAAAGCATTTGAACTGGATGAGGAGCTTCTATAGTTTCATGACTCCGTATGTATCGAAAAATCCAAGAGCAGCTTATTATAATTACAAAGATTTGGATTTGGGCAGAAATCAAAACGGAGTTGTAAGCTATCCAAACTTCAGTTCTCCCTACAAATTCCACCTTCAACAATCTGGGTGGAAAAAAACAGGAGAGGCAAACTTAGAATTGTAAATAATTATCAATAATTGAATTGAATATGAAGAAATATTCGATATTTTGTTTGTATGATATTTTATCTGTGTTGGAACATGTGCTTGCTTATTTTGAATGAAGTAGTTTGGAATGGTGTTCCATTTTGTTCGTGTTTTATATATTTAAGTTAATACGGTTACTATTCTGAGAGATAGCTGGAGCTTAGAATGCATATACAGCTTTTGAAGAAATTACAGTAAATATTTCACAATATTATAAAAAGTTGTAAAAAAAACTATATTACAACGTTTATAAAATGTTGTGATAATCTTCTACACAACAATTTGTTGAAGTTGTAAAAAGAGTTTTCGATGTTTATATTAGTGATTTACAACATCAGATAAAAGCTGTAAAAGACTTTATTACAATTTACAACATCTCAAAAACGTTGTAGCAAAGTTTATTGCAACGTTTTCATACAACGCTAGAAAAAAGTTGTAAAATACTCTGACTCTATTACAATTTAGTCTGAGACGACGTTTGTAAAAACGTTGCGAAACTCCTATTACAACGTTTTTTTGATGTTGTAATAAGGTATTTCTGTTGTAGTGAATAACCTAGAATGGTAAAAAGTAGCTTCATTTGTGATCAGGGTCGACTAGAGAAAAAGAGTGAAGAAGATGAAGTGCCAAAAGTCATTTTCCAAATGCTCTAAGTCTCATGTTTATAGAGAAATTGCTCCATCAAAGTCATAGATCTATGAAATGTTAGTTCTTACATCAAATCTGAGAAGGCATGAGGGGAGACGAGGTCCCCTGGCTAATAGTATCATCTTGGTTCGATCAAAAGTGATCAATACCGTTCTAATTTTATGATGGCAGGTGATGCCATCTCACTCCATCTGGTCTTCTATCTTCGATTCATCAAGTTTCGAGCACTTTCTCCTTAAAAATCAAGTTGTTTCCGAGAGGTTTCGAAAGCTCCTGCATTTGTCCTTTTCCTTCATAGCTCCCTTGGAGTTGTTCACCTATTCCTTCAAAAACGTGCCTCAAGACGACCACTCTAACTAGAAATCCATAAGTCAAAACCCCATAGGTTGTCACTATGACAAATATACCATAGTACAACTAGTTATTTACAACTGGCACATAATGACCTGCTTTGTTAGAAATTGAAGATTGGAAGCTTGGAGGAGGGATTCGGGGGTTTTTTGATAAAAACTTTCGTGCTGCGGAATGAGGAAGAAGAAGGCTTGGCTGGACCTGTAATTCGTGAATTTTCAATGGCTTTCGACGGTCCGTCGGAAGCCGTCGAAAATCAACCGTCGGAAGCCGTCGCTATGTGCTGTCGGAATATTAGCCTTTTCTAGTAGTGTAATGATATAATTAATATTTGTCATACATGCTACATGCATAAAATAGAGTTATAGGGATGTAAATATAAGTAGTCTCTCAAATTGCTGAGAAGTATAGAGAATGGAAAGAATAATGGAAAGAGTATATTAAGGTCATATATATTCTCTTTTTTATGTAATAGAATCCATAACTACTCTATATTTCAAACGGGAGCTCATAAACATACCTATGGCGTTAACTGATTCATTCAGTTAATAGATGTAGAGAGAAAACCAAGTATCTCACCTCATCAAAGGAGGCCTATGGTTACATATCTTTTTAGTTTTTCCTGCGAAATTTTAACCTAATTAAGGCTGAGCTTTGTAACCACAAAAGGCTAAAGACCATTTATATTAGCTGAGCAAGAGGATAATTACTTGTTAATAGCATTAATACAACAGAGTACATTCTTTTTTTAAATGAAACACAGGCACACTTATAATTAACTCATTACCGTACATGTCCAATAATAAGTACAAGAGAATGCAGAATACATAGAAAGAGAACCCTTTTAAATATGCGCTGGATCTTCTGCTCAATTTGAAGCCTGAAACCAGAGTACATACATGGTCTTTTTTGGATGATCAGTTGCTTATAGGCTGAAATCTTTGCAATATCAAAACGATGTTGATGGTTATACAGCATTGTGTGTACGAAATGTGAGAAGGCTGTCATGGGCCTATTGTATGTACTTCTATTGTTGGACCATGTTAGTTAATGAAGCCCAATTACCTATTAAAACAAACAAACAAACAACGATCTTGCCTTCGATATTCGTCACTATTTTCGGTTATGAAATAGAGCTAGGTATATTTTGCCGCATAATATCAATCCAAACAAGTGGATTATTGCTTTAACTGGGGTTTTTAGGACCATCCATTTCATATCGAACAATATATATGTGAATCTTCTTTATTTTTGCTTTGCTAAGCAGTACTTTCTTTAACAACGGATGGATCATAACAATGGTTAAATGATTATTAATACACAACGAGGAGATTCTTTTAGTTAGACAGCAGTGAAGATAAAACTACAGGTTCAAATAAAAACAATGAACGAAAAACAAATAGTAAAATGTGAAAGAAATTAAATTACCATGTACACGGAGAGACCATAAACTGCAGAGAGAAGAAGATAGTTTTTGGGAAGCTTAAAGTAAGGGGAATGAAGCCTGGTCCGAGATACATGACAATACAACATACTGTTGTCCATTGAAACTTGAAACTGTATGGTTTATTTCATGAGGATGATAAGGAAGAAAGAGTTACATTATAAATACCACGAGCCAGACAACATTCCCCTTAAAATGAAGCTTCCATTCAATTCTTTGATGATATATGATATGATAACATAATCATATGATCAGACTGAATAAAGGAGAAGTGATGATGAGGGAAATGATTGCAAAAATGATGAGAAAGAAGAGAAGAAAAAATTGCATTTGTGGGTGTGAGGTTGTTGAATCTGTGGGTCACTGCATTTATAGTGAGGAGAGAGAGAACTTTCAAGCGATTGATTCTTGAAAAAGACAAGCTATATAGGCTGGTCGCTTTTGCAATTCAAGTGCATTTAATTTTCCGTTTCTGCATTCTCTTTTAATTATAGGGAAATGCTAACATGTGCCCTTAGGGGCACATGTTAATAATTACAAAATTACCCTATAACCCCCCCCTAAATTCCACCTTTTTTAATTCGGTAGGGATAATATAGACATTTTGCTTTCTTTTTTTTCGTCTTTTAGTGGAAAAAATGATTATTAACATGTGCCCTAAGGGCACATGATAACAAAACCCTTAATTATAAAGTTTGACAAGTTATTTGTCACAAACAACATTTTCAATTAACATCAGTTAAAGAAAGAGGAAAAAGTTCAAAACATCTCTCCCCTACATGTTTTTATCAAACAGTTTCAAAAGCTAGTTGAATCATTATGGTATACATCAATGTCTACTGCAGTTTGAATAGTATACTCAAATAAAATACTTTAATATTTTCTTTACCATGAAATTAATGAAATTTCCATCAGCTGCAACTTGAATGGATAAATTCGGAACATAAAAAAAATCTGTGTATACATTAATTAGTTTTGGCCATTTATTTTGCATATTATATACACTAAGCATGATAAATTAAAAATAGGCAGCAATGAACATAGAGCAAACACAAATAGAAAGGCCAAACAGGCAAGAATAGATGAGAAAGAAACAAGGATGTACGGGTCAAAAACGATGGTTAATGACGCACGTTAAGAGGCAGTAAACTAGTGTCCCTGACCCTACTGGAGCTATAGCTACAATGTTAATTCAGTATTTCACAGTTGATAAATATTCAAACCTAAATTAAAAATAAATATACATATATAACAGTGGCAGGCAAGCCTTGGAGTTCGGCCTCCCGTGCTATAACTTTCAGACTTGGTTTTATGAGAGTGGTTAGGAATTTATGGAAGTGCTTTACTCTTCTGTCATATTCATATGGAACTACTATCCGACCGTTTCAAAACTATATTATAAATGGTAGATGGACCACTAACAACTGCGCCTGCTTATTGTTTCTGAGCATTGTAATTTCCAACTCAAACAAACTAACGTAGAAATTTTTATGGACTAACGGTTATACATAAACAGTGTAGTAGTTGTATAATAAAGAGTTTTGTTTATCCTTTAAAAATAGTTATATAACGACAGAACTGTCTAATCCATTTTTTGATGTTTTTATAAGAGAAAACAAACTTAATGTGCGCAGAAGACTTAGGATATGAGAAGTTAATCACCCAATAATTCATATTCAAGTTGAAATAACATGGTATACGTTGGTTCTGCAACTATCTAATCCAGTTTCAAGCGAGTCTTGCTTCAAATGCTCTGTTTTATTGAACATTAGATATTTGGAGGGTTCATGGTCAGGGGCGGAGCTACATAGGTGACGAGGGCAAGTGACCACCCTAGGATTTGCACAGAAAACAAAGAATATAAGATCGGAATTTTTTTTAATCAAATTTAACTATTTTTTAAAGAAAAAAAGAGGGATTAAGAAAGGACGTAAGAGGATGGCCGTGATGTGAAATGTGTTGTGTCAACTGCTTCTTACGTTGGAAACCGGTGATTTAGTTGCAAGTGGAATTATATTTCAATGGTTATACAATAGAAGTTTTTAATAGCCATCTCTCATTATTTTATTTTCAATTTTGAACTATTTTTACAGGATCTTTATGAAAACGAGTGTTACAGCAAAGCGTGAATCGTTTTCCTTATAAATTATATATATGTTTAAATCGGTCAAAAAATGGTTTTTTTTATTTTTAAGTGATATTAAAAAATTTATTTTTGTAAAGTAGTATTTTGAATTTACAAACGAAGTTTAATTTTGGATTCTATTTTTAGAAGCGTTTTGAATTTGTAAGGCATGTTTAGTTGTTAGATTCTACTTTTAGGCGCATTTGAATTTGTAAACAATGTTTGATTATTACATCATACTTGTAGGAGTGTTTGAATTTGTAAAAGAATTCTAATATTAGATATTTTTGGAGTAATTAAGATTTGGTAATATACAAAGGGGCATTTTTGGTAGTTCATGTTGATATCAAAAAAGTGTGACACCAAAACTATTACAACTATTAGTAAAAAGATTTTAAAAAAAACAAAATTTTTAGATTTTTTTGTACAAATTGACCACCTCAGCTTTGGAATCTGGCTCCGCCACTGTTCACGGTATATGATTTAAAACAAAATAAAAATAAAATCAACAAATTACTGCATAAGTGATGATCATTCGCGACTTGTGATGGCTTCAACCAATCCTTTATTGTGTTGGTTATTTATTGTTATTATATCATGAATGAATAAATACGTAAATTCAATGCAACTTTTTGTCGACAGACATAAATTTTAGTTACAAGATCACAGCCTTTGCAATTGATATGTCCATTAAAATACAAAGGGATGTCTACAACCCTGTGCAAAGTAGAAAAAAATGGAAGGAAAGAAAAAATCAGAAAATATTGATAATAATTACTATGTTTATTCTACCATTGATACGGCTACTTTATCTCCTGAGTCATAGGTAGCGTTCGCAGTTGTTATATTTTTCGTTAACCTTGGTAACGCATCCGACGTCTCAACGTTGCTTTCACATGTCCCTGTCTCGTTTGTCGATCGTTGGGAAGAATAACGTTGTAGTCCGACGTATCAGACGGCAACGTTATTATCAACCCAACCATTTTCTTTCTCTTCCCCTGTAAACCAACTTCATCTTCCTTCTTCTTCGCACCTTATTCCTATCTCTTCTCCTCTCTACTATCATCTTTCCCCTCCTCTAAACAATGTCTAATTCGAAAACAGATTTCGATTACGAAGATGTATAGGATTTGGTCATTATATCCGTATCTACGTAAAAAAGGAGTCATATCATCCGAATGCAAATGTCAAAATTTACCGGTTTAATATGGGTGGAAGACATTAAATGGACATCAAGGTTGTTACAAAATTTTCAAATGAAAAGGCTTTGTTTTATCTCATTATACGATAGGCTGTAAAATTATGGTCTGACGACAACGGAAGGAATTACTATCAGAGAAACAGTTGTCATATCTATATACAACATATATGCAACGCTCTTAAATCAACAAATGGACGAAAGATTTTAAAGGTCAGGTAGCACAATTTCAGTTTGTTTCCATGTTGTTTTAGATGTTGTACAATTACTTAATGCAGATATTATCAAGCCAGATGATCCTCAATTTAATACTGTTGCAGATCATATTAGAACTTCAAACCAGTATTAACAATATTTTAGAAACTATGTTGGTGTTATAGGCAGTACACACGTAATGACATACTTACCTTAAGATCGAGTTGTTCCATATATAGGACGAAAATGTCATGCTATACAGAATATCTTAGCAGCATACTCATTCGATTCACAGTTTATTTACGTTATGGTTGATTGGAAAGGTGTTGCGCATGATAGCAAGAATTTTAATTCAGTTATAAATGATAGAAACTCTAACTTCCGTCACCCTCCACCTGCACAGTATTATTTAATTGACTCGGGATTTCTACTTCAACCTGGTTATTTACCACTTTATCGTAATATTGGATATCATATTCCTCATTTTCGTGAAACTGCAAATTAACTAAAATCGACCGCTGAAAATTTTAATTTCTATCATTCAAGTTTATATATGACAATTGAGGGAACCTTTGAAATATGAAAGAAAAAGTATCATTTTAAAAAATATGCCAACATACTCATTTGAAACTCGAGTAAAAGTTGTCGTATCTACAATGGCAATAAACAATTTCATATGAAAACACAATAGTGGTAATCTAGATTTTATGGCTTATGACGATGATCCCGATCTTATTCTAGAGGAATATCAGAAGGAATATTATAGTATGAGAGCTGCACCGAACAGAATAGCTGAATCGGCGACACACGGGCAGTGAAATGATTGTTAAATGTCTAGTATACCAAAACAGAGACTAATCAATAATAAACTCGTCTCACAAGTTTACAAATCAGATTTCCACTACTTTGGAATTTTGTATTAGTTATTTTTAACAATAAGTATGTTGTAATTAATTACAACAACAAACTAATAACTATAGTAATAATCACTATAGCGATAAATCAAACGTTATACAATAGTACACCGTAGAAACGAAAACGATATATATATAAATATATAAATCAACTAGAAATCTAACCGGTTGAAGAAGGAAATTTCGTTTGAGGCTTGTCGTAACAATTTCCTTAAGACTTTATTCAAAGTCTCCCAAGATACAACAGACGTAAGCTACTCGAGACCGTGATGTGTATGGTCTTCTGTGTGATAGGATTGATTATGATTTTAAGAAATGAAGATAAAGAAGAGATAATTCGGTTTTAATTAAGTGAGTAAAGTGATCAGGTTTCTTCCTTATTTATAGCCGAATTCCCAATGGCTACACCCGTTGAGAAAAGTAGCATCCCTTCATTTGCAACGCCAAAAAGCGTTACAGTTCGCAACAGCCGCGTCCGTTCGTTTGCAACGGTTCAGAACTGTTGCTGTTCGTTGTAACAGTCATCTGAAGAAATAAAATCGCGTCTCTCCATCAGTTTGCAACATTCACAACCGTTGGAAAATCCGTATCTAATTAAACACACTTCTGTTTTAAAATCAGCCCATTTTTTAGGTAGCAAAAATATATGACACAGCCCAATCTTATTAGACCCGCACCCGACCCGGCCAGGTTCGGTCGGACGGACGGGCGGCGGCGCGCGCGCGTGTTAGTCCATGACCATATAGGTCCTCCCCCTCGCACAAAATTACCTGACCCTAAGGGCCTATATAGGGATTTAGAGTACACTATATAAACAAGAAAATGGACTTATTTTTGGCGATGTGGGATATATCTCATTCACTATTTTTGAGAATTCTAACAATCCCCCACATGAATGACGATATATGTCTCCCCTACACAAAGTGTAATATCACACAGTTCATATGAAAATAATGCTATATCGAGGATAAGTAGATATTTCACTTTGAACTTTTCCTAGTTAAAACTTATCGGATATACTTGGCTAATCGGTGAATTATTTCATCTTGAACCGTCAGCCGTTATTGTATAACCAGACAATAAGCTTTACAAAGCATTATTTCCCTTCACATCCAATCTCTTTGTTGTGTTCATTTTGGTCCTGAACAATTTTTGGTTCTGCGAGTGTTTATAGAGAATAAAAGCCTTTAATATTCTCATAGAGCCGACCCAGCTCACACTAACATAGGTGATCACAACCATTAAGAGTATCCTACATATACCTCACTTGTTATTTTCAAGATATGGTCATCATTAAAAAACATAGTTTTATCCTTTTAATACTTCTGTAGGCATGCATTTATATTGTGCACCATAGGAATGGAGCAGGACTAAGTCCAAACAAATGCATTACTTCTTGAGTTATTCAGAATTGGTTTGCCTATTGATCCTAGTCTGTGGGATCTTCAGTCGCTAGGATAGGTTTCCGTATAAGATAACTCTTATTGGTTTAGGCTTTTAAACTCATTCCCCTCGATGCGCAGTTAATTTTCTCTCTTGATAAACCTTTAGTAAATGGATCCGCTAGGTTATCATTCGTTCGCACATAATCTATGGAAATAGTTCCATTTGAGAGTAACTGCTTAACTGTGTTATGGCGTCGGCGAATGTGTCGTGACTTTCCATTATACACAAAGTTTTACGCTCTGCTTAATGTTGCTTGGTTATCACAGTGTATGCATATGGCCGGTACAGGTTTAGACCAAAACGGAATATCTTCTAAAAAGTGACGAAGCCATTCTGCTTCTTCGCCTGCATTATCTAAAGCGATGAACTCTGATTCCATAGTGGATCGAGCTATGCATGTTTGTTTAGTAGATTTCCATGACACTGCTGCCCCTGCTAAGGTAAATACATAACCACTCGTTGATTTTGATTCCTCTGAATCAGCAATCCAGTTTGCATCACTATATCCTTCTAAGACAGAAGGATTTTTCCATAATGTAAGGAATAGTTTGTGGTATTTTTTAAATATCCAAGCACTCTCATTAGTGCTTTCCAGTGTTCCTTCCTTGGGTTGTTTGTATACCTGCTTAATCGACTTACTACATAAGCTATATCTGGTCTTGTACAATTCATGAGGTACATGAGACATCCTATTACACGAGAGTATTCCAGTTGCATTACACTCTCATTAGTGTTTTTATGCAGTACTTTTGATGGATTATACGGCGTTCGTACTCCTTTAATTCTGAAATTTTGAAATTTTTCAATCACTTTTTCTATATAATGTGACTGAGATAATTCAATTCCATTAGGTGTTCTTATTATTTTGATTCCCAAAATAACATCTGCAACTCCTAAGTCTTTCATATCGAAATTATTGATTAACATCTGCTTAGTGGTCTCTATTACCTTAGTATTTGGACCGAAGATTAGCATATCGTCTACGTATAGACAAATCATCACGTATGATTGTCCAATTTGTTTGTAATAAACACATTTATCACATTCATTTATACGAAAACCATTTTTCATCATGACACTATCAAATTTTGCGTGCCATTGTTTTGGAGCTTTTTTAGTCCGTATAGTGATTTGACTAGTCTACATACTTTGTTTTCATTCCCTTTGGATATAAAACCCTCAGGTTGCTCCATGTAAATCTCCTCATCGAGATTTCCATTTAAGAATGTCATCTTTACATCCATTTGATGAATCTGTAGATTATAGATGGATGCAATTACTATTAACATTCTTATAGAGGTTATTCGTGTTACTGGTGAATAAGTATCGAAGAAGTCTACACATTCTTTTTGACGATATCCTTTGGCTACCAATCTTGCTTTGTATTTGTCAATGGAGCCATCTGGTTTCATCTTCTTTTTGAAGATCCATTTACAACCAATTGGTTTTATTCCAGGTGGAAGATCAACTATTTCCCAAGTTTTATTACTCAGAATTGAATCAATTTCACTTTGGATTGCTTCTTTCCAACATGAGGATCCAGAAGATGACATTGCTTCCTTGTACATTTGAGGTTCGTGTTCTAACATATATGTTAAAAATTCCGAACCAAATGTCTTGGAAGTTCTTGCCCTTACGCTTCTTTTTGGTTCAACTTCCTCAGTTTCACGATGAGTTTCATCTTCATGTGATTTACTCAATTCTTCTCTTGTCCTTTTGGGGACATTATTTCCTTCATTTCTTTTGTGCGGAAACACATCTTCAAAGAATGAGGCGTCTCTTGATTCCATGATTGTATTTACATGAATATCAGTTATACCAGACTTGAATACCAAAAATCTGTAGGCACTACTATTTTGGGCTGGCCTTAAATAGTAACAATCTACTGTTTTGGGTCAAAAGTTTGAATTTCTTGGGAGGCGAAACTGGAACTTTTGCCAAGCACCCCCACACTTTGAGGTATTTAAAACTTGGCATGTATCTTTTCCATAACTCATATGGAATTGTTCCTGTTTTATTTGGAGGAACCTTGTTTAATATGTGATTAGACATATTTAAGGCTTCCCCCTACAAGTTCGTCGGTAGGCCAGAAGTTAAGAGCATCGTATTAATCATATCTTTTAATGTTCTATTCTTTCTCTCGGCTATACCATTTTTTTGTGGTGAATATGGTGTTGTTGTTTGATGAATTATACCATTTTCGGCACAGAATTGTTCAAATGGTGATTCATATTCTCCACCTCGATCAGATCTCAATATCCTGATCTTTTTATTTAACTGATTTTCTACCTCAGCTTTGTACTTCATAAACGATGTAATTGCTTCATCCTTGCTATTTAAAAGATATACATAGCAATATCGTGTATAATCGTCAATAAAGGTAATAAAGTATCTTTTCCCACCTCTTGTAGGTAATGATTTGATGTCACATAAATCAGTATGAACCAAACCTAGTTCGGTGCTTCTATCAACTGTATGAAATGGTTTTTTGACCATTTTTGCTTCTACGCATGTCTCACATTTGTAGTTTTTATCTACTTGGAATTTCGGAATTAATCCCAAGTTTGATATTTTTTCATTTTTCGGAAATTTATGTGTCCTAATCTATCATGCCATAGTAAAATTTCGTGCTCAAGCAAATAAGAAACTTCAATTTTATTAATAGCATAATCAGAATACATAGTTTTATTGCCGACAATGGCTACATTTGCCTTAAATAGGCCATCACATAAATATCCCCTTTCTATATGCATTCCAGCTTTGGACAGAACCATCTTGTCTGACTCGAAGACCATTTTGAATCCTTTCTTTGATAGCACTGGACCAGAGATGAGATTCTTGCGTATGTCTGGAACGTGGAGCACGTCACTCAACTTGACAGTTTTTCCAGAAGTAAACTTGAGGATTACTGTGCCACTGCTTTCGATCATGGAAACTGCAGAATTACCCATGTAGAGTTTTTCTTCCTGATCGAATTTCTGGTATGTAGAAAACATGGATTTGTCAAAGCAAACAAGACGAGTAGCGCCTGTGTCCACCCACCATTGGTTAGGGTTCTGAACCAAATTGCATTCAGATATAACTGCTGAAAAATTAGACTCGTCTACTTCCATGTTATCCACCATATTTGCCTCTGAGTTGCATTCCTTCTTGTGTCTGCAATCTCTAGCGGCGTGTCCTGCTTTTCCACAAACCCAACACTCGCCATTAAACTTCTTGGTTTGTTTGTTGTCTTTGGGTTTGTTTTCAAGCGCTTTTCTCTTCTACGGGAATTTCTTCTTCTTGTTTTTCTTGAAATGCCCTTTGTTCTTTGATTCTTCTGCCACAAATGCCTCTTCGCTTTCTTTTGTCACTCCGCGGTTATCATCCTCAATTTTTAGTATGACAATAAGATCTTCTAAGGAAATCTCATTTTTCTTATGTTTCAGATAATTGCGGTAGTCTTTCCAGGATGGTGGTAATTTCTCTGTTATCGCTTCAACAAGGAAGGATTCTCCAACTTTATGTCCTTCTGCTTCAAGTTCATGAATTATGAGTTCTTGCACTTGACTAGTTATGGATTTGGAGTCAACCATTTTGTATTCCATAAACTTATCTACGATGAACTTCTTCAAACTGACATTCTGCATTTTGTATTTATGTGCAAGTGCAGTCCATAAGGATTTTGCTGTCTGGTGTGGTTGATATACTTTATATAGTACCTTATCCAGACAATTCAGAATGTAGTTTCGACACAGGAAGTCTGAATGCTTCCATGAGTCAATTCCGAGAAAAACAGCTGCATCTTTTTCTCTAGCCTGTCTTTCTTTAGGCTTTGGTTCATCCTCCTCGATGCACTTCTGCAGCCCTAGCATGGTGAGATAAAACAATATTTGATTTTTCCATGTTATGAAGTCACCACCATCTCCTTTGAACGGATCAGGCCTGTTGTGAGCAGTAGCCTTTATTGATAGTTCAACTGTTGTCATCTCTGTTTTAGTGAAAACAGGAAAGTCTTAAGATGTTAAACTTCTAGTATACCAAAACAGATACTAATCAATAATAAACTCGTCTCACAAGTTTACAAATCAGATTTCCACTACTTTGGAATTCTGTATTAGCTATTTTTAACAATAAGTATGTTGTAATTAATTACAACAACAAACTAACAACTATAGTAATAATAACTATAGCGATAAATCAAACGTTATACAATAATACAACGTAGAAACGAAAACGATATATATATAAATATATAAATCAACTAGAAATCTAATCGGTTAAAGAAGGAAATTTTGTCTGAGGCTTGTCGTAACAATTTCCTTAAGACTTTATTCAAAGTCTCCCAAGATACAACAGACGTAAGCTGCTCGAGATCGTGATGTGTATGGTCTTCTGTGTGATAGAATAAGAGATGAAATTGTTGCGGCAGGGCTGCACTGAAACATTGTACGATTTTATATGTACTTTCTACTGTTGTATAATTAATTTTCGTTTATTTATCTTTTTGTACTATTTTGACATTTTAATTAAACGCATATTACACATCAAAATAAATAATTAGTTAACTACAAATCAATTAAAATAAAATAATCACAACTTAAATACACCGCTCAAATATCCCGCTTAAATGCCCTATTCATAGCCCCAAATGCATTCCTCGTACACTTAAATACCCCGCTCAAATGCCCCGTTTAGTTTTGTCGCAAACGCGCCCATAGCTTCGTTGCAATTATAGATGCTACTTTTCTGAATTCCTCTTCTTTAAAATTTAACACAATAATTTGTGTTCATCTTTACTTAGACATGTTTTGAGCCATTTTCTCAGGTGTAATGCATTTTCATGAAAGTTGACTGGTACATAAGAGCATCCCCACAATGGAGTAATATTGTTAGGGAGCTATAAACCCTAAGCTTCTCCATCATCACCCCAATATTATTTTACACCTCGTGTTTATAATAATAAATTTTCAATTCCATTTTTATCATTTAGTAATTAATTAGATTTTCTTTCGAATGTCTTTTCATATGTTATTTTTTACTGGTTGAAATTTTGAAAGAGATGTTTCTTTCCAATTAATTAAAATCTACGTCATCACGTTACTTTGCCTATTATCAAACAGCACTTCGACTAATCAAAACCATAATATTCAAAACCAGCGCTTCAAAATGGACTCTAAAAATTCAAAAAACCAAATTACTGAAGAAGAGTTGGAGATTCACCATGCCATTGTTTGGATATTCTCTGTGACTGCCTTTCTCCTTTGCCATTGATAGGGTTTTCAAAAGCGTAAAATAAGAAAGCAATAATACAGAAACTAAAGGAAGAAGAGAAGGGAAGTAAATAGTAAAAGTAAAGGGCAATTGTGGAATACATGAGGTGGATAAAGAAAAGGCTGGGTGAGAATTTTATTTTGAACGTAGTGGGGTGAAAAAATCAATTATCGGTGTGAGAATAAATAGAACCTAAATCCTGATGGTATTAGTACTCGCCTCTACCTCAACAACGAGTATTGATAATGCGACTTACCTAAGTCAATGAAACTCATGTGAGTCGTGTAACAACCACTGGTCTGTACTTGTTTTTGCACTTAAACAAAACTCAAACTCGATACATACCACAGTTATCTTAGTTTCTGCTCTTCTCACCTAAATTTTTAAATGACGTTGTTAAAGGATCTTTGTTTTTGAATAAGTGAAAGCCAATTTTAAGAAATTCCAGCGAAAATGAAATTGTTATGGAAGACATAATAAATGGAATCAAATAAAACGATTTACTTTTTTAACCTCGTACAAAGCGAAATTTGCCAAAACCCCAACAATAAAAAAAGAAAGAAAAAAAACGATAATGGCTCACAAAAATCATTTTCAAGGGAGTTTGATACAAAAAAGTCAAAAAAATAAAGGAGGATCACTGAAATAATAAGGACCATTTTGGATGTTTTTTATTAGATGAAGCAATATCAACCCCCTTAGCAACAACTCCCCCCTCCCCCCACCCCACCCCAAAAAAATGAAGTCTTTTAACACTGTTCTTGTTAAATCTTTTGATTAATTTGCAAACTGTCTTCAATGAAATTATTATTGCAACAATGGGAGGAAGACAAAAAAACCGAAAAAGAAAATGAACTTATGCATATATAGAATTCCATCCTAAATAACATCGATTCTTAAACTCTCTCTATATATATATATATAAGTCGATAGTAGTATTAGAGAAATCGTTATAGGTGGTACCGAGGAAAAATAAACTGAAAAATGGGTCATAATTGATTAGTAGCAGATTATTTCTACGACGATCCAACATATGATCCCAATAAATTCGGTCAAAACTTCTGAATGTCAAAGAAAATCTTTCAAAAACTATGTGACAAATTATAGCTTCAAATGTTGTATTCACGCAATGTCCAGATTGTTGTAATCAACTTGAACTTTCACATTTACAAAAGATAAATCTTTTACGTTATGGTAGTATAACTGATTACACAATGATCGTAATCGGATTGGTGAGTCTACCGCAATTAAGACAATAAAATAATTTGTCAAACGGTACTATACTATTTGCTTTCAAGGAAGAGTATCTTAAAAGGTCTAACGAAAGAGACGTTGCAAGATTGTTAGCTTATGGAAAGAATGTAGACTTTTCTAGAATGATTGACGGACTCTATTATCTCTGAAAGTGGAAAAAAAATTGTATACTTGGTAAGGACAATATATCAACAATAAAGAAGAATTGTTCTTAACTTTGGAGGTTGTGCCTTTGTATGATCCTTTTTATTTGTATTCATTTTTTAGTGTACCTGAGTCGACAAACAATATTAATGTACTCCAGCAATCGAATTTGTTTTTCGACCTTGCAAATGAAATCGCAACACTATGTAACTACAAGATTCATAACATCAACTGACACGGGTTATTACCTTGCTGATGCTATATATTCCAAACGAGAATGCTTACTTAAGAAATCAAAGATCCAATATCAAAAAAAATTCACAAATTGTTATGAAAGTTAAAAAAATGACCGCACGTGTTTTGTTGTCTTGTAGTGTGCACTAAAAAAATAAAGCCCAACGGAGACTCTTTTATTTAGTATCTAATCAAAAGAAATTGTCTCTAATTTGTAGTTGAGACCCACTTAAAATAAATATTGTTGTATTTAAATTCAGGTCTCAACATAATTAAAGACCACAAGCATAGGTCTCAAAGATATTAAAGACCTAAATAATGGTTCCAAATAAGTTTCTAGGTTGGAAACTTATTAGAGACAATTTTGAGTCCCTACACTAATAACAAAGACAACATTTGGGGTCTCAAATCAGTCTGTAGCAGTTAATATAAAAGTTACAATGTCAATTCATTATTAAAAATATTTGGAATGCAAATCATTCATCATATTTGAACTGCAACACACAGTCCATATTATTATTTTTCCATGTTTTAATATTTGGAATGCAAATCATTCATCATACAGTCCATATACAATTCATATTTGAACTGCAACACACGGTCCATATTATTGTTTTTTCATGTAAAACATTAAAAAGACAAACTGCATACAAAATGAAATTGACCTTTTCAATAGACAACACAAATATAACATACTATCATTTGTTGAAAAGAAATGAGAGCTTCCAATACACAACAAATACAGAACATACTATCATTATCATTTGCAGAAAAGAAACAAGACAAACATAACATACTATGATTTGCTAAAAAGAAATATTATCCAAAGAGTACAAATATGTCAAATCTAAGAGCATCAGGTTATACAAATGCAAATCAGACAAAATATGAACTTAAAGCTATGGATACAAATGCAACTAAAACAGAATATAGACTAAAAGTTTGAATGGGAAAGTCAAGCTACAAGTATTTTCTAGGATAATATACTTGAGATACTTGAAATTTGAGAAGCTAGCACAGATGAAACTCACATATAGTTCATGTGTTGTCTTCATTTTGAGATAAATGGTTTCCATGATGTGTTGATGCTTGATAGTTTTCAAGTTGTTTTAGATCAACTCAATCTTAAGTTATAGGTGGGAAGTTGCATAGATGAAACTCACACATTTCCATCTTCTTGTAGTTCAGCCTTTTTTCCATGTATGTTTCCTGGAGAAAAATATTGAATATTATAACATGCAATAGAGTAATGTTATATTGGTTATTAGTTTCATGTATGACATCATAATAAGAAAAATCCTCATTGTAAATGGAATTCACTATGGAATTAAGACGGAGCCATGACTTTGATGGATTAACTGAATTAATTCTTACTATAATGTGGAAATTCATTTTATTATCCATTTTTAAATAGGAGTGCTTTCTTCATGACTTAGATTGGAAAATTACGAAAGTAACTTTGAAAGCTACAATATTGTTTATATGTAAAAATAATTTGTTAAAGTATACAAAATTATTCATACTACATTGCAAACAATACTATTGTTCAGTGTAGCATTGTAATTATGTAATATAACAAATATTTCATCCTCCAACTCCTCTTTTGTCAAAAGAAAGCAATTAAAGAGTCCCATATCATTATTTTTCTATAGATGTAACAATGATGATTTTAGTTCAAAAAGGAGCTTTTTCAAAAGGAGTCTTAAATTATAAGACTTCAAGGGCAAAAACTAATCAAAATAACAAAAACAACAATGATAACCTAATATTTCAACTCAGGAAGAAACTTACAAAGTTCAACTAGCATGAAATCGACAGAGTAAAGCCATAGTACTTTATTGAAATTTTTAATGAAATCATCAAATTTTAAACTTAAAGCTTATTAGCTTTATTCAGAAACTCAATAAAGAAAGCTAACTTTGTTTATCCTATGAGCTAAAGACACAGTTCATTGACATCAAACCAACAACAAATAATATTATAACATGACAAATGCACTTGTGTGGCATGCTCTTCTTACGAAGCTAAATATGGAACTGTTACTTTCATAGGACCTATAGTGCATTAACTCACTAAGTTAAACAAGTTAGTCTACCTAGCACGTGGTTCTTTAGTATGACAACTTTGATGCACATATATATGCTCAAATTCGAAGTTCCCTTCCCGTATAAACATGTTGCACTTAATTATCACTTCATTAAAAACAAGTTCAAAGGTTTATCTCAAAGTCGCTTAGGTCTTATATATTAATCAGGTATTAGATGCACTCATCAATATCTTCCCTCACTCTCGTTTCCAACAATTGACAAATAAGGCTAAAATAACCTCAAGGTTCTTCATCATAAGGAATTATGACAAAATGGATTGATCATTATTGATTCCAACTAATTTGAATTCAAACTAATTAGAGAACTAAATACAATTATTCTCTTTAACTGAAATTTAATTTAATAAGAAAATCAATTACACAGCAATTATCTTAGATGTTAGTATATTTTAATTCTCTTCGATACTAATCAATTAGAGAATTAATTGAAAATTGATTACATATTAATTCTCATTAATGTTGATCAATTCAAAGATTAATTGTAATTATATGTCACTTTGAATTTCAAATCATTACCAAAATTATGTATAAATAATAATGTAAACTCAATGACATAAAACATGTCATTCTTCAATATGACCCTTCACTCTTATTTTCTATATTTCTTTCTTCATAATCTCGACAATCTCTTGAGTCCTAAATTATATGTCATTGTGTCCCATGTTATGTTTGTAAGTCATAAATAACTTGTGCTAGCATGCGGTAGTGGCCACTGATTGATTTCCTTAACAAAATTTGAACTTCTTTATGTAAAATAAAAGTTTTCGAAATTGTTTATATTTTTAAGAGTTATTTATGCTCTTCTTAAGTGACTTTTTGGAAGAGAATGTTTTGTTGAAAAAATGTTTATATTTTTATATATTTGAATTCCCTAAAAATATTTTTTTTCAAAATTTATTAAATCATAAATATTTGATTTTTAAACCTATTTAATTTTCAAAATAACATAGAAAAAATGGTTTGAGTATTCGAAAAGATAACTAAAGAGATATTTAATGAAAAACACATTTACAAACAAACTTATTTTCTGTAGTTTTTTTAAATTTTGAATTTTTTTTCATTTTACAAGAATAAGACATACCATGGGGTTTAGTTTGATTAAATAAGATAATCATCATAAATATAATGAAATGAAACAGTAAAGACACATTTTATTGGGGTAAAATTAAGATATAGATCTAGTGGTACATGTGGCTATGATTATTTTTGCCATGATATATATTTGGAAGTCGAGGAAGATGTTGCACGTGTTTCAAAACTCTATACTATTTAGCCATAAGCGCATAACCTCCATATTTCTTGTGGCTAATAATTTTTAATGATAATATCTAAAAATGCAAACTACTTTGTGTGTGCGAGAACAAGTATCCTCAAGACTTTAAGAATTATGAAAAAAATAACTTCAAGAAAAGCCTGTCGGTATGTAAAAAGGGTAATAAGTTTATATAAAGCTACTTTCCACTCCTTTAAAAGGGAAATTACAGAAGATACAGCTAAATCATTTGTAGCTAAGCATTTAAAAGGTTTAGAAAATCACTAAAGTAATTATATAAATGGTGGATATTTCCTTACAGGCTTTAGATGTATTAATATCATATTTAGGAGGAAGCATGTGACAGCTACTTCACTTCATTTCATCAAGGCTCCGTTTGTTTAAAATGCTGAATTTTAAATTCTAATTGTTAAACTCTGAAGTCTGAATGTTGATTGTTGAATACTGAATTCTGAATAATCACTTACTTATTTGTTTGCATTCAACATTCAAAACAAAAAACAACATTCAACATTAAGAAAAAAAATAAGCAGTAAAAAAGCTCTTAATTATTTTGTCTGAATAGATGGCTTTATTCAGAACATTGATAAAAAACAAATAACATAGAAAGTTCTGATTTATAAATCAAAACTTGGATTCAGAACTTCTTATTAAAAAAACGCATCCTAAGATTGATTTCAATACAATACAAAATACACATAAAAAAGAACCGGCTAAGGTCACAATCTATTTCAACATCAATACTGCAAGTTAAGAACAGTTATTGACTCATCATGAACCTATTTTGTTATATTTAGCCCAGTCAAATGCATAAGTTCAATAATGCTTCAGAAAACCATGATTTGCTTAATCATTTCATATAGTGGTGATATAAATATGGTCCAATGCTTTTATATAAAGAGATAATAAAAATAGTAATATGAATTATTTTAGTAACAAAAAAAATGCACTGAAATATGATATTTCAATCTACAAAAAATGTGATACACGCACAGGCTGAAACAAATTTAATTTTTTAAATAGGTAATGAAAAGGAGAAGATGATATAACTAATCTAATTAATCCACAAGTATAGAATCACATTTTAAGACATGCAATATTAAATTCAAACCAAGAAAATAAATTACCTAAGTTTAGTAGATCTAACATTGCACCTGCAACTGTTTTAGAACTTTTCATTTAATGTGTATTTATTTTAGAGCCTGCAATCATATACAACATACGTTTAGCTTAACAACATATAGATATAGATTTTACACCATCAAAATAGGTTTTATGTTTAAAAAACGATCACACGCCCAAATGATTAGTCTTTGTTGAGTAATATGATTAATTGCACTTTGTATTTAATCCATTTATCAGAAGATGCATTAGATAACTCAAATCCATTTAATGCTCGTCTTAATTATAGATCTATTTTTAAACATATTGTATCAATATTTTCTATCAACACGTATACTAATATATTACATGAATGTTGATGTCTATGCATATGCTAACATAGATTTTCCATGTTCACGAACATAAGTTCATGTATATAGTCGGTTTGCTTCATGTATGAAGTTTACCGCTAGGTATAAAGCTATAAAATATTGTCTTATGTATCTAATTCAAATCTAATTGACTAATCCTGCCACTATGCTAAAAGCTTTTATTTTACAACTAAAACATGCATTTTATCACTAGGTAGAATTTTCACCTTTAACTTATTTTACTAGTAACGTGCAGGTGCAACTTAATAGTTATTTTAAAAGTGCGATTACAAGGTTAACAATGCAACTAAATTTGTGAAGTCAATGAACACAATCCCCCAATCCAGATCCATACATACATACATACATACATATATATATATATGAACTAGAACAAGTGATTCATGAAAGTAGTTAGGTAAAGAAGTTGGTAGTGGTAAGTGTTCATTCCTAGCATTGTTGGCTATATATGCAATTGCTTAGTACAAAAACATTGTACATTATTTAACGATTTCATTTACAAATCCACAACTTATTTTAGTTCATTGAGTAAAAAAAATCAAGTTGAATTTTGTCATATATCTGCTAAACCCACCCTTTGTACTATTTCTACTTGCCATGGTCTCCTAACTTTTATAAGTTATATTTCTATTTTAATGCATTGTCTTTAGCCTTTTGTTATTTCTAAATCAACATCAAAGCTTAATGGGTGAAATGTTAATGATGCATCTTTTGTCAAGGACATGCATGAAACGAGAATATACGGATTCTACCAAGGGATGATACATTGGCCTGCCAGAGGTCAAGCATGTTGATAGCATAGGCACTTTCCAAAACCAACAAGAACTATCTCATGGAAGTAGAATATAACAACTATTTAGGAAATGAAATCTTTAAGGTAGAAGAATAACTTTTATGTTACTATAATCATTTTATTAAACTACTTTCATAACATGGCTCCATATATTTGAGAAAAAGTTATAAAGAACAATGAAAATCTATCCCACCATGTGTGGTCATCATCCACTTCCGTACCTCATAATTGTTGTCAAATTCGTGGATCATATGCCAAATAAGATATCAGATAAAAATATTCAACTGATAACGTTTTGGTTAACGTCATGATGCAAATTTTATAAAATCAAAATAACTAATTGATAAAATCAAAAATCAAATCACTGTCAACATAACTAATGCAAAATTTATAAAAATTACCACCAACTGATAATCAATACTTGCAGCCAAATCAACTTAACCAGTGCAAAACTACTAAAAGATACGTTGATAATTAAATGAATATTTATAGGTAATCACCAAAAATTTATTGACAGAATTGAGGTAAGATGACTCAATACCTCTTATTGAGTCATCTTACCTCAATTCTGTCAATAAATTTTTGGTGATTACATGTAAATATACAAAACTACTAAAAGAACTAGTTGTACATCAAAATTAAAGCTTTATAAGTTGATCAGGGAGAACTTACCGTTAATTTCTTCAAATAAATTTTCCTTCTTTATTACTCGTCGGGTTTAAAGCATCACAGATACTTTTAATTTTTTTTTTCGTTCTGTTTTTGTTCGGGGGGAAGAGAATATAATTTAGGGTTTTAACTTTTGAGGAGAAGCTTGTTGCGGCTAGGGTGATGTGGAGATTTACGTGAGAAAATATATGACGAAGCGGTTAGTAACTGAATACAGGCCTTGTAAATATTAATTGAGACCCACTAAAGACAACCATTTGGGCTTTTAAAAAGTCATTAGAGACACAATTACTTTGTCTCTAATTAGATCTTAATTAAAGACAATTTTTTTTGGGTCTCTAAAAATTGTCTTAAATTTTCCTTTTTGTTGTAGTGGTGGGTATCATATTATTCGTAATCCAACTAGGCATCATCATGTTGAAGACTTAATTAATATAATGTATACATGTATCATAATGTACAGCATAATTGTTAAAAATGAACATGGAGATTATAAAAATCAAGTTAGAAATTATCATAACTTGGTCCAAGAGTTCAATACTCATTTGCACAGAGACGTTAACTCTTTGATCGAGTACATGGCACAAGTTAAATCAATTAGGGATTGTGATTAGGCCTGTCAATGGGCAGGGTTCGGTACGGGTATTATAAAACCCGGACCCAAGTCCAATTACAATAATTAAAACCCGAGCCCGGCCCGAACCCGCAGGGTATTTCAACCCAATATCTGAGCCCGGCCCGTCGGGCTTTTTAAGCCCGCTGGGTAATAACTATATATACCTAACTCAGAATATTTATGTTAAAATAATATTTTAAAACTACAACTTTGGTAAAATTTATATACAAACAATGTTAACATATAAATTGGACGGTGATGTAGTCAAGCTCATAACAAAAGTATGCAAAAACATCTACATTTAAACAAACAAAATGCTAAATAAATAACATACGCACTCATGTTTTGATACGACGAAAAACTAATAGTCGGGTCGGGCCAACCGGGCCGGGTTTTGATAAAACCGTACCCGACCCGGATCGGACCTGAGTCGGGCTTGGGTAGTAAAAGGCAAAACCCGTACCCGCATAAATAGGGCGAATTCGGGCCGGGCCTGGACCGAAGCCCGTACCATTGACAGGCCTAATTGTGATGCTCATTTTAGTTTGACCCAACTTGTAGACCATCTATGGTCAAAAGTTGGTGTTAGATCGTAGTTTTATCTTTGAGTTATATGTCTTTATGTTATTTAAACCCAATGTAATTTTATATTCTTAATTCATTCAATTTAATTTCAAAGACAAATTCAGTTTGCTATTTCCGTACAACAATTTCAAAACCACACTTTCAATTTAATAATTTTGTTTTGGTTTATTTTACATCATCTTTAAAAAAATATTACTAGTAGTCAAAATCGGATGTTATTTCACAATGAGCTTCCTTGCGCTTCAGCGATTCTTTAATATGAAACTCAAACGTTTAGTGCTAATCTTTGTTCAACTTGCTTAAATTGGTACTAATCGGTAGAAAAACATCTACATCTTGCTTCACATTCAAGTATTCGACTCCATCTCTTGGTGTTGTCAAGTTGTTGGTAGTCTTTCGGATTTCAATCTCTTGACTGCTAGTCGATGCTTTTTGAGGAAGGCTTTGAAGTTGTCGTCATGTGCATTTAGTTCCTTCATAGCTGATTGTTTATCTTTAATAGCTTTGATACCTCTAGGTCGAGCTGTTCCACTACTGTTCAAAAAAAGGGCAATATATCAGATTGAGGTGTACATGGGAATGATTCAGATTGAGGGCTTTAATCGGATGAAGTTCTCATTGCTTGGCTGTAAAAGCGACATGGTTCAAACTCATTGCTAATGTCGAACCACTTATTACTTTTTTTTTAAACCTTATAAGCTTCCTCATGAGGTAAAGGTTTTCCACCATTATTGTTTTTGAATGTGGTAATGCAATTTTCCTCTAAATTAGTGGACTACTGCCACTACTCCTTTGATCATTCAGTTTACTGCACATGTTATTCCACTGTTGGCACAACTTACTCTCTTTTTTTCCAAAGTAGCATTTCATCGCAATGTGGATCCTCTTGTGCTTTGAGTTCTCGTTGTATGTTGATGTCACTTCATTCCAAAACGCATCTTCCCTTTGACCATGCTTCAGCCAAAAGAACTTCATCCTCCTGCATCTATTTAGCTTTTTGGCATCGTTTAAGTTGATGACTCTTTTTTCATCCTACACCGGAAGAACGCGGTGGAAACTGGTGATGGCGATGAGTTGTAGATGGGGATATCTTCAAAATAACTAAAGTGACATGATAGTTAAATGCATTGTCGATTCAGCTTCTACGCTTCATTTTGACTTTGTTGCATCCATAACAATTTTGACCAAAATTACCAACTTGGAAATTTTGCGGTTTAAGAGCGCGTATGTATGGCCAAATGAACGAACTGAAGTGCATTATATTGAAATGCAACTAGAGCTAATTGTAAATTTAGTTGCTGCGCATTTGGGGTGTTCAAACGGTTTTGGTTGTGGTCGTTTGCAGTTGCACAAAATGTACGGAATGAAAATTTGTAAAAGAAATTGGATGTAGAACTGATAGAAGTGTGGTATAGAATGACAAAGAGTGATTTTTATATGGTTGGGTGCAAAATATCCATTAGGAAGCTAGTAAACTCGAGTAACCGCTAGTTTTCCACTTACCCGAGTTTTAAGAACTTGTGTAAATCTTAGAGTTTATGAAACTCGGGTAAATCATTGCTACTGAAACTCGAGTAAGTCGTAGCTACTGAATTGTTGAATTTTGCTAACTGATGGCAATTTTTTTGAGGGAAATTCCTCACTAGGTAGCAAGTGAGTAGTAACATTCAGTGTAGCCAAAATATTGATCTTGGCTAAGAAAAAATGGCGGCCGCTTCTTTATTCTCAATTTCAAAATCCTTTGTTCCCCATCATTCCTATGCGTTTTCTTCTTATCGTCGTTCGAACCCAATTCACACAAGCAGCAAACTCCTTCTTATGCCCAGGTTGTGAGAGATTTGAGGAGCAATTTTCTTCAATTTTCACATTCCAAGCCTGTTATTAAGAACAAGCTAAATCCCAGCAAGAAGAAATTCATCTATTTTAGATGTGGAGGTGATTCGCATTTTGATAGGGACTGTCGTGAACCTATGCACTGCTTCAAATGTGGGGTTTTCCGGCATGAGAAAAATCGATGCACAGGGGGTTTTGGAGGTTCGATTTCAGGATCCAAACAGCAGTTAAGTATCCCTGAACATGGTTTTCAATTTGTATTAAAGATTATGAAATTAAAGGGAATTATGTTAGATCATTTATGGATCCAAAGAAGGGAGGGTATCGATTTCTTGAAGGAATTGTTCAAGCATTTTGATGTCATAAATTCAGTAAACATTGGCATGAATATGAGAGTAAATCTGGGAATATGAATAGAGTTGTTGATGATAGTAAAGTGTTCGGCAAAAAGAATGACAGTGTGGATTTCTCTAGTTCTCGAGAAAGGCCATCAGTGAACAAGAAAATGGTTTCAGAGGATAATTCTTTGTCAGAAACATTCACTGATATTGTTAACGATGTGTCTTTGCAAGGATAATTCTTTTAGGAATTTGTTTTCAGATTGTATGCTCTATGATCCTTCAGTACCGATATTGGGTGATGGCTTGAGTTCTTTGATTGGCATGGTGGATGATACGGTTGCATCTGATACAGTAGTTCATGATTTTATAAAAGTCTCCCAATGGCAAAAAATAGCTGGTCAAATCTGACTTCAAACTTTCCTTGTCAAATAACTTTGAGGCATTGGCAGGTTCAGACGTTGAAAATGAGATAGGAGATGATTTAGATTCGGGTTTTGGAGTGGAAAAGATGGTGTTGGGGTCTGATTCTGCTAGAATTCGAGAGGTTGTTGATTTAGATGACGATGATGCTGGTTTTGAGATTGCTAATAATCAAAAATGTGGTGTTGAAAATGTAGTAACTTCAATTTTGCAAGGTATAAACTCTGATAATGATAAGTTGTGTGATATTGTGATGGACATGGAGATTGTCCCTTACTGTTGGAATGGGGGTTGAACTGTGATATAGATTACAGTTTAGTCAATGCAATTTCTGTTGATAGTTCAATTGGCAAGGGGGTGGTACGGGTTGGCAATGAAGATAAGGGGTGCATGTTTTGAAGGTGATTAGTAAAAATATAATTGATTACGGTGCTCATTTTTTATCATCAATGGTGGTAATTATGAAACTGTCATAATAGATAGTACGCATGTAGGAAAGGAAGGTGATGGTTTTAAGCAGGCCCGGCCCTTCCCCAAAGCGAGAGAAGCATCTGCTTAGGGCCCCAAAACATCTAGGGAACCAAATTCAGTTTCAGCACGCAACAGAAAAATAAACCTAAATCGCGATCGTGAATCACGAACCAGAGAGGCGGCGACGACGATCCATCTACGTGGCTCCATCTCTTCTCCAGGCCGGCTTCATATCGGCAGCTATGGCACAGGTACGCGTGAGGTAGCAGGCTCGTCCTCCATCTCAGTTGAAGCTTGAGCTGAAGGTGGTAGTACTATATTTCAGTAATTTGTAAACCTAATTTACATTATTTATTGTAATTTACATTATTTACTAAAACTAATTCAGTAATTTGTAAAACTAATTCAGTAATTTGTAATTGTAACTTACATTATTTACTAAAACTAATTCAATAATTTGTAAAACTAATTCAGTAATTCAGTAATTGTAATTTACATTATTTACTAAAACTAATTTAGTAATTTGTAAAACTAATTCGGTAATTTGTAATTGTAATTTACATTATTGTATTGTAATTTACATTATTTACTAAAACTAATTCAGTAATTTGTAAAATGATTCAATGAAGATCAACAGCTATGTTGTACAATACAATGCAAATTCAATTTTAATCAATATATTCTAATTTTGGGTTAGTTAGTTATATACGGTTAATGAACTTGAATATGATAATATTATTAGTAATTTTGCAAGCCAGAAGGCTAAAAAAATATTCATAAGTAATAATTTTTATTTTGTTGTATAACTTGAATTATTGTAACGGATAAAGTTACCTTTTTTCCTTTCCCATTGTTTATCAACAATATAAATTACTTTTCTCTTTGTTTGCTTTGTTTGCTTTGTTTTCTGTATAAGGGCCTTGTTTTTACTTTTCGCTTTAAGTACTAAAACTTCTAGGACCGGCCCTGGTTTTAAGTGTATGGATGTTGATGCTGATTATGTCGAAGGAGTATTATATGGTGATCATAACTCTTATGTGAACAATCAAAAGATTGGTGTTTTTGAATGCGGGTTGAACAGTTGAAGGTTGATCATTTTTTCCAATTTGGGGAGGAGTTTAATATTTGAATAAAAACAGCTCTGACTTTTCATATGCACACTGGAATTGGAGGATGTCGGGACTTGCAAAAGGCGCGAAGGATGAGGGCTTAAAGTTAACGCAAGGAAATAAAAACTTTATTTCGGGATTTTGACCATTCTTCTGTTACTAGCACAAATGATGATAGTTGTACATTGCACGGGATATAAAGGATGATAAAAAATGAAACTGCCGTGAATTTGGACACCACATTTCATGGCAGTGTTCGGACAACTGGGATTGGTTTGAGTAGCTTGATGAGTGAGAGAGTGTATCCTTGTAGAGCGTCCTCCAGTGAGTCTGAGTATTCGAGTTCAGGATGCAAAGAGACTGATTTTGCAGTGCATAGAGAGACTGGATCTAGCTCGAGTGGCTCTAGATTGGTGAGAAGGAGTGCTCGCCTAAGTAGAGTGGCCACTAAAGCTTCTGATAGCTCTAGCTTGGGTATGGATTCTCATTTGGTTAGTACTTATAGTCCATATGCTTTGAGTAGTTTATCCACCAGCGATATATAGTATTTGGCTAAGAATTCTGATTTTATTTTTGATGATATCCAGATTGAAACCGATTATATTAGGAGTAAGGAATTAGAACAGATCGGATCTTTTGGACCATGAGATACATTAGTTGGAATGTTAGGGGCTTCTATGACTTAGGTAAATGTAGTAAAATTAGAACGTTTTTTTAAAGATAACAATATTGACATTGTTTTATTACAAAAAATGAAATGGTAAATTTTTCCCGTATGATTTGGAGTTGATTAGGTATTGATTTATGACCATAAATCAATTACTTCAACCTCAAGTAATAATCTCTATATAAAGGTAGGGATTAAGATGAATAGAAGCATCAAAAACGAATTATCTTCTCTTTTGTATTTCTTCATATTCTTCTTAGTCTCCATTATCAACCTTGTAGTTCTTCTCTCTAAAAGTAATAAAATCTCCTCTCCCCAAGTGGATGTACACTATCTTGTGATAGTGGAACCACTATAAATCCGTGTGCGAATTCTCTATTTATTTTCTTGTGTGATTTGCTGATTTGCCGTTTTATTTTCAAGTTCTGTTTGTTTTGTCGCACTACAACACGATCATATTGCTTCCGCATGTATTAGGTTGATTTGCGATCATTTGGGTAAATTCACCCCTACAGGAAGGATTATTGCGTTAGACTTTTACAATCTATTATTAAAGATCATTCGATGCATTTGATTTTTACTAACATTAGTGATGACTCAATACTAAATATTACTAATGTTTATGGGCTGAACACAAAGTTAGATCGTAGGGTTCTATGGAATGAGTGTCTAGAATTTGGATCACTCGCTCCAGGACCATGAATTATGGGAGGAGATTATAATGTTAGTAGATTTTTAGAAGAGAGATCCCCTAAAGGAGGGGATTCTGTTGTCATGGAGGAGTTTGACCAGTTTATCGTTAATTGTAACTTAATTAAGGTAAAATTCAGTAATAGACAGTTTACTTGGTCAAATGGTAGAGAAGATCCTCCAATGTCACTTTTAGATAGATTTTTTATTAGCGACGAAATAGAAGACAAATTTCCTACTTGTAAGGTTGTGGGTCTTCTGAATATTTAATCAGATCATTGCACAATTATTCTTTCCCGTACTAACCTAAATATTGGGAATAGAAATTTTAGATTTGAAAAGATCTGGTTGGTAGAATTTTTTTTAAAATTTTGGCTACAAAAAATGGCTTTCTATGAATATCTATATTTATAGATTTCCAGGTAACATAGCCAAAGTTTTGGCTAGTAAATTTAGAGACTTAAGATTATTTCTTAAGAAACGGGTAAAGGTTATTTTGGTAACATTAAAATTAAAAATAAAAATAAAAAAACTAATAAAAAAATCTTAAATTTAAATAAAATTGAAGAATCTAGGAATTTAAGTATTTCGGAAAAAATGTACTTTCAAATTTAAAAGAAAAATTAAATAAAATTATTTTACAAGAAGAAGTAACGTGGAAACAAAAATCTAGGATCCAATGGATGGATGAGGGAGATATGAATACAATTTTTTTTCATAAAGTAGCTAATGGTAGAAAACATAGTAATACTATTAATTTCATTTTAATTAATAATATTAAGATTTTTGACCAAACAAAACTTAACAACGAGTTTACCAATTATTAAAGAGAAATTTTTGGAACCACAAAAAGCATAGTACTAGAGCTAATTGGAATATACTTTACACGGAAGATACTAAGATTGATTTAGTAGGGTTAGATGTTCATTTACAAAAGAGAAAATTTGGAAGGCTATAAAAGATATGCCTAGTGATAAAGCTCCTGGTCCAGATGGATTTCTTATATTATTCAATGAAACTTTTTAAAATGTTTTGAAAGATGATAGAATAAAAATGTTCAATGAATTTTATGATGGTTCATTATAGTTAGGTAGGTTTAATTTCGCAAATGTAATTTTATTACATATAAGAAAATATGTGCTAACCAATTAAAAGGTTTTTGACCTATTTCGCTTTTAAACCGGTCCTTTAAAATTATATCTAAGATTTTAGCTAATAGATCAAATACTAAAATAAATGAGTTAATAGATAATACCCAAACTGCATTTATAAAGGGTAGAAATATCACAGGTGGTGTAGCAGTGGTTCAAGAATATATTAACTATTGTTGTAAAAATAATATCATTTGCACGTTTTTAAAACTTAATTTTGCTAAAGTTTTTGATTCAATTGGTTGGATTTTTCTTAAGGATTTATTAATGGTTATGGGTTTTAGTGCTAGATGGGTAGGATGGATTATGTCCTTACTCAAAACAAGTAATTCAAGTATTATGGTTAATAGTATTCTAGAAAATAAAATTCAATCGAAACGTGGTCTTAGGCAAGGTGATCCATTGTCACCTTTACTTTTTAATTTAGCAGTTGATTTTTTTCTAGAATTATGAAATTGGCCACTAATAATAGGATATTAAACATTATAGAAAATGAGATCTCGAGTAATGGTATTTCCGTTCTCCAGTTTGCAGATGATACTATGATTTTTATGTCCCATTTGTTTAAACATATTATTGCGATTAAATTCATTTTATATAGCTTTGAACTTCTATCTTGTTTGAAGATTAGTTTTGATAAGAGTTCAGTACTAGTTTTAACTGACATCGATAATATAGAAAACCAAATTGCATATACATTAATTGTAAAACGATGAAATTCCCTATACAATATTTAGATATTTTAATTAGACTATAAAAAAATTAAACATGATGACTGAATTACTATAATAGATAAAATTAATAAAAGATTGTCCAGATGGTAAATACTTATCGAGAGCCAGTAGGATAGTTCTCATTAATTTTGATTTATCTGCACTTCCTATTTATTGGATGTCGTTTTTTCTTTTTTCAAAAGAGTAATTGATAAAATTAGAAGAGACTTTTTCTGCAGTGGAGATAATCCAAATTGTAGTTTGAAGTGTCTTGTTAATTGGGAAATTGTTTGTAAGTCTAAAAATGATGGGGGATTAAGAATTATAAACTTACGTAACTTAAATATTTTTTATTAGGAAAATGGTTATGGAAATTTAATGATATTAATGAAAATTTACTATGGAAAGGATTAATATCGAATCAACGGTATGGTGATGCTTTTAATTTACATCACACTACTATTAATAATATTAATAATATTTCTCACTTTTGGAAATCGATATTTTTAAATTTTGATATTTAAAATCTAGGTATTAATAATGTTGTTCATTCTGGTGTTATCCAGCCTTTTGGCCCGACTATATTCGAACTAATTAGACAAGTTAAACTCGACTGTCATCGTGATCGACAAGTTGGATTAACAATAATGAAGTCCAAAGATCAAGCATAGATGATAATATGAAGCAGTGGCAGAGTGAAAGCTGAAGACGGATTCAATAGAACGTTAAAAGTACGAGAATACACCATGTGCTGAAAATGGATCGGGTACGATCCATATTCGCCTATCATGGATCGTACTAAATCGATATTATAGTTCAATGCAATGGAAAACGATCGATATCTCGAAATCTACATGTCAAATACATATGAAATTTTAGGAGAATCAATATATTGAAGAGTGGAGCCCACCATATCAATTGCATTCCAAAGCAAGCCAATATAACGATCGGCACCGATCGTTATTCTAAAGGATTTGGGACCCGAGACCGATATCATGACCACTTCTGGATCTGGAGACTCCGTTGTTGAAATTTTAGGAAGATATTTCACCATATTTCCCTATAAATATAGACTTGATTGTTCATTTAGGATACCTTTTAGCTGCTTGTTACTTTGCATTTCTTTGTAATTAAGGGTTTTACTCTGATCCATCCTCCTGTACTCAGCAACTCCCTATTATGCATCAGAGAGCTCAACTTCATCAGATGACTATCACAGACGTAGGCGTCGCAGAACCGACGGATACCACGTTGAAACATCGACCCGCCATCACTTAACCGATCCAAATAGACCTATAATGATCGATACCGATCCATCTGGAACGGTCGGCGCCAATCCAACTCTTAGAGGTGGCTCACATCAGATGACGAAAAGAACACACATTGGTGATGTTGCAATCGATCTGGATGCTGGAGTTCAAGTAAATGCAGATCAATCACCTCTCTGGAATGAAGACAGTGTGAATGCACACAACATACATCGAGAGAATGTTGAGCCAAGAAGGCGTGGGATGGCCTGTAGACAACGATCAGACCATTTACGTTAGGTGGAGCATAACTACCGCTTGGCTCCAGCTATCCAAACGCCGAACTCGTCGGCTATGGTCAAACATCTAGTAAGGGAGAACCAAGGTTTGAACAATGATGATTGGAGGATCTCAAGAAGCCATACCACGTTCAAAGAAAATATTTTACACGCTGAGTATCCAAGGAGATTTAGCATGTCGTCGATGCCTGCCTACGAGGAAAAAACCGACCCCAGGAGACATATCATGAGATATGAATGGGTGATGAATTCCGCACGAGCTGATGATGCCACAAAATGCAGGTGTTTTCCCATCACTCTCTCAGGCATAGCGACGATGTGGTTTACGAGATTACCCCCATGGACAATCTCTAGATTCGACGATTTAGTAACAAAGTTTGTAGAGCAGTTCCGTATGCACGCAACTCGCCCCAAAGATGCAATGTCCCTATCAAGTGTGATCCAGGCTCCGGGAGAATCGCTAAAAGATTACTTGAAGAGATTTCATATAGCTATCACAGAAGTCGGTAATCCGTATGACCATTCAACATTGATGGCCGTAACAAGAGGGATTGATCCAGAATCTAACTTTGACGATTGGTTAGTTGGCAAACCACTCGCGACATTGAAGCGTTTCTATGCCAAAGCAGCTCAGTATTTGAGGAAAGAGGAAGCTAGATGCTCAAGGAAGAAGAATGTTATCGGATTGAGTGGAGAGGGAGTGCAAAGCAACATTGCATGAAGCAGTCCGAGAAGAGTTACAGAAAAGTTCAAGTAAATTGTCCAAAAAAAACCGAATCAGCAAAAGAAAGATGATGATAAGAACCGTGAGCGAAAGAGGGATTTTGGAAGAGGAAAGCCAAGAATTCCAATGTATGATACCTACACATCGTTGAATACGACTCTAGAAAACGTCTATTTGTCTACATGCAACACCATGCAATATAGGAAGCCACCTCCGAAGGAATCGACGGAGAAGCAAAAGCAGACTGGAAAATATTGCCGGTTCCATGAATGTTATGGTCACAACACAAATGAGTGTAGGCATCTCCAGGATGTTATCGAGAAATTGATTCGGGAAAGAAAGTTCCAGCAATTTGTTAAAGCACTTCACATGGATGAAGAGTCTGCACGGACTGGTGGAAGGTTAGTGGTCAATATAATAGTCGAAGGACCACATCCAGCTGATAAGAGTTGGCATGAGATGGAGCGCTATGCTACCGGGATCAAGCATATGAATTTTGAATGTTGTTCGAGTACAGAAGATGGAGCTCCAGCAAAACAGTAATATACAATGACAAATGACATTGTGTTCAGAAACAGAGATGTAGACAAAGTGAAGGCACCGACGATCGATCCAATGGTCATTTCGGCCATGATCGGCCCCGCCTTAGTGAGGAGGATTTCGGTTGATTGTGGAAGTTCCATAAATATAATTTTCAAAAAAGATTACGATCAGATAGGGATGGAAGCCAAGGACTTGAAACCGTCTGAAGCCCGCATTCATGGCTTTAATAGTGTTGTGATCGAAACTGTCGGATATGTCAAATTACCCATAGAGTCGGGAGAAGGTAACCGCGGGAGAGTGCGGATATTGTAATTTGTTGTCTTGAATGTTGACTCTCCATACAATGCTTCTCTGGACCGACCAGCCCTAGCTGAATACCGGACAGCTCTTGCCTCATGGTGTTTGACTTTGAAGTTCGCAACTGATAACGGTGTTGGAGTTGTGCATGGTGATCAGGCGACCGGACAAGCCTGCTATGTGGCTGAATTGAGAGACGCTCAACGGAAGGAGAAATGTAAGGGTGTGTACAAGTCTCTCCGTATCCAAACCACCAAAGATTGACAACTAGTGCATGGGCCTTGGCTCAGGAGACACGATTGATTATATAAAGACATAGATCCTAGGGATGAGGAGGAGCCCAAAGAGACCAAGGCTGCCTTGGTTGAGTTGATGATTGGCATCACGGTCAGCCACGACGACCCTTCACGGGTCATAAAGATCGGATCACAGTTCAGGCCCCCGGTGATGAAAGAACTTGCTGGTTTTCTCCGAGCGAATCTTGATGTGTTCGCTTGGACTCATTCTGACATGTGTGGGATCTCGCCTGCCATTGTGAGCCACTCATTAAATATCGACCCGAGGCATGTCCCGGTGAAATAGAAAAGGCGTAGCATGGATCCAGAGAGATTTGCTACCCTTAAAGAGGAGGTGGATAGACTCAAAAGCAATGGGTTTATTCATGACGCCCTCTACCCTAAATGGGTATCTAATCATATACTAGTGAGAAAGGCAAATGGAAAGTGGCGGACGTGCGTTGACTATTCGGACTTAAACAAGGCGTGTCCAAAAGACAGTTTTTCCCTTCCGAGGATTGACCAGCTGATGGACTCAACCGCAGGGTACGGGTTGCTATCTTTCATGGATGCATACTCAGGATATAATCAAATCCTGATGCACATTCCCGATCAGGAGCACACCAGCTTCATTATCGATGTTGGATTGTATTTCTATGTGGCAATGCCTTTTGGATTGAAAAATGTTGGAGCAACTTATCGACGCATGGTCAACCGAATGTTTAAAGAACAGATTGGAAAAACAATAGGGGTATACGTGTATGATATGCTCGTAAAGTCACGACGATCAAGCGATCACATTAGAGACTTAGCAGAAATGTTCGATATCCTACGATATTACAAATAAAGATCAATCCTCTGAAATGTTCTTTTGGTGTTGCATCAGGAAGGTCTTGGGTTTCATCGTTAATGCTCGCAGAATCGAAGATAATCCCGAGAAAATTCGAGCAATCCGCAACATTCAGGCGCTAAAAATCATCAAACAAGTCCAGATCTTAAATGGGAAGGTTGCCGCCCTAAGTCGATTTATTTTCAGAGCCACCAATAAATGTATTCCTTCCTTCGATTTGATTAGGAGAGGAAAAAGGAACTTTGAATGGACGTAGGATTGTGAAGACGCATTCTAAGCTTTGGTGGACCACTTAGAGTGGCCTTCCATTTTTTCAAAGCCGGTGGATCATGAAGTTTTGTATATCTACTTGACCGTGTCGGTACATGTTATAAGTGTCGCGCTACTTCGTGAGAATCGGATCCAGAGACCGGTCTATCATGTTAGCAAGTGATTAGCAGGAGCTGAAAGGAACTAACCGAAGATAGAGAAATTGGCATACTGCTTGTTGATTGCTTCGCGAAACCTCCGCCTCTATTTTCAGGCTCATCCCATCAACGTTTACAACGATCAGCCGTTACGATAGGTCCTGCAGCGATCTGAGACGTCTGGAAGGTTACTCAAATGGAACATCGACTTAAGCCAATTCGACATCACTTATCTCCCTCGAAGAGCCATCCAGGGACAGGCACTGGCGGACTTTATAGTAGAATTCACTGCACGAGATGATCTCCCATAGAGCGGTAGAGCCCCTACCATTCGGTGGAAAATGTATATGGATGGAGCATCTAATGATCGCTGTTCTGAAGCCGAAATCTTGCTAGTAACTCCGAAAGATCAGTCAATTTGCTATGCTTTGAAGCTTGACTTCACTGCAACGAATAACGAAGCTGAGTATGAAGCTCTGATTGCTGGACTTAAATTTGCTAGAGAGCTAGGAATAAAATCTCTTGAAATCTTTTGCGATTCCCAGTTGGTGGTATACCAAGTTAGTGGAGATTACCAGGCTAAGGGACAATGACTTGCTCCGTACCATATCCGAGTCCAAGAACTATTGACTGACTTTGAGTATTATGACATCACGCACATTCCTCAGGATCAAAATAAAGAGGCTGACTCATTGGTAAAGTTTGCTAGTATCGGGGATGCACAACAAATGGGTTTGGTTCTGGTCGAAGTACTAGATGCTTCGAGCATAAACCAGATAGAAATCGATTGGGTACTAGAGACGGAGTTTGAGAAGGAATCGTGGATGACCACAATTAAAGATTATTTGCGACAGGGAGTCCTTCCCAGACAGAGGAATGAAAGACGACAAATCATCCACGAGGCTTCGTGGTATATTATTCAGGAGGGAGTCATGTATAGAAAGGGTTTTTCCGTTCCCCTGCTCTGCTGTATCGCTCATGGTGAAATAAAACAAGTACTAACTAAATTTCATGAAGGGGAATGTGGCGATCACACTGGGAGAATACCCTAGCAAAGAAAATACTCCGTTGTGGGTATTATTGGCCGACTGTCAACCGGGATGCTGCCGATTACGCTAGGCGATGTGACAAGTGCCAGACGTATGCAAAAGTTACGAGAGTTCCACCGACGAAAATCACACAAATGGTTAGTCCATGGCCATTTGCCATATAGGGCATAGATATTATCGGTTCCTTACCGATATCTAACGATGGTGCGAAGTACGCCATCGTCACAGTTGATTACTTCACCAAATGGGCCGAAGCAGAACATTTAGCCACAATCACAACAAAGATAGTAATCAACTTCATTGTCCAGAACATCATCTGGCGTTTTGGTCTTCCACAAACCATTGTAACTGACAACATAACCCAATTCAACAGCGCTGAATTCAAAGACTTTTGCCGTAGGCATCATATTGAGAAGAGAATTGCGGTGGTTGCTCACCCTCAAGCAAATGAACAAGTTGAAGCTGTGAACAAAATCATAAAGTCCATTCTGAAGAAGCGTTTGGAAAAGGTTAGAGGCAAGTGGGTGATGAACTCCAACAACATTATGGGCTTACAGAACCACCCACAAGTCCGCGACTGGCCATACTCCATTTTCCCTTGCTTACGACTTTGAAGCCATTATTCATGTTGAACTCGAAGTTCCTACTCATCGAGTAACCTACTACGATCCCAGAATGAATAGAGATCTTCTTTTAGAATCTCTCGACTTTGTAGATGAGAAGCGCGAAGAAGCTGATTTGAGGGTAGCTGCACATCGATATCGAGTTGCCCAATACTACAACACTAAAGTCCGACCTAGGACCTATGAAATCGGTGATCTCGTCTTGAAACGGGTTTTTCATGTCCCTTCACACATGAATCCTACTTGAAAAGGACCGTATTCATTGAACAAAGGCTTGGATAAGGAACTTTTAAACTAGCGACTGTTGATGGCATCACACTCCTAAGGACGTGGATTAGCGAGCATTTACGACGCTATTTCACTTAGTTTATTCTTTCTTTCCTTTCGTTGAATTTAATTTCCAAATCTGTTTTAGCATTTGGTTTTCCAAATATGTAATAAGACAGGCTATGTCATTTCTTTCCATTTGGCAAATAAAAGTTTGGGATTTCCTTAATATCTGTGATTACTGTAGCACCGCATGTTAGCTACGATACCCAATTAACTAATATTGACATGTCCGAGCGGGTTCTCAAAGTTTGGAGCCGGCCGATTACACAAATTCATGAATGAACTAAATAAAATAAACGCGGTCCGACCGTTTATTCAATGATTCTCATTTACAACACGATAGACGAAGTACCTAACGAGAAATGGATACGGCTTGACCATCCAATAATCAGATTAATCCCACCAAGCGATGGGACATACATGAATCAAAAGCGAACATGACATGATCGATTGCTCGCTAAGTCAAACCCCAGACTTGGTGGCAAATCAATCAAGGAAAGTACGGTCTGACTATTTTCTGAAATAACTCTAAGTCCCCAGAGCGAGGACTGAAGTATAAACACAAGTTGGGTGCGATCCGATCACACACCAACTAACTCTTACCCCCAAAGCGCGAATATGAGTATAAGCAAATAGATGAGTGCAGTTCGACCACTCACCGTTCCATAAACTCCGACCTGAAACCGACAGAAGGAGTATAAATTCGCTAAAGATGGAGTTCGACCATCCACTATCTAACTCCGCTAACCCAAGACAGGGGGCAGGAGTATAATCACTTAGACTGCTGAATCCGACAACGTAACACTTGGGCTCAAGCCCAGTGTTTGGTACAACTTGAGGCCACGACCACAGAAAGCCTTGAGTAAAAATTAATAAACGATTGTCTGAATTAACGAGCAATGAATTACAAGTACATTGAATGGAAAAGTAATAGCTCAACTACTTAAACAAAATTTACACAAGAGTTCGACAAAAGTAAAAGAACTTTATTTACGTAAGGTTGGAACGTCAAGCACAAGTATTCACAATAAAAGAATCAAAAAACAAGGGCCGATCCCGTACAAATTCGACCAACAAAAACCCAAAAGACTTGGGAGCACGGGTGTAAGCGAAGAATCACTTCCTACTCGGTTCCTTTTCTTCTTCTTGGAATCAGGAGATATTTCGCTTGAGCTATCTCCACTCCTCTTCTCCCCTCTCTTCCCGCTTCCTTGGCCTTTAACCGGAGTAGACTGGGTTGACCCATTAGGTGCATCTTGAGAAAATTCCGACTGAGGAGCGGAGGCCTCCATAGTTTCTCCAGGCAAAACAATGGAGATGAGAGGGGGAACGATCTCCATTCTCTCCTGCTTGACTTTCGCCTCAAGGGCAATGTCCGCTTCAAGTTTTTGTGTCATTCCTTGCATAGAGGGGCCTAATAAGGATTGAGAAACTCCAATAATCACAACATCTGTCATCAGTAGGAATCATTTTAACGCGGATCGCTTTCTTCCCTCAATAAAGCGTCCACCAGGTGCTCGTCGTTCATAAAAGTTTCCTCTTTTGGGACATTTTCGGTTGCTGCCGAAGCCTTGACAGTAACAGACTCCGTCGTTGGCACCTGAGGTCCTAGTTGAGATTCTTCAGAAATAGGTGGAACTACAGCCAACGAATCTGAAGTTAAGAAAACATAACTAAAGAGATTAGATATATCGACCGGGGACACTCCAGCTTTTTGGAGGACATGTGAGTTTAAGGAAATACCTTCTCCAGATCGATCTCCCACATAAGTTGGAGTGCCACTGGAACCTCCTTTTATAATCGGGGAGAGCCCACTAGACGTAGCAATATGCAGCTTCTCTGGATTGTAACCGGGTTCGATAGAAGGATCCAGTAGTGCTAGGAATAGCTTGGGTCACCAGATTCTGATCATCTCTGACACTGTGATATGGACCCAGAACCTTCACCGGCTTCATGTTAAGAAGTTATGGCATGCTCTTTTTGGAGTATAAGCTGGGTTCATGAAGAACTTTGGGTTCGTACCCAACAGAATTTCGCCTTCCATCCTCATCAAATCGATTTGTTCGGTGCCAAGAGCCTCCTTCTCCTCCTGAATAAGATGCTCCCAAGCGCATACAAGATGGTAAGGGTAGTCACCCTTGAGCCACTCCAAGTTTCTGAAATTCAAGACGTTGGCATTATAAAGAATGAGCAGTGGATCCAATTCCTCCATAACCTCCTCCCTGACCTTTTCTTTCGCGACTTCCACTTCTCGCTTAACGAGGGTATCAATGTCTTTAGCCTTTTCGATAGCCGCGTCCCGTTCAAGCCTGACGGTAACCAATTCCTCACAGGCATCCTGATCGATTTTCTGTGCTTCTTCATTGTCTTTGGATCCGCGCTCAAATTTAGTTTTTCCTTTAACTCAGCTGTGCTTCTTCGGGCCGCGTCCCTTTCTAGCACCGGTTTATGATTCCGATGATGAAGCGCTTCAACTTCGGCCAAGTGTCTGGCTTTCTCATCTTCAAGTGCCTTGATGGCTGTTTCTGCTTTTCTCTCAGCTTCTGCACGTGAGCTCCTTAGAGATTCTAACTCATTAGTTAGAGTTTCGATGATCCGCTTGTCTTGGGCCTCTTGGCGTTTCAGTTTCTCAATCTCTGCCACTCTTTCCCAAGACACTTTGGAAATCCTCTCCGACGCTCTCATCCACTCATTATACTGCTTGTGGATATCAGTCACACAATCAATAGTCGTTTGCTGGACTTTTTCATGAACTTTCTTAAGATTATGTACAAAGAAAAATCCGTCAAGACATACATTTGGAAAATCTGACTTAAGTTGGGCCATGCGAGCAGCGGCATCGGCTTGTTGAGCTTCGGTGACACTTGGGTATCGGCGCTTTCTTTGCCCGACCTCTGTTGGTGAACATAATGATGCCGACGATCACTGGGTCGTTGGGGATGAGATGGGACAACAGACTATGAAGGGATTGAAGTGGAAGAGGGACCACGAGAGGTGTCAACAGGAGGAACGTTGTCGCGACGGTCTTGTTGCCTTTCAGAATCTTTAGGGGAAGATCTAAATTTGGACCAATATTTGTCACGAGAAGACCTGTCTCTGTCGCCTTTATTCTGGTAATCCCAATCCCGGCCAAAGCGATAGCTAGCGTCATATTCGCAACCACTACCTTAGCGATACGAGTCCGAACGTGAACCAGATTCTGGCACGATATCTCCTATGGAAACTGAAACATATGCTTCTTCCTCATCATTGTTTCTGTAAAGAAATAAAAAGAATGAATCAGTTATAAGTATTGAAGGACTTGGAATAAATGCAATGCAACATTGTGAAGCGCGTGCGAACATGAGTGTCCTTGTGTCCCCCAACGGACCAGTTATTGAAGCTTTACTAGCAGGAGTAACCTCTCCACTAATAGTAGGAAGGATTCCAGCCCCAGCTCTGGAAGGGGATTCTGATCCGTCAATGCACATGTCAGTGAAATGAAGACATCAACGCCGTCCGGTATCGAAAGATCGGGCAATGCCTCAAATGTTTCGTCTAAGTGTTCCGAAGGTTGAGAAGCAGACTGATCCAGAATAACTTGAGAGTCGATGGATAGCTTGGGCTGTTTAAAGAGACGACTCTTGAGGAACCTGCAAACAAGCTTCTTTCTTTTTCTTCTTTCCAGAGCAAAAGGCTGTAAGGTTTGCGTAGATCCAGCCGCAGCCCCGAAACTAGAACCCGTGTCATCGCCGCTGAAGTCGTCACCCTTATCTTCCACTGCGTCTTTATCAGTAGCTTCCTGAGCTCCCTCAACTAGGGGCACGGTAGGATTAGCTTGATGGCCTTCATCACCATCCGCAACCACTGTAACTCCAGCGGTGACCGGTAGCCCTATGCTACAATTCTCTTCCATCAGGCCGTAGGTGATGAGACGTTCGTCAGTAAGGAGATTCTCAATGTCTCTATCTTCTGATGGAACTCTTTTTAAAGCCGAGACCGCGTTTGAATATTGTTTCCCATCAGGTCATGGATAAGAACCTGTACAAATCAGAGAAATTGCTTAGTTCAGGATACGACCTGGATATAAATACTCAAGAAATTAAGCAGGGAGTAACACTTACGTCTTTCTAACCACCGTCTGGCAAAGTCGGGCGGGCAGCGGATATAGAACCACTCGCTTTTGAGGGCACTTAGCTTGTTCCAAGTACTAGTCAGGATCTGGCACTTCTTGGCTGACACGAGAAATGTGAACGAAAGGCTTCCCTTTCGACACTTGAAGATGAAAAGAAATCGAATGTCTTCAGAAGTTGGAGGGTGAAACAAAAACTCCATAAATGTCATGTAGGTACAGTTAAGCAAGACATAGCTGTTTGGATGCAGTTGTGCCGGTGCTAACCTCATATGATATAACATTTCTCGGATGAACGAGTTAAAGGGTGGGACGCATCCTGCGCAACACATGAACTTGTTGCATGCAGCGAACCCTTTAGGGGGCATATGAACTCTATCATCCCGAGTCGGGACTTGCACGTCATCAAACGGAATCCCGCGTCTGGCACAGATTCTGCAAAGAGAGGCTTTATTAATTTTTGAAGCCACAGAATCCTCCGGATCTTCCAAAAATATAGCATCTTCTAGAGTGTCAGGAGCAGTGTCTATCATTTCTACTAGAAGAACGGGAACAACAAAGAAGAAGTCGAATGATGGGCAGGAACTTTTCGATTGTTCTGCTTGATGACCAGGGGAAAATTCATCGGAAGCAGTTGCAGAGCTCGATTTGTCACTTGTACTGTTGCGCTGTGAAATCTGTTCAGAAGACATGGCAGCTAAACGCCCCAAGCGTTTGGAACACATGACTACTAAACTCAATAGATAATCATCATTAGAAAAAATAACATGTTTCCTACCATACAAAGTGTGCTAGTGCAGAGTGGCGTAGTGTTGTGCGATGCGATAAAAAATAATTCAGAATTAAAGGCTATGATTATAACGAGACTACGAGGTTCGAATTGGAGTGACCGTCATTGCTGACTGTCTCAACCGATTTTCTACGCCAATGGCAAGGGGTTCGGTTTATTCATCTAGATCAGTTGTTGGCATGTTGAAGTTCGAGTTGTACGTTTAAAAGTGGATGAGCTTTAGAAATTTATCCAAGGCATTGGTAACAAACGTAAATATGCAGGGAATTAGTCAAGTTCGTTCCAAGGTCCGATTGTCATATACATCTAATATGCAATTCATTTCATATGCAAGTCATGTATGACCATTCAAGTATTCAAGGTCTAAGCTCATCACGAAGTTTAGATTGAAATTTGAGGATTTTAAGTATGTTTATCAAGTTAAACCAACAACCGATCCAAAAATGTTCGACCGATCGATCCTAATGCCCACGACTGATCGTTTATGCGCAACTGTTCTACAATCGATCGTTCTCCAACCTTCGATTCCGTTCCATACTTCACTCCAATTCGAAACTCGAAGCACCAATCCAAAATCGATTGGCCAACAACCCTAACAAATAACGACCGATCCAAATTCTCTTCATATTTCAAATACCAATTCATCATAACGATCGGTCAAACTCCATTTCATTCCAATATCCAACAACTTCGCAACATCCACCTCGTTAGAAACGATCTGCCGAAAACAATCTCCCCCCTCCGCTCCAACTAATCGGATCGCCATGACTTGGATTATGCAAGCTAGAACGAGATCCCATTATCTCGTCACTAAATCCTAATAAGTAAGAGGAAAATCAAACCTACCTATGTATCAAAGGGGGAAAGCGGTGGCGATTTGGATTCGCGTGTGAAGCAAAATCAGTAGGAGATGGCGGCGGTGATGGTTGACATGGCAAGGGATGGAGATGGTTGCAAAATGAGTATGGTGTTGGATCAGAAGGCTCGGTGGATCGATGTTGAAGGATAAGATGAAAATGGATTATTCTTTTCTTTTTTGGTTCGGATAGGGACGATTAGAAGATGAAATAAAGTGAAGAGAAAAGTCTAAGTACACGAGTATATATATATGAAGGATGCGATATGAACTACCGAAGTTTGCAGTTCAATGGAAGCCCAACTGATGAACGATCGGGTACGATCGTTTTATGATGGCCTTACACAGATCAGTTCTTCAAAACCTACAGATTGTTCAAATGGCCAAACCAGGAAACGATCGGGCGAGATCGTTCTATGATGGATTCATGTCGATCCATCCCCAAATAAAAAATAAAAAAAGAGGGGGAAGAAGGATCGAACCTGAATCGATCTCAAAAGGATTTGGCCCGATCCATACTAGAAATGGATCAAATACGATCCATTTACCTGATGGATTCAAGTCGATCCATTTCATCAAAAAAGGGGGGAGAAAAATGCAAATGATTGAATTACATTCTACCAAATTGACAACGACCCGTGAACGTATGAACACGTCCGGAAGCCAACGACAAGAACGTGTACATGAACGTGCACGTGTGCATCCTAAAAATTCGATTTCTCAAAATCGGCAGAAATTGAATTCTCACTTGGAATTATCAGAGAAAGAACCGGATTAGGCGACCGAGGTCCACTAGATCAATGGAACTGCGCACAGCTATTAACTGATTGATCGCAATTCAGAATTTGTACTATCGAAAATCATTCAATCGTCATGTCAAGCAGAAAGAGATATGACTCTTCAAGGAAAGCGATTCATCGAAGGGTTGATAACTATTCAGAAAGCTGCATGAATTCCTTTTCGACGACTCTAACTTGCATCGATTCAAAGCACGTCATGTTGAAACAAAACGTACTTTAAGAGGCAAGTGTTATCTAGCCTTTTGGCCTGGCCATATTCGACTGATTAGACAAGTTAAACTCGACTGTCACCGGGATCGACAAGTCAGATTAATAATAACGAAGCCCAAAGATCAGACATAGATGATAATAGGAAGCAGTGGTGGAGTGAAAGCAGAAGACGGATTCAATAGAACGATAAAAGTATGAGAATACATCATGCGCTTTTCGCCTAATATGGATCATACTGAATCGATATTATAGTTCAACGCAATGGGAAACGATCGATATCTCGAAATCTACAAGTCAAATACAGATGAAATTTCAGAAGCATTAATATATTGAAGAGTGGAGCCCACCATATCAATCGCATGCCAAAGCAAGCCAATATAACGATCGGCACCGATCGTTATTCTCAATGATTTGGGTCCCGCGACCGATATCATGACCTCTTCTGGATCTGGAGACTCTGTTGTCGAAATTTCAGGAAGATATTTCACCGTCTTTCCCTATAAATATAGACTTGATTGTTCATTTGGGGATCTTTTAGGCCATTTGTTACTTTGCATTTCTTTATAACCAAGGGTTTTACTCCGATCCATCCTTATGTACTCAGCAATTCAAGTGTTTAATAAAATTATTTTCTTCAAAGTGGACGTAGGCCTTCAACGCCGAACCACTATAAATCGTTTTCTTCTCGTTATTGCTTATATTCTGTTATTTAATTGTTTATTCCTCTGCTTTCATTGAATTTTCTTCATTTATTTCTCTACAAACTCTCTATTGGGTGTTTGTTGCCAATTTTTGGTGCAAACATCTGATAGCAATACTTCTTTTGGCATGAATGTTGGATTTCAGCTATTCCACTTAAAGTGGAACTTCATGGGTTATATGAAATATGCAATTTCAAAAATGTATTAATTGCAGAAATTTATGGACGAAATTTAATTTTTTCATGGGAATTTAGTTTTAATCGTACGTTAGAAGGATTTACTTTATCACAATTTGTATTGTTGTGTGCTAAACTAGAACTTTACAATATCGATAACAAGAAAGACATTAAAATTTGTTGTTGGGATAAGAGTAAGAAATATACACCTCTTTCATTTTATAATTTTATAAATTTTTCGGAAGTTAAATTGAAATTATTTAAATACATTTGGAAAGTTAGTGTTCCACCTAGAGATAAAACGCATATGTGGTTAATTTTACATGAGAAATTGAATACTATAGAATTTATATATATATATATATATATATATATATATATATATATATATTTAATGACAAAAAATGTTATTTTTATAATGGTAAAATGAAAAATAATATACACTTATATTTTGAATGTAATATAACTAGATTTATTCTTGTAAATATTCTCAATATTTTTAATTTTAATATAAACTGCGGACAAATTAATTGTGAATTATACTGGAATAATATTTATAATGGTCATAACAAATTTTTACATGGCACTATTTACACGATAACATGTTGGTATATTTGGTTTAAAAAAACCGTGTGTTTAATAATATTAGTATTGATTTAGAAAATTTATTATTTTTTGCATAGTTTTCTTAGCAGCTACAGGAATAGCTACTAGATTGGATGGATTCAGATGATTTTGAGGATATGAGCATTTATTGCATCTTGTTTTGTTGTATTTTTTATTATGGACCTTAGTTATATAGGATTGTTTTTTTTATATGGGGGTGTATCGCTACCTATCAAACATGTTGACAGCTTCTTTTTAAAGTGTAGAATAAATTACATGAGTGATCTCCTCTACTAATACTCATTTTTAAAATAAAAAAAATTACAACCCTTCATTACATCATTTACAAAGTGATAGGAACATAACCCAAAAATATTAAATTAATTTTACAAGCACTTCACATTGTTTGACTCAGATAGTCTCATACACTAATAAATCATTTAAAAGAAGATAAAATCTCAAATCCCAAACCATTCATCATAGCCTTAATACCACTGAATTGGAATAGACTAGTTCAGACACACCGACCGTCAAATTTGTACAGAATTTGATGCTTGTATAATGAATCTAACCATTGCAAAGGGAAACTTACTGGGAATCTTGTTAGTCTGCATTTCTTTTAAACAGAACCAGGCTAACCATTGTAGCTGCCACCCTTATGATCCATGTCCACACTCTAGATTCAGAGAAGGTTTTATTATGTTAGAGTTAGAATAGCTTTATATGTCTGCTTCCCATTTAAAATAATATGATGAAGTGAACAAGAAACAATATATATTGAAATGGGAATATGTGGTGGAAATCACTAGGAATTGAGGAATGTGTGTGTGGCTACACCCTATTTTTGTTACACCTCAAATTCCCCTGATTTCAACCCCATGTTCCGATTTAAATAATTATAATTTCTCTCTCATGTCACTTGTATAATTATTTAAATTAAAACATGTGGTTGAAATTGAGGTGCAGCTAATCCTACGCAATGTATATGTATGTGTATACATATACATGTACGTATATGCGTGTGTGTATAAGCACACACACACACTAAAGTTTTTTTTTGGTTACTGCATTTACCTAGAATTAGTCAGTATAAGCCATACACCTAAGTTAGAGTACAAAATAGCGGTTAAATTCAAACCCTTTAGCTACTTTACTTGATATAAGTAGCCAAGACTAACAAAAACAAAAGCAAAGTTTGAGGGGAGGGGGGGGGGGGGTTTGTTTGTACATATATGTATATATACATATATATAAGTGTTTTTTTTTTCGTTACTGCATTTACCTGGAATTATTAGGTACAAGTCATACACCTAAGTTAGAGTACAAAATAGCTGTTAAATTCAACCCTTTAGCTGCTTTACTTGATATAAGTAGCTAAGGCTAACAAAAAGAAAAGCGAAGTTTGGTAGACAGAGAAATTATCTCAGATGATAATGAATACTAATTTGATTTTCTGCACAAGGAGGAATACAACACTAGTGCATATCTTTTTTATACTTTAAGTTAAACAGAGCAGTTAGACCTCTAATAAGCCCTTTTTTCTTCTACTTGGTTACCTACAATAAAGTAGTTCGGGATTTCCAATCTAGCCCTTGGTTTGAATTTTCTTCATATCTACACAAAATTCTCTCATATTGTCGGATACATAAATATGTTGACAAGTTGCCACCATTTTAAATTTTAAATGACCATATTTTGTTTTCTATTTTACATTAGTTTCACTCACAAATCAAGAATTGAAGTCCCACAATGTAAAATTGGAATAGGCTTAATTTCAGCAAGATGTTTGAGTATCAAAGCACATGGCAAACTATTTCATCAGTACTGCTGGTAGTATGTTTTCATAACAAACGGATTTCATTCAGAGTACATGACTTCAATTAGGATAATTTAATATCGTTTTTTTCCTTACCATTTAGCTGACACTATTTGGATTAAAAACTAATAAATTAATAAAGAAAAATTGACTAGCATGAAATATAATTGTACTTCAGAGATAATTCATTTACAAACAGACCAGTAGCAATAACCATATATATGTTTTAGAGCATTTATTGCCTTATCTCCCTTAAACTACTCAATTTTCCTTTATAACCTAGGCAAGTCAAGCATGCAAACCCCTGAGGAAAGTTGTTTTGCTCTCACACTTTGTATTTGTTCACAAGAAAATATATTGCATACGTTGAGATTTGATTCTTGCTACTTTTATGTTTTTGTCTCAATGCTTTGTTAGATGGCTACAATTAGTGAAAAAGTTGCTGAATAAATTACGAAATTATTTAAGTAGAGATTTGATTTTTGCTACTTTCATACATACCCTTGAAACTGAAGCTTGTCCAAGGTTTCGGTAAGGTATTGAGTTGAGATCAATCATTGTTGCATCAATCTTTTCACTAACTTCTCCATTGGCATATGAAGAGTTTTCATGTATCGTAGGATTATTGGCTACACAATTCTGGTTATTTCCAGCATCATCTTGGTCCTCTGATTGCATCGGCACATCATTTGCATCGCCTTGTTTATCACCAGGAAACTAAAAATATGATAATAACCCTTTTATATTGAAATAAGGAATCCACATTGAAGAAAATGTACTGAGGATTCAAACTATTTTGTTGTGTATGGCATCTTTTCAAATACTAGTTACACTATAGTTAGATGTTTGTGAAATATTATTGGAGCTTCAAGTTTATGGAACTGTATTATATATTCGTTATAAATTCATTATATATGTGTATATGTATGTATGTATATGTGTGTGTATGAAATTGGATACTTAGGTGGTAATACATAGTTGTACTACAAGTCTTATGTGATATATAGCATACTACAAGTCAATATATGTCCAGTGGTTCGAATCACGTATTACACATGATTCAAACCTGATGAATCAAGACTAGAGAGCCTAACTGGGACAGTGGTGCTAGACAATTCACGATATTTTGATTTTTGAGAGCATTATAAATTCATTATAGTTATGCACAAACATACATACATTGTTTATGCAATATAGACATACTAACCTGTATCCTCTGCCTTAGCAAGAGATACCTTCCATGGGATCTTTTGCCACCAACATGCACTATCATATCACATTGCAAACAAAGAGAAGTTCCATCTATCTCACAATAAAAGAAAGCTACAAAATATTCCACAGTAAAATTCAAATTATTAATAAGATAATGATACAAGGACTTTCTTGTATTGACCTCTAAAATCGAAATATCATGAATTATAAACAAACCACAAAAGCGTTATATATTCTATATCGCTCCCCTCCCAATAATAAATTTTGGTTAATCGAGTTCCATGTATTTTTATACAAGTCCTGAATCAAAATGAATCGAATCTTTTATATATGACCGTTTCTTTAGGTGGTGGTGATGATGGTGGTGGTGGTGGTAAAGTTGTGAAGGCGTATAAAATTTATACTGATCAGGTGAGGCAACAAGAAAACTGTAAATAAATAACACTAATATTAAAATAAGGCAAGAGATAATTTACCGCACCAGGTGCATTTTCACATATATCACAGTGAGGCACTTTACTGGGGTTACCAAGTCCGACTCTTACATGCCGACTGGCAAGCTTGTTACACATGTGAACCTGCGAAACCAAATACTTAAAAATAAGTTGTGTACAATAGTATTAAGGTTACACTGCAATATAAACATACTTGCCTTTTATTATATATATACGGTTAAGATACTTTAATTTCCTTTTTTTTTAACTAAGACTGATACTTTATTCAAGCAGAACACTCATTTTAATATCTTGGGTGTTCAAACTCAAAACCTTTATAACCTTAGTCTAGAGCGTCTTACGACTTGTCACTTTAGCTAGTAGTCCTTGACTACTTTAATCATATTAGAAACTACTTTTCCAACACATTGGTCTCAAACAAACTAATTATACTATAATGTATACCAATCTTTGTATACTAATAAAAAAGGAGGAAAAAAGAAAGGAAGCTGGGCTTAATAATGTAGATTTTTTCCAACGTACAAATTTGTATTGCATTTTGTTTATCTAGTTGAGAAGAAAGTGCCGTTTGTAACTCCGCATGTTTTCAATTATTTTGTAACTAAATCCAAACAAAACAATATATTCCATAAAAACCCACAAGTTTTTTGGGAAAAAAAAATTCACAAAATTGATAATGTGGCAGACCTGAAGGATTCAAAGCATGGGATGTGAGTGAAAAGTGCAATGTTGGTCAGAAAAAAAAACTGCAAAAGTGTTTAATAAATAGAAAACAATTGTAATCACACGCATGCATGCACCCACCACGCGCGCGCGCGCACACACACATATGCATATCACTAAAATATAGTATGTTTTACCAATGCAACTCATGCCAGACACACCAGTTAATATAAAATGTGTGTGGTGGATAAAATTCTATGTTGATCTAAGATGGGTTTCGGTATACTTGATGTGAATCTCTTGTCATCCAATGTTTGGCTAATAACATCAGTTAATCAGATGTTTGGTAGAATGGTATAACAGAAAGAACTGTGTACCAACTACCAAGTAGATCGGTGTGCATAATTTGAAAAACATTCCTGAGTTTACTCTGATTTAGGCTGTCAGAATATAAATCAATAGTGCAACTTAATGGTATGCAGCTATTAGTTTTCCTTAGAAAACAACATTTTGGTTCAACGGAAAATTTGTGATGGCTAAGAGTAACAAAAGGCTTTCATCCGCTCATTGTGATGTGTTATATGTTTCGTAGAAACTCAATCATTTGTTCAACTTTCACTAAAATAAAATCCAACAGTAGTATAACACAATAAAATTTGTCATTAATATTTAGTTTAGTCAAGTATTTCTAAGGTTCAGCTATTAGACTGCGGTATGATTTAACTTATCTGTTGTTCTAACATAACCCCCTGTGCCGCCTATATTTAACTGAAATAAGATAATTAACCAATGTTCAATAATGGGATGGCTGGTAACTTCAAAGGGTGCTTGGAGTTTATTCCCTGAGTTCTTAATTTTTTTAATAAAGCATTCAGTAACCATATGATTTGTATTACAACTTTGTATCCTTCCAATAAAGCTTATATGTTGTGATGTATTTATAGAAAATGGTTACGAAGCGCAAAAATATATAGTTGTAAATTATAGTAAAACAGTTTATAAGCACTAAAATTATTTGTATCTGAAAATTTTGTGTATATTTTAGTTTCCATTATTCCAAAAAAGGTGTGTGCCATGCACTGTACCTTAAGCCTTTGTGCCATTGTGAGTAATGCACTGTTACCGTCTATGAGCATGCCAATCAATTTAAAAGGGTTGATGCACACAAAAGGAACTTGCTGAGTTGCTTTTAGGACCACTTAGCTTATTTATTTTAGTATTAAGCTGCATCTCCAAATTATCAATTTTTCAGCATGTTATATTTCTGACTGTAAAGTTACAGCAAGCATGAAAAATAAGAGAATTGTTTTATTCTGATCCACATGCTAATATGCTATCCTGAACCCGTAACCAGTGATCTTATTTACTATATGCATAATATTATTTACTCATTTAGCTCGCTGCAAGAAATGTATACTTCAGTTTAGTACATGCAATTGTATTATAGAAGTGATACATATTTCAAATTCCAGTACGTTTTATGTAAAAGTTCCTTTTTTTTCAACTCTAGGTCATTTCTTCTTTGCTTACCAACCAAAAGGTATTTCGATGATTTAACATGTCAACTTAAATTGCACGCAACATAAAGTTTCATGTTCATTCCTAATTTGAACTTGGTCAACCATAGCATCCTGGATTAGGTTCAGCCAACGCAATCTATTTAGACTTATAAATTCAATTAATTTCCTGTTCCACTAAAGACTAACAATATAAATGCCTAAAATCCTAAAAAATATTTCCTCTCAATTTGCCTAGAGAATTTACGGATTTACCAATTATTTGTTCAGCTTTTCACTAATGATACAGAAATACAAAAACAAGCTACTGCTTAAGATTCAACAAAAAAAAAAGGAATATCACACTACGAAACTAGTTCTTACATCCACTAAACGCATAAATAAACCTAGCTAATCACAAGGAAAAACATGTGATTTTTTGCAAAGCAAAATTTAAGCACGAAGTAGCGATTATATAAAATTAAAACATCAAATTTGCGCAGGAAAGGCAATCAGAACAAACAAGAATTCATTAAAGAAGAAAATCTGAAACGGAATTTGACCTCGTGATCGCAAGAAGTGCAGAGGGCAGCTTCATCAGCAGCACAGAAAATGACAGCAGGAGCACTATCGCATCCATCGCATATTGTTCGCATCGTTCTCTTTCTCTCTCATTTGCAATTCATTTTAAAAATAATAATAATAACACTTTTGTTGCTTCTTTTGGTAAAAATATTAAATAGCAGATCCAATTTGACTTTCTATAAACGTTAGCTGCCGTCATTTGAAATTTTACATCCAGGAAACCCTTCCAACCTAAGGTGGATTTAAATGGTTGCCGGGGAATGATTGTTTTAATTAATCTAAATAGAACAAAAAAAAATGGCACCATAGTAAATAATAATAATAAACTCAATTAAATTACCACTTCTCACAATCTTTCTCTTTCTCTTCAATCCGTAAAATCGCGAAACTCTTTTTAGGAAGAGTTAATAGTATGACATATGGCAATTATGTAATTTGTAACATATAGATGCGTAATAACGGTGTTTATTTTCTTTTATATACTTTGTATATAATTAAATAATTAATTTAAAGTGTATAGTAATAAAATCCTTAAATAAAATGTTATATGATTGTCGTTGTAAATAATTGCAATCGTGAGTAATTAATTACAAAATAAAATGACATTCTGTTAAATATTCATACTCAAGATGTTTAGAGAAAAGGATATCGATTCATCCGTTAAGACCATGGTGCGTCTATAAGCGATGAATTCGGCCAAACTGTCACACTACTAGCTAAGTTGACGTGTGAAAATTAATATTTGAATTGTTCAAAATTAATTGCTGATTGAATTCACACCTCCGAGTCTCACAACCACATTTGTGAATTCTCCAAAAACTACACGATTTAATTAATTTATAAAATGTTGTAAATTAATTAATATTTGATAAATATTAATTATTATCAATTTATTTGATGTTTTAGGGTTATTTGTAATTATTTGAATGCATATTTAAAAGTTATATTTGTGCATATTAATATACGATATTGGTATACTATTTTTATATTGGTATACTTCTAAATGAGGGTTTTTTGAGGAAAATTAATGATTTTCGAATGGAGAAGAGCACTCATGTAATTTTATTCTACACTTGAAAAAGGAGCTGCTAACAAGACTGACATGTAGCAAAGACCCCTTATACATAGTAAAGAAAATAAAGAGCCTCTCCCAAACCTAAATATTAGTGTCCCTAAAGAGCTGCTAAGATGTAAGACTATAAAACAACATCATGATGTGTAGGACAAAAGGAACAAAAGCAAACCAATAAAAGTAAAGCAACACTAAACTTGAAGCCCCTGAGAAATGCCAAAAATCAAAATCCATGGTGAGCCATTGATAAGCAAACAATGACCAATCAACATTCCCATCCATAACAAGTCATAGCATACACAATCTTGTCCATACAACATTCCTCAAAACTAACAAAACTCAAGAAAAACGTGAGACCAACACACATATGTGTGTGTATACACACACAAATACATATGTATGTGTGTGTGTGTGTGTGTATGAGTATGTTTGTGTGTGTATAGTTGTATGTGTGTGAAAGTGGAATAGAAGAAAAAATTAGGATGGATTTAGTTTTCAATTAGCAGTAGAGCATTCGGAAGGCTATCATTAGAATTATTAACTGGTTTGGTGCCTAAGGGCATATTATTTCTCCTATTGTTATACGCAATCATTGTCTTCAAGCTATTAATGCGGCATTTTATTTTGATAAGGTATACCATGAAGAGTGCATTTTAGCCAATTTATAGCTAGCATTTGCAACCTAGTTGTAACAGAAGAGCGCAATAGCGTAACTCAGATTATTTGAAGGACTATTAACATTATCAAGCATCTTTCGAACCATAACTACCAGCAAGTAATATAAAGATAATATCAATTAAAATTATATAACCTTTAGCATAATTTTTAAACGGGGTAATAAATAAAGATAATTACTCAAATGAGTTTTTGAAAATTTTGGTCCACATAAGAGAATATATGGCCTACCAGGATAAAAGGAGATTACTAGTTGGATTGAATAAAAATTAAATGGGATTAAAAGGGGAAGTTTTAATAGAAAAAATAGGAAATGTTTCATTCTCTCCATTGAAACAAATCCTCTGATATTCTCCCATTTGAATTCTTTCCTTCTCTTTCCTTTCACATTCTCTCGTGATCGGCCTCCCTACCCTTTCATAGCCTAAATTTTTCCTTCTTTTCTCAAAATTAAATCAAATAAAATTATACAACATGGTTTATTCTTCTCCTGTGAAGTTGAGTGTAGATTCAAGAATCTAAGGAAGGATTTCTAAATAAAAGTGTAACTTATTGGCTAGATCTAAAAGGTATATTCTAAATTTAATTCATTCTCTTAGATGTAATATACTTATTGCAAATTTTATATGTGTAAATTTTTGCATCACCTTGATTTAGAATTAGTAGTATCATTTAAACAACTTGTTAAAAGATTCGATTTGTTTCAACTTGATAAATTAAAACCAAAATTTATATATACATAAAATAATATTTAAATTATGAATCTATGTTTTAAATGTTGCATCTAGGCCATTCGAAAGTGGGTGAAAAGGTAGTTTCAAAAAAGTTCCTATTTGAATCACATTGGGTTTATATAGTCTAAAGGGTTTATTAGATCTAGTCTAATTAATTTATATAAGATCATATTTTATTTAGTTTCTCTGATTTATTTAATTAATGAATTTAATTAATTGTAATTTATATATTTGATAAGAATATCAGAATATTCTCATGTGTGTAAAGCATGCATGTGCAACATAACATATGGTGTACATGATTTAAATATATAGATGCTAGGATTTACATCTATTATATATATATTTGACATACATACATATATATACACACACATATATGTATTTATATATTAATTGTCAATAAATAATTTGATATATATATATATATATATATTCTTATAAAACTTATAGCTATGTATATATAAATGTACTTTAAAATATCTCAAACTTTGACTAAGTTTAAAATTTAAAATTTTATTTTTTAATGAAAAAATAAATAAATAAATAAATATATATATATATCTTGAATTTCTAAACAAACATTTAATTCAAAACAAGATATAAGATATCAAATTCGAATTAAAATATCTTTTATTTGAATTGGTCAAAATACTATAAAATAAATATGTTAATATATATAAAAAACAAGTGGTTGGATTTATTTTTTAATTTTTGAAAACTAATATATTTATATATAAATGATATAAAATAGTTTTATGTTAAATATAAAGAAATTAAATTTTATACATGTGTATTTAAAAATATAGTTATATCATTAAAAATAAATAGATGGCCGAAAAGATTTTTTATTTTCGAAAAAATTTGTGTTTAATTATAAATTTAAACACACGCGCGCACGCATGCACACATGCACTGATATATATATATATATATATAAATTCAGGCTATGTAAAAAAATTAAATAAATAGATGGCCGAATAATTGTTTATTATTTAATTTTTAAAATAAATTTATGTTTAATTACAAAATGAAATGTGTGTGTATGTATATTTTGCCTATGTATATGTAAAAAAGATTTATATGTAAAAATTTCTTAAGAACTTTTAATTATAAAATACATATATAATATATTTTTAATATTAAAATTATAATAAACATATATGCCTTGTAATTTAATTCTTTAAAAACAAATAATAATTTTAAAATTCGAAAATATATGTTATACGTATTTAAATATATTTAACATTTTAACATATTATTTTAACATGAATGAAATTTTAGACACAAGTAAACAAATTAACGGATATCGAGATTTAATATACAATGTTATCATTTGGTGAACAGTTAAAAATACAACTGATCGATTATGACAATGATGTATACAAAATGGAGATATACAAGCATATAATTACAAATAGTAACTTAGAAATGTATACCTTTATAAGGTCTTTCCTAAGGTTTGATAGAATTAGGGGATGTCTTAGGGGCAATTATGTAATTTGTTACACATACCTAACTCGATAACCAATCTTGTTCAAAATAAAAATGTTTGATTTCTATAATATATATTGTGATATGATCAATTAAGTAATTAATTTAAAGTATATATAAAAAGAAAATCGTTAACAATATGTTATGTGATAATAATTACAAATGATTGTAATCATGAGAATTTTATCACATTGAAAAATATTATACTATTTTAAATATTCCTAGTCAAGCTGCTTTGCGAAAAGATATCATTCATCCATTGAGACTAGAGTACGTAACTCTCTCCAAATGTTGGATAGTTTATTACTCACTGCTAGGGGCAACAAGTGATTATGTACTGATAGTTATTGGATAATAATGGAATGACTGACTCGAGAATTTCTTGTTGGTTAATAATAACCAAGGTCTAACGGGAAATCTCAAAGTGACGATGTTACACGGTTCCTTTGACTTGAAGATATTATGGAACTTCAATGTGGATACTTTACTTGATAATAGTTAAATTATGGCATAGCGATCCATCGAGCGACTATAGTTAGGTCATTAGAAGTGAAGCACTATTTAATAGGGAATTCATCTTAATTATATGAGGGTAGTATCATGGTCAATCGTAGTCAACTCAAAGTTGAATCTTTGGCCAGAGCAGTACAGTTAATAATTAAATGTTATTTACCAAGGATTTTGTGTTTGGACTAGCTGAGTGGAACGTAGACAACATTGGTATTTTGACTAAAACTAACTTCCATAAGTCCCAAAATGTTACAGTTTTGATAAGGAAACTTAATACAAACAATCTTTATTAAAAGTACCATTTAAAATAGTATAATTGGATTTTACCAAAATAACGTCTAAGCGATAAATTTAACCAAACTATCATACCACTAAAAAAAGGTGACACATGAGCATTAATATTTGAATTTTTTGATTTAATCATTGACTGAATTTACACCAACGAGTCGCATAACCGTAATAATGAATACTCCAAAACACCGCCCGATTTAATTAATTTATATTTGTTGCAAATTAATTAAATTAATTAATATTTATGGAATATTAACTATTAAATTTTGGTTTATTTGTGAATGCTACTAGTATTTAATAGAGCACATATACAAAAGTTGTATATGTACGTACCGATATACGCTATCGATAAATATTTAAATATGATTTAAGTCGATTAATTACTAAATGGGTTTCGGTATTTTTGAAGGCCTTTCTAAGGAACATCATGTCTCACCTAGGGTGTAAGGAGAGGAAGGGCTTGAGTGTTCAAAATAGTTTTGAAATGGTATTAAAAGAATGAGTAAAGGAAGGAGAAAAGTCCTCCATCTTCCTCTTCTTAAATGTCTACTTAAACACATTAATAATCATTGTTTTTCCCCTCCTCCTCCGGTTTATTCTAGTCAAAAATAATATGGGAAGAGAGGCCTTGAATGTTCAAAAATTGTTTTGAAATGATGAATGAATGAGTTAAAGGAAGGAGAAAAGTCTTCCACGTTTTCCTCTTCTAACATGCCTACTTAAACACATGAATTGTCATTGTTTTAAGGGCTTCAGTCTTGTTCATTTCAACCAAAAATTCTATGGCTCTAAGGTTAAAAAATTCCTAAAAGAAAAACAAAACAAAATAAAATTAATACAATACGGTGTTTATCTGTAGATCGTAGTAAAATCTGAAGGCTGATTCAGTTAAATCTATGAGTTATCCAATCATCCAAGGTGTGAATCTTAGACTCCTTCATAAGGTAATTATCTAATCCCATTTTGATTATATATTATATCATGTTAGTATAGTTTAAATCTCATATCTTATATAATGAATTTATATATGTCTATGTTAGCAATTCTATTATTTGTTGTTGTTTTAGAAACTAATGTTTAAAAGCAAAGAAAAACATTCATAACAATGTTATATTGAAATTGCTTTTGGTCACAATCTTATTAAGAAATTCGAATCTAAAGCTATTTTAATTAGTTAAATTTTTTTATAACATATTATATATATATAAACATAAGTAAACTACATATATTAGTTATTTAAAGTTATTTTATGAAATTGAATATAAGTTTTATACATACATGTTATTTTTTAATATAAATTATATATTGTTATCATTATATATATGTATAGTTTCAGTTCAAAATCTATGAAGGACTTTTATGTAAAATCATAGATTTAATTTGTAGTTCTTCCTATGTCAAAGCTAGTTTTCAAATTGTTAATTTTTTATTTCAAAATGTATAAAGTTAGTCAAATTAATTTTAAGATGTGTGTTTATGTATTTATAATTTTGTATAATTCTATAATAAAACCATGGACAACTTAATCATATATAAAGGACGAATATGTCTATTGCGGTGTAAATCCTAGTACCTACAAATGTACCTATTAACCATGTACACTGTTGATATTCTGCACTTGCACTACACTCGCATGAGTATTCAAAATATACTTATAAACATACCAAATAAAGATTTGGTCAAATCAATAGTAGTAGGTGTAATTCTTAATTTATTACACATTTATGACATTTATAACAAATTAAATAGCATCTCATAAGTAACATTTTGACTCTTCACTCACCAAAATAACAATACAAAATAAGTATCTATTACACACATATACACACAAGAGTACATTAATATACTCTATTTTATATATAAATCAAATTGATTAAAATAAATCAATTAACCAAACTACTTTTAAATAAATAAAATAAAATAAAATTTTATTTGAAATAAATGTTATATTAGATCAAAAATCAATTAGATTTTATAGGCCCAAAAAAGAACCGAAATGAAAAAAAAATCTAAATTCACCCATTAACATACTTTAAAATTGCTCGGATCCTTCAATGGCTTCGAGGTTGGTTGAGGCATTCACCTAGTACATTAGATGTCCCAGGTTCGATCCTTGCAACTAGCATGATAGGGGGTTCTCACATTATGATCCATGACGAAGCATTACCTATTACCCCTACATGTCATTTGATGGTCGTGCTAGTCAGAAGGCTGTAAGTAAAACTCACTTGTGAGTTACCTAGTTTGGTTACCTCAAAAGATTTTAGGTCGGATCTTCAATGATATTAGAGCCCTAATGGTCTATGTGGTCTAGATTAGCAATATTATAACTAACTTATAAAAGCCTGCCCATTTAGTCGGATGTCTAGAAATGTACTGTCTAAGGTTGGGTTTGCGTAATCAAGTACTCTGCCCTACCTGGCTATTGGCCTAGCCCGTAGGATGATGTAAGCCTAAAAGTTATCGCTAATATAAAGGCTTAGATTAATTTTAGGTCTTGGGGTAATTTTCAAAATTCAGTTTGAAATTTTAAAATATATTTTGAATTTAAAAGTTAAATTTAAAATATAAAATAAATTTTAGAAAAGTTCTAAAATATTTTTCAAAGTTGTTTTGAAAATAAATTAATATTTTCAATAATTTAATTAATTATATTAAGTAAATAAATAATAAATTAAAATTTAATTAATTATAATAAACACACACACACAGAGACACACATATATATATATATATATATTGATATATATGCACATATGTATATCTTAAAATGTTTAAGGTATATAATATACTAATTTTTGAAATTTATTAAAAAATAATTTAATTAAAAAATGTTTAATTAAATGAATATTTATTTAATAATTATATATTAATTAGAAGTTAATTAATAAATCAATATATGTATATAATGATATACATATATAATACTATAAATGCCATAGTTAATATTCATCTTAAATTATTTAAGATAGATAAAATAAAATTTTGAAATTTGAAAATAATTTAATTAAATAGGATTTTATATATATATATATATATATATATATGCATACGATTATTATATAAGTTAATTAAATTATGAACTATTATACATGAATTAATCTTATATAATATGAATGTGTAAAACTTAAGTGGAATTGAAATAAACCCAAAATAGATTTTGGAATAAATACATGTGTACGGTACATATACCGTGACTTTGGATGTGTCCAACATTTGAATCATGTGGGCGCTTCACAAGAGACACATTATTCCTTAAATCGACAACACTCAATGTATATGTATTAAAGATTACGAATCTCTAATTTATAAGTTGTCCTCTATAATTTATATATCGATACATAACTTGCATACTCTATAGTTGTTGAGCAAACTCACGCTAGGGATGTCATGTGTAGTACTACTAAGATATTGACTAGACTATGGTAACATACATGCATGTGTTTGTTGAGCAAACTCAAGGTATGTGCATTATACTTAGGCCGTCGTGAACTGGAGGGTATAAGTGAATGATCTTTTGATTTGTCGAGCAAACTCAAGGTCGAGATTAAAATTAGGACAAAGACCACAGGTTAGGAGTTGTATATTATACAACTGGTAATGTGTTATGCGTTGCTTATAGGCCTATGATTTGTTGAGCAAACTCAAGGTCATAATTCCAAGGCAAGTGAGTCCTAACATCTAATAGATGAATCGAAATATTTCTATGTTTTTCTTTGGTTTTGAGAAACATAAATTTTTAGTGGGAGCCTAATTAGGAAAATGAAATGATAATATTTAACATTTCTAATATTGTAGTAACATATGCTATATAAAGTTAAAATAATCTACATCGATAAATTTATGCAACTAATAAAATTTATAAAATGTTTATCAGTTAAAATATACAAGTGAACCGAGTTAAAATCGATAGAAATATAGAATATATTTACCAATAAATCTTTTACATGTTATTAATTCAAGACCTATGCAAGTGCCTAATTATACAAATACTAAATATGTTCGCAACTTGGGCACTTTTGTGTTTATTTGCCCGAGACTGTGTAATGTGTATTGTCTTTTATGAGTTTCAAACTCTAAAACAATACAAGAATATGGATATTTGATCCATATTCAATCACATATATATTATTATATGTTGAACGGTCGTAATTCATAATGTACGAAACTATGATGAAATTAGTTCATTTGGAATAAGTTGGTAAAACATAATGCGAGATTGTGTATTCAATACGATTGATTACAATAAGGACCTTATTATTTTAGATGAAGCACTACACCAAGAGATTCAAGATGGATATAGGAATTCGATTACTGAATTGCCGGTTTGATCAATTTATGTAAAGCGTAACTTGTTTGATATTCTAAAATATTGGTGGTAACGAATGCACTTTTGCAAAGAGTTCATTATGGTATTTGTAACGACCTGCCTTTTCGACCATCAAAAGTTGACACCGAATGCATCCACGCTATTCAAATGCTGAACATCAAATCGTCGGAAAGACAGATTGTTAGGGTAAAATAAAATAAAAAGAGTTAAAAACTATCACTCCAAAACACAGAGTACATCAGAGTTAAAAACAAACCTTATCAGCTTGTTAGTTATAAAAGTCCGACCTTACAATTGCTGATAGGTATACAATAGAATACATTGGAAAATAAAACACTACGATAGGTGAACATCCAACTCTTCTCCAAGAACTCCATATCACCAAAGCCAACTTAGGAAAATACTCGGTCTGACCTAAGCATTATAATAAAATAACACCCGGGTCAGTTTGGAATACCAACATGAGAAAACTCAAGTAATATAATGATAATAATTCTGTGATACCATGCTACTAAATGAGGAACGAGTTTTTACCTCTCATGAACAACATCCATAGATGAAGAAATGGAAAATAATCAAGACGACAATCCAATCAAGAAAGAATGGAGATAAACAACAGAAACAAATCCAAATAAAAAGGGTGGGTACAAGTAAGAAAAAATCTTATACTTAATGAATGAGCATAAATAATATCAAATTCCAGACTTAAAAGAATGGACACAAATAATTAAACATAGAGAAGAGCATAAGGCAGTTCTCAATGCAATTAAGGAAACAATTCAGAGATTTGAATTTACAGTAAGGAAAGGAGAAGTTTTTCCAACAAATGACTATGAGGGTGTGCCCCTTTAACTAAAAGTATACCTCTAGATATATACTTGAGAGGGTCATATACTCTGCGACACCTCTCGAACACGTCCAAGCCGGACACCTCCAACCTTACCGAGAATCCGAGCATTTCACATCTCAATGCGCAAAACTGAATCCAATCTAAAGTGGATGTGAAAATACCCTAATAGGAGACATAACTTGGCTTCCACTCACTCTTTGGTTTTAGTTATTTCGACAAAGGATAACAAAGCTTAAAAGAGCAACAGATCGTCATGAATAGACGAACACAAAGAAGAAAGCATAATCAAAGTCGATAGTCGATAAATCAACTATCGGGAATGATAAAATGGTTGTTCACACTTGAGCCTGATTTTCACACCATAATACTTTTAAAGACAATTTAAAAACACTCTTTAAAATATTCTTTTAAAAGGCCAAATTATATTTTCCAAGTGTATTAAAAAAATGTTAAAAGAAATGTCAAAACATTGTTTATTATAAACCCAAAGTTATTTACACTTAGCTTTATTTTGAAACAATTCTTTTTAAAAGAACTTCTTATTTATATAAACTATTATTTATGAATTTTAAAACAATATTTATTATTCCAAAAGATAATAAATCAATTAAATTACTTTTATAAATTTTAAATCAAATGTTAATCATCTTGAAGGATAATTTATATAACCTTTTGATAACTTTTAAAACCGCATTAGTTTTCCCAAAGAAAATAAATCAAATTTAAAATCCCTTTTATAAATTTAAACCAACATTAATTATCCCGAAAGATAATTAATCGCATTTATAAGCTTTTATAAATTTAAAACAATACTAATTATCCCGAAAAGATAATTAATCACATTTATAATCTCTTTCAATAAACCAATCAATTATCTTTATTAAAATAATTAATTATCTCAAAAACACCTCTATTTAATCAGTAAATTAACTTTAAAACCTTTACTAAATCAGTTGATTAACTTTAAAATCCTAAATCAGTTAATTCATTTTAAATCACTTTTATTAATCAGTTAATTACTTTAAAACACCTTTAGTAAATCAGTTAATTAACTTTAAATATCATTAGTTAAAATGATTAATTAAATTCAAACACCTTTTAATTGAAATTATTAATTAAATCCAAATATCGTTAACTAGATGGACTTACTAAATTCAAACATCATTAATTAAAACGATTAACTAAATTTCAAATATCATTAATTAAAATGATTAATTTTTTTTAAACCTCTTTAGTTAAAATGATTTATTATCTTAAAACATTATACTTAAAATGATTAATTAAATTTAAATATCATTAATTAAAATGATTAGCTAAATTTAAACCTCATTAATTAAAACGATTAATTAATTTCAAATATCATTAATTAATTTAAATATCATTAATAAAAATGATTGATGAATTTAAATATCTATTTAGTGAAAATACAAGCTCAAGTCAACACACACAAAGGTTGTAGGGAGATGATATTTAATAAAAGTCGGTATAGCGAACATTGCTATAACAACACTTAAACAATTTAAATAGAATATCACGATTATTTTCAACTAAACGTCAATATAAGCAGCATAAGGAAATAAATAATTATTATTGGTAAAAAAACCCTTTGGGTCTCTCTACAAATGTTCTCTGCAAAACAATGATTACAGACAATATATATAATCATATGGGTTCACAGCAACTAAGTTAATATGTCATCCGTTTTCCAAACGGGATTTCAATCGAACAATCAATCAAACAACAACAACAATATCTAAACTATCAACCAAGCATTCAACAATAAATTTATAGTTTCACATATATTATATAGCTAGTTTAAAGGCAAGCAAACTCACCAAAATTCCAGCTGATGCTTTCACGTTCTGGTTTGGTCGTTCGATTTTAGCCCAAAGTTCAACTAGCTCCGAATCTAATGAAATTTATTTCAGTGCATAACTAACGTTCTTACGAGTCCAATGCGACTGGCCGTGTCCAAATTCGACCTCGTATGAGCAAGATATGGGTTTAATATGATATCAAATTAAATAATATAATTAATTAATTCACTAATCTCATTTTAAAATAATTACCCCTAATATAATACTTCTTCCCCAAACGCAAAACAACCTATACATGTCAAGTGCACAATGTCATGCATCCATTCACCTTAGCGCTTCCATCCGACCATGAAACCCTGAAACGACTTCCACACTGACTCCCCCTTGACCTTCTCCCCGCGTTCATCCTTCCCAACCTAAGCTCGATCCCCGAAAACCTACCGCGACCTAAGAAGTCAAGCTCGACAACCCAAAATGTCACGACCTTCTCAACACGATCAGACCACCTGAAAATCACTCCATAGACGCACCTTGCTACTACGAACATGAATCAATCAACGATTTCTCCAAACATCGCATATATTCCTCACGAATCCAAACCCTAACTACCCATTAAAACTGTCGAATAACCCTATTTATGGCCGCAAGCTACAACATGGGTATGGAATGGAAGCCAATGACCATATGAGTTTAAAGAATCCATTTTGTGATTTTTCATTGAGTAATGATTTTTGATTTTGAATTTTATTTTTCACGCGGCCATTTTTGATGATCAGGTGGATGAGAAACGAAAATAGGAAAGGATGGAAATGAGTTAGAAATGAATTGGCTAAATGTTTGACTTTTCATTTATTTAGAAACCAACCAATCAATATGCCTTGCTTCAATCACAAGCTTAACAAGGTTCTTAAGTTATGCAAAATTTTCAAGCCATATATCACCTCAATATCAAATCACTTTATAAATTTGAATTTTTGGGTTTGATTTAAAAAGATTTTTAAAATAAAAGTTTTCATGGCATTACGCTATCCAATATCCCGTTCACGTACGAACCACGAACGTTAGAAATGAAAATATGATCGTGCACAAAAATGTGACACGATCCCAAAACTATAATAATATACAGTGGTTATTGTATTATGTAAAGTCACAAGAATACTATCGTTTGCCGAAAAATCGTCTAATGATAAGTTAAATATTTTCAAAGTTAAAAATTATGGAAAAATCTAATAAATTCAATTAAGAATATTACAATAAAAATTAAATCGTTTTGTTAACAATTTTTTTTGTTATTTATTTGGACTATTTATTATTGTAGAAAATTTTACAAAATGAATTTACCACTATTATTTATTAATTAAAAGGAGTTAAATAAGATTATTAAATTCATTTAATTAATTTTAATTTACAAATTCAAATATTTTAGTAATCTCTATATTTGAATACAAGTTTTTAAATCCAAAATCCAATTATTTAAATATTTAAAATTAATTAAATATTTAAAATCAAATGACCAAAATTTCGGGTTGTTACAATCTTGTAGTAAGGCTTTCCTTTTGAATGGTTTGACCATTTGGAAAGGAAAGCAAATATACGAGAGTGGATGTAACTTAAGACACAATTGGGATGAAGAGAGTGAATGGTCGCTTCTGCTTCATGAAGAAACATCGAAGACGATAATTGTATAAAATCCTAAAAGATACTTAATACAGAATGAGAAATGTGATTTCTAAATATATTTTACAATAGAAATTAATTCCGATAAAAGTTATTTCTTTGAGTTCAAGATAATTGATCTGAAACTCATGACTGTGAATTAGTTATGGTGAATGAAATCATATACCATAATAAGTATGAAGCTTCATTGTTTGTACCGAAAATGGGAAAACACCCCAATCAAGTAAAACTGAAAATTAAAATGCTAGGAGTCAAAAGAAAGAGAGAAAGCACACAATTTTTAAAGTGGTTTGGCTCGAATCTTATGCTTACATCCACTATCAATCTTGTTACCGATTAATTTTGCAATTACAATCAAATTACAATAATCTTATGATTCAAACCATTTGAGCATGAATTAGATGGAGTAGTTATGCAAGAATTAGTAAGAAATCAGAAGATCCCTTTCTAATTGCATTAGGCTTGGTATTTATAAAAGAAATCGACCACAAAAATAATTGGAGTCTATTTGAACAAGTTATCGCCTCAGATACGAAGTTTTAGCATGGAGGATTGGTCAAAACACAAGAATCTCACGATTTAAATGGTCTGATACCAATCTATCCTCTTTTACTTTTGTTTTATTCTTATACCACCCAGCATATGTCTTCAACCTTGTAGAAGTAGGTCCACTCAAGAACCACTATGGTTTGGTGCCAATCCATTCCAGTTTTGGACTTGCCTTCCTTTCTTTATATCTTCATTCATCGACTCTTATCTTGAATAAGTACGTCAACTCCTCATATGGTTCGATAACGATCCATATGGGTTGGTATCGATCCATTTGATACTTCCCATACTTAGTCATGTCTTTTGTTTTCTTCATTTCTTGATACTCTCCGAGCTTCCTGTTCCACTTCTCGATCATTCTATAGTCTGGATCCATCGATACGTTGCTTGGTTCAAACGCCGGATAACACTTGCCCCAAGGAATGTTTTTGTAAACACGAAGTATGCTATGGATCGAGATAAGCGATTGAACACAAATTTCGATCCGTGGAGATTCTTCTATACTCTGAACCGTCTTTGCAAAACATTGCGCCCTCCCCAAAAATATTGGTACAACGTTTCAAACAGTCATAGAATCACATCTCCATGGCAAATATAAAGTAGAAGTTTCCTACTTGGATTCTTCACTTAGTCCTGAGATTTCTGAAAGTTATTCTCTTCCTTGGGTCAGGTAGGATTCCATTCCTTTTCCGTTATTTATCCATTTATTTTCTTCATCGCACTTTTTTTAACTTCATACCAATCGGTACCAATCCATATGGATTAGTACCGATCCATTTGAAGTTGCTGATATAAAAGTTACACTTAGAAAATTTTCCGTTCTCAATTTTCACTTCTGCACTCTTATGCCTTTATTCCTTTTTGAGCTTCTGCGACCTTTATCTCTCCCACAACCTTATCAACGTTGTTACCACTTCCAAGCTTCAAAGTTCATCAAACTTTAGTTAACTTCCAGCGTTAATCCATCTGAATCATCGTCGCCAATCCATTTGAGTTTCATCCTGAACTTCTTCAAATTTTGGTACCTACTTCCTTGTTTCAGATCTAAGCATTTAGGCAGTTGCCGCCGCCATAGTTTCACATGCCGTCGATCCATCACCCGCCATTGTGACGTTTGACTCCATGTCGTCGATCCATTTCGGGCTTTCATGTGCCCTTTATCACCACTGCCTTAAGCACTCCATGGTCCCGATATGTCTCCCAAAATACGTTGGGTGAGGGGTAGTGAAGCTCAGGAGCAAAATCCATTCACGTTGAACAACTTCTCAATCGACTTAAGATATGGGTCGGCACCATGTAGTTCAATCATCAACACTTAAGGAGTTAACCTCACAATTACACCTTGACATTCATAAATTCCAAGGGTCAATGCACTCTAGTACACTTATTCGATTGACTCTCAAACTTAATACAACATTCATACAATTCTACAAAGAGAAGTTTCGAGTCGCTTTGGACAGTGGTGTTGTTTAATGTAAATCATACATCGATGAGTAACATCCGACACACTATCCCATCGTATGCCAGAGCTTGTTTACCAACACGAGTGGACTGTCTACATAGAGTGCATCCATTCATCATGCCAAGGACACAACACACACCTCCTTATATGGATTGAATAATACATCATTGCCTCTATTGATGTACAAAACCTGATTGGTCAACACACTTCGATATCCATTGGATTCTATACATAGGATATATGGGACTTAATCCACAGTCAAAAGATCAAGACATGGTCATAATCCAACTGGGTATCCCCATATACCCTCTCTACACGACCATACTAGAAACCTTCAAATTTCTATGATCCCTTTGCACACGTCATCATAATAGAACACAATCAATCATCCCATTACGTTCATATCTATAGTGAAACACAATCATAATTCCACTCATGAGTCCCCATCATTGAACTCGACCTTTGGATCATCATTTCGACTCCCATCATCGAGTTGTCATCATGAAAGTACATCTCTATCCTCATCGAGCTGACATCATCCAAATACAACTCCATCTTCATTGATTCATCATCATCAGAACATCTCTATACATCGGTCCTTTGTTATAGAATCATCTTGTCAAAATTCTAAAGTCATCACGTCAAAGCACTCCATCCTTTGCTTCGTTATAAACCATCATTCTTCTTTGTGCCATAACATTGAAATTGAACACCGAATGAATGAACAAACACTCGGCAAGCTCCTCAAAGTATCATGCTCGATGTCTCCAAAAAGTTTGGTCGTAACCGGTCAACTTCCAATCATGTCGGTACTGACATGATTGGGAATGTCATTATGGACATGATTTACTCAGTCAAAATAGCTAAGCAATTCACTTCCAAGCCAAGACCGTAGCCTTCTTTCCTCGCCTCGAAGTCATTGTTGAATTATCTTGGAGTCACCAAATCAGCACCGATCTGATTCCTTAGCTCCAAATTTTCTAAATCAAAATCTCCTTACTTCACACCTTGTAGCTCGACCTGAAGCTCCATAATCAAATCCTCAATGTCCTTCATGCTCTAGCCCAAAGTAATTCACCATCGACATGTTTCTACATCCACTACCGACCTGTATTGCACCCCTATGCCAATATGATTTTAACCCATTAAATCAACTCTAAATTACATACGATTAGTTTTAGGGTCTCTCCGGACTTCAAGCAGCAACATACTTCAACTGCTTCTCGTTTTGACCATTTTTGATAAAGATTTGGTTAAAACAATAACCTATTTTCTAACTACCATAAGCGACTATCAAACATATTAAAACAATTCATACAATCATCACACAATCATCACATAGCATCCGACATCACATATAAGAAATCCAAACATGATTTGAATACGTATATTTTCCTAGACTAGTTATATGAAAAAATCATGACATAGTTGGTAAATGGTGTAAAATGAATTAAAATACAACTTAACTTTTAACTCAGCTCTAGGGTCTCATTAAAGTTAGATCTAGATTTTAAAACGTTTAAAAATTGAAAACCATCTTAAAAATCACCCATTTACTATATCAATGAACATAAATTAGCGAGAGAAGTAAAATCACCCACCTTAAACCAAAATACCCAATTTGGAGGCATATTAGAGGTTAAACAATATATACATGAATCCCAATGTAATCATAATAACAAATCTTTAATTCCCTTGCTAATTACTCCTTAATGATGCGTTTAACCTAATTAAAGTAGGAAAGAAATGGTGCTTTTTGGTTAAAAATGAGTTAATGGATGTTTGGTTCAGTTTTGGGAATTGGGAAAGTACTTGGAAACTGTTACATTGTCCCCATTAGGTATAGATCTCGAAATGGATTAATAGGCCTAGTCTGGGCCTAATTAATTACACATTAATCTGGCCAAAATATGTCCATACTTCAAATGCCTGTATCTCCTAAACGGTAAGTCTAAAATGTTATTATAACCACTCTATGGAAAGATAAACTATCATATCTTCCCAACGAAAAGTCTAAATTTTTCCTCTTATCATAAGTTATAGAGCTTACAAGATTTTCAGGATCGAAATCATCCAATAAAAATTCTAAGGATGAGAAATGCCACTAGTTAACATTTTCCAATGTTATAGAATCATACAGCCCAAGAGGATTTTAAAAGTAATATTTTATGATCCCGCGATACGTAAAATTATGGATCATTACAATTATTCTTGGTCACTATAAGCATTAGGCTATATACATCAATATGTACGAGACCCAAAAGTACTTCAACTCCTTAGTTGCTCTAACTGAAAAGGTGCTTGGTCATTTTCCCTTTGAGACATGTCTCATTTGTGTCAAATGTTTTATAATCTAAAGACAAATCCATCAATTTTCAGTTTATGCAGTCTTTTATCACTAATATTACCTAGCCTACAGTGCCATAAATATATATTATCGCTATCAATAGAAGATTTATTAACAACGCATATATGATCAAAATAGGTACATAAATGTCATTATCTAAAACAACACTGCTAATATTATTTCCATCAAACGCAATATTCATAATACTGTGTTTACAATGAAAACCAAAACCCACTTTAAGGAAATCAAGAAATAGATGTGATTCCACAAATAAAGCTTTTAACATAATAACAATCATTTAATACAAAATTAAATCCATTAGGAAATTTCAAGTGATAATCTCCAACTATTATTGCGTCTAATAGAGATCCATCAACAATTTGAAGCTTTGTTTTACCCTTCGCCACATGTCATTTTTACCTAAGTTCCTGTAACAAATTACAGATGTGAGTCACGTATTCAGTATTTAAAACCCTAGATAATTTATTGACTGCAAAACAATTTTGAATCATAAACGCAGTGACGACCGCCCTATACCTTCGACACCCAACATAACATGTAGAGTGCCCTGTCACGGTGCTAGGTCGATGTAGGATGATTGTTAAGAATGGTAAAGTATAAAAGTCTCAAATCATAACCTTTCATGTATCTTATAGTGCATCGCCTATAATATAATATCACATACAGATGTAAAACAGGCGAGATGGTAAATACAACTAGATGAATCAAGACCATATCAGAGTGTAGAGATCCATCAAAGTTGTATATTATACATCAAATAATAACTCAATGAAACTGTCTTAAAATAAAAGAATCGATAAGCTCCACAGTGCTGCATGACGGAATAATAACCCAAATATAGTATATGGAAAGCGTAGCCTTCTTTTCATCTCTTATACAACTCTACATGCTCACCAGACCTACTATCCATAATTTACAAATTTAGGAGTGCCTGGAATAATAAGCAGCAAAACATAAAATCACGAGTCATACAACAGTCTAGTATGAGCGATAGAAAATCTCAAAGTACTATAAAAGTTAGTATAATATGACATAAGGTATGGAGAATTATACATGACATGTCCCTGCATCCAAAGAGTTAGCACATAACATCAAATATATGCTACTCTACATCATAATCATCATGGGCGTACTATACTCAGAGTAAATATAAGGTGTCTAGATATTTACATCAATGATACCTATGTCATGTGACGTCCCTAGCAAATAAAGCAAACATAGAATCCTTCATTCATCCTAGCATCTGTAACGACCCATGCTTTACGTATAAGAGGATCATAAAATATTTTTATTTTATTCATATGAGATCGTATGACTATAAAACTTTGGAAAGTGACTCTTAGGGACATTTTCCATATCTACGATTTTTGTTGATTTTTTATGTGACCGTTTTGACCTTGAAAACCATTTTTGGACTATAACTTTTGATAGGAGCTGAATTAGGGTCTGAAACCACTTCCATTGCTTCAGGATGATGGTTTCCATTCCGTAGAATGGTCAAAATAGAAAAACTGACTTATCATTTGAAAATTATAGCTGCTTTAAGTTTTAGCTACTGCTGGCCAGATTTAATGGGTAATTAACTAAGCCCGTGCTTAGGCCCATTAATCCATCTCAAAAATTGAGCTAAGAGGAGGCTGTAGGAACTGATTTAAGTCATTTCCATCTTTTTCAAAATAGTTCTAAACCTCCATTAACCCTAATTTCATCAAAAATCATACATTTTCCTTACTAATCTTAGCCAAATCATTGATTAGAAGGGTGATCAGCATAGGAAAGCTTTAGAATATCATTTTTGCTGATTTGGGTTCATCTTCTTTGCTGACTACTTCATATCTAAGAAGAAATATTGGTATTTTGGGTATTTGGTGAGTGGTTCCTTACCTCTCACTCTACTACGCATGTTTATATAGTTAGAAATGATGTTTTTGATATAATTTTGACCTTAAAACATTTTCTAAACTTAATCACACTTCTATACATGTTTAAGGACAAATTTTAAAGGTTTAAAATTGGTTTTCAACTGATTTTAAAATCCCTTGTATTCATGTGCATATGCTAGTGCAAAAGTTGGATCTAGATTAAGATTTGCTTGATTATCACATTCTTATGTATTGCTTGTATGAATGGATGTATATGCATGGTTTTCTGTGATTGTATGTTGTGCATTGATGTTGTTTGCTAGTGCTTTAGGTAGTTGGAGAATAGGTTGGCGAATTCAACAAATGGAAGGCAAAGATGGCCAGAATTGGATGAAACTTTGTTGGAGGGGTTCTGGAGCATGGGAGGAACATCAAGAATGGGGCTAAGGAAATAAGTCGGCACTGAGTTATTTAAGTCGGTGCCGAGTTAGATTTAGGGGCCAAAAGGAGTCGGCGACTTGATGACTCGGTGGACAATGGCTAGAGGAGGTGGACATGGGTGAGATGTAGAAGAATGGCTAAGTGTTGGGCATGATGTTGAGTTATTTCTAGAACTTGGAGATTAGAGCTTTAGAGTGATGCCGAGCTATTTTAGAGGATGGGTCGGGGTCTAAGGCATGTGAAATGAAGTACTAGAGGCAAGAGATTGAACTTAGCTAAGATTTTGGCTAAGTAAATAAGTCGGTGTCGAGCTATTGTAGGTCAGTACCGAGTTATTTATATTGATAGGATTAGAGTGAAATTTTCAAAAGGAAAGGTAGACGTTGTGTTGAAGGTGTTTGTTTGTTTTCTTGGAGTTTGATGGCGGCATAGTAGCATGATGATAGTTTTGGGACTTTAGTGACAACGCGATGATGAAAGGAGTTAGGTTCCGACGATGGTGGCTTGATGTTGAACGGAGTCATGAGAATGGTTATCCATAAAGGGCGGGTTCTAAGAAAGATGACATGTGGATAGAGCGGTTGAATGATTCTATCGTGGAATGGAGGAATGTAGAATGGTTCCTCGAGGATAATGGAAACTGTATAGAGCAAGGAAAGATATGCATGCTAAGGGATCGTTGGTACTCAAAGTGTTTTCTACTGTACTTAAAGCAGGTGTATTGTGAAGACGCATGGGTACATTGAAAGGCTACCCCGATTTGGTTGAATGGATCCATGTACCCTTGACCGGTTGAATGGGTCTAGTATCAACTTCGGGCAAAAGAGAGTATACTAAAAACCAGGATTTTCATTAGTCTCTGGTAGTCAAAAGGTCATATGAGTTATCATATATCCAGAGCACATTGAGTAATAGTGAGGATTGTTTGATGAATGCTATGGTTGTCTTGATTGTTCTTCCGTAGTCAATCACTCTAGGGATGTCATTGTAGATAGGTATTGGAGATAGGAATACTTGGACACTTATCATCACACTTAGTTTGCAGTGTACCTTTACTATATTTGTAGAGTAGCATATTATGTTCATTATGTGCTAACTCTTTGGTTACAGGAACAGGTCAGGTATGGTTCATATACCCTTGTTCCTTGCTATATCAACCTGTATAGTATTTTGAGATTCATTTACCGCTCACATCAAACTGTTGTTTGACTCGAGGTTTTATGCTTTGCTTCTTATTATCTCAGGTATCTTAAATGAGTAGACTAGATAGCAGGTCTAGATGCAACGCAGTAGCTATGTAGAGGATGAGCTGGATGGAGCTATCTCATATCATATATGGATTTCTATGCTTATTCTGTTGTGTAACAATGTGGAGCCTTGACAGTGCTTGCTTATTATTATGAGATAGTTATTTGAGTTTATTTCCATTATATAAACTCTATTACTCGTTGTATAACTCTTGGAATCCATACTTTGATATTTGGATCACTTAGTTATTATTGTCTCTTATGTTTTATATCTATGATGTATATTATATTTTATTCCATGCACTGTGAGATATATGCTACGTTCTGTGATATTTATTTCATTTTAAAACCTTGATGATCATTCTACATCGGCCGGTCACGTCAGCAACACACTAACTTATGTAGATTGGGTGCCCGTGGTGTAGGGCGATCGTCACATTTGGTATCAGAGCGAGTTTACACGATTAACCTGAGTCTATCCTAGACTGGATCGAGAATACATATACACATACACACACACGAGAGAGTGCGTACTTGTTATGTATTTTTATTTTCAAAACTATATAGTAGTATATATAGTATATATGTTGCATGCACACATGAATACCGTTGACATAGTTCTCTTTTTGAGAGGCAGATCATTCTTGTTAGAGATCAAGAATGAGCCGGCAAACAAGAAACATCGTGAGGAACTCCATCTCTGGAGTTGAGGAAGGAGCGGGCTTGGGTGCAGCTAACCCTGACTTGCAAGCTATGTTCAATGCGATGATGGCGGACATGCTTCAAAATTCCCAATCGGCCGCTCCAAATGTTGCTGTTGGTGATGGTGCTGAAGTGCAGACGCCAAGAGCTAACTTTGCCAAGCTTTGCAAAGATTACTCCACCTTGGGAAGCAAACCATTCCTTGGAACAGAGTCGGCTATCGAAGTGTAGGATTGGTTAGACATCTGTGAGCGTATCTTTGGTGATATGGAAATAAATGATGCCATAAAGAGGAAGTTGGCCTCTTGACAGCTTCAGGGGCAGGCCATGAACTGGTGGAATGCCATTACCATTGCTACATCTGAGGATCAGTTTACTTGGGACCAGTTCAAGACAGATTTGAAGAGAAGTTTGTTCCGACCGCTTAGAAGTCGGTGATGTTCTGGAAATTTGCTAATTTGAAGTAGGGAGATATGTCTATCTCCAAGTATATTGCTGAGTTTGATGCTTTGTCAAAGTACGGGATGTCTTTCATCGACATTCCATTGAGAAAGAACGAGAAGTTCATTATGGGTTTGGACGACTAGTAGGGGAGAAGTTGGTTAGACATATCGATGAGCCATTTGAAATACGTATTGAGAAAGCTCTTCGCTAGGAGAGTTTATACCCCAAGTCCAAATCAGTTGTTGTTGCTAAGGAGAAGCCAAAACTGCAACAAAGTGATGGAGGCATGACGAAATGAAATGAAATGAAAAGAGGAAGCGGTCTCAGGGAAAGAACGCTCAGAAGAAGTTAATGGGATCCTATTTATTATGGCTGTGGAGACAAGGGTCACTTGATCAGAGACTACAAAGCCGATGGGAAGAATAACTGTGGTAAACCCAGACATATACTGAAGAATTGTCCAGAACCAGTGCAACAGAAACAGGTTGTGAAGGCATATTCTATGGATGTTGTTTTGATTTCGTCGAGTGCTCCCTCTGCGAAAGAGAAGGGGAAGAGCGTTGTTATCCAAGGTATGCTTTCTATTTACGATGCTCCCATACATGTTTTATTCAATACCGAGGCTTCGCATTCCTTCATACCTAGTGATTTTGTAGATAGGCTTGGATTGAAACCTGAAATAGTTGACCGACCCTTAATTGAGACGAACACTGTTGGAGGCTCCACTATCCCGAATATGGTTTGTCGTGGTCTGGTCTTGTCGAGTCGTGGATGCTCTTTTTTTGTGATTGCTTTGTCTTGAATTTCATTGGGTTGGGATTATTTTGGGAATAGACTAGCTAAGGAAGTATGTGATGGTAGTGGATTACGAGAAGTTGTTGGTGAAAATTGGGGTTATGGAGGGGTGGACGGTAGTGATTGGCTGCCTGCCAGAGGGTGGCGTTTTGGTTAGCTTTCTATATTCGCTTGAGACTCCACATGATGGATTGTCATCTGTGCCTATCGTTAAAGAGTATCTGAATGTGTTTGAGGAAGTGACCAGATTACCACCGCATAGAGAGATTGAGTTTTGGATAGACTTAGTGAAGGATGCCAGGCTGATAGTTACGCCTTTGAGGCATATGGCACCCAAAGAGAAAAAGGAGTTGGAGGTGCAAGTAAATGACCTGTTAAAGAAGGGGTTTGTTTGTAGGAGTATATTTGAGTGGGTTGCACTTGTAGTATTCGCCACTAAGATGGATGGCACTCTGAGGTTGTGAGTAGATTTTCGTGAGCCGAATAAACCGACGAAGAAGAACAAGTATCCACTCCAATGTATTGATGACTTGTTCGATCAGCTCCATGGTGCGAAGGTGTTCTCTCAATTGGATCTTGCGATAGGATTTCACCAGTTGAGAGTGGTGAAGGAAAGTGTGTCGATCATCGCATTTCGTACGCCCTCTGGTTCTATGTGTGGTTGGTTATGCTGTTCGGGCTAACCAATGCTCCAGCATACTTTGTTGATCTCATGAACCGTGTCTTCAGGGATCACCTAAACAAGTTCGTGCTTGTTTTCGTGGATGATATTTTGATCTATTCTAGGACAAAGGAGGAACATAAGATGCACTTGAGAATTATGCTTAAAGTGTTGAGGAAGCACAAGTTGAAAGCGGAGTTTTCAACATGTCACTTCTGTAGGAGGGAAGTGAGATTCTTGGGGGCATGTCATCTCGGAGTAGGGCATCGCAGTAGATCCTGCCAAGGTGGCAGCGGTTCAGGATTGGAACCTACCTAAGAATGCTACAGATGTGAGGAGTTTCCTAAGATTGGCGGGATATTATAGATGTTTTATCAAGGACTTCTCGAAGATAGCAGCACCGTTTACCAATTTGACGAAGAAGAATCAGACTTTTTGTTTGGGACGCAAAGGGTGAGCATGCATTTGTAAGTTTGAAAGAGAGGTTGACGAGTGCACCAGTATTTCTCATTCCAAGAGGGAATGAGGAGCTGACAATATACACAAACACTTATGGCACTGGATTAGGTGCGGTGTTTATGCAGAAGGGAAAAGTTGTCACCTATGCTAGTCGATGGTTAAAACCACATGAGAGGAAGTATCCAACTCATGATTTGGAGTTGGTGGCTATAGTATTTGCTTTGAAGATTTGGAGGCACTACCTATTAGAAAAAGGTTTGATCTGTTCACGGACCATAATCCTTAAAGTACCTTTTCTCCTAGAAGGATCTCTACCTTCCCCAGCAGTGATAGTTGGAATTCTTGTCCTATGATTTCAGCATTTCTTATACACCTAGTAAAGGAAATGCGATCATCGATGCATTGAGTAGAAGACATGCCAGTTTGGAAGCGATGTTTATGGGTGGAGACAATTAGAGTATACCGATGGCTATCACTTCAGACCCCATTGCGAGTTAGAACCAGAGATGTTGGCGAGTTTGACTATTAGGCCTACTTTGATCGAGCGGATTGATACTAGTTAGAGGCGAGATGCTAGACTAGCAAAGATCATTATGAAAAACAAAGGAGGAGTAGAGTTTGAAGATATGAAGCAATACAGACTCGACCGAAAAGGTTGGCTTCGTAGGAAGATTGTTTGTTCCCGATGTTGATGGATTACGAGATAAGGTGCTACGAGAGTGCCACCATTCTAGGTTGACCATACGTCCTGGTGGTAATAAGATATACTGTGATATGAAGTAGACCTATTATTGGAAGGGGATGAAGAAGGATGTCGGGACAATCATCTTTAAATTCATGAACTGCCAATTAGTGAAGGCAGGTAGAAGAAGCCTAGTGGGTTGTTGCAACCACTTGAAATTCCCGAGTTGAAGTGGGAGTAAGTATCAGTAGACTGACAAGGACTCAAGCAGGGTATGACGGTATCAGGGTCATAGTCGATCGATTGACCAAAAGCGCTCGATTTATACCCATCAGGTCAAGTTGGACGGCAGCCAAACTGGTCATGTTGTATGTGAAATGGGTCGTACGATTTCATGGTGTGCCGAAGAGCATTGTGAGCGATCGAGACCTATTGTTCACTAGTGGGTTCTAGAAGAGCTTACAAGAGGCGTTGGGTATCGAGATGCATCTCAGTATAGCTTATCACCCACAACGGATGGGCAGACCGAGAGTGTGAATCGTATATTCGAGGATCTCTTGCGGGCTTGCATACTTGATTCCAAAAGCTCGTGGGATGATCATATGAATTTAGTGGAGTTCGCATACGACAATAACTACAGTCTAGTATCGACATGGCACCGTATGAAGCATTATATGGCCGACCGTGTAACGCCCCTTTGTGTTGGTGGGAAGTGGAATTGAAACTGATACTTGGGCTAGATATGGTCAGAAAAACCTCGAAGAAGATAAAGTTCATTAGTCAGCGTATGAAAGCTGCTCAAGATAAACAAAAGAGCTATGCCGACATGAGACGTAGAGATTTGAAAGTCTCCGTCGGCGATATAGTGTTTGTGAAGATTTCTCCTTTGAAGAATGCTATTCGATTCGGTAGTAAGGGGAGTTGGCATCAAGATTCGTAGGTCCTTTTCCGATAACAAAGTGGATTGGGAACCTAGCATATGACTTACCTCAGAAGATGACAGGTGTGCACAATGTCTTTCACGTTTCTCATTTATGGAAGTTTGTGCATGACTCAAGTGTGACGATTACATCGGATCAACTAGATGATATCGAGATTGAACCAAAAGCTTTGAGACCACGTAGGCCGATTCGTATTATTGGACGCGATACGAAACAACTTAGGAGGAAGATAGTGGAGTTAGTGAAGGTTCAATAGGGCGAAAGTGAAGTCGATTGCACGTGGGAAACCGAGAAGGGCATCATCCAAAGCTCTTTATATGGTAAGGCCTACTGTTTATTGCATTTTCTTTCACTTTTGATATCATATAGGATAGTTTAGTATCTCGTATGCTAGGATAGGCTTACCTACACTGTAGATTGCAATTGCATGGTTGCTTGCTTGATTTTATGATGGTTGCATATGATTATTGGGCATGCGGGGTAATTAAGTGTGATTTATTTGGGGATTTTGGGGGCAAAATTCCTAAGGGCGGAGAGTGTAATGATCCGTGTTTTATATATCGAAGGATCGTAAATATTTTTATTTTATTGATATGAAGTCGCATGACTTTAAACTTTGGAAAGTGACTCTTAGAGACATTTTCCACATCTATGATTTTTACCGATTTTCTATGTGACGGTTTTGACACTGAAAACCTTTTTTGGACTACAACTTTTGATAGGAGCCGAATTAAGGTCTCAAACCACTTCTATTGCTTCAGGATAATGGTTTTCCACTCCATAGAGTAGTCATGATAGAAAAGCCGACTTATCGTTTGAAAGTTATAGTTGTTTTAAGTTTTGGATGTTGCTGACCAGTTTTAGTAGGTAATTAACTAAGCCCACGCTTAAGCTTATTAACCCATCTCGAAAATTGAGCTAAGGGGAGGCTATAGGAACTTATCTAAGTCATTTTCATCTTCCCCAAAATAGCTATAAACCTCCGTTAATCCAAATTTCATCAAAAATCACACATTTTCCTTACTAATACGAGCCAAATCATTGATTAGAAGGGTGATTAGCATAGGAAAGCTTTAAACTATCATTTTTGTTGACTTGGGTACATTTCCTTTGCTGTCTACTTTAGATCGAAGAAGAAAAATTAGTATTTTAAGTGGTTCTCGACCTCTCACTCTACTACACATGTTTATATAGTTATAAATGATGTTTTTGACATGATTATGACTTTAAAACATTTTATAACCTTAATCACACTTCTATACATGTTTAAGGGAAAATTTTAAGGTTTGCAATCCCTTGTATTCATGTGCATATGCTAGTGCAAAAGTTAAATCTAGATTAAGATTTTCTTGATTATCACATTCTTATGTATTGCTTGTATGAATGGATATATGCATGGTTTTCTATGGTTGTATGTTGAGCTTTGATGTTGTTTGCTAGTGCTTTAGGTAGTTATAGAATATGTTGGCGAATTCAACAAATCGAAGGCAAAGATGGTCAGAACTGGATGAAACTTAGAGGAGGGATTCTGGAGTACGGGAGGAACCCAAGCTACAAGCCCCAACAAGAATAGGGCTAAGGAAATAGGTCAGCACCGAGTTATTTAAGTCGGTGCCGAGTTATTTTTAGTGGCCAAAATGGGTCAGCAACATGATGACTCTGTGGGCAATGGCTAGAGAAGGTGGATAAGGGCGAGATGTAGAAGAATGGCTAAGTATTGGGCATGATGCCGTTTTATTTATATAACATGGAGATTAGAGCTTTGGAGTGATGCCGAGCTATTTTGGAGGATGGGTCAGGATCTATGGCACTTGGGAAATGAAGTACTAGAAGCAAGAGATAGAACTTAGCCAAGATTGGCTAAGTAAATAAATCGGTGCCTGTTATTTAGCAGAAGATGGATTTTAAGGCTAATTTAACACTAGGGGGTGAATAGTGTTTTCTAATTTTTGTAAATCTTTTTGAATTTTTTTAAGATTAAAGTTTAAACAATGCAATTAACAATCATGGATTCAAACACAAATAAATATAAATGCAGTAAAAGTGAAAAGGAAAGAACACGCCAGGATTTTATAATGGTTCGGAGTTACCCTACATCCAGTCCTGTACAGTTCTTTGTATAGATTTCTTTTCAAATAGCAAAGTCAATATAATCTCGATTTAAAGGCAACGAGACACACCCTCGAGACTTTCCGAGCTCTCAGTAGATTCACTTGATCTACACGGGCCACAAGCGCACCCAATTGAATTTTCGAGTCACCAAGCATACCCTATTGATTTATACGGGCTACAATCACACCCACCAATATATGAGTACGATTTGATAGAGTTTTATAAACATAGATCATTGATCTTGAATACAAATGATCCTATAACGTCTTGAATAGCATTATGATTTTTGTTTGAGTGAGAGAGATCAAAGAATAGTCAATAGAGAATCAAATCGGTGGAGTTGAATTTGAGAAGAATTTGAGTAGAATTTCTTTTAGAAAACAAGAGAGTGAAAGAAGAGAGAAAATATGAGAAAGTCGTTAAAGAAAATTTGTTGGTTTAACCGCTATTTATAGAAACAACAGTCATGTCCATTCACGAAGAGATACGATGAAAAGACACATCAATTCAAATTTGAATTTTAAAATCTACGGTCCATATGTCGACATATATGGTGAGGGTATGTCGACATATCCCTTTATATTTTGAAAACTTACGTTTTAAAGAATGTTTTGAAAATGTTATATATTGTAAAATATTTTTATACTTTGTAAACTTATTTAAACATGGTTTATAAATATTTTAATCACATCGAAACATAATAAAACTTTATAAAATTATTTTGAAATATTTTTAAAAATATATATAAAGGATTTAATATAAATTTCTTTTGAAATAAAATAAATAATATATATGAAGTATAAGTGAATATATTTAAAGTTATAAATATTATAATATACTTACAAATATATAGAAATCATAAAATTAAAACTATAACAAAGTATAACAGATTAAATGTATATTTAAAATATAAACTAATTAAAAACTTAGTTTTTCAATATATAATAATCTTGTAAAATCAAAAGTTAAAAATATTTTGAAGGTTATTTTGAGAGATCATTTTTTAAAAACAAGAATTCTTTTAAAATCATTTTTGAAATTTAGAATATTTAAAAACCATTTGAACAGTAGAATAGTGAAGGATCAAAGAAGTGCTATCAGGGTTTTAACAAAAAATTCTATGACTCTATAACTTATCTAGGAAATCTTGAGTTCTTCAATACTCATGAGTCTTCAATCTCTAACTCTTGAATCTCTATATCAGCCTCTTGAATCTTCACTTAATACTGTACATTCTTCTCAATTAATACATGTCTAATATCCTACATATATACTATATATATCTTGATAAAAACATCAGTGTCTATATTTTATATAATGTCATATGGTTGTTGTCATCAAAATCAATGCCTAAGGTATTAACAATCTCCGTCCTTTTGATGATGACAAACATGTATATAAAATATGTTATAACTCCCATTGAATTACAAAACTCCCCCTTAATCTATGCCTAGATTTTATATATTTCTCCCCCTTTGTCATCAACAAAAACCTAACTAAAAAATATCTCCCTACCTAAGGTACTATGTGATGTATATAAGGTGATAATAAAAGTAATAACAAATGATATACAAGAGAAATAACAAAAATATAAATGTTAACACAAATTATTTGTATTTAATAATGTTAATTAAATACATTCAATTTCAATTCAAACCAGTAAATCAACTCAATTAAACAATCCAAACAAATCAAATTCAAGCAATCCACACAAAGTCAATCAAATATGTATATTATTACTTATATAAATCCATACCTATTTAACTAGACGTTTCGAGGAACTTAAACCTAACCATCAACGCTAAAGATTGGATTTGCTTTGATGGCATCCCAATCTTCATCATCTTTGTTGATAGAAAAATCTGGATTGTTGGTTGGTTCTTCTTTGGTAAGGGAAGAAATCATCTATTGAATAGCATCAAAATGCTTCTCTTGTCCTTTAATCATCTGCATTTGACTTAGTTATAAGTGTCTCTGATTTCTAAGAATGAAGGTAAGAATATTCTTGGACAATTCAAGTGTTTATTCAAGATTTTCACATAGTTTTTGACGTGGAGAAGCCATTATTGAAGAGATAAGTTTATATATGAAAGAGAGAGAAGAAAGAGATTGAAAATAATGATTTTCTGGAGTGAATAAGTATATATAAGGGTAAGGAGTCATTTGAAATAAAAGGGTGTTTGGTAGTTATTTTTTTTTAATTTTTTTTTGAAATATGGCCATTAATGTCGACATACATTCTAGGCATTTGTCGACATATGCATCGTATTTTTCAAAACTGATATATTTTGTTATTCTATTGTATTTGCCCTATACTTTTATACTTGCATGACTTTCCATAAATAACTAACAATGTAAAACAACAAGAAATAGAATTTCATTGATAATAAAGGTGAAGTACATGAAATACTTTAAAAATAAAAGAAAGATACATAAGATTAACATACATTTAAACAAGAAAATCCAATTAGATAAGCTTTAGAAAGATGTGGATGAAGACGATGAAGAACCATCGAGCTTGCGAATGACCTTTCCAAAGAGTTTATCCATTTTGTTGGAAAGTGAAGTAAATTTCTTTGAAAAAGATTTCTTAAGTTTCCTTAGGTTGTGAACGATCTTCTTTTGATTACCTTTCCGAGGATCTAAACTGAAATTTTTTGACGTATACAGTATCAACACAAAGTAATAGACACATAGGTTTAAAATATTCAAAACAATATATAATATAAATAAATCAGAATCAGAGACAGATCACAGCGGAATAATATACATTATATACATAATAAAATACGAGTCTACGAAATATCAGTACTAGACCCATATAATATATACATCGCATCTAAAATACTGTATCAGGTACATAGTGACTACTAAATAATATACATGACATATCACCCTAGATGTCAATGTACAATAATGAACTAAGCCGAAACATTTAAAATATTCTACTCTAGCGCTAGCACAAATATCTAAAAGTCAATGAGTCCCTGTACCTGTAGAGTCTCAGCCTGATCCAAGTATTTTAAAATAAACGGGTCAGATTATATTTAATAAAAATGTGAGATACTGATATCATAAATATATGACTTAACCAATAGAATAAGCCAAAATATGCTTGAAATCAAATAATCGTAATAAGGCATATTAATCAAAAATCACTATTTCTGCATCCATGTCAAGTCATAGTGGACTATCATCTAAAAATATGGTGATAACAATTCAAAATTCTTCAAAGACAAAAGCTACTGAATATCCATCCCAAAATCTCTGAAGAAATAATCATCAATAATGAAATAATAATGGTAGTCAACTATCAGTTTAATACAGTGACACAGAGTCAAACGTATCAAAGTAGACCCTGCCACATAGTGTATAAGTCTAACGTATCAAAATAGACTACTATGCGAATTCACCTATCAGAAACAAATACAGGCAAACATCATCCAAACTTTATACAAAAGAAATAAACTGATAGGTATTAGTCATCGGTCTATAGACTAATCATTCATGTAAACACCTATCCAAGAAATAAAAGGGCAGCCGTGTTACACCATAACAAACCTATCCCTCCAAAATAGGCCCATCTACCCAAATCTAAGAATGATATCAAATCTTAGGTCGACGAAAAGTGAGTCGTCTTCTCTCGGGGATCTATCAGCCTGAAATCTGAACATCCTAAAATAATACAACTCTAAAGTATAAATTACTTTCGCTTTAATTACTAAAATTTAACTAACTGTCCCATACTAGAAAGAGAAATTCCAATATTTACTAAAAGCTAGTAAATTCCACTCAAACTCTATTTAAAAAATTATAATAATAAGCAAAAGAATTGTACAAAAAGTCTTATACCAATCTGATAATTCAATCATTTATTAAAATTCTTTATTTCATAGAAAAATATGAAATCTAATAGAAAATGAATTCAAAGTTTATTCACTTATAATTAAAAAGAAAAGAGTTTACCCTACTTGGGAGCGACCCACTTAGCCCTGTTGCATCTCCCTTGTTATAGTCATTCCCAGTTAATGAGGCTTGAGGCTACGTTTTACCTTTATTTTCCCACTTGGAATGCTAATATTGCCCTCCAGGCAACAATGCAATACCAGCATTCATCCATATAAGTTTGTTCTGGGACTGAATGAAACACTTGAGAGCTCCGTCTCCAATTCTATCATCTTCAGGATGTCTTCACTTCGAAACGCATTCGTTGGATCGAAGTGGTTTTCGAATAACATACCCGATCCCGGTCGCTTCGAAACAACGTTCGATAATTTTGGTAAACTCAAACCTGGTTCTTTAGGAAATAAACAGTCAAAGATAAGAGCGGAGATCACCTCCTAACCGTTAGTGGACAGATCTCCTTATCATTATCCTAGGAGAAAGAAACAAGATTTATACAAACAGTACAGCATCACCGGAGATGACTGTGCCATATAACTCACGTGTTTCTCCTAGACATTTCCAAAGTTACGTTTTGGGTCCAATTCCAATATTCGGTTATTTAACTTATCGGATAACAATCATTCAATCAGAAATTTAATTCCATAGGGAAAACCAACATTGGTTAAGCACCAAGCAACACTTAGCCTTTATTAATAAATCTTTTATTAATTAAATTCACTTTGTAAATATTTAAATTAAAATTCTCTTTACAAAGATTTATATAAAACCACAATCCCGGTTTCTCAATACTTGGAAAAATATCCATATACTTATCTCAACGGTATAAGTATATTCACCAACATTTAGGAAGGTTCCCATTTTTATTCAATTCAAAAACCATTTATAAACCCTATTATAATTCACCAAAACTTATAAAACTCCTTTCTGTCTTTTAACTAATCTTTCTTTACGATTTCCAAAACATATTATAAGATTTCTCTTATAATCCACATTCGTTTATAAAACCTTATTTATAAATCTAAAAAACATTCATAATATAAATTCTAATCATTTACTTAAAACACTATTACAAAGTAGTAAATATTATAAATAAGAAAATATTAACTTTAAAATATTTTAAAATAATAACTAATAAATTCCAAACATCCTAAATAAACAATAATAATTTATCTTCAATATTTTTCATAAATACTAATAATTAATTTCCAAACTTTACTGACAAAAAATTATAATCAATTTCAAACCATATTAATATTTTAAATAATCAATGTTTCAAAATATTTAAAATATTGATAAAACAACTTTAAAACGATATTAATATTAATAAACAACCTTTAAAATATAAATATATTTCCTTGATCAAAATCCATACTTAATTCACATAATCATTTTCGTATTTATAAAACATGTTTATAAACCTCTTCCCATTTTATAAACTTCCTTTCAAAAAAATTCCCTTATTTATGAACCCATTTATACCTTTATTCCTTTTTAAATCCTGCTTATTTATAAAACCCCCTCCAATACATAATTTCAAATGTTTTAACCTTACTTCCATAGATATCAATTTCTTTTATAAATTTCCTTCAATTTATAAAATATCGTTTAACAATCCCAAATTTATCCTCATTTTAAATTTCCAAAACGGAACCAACTATTTTCTAAAATATCATTCCTCATCTTATAATAAATCCACCGTTTGATTTACTTCTCCAATCTATTAAATGATAGTAGTTTTCCTTTTTATTTATAAAACACCGTTTATAAATCTATCCCTTTATAAATAAAAAATGATTTTACAAATCTTAACTTTATTTGTAAATGCCACTTTATACATTATCGCCTTTATAAATCTCTATATTTATAAATAAATCTTAATAATTGTATATACTATATACATATCGCTTTATATAAAACGGCTAATAATTATTTCTATCTTCTTTCTAAAACCGTAATCCTTTATTATAAAACATAGACTTATTTCAAAGATTTTAAAAAAATCTTTGTTCATAGTTCAAAATCTCCATTTAAAATATTTTATAAAACCATAAATTTATAATCTCTAAAAGTAAAACTTTAAATTTAGAAATATTATTAAACACATAAAATTTCCAAAATCACTTTGAAATTTCATTTTAAATCAAGTCACTATTTTATAGTATTTAAATACCAAAAATAAGGCCCAGTGCTACCTAAGCACTAAATAAACAAAACCATATTCATGTCATCAATTATTGCATCCAACATATCATATATCAATTTATATGAAAAATAAAATCAACAGTGTGAGAAATCCTGTTAGATCCCTCCAACATGTCCCCCTGCATCACATACAATATATAATCATAATAATATAAATCAACTGCTTCGAGGTGAGATTCGTATACAAGGGCCATCCGCTCTTACACAGGATCGTAATAGGGTCTCATCCGCTCCAATAGGCGGGAATATATCCAACTAACAATATAATTTAGTATATTATCCAAACAATCAATAATGATCAGAAATAAATATCCAAATATCCAATAAATAATATTTATTGACTATATAAATTTTCTGATCAACCAAAAAGGTGAGTTTAACTCACATTGATTTTAATAGTCGCCAAAACGTTCCGTTTTGAATTAAAATTGAACGGACGTTCAACTTTAATCCAAAACTCCAGCTAGCTCTGAATCCATCCAATCCAACTCCGTAGCATAGTGCTCGCTAATACGAACGCAACGCAACTTGTCGCGCTCGAAACGGACCTCGTATGAATAAGTTACGGATTATTTAACATTCGAATAATTAAAACTTTAATTAACTTAAACTTAATTAACTAAATTTAAAAACAACCTTCTTCCCTCCTGCTCTCTCACGTGCGTGAACAGTTCCCAAGCGCGATTTTTCTTATCGATTCGAACGATGATCGATCGCCTGAGCTCGCCGTCGCTGCACCCATGCACCACACACTGCCGCCCTGCGCCACCTTGCTGCCAGCAACCACCTCGCGCTCGTGCCTCGCCCCGCGAAACCAACCCGACCCTCAACTACATGTGAACGTGACCCTAAAGTTTCCGCCGTGCTCCTCCAAACCCTATCATAGCTGTTCATCTTATTCACCTCACTCCCCCGCACGTTTTGTTAGAAGAAGTCGGAGGCCGGTATCGCCTCCAGTGGCAACGAGGAAGGAGAACCGTTGGATGGGCTGGAGTTTAATGGCGGCTGTGTTTGTTGATTAGGGCTTTTGCAAAAATGAAAATTTCCAAGTCCTTTTATAGAAAAAATTTCATGGAGCTATTCACTCACTAAAATTCCGAACTCCAAACGAAGCGTGTTGCCTGTCGTTCTATATGTTATACCCCTATTCTGAACACAATGGAATGTATATCGGGAGCCAATTCTATCATCTACAGAAGATAGCTTTTCAAAATCAAATTATTTTAATTAAATTCCTTTAATTAATTTCTACGCATTTCGAACTCGCACGACCAAACGATACGTCTGATTGCCACGAAAATCGTCGGCATATAATAACTCACTATTACGGATCCAATGGAACTGGTTTCTTCGAAATCCGAGACAGTGCCCCGGAAGGCTATTTTTACACGTTAATTAAAACGAGTAATTTCCAAAATTAGTTAAATCGCTTTTAAATCAAATTTAAAAGTTCACTATCCTTCTTCTTTTTCAAATAGAATTTAAATCAACTTTTGAAATCATTTTCATTCACATAAATTTCAAGATTCAATTATTTAAGCAATTTCAAATATTAAACTTAAAAATTAGATTATCAAATAAATCGTTATATTTAAAGTCCAAGTTATTTAACTTATAAAAATAACTTTTCAATATTTAAAGTAAATTAAATATTCTAAACTCAAACGATTAAAATTCTGGGTCTTTACAATCTAAAAATATGGTGATAACAATTCAAAATTCTTCAAAGACAAAAGATACTAAATATCCATCCCAAAATATCTGAAGAAACAATCATCACTAATGAAATAATAATAATGGCAGTCAACTATCAGTATAATACAGTGACATTGAGTCTAATGTATCAAAATGGATCCCGCCACATAGTGGGTATAAGTCTAACGTATCAAAATAGACTACTATGCGAATTTACCTATCAAAAACAAATATAAGCAAACATCGTCCAAATTTATACAAAGAAATAAACTGAAAGGTATTAGTCATCCGGTCTATACACTAATCATGCATGTAAACAACTGTCCAAGAAATAAAAGGGCAGCCTTGTTAAACCATAATAAACCCAACCCTCCAAAATAGGTCCGCCTTCCCAAATCTAAGAATGGTATCGACTCTCAGGTCGATGAAAAATGAGTCGTCTTCTCTTAGGGATATATCGGTCTGATATCTGAACACCTTAAGATAATACAACTCTAAAGTGTAAATTACTTTTGTTTGAGTAATTACTAAAATTTAACTAACTATCCCATACCCGAAAGTGATATTCCAGTATTTACTAAAAGCTAGTAAATTCCACTCAAACTCAATTTGACAAATTATAGTAATAAGCGAAGGAATTGTATGAAAAGTTCCATACCAATCCGACAATTCAATCGTTTATTAAAATTCTTTGTTTCATATAAAAACACGAACTCCGATAGAAAATGAATTCAAAGTGTATTCATTTGTAATTAAAAGAAAAGAGTTCAAAGATTTTATTTTAATATATAAGTATGAAATTTCCTAATTTCCAAAGACTTTTAAAAGTTCTTCAAAAATCATTTAAACAGCTTTTATAACTAAAATCACTTGAAATTGAATATATTACTTTCATAACACCTTTCTAAAATAATACCATATCTTATCTTTTGCCTCTAAAAAATTTCCAAAATTTTATATACTAATAAATGGTAAATTTAAAAAGTTTTATAAATAAATATCATCCATCTTTAAACGCTTTAAATAGAAATTATTAAATAAGAAATAAGTTAATAATATGATATAATTTAACTGTATTCTACTAACTAAGTTCCAATAAGGATAAAAATAGATAAAATCCCATCTTGAAATCTCTTAAAACATTTAAAAAATTCAAACAATAAATCTATCAAAATTGCAACTTCTAGTGCCAACATCCTCTATAAAATACAGTTCCATGATATTGAATTATTTAGTGACCCAAATTGCTTTCCGACAATTCTGATCACACAAACAATGTATGTACTTCTATATAAGTTTATAGAATTCAATTTGCAATCGAACTAGGTTCCGTTTGCAAGTTAGCCTCTTTCAATAACATAACAATCTATAAATCACCAAAACATCAATCAAACATAAGTATGCAACTATATGTCATTCAATTCAATCATTGACTCCCAAGTATTATAACATAATCAACCATATCAAGGCATGTAAAAGAAATTCATGTTGATAGATATAGAAGTGTGAGTTAAAAATAACCCACCTTAACCAATACTTGTAGAATTTCCAATTATAGCCAAAAACACTCCAAACCCTAGCTGTCACTGACATGAATAGCAACTCCGAAACCTCAACCGTGACATCCATGGTACTTCCAAATCCATGTTAGGATGGAAGCCTGTTAGGAAGGATAGATTTGAACCGCGACCTCCTCTCGCACGTCTCTCATGTAATCGCCCCCAAGAAGCCTGTTAGGTCGCGATTTCATCGTTCATCGTTGTTTTTTTTCTTTTATTCAATTTCGACCATTTTAAGGATTAGGCAAAAATGAGAGGAAAAGAGTTATGCAGGTTTGATGTTTAGCTAATGAAATGAGTAAGTTTTTAAGTGTTTTGGGCCTCGAAAATATTTAAGCCCAAAAGTAATAAAAGGAAATGTTTTCGCTTTTTATACATGAAACTACAATCCAATTTTCAATCAATTAAAGTCGTTATAATACATGTAAATTTTATTTAAATCACTACAAAAATATCCGAAATTTCTATTTCTACCAAAAGAAATTTTAGATGACTTTTAACACAAATTCAAATTACAAATATGAGTTTTGAATCAAATTTTCTTATTTTATTGTCAAATAAATCCAAAAATTAAATTTGTTGAATATCAAGTAAAACTTATTTCCACCTATTTCAAGTATATAAAATCATTCACACTTTAAAATATTTTAAATTTATTAGAACATTTTATGTAAATTTTAATATATTATCCAAAAAGAAATTTATTAACCAATTCAATTTTATTATAACAAAATTCTTTATTAAATAGACTTTAACTGTATGATAATTTGATTCCAAAATAATAATCATCCAAATCGATCTCGAATACTATTATTTTAATTAAAATTGTAGAATATACGGTTTTGAAAACAGGGTCGTTATACCTTGGGTGACAACACTCGTTGGAATTATGTCCATAAGTGTCATGGAAGCGATAATACTTCCCAAAGCAAAACCCTTTGACTTTTTTCTGCCATGTCCTCTCTTGCATCCATACCCCTATCTCTTCCATCCTTTTCCCACCCTCCCCTGCTATTCTTTCCTCCACTTCTGATGCAGCCCAGAATGGAGAAGTCATAGGTCATGTACGACCTATCATGTGGGTAAGTCAAGACCAACCTAAGAAGGAAGCTACCGAGTTAAGATTTGGTGAGAAATGGTGGAAAGTTGAAGTTCTAGGTCGCAACCGACCTAACAAAGGTTATAAGTCGTTCCAACGACTTAGTGAAGATCGCAGCCGACCTAACGAAGAGCTTAAGTCGTCTGAACGACCTACCGAGTCACACAGTGAAAAGGCAGAACAATGTGGTGAAGTGCTGGGTCATGAACGACCTAACGAGTCAAGAGATAAGTCGTTACCGACCTAAGCTAAGTCGCTGAAGACCAGAACCGTAGATTCCAAAGCCGCTTTAATCTGAGCCGTGGATTTCTGAAGCCGTTGATGGATGAAGAGTTTAAGTGATAAGTCGTCTGTTTTAGGTCGCGTACGACCTAAGTTGGGTCGCGAAGAGTTGCTAAGTCGGCAACGACTTAAGGGATGTATTTTTTTTCTGTTTGCATGTTCTTTTATAAGTCGTTGTACATATGACTTGAGTCGTAAGTCGTTGACACTATTTGTGTTAGGTCGTTACTTTTATAAGTCGTGAGTCGTTTGTAATACACATGTATGTTGAGTCGCATTTGTTTTTAAGTCATCTGTAGCTTGTAAGTCGTGTGCTTCTGAGTCGTAGGTCGGAAGGAGTCTTAAGTCGTAGGTCGGAAAGGTATTATAAGTCGGAGCCGACTTAGGACTTAATGTAAATTTGTTATTTTTTCGTGTGAGTTGTAAAATACTATAAATAGGCCGGTGGTGCCATTTGTAAACGGTTGTTGATTTTTGAATAAAATTCTCTTTTGTTAGCTTTGTGCTTTCATTCAAATTGGTAGTTGAGTGTAATCTCCTATCTCCTCTTTCGGTTAATCGAGTGCGCTCGATTCAACGATTGCAGAAGCCGATTCACGGAATCAAGTGCGCTTGATCAACGCTTGAAGAATTGAAGATCTTTGAACCCGGTATCGTGCGCGATCAACGAGTTCGGGATAGCTAGAATTCGGTATCTTCGGATCAACGAATTTGGGCATTTCAGTATCTTTCAATCCATCAACTACTACATTCATCGAACTACATTGTTTTGAATAATCCATTGCGTCAGTTTTTGGTATCAGAGCCTGTTCTAGCCAATCATAGCTAGATCGAAACTTGGAGCCTATTCATTTTGAAGTTGAAGTGATAGCCGAGAGCTTGAGGTGTTGAGCCGTGATCAAGTTGAAGTGTTCGACTTTGTATTGAAGTTGTTTGATCGGATTTGAGTGGGAGGCTGAAACTTTGTCCATCGTGTTCATCACGATTTGCAACAAAGTGGAAGTTTTCGATCCGTTTCATTTTGGATCAAAGTCCGAAAAGTGTTTGAATTTTGAAGTGTTGAAGAGTTTGGAAGATTTCAAGTATGCCGCCAAGAAGAGCTAATCGCCACCAAAACGTAGAAGCTTTGTATCGAAGAGAAGAAGCTAATGAGATGGAGCAAAGAATCAATGAAAACTTTAGTGAAAAGCTTAACGAAGGAATTGGCCAGTTAGAGAAGCTTATGACGGAGATGAATCAAAATCGGAGAAGGGTTTCACCTGAATCTAACCATGGGGGTAGTAGAGTCTCGCCACATTCCAATCGAGACAGAAGTGTTGAAAATGATCAAGGGCGTGGGAGGAACGTGAATGATCGTGAACGGAGGAATGTAGATAGAAGGGATGATGGTGGTAGACGAGAAGGTAGTAGAGATGTGGGTGGACGAGATAGACAACGATATACATCTGATTTTGAAGAGGAGTATGATGGTGGTAGTGTTCGAGGACAAGGACGAGGACAAGGAAGAAATCACTCTGAGTATGATCACAAATGGGAGTCGGGGATGAAGACTGAAATTCCTGAATTCAAAGGTGGTATGCAAGCAGAGGAGTTTCTAGATTGGGTAGCTAATGTTGAAGAGATTTTTGACTTCAAAGAAGTTCCAGAACAGCGTAGAGTGAAGTTGGTTGCTACAAGGTTGAGGGGTAGAGCTTTGGCATGGTGGCAGCAAACCAAACTTACACGTGAGCGGATGGGGAAGTCAAAGGTTGAATCATGGGAAAAGATGAGGAAAATGATGAAAGCCACATTCTTACCTTATAACTATCAGTCGCTTATGTATCAGAGGTTGCAAAACTTGAGACAAGGAACAAAATCTATGAATGACTATGCGGACGAATTTTATCAACTGATTGCCAGAAATGATATTATGGAGACAGAAGAACAATTGACAACCAGATTTGTTGGGGGATTGCGAATGCAGATTCAGGATATGGTTAACATGTTTGATCCTAGATCTGTAGCGGAAGCACATCAGAAAGCGTTGGCTTGGGAGAAACAGGGAAGATGAGGAGGAGGTGTGTTTACAAATTCCAACAATCCAGTGAAGGGAGTTAGTGGGAGTTCTAATGTTCCAAAAGCTGTTGCGAAACCAGTTGTGAATGAGGTTGGGAAGGCGAAAGTCAATAATGGTTTCAAATGTTACAATTGCCAAGAGTTGGGCCACAAAAGTAATGAATGTCCAAAGCCGAAGAAGAGAGCTATGATAGCGGAGGTTGAGGATGAGGATGAAGAAGCTGAATGTTCCAATTCACCACCTAATGAGGAGGAAGAAGAAGTGTCAGGAGACGAAGGTTATAATCTCATGATGAAGAGGTCCTGTTTAACACCAAAGCAAGAGGAGGATTGTAGTTGGTTGAGGAGCAATATTTTTCAGTCAACATGTACTATTCTAGGGAAGGTTTGCAAATTTGTTATTGATGCTGGAAGCTGTGATAATATAATTTCTTCCGAAGCTGTGAGGAAGTTGGCGTTGAAGACTGAGAAACATCCGAAACCGTACAAGTTAGCTTGGTTGAGGAAAGGCGGGGAGGTGAAGGTTGGACGAAGGGCTTGTGTGAAGCTTTCAATTGGGAAGAAATATAAAGACGAAATCTGGTGCAATGTGGTAGATATGGACGTTTGTCATTTGTTGCTGGGGAAACCGTGGCAGTATGATAGGGCGGTGCAACATGATGGGCGTACCAACAGTTACAGCTTCATGTTTGAAGGCACAAAGATTACTCTAGTTCCAAAGAAGCGACAACAGGAGGAAAACAAGTTGGAGGAGATTGAAGAGCTCAAAACTTTGTTATCTTTGAAGGAGTTTGTGAAGGAAGTAGAAGAGGAGCCGGAAGTATTTTTATTGATCGGACGGGAGAGTCAGGAAGTGGTTGAAATACCAGAAGAAGTAAAACCAGTACTGAAAGAATTTGACGATGTATTTCCAGAGGAGTTACCAACGGAGTTACCACCGTTGAGAGATATTCAACATCAGATAGATCTTGTTCCAGGTGCTGTGTTACCACACAGACCACATTATCGAATGAGTCCGAAAGAACATGAAGAGTTGCGGAGGCAGGTAGAGGAATTGCTTGAACAGGGGCGTGTGCAGGAGAGTTTAAGTCCTTGTGCTGTACCAGCTTTATTGGTACCCAAAAAGGATGGAACGTGGAGGATGTGCACTGACAGTCGAGCATTAAATAAGATTACTGTGAGATATAGATTTCCAATGCCGAGGTTGGATGACTTGTTAGACCAAATAAGTGGCGCTACTATATTTTCGAAGATTGATTTGAAGAGCGGATATCATCAAATTCGTATCAGATCAGGTGATGAGTGGAAGACTGCTTTTAAAACCAGGGAGGGTCTATACGAATGGTTGGTTATGCCATTTGGCTTATCAAATGCACCAAGTACTTTCATGAGGATGATGAATCAGATTTTTCGACCATTCATTGGGAAGTTTGTGGTGGTGTACTTCGATGATATTCTGATATATAGTGGAAGTCCGGAGGAACATTTGAATCATCTGAGAGAAGTGCTAATGGTACTGCGACAAGAACAATTTTATGCTGCAACGAAGAAATGCGTGTTCATGACGCATAGCGTTTTATTTCTGGGGTATGTTGTGTCGGAAAAGGGAATACAGGTTGACCAAAGTAAAGTTGAAGCTATCAGAGATTGGCCGCAGCCCAAGACGATAACGGAAGTTCGTAGTTTCCACGGGTTGACTTCATTTTATCGAAAATTTATTCCACACTTTAGTAGTGTGATGGCGCCTGTGACTGATTGTATGAAGGGTAAACATTTTACATGGACGGAGGAAGCAGGAGTTGCTTTTGAACGAATCAAGGAGTTGTTGACGACAGCACCAATCCTAGCATTACCTGATTTTCAGTTGTTGTTTGAATTACATACTGATGCGTCAAAGGTTGGGATTGGAGGAGTGTTGAGTCAAAGGGGTCGTCCTATTGCCTATTTCAGTGAGAAGTTGTCAGGAGCAAAGATGCGATACAGTACATATGATGTGGAGTTTTATGCTGTTGTGCAAGCTATTAAACACTGGAGACATTATCTATTCCAGAAAGAGTTTGTTCTGTATACTGATCATGAGGCCTTGAAGCATTTGCAAGGTCAAGACAAGATTTCAGCACGACATGCATCGTGGATTGCATATCTGCAACAGTTTACTTTTGTTGTGAAACACAAATTGGGAGTGACGAATCGTGTGGCTGATGCTTTGAGTAGGAGGAATCATTTGTTGACAATAATGAAGGTTGAAGTGACGGGGTTTGACATTTTACCGGAACCATTTGTGGAAGATCCTTACTTTATGAAGTTTGTTGGTAAAGTCAAGAATGGGGAGACGAATGAGTTCGTGATGGTAGATGGTTTTCTGTTCAAGGGAAATCGATTGTGCATACCTGATTGCAGTTTGAGAATGAAAATTGTGAAGGAGCTACATGATGAAGGACATGTTGGGAGAGACCGTACATTACAGTTGATTTCACAATCTTACTTTTGGCCATCGATGAGGAAAGAGGTAGAGAGGTTTGTGGAGCGTTGTCATATTTGTCAGGTTTCGAAAGGAACTGCGACTAATGCTGGTTTATATATGCCATTACCCGTGCCTGTAAAACCATGGGTGGATATCAGTATGGATTTTGTTTTGGGTTTGCCTAGAACTCAAAGGGGAAATGATTCTATATTCGTTGTGGTGGACAGATTTTCAAAGATGGCACATTTTATTGCTTGTAAGAAGACAGCGGATGCTGTTCATGTTGCTCAATTGTTTTTCAAGGAGATCTATCAACTTCATGGATTGCCAGAATCTATTGTGTCGGATAGAGATACTCGATTTCTGAGTCACTTTTGGTTGAGTTTGTGGAAAATGGTGGGAACGAAGCTGAAGTTTAGTAGTGCTTATCATCTGCAAACGGATGGACAGACCGAGGTTGTGAACAGATCATTGGGAAATTTGTTGAGGTGTCTTGTTCAAGACAATCTGAAGAGTTGGGATGTGAAGTTATGCCAGGCGGAGTTTGCCCATAATCATGCTGTAAATCGAAGTACTGGGTTCAGTCCATTTCAGATAGTATATTCAAGCTTACCGAAGGGACCATTGGACTTGACGGTAGTGCCACAATCAAAGAAGACAGTTAAGAAAGCTGCTGATTTTGTTGAAGAGTTGACGGAATGTCATAAATTCGTTCAGGAACGATTGGAGAAAGCAAATGAGAAATATAAACAATCTGCAGATTTGAAACGAAGGAATGTTGAATTTCATGAAGGTGATTTGGTTTATGCAGTGTTGACAAAAGATCGTTTTCCGGTGGGAACGTACAATAAATTGAAAGCACGAAAGATTGGTCCAGTGGAAATTATAAAGAGAATCAATGAAAATGCTTATAAATTGAAGTTGCCAGATGATGTGTATACGTCTGACGTATTCAATGTTAAACATCTCATACCATATCATGGAGACGAGTTTGTGGTGGATGCAGAAAGTACAAATTCGAGGATGAATTTTTCTCAACCTGGGGAGGATGATGCAGCTCAGAATGGAGAAGTCATAGGTCGTGTACGACCTATCATGTGGGTAAGTCGAGACCAACCTAAGAAGGAAGCTACCGAGTTAAGATTTGGTGAGAAATGGTGGAAAGTTGAAGTTCTAGGTCGCAACCGACCTAACAAAGGTTATAAGTCGTTCCAACGACTTAGTGAAGATCGCAGCCGACCTAACGAGGAGCTTAAGTCGTCTGAACGACCTACCGAGTCACACAGTGAAAAGGCAGAACAATGTGGTGAAGTGCTGGGTCGTGAACGACCTAACGAGTCAAGAGATAAGTCGTTACCGACCTAAGCTAAGTCGCTGAAGACCAAAGCCGTAGATTCCAAAGCCGCTTTAATCTGAGCCGTGGATTTCTGAAGCCGCTGATGGATGAAGAGTTTAAGTGATAAGTCGTCTGTTTTAGGTCGCGTACGACCTAAGTTGGGTCGCGAAGAGTTGCTAAGTCGGCAACGACTTAAGGGATGTATTTTTTTTCCGTTTGCATGTTCTTTTATAAGACGTTGTACATATGACTTGAGTCGTAAGTCGTTGACACTATTTGTGTTAGGTCGTTACTTTTATAAGTCGTGAGTCGTTTGTAATACACATGTATGTTGAGTCGCATTTGTTTTTAAGTCGTCTGTAGCTTGTAAGTCGTGTGCTTCGGAGTCGTAGGTCGGAAGGAGTCTTAAGTCGTAGGTCGGAAAGGTATTATAAGTCGGAGCCGACTTAGGACTTAATGTAAATTTGTTATTTTTTTCGTGTGAGTTGTAAAATACTATAAATAGGCCGGTGGTGCCATTTGTAAAAGGTTGTTGATTTTTGAATAAAATTCTCTTTTGTTAGCTTTGTGCTTTCATTCAAATTGGTAGTTGAGTGTAATCTCCTATCTCCTCTTTCGGTTAATCGAGTGCGCTCGATTCAACGATTGCAGAAGCCGATTCGCGGAATCAAGTGAGCTTGATCAACGCTTGAAGAATTGAAGATCTTTGAACCCGGTATCGTGCGCGATCAACGAGTTCGGGATAGCTAGAACTCGGTATCTTCGGATCAACGAATTTGGGCATTTCAGTATCTTTCAATCCATCGACTACTACATTCATCGAACTACATTGTTTTGAATAATCCGCTGCGTCAGTTTTTGGTATCAGAGCCTGTTCTAGCCAATCATAGCTAGATCGAGACTTGGAGCCTATTCATTTTGAAGTTGAAGTGATAGCCGAGAGCTTGAGGTGTTGAGCCGTGATCAAGTTGAAGTGTTCGACTTTGTATTGAAGTTGTTTGATTGGATTTGAGTGGGAGGCCGAAACTTTGTCCATCGTGTTCATCGCGATTTGCAACAAAGTGGAAGTTTTCGATCCGTTTCATTTTGGATCAAAGTCCGAAAAGTGTTTGAATTTTGAAGTGTTGAAGAGTTTGGAAGATTTCAAGTATGTCGCCAAGAAGAGCTAATCGCCACCAAAACGTAGAAGCTTTGTATCGAAGAGAAGAAGCTGATGAGATGGAGCAAAGAATCAATGAAAACTTTAGTGAAAAGCTTAACGAAGGAATTGGCCGGTTAGAGAAGCTTATGACGGAGATGAATCAAAATCGGAGAAGGGTTTCACCTGAATCTAACCATGGGGGTAGTAGAGTCTCGCCACATTCCAATCGAGACAGAAGTGTTGAAAATGATCAAGGGCGTGGGAGGAACGTGAATGATCGTGAACGGAGGAATGTAGATAGAAGGGATGATGGTGGTAGACGAGAAGGTAGTAGAGATGTGGGTGGACGAGATAGACAACGATATACATCTGATTTTGAAGAGGAGTATGATGGTGGTAGTGTTCGAGGACAAGGACGAGGACAAGGAAGAAATCACTCTGAGTATGATCACAAATGGGAGTCGGGGATGAAGACTGAAATTCCTGAATTCAAAGGTGGTATGCAAGCAGAGGAGTTTCTAGATTGGGTAGCTAATGTTGAAGAGATTTTTGACTTCAAAGAAGTTCCAGAACAGCGTAGAGTGAAGTTGGTTGCTACAAGGTTGAGGGGTAGAGCTTTGGCATGGTGGCAGCAAACCAAACTTACACGTGAGCGGATGGGGAAGTCAAAGGTTGAATCATGGGAAAAGATGAGGAAAATGATGAAAGCCACATTCTTACCTTATAACTATCAGTCGCTTATGTATCAGAGGTTGCAAAACTTGAGACAAGGAACAAAATCTGTGAATGACTATGCGGACGAATTTTATCAACTGATTGCCAGAAATGATATTATGGAGACAGAAGAACAATTGACAGCCAGATTTGTTGGGGGATTGCGAATGCAGATTCAGGATATGGTTAACATGTTTGATCCTAGATCTGTAGCGGAAGCACATCAGAAAGCGTTGGCTTGGGAGAAACAGGGAAGATGAGGAGGAGGTGTGTTTACAAATTCCAACAATCCAGTGAAGGGAGTTAGTGGGAGTTCTAATGTTCCAAAAGCTGTTGCGAAACCAGTTGTGAATGAGGTTGGGAAGGCGAAAGTCAATAATGGTTTCAAATGTTACAATTGCCAATAGTTGGGCCACAAAAGTAATGAATGTCCAAAGCCGAAGAAGAGAGCTATGATAGCGGAGGTTGAGGATGAGGATGAAGAAGCTGAATGTTCCAATTCACCACCTGATGAGGAGGAAGAAGAAGTGTCAGGAGACGAAGGTTATAATCTCATGATGAAGAGGTCCTGTTTAACACCAAAGCAAGAGGAGGATTGTAGTTGGTTGAGGAGCAATATTTTTCAGTCAACATGTACTATTCTGGGGAAGGTTTGCAAATTTGTTATTGATGCTGGAAGCTGTGATAATATAATTTCTTCCGAAGCTGTGAGGAAGTTGGCGTTGAAGACTGAGAAACATCCGAAACCGTACAAGTTAGCTTGGTTGAGGAAAGGCGGGGAGGTGAAGGTTGGACGAAGGGCTTGTGTGAAGCTTTCAATTGGGAAGAAATATAAAGACGAAATTTGGTGCAATGTGGTAGATATGGACGTTTGTCATTTGTTGCTGGGGAAACCGTGGCAGTATGATAGGGCGGTGCAACATGATGGGCGTACCAACAATTACAGCTTCATGTTTGAAGGCACAAAGATTACTCTAGTTCCAAAGAAGCGACAACAGGAGGAAAACAAGTTGGAGGAGATTGAAGAGATCAAAACTTTGTTATCTTTGAAGGAGTTTGTGAAGGAAGTAGAGGAGGAGCCGGAAGTATTTTTATTGATCGGACGGGAGAGTCAGGAAGTGGTTGAAATACCAGAAGAAGTAAAACCAGTACTGAAAGAATTTGACGATGTATTTCCAGAGGAGTTACCAACGGAGTTACCACCGTTGAGAGATATTCAACATCAGATAGATCTTGTTCCAGGTGCTGTGTTTCCACACAGACCACATTATCGAATGAGTCCGAAAGAACATGAAGAGTTGCAGAGGCAGGTAGAGGAATTGCTTTGTAACAACCCGCATATTTATCGATTTTATATTTAGATATTTTATTTAAATATTTCATCGTTCGTCGGATTTTGGTCCGAAAAGCTACTTTTTGCAAACAGTCGAATTGGGACTCGAGACCACCTCCATTGAGTTCAAAATATCGTTTGCGATCTTTTTGAGTGTAAGCTTCGATATGTTTGGAGCTAGTCAAAATTTGACCATTTTCACTTTGGGTTTGGTTTTTTGGTTCAGCCCCTTTGCCAACTTAAACCCCAAACTGAACCATCCCTCCCCATTCACTCTCACTTCCTCCTCTTGCTCAGTTCTAAAGCAAAAATGGTGGGAGAGATGGGAAATTAGAAATTCCAAACCCTAGTTCCTCTTGCAAACTCAAGTCCTTGCTCCAAATTCGAAGAGAACCCATTGGTAAGCATCTCTTTCTTCTTCTCCTCTTCAATTTCAGTTTATTCCTAAACCTAACTTTGGGAATGTTCTTCTTTTAAGCTTTGATTCAAGCTTGTTGTGTTGGAATTGAAGAGTGATTGCCATTGCCATTGCTTTCAAGCTTCTTCTTCATTGATTTGGGTTCAAAGGTGAGATTTTTATCTCACATGTAAGTCAATAATTATCTTCGATTGTTAGGTATGAATTCCTAACACTTATCCTTGTGCAATTCCTTAGTCGTTGTTGCTCGACCGATCGTTATCGATGTCGTTTGGCCATTTTTGGCCTAGGTTCAGGGAATGCCCTGAATAACAGTTTCAGCCGTCTGAACGTATGGTTCAGACGTCTGAATGGAATACTGGGAATTTTCTTCTCCCAGCATTCAGACGTCTGAATCAAAATTTCAGACGTCTGAATTGGTTCGTTTTGAACCAGAAAAGGAATAGGCTAAAAAGTGCCTATTTCAGACGTTTGAAATCTAGGATTCAGACGTCTGAATTCTGTTCTGGAAAATAGTTTATTTTCCAGATTCAGACGTCTGAATTCTTGATCTCAGACGTCTGAATCTGCTGTGTTTTGCCTATTTGCCTTTTTAGCTTGAATATCCAACTCTAATCAAGTCGGGTTGATTCCCTTTTAGTTGTTATCATTTATTATCGGCCACTTTGTTAAGTCGCCCGCCTTTTAACACTTAGGTCGCTTGTCTTCACTAAGTCGTACCGTTTTGACGGGGCGCTGCCCCCTGGACCCCCGCGACCTGACCGGGCAGGTCGAACCCCGTATTACTCTGCGTAGGCAATCTTATCTGAAAAGCATTCATCAGAACTTCCACTTTGATGCATTTTGAGCTGATTTCCTTGGATTTTATTCACGTCTCCGAATGTGAATTTTTGTGATAGATTGTTCCAACAATCGTTTTATGACTTGTCACTTTAAAGATATGAAGGTTTTAATACTAGTAGTAAATATCAAAACTCTTTCATCAAATCGATTTCAACACTATTTTTAATATCAAAAGTTCGTTTTCTCAAACCAATTTCCAATCTACTAATATATATAAGCCTTTACTCCACTCGAATGAGAAATCGACTTAAACGACTTAGTAAAACGAGTGGTATGAAACGCTTGCGTTCACTTCGTCGGTTAGCTCTTGGACTTGTTCGATTGAACCCTTTTCGTGACAATTTCCTAGTGAAGATTTACAGCTTGTTCGTAAATATTTAAGTTAAGCAAGTGGTTATGGGACATGAAGCTAAACTCATATATTTACTAGCTTGGTGTAATTGACACTTCCTTATGATCATGACGATCATTCTTGTGATTTAGACTAGCAATGTGCGATGTCTCTTTAATTCGGTCCATCGGACGTTACGCTGTACGACGTCGTTGTTCCGTTTATCGTGATTTGGTTCATCGGACGTTATGCTGTACGACGTCGTTGTTCCATTTTACTGTGTTTTGGTTCATCGGACGTTACGCTGTACGACGTCGTTGTTCCTTTTCTTTTTATGGTGATTTGGTTCATCGGACGTTACGCTGTACGACGTCGTTGTTCCATTTTACTGTGTTTTGGTTCATCGGACGTTACGCTGTACGACGTCGTTGTTCCTTTTCTTTTTATGGTGATTTGGTTCATCGGACGTTACGCTGTACGACGTCGTTGTTCCATTTTACTGTGTTTTGGTTCATCGGACGTTACGCTGTACGACGTCGTTGTTCCTTTTCTTTTTATGGTGATTTGGTTCATCGGACGTTACGCTGTACGACGTCGTTGTTCCTTTTCTTTTTATGGTGATTTGGTTCATCGGACGTTACGCTGTACGACGCCGTTGTTCCATTTCGCTACGTGTTGGTTCATCGGATGTTACGCTGTACGACATCGTTGTTCCTTTTCTTTTTATGGTGATTTGGTTCATCGGACGTTACGCTGTACGACGTCGTTGTTCCATTTTCCTATGCTTTGGTTCACCGGATGTTACGCTGTACGACATCGTTGTTCCTTTTATTTGTGCTTTGGTTCATCGGACGTTACGCTGTACGACGTCGTTGTTCCTATTTATTTTTGTCTCTGGATCATCGGATGTTACGCTGTACGACGTCGTTGCTTCGGATTATTTGATTTCTGGATATTGATTTCTGGAATTTATGTTTCACCAGCATTTACGATGGGCATTGATATGTATGTCATTTATTGTGGCTTGGTGAATTAAATAGAGAATATGACATTCTTTTTAATCTTTGAGAAGATTCTTGTGATATTGATTAATCTCTTGTTGATTTTCAATCACGTACTTATCACAGTATGGTATTATGGTTATGATACGTTTTTGTCATACCTCTTATTCTATATCACTTTATCTGATATTTATAGCTAGACTGATCCGTTTATTATTTTCTTCTTAAATAATACTCGGGTCAGACTGAGATTTACAGGTGCTTCCTCATGACTTCCTATCTGGAGCCATCGTCTGACTTTTGGCTAACTACTCTAGTTTAGTAGTTTTTTTTGTTGTATACATTTGAGATTAGACTCCTTGATGTATACATATTCTATTGTCTTGCACTTGTATCTATTCTTTTGTGTTATTGTGGATCTTATTTGACCACTACTCTGATGAACACTTTCATGTGTGTTATATATTCATATCTATTTCCGCCTTTGTGATATGAATTGTCTGTGACTGATTTGTGTTATGTTTATTTCTATATTTGTTTCCGAAGATTATATATAGCCACCGTGTGATAGCTTTGTGTTTGTATCGGTATGTCGGATTTCCTCCTTAAAAGATATGCATTCTATTCTATCTGACATATCGGTGCTCGCACAAAGAAGTTACACGGATGGTCGCTCCTCAACAGCCTTATTCTCCGTGCTAATTGACAGCACTACATCGTAGTGTTCTTGGTTAGCGTGGGTATAGAGGTGGGGCGTCACATGCTTGAACAGGGGCGTGTGCAGGAGAGTTTAAGTCCTTGTGCTGTACCAGCTTTATTGGTACCCAAAAAGGATGGAACGTGGAGGATGTGCACTGACAGTCGAGCATTAAATAAGATTACTGTGAGATATAGATTTCCAATGCCGAGGTTGGATGACTTGTTAGACCAAATAAGCGGCGCTACTATATTTTCGAAGATTGATTTGAAGAGCGGATATCATCAAATTCGTATCAGACCAGGTGATGAGTGGAAGACTGCTTTTAAAACCAGGGAGGGTCTATACGAATGGTTGGTTATGCCATTTGGCTTATCAAATGCACCAAGTACTTTCATGAGGATGATGAATCAGATTTTTCGACCATTCATTGGGAAGTTTGTGGTGGTGTACTTCGATGATATTCTGATATATAGTGGAAGTCCGGAGGAACATTTGAATCATCTGAGAGAAGTGCTAATGGTACTGCGACAAGAACAATTTTATGCTGCAACGAAGAAATGCGTGTTCATGACGCATAGCGTTTTATTTCTGGGGTATGTTGTGTCGGAAAAGGGAATACAGGTTGACCAAAGTAAAGTTGAAGCTATCAGAGATTGGCCGCAGCCCAAGACGATAACGGAAGTTCGTAGTTTCCACGGGTTGACTTCATTTTATCGAAAATTTATTCCACACTTTAGTAGTGTGATGGCGCCTGTGACTGATTGTATGAAGGGTAAACAGTTTACATGGACGGAGGAAGCAGGAGTTGCTTTTGAACGAATCAAGGAGTTGTTGACGACAGCACCAATCCTAGCATTACCTGATTTTCAGTTGTTGTTTGAATTACATACTGATGCGTCAAAGGTTGGGATTGGAGGAGTGTTGAGTCAAAGGGGTCGTCATATTGCCTATTTCAGTGAGAAGTTGTCAGGAGCAAAGATGCGATACAGTACATATGATGTGGAGTTTTATGCTGTTGTGCAAGCTATTAAACACTGGAGACATTATCTATTCCAGAAAGAGTTTGTTCTGTATACTGATCATGAGGCCTTGAAGCATTTGCAAGGTCAAGACAAGATTTCAGCACGACATGCATCGTGGATTGCATATCTGCAACAGTTTACTTTTGTTGTGAAACACAAATTGGGAGTGACGAATCGTGTGGCTGATGCTTTGAGTAGGAGGAATCATTTGTTGACAACAATGAAGGTTGAAGTGACGGGGTTTGACATTTTACCGGAACCATTTGTGGAAGATCCTTACTTTATGAAGTTTGTTGGTAAAGTCAAGAATGGGGAGACGAATGAGTTCGTGATGGTAGATGGTTTTCTGTTCAAGGGAAATCGATTGTGCATACCTGATTGCAGTTTGAGAATGAAAATTGTGAAGGAGCTACATGATGAAGGACATGTTGGGAGAGACCGTACATTACAGTTGATTTCACAATCTTACTTTTGGCCATCGATGAGGAAAGAGGTAGAGAGGTTTGTGGAGCGTTGTCATATTTGTCAGGTTTCGAAAGGAACTGCGACTAATGCTGGTTTATATATGCCGTTACCCGTGCCTTTAAAACCATGGGTGGATATCAGTATGGATTTTGTTTTGGGTTTGCCTAGAACTCAAAGGGGAAATGATTCTATATTCGTTGTGGTGGACAGATTTTCAAAGATGGCACATTTTATTGCTTGTAAGAAGACAGCGGATGCTGTTCATGTTGCTCAATTGTTTTTCAGGGAGATCTATCGACTTCATGGATTGCCAGAATCTATTGTGTCGGATAGAGATACTCGATTTCTGAGTCACTTTTGGTTGAGTTTGTGGAAAATGGTGGGAACGAAGCTGAAGTTTAGTAGTGCTTATCATCCGCAAACGGATGGACAGACCGAGGTTGTGAACAGATCATTCGGAAATTTGTTGAGGTGTCTTGTTCAAGACAATCTGAAGAGTTGGGATGTGAAGTTATGCCAGGCGGAGTTTGCCCATAATCATGCTGTAAATCGAAGTACTGGGTTCAGTCCATTTCAGATAGTATATTCAAGCTTACCGAAGGGACCATTGGACTTGACGGTAGTGCCACAATCAAAGAAGACAGTTAAGAAAGCTGCTGATTTTGTTGAAGAGTTGACGGAATGTCATAAATTCGTTCAGGAACGATTGGAGAAAGCAAATGAGAAATATAAACAATCTGCAGATTTGAAACGAAGGAATGTTGAATTTCATGAAGGTGATTTGGTTTATGCAGTGTTGACAAAAGATCGTTTTCCGGTGGGAACGTACAATAAATTGAAAGCACGAAAGATTGGTCCAGTGGAAATTATAAAGAGAATCAATGAAAATGCTTATAAATTGAAGTTGCCAGATGATGTGTATACGTCTGACGTATTCAATGTTAAACATCTCATACCATATCATGGAGACGAGTTTGTGGTGGATGCAGAAAGTACAAATTCGAGGACGAATTTTTCTCAACCTGGGGAGGATGATGCAGCTCAGAATGGAGAAGTCATAGGTCGTGTACGACCTATCATGTGGGTAAGTCGAGACCAACCTAAGAAGGAAGCTACCGAGTTAAGATTTGGTGAGAAATGGTGGAAAGTTGAAGTTCTAGGTCGCAACCGACCTAACAAAGGTTATAAGTCGTTCCAACGACTTAGTGAAGATCGCAGCCGACCTAACGAGGAGCTTAAGTCGTCTGAACGACCTACCGAGTCACACAGTGAAAAGGCAGAACAATGTGGTGAAGTGCTGGGTCGTGAACGACCTAACGAGTCAAGAGATAAGTCGTTACCGACCTAAGCTAAGTCGCTGAAGACCAAAGCCGTAGATTCCAAAGCCGCTTTAATCTGAGCCGTGGATTTCTGAAGCCGCTGATGGATGAAGAGTTTAAGTGATAAGTCGTCTGTTTTAGGTCGCGTACGACCTAAGTTGGGTCGCGAAGAGTTGCTAAGTCGGCAACGACTTAAGGGATGTATTTTTTTTCTGTTTGCATGTTCTTTTATAAGTCAAAGTACATATGACTTGAGTCGTAAGTTGTTGACACTATTTGTGTTAGGTCGTTACTTTTATAAGTCGTGAGTCGTTTGTAATACACATGTATGTTGAGTCGCATTTGTTTTTAAGTCGTCTGTAGCTTGTAAGTCGTGTGCTTCGGAGTCGTAGGTCGGAAGGAGTCTTAAGTCGTAGGTCGGAAAGGTATTATAAGTCGGAGCCGACTTAGGACTTAATGTAAATTTGTTATTTTTTTCGTGTGAGTTGTAAAATACTATAAATAGGCCGGTGGTGCCATTTGTAAAAGGTTGTTGATTTTTGAATAAAATTCTCTTTTGTTAGCTTTGTGCTTTCATTCAAATTGGTAGTTGAGTGTAATCTCCTATCTCCTCTTTCGGTTAATCGAGTGCGCTCGATTCAACGATTGCAGAAGCCGATTCGCGGAATCAAGTGAGCTTGATCAACGCTTGAAGAATTGAAGATCTTTGAACCCGGTATCGTGCGCGATCAACGAGTTCGGGATAGCTAGAATTCGGTATCTTCGGATCAACGAATTTGGGCATTTCAGTATCTTTCAATCCATCGACTACTACATTCATCGAACTACATTGTTTTGAATAATCCGCTGCATCAGTTTTTGGTATCAGAGCCTGTTCTAGCCAATCATAGCTAGATCGAGACTTGGAGCCTATTCATTTTGAAGTTGAAGTGATAGCCGAGAGCTTGAGGTGTTGAGCCGTGATCAAGTTGAAGTGTTCGACTTTGTATTGAAGTTGTTTGATCGGATTTGAGTGGGAGGCCGAAACTTTGTCCATCGTGTTCATCGCGATTTGCAACAAAGTGGAAGTTTTCGATCCGTTTCATTTTGGATCAAAGTCCGAAAAGTGTTTGAATTTTGAAGTGTTGAAGAGTTTGGAAGATTTCAAGTATGCCGCCAAGAAGAGCTAATCGCCACCAAAACGTAGAAGCTTTGTATCGAAGAGAAGAAGCTGATGAGATGGAGCAAAGAATCAATGAAAACTTTAGTGAAAAGCTTAACGAAGGAATTGGCCGGTTAGAGAAGCTTATGACGGAGATGAATCAAAATCGGAGAAGGGTTTCACCTGAATCTAACCATGGGGGTAGTAGAGTCTCGCCACATTCCAATCGAGACAGAAGTGTTGAAAATGATCAAGGGCGTGGGAGGAACATGAATGATCGTGAACGGAGGAATGTAGATAGAAGGGATGATGGTGGTAGACGAGAAGGTAGTAGAGATGTGGGTGGACGAGATAGACAACGATATACATCTGATTTTGAAGAGGAGTATGATGGTGGTAGTGTTCGAGGACAAGGAAGAAATCACTCTGAGTATGATCACAAATGGGAGTCGGTGATGAAGACTGAAATTCCTGAATTCAAAGGTGGTATGCAAGCAGAGGAGTTTCTAGATTGGGTAGCTAATGTTGAAGAGATTTTTGACTTCAAAGAAGTTCCAGAACAGCGTAGAGTGAAGTTGGTTGCTACAAGGTTGAGGGGTAGAGCTTTGGCATGGTGGCAGCAAACCAAACTTACACATGAGCGGATGGGGAAGTCAAAGGTTGAATCATGGGAAAAGATGAGGAAAATGATGAAAGCCACATTCTTACCTTATAACTATCAGTCGCTTATGTATCAGAGGTTGCAAAACTTGAGACAAGGAACAAAATCTGTGAATGACTATGCGGACGAATTTTATCAACTGATTGCCAGAAATGATATTATGGAGACAGAAGAACAATTGACAGCCAGATTTGTTGGGGGATTGCGAATGCAGATTCAGGATATGGTTAACATGTTTGATCCTAGATCTGTAGCGGAAGCACATCAGAAAGCGTTGGCTTGGGAGAAACAGGGAAAACGAGGAGGAGGTGTGTTTACAAATTCCAATAATCCAGTGAAGGGACTTAGTGGGAGTTCTAATGTTCCAAAAGCTGTTGCGAAACCAGTTGTGAATGAGGTTGGGAAGGCGAAAGTCAATAATGGTTTCAAATGTTACAATTGCCAAGAGTTGGGCCACAAAAGTAATGAATGTCCAAAGCCGAAGAAGAGAGATATGATAGCGGAGGTTGAGGATGAGGATGAAGAAGCTGAATGTTCCAATTCACCACCTGATGAGGAGGGAGAAGAAGTGTCAGGAGACGAAGGTTATAATCTCATGATGAAGAGGTCCTGTTTAACACCAAAGCAAGAGGAGGATTGTAGTTGGTTGAGGAGCAATATTTTTCAGTCAACATGTACTATTCTGGGGAAGGTTTGCAAATTTGTTATTGATGCTGGAAGCTGTGATAATATAATTTCTTCCGAAGCTGTGAGGAAGTTGGCGTTGAAGACTGAGAAACATCTGAAACCGTACAAGTTAGCTTGGTTGAGGAAAGGCGGGGAGGTGAAGGTTGGACAAAGGGCTTGTGTGAAGTTTTCAATTGGGAAGAAATATAAAGACGAAATCTGGTGCGATGTGGTAGATATGGACGTTTGTCATTTGTTGCTGGGGAGACCGTGGCAGTATGATAGGGCGGTGCAAAATGATGGGCGTACCAACAGTTACAGTTTCATGTTTGAAGGCACAAAGATTACTCTAGTTCCAAAGAAGCGACAACAGGAGGAAAACAAGTTGGAGGAGATTGAAGAGCTCAAAACTTTGTTATCTTTGAAGGAGTTTGTGAAGGAAGTAGAGGAGGAGCCGGAAGTATTTTTATTGATCGGACGGGAGAGTCAGGAAGTGGTTGAAATACCAGAAGAAGTAAAACCAGTACTGAAAGAATTTGACGATGTATTTCCAGAGGAGTTACCAACGGAGTTATTACCGTTGAGAGATATTCAACATCAGATAGATCTTGTTCCAGGTGCTGTGTTGCCACACAGACCACATTATCGAATGAGTCCGAAAGAACATGAAGAGTTGCGGAGGCAGGTAGAGGAATTGCTTGAACAGGGGCGTGTGCAGGAGAGTTTAAGTCCTTGTGCTGTACCAGCTTTATTGGTACCCAAAAAGGATGGAACGTAGAGGATGTGCACTGACAGTCGAGCATTGAATAAGATTACTGTGAGATATAGATTTCCAATGCCGAGGTTGGATGACTTGTTAGACCAAATAAGCGGCGCTACTATATTTTCGAAGATTGATTTGAAGAGCGGATATCATCAAATTCGTATCAGACCAGGTGATGAGTGGAAGACTGCTTTTAAAACCAGGGAGGGTCTATACGAATGGTTGGTTATGCCATTTGGCTTATCAAATGCACCAAGTACTTTCATGAGGATGATGAATCAGATTTTTCGACCATTCATTGGGAAGTTTGTGGTGGTGTACTTCGATGATATTCTGATATATAGTGGAAGTCCGGAGGAACATTTGAATCATCTGAGAGAAGTGATAATGGTACTGCGACAAGAACAATTTTATGCTGCAACGAAGAAATGCGTGTTCATGACGCATAGCGTTTTATTTCTGGGGTATGTTGTGTCGGAAAAGGGAATACAGGTTGACCAAAGTAAAGTTGAAGCTATCAGAGATTGGCCGCAACCCAAGACGATAACGGAAGTTCGTAGTTTCCACGGGTTGGCTTCATTTTATCGAAAATTTATTCCACACTTTAGTAGTGTGATGGCGCCTGTGACTGATTGTATGAAGGGTAAACAGTTTACATGGACGGAGGAAGCAGGAGTTGCTTTTGAACGAATCAAGGAGTTGTTGACGACAGCACCAATCCTAGCATTACCTGATTTTCAGTTGTTGTTTGAATTACATACTGATGCGTCAAAGGTTGGGATTGGAGGAGTGTTGAGTCAAAGGGGTCGTCCTATTGCCTATTTCAGTGAGAAGTTGTCAGGAGCAAAGATGCGATACAGTACATATGATGTGGAGTTTTATGCTGTTGTGCAAGCTATTAAACACTGGAGACATTATCTATTCCAGAAAGAGTTTGTTCTGTATACTGATCATGAGGCCTTGAAGCATTTGCAAGGGAAAGACAAGATTTCAGCACGACATGCATCGTGGATTGCATATCTGCAACAGTTTACTTTTGTTGTGAAACACAAATCGGGAGTGACGAATCGTGTGGCTGATGCTTTGAGTAGGAGGAATCATTTGTTGACAACAATGAAGGTTGAAGTGACGGGGTTTGACATTTTACCGGAACCATTTGTGGAAGATCCTTACTTTATGAAGTTTGTTGGTAAAGTCAAGAATGGGGAGACGAATGAGTTCGTGATGGTAGATGGTTTTCTGTTCAAGGGAAATCGATTGTGCATACCTGATTGCAATTTGAGAATGAAAATTGTGAAGGAGCTATATGATGAAGGACATGTTGGGAGAGACCGTACATTATAGTTGATTTCACAATCTTACTTTTGGCCATCGATGAGGAAAGAGGTAGAGAGGTTTGTGGAGCGTTGTCATATTTGTCAGGTTTCGAAAGGAACTGCGACTAATGCTGGTTTATATATGCCGTTACCCGTGCCTGTAAAACCATGGGTGGATATAAGTATGGATTTTGTTTTGGGTTTGCCTAGAACTCAAAGGGGAAATGATTCTATATTCGTTGTGGTGGACAGATTTTCAAAGATGGCACATTTTATTGCTTGTAAGAAGACAGCGGATGCTGTTCATGTTGCTCAATTGTTTTTCAGGGAGATCTATCGACTTCATGGATTGCCAGAATCTATTGTGTCGGATAGAGATACTCGATTTCTGAGTCACTTTTGGTTGAGTTTGTGGAAAATGGTGGGAACGAAGCTGAAGTTTAGTAGTGCTTATCATCCGCAAACGGATGGACAGACCGAGGTTGTGAACAGATCATTGGGAAATTTGTTGAGGTGTCTTGTTCAAGACAATCTGAAGAGTTGGGATGTGAAGTTATGCCAGGCGGAGTTTGCCCATAATCATGTTGTAAATCGAAGTACTGGGTTTAGTCCATTTCAGATAGTATATTCAAGCTTACCGAAGGGACCATTGGACTTGACGGTAGTGCCACAATCAAAGAAGACAGTTAAGAAAGCTGCTGATTTTGTTGAAGAGTTGACGGAATGTCATAAATTCGTTCAGGAACGATTGGAGAAAGCAAATGAGAAATATAAACAATCTGCAGATTTGAACGAAGGAATGTTGAATTTCATGAAGATGATTTGGTTTATGCAGTGTTGACAAAAGATCGTTTTCCGGTGGGAACGTACAATAAATTGAAAGCACGGAAGATTGGTCCAGTGGAAATTATAAAGAGAATCAATGAAAATGCTTATAAATTGAAGTTGCCAGATGATGTGTATACGTCTGACGTATTCAATGTTAAACATCTCATACCATATCATGGAGACGAGTTTGTGGTGGATGCAGAAAGTACAAATTCGAGGACGAATTTTTCTCAACCTAGGGAGGATGATGCAGCCTAGAATGGAGAAGTCATAGGTCGTGTACGACCTATCATGTGGGTAAGTCGAGACCAACCTAAGAAGGAAGCTACCAAGTTAAGATTTGGTGAGAAATGGTGGAAAGTTGAAGTTCTAGGTCGCAACCGACCTAACAAAGGTTATAAGTCGTTCCAACGACTTAGTGAAGATCACAGCCGACCTAACGAAGAGCTTAAGTCGTCTGAACGACCTACCAAGTCACACAGTGAAAAGGCAGAACAATGTGGTGAAGTGCTGGGTCGTGAACGACCTAACGAGTCAAGAGATAAGTCGTTACCGACCTAAGCTAAGTCGCTGAAGACCAAAGCCGTAGATTCCAAAGCCGCTTTAATCTGAGCCGTGGATTTCTGAAGCCGCTGATGGATGAAGAGTTTAAGTGATAAGTCGTCTGTTTTAGGTCGCGTTCGACCTAAGTTGGGTCGCGAAGAGTTGCTAAGTCGGCAATGACTTAAGGGATGTATTTTTTTTCTGTTTGCATGTTCTTTTATAAGTCGTTGTACATATGACTTGAGTCGTAAGTCGTTGACACTATTTGTGTTAGGTCGTTACTTTTATAAGTCGTGAGTCGTTTGTAATACACATGTATGTTGATTCGCATTTGTTTTTAAGTCGTCTGTAGCTTGTAAGTCGTGTGCTTCGGAGTCGTAGGTCGGAAGGAGTCTTAAGTCGTAGGTCGGAAAGGTATTATAAGTCGGAGCCGACTTAGGACTTAATGTAAATTTGTTATTTTTTTCGTGTGAGTTGTAAAATACTATAAATAGGCCGGTGGTGCCATTTGTAAAAGGTTGTTGATTTTTGAATAAAATTCTCTTTTGTTAGCTTTGTGCTTTCATTCAAATTGGTAGTTGAGTGTAATCTCCTATCTTCTCTTTCGGTTAATCGAGTGCGCTCGATTCAACGATTGCAGAAGCCGATTCGCGGAATCAAGTGCGCTTGATCAACGCTTGAAGAATTGAAGATCTTTGAACCCGGTATCGTGCGCGATCAACGAGTTCGGGATAGCTAGAATTCGGTATCTTCTGATCAACGAATTTGGGCATTTCAGTATCTTTCAATCCATCGACTACTACATTCATCGAACTACATTGTTTTGAATAATCCGCTGCGTCAACTTCTATCTTTTCTGTCCCTTTCGTTCTAATCCATCCTTCCTTAGTCGTACCACCCTCTATACCCTCTTCTGTACTATCCTCTTCTGTCTTGAACCCTTCTCCTCCTTCTACCTCTTCCCTTCCTCCTGACCCTCCTCCTCTTCTTCTATCTTGTTCCAACCATATCTTGTCTATTTCTTCTCTAGTTCAACCATCTATTCCTCCTCCTTTGTCTTTCTTTGGATATAACATAAGTCAAGTACAAGCAACAATTGATAGTTCTTCTCATCAAGCTCAAAAGCCTAGTCAACGCTGTTCAAATCTCTACCACATAATGCAAGAGCCTACATTCTTAAACAATTTGATATTACATATGAAGGTAAAGCTTTGAAACCTCTCCAAGAAGTTATTGATGAAGGTAAAAACTATTAGCACGACTATTTAGTAGTATTCTTCTTGGGGAAAAATAAATTATATGGCAGTAGTAACATATCTAAAAAGGTTATGGAAATTGAAAGGAGATTTTGACGTTTAATTGGATGGTTTTAATTACTTTTTCAAATTTAGCTGTGATAAAGATCAAAATAGAATATTGCAATCTAATCCCATATTTATTAGAAGACACCTATTTGTTATCACTACATGGAAGCCGACCTTTGGATCAGTAAAGGCGCAAGTTAAGAGAGTGTCAATTTGGGTACATTTTTACAACATTCCCCACATTACATGGACTCTTTTGGGAATCACCTGGCTAGCGTGTCATATCGATAAACTTGTGTGCTTCAATGAAGGAACTGAAAAATAAAAAGATTAGAATACGCTAAGTGTCTAATAGAAATATCGACCGATAAGGAATTGCCAGATTGTATCATTGTGAGAGAGGGAAACTACCACCTCGTGCTTGTAGAATATATGTGGAAACCATTAACTTGCACCCACAATAAAATATTTGGTCATGATATTGCAACTTGTACACCATCACAACCCTAAGGTTCAGTTAGCCAAAAAGCAAATCAAAATGAGGCAAGTCAAAAAACAACATAAATATTCTAAACATATCACAATAGAAAGGTATCCAAAACTCAAAACAACCACACACTTCTAGTCCCCTTCACCACTTTAAGACACGTGTAAACTTAAAAAATGGCAGAAAAAACAGCTAATGCCTATTAACACAGAGCAACAACACATTACCATCAAAACACATGAAGTAAACAAAGGAAGTAATACTAGAAATCCGACTAAAACAAAAAACTCTGGAATGGCTACACAGGAAAATATCGAAGAAATTCAAGTTGATGATAATAGATTCGTAGTATTACAAGATTTGGAAGATGGGGGAATTGAAAACTGCACTGATAACGTTCCACATGAGATACAACATGATAAAAGAACTCAATCTGATATAGCATCTACCCAACAAAATGGGCAAGTCATGCACAACAATAACATGCGCATTCAGTGATACTTTACGTGAACAATTTCCCAACTGGTGACACATGCACAAGTAGCAACAATAATCAACAAATCCCCACCTTCTGTCACCAAGCATGCAAGCGCAAACAATGATCTTCAATCATGAAATTCTCATCATCAAGAAGATCTTCACCGTGGTTCCAAAAATCTCCAACCCATAATTCCGAAAATCTCCATAGTAAGCTAATACTTCTCAAATTCATACATCAACTTTCAATTCTAAAATTCCTCCTTATCAATGAACCACTCAGGCAACCCAGTCAACCTTGGATTCTCTAATAAAAAACAAGCCCCATAGCCATGATCAAAATTCCCTAAGCAAAAACTCTCCAACCTTCATTTCTATTTAACCCGATGATCCTTTAAGTCCTTATTAAACTTAAACCTCCTGATATAATCCACCTTTTCTCCCCTAAAACCTTCAAAACTACTCCTCCTAACCATCACAAAGTGCAAAACTTGGCTACTTCCTCATCCAGTAATAAGCATTCAAACAAAAGAAATGACAGAAAAAGAAGAAAAAGGAAAAAGGAAAAATATCACCATCAAAAGAAGATGACACGAATTCTAGTGAAGAATTCTCTCTCCAAAAACTGATGCCCCAGATTGCAACAAATCACAATAAGAATAGCATGCATGCTTGCAACAGCAGAGTCACAAGCTATCTACCTAAAATCAAATATCAATCAATGATGGATAAGATATGGTACTGGAATGTTCAGGGTGCTCATTTGGAGTCAAAAATCCATGAAATTAAGCATCTTATCAAAATTCATAACCTTGGCCTAATAACTCTTAGTGAAACCAAGTTCAATGAATATCTAACTAAAACATGATAAATCCAACATGATCATCCATAAACAATCTCCAGAATGCCCCATATGGTCGTATCTTAATCTTGTGGAACCCTCAAATCTTTTCTCTAACTCCTTCTTCATTAAGACAGTTCATTTATTCTCACATTTCCCATCTTCCCACCAACATCTCCTTTTTCTTACTTCGGTTTATGCAAATAATACCAAAAGCATCAGACAGACCTTTTTGGACGATCTTCCTCTCCTTCAATCCTGTCAAAAACCATGGCTTGTTATGGTTTGATAGCATGCAATCCTTCTTAGAAAAAATGGGAGGCATCCCACTTCATCTTAGTGACATCCAACCACTCAATCCTCCAATCTAAATTAGTAATGATTCCTTCTATAGGTTGCTACTACACATGGAATAATAACAATAGATCAAACAAGAGAACTCTTTGGAAGCTTGATAGAGCTTATTTCAACCTTGATGCTTTCAATATATGGCCTAACTTTGTAGCCCAATACCATCCTCCTAACCTATCAGATCATAGCCCTATTATCCATTCCCGGGCATGACAGATACTAAAGGTCCCTCTTTTTTCAAATTTTTTAACTCATGACCGACATTGATTTTTTTCCTCTATTGCAACAGGTCTAGAGTGAAGAAGTGCTTGTAAATCTTATGTATATATTCCAAATAAAGCTAACTAAAAATGCTCTTAAGCAATGGTCCAGGAAAAAATATAGCTTTGGAAGCTCCGCATCTTTATCAATTAAAGACAAGCTTCAAGCTCAACAAGATTTATAGAAAAATAACACTCATGATCAAGCAATACTAGATGAAGAACATAGATTTAAAACTGAACTAACTGATTAAATCGATAAAGAATTAGCTATGCTGGAGCAAAAATCCAAGGTTGATTGGAATGATAATGGGGATAAGAACCCTAAAATGTTTCATGATTCAATAAAATACAGAAGAGCCAAATCCATCATACATTCTCTACACGATCAAAGTGGGACATCTCACAATTCTCCTCATCTAGTCAATCGGGCATTTCTCAATTATTTTACAAACCTTCCATCTAATCCTGATAATATTCAGTCTGGCATTCATCTTCTAACTAACATTCCTACTCCTTCCATTCTCAAACCCAAGCTTATTCTCTCATAAGGCAGATAACTCCTGAAGAAATAAAAAATGATTATTTGACATGAAGAGCACTAGCTCCTCGGGTCCTAATGGTTTCTCAGCTCATTTCTGTCAAAAATCAAGGGATATAATAAGAGTTGACTTCATCAAAGAAATACAACATTTTTTCAAAGAAAATAAAATATTGAGTAGGAAAAATCATACAAAACTATGTTTGATTCCAAAGATTGAAATGCCACAGGATGTTATGCAATTTAGACCTATAGCCTGTTGCAATGTTGTATATAAGTGTATCACTAAAATCCTAGCTTCTATAATGAAGGAGAGACTTTCTGAAACCATTTCTAGAAATAAGGCAGCCTTCCTTCCCAATAGATCCATCATTGAGAATATTATCCTTTCCAATGAACTAATGAAGGGATACAATAGAAAATATATTTCTGAAGATGTGTTTCGAAACTCGACATTCAAAAAGCTTATGACACAATTCAATGGGATTTAATTATTTGCATGATGTCTAAAATGAATTTCCTCCTTCCTTTTTTAGCCTGGATCTATACATGCATCTCCATCCCAAAATTTTCCATAGTTATAAATGACCAGAGTACTAGGTACTTCTCCTCCAAGAGGGGAATAAGACAGGACAATCCAATTTCCTCATGTCTGTTCATATGTGTTATAGAGTGCCTCACTTCCTTAATCAATCAAAACTTAGTGGAGAAAAAAATTGCTAGGCACCTTAAATGTACTGGGAAAAATATATCCACTCTCAAGCTTGCTGATGATCTCCTTCTGTTCAAAAAACCAACTCCATCTGCCAATGCCTCTGTTATGCAATCCTTGGATACATTTACTAACATAAGTGGCCTATCTATCAACAAGGGAAAGTCTTACATCAGAATAGTAGGCCTCTCCTCTCACGCTGCTCAACAAATTCATCACACCACTGGCTTGAGCCCCATTCCTATGTCATTTATTTACTTAGGCGCCCCAATCACCGACTCGAGATTATCTACGACGCATTATTTACCTTTATTTGAGAAAATTACACCCAAACTATGTAACCAGTCATCTTCTAAACTCCCAACAGCTGGTAGGTTGGTTATCTTAAAATCTATTGCCACTTCAATGACAACATATTACTCTTGACTGTATATTTTTTCAAAAAACTCATTAACATGCTTACCTCTGCCTTTAATCATTTCCTATGGCATGCCAACCCATTCTCCAAAAAACAGATTTCTATTGCCTACCACAAGATTCAACTTCCATACACATGTGGTGGGCTTGGTATTATCAATTTAAGCCTATGGAATCAAGCTGATGCTTCCCACTTTATTAATCATATAATCAATAATAACCACAGTCTATGGGCTCAGTGGAACATAAAGTATAATTTATTTTTTTGAGAGAAATGTGTGATCCTCTACAGTAGAGGAGAGCACACATGTACATATATATATATATATATATATATATATATATATATCACAAAAAGTAAAGGAGCTGCTAGCAAGCCTGGCAGGTAGCTAAAACCCCCTATACAGAAAAAGAAAAAATAAAAAACCCTCCCAAAAGCCTAAGAAACTAAAGACTCTCCCTAACCAAACAACTATATCAAGAAACTAGGGTCTGAAACGTCTCCAAATGAAAAGCTGCCATCACTAACAACTTCCACTACCTTAACCTCAACAACTAAACTTGAAAGAACCTCAAAATAACAAAAAGCAACTGCACAAGCCACGTACATTCTCCAAAACCACAATCAAACAAAAATACCCCAAAAAATAATCAAACCTCATGCATATGATTTAGAAGCTTTAAGCTTTAAACGAGGACTTCTCCTAATATTAATTGATGAAGAACTCTTACTATTTATTTTACCGAATTTGAATGCATGAGTCGAGTCACAAACATTAATAAAAGAATGTGGAAATTTACCTATAGATGCAAGACAACAATACATTACAAATTCGAAGCCCCCAGTATTATAATACACAGACTGCTCAGAATCGACTTCTCCGATCAAAGAATCAGATATGCTCAACCTCACACTCTCACTCATAACCTCATCAGAGATATCAACAACAGACCGAACTACCCCTTTTATATCAAGTAATAAAGGAACGCCATCAATAAATTGCTTAATCTTACTGTCAGAAGACTCAGGTAGTACCATCACATTCTCTATCACAATATTATTAGAAACAACATCATTTTCAGATCCATTCTCACATTGTGTTGCATTTATTAGATGTGCACACTGTGTATGTACACAAAGCTGCTCTTCAGCAATAACAAAACCATCAAGAGCATTATCAACTGCGCCATTAAAATTCTCTTCAACGGCATCACCGAGATCATCAACGTACACACTACCAACAAGAGAAATAGAAATGCCATCATCTATATCTGATCTAAACTCAACATCACTTAAACAATCTGTCATGCCATCCTAACTATCGAATCCGCGAAATCCACACCTTTATCATCTGGACTACACAACCTCGCTGCACTGTGCTCATGCACAGTCGAACACAAACTGGCCGTGTCCAATGCATCAGCCAAATGCTCACAAACAACATCAGAGAAGGAAACATCTAAACAATTTGAACCTACCACTACACCTACAACATTTTTTCCTCTAATACTGAACAAAAAATCACAGACCCCAATACCCTTGCACTGAAATCAACAGGATTGCAAGAATTAAAATTGAGAAGGATATCAGAGATCGCCACAGCCTCAGGTATAAACTGAACTTCACCAGAGATTGACAAACTACCCACAACCACACTTTTATCCCCAACCTTAACAACCGACATATGAGTACCATCATGAAATTCAAAAAATTCATTCTGCACTTTATCTAATATCTGACTACCAGAATCACCACTCCGGTTATCATATAAATGAGAATCAATAACCCGATTACAACCCATCACCTTGTTTGCAACACTACCTCCAACTTCCTTTATTAGTTTGCCGAAAGAAACACAACGATTATGCAAACCATTCTCAAATCTGTTATCACAAAGTAAAGATACAGAGTTTGTATCTGTGGTTAACTTAGACTCCTCTATATCACAAGATTCAGCACCATGAACAAAAGAGTCTAAATATTCTTTAGAAAAGGCAGAAAACCCAAAATCACTTATTGTATAACTGGAGATTGATGAAAGAGTAACTGAATTACAATACGAAACAGCAGGATCAAAAAACAAAGGATCGAAGGTCTTAAACTCTTCTTTAAGGGACACAACAGAGATAACTGAAGAATCAAAATCACCTGAAACTCCATTTTTATCATTGAAAACTAACATCTTATCCACCACCGATACATCACCTTTAAAAGAAGAAGCAAACTCTCCAAAAAAATCCACTGGATCTCCAAATTTCAAATTATAATTCTTGCCAATGTTTACTGCGTTGATAGCATCAAAATGAACGAGCAGATCTTCCAGAAACTCAATACCTTCTTTTCTCTGCGACCAAAGATGATCTAGAAGAATTCTCTTAAGTTTTATAATTTTAAGAACAAAGAGGAATCGGTGATGGACCGATTTTTAGAGGAATTGAAATTCATTGAACAATCAATCTTTCTGTAACCAAAGCAACCGCATCTAAAGCACTTAATAGAAACACAGCAATCTCTAACCGAATGAGAAGGGTCTCCACAACGATAGCAAAGCCTTTTCCCTCTTCTGAAATCAACCCCGCTCTTCAATCTTGGCTTCTGAGAAAAAGCTTTCGGAGGATAAAAACGAGAATCCTTCACCCCATGAGTATATGACCGACCATCAGAATGATAAGAAAAAGGAACACGATCGACAAAGGAATTATAATTGGGGAAATAAGGATCAAAAGTATGCGAAAAAGAAGAAGACGATTGTGGAAAGAAAGGAGTAGACGCCATTTTTTCGACTGTTTTTTACTGGATTGGGAAAATTGAACATCGAGTATAATTTTAAAAAAATACAAAATTCTAGACAATGGAAATCCCATCTGACAGTATATGGTTTTGACACAACATTTTAAAATTGAGGCACAAATTGCTTCCTTTAGTCAGATGTTACCCTAGCTCTTCTTTTTGGCACTCACCATGAAGTAAACAAGGCATGATATTATCTAATCATATAGACTACAATTTAATAGCCCTAACTAGAATACTTGAAAAAGCATCTACTTCTGAATATATCACATTAGGTTACATACCTTACCCCACTCTAGTTTTGCTATCATCAAAGGCATATGGAATTCAAAGAAACTTCAGTCTTCCTGAGAATGTCAATACTCTGTGGAGCTCTAAACACAAACATATTATATCTCCGGTGTACAACTCCTTGCTCAAATTTCAGCAAACACAAACATTCTTTTGGTATAAAAGAATATGGATAGGTAAATCCAAGCCTAAGGAAAACATTATGCTATGGAAAGTATTGCAAAATACATTACACACTCAGGATAATCTGGAGGTAAAAGGCATCATCAACAACTCCAACTGTTACTTATGCAATCGTAGCAACGAGAATGTAACTCACTTAAATTTTGCTTGCATTTATGTTCACAACCTATGGAAAAGGATTATTTCATTCCACAATTATCATAAACCTTCTCGTGATCCTAATATAGAATGGTCAGCTATATTTAGAGAAACACAATGGAGAACAAACAAAACTACTCATCTATTGAAACTCCTAAAGAAGATGGTATATCACGTGTGGGAAGAAAGAAATTAGAGGCACTACCAGGGAAATCCTCGTCCGGTCTCAACATTGCTTCAACTAATTTTGCTCAAGTTCTAAGGTGGGCATGTGTTGAAATTTAATGTAGCTCTAATATCTGGGCCTATTTGAGTTTCCTAACCGGGCCGCTTTTATTCCTTAAGTTTATTTTGTTTAGGTTTTTTTCTTGCATTTTTTTCTTTATCTTTATTTCTAATTTTCTTTGTGTTTCTCTGTATTCAATCATTTTTAATTAATAAAAGTGAACTGTCTACTATAAAATCGGCTAGCCTTGCTAAAATACTTCCCAAAGCATCATTTAGCTTCTATTGCTTCCCTTCAGGGTGGTATTTTATACCTTTCCGTTCCTTATGTGGTAAGGTATATATATTCTATATAGTATTATTCAAAAGGCTATATTCCTCTAGTCTTAGATGCTTCATATGCATCTTGGGGTCATTTCTTCTACCACTTGCGCCTAGATTTCTCTTCTTCTGACCATTATTATTATTTCCCATATTTATGGCAACATTACCGGTGCTCTCACTAGTCTGTTTAATAGCCATATTACTTTGCACGACTTCTTTTGATAGTCCACTACTACCCTTTCCGGCAACCATATCCGCCTCTTCCAAACATAGATAGTAGTTGGTCTCCCGATAGATTTCTTCCATGGCATATGGTTGTTTCACCTTTAATCAATTATCAAAGTCCATATCAGGATGTATCAATGCCATTTGCACAATATCCTCTTTTGGATTATTCACTTCTACTACAGTACCATTAAATCTACTTAAAAACCACTCAGAGTCTCTTTGGGACCTTTATTGATATTCGACAAGGACATTACGTCCTTTGGTCAGGTAGCGTGGAGCTTGAACTTCTCCTTAAACTTCTTTGCTAGTTCATCAAACGTTAATATGGATCTCGGCATGAGTTGGGTAAAACACATCAAAGCCACTCCATCCAAAAAGATGGGAAAACACCTACATCTAACAGTGTCCATTACTTTAGTACCATCCATATGCTACTCATACTTTAACAGATGTTGCCTAGGATCCGTCGTTCCATTATATAATGGCATCGTATGTATTATGAACTTCCTAGGATATTCCTTATGTAGAATATTCTTTGTGAATGGAGTTCTGCTAGGTGTGGAACCCAACTCTTTATTCTTCTTCCATCGGTTTTCTTCCATTAGCTTCTTCATCAGATCAACAATATATCTCTCGCTGGCCTGCGGATCCAAATTACGAAGGTCAGGAGCAACCCTGAGTGTTTTGACTCTGCAAACGATCTTGATTCGCTCGATGATGTCTAGGCTCTCCTATCTCTGGGGAGCCACTTCTTCGAATCTTCTATGACACCTAGCTAGTTTTGTAGTGGTCCTTCAAGCATGGGCGTTCCACATTCCAACATTCTGTTCAATGTCATTGTCGGTGTCTTCCATACCATCTTCGCTGTTTGATAAGTTGATGGCATCAGTTACCTAGACTCCTCGACCATCCTCACTCATCTTGGTACTAACCAGATTCATGTCAGTACCGAGCACTCCAACATTGGCGAAAGTTTGGCCACTTCCCTTGGTGGTTTTTCCAGATGCTCCAGTAGTCGTTTCCTTTATTTTTTGCTTTTCGTCCCTTCTATTCTGATCGGATATAGACGAATTCTCTTCTTCAAAACTAGAAAGCAATTCATCTCTTGGGGTTCTCATAGGCCTTTAGGATTTCTGGGACAACAAGGCAATACTTGCATCCATCTTATCAACAAGCGCTTGTTGGCTATCCATCATCTCTGGTTTAATTCAGCCATCATCCTATCCTACTCCACTTTTTTAACCATCTCTTATAGGGCAGATGGTCCTAGCAAAGTGACCATTGGTTGGTTGGTCTCTTCATTGTCGTGAGAAGATTCATCTTCTCCAGTAGCTACAGCTCCAGATCATCCATATCTCCTAAGGGCGATTACTTCAGATCTACAACAACAAGATTCTAGATCAAACTTTTGGACGCTCTAATCCACAGTACTAAGCTAGATCTACTCTTGAGAAGCTCTACTCTAAGTGAAAGCACCAAAAATATTAAACCAAAAATAAGCACAACACCATAAATATAATTAAAACGAGTAGATCTAAGTAGAATCAACAAAAAAACAGTAAAAACGTAGAATTTTATAGTGGTTTGGCAAATTCTATATCTAACGTCAGCTTTAATCTTATTATAGATTGATTGTCATGAGTACAAGAGCTTTGCAATTTGATTTTGGGTCGAGAACGGCAAAAGTAAGCTCTAAAATGACAATAGTGTGTAGATGATAGAAGGTGAAGAAATTGAATGCCAAATAGTCCTTTCATTGTTGCTCTAGGCTTGCTATTTATAGGAGAATTGTCCATCAGAGTTGTTGGATCATGGAAGACTATAAGATCCAAATTCAATAGTATGGGCAGGAAGAAAAGGTCAGCCTGTAGCCAAAATTCATGTCGGTATCGAGATGATTTGCTTTCTGTTGTCTTGGCCTTTTCTTCATGTTATCTTGCATCTTTAGGTCCTCATGCTTTAAGGATAATTTCTTCCATCAATTCTTTTTACTACCAAGATTATTTGGTCATATAAGGACTTGTCTTTTTCTGCAGAGCTATGGAGTTGTTCGCCTAATCCTTCAAATATGGACCCCGAGATGACCACTTTATAGTTCTATCATTTGATCATAGCAGAGTTGCCTAAAATATCATAAGCCAAACAACTCAGTGCCGATATGAAATCATGTCGATACCGAACTCTTTTTTGTGTGTTAGGACTTCAAACGCCTATAAGTCCTTTCCATCATCATCCCAAGCATGCCCCCAAGTCTTTGAACCATTTCGCCTTAATCCTGACATCCAAATTCACTTGAAAGCTGCTTACTATGAATATGGATAATAATATCACTATATAACAAGTACATAATAGAAAGAAAAACACCTTTTGTTTTTAACAAGATTGATCACAGAATTAGATATATGTAACAAATACATAATTGCCTCTAGGGCATACCCCTAACTCTATCAATCTCTCACCTGTACTTGGGGTAAATTATGGAATCTTATTCTAACCTCACCTATCGGTTTTCTCAAAAACTAATTGGAGCAGTCCCTTAGTGAATGGGTATGCTATTTTGTTTTAATTATCAACTCTATCAATCAAGTCTCTCCAATGTTGATAAATTTCCTCTAAATGTGGAACTATTCAGAGTATGTTTCTTGACTTTTAATAAGCTCTAGGTTCATTTATAAACTATATGCAGACATTATTATCACAGTGTCATGGGATTCTCAACATTTGGAATCACCCTCAGCTCAATTGTAAATTTGTGCATTTATTTATACTTCTTGAATTGTAGTAGCCTTGGGTTGAATTAGCTACTACTTATTGTTTGAAACAATTCCAACCTAAAGTTCTTAACTTAAGTTTGGACATGAATTTAGGATTGACATACTATACTCGATATTGTTAATGAAGTTCGAGCCCACACTTTCCTTCATAAGGAGTTTGTTGTTTCTATAAACAATTCTATAGTATTTTAAAAATACTCGAGAACACTCTAAACTATCACTAAGTGATTTTAATTTGGATTTGTTACTTGCTCTACTTATCAAATACATGAGCAAAGTGTGATATTGTAGACAATATAATATGTATGATAATTCTTATTACCAATGCATAAGGAATCCATCTTACATTCTCCATATTAAAGAATTTTAATATCATGTCTGTGTATATCATTTGGGACAATCCCATCATCCTTTTGTACTAATTATAAAAGATGTCATTTTTAAAATCAATGCTAAGTATCAAACAACCAAACCGAAATGATTTTATGTGAATACATCTTAATAATCATAAGTTTGTTGTTTACTTATAGTTATAGAAAAATATTTTAGATCATATTAATATTCATTCATGTAGACACGTGCTTCCTCTCCATTTTGACTGTAATTCAAATTATATGATTTCTCTATCAAAATACTTACTTAACTTTGATGCTTATCGAATTACACTTTCATATCCTTTCTTAGATCATATCCAATACTCAGAAACTCAGTCATTACTCCCATTGACTTCGACACATTTTGGTTGTTATGTGCAAATAGTCAATTCTAAATCATAATTTAGAATTTTTGGTGCAATATATATGTACCAAAACTCAAGATCCTATAGAGCGATAAATTCTGCGAGTAAAATCCGAATTAACTAAAGCACGTTGAATGACAAATTTGTTACGTTAATTTCAATAACTGAAATTTACAATATTATTCTTATCAACGTGGCTTATATTCCGACCGCATTGATCTTCTTCTTAAAGGTACTTTTACAGCCGATGGATCATATCCTTTAGGGTACCAATATCAAAATCACATTTTGATAACGTACTTTGAATTCATTTCGAGCTTGCACATCGTCCAATATTGTAGAGTCAATACTCTTAATGGCCTACTTAAGATAATGGAAGTTCTTTTCTCGATATCAATAAAATTCATAATTTCTCTTTGTTATACAAGATTTATCATTAGACATTCTAATGTGGTGTGACTATTTAGTTTAGTTGATTTTATTCCATCCTTCATTATCAATTTTATCTTTGGATCATATCCAGGTCCATTTTATTACCAATAATTTCTAAAGGTAATTCCTTAATTATGAAGCTGGCATTTTCTAAAATACAATTGTTTCTCAATGCAATGGAATAGGTATTTGTAAACATTTTATGAGATGCCTATATATATATGTATGTATGTATAAACTGATTAAGTTTTAGGTTTATGAACTTATGTTCACAACATGAATTGGTCAATCACTATTGATCGATCCAAAACTGCTTTCGGGTGGTTCACACAAGATCCCCCACGGGTAAATATTAGATACGACCTCTCAAATCACACAACCTATCAACTTCTTAACATAGGATATGTAGGGGTTGTTTCATCAACTCTTATCTTGTATGATTTTGTAAACTTCGTTTTAGATGAAATAGTACTTAAGCTTATAAGTACTCGACCTTATAGAAAGAAGTTAACTCACCTTTACCCATTATCAGTTGTACTTTGTTCAATAAAATCTGACTACTCCTTCGATACATCATTAAGTATTATAGCGAACGTTAGTTTTGAGATTGAATCTTTATACATTTTTAGGTACTTTTGGAACTATTTTCCTTTATACTCACCTATTTGATCAGACCAGATTTTCTTATTTCCTTGCATGATATTTTTGAAACTTATGTTTTATATTCGATGAATTTATCATAAATACGTTACTTGTGTATCAAATACACAATTTCATGTGACATTAATCATGTATGAAGTAAACAAAGTATGTGGAATCGTTTTTGGTATCATTGGACTTCCGACTGAATACATCTTTATGTACCAATTTAAAGAGTTCACTAACTCTCATGTCGCTCCCACTAAGCAAGTTCTTTCTGCTTAATTCCAGAATAATTGTAAAAAATAATAGACACTTTCGTGTTGTGTGTCTAATGAAACTGCGACGACCCGTAAATTTTCGATAATTAAAATTTGTAAATTTAACAAGTTTTGTTATTTAATATTTGAAGAAATAAAAATTTGTGAATTATTAATGAAATAATAACTAGAATAAAATTAATGATGTTAATTAAAGTTAATCATTAACAACTTGAATGAAATTCCAATTGACTAAAATGATTTAAATGTTATAAATTGGTTATAAATGGAATATAAGGAAACAGATGTAATATTGAATTTATTAATGGAATAGTATATAATTAATGTAATTGAATATTAAGCAATTGTAACATTTGTTTGTTAATAATAACTTATAAGTGTAATTAAACGTTAATGGTAACAATTATTATAAGTTAACCATTTATTTAGTCTATTAAATTAAAATTGGTAATCAATTGCAATAAATCTAAATTAAATGTTATGTTGGTGTAAGTTAAGGTAATAATTGGAAATAATGTTAATTTTATTCATATTATGACAATTAGTTGAATTAAAAGAATGGAAATAAAGATTTATCAATTTATTGGAATTTAAAACTATAATAATTGGATTAATTGCAATTAAATGAAATTAAGTATTTAAATATTACGTTAATGGAGATTAAGATGAAATTTGAGAATATTAGTGTAATAAATCATGAACCAGTGTTAATTTCACCCATTTGATAATAATGGATTGAAAAATAGGATGAAAGGTCAATTAAATGGAATTATTGGACATTTAATTTATAATTACTGAATTTATTGAAATTGGAAGTAAAGATGGTAATTATTGAAATAATTAACATTGAATTAACTTGAAAATTTGTTTTAAATTGTTATAAATGTCTAAGTAACCAAAAGTGATAAAATTTGTTAATTATAGAATTAGAATTGAAAAAGTGATTTAATTAATTAATTATTAATTTATTTAATTAACGTGAAAATAGCCATTTTGGCCACCAACTCGGATTTCGACGAAACCAGTTTCATTGGATCCATAACGGTGAATTATTGTAGGATTTCAAGTTTCATATCAATCAGACTTGTCGTTTGATCGTACGGACTCGAAACGCCTTGAAATCAATTTAATTGAAATCAATTTGAAATAAATTGATTTTATCATAACTTCTTCATATGATGGAATTAGGACTTGAAACCTCTTCTATTGAATTTGAAATCATCAAATACATCTATTTTGATATATGGGATGACCCAATTTCGTTCCGAAGATAGAACGGGCTTTTCGGGCCATTTATCGTTCAACGTGTAAATCAATCTGATCCATTCTTTTCTATTCTGAGCTCTGTCTATAAATAACTCGATATAAACCCTAGCCACTTCTTATTTTCATTTTTCTGTACGTACAATTGTCTCTGGCTCTTCTTTCTTCTCAATGGCAGACAAACCAAACAAATTCCAAACTCAATTGCAAATCCAAATCAAATCAAAAAAATTCAAACTCCTCCAACCCAAGCAAATTATATATCGATTTGAAGCTCTCGACGAGCGTAATCTTCTATAACAATTCGTTTTTCGATTCAGATCATCGTTTGTCCAAAAATGGAGAATGAACCTGGGCCGTCCATTCTAGGTTTTGGATGATCCAACGGCGGATCGTCGTCCAATCGACGATCGGGAGGTGGCGTTGGAAAGGTGGTGTCGAGCAGGTCTTACGGTGGTCGTCGTTCGTCGTAATTTTGTCGGGATTCACCAGAAATCGAGGTTAGGTGGCCGTTCTTCATCCACGGCCTAGGGACGCGTGGCGGCGTTATGGAGGTCCGGTCGGTGGCTATTGGGACGGCGTCGGGAGGCTTTCGAGGTGACACGGTCGGATCTTGGTGAAGTACAGCGAGGTGGTCGACGTTTCAGATTGCAGGTAGCGGCGTGCTTCGTTCCACGTTCGAACGAGATGCCGAAGCCCCAGTTTATTTTGCGTGAGTGCTTGCTGACGTGGCTACTGTGTACGTTTCTTTTATTTATTTATTATTTTATTTTATTTTATTTTAATGTTAAATGTTCTAACACGCGTAACTTTCACATACGAGGTCCGTTTCACACGCGATTTTCTCCGCTAGGATCGTATTGAAATTCCGGACATTTTGGCATTTGTTTGGATGAATTCTGAGATCATTTGAATTTTGGGCTTAAATTTGATTTAAATTCAATTTAAATTCAAAGGTGAGTGTTTTAACCCACTCACAACTTCTAAAATTTCTTATGTTTGTTAAATTAAATTTATGATGTGATTAGAAATTTATTTATGAGTGTTTGGTATATTTTAAATCATCATTTCAGTTAATTAGAATTTATTTGAATTAAATCGTTATTTAATTATCATTGAATATAAATTGCTAGTTAAATACCTGTTATTGATTATCAGTTCTATATTGATATTTATTGATTGATTTGGATGATGTTCGTAATAGATGTTGATTGTTGATATTGGATGAATGGATGTTTTATTTTATATCGTTATAAATTACAAGTTCACTATGGGTTGAAATGATACATACCCGAATGATCAATAGATTAAGGAAAAATCGTTATACGTTGAAATGATAGACTCGAGTGATTTTATAGATTTTATTATTAATTCGGGATTGCGGTTTGAAATGATATGTATAACCGTAAAATTTTAGATTGCGAATTGAAATGATAAATATCGTATCACTTGACCCAAGGGTAGAGAATTATATACGGACACCGGATTGGTTAAATTAAATGATTTTAAAATCCTTAATTTTCGAATTTAATTAAATGATATTTTGAAATAAAATTTGGTTTATGTAAATTGAAGTATTATTGGAAAATTCAAATTTTGTGTTGAAATGTGAATTGGTTTAAAAGGAATTGCTTTAAGAAAATTAATTGGAAGTTTAAAGTTAAACTTTTAAGTATAAATGAAATTCTATCGAAATTAAGTTATTGAAGTAGTTTGAAAATAACTTTGAAATATTTTGGAAATTGGAGTAATCCGAATTGATATTTGAACATGGATTGAAATGATATGAAATTCAATAGTTTATTAAAATGTTAAATTTAAAGGTTTGGAATTTGGTTTGTAGACTTGGAAATTGAAAATGGTCCAAATGTGTTGAAATGAAATGAATAGTTTAATTTGATATTAATTCCAAATTCATGTTTTAATATAAACTGTTTTAAAAATATATTATTATTTCAAAATTTCTAATTAGTAAGATTTCAAAGTATTAAACTATTTTAACCTGTAATAATTATATTAAATCATTTTAACCTATTTTAAACCATTTAATTTATTTAAACTAATTAATCTGTTTTAACTTATTTTAAATCTAATTAATCTATTTTAAAGCTATTTAATCTATTTTAATTATATTTAATCTATTTTAAATCTGTATTAACTATTTATAACTATTTAAAAGTATTTTCTTCTAAATTCCAAACTAAGTAAAATGGATGGGTTTATATTCAAATTCTCGATCTTTAAAGTGAATGTGGTTACGCGACATTATAACCTAAGTTGGGATCTAAATAGCATATTTGGTTTAATATGATAATTTTGAAATGAGAGTTTAACCTATTTTGGAAATATGACTTTTTAAAGGAAATATAATTTCGAACTACGATTTCAATGTGATATAATTTCGGAAGTAAGTAATGATTTCGAAAATGATATGATTTGAATTGAATATGATATTTTGATATCAATTATGAAATGATTTTGGAAATGTAAAAGAACCATCCGGTGTGTAATAAGCGATTGGTTGTTAAAGAGACCGGGATCGGATATTGTCATACTCTCTGCGAATGCCGAAAACCACTTTGACAACTGTGTACGTGGTGGAGATTCCAGAATGAAGTAGGATGGTTGGCGACGATCCTATATGAGGTATATACGTGGACCCGACTCCCGTGAGTTGGCTTAAGGTGGCTAAAACAGGAGCAATCGACGGGCTAAGTGGGGTCACTCCTCCGATCGGGCACATTCCATCGATACTATATTCTGACTTTGCGATTTATTTGGTGGCCACCCTCGATTTTTTGATTCGGGAGTGTGTTCCGAGGTGGGCGGTAGTAGCTGCTATGCGTTACCACCGGTCCGGAAGTGTAATTGGTATATCTACCCTGGCATTGCCTAGTTGTGCCGTGTCACCTACTCTAGCGCGCCTTCTATGAGTTTGTATTATGTCGCACCTACGGGGTATCCTCTGGCGGCCCCAGTTTACGGGGAGTTACGGTACTGTATAGACTATTGGCATTATAAAAATGTGTTAAGGGGATATGGGTAATGCCTTAACGCTATTTTAATACTTTTACTTTACTGTAGACATATTATAATAGCGTATTATACTACATAGTAGATAGTTTAACAGATCCTTAGGAGATGTGAATCCCGAATATCTCTTAAGTTACTGCACTCACGTTAGACACTGGATAAGAGATGTCAAACCCCATAAACATCTCCGACGCCGTTTACACTATATTTATTTACCATTGATTTAACTTACATAAGATCTTTTAGTTCTGACTCGAGTGTTTTGCCTTTTCAATTCGCTCGGGTCAGCCTGAATATTTCAGGATTTGAAGACCTTATTTCTGGAGGACGAAGACGAAGATTTGAGCTACTATTATTTACTATATTTATTCCATTGCATTCATACTGTTCCGCTGCATTATTTGTTTATCTCTGATATGTGCTGATTTTTGTATTGTATAAGTATAATCAAATGTTTTGTATACAACTTCATGAACTGTTATTTGATTATTATATTTTGTCATTCCGCTGAGAGACTTTGTTTTGTTTATTTTTTTCTCTGCTTTTTCTTATTCACCCCAATAACAATCCGCCCTTCTGTATGGTTTGTGTCGGCATGTGTGTCTGCTTCAAACGTACAAAATTGTGGGATGTTACAGTTGGTTTCAAAGCCAGGTTTAGCGATAACCTTAGCTTTGTGGGGTCAGACTCATATTTGATATGGTAGTAATACCCTAGAATGAGTCGCTGAGCGTATATATATGAGAGAGCGTATTTGTTAGTGTTATAATGGTTTTTATATTGTGTTAATTTGTTCCGTTTTGTATTTATAAATTCTGGTTGATGCATAGGACGCTATGACATCGATAGGGATTTCTAAACACTTAATAGGACAGACCGACACAATATTTGTTTTGAAATGTAGGTAAATGAAATAATTTTGCCTATTGTATATTTTTATATATAAAATAATAATTTATAAATGATATATATTTGGTTGTAATATGTTGGTGTTAGGTAGTGAAATTTATAAATAGTAGTTGGAAATAAGATTTGAAAATAAGATAAATGAAATTTGGAAATTTAGAACTTAAGTTCTGGGGTTTTGAAAATTTCTTTCGAATAATTTTGGAATACAATAATAATATTGTTTATAAGTATTGTCTGATATAAATATTTCAATATGATTTGAAAGAATTGTTTTAAAGAAATTTTGGACAGAAATAAGTTATGTACTCCCCTCTCTGTCGTTGGAAAATAATTTCGGTGATGAGTGCACGCATCATCGACATTCATTTTCGAGTTTCAAAGTGGGAAGGCCATTGTAGTAGTTTTACTATAGATCTATTTTGATAAACAAATAAATTTTTTAAAGTTTAAATATGATTGGATATAAAAGCTATGAGTGTGTGTATATATATATATATGTATATATTATTTTAAATGATTTGAAATGGAACCTGGCATTTAGTTCTTAAATTTCTATGAATTAGATATTTCAATTATTGTAATGAAATAAATTTTAACTATTTAATAATTGAAACTTCTAAATGAAAATAAGAAATGATATGCTAAGTTATAACTGAAATATACAAGGAATTTGAAATTTGTAACTTGTAAATGAAAAGAATAGGAAAATAAGAAATGATAACTATTGAACCTTAAGTTAATTAGAATAAGTAAGTCAAACTTGTGTAACTTTCAATTGCATTCTTAAAGACATATATATAACTTACCAATTATGAAAGTGGAAATGCTAAAAGAATATGTAATGGAAATTTTTACAAGTAAAACTTATGTAATGGAAGTGTTCAACGAAATTTACTTTTATAAATAAGAAATTTGATATGAAAATAGTTATAAACTTGAGTTAAAATTATAATACTACTAATTAAATGAAATAGAAAATGAGTACTGTAAGTAAAGGATTTTGAACTTACGTAAATATTGAAACTATTTATAATTAAAGTAAATAATAAAATGAACGTAATGCAATAAAAGAAATTGACATGATATGAATAAATGGAAATGAATTTTTGTAAGTAATAAAGGAAAATAAATGAAATAAACACTAAATGAATGAATGGGAAAAATATTTTGTAAGAAATAAATGTAAAATTTAAAGAAATTAATCACTGAATGAAAAGAAAAATAAAAACTGTAAATGTTGTGAAAGAAATCTAATAAGAATAACTCAAGTACTTTGTAAATTATTGTTTGTTTTGATTTATGGTAAAGATACTTCTAATTGTTTGGATGTATGGATAATCTATTGAGTTTTATCTAAGACTATTGAGTAAATGGTATAGTTAGTAGTTATTTGTCATTCTATGTGATTAAAAGTGACTTAACCCGAACAAACTATTTGTTTTGGTTGATATGGATGGATAATTGATTTGTATTGATTTCATATGATGATTGTATGCTGTGGTTACAAGTGATTGTTGTTTTATATTGATTTGTTTGTTAGTTGTTGAAACAACGTTAAATATTTCATTTTATATAGTTATTAACTCTTTTTGGATTATATAAGTGAAATACAGGTTATGGAAGCAATTGCTACTGCTTTTGGTTTCATAAAACAAGCATTATTTGCCCGACAAATAGATACGTTCTCGGATTACGGTTTCTAGCGATATTATATTGTCTTTCCGGCTGTTGGGATATATTATTTTGAAAAATTATGAAATATATTGTTATATTTGATATTATTATTTCTCCCGAGCCTCTCCGTACAAAGGAGACTCTGCCGAAATTTTTCAAAAATTTTGGACTTAGAAAACTTTGAGAAATGTTTTCCAAACCTTATTAATTTGAGTATAAAAAGATTTAAACTAATATAAATTAATATATTTTATTTCAATTATGTAAATTAATAGTTTATAAATTTAATATTTTGAATAAGATATATTGATTACTTAATTTTCTTCTTTTCCCTTCTTTTCCTTTTCGAGGACGAAAAGTTTTGAGTGAGGGAGAGTGTGACGACCCGTAAATTTTCGATAATTAAAATTTGTAAATTTAACAAGTTTTGTTATTTAATATTTGAAGAAATAAAAATTTGTGAATTATTAATGAAATAATAACTAGAGTAAAATTAATGATGTTAATTAAAGTTAATCATTAACAACTTGAATGAAATTCCAATTGACTAAAATGATTTAAATGTTATAAATTGGTTATAAATGGAATATAAGGAAACAGATGTAATATTGAATTTATTAATGGAATAGTATATAATTAATGTAACTGAATATAATCAGTGTTATGTAAGCAATTGTAACATTTGTTTGTTAATAATAACTTATAAGTGTAATTAAATGTTAATGGTAACAATTATTATAAGTTAACCATTTATTTAGTCTATTAAATTAAAATTGGTAATCAATTGCAATAAATCTAAATTAAATGTTATGTTGGTGTAAGTTAAGGTAATAATTGGAAATAATGTTAATTTTATTCATATTATGACAATTAGTTGAATTAAAAGAACGGAAATAAAGATTTATCAATTTATTGGAATTTAAAACTATAATAATTGGATTAGTTGCAATTAAATAAAATTAAGTATTTAAATATTACGTTAATGGAGATTAAGATGAAATTTGAGAATATTAGTGTAATAAATCATGAACCAATGTTAATTTCACCCATTTGATAATAATGGATTGAAAAATAGGATGAAAGGTCAATTAAATGGAATTATTGGACATTTAATTTATAATTACTGAATTTATTGAAATTGGAAGTAAAGATGGTAATTATTGAAATAATTAACATTGAATTAACCTGAAAATTTGTTTTAAATTGTTATAAATGTCTAAGTAACCAAAAGTGATAAAATTTGTTAATTATAGAATCAGAATTGAAAAAGTGATTTAATTAATTAATTATTAATTTATTTAATTAACGTGAAAATAGCCATTTTGGCCACCGACTCGAATTTTGACAAAACCTGTTTCATTGGATCCGTTATGGTGAATTATTTTAGGATTTCAAGTTTTGTATCAATCGGACTTGTCGTTTGATCGTACGGACTCGAAACGTCTTGAAATCAATTTGAAATCAATTGATTTTATCATAACTTCTTCATACGATGGAATTAGGACTTGAAACCTCTTCCATTGAATTTGAAATCATCAAATACATCTATTTTGATATATGGGATGACCCAATTTTGTTCCGAAGACAGAATGGGCTTTTTGGGCCATTTATCGTTCAACGTGTAAATCAATCTGATCCATTTTTTTCTATTCTGAGCTCTGTCTATAAATAACTCGCTATTAACCCTAGCCACTTCTTATTTTCATTTGTCTGTATGTACAATTCTCTCTAGCTCTTCTTTCTTCTCAATGGCAGACAAACCAAACAAATTCCAAACTCAATTGCAAATCCAAATCAAATCAAAAAAATTCAAACTCCTCCAACCCAAGAAAATTATATATCGATTTGAAGCTCTCGACGAGCGTAATCTTCTGCAACACTTCATTTTTCGATTCAGATCATCGTTTGTCCAAAAATCGAGAATGAACCTGGGCCGTCCATTCTAGGTTTTGGACGATCCAACGGCAGATCGTCGTCCAATCGATGATCGGGAGGTGGCGTTGGAAAGGTGGTGTCGAGCAGGTCTTACGGTGGTCGTCGTTCGTCGTAATTTGGTCGGGATTCACCAAAAATCGAGGTTAAGTGGTCGTTCTTCGTCCACGGCCTAGGGACGCGTGGCGGCGTTATGGAGGTCCGGTCGGTGGCCGTTGGGACGACGTGGGGAGGCCTTCGAGGTGACACGGTCGGATCTTGGTGAAGTACAGCGAGGTGGGAGACATTTCAGATTGCAGGTGGCAGCGTGCTTCGTTCCACGTTCGAACGAGATGCCGAAGCCCTAGTTTTTTTGCGTGAGTGCTTGCTGACGTGGCTACTGTGTACATTTCTTTTATTTATTTATTATTTTATTTTATTGTATTTTAATGTTAAACGTTCTAACACGCGTAACTTTCACATACGAGGTCCGTTTCACGCGCGTTTTCCTCTGCTAGGATCGTATTGAAATTCCGGACATTTTAGCGCTAGTTTGGACAAATTCTGAGATCCTTAGAATTTTAGGCTTAAATTCAATTTAAATTCAAAGGTGAGTGTTTTAACCCACTCACAACTTCTAAAATTTCTTATGTTTGTTAAATTAAATTTATGATATGAATAGAAATTTATTTATGACTGTTACATATATTTTAAATCATCATCTCAGTTAATTTGAATTTATTTGAACTAAATCGTTATTTAATTTATCATTGAATATAATTGCCAGTTAAATACCCGTTATCGATTATCAGTTCTATATTGATATTTATTGATTGATTTGGATGATGTTCGTAATGGATGTTGATTGTTGATATTGGATGAATGGATGTTTTATTTTATATCATTATAAATTGCAAGTTCACTATGGGTTGAAATGATACATACCCGAATGATCAATAGATTAAGGAAAAATCGTTATGGGTTGAAATGATAGACTCGAGCGATTTTATGGATTTTATTATTAATTCAGGATTGTGGTATGAAATGATATGTATAACCATAAAATTTTAAATTGCGGATTGAAATGATAAATATCTGTATCACTTGACCCTAGGGTAGAGAATTATATACAGACACCGGATTGGTTAAATTAAATGATTTTAAAATCCTTAATTTTTGAATTTAATTAAATGATATTTTGAAATAAAATTTGATTTATGTAAATTGAAGTATTATTGGAAAAATAAAGTTTTGTGTTGAAATGTGAGTTGGTTTAAAAGGAATTGCTTTAAGAAATTTAATTGGAAGTTTAAAGTTAAACTTTTAAGTATAAATGAAATTCTATCGAAATTAAGTTATTGAAGTAGTTTGAAAATAACTTTGAAATATTTTAGAAATTGGAGTAATCTGAATTGATATTTGAACATGGATTGAAACGATATGAAATTCAATAGTTTATTGAAATGTTGAATTTAAAGGTTTGGAATTTGGTTTGTAGACTTGGAAATTGAAAATGGTCCAAATGTGTTGAAATGAAATGAATAGTTTAATTTGATATTAATTCCAAATTCATGTTTTACTATAAACTGTTTTAAAAATATATTATTATTTCAAAATTTCTAATTATTAATATTTCAAAGTATTAAACTATTTTAACCTGTATTAATTATATTAAATCATTTTAACCTATTTTAAACCATTTAATTTATTTAAATTAATTAATCTATTTTAACTTATTTTAAATCTAATTAATCTATTTTAAAGCTATTTAATCTATTTTAATTATATTTAATATATTTTAAATCTATATTAACTATTTATAACTATTTATAACTATTTTCTTCTAAATTCCAAACTAAGTAAAATGGATGGGTTTATATTCAAATTCTCGATCTTTAAAGTGAATGTGGTTAAGAGACATTATAACCTAAGTTGGGATCTAAATAGCATATTTGGTTTAATATGATAATTTTGAAATGAGAGTTTAATCTATTTTGGAAATATGACTTTTGAAAGGAAATATAATTTCGAACTATGATTTCAATGTGATATAATTTCGGAAGTAAGTAATGATTTCGAAAATGATATGATTTGAATTGAATATGATATTTTGATATCAATTATGAAATGATTTTGGAAATGTAAAAGAACCATCCAGTGTGTAATAAGCGATTGGTTTTTAAAGAGACCGGGATAAGATATTGTCATACTCTCTGCGAATGCTGAAAACCACTTTGACAAGTGTGTACGCGGTGGAGATTCCAGAATGAAGTAAGATGGTTGGCGACGATCCTATATGAGGTATATACGTGGACCTGACTTTTGTGAGTTTGCTTAAGGTGGCTAAAACAGGAGCAATCGACGGGCTAAGTGGGGTCATTCCTCCGATCGGGCACATTCCATCGATACTATATTATGACTTTTCGATTTATTTGGTGGCCACCCTCGATTTTTTGATTCGGGAGCGTGTTCCGAGGTGGGCGGTAGTAGCTGCTATGCGTTACCACTGGTCCGGAAGTGTAATTGGTATATCTACCCTGGCATTGCCTAGTTGTGCCGTGTCACCTACCCTAGCGCGCCTTCTACGAGTTTGTTTTATGTCGTACCTATGGGGTATCCTCTGGCGGCCCCAGTTTACGGGGAGTTACGGTACTGTATAGACTATTGGCATTATAAAAGTGTGTTAAGGGGGATATGGGTAACGCCTTAACGCTATTTTAATACTTTTACTTTACTGTAGATATATTATAATAGCGTATTGTACTACATAGTAGATAGTTTAACGGATCCTTAGGAGATGTGAATCCCGAACATCTCTTAAGTTACTACACTCACGTTAGACACTGGATAAGAAATGTCAAACCCCGTAAACATCTCCGATGCCATTTACACTCATATTTATTTACCGTTGATTTAACTTACATAAGATCTTTTAGTTCTGACTCGAGTGTTTTGCCTTTTCAATTCGCTCGGGTCAGCCTGAGCATTTCAGGATTTGAAGACCTTATTTCTGGAGGACGAAGACGAACATTTATGCTACTATTATTTACTATATTTATTCCACTGCATTCATACTGTTCCGCTGCATTATTTGTTTATCTCTGATATGTGTAACTCTGATTTTTTTATTGTATAAGTATAATCAAATGTTTTGTATACAACTTCATGAACTGTTATTTGATCATTATATTTTGTCATTCCGCTGAGAGACTCTGTTTTGTTTTTTTTCTTTCTCTTCTTTTTCTTATTCACCCCAATAACTATCTGCCCTTCTGTATGGTTTGAGTCGGCATGTGTGTCTGCTTAAAACGTACAAAATGGCGGGATGTTAAAGCAACAAATACCATTATTATAATATATTTATTTCATAACGAATATTCAAAAGATTCATAATAAAATAAAACTATCTTCACTTTTAGTCAATACTAAATTTAATTATTATTTCCTAAATAATATTTGGTATATTTATGAAAATAATTTTTGTATCTTTATGCATGCATTGATAAGTATTATATACTATGCTCCTACTATTTCGCCATTATATAATAACTTATGAAATATGAAGCTCCATTCAACTACTTAATATGGGCTATTTATTTCTTTTACTATAACTAGTTTATAATCGAGAGTTTTCGATCAAATATCTTAAACTCGTAGAAATGAATTTTATAGGAAACAATTTTCTATATCTTAACACAATTTGGAATAGAAATCACATTTCTCATTCCATATTAAGTATCTTTTAGTATTTTATACAATTCTCGTTTATGATATCCCTTCATAAAACAGAGTTAACTATTCACTCTCTCCATCTCAACTGTGCTTAAGTTACATCCACTCTTGTTCACTCGCTTTCCTTCTCTAAAATGGTCAAACCATTCAAAGTAAATCATTATTGTAAAACAATAATATTGAATAAATGATTTAACATAATGGTTTATTTGCTCATTTGCAATGAGAAAATTTAACTGAAGTTTCGTACATTATGAACCACGACTGTTCACTATATAAAATTTATATGCAATTGAATATGGATCAGATATCTATATTCTTGTATTGCTTAAGGATTCATCATGAAAACAATACAAAGACTTAGGCAAATAAACACTTAAGTGACCAAATTATGAATGTATTTAGTACTGTATGTTTAGATTCTTACATGGGTCTTGAAGCAACACCATACTAAAAGATTTAATGTAAGCAATTCTTATATTTCTTTGTCAATCTTAATGTTTTTCATTTGTATACCTTAACTGATGAATATTTTACCAATTTTATTAGTTGCACAAATTTATCGATGTAGATTATTTTAACTTTATACAGCAGAGTTCGTACATTGTTATAACGGTTAAATGTTACCATTTCATTTTTCTAATATGGCTCCCACTAGATTTTTATTTTTCTAAAAAACCTAAGAAAATCATAAAAATCATTCGATTTCTCTACTGGGAGTAAGGACTCGCATGCCTTAGGATTTCAATCTTGAGGAATATTAACAAATCATTGGCCCACATGTGTTGGATAACTCTTTATCGGCCGTATTCCTAATCCATAGTCCTTGTCCTAACCTTATCTCAATCTTGAAGAAATCAACATATCAAAAGGTATTATTCACTTATACCTACCGTTTTGTGATAGCCTAAGTATAATGCACGTACCCTAAGGCATACCAAAAATATGTGCATGTATCTTACCTCATCGAGTCCATATATAGCACTATACATAACATCTCTTGCTTGGGGAATACCAAAAAAATAAAGGGTGGTAATCTGTTAATATATAAATGGCAGGGGACAACGTTTATATTATAGGTTCATAATCTTTAATATATTTATTTGAATGATTTCAATTTAGGGAATAATACATTTTTTTTGAAATTTCCTGGTGAATCAAATCTCAAACACATTTGAAATCACGGTATACATACTATACATATGCATTTACTCCTTAAATCTAATTTAGATTTCTTTCCAGTTCCACTTAATTATATATATATATAAGTATTAATTTATTTATAACTATTATAATTCAATTTACTTATGTAATACGTACATGTATCTTATTTATTAAATCTTATTTAATTTTAATTCTTATTAACTAAATAACATTTGATTAATTTAATTTAATTTATATAAACTTTTAAAATTTACATTACTCACCTTCAACTATTTAAGATAGTTAATTAACTATAACATTTATGGTTTGTTTATATGTACATATTAATATATGTACGCATTTTAGTTAATTAACTTTTAATTTTTTTTAATATATTTAATTTAATTTAAAAATTGAATAAATATCTTAATTAATTTGAAATTTTAATTTATTTTATCATAAATTTTTAAGACAGACAAATAATTACAACAATTATAGTTATGTACATATATCATATATATGTTTTAACCAATTAACAACTAATAGATTATTTTACTTAATTTAATTAATCGTATTAATTAAATTTTAAGCTTTAGAATTTCATAATTAATTATTTCATTCCTCAAAACAATTTTGAAAATTTTGGATGTATTTTATAACTTTTACAAAATTTCACTTTTATATTTTAAATTCAACTTTAAATTTAAAATATCTTAAATTTTCTAACAAATTATGAAAATTAGCCCTAGGCTCAAAATTAAATTTTACATTGGAGATAACCTTTGGGCATACTTCATCCTTTGGACCAGTCTAGTAGCCAAGTATGGTAGAGTACTTGATTATCCAAACCTAATCCTTCGACACTACCTTTTTAGACACCCTACTGAATGGGTAGGCTTTAATCAGTTAGCCCTAACATTGTTAATTATAGACCGCATGGACTATTAGCCTCGGATACCATTGAAGGAACAAGGCTAGTCGAAAGCGGGTAAAGTAAGTCTTCTACTTTGTATCTTTTAGGCCTATGAAGTCTAAAAGTGTATTAGATCCAATCTAATATAGTTTTAAATAAAATTCAATTTTATTTAACTAAGTATAAAGTTTAAATCTATAAATATGTCTAATATATTCATATTTTTGAAAGGTGTAAAAGCAGAATAAACATATTAATATTACATCTAAATGTAATGACATTAAGATTTAAAAGCGGAAGATAAAAAGGTGGTATCAGCAGTTGATTAAACCTCCCTCTTTTGCAAATGTTCTACAATAATTATGTGTACTCGATATTCAAAGGAAATGTGATAATAAATGGTTAACATGACAAATAAGACATATATGCATAGATTTCAATTTCATCACAAATAACATAACAAACAACAAGAATGACAATAAATGCACATATCAATTTCCTTAATTTAGTCTTATTCTGTGAGATGTTTAATTGATTGCATGATATGATAAGATCTAAATAATATTAACAATGATTCTTTAGACAAAAACTTAACATAAATTGATTAATACAAACATCAATATCTAAATTCAAAATAAGGAATTTAAGTTTAGCATGGCAAGTTTTATTCAGAATTAAGATTTAAGTTACATCTAAAAATAAACTTAATGAATTAAATACTAACTTTAAATACACACACACGCCCGCACACACACACACATATATATAATTAAGAAATTGGGAATAGTTTCATTTATCTAATATGTATATATTTTAAATCAAAATATTTGTTCAACCATATTTATAAATGAAAAAAAGATTTTAGTAATTTATATTAAATAATTTTGATGTGGAAATGAGATCCATAGTTTTAAATTCCTCTTATATAGAATTCTAATACACACACACACACGCATATGGGTATATATAATATTTAATTTTATTCTCCCAGGATTAATCCAACCTAAAGAAAAGCAATCCAAAGAAATATTAAGATCAAAACATGCACATAAGTTTTGGACAAATATTATTATACTTGCAGTTTATTTGAAATATGTTATGGTTACATATCTGTATTTCAAACCATACATTCCACGATTAAATCACATATAAAGTACCCTTAAAACATTATGAATATTTTTAATCGGGTTTTTGTCCCAATAGAGTCTAAAGGAAGTTAGAGCATCCACGGTAGGATGAAACGACTCAAACATCAACCAAAAGAACCAGGAGAAGGAACCAAGAAAGGATCAAGTGATAAAAAATATAGCTTAAGGGGATGGATCACTAGCGATCCATCACCCATGGGTCGCTAACGATCCATGAATCACTCATGGGACAATCATTCTTCTTGCATCATGATCTAATATGTTTTCTAGGGTTGTCTGCCAAGTTTCACGATATTCCAAGCAAGCTAGTTCGAGAAGTGGGCATTCATCTGATTCCAGTGATAGTTCAATGCAACCTGTACATGAATCATCATCAAAACAAGGCATCTAGTCATGAAATTGTATAGAGACTACGTACATAAGGCAAGGAACAAGATCCAATCGAAACGAGCTGAAAATACCTAATTGCATGGAATATTAGGTCGTCTCGCTATAAAGCTTTAGGAGAATCTTTGTACCTTTAAATGCAAGCTCCTGGCAAAGCGACCTAACTGAGCAGCTCTCAAACCCCTATAAATACAATTCAACCTGCAACATAAAGAGGATCTCCTGGACTGGCTACTGGAACTCTGTAGAGATTATTCTTCACTCTTCTCCTCCCAAACAATAGTCATCCAGGGGTTCACTGTGATTCTCCAATGAACTCTTGTACTTGTGACTTGATCTAACTTAGAAGATTCAGTCATATTATAATCTCATTCAACTTGTAGCAACATTCAGTTAATAGAAAGTTATAAAGTGGACATAGGTTTCATTAACAGCCGAACCACTATAAAAATCTTCTTGTCTTTTTACTATTTCGGTTCTTTTTACATTTATTTTCTATATTATTGCTTTGTAAGAATAGAGCTGGTGCTTTCACACTCAATCCAGGGTGTTGATCCATTTTTTGGGTTAATATTTTGGTGCTTTCGCTGAGAGCCCAACTTAGGCTGAGATCTTGCTATCTACTTTGGATCAAACAAGTTTAGAAGTTAGATCCCCAATCTTTTGCTTAGAAAATTGCTGTTGAGAATCAATAGCACCATGAAGAAAGAGAACTACTTTCGGAAGATCCATAGGAGCTGTAATAGTTGGAGAGGAAACCGATCCTCAGCAAGTTGAAGTCAACAACACCAAATAGGGGATCAGATGCCGGGATCTTCTATCCAACATGAAGTTGTTATTAGAGGCGAGTTAAGAAAGACGGTTGATGAAATCAATCAAATGGAGAACGGCCAAAAAGCTTTTATGAAAAAATTAAATGCTCTCCTGACCTTGCAATCACTTGCTGCTCCGAGAACCATGCTAGAGCCTGCTGCTGCCACAGAGCCGGAAAACTCTTCTATTTCTGGCATAAACAGGAGAAACGGAAAGCAGCAACAAAATGGAGTAGTAGGTAGAGCTACAGGAATCACTATAGAAGGGAATGCAAGCACTCCATCAATTGTAAACCAGCCCACTGTAAACTTGAATCTGGGGACGAAAACCCCACGGAAAGATATGGCATTGGATCTCTCTGATTTTGAAGATGGAGAACAACTTGACGACGACAAGTTGAAAGAGAACACTAACGTACTAAATACCCGCAGAGAGGTCCAAACTGCCCTCATACGATTAACCGCAAGCCAAAGGAACTCTGAGGGAGTGGCTCTCTCAAAGATAGGAGAGCCTAGGCTTCAGCCCACTAACCAAGACCTTTTGCAACATCAAACACTTGGTACAGTCACTGATAGCCAACCCATGGATTACCAAACATCCAAGGCATATATCGCGGACATGGTCAAGCGCCTAATAGACGAAAGTAAGAATAGAAGAGATGATGAATGAGGATCCACCCCAAGTCGGACTCCCTTCGCTGATGACATTCTAAATGAATGATATCCTAAAAAGATCACTATACCAACTATCTCATCCTACGATGGAACCAGGGACCTGAAACCACACTTGTATAAGTACAGCTGTTACATGGACGGAGCGAGTGCTTCAAATGCTGTTCGGTGTAGATGTTTTCCAATCTTTCTGGAGGGAATTATCTCCATGTGGTTCACCAAGCTCCCACCTAGATCCATCTCCACTTTCAGTGAAATAACAATGAGGTTCCGTGATCAGTTTAGGTTTCACACGGTGCAACCAAAAGACATGATGTCCTTATCGGGTCTATTCCAGGGACGAAATGAATCTTTGAAATCCTTCATGAGTCGGTTTAACACCACGGTCACTGAAGTAAGTAATCCAAACGAATATATGGTCTTCATGGCTCTAGTCTACGCCATCCATCCTGACATCGAGTTTGGGAAGTGGATCAAAATGAAGCAATCTACCACTAGGAAGGACTTTAATCGAAAGGCGAGCCAGTACTTGAGATTAGAAAAAGCAGAAGAGCTAGAAGGAAGACCTGCTAACCTACAACCAACCAACATTGGGCAGAATGGTATGGTGGCAAACCAAGATGCAAATACCCCAGGGGTTGCCGCAGAAAACGTGGGAAAGGACGAGAATCAGAAAAGGAAAAATCAAAATTCCAACAGGTGCAATGGAAGTAGCAAGTGACTTATAGGCTTTAGGCCCGAAGACTACACCCCGCTCAATGATACTCTAGAGAATATCTACCAGGCGATATAAGGGACGAAGGAGTACAAGAAGCCGCCTAAAAAGGAAGTGACTGAACAACAAAAGCGCTCTAGAAAGTACTGCTATTTCCATGAAACACATGGTCATAACATGAATGAGTGCCGTCACTTGAAGAACCTGATTGAAGAATTGATTTCGAAAAACAAGCTTCAGCAGTATGTGAGGACGCCGCAAAATCCTGACCAGCTTGTAGCACTCTAAGCTCCCATAGAATGGGGAAACCAAACTAGAACCAGCGAAGAGGGATCCAGGCGGACTGACCAGATACTTATTATCAGAACAATATCTGAGGACCCCATCCCACGTAGAAGAGTTCGGGAGAAATGGAGCAATATGCAAGCTCACTTAGACATGCTTCGAAAGATTCCTATTTTGTGCTCGAAGATGGAACTCCTGCCAAGCAGCAGAGGACCCTGAATGATGACATAGTATTTTAGAATCGAGATACTGAAGGAATAGAAGCTTCGACCCTTGACCCCATGGTCGTGACAATAGGAATCAGACCAGCTGTGGTCCGACGAGTATTGGTAGACAGTGGTAGTTCTGTGAATATCCATTTCAAACACACATTTGATCAAATGAAGATCAATATCAAAGACATATTCGCTTGCCGAACGAAGATCTAGGGATTCACCGGTGAGCCTAAGCAACTTGCCGGAACAATCGGTTTACCCATAGAACTCGGAGAAGGTAACCGAATAGTCGTCCTTATCCAAACCTTTGTGATTGTAGATGAAATATCTGCCTACAATTCTTTCTTGGGTCGGCCCGCTTTGGCAGATTTAGGATTTCTTTAGCTCGGTGGTGTATAACCATGAAATTTTCGACAGAGAATGGAGTTAGGGCGATCAAAGGAGACCAAAGTGCCGCTAGAGAGTGCTACAACACAGAACTACGCGAGTTTAGAAGAAAAGAAAAAGGGAAGAATGTGGGGAGAACTCTCCACATTCATGAACCTACTGAATAACAACTACAGAGCCGCCCCTGGCTTGGGGACCATAACCGATTCGATAAGGCTTTGGACCCTAGAAGAAGAGTTCAGGGGAGGAACGGGCAGCACCGGCAGAATTGACGGTGTCTGTCCTAGTCGATATGGATGACCCAGTACGAGTCCTGAAGATTGGATCACATCTTGGAAATAAGATGTGATTGGAACTCGTCAAATTCCTTCGTGCCAACTTGGATGTATTCGCTTGGACACATTCTAATATGTGTGAAGTTTCACTGGAGATTGCATGCCACGCACTTAATATTGATTCCAAGTATACAACAGTGAAGTAGAAGAGACGCAGCCTATGACCCGAATGGTCCAAAGCGCTGAGAGAAAAAGTGGATAAGCTCATGGCGAACGGTTTTATCCACGATGCAACATACCTCGAATGGGTATCCAACACGGTCTTAGTCAAGAAGTCCTATGGAAAATGGCAAACCTGTATCGACTATTCAGACCTAAACAATGCTCTCCCAAAAGACAGCTTTCCTCTGCCTAGAATCGACCAACTTATGGACGAGACAGCTAGACATGAACTACTATCATTTATGGATGCTTACTCGGGGTACAACTAGATCATGATGCATGAACCTGACTAGGAAAATACCAGTTTCATTACTGATCTGGGATTATACTGCTACAAAGTAATGTTATTCGGCTTAAAAAATGCTGGGCAACCTACCAACGACAGGTGAACACCATGTTCAAATGGTAGATCGGGAAGACTATGGAAGTTTATGTAGATGATATGTTGGTTAAATCACGCATAGCTGCAAATCACTTGAGCAACCTCGTCGAGATGTTTGAAATACTCCGCAAATATGGAAGAAACTCAATCCACTTAAATGTCACTTCGGGGTAGCCTCTGGAAAGTTCTTGGGATTCATTGTAAGCGCCAGAGGCATCGAAGCAAATCCCGAACAAATTACCGCTTTACTAAAAGTCAAGGCCACAAGGAACAAAAAGGAGTTACGAAGCTTGATTGGAAAAGTTGTAGCGCTAAGCTGATTCATCTCAAAAGCAACTGACAAATGTATATCGTTCTTTGATGCGCTAAAGAAGGGAAAGAAGAACTTCGAATGGAATCAAGCTTGTCAGACTGTGTTCGAAGAGCTGCTGCGACATATGGAAACCGCGCTAATCCTCCAAGCCGGTAGACGGAGAAGACTTGTTTATCTGCTTAGCGGTCTCGCCTCATGCATTAAGTGCCACGCTCATACGAGTAGAAGCTAAGATCCAGCGACTCGTATATTACATCAGTAAACGATTCACTGGAGCCAAGAAAAACTATCTGAAATTGGAAAAATTAGCATATTGCCTCTTGATCGCATCCAAAAAGTTACGACCATTCTTCCAGGCAAACCCGAGCAAAGTATTAATAGATTAACTCCTGAAGCCAGTGTTGTACTGCCTCGAGACCTTTGGGCAGCTTATCAAATGGAACATCGAGTTGAGTCAATACGAAATTACTTACCATCGGTGAAGGGCGATCAATGGGCAGGCACTAGTGGATTTCATTGCCGAGTTTACGATATGAGGTAATGAAGAAGGAATAGACCCGGAAATGGAAACACGTTGGAGATTGTTCATCGATGGTGCATCTAACAACTTCTGCTCCGGGCAGAATGTAACGACCCTAATTTTTAGTAACATTATTTACGATATTTAATTAGCTAAATAAAATAAAATAATGTGATGATTAGGGGATTGAGATTTGTGATTAGTAAGGGTAGCCATGCCATGTAAACAAATGAACTAACATGAGTAAAAATAAAATAAGTTAGGCAAATAGGTGAGGGGAAAAGATGGAATAAGAGAATTCTAATACCCCAAACCCTTAGGAATTCATTTCACATGTTCACTCATTTGCAAAAGTTAAATATTGAGGTCGGCCACCATTAGCAAGAACAAGAGGAAGAAAAGCTAAAGGAAGAAGATTAATCAATTCAAATCCATTCAAATCTCAACTCCTTAATCTCAAAGCTAAGGTGAATAATGACTACATCTCATGTTTTCTAATTATTTTTGGTTTTAGGTTAAGCCTGATTTATCTTGTAAATTTTAGCCATGTTGTTGAATTATAAAATGTTTATATATGCTTGTTGATGATTTATGCTTATTCATATAGGTTTTATGATATGTTTTAATGTTAAAACCCTATTAAATGTCATCCAATCGCCTTACGATTTTTGATTTAGATCAGAAATCATATTTTAGAGGTGGGTTTCAATTTTCATAATTTTCTCAATTAATGTGGATTTAATATTAATTTTCTAGTGAAGAAAATGATTATTTGGGTTTAAAATAATTTACGGCTAAATTATTTATGTTTTGGGTCTGAAATTAATATATGTTAGAAAACATATTAAAAATGATTTTCTAGAATTTTTGTAGAATTTTCCTAAGTGTTTTAATAGATATATAAAATTATTTAAGGTATGAGACTTAAATGTTTTATATATTTATAAAAGGAGAAGGGGTATTTTGTAAATTATTTAAATTGTTTAATTCTAATATTTCGGCAGTGTTTTTGGAAAAGAAAATTTACAACCAATCATATTTTGACAAATAAGGCAGGTTAGTTGAAAAGATTACTTTAAAAGGATAAATTCAGTTTAAATAGGCTTTTTACCTGTTTCGCCACTTCTGGCACCTAGGGTTCAGACTTAGTAGTTCCGCCTCCATCACCATCGAAACCAATGCACATAGTATCAAAGACTTGGTACATAGTGAATTGGACTTAGGCGGAAGGTACTGGGTCGAAGCTATGGGTTCCGAGGTGGTTGAAACGTTGCTTTGCATTCAAATGAAATATGCGCCTGCTTTGCTTTCGAAAGGGATGCTTTTGACTTGGTTGGCTTTCGACTGGGTCAAATGGTTTTAAAGGAATGGTTTCTAAGAGGTTGCACCTTTGTTTTTAAGTAAATGCTTTCATCGGGGTCGAAACCCTTTTGTTGCCGCTTCCTACCTTTCGAAGCAATGCCTTCGAAAGGGCTATTTTGTTTTATAAAACCCAAGCCGCTTCTCCAATGCTTCCGAAGGGTGGTTTCGGAACTATCACTTCTTTACTTAGGAAATGCTTTTGAAAGAGTGCTTTCGACTTAAATGTTTTATGACCCTTTTGTTCTATTGAAGGTAGAAGCCAAAGGTTTCGAAGAAGATATTTTTAAATGGTTTCGAAAGGTTTTCCATATGTTTTACTTGAACCCAAATGGTTTCGAAAGGTTTGATGTTTTAATGCTTTCGAAAGGTTCTAATGAAGGTTTCGAAGGGGTGGTTCCCCAATGGTTTTGAAAGGTTAGAAAGGAAAGGTTTTCCAATGTTTTCGAAAGGCAATGATTATGTGTTTTAAAGATAGAATGTCTAAGGTTTTATAGCCTTCAAAGGGAAGGTTTTAAAATGGTTTCGAAAGGTTTATATGAATGGTTTCGAAAGGGATGTTTTGGACTTTCGGCCTAGGTTATAAAGGGATTACTTGGTTTCGAATGGGATACTTTCAATGGGATCGAAAGGAGTACTTTCAAAGGTTTAAAATGTTTTCATCAATAAAGATTTGTGTAAAGTGTATATATATAACACGACAAGGTCATTTGAGTGAAGCATATAATTTATTTTCCTTGTTTAAAGTTTGATTTGAAGGTTTAAATCAATTTGAGAAGAAAATGTTTTCAAGGAAAATTTAAGGGAAGATTACCCAAAGTAAAATGACTCAGATATTTTTTTACCAGATGAGACTGGTATAAGGTCGCGCCCTATACCTTAGTTATTAGCCCCTAGCTAATTTAGTCCAAAATTCCAATGTGTAGGGCTTTGTTACAGGTAAGAATAAAATGATGTTACACACATAAATGAATATATTTGTACAGAGGTAGGTTATTGGTGAGCCCGCAAAACCATTAGGATCAGTAGAACTGGAGAAAGTAAGTTAGGGACAGACCGTCCAGAAGAGGAGTATCTAACAGATGTTAGATTATTTGTTTATAATTTCTGGTAGGACCGAGTCAGCCAAAGGATAATAGTTAGCCAAACAAAACTATAGTGTTAGGACAGTAGTCCATTTGTTACATGATATGTATGTTTAAATAATAATGCTTTATAGTTTTAACCAGTTTTGGTTGTAGGATTATGATTTGCAAAAGATATGTTTTAAAAGGATATTAGTAAGGGGAAATCCATTCTGCTAAGCGGCGTGGTCTCACTTAATATCAAATAACCGAGAAGTATAGTATTATTCACACTAAGCTTTATGTCTGACTCGAAGTTTATGTTTTTCCCCTTAAACTCTCGGGTGCTCAAAGTTGATTTAGGTAGGCGTATGGGGTAGGATTTTCAGGTTTTCAGTAGGTTGGCGAATAAAGTTTCTGGAGACGAGCAGGTGGCGGACGGATAGCTATTTAGGAGTTGTTGTTTTATTTTGTTTGATTCCGCTGTGTTTATTATGTCAGTTATGACTATATAGTACTCTGGTCAACCAAGGGGGCATCATCATATGTCGCTATTGGCGTATTTATGTAATAATTATATTTTATCGGAACCTGGGAAAGCGATGGGATTATGTAATTTGAATATGGAAGATGTTTTGGAAATGTAATCAAAAATGTTGTTTTTGAAATCTGTGATTTTGTTTCATATTCATGTGCTTCTGATATTATAGATACCATTAACATAGCCGTATTTTGTCGCCGGAAGTTAATACTATAGATGAGCAGAAGAGGAGGCTTGCATCGAGACAGCTTCAGGGAGCAGCTTTATTCTAGTGGAATAGTGTGACAGTTCGAGTGAATGAAGAAATGATGATATGGTCTGAGTTTAAGAGGAGATTCGAGGAGAGGTTCATGTCTGTGATGGCGAAGTCTACCTTGATCAGAAAGTTTGCTGAGTTGGAACAGGGGAGATGACTATGTTGGAGTATGCTAGAAGGTTTGAGGAGTTGGCTGGGTATGGATATGCCAATATGGATACTGTGATGAAGAGAAATGAGAAGTTCATAAGGGGGTTGAAGCCTGAGTTAGCAAGGGCTACATTACCTCATATTAGGGATCCTTGTGATGTTGTAGTAGAGATGGCGTTGAGACATGAGGGTTGCTTGCTTCTCTGGAGAAGAATAAGGTAAAGGAGGTCTAGGTGGGGCAGGGCCAGAAAAGGAAGTTCTTTCATAAGAAGGTTGCTCAGAAAGGTGGAGCCGTGAAGAAAGGAAAGTCAAAGGTTGTTTACTTCAAGTGTGATAAGAAGGGACATTTTGCTAATGAGTGTCGTACTGGAAAGGCGAAGGAAGTGATCGAGAAGAAGAATATTAGATGCTTCAACTGCGATCAGATTGGTCATTACAAGAACTAGTGCAAAGAGCCGGCTAAGGATGGAAGGGGCAAAGTATTTGCATTGGAGCAGCTACTTCGAGGCCAATGGCAGAAGAAAAAAGAAAAGTAGTGTTGGGAGGTACGCTTCAGATCCATGGTATGTCTGTTAGCTTTCTGTTTGGTACTGGTGCATCGCATTCTTTTGTATCTCGTTGTTTGGTAGATAAGCTTAACCTAGAACCCTCATACTTAGTTACTTCCTTAAGGGTTGCAAATCCGATAGGAGGGTATGCGACACTTAGGATGAAGTCTGACCACTTAGGGTTTGATTTTTTAGGTCATACCTTTGTTTGCAGTTTACATGTATTTGACTATGTAGGGTTCAGAATTATTTTGGGTATAGATTGGTTAAGTAAGTACGATGCTAGGATATTTTGCCATGATAGGAAAATATCACTTAGACACCCTAACTGTAGTGATCAGATTGTATATACCGTTGAAAACCCCAGTTGTGAGGTGAATGCTTTGTTGGGTGTTGTGGAGTTAGAGGACGGGTTGAATCGAGTTTTCGTGGTTAGAGAATTCATGGATGTCTTCGAGCCGGTAGTAGGATTGCCACCGAAACGAGCCATTGAGTTTCAGATTGATTTGGTGCTTGGAGCAGAGCAAGTGAGTAAGCCGCCAAGTAGGATGACATCTACAGAGATGAGAGAGCTGAAGGAGCAGTTGGTGGATTTAGAAGGCAAGAATTTTATCAGACCTAGTAGTTCACCTTGGGGAGCAGCCATAGTGTTTGCTAAGAAGTGGGACAGATCGTTAAGGTTATGTATCGATTATCATAAGCTGAATGAGAAGACGATAAAGAATCGATATCCATTGCCCAGAATTGATGATTTGCTCGATCATTTGAGTGGAGCCAAGGTATTTTCTTAGTTGAATTTAGCAACAGGTTTTCATCAGCTTAGAGTAGCAGAGGATAGTATACCTTTGACGACGTTTAGAACCAGATATGGATCGTACGAATGGTTAGTTATGCCATTCAGACTAACTAATGCACCATCATTCTTTGTGGATTTGATGATACGAGTTTTCTGAGAACACTTGGATAGGTTCGTGTTGGTTTTCATAGATGATATCTTGATATACTCTAGAGATGAAAGGGAGCATGAAGTTCATCTTAGAGTGGTGCTTGAGATGCTTAGGCAGCATCAATTCAAGGCGAAGTTTTCGAGGTGTCATTTCTGGAAGAAGGAGGTGAAGTTTCTTGGTCATGTAGTCTCAGAGAAAGGGTTGTCTGTAGATCCAACTAAGATTGAAGCGGTGAATAATTGGAAGAAAACCGAGACAGTGACTGAGATAAAGAGTTTTCTTGGATTGGCTGGATATTATAAGAGGTTCATTAAGGATTTTTCGCGGATAGCAGCACCGATGACCAAGCTAATGCGAAAGGATGTGGACTTTGTGTGGACCGATAAGTGTGAGGAAGCATCCAGAGCTTGAAACACTTGTTGACCCATGCACTTGTATTAGTTGTTTCGGAGGGGAATCAGGATTTGATAGTTTATACAGATGCGTGTGGAATAGGATTAGGAGCTGTGTTAATGCAGAGAGGTAAAGTGATTGCATATGCTTCTCGACAGCTTAGATCGCACGAAGTTAGATATCCTACGCATGATTTGAAATTGGCTGCAGTAATTTTTGCATTGAAGGTGTGGAGACATTACCTTTTGGGAGAAATGTTTGAGCTATATACGCATCATAAGTCGTTGAAGTACTTGTTCTCTCAGAAGCAGTTGAACATGAGACAGCAGAGATGGTTAGAGTTTATTGCTGCTTATGATTTTGGAATTGAGTACACACCAGGGAAAGGTAATAAGGTTGCATATGCGCTTAGCAGAAAGCATCAGAATTCAGTGTTGGTAATGATAGCAGAGTGGAAAGATTTGGAAGCGTTGTTGACTTGCAGAGTGCAGTGGAGATCTGAGGCTGGGTCTAGTGGAGAATATGTTATGTTATCTTGTTTAGAAGTTCGACCGGTAATGATCGAAAAGATTGCTTCTAAATAGGAGGAGGATCCAATATTGGTCGAACAGATCAGAAAGTTAAAGGAAGGAATGAAGAGCGATGACTTGAAGGATTTTAGTCTTGACCAGAAAGGGTGGTTGAGAAAGAAAGGAAGGTCGTGTGTTCCAAATGTGGGAGACATAAGGAAGGAAGTTTTGGAGGAATTCCATCGTTCGAAGTTCACTATCCATCCAGGAGGAACTAAGATTTATCAGGACATAAAGAGAAGATTCTTCTGGGAAGGTATGAAAAGGGATGTAGGCTTTTGGGTAAAGAAGTGTCGGAACTACCAACAGGTAAAAGCCGAACATCAGAAGCCAAGTGGGTTGCTTCAGCCATTGGATATTCCGGTATGGAAGTAGGATTCTATTTCTATGGATTTTATAGATGAGTTGTCAAGATCTAATAGAGGAAATGAAAGTATATGGGTCATAGTGGACAAATTAACCAAGAGTACCCATTTCATTCCAGTTAAGTTAATTAGGACAACACCTGTTCTAACTAAGTTATTTAAGAAGAATGTAGTTAGATTGCATGGAATTCCTAGTAGCATAGTAAGTGATAGAGATTCCTTGTTCACTAGTGAGTTCTGGAAGTGTTTACAGGATACTTTAGGAACCAAGTTCAAGATGAGTATTGCTTACCATCCACAGACCGATGGGCAAAAGGAAAGGGTTAACAAAGTCTTAGAGGTTTTGTTATGAGCTTGTGTGTTAGATTTTGGGGGATCATGGGAAGTCCATCTACACTTAGTCGAGTTTTCGTATAACAACGGTTATCAGGCTAATATAGGGATGACACCGTTTGAAGCTTTATATGAAAGGCCATGCAAATCTCCAGTTTGTTGGTTAGAGACCAGGGATAGGTTGGTTCTTGGTCCAGATTTGGTTAGAGAAGCCGCAGAGAAGATTGAATTGATTCGAGCTAGAATGAAGGATGCTCAATCTAGGTAAAATAGTTATGCAGACAGAAGACCGAAAGACTTGGAGTTCTGGAGATCATGTGTTTGTTAAGGTATCGCCGATGAAGGGTGTGATTAGACTCGGGAAATCAAGGAAGTTGGCATCGATATTCGTAGGACCATTTTCTATTATAGAGAGGATAGAGAAACTCGCATATAGAGTAGAGTTACCGAATAATTTAGCAGTAGTTCATGATGTTTTCCATGTTTCTCATCTAAGGAAGTCTGTTAGAGACCCGGAGTCTACTATAGCACCGACTGTGTTAGATGACTTGGTAGTAGAACCAAACTTGACTATAGTTAGAAAGCCAGTTCGGATAGTTGCGAGAGATGAGAAGAGGCTGAAAAACAAGACAGTCAGATTAGTGAAAGTCCAGTGGAGTGTCGATGAGAGAGACTGTACTTGGAAGACTCAGAGCGGGTTTAGAGACGCTTATCCTAATTTGTTTGATGGTATGTTTTAACTTTATGATTGATTTGTTGTGTACCTTATCGTAATTTTGAGGACGAAATTTTTTAAGGAGGGGAGTCTGTAATGACCCTAATTTTTAGTAACATTATTTACGATATTTAATTAGCTAAATTGAATAAAATAATTTAATGATTAGGGTATTGAGATTTGTGATTAATAAGGGGTAGTCGTGCCATGTAAACAAATGAACTATTATGAGTAAAAGTAAAATAAGTTAGGCAAATAGGCGAGGGGAAAAGATGGAATAAGAGTATTCTAATACCCGAAACCCTTAGGAATTCATTTCACACGTTCACTCATTTGCAAAAATTAAATATTGAGGCTGGCCACCATTAGCAAGGACAAGAGGAAGAAAAGCTAAAGGAAGAAGATTAATCAATTCAAATCCATTCAAATCTCAACTTCTTAATCTCAAAGCTAAGGTGAATAATGACTACATCTCATGTTTTCTAATTATTTTTGGTTTTATGTTAAACCCGATTTATTTTGCAAACTTTAGCCATGTTTTTGGATGATAAAATGTTTATATATGCTTGTTGATGATTTATGCTTATTCAGATAGGTTTTATGATATGTTTTAATGTGAAAATCCTATTAAATGACATCTAAATGCCTTGCGATTTTAGATTTAGATCAAAAATCATATTTTAGAGATGGGTTTTAATTTTCATAATTTTCTGAACTAATGTGGATTTAATATTAATTTTCTAGTGAAGAAAATGATTATTTGGGTTTAAAATAATTTAGGGCTAAATTATTTATGTTTTGGGTCTGAAATTAATATTTTTAGAAACATATTAAAAATGATTTTCTTGAATTTTTGTAGAATTTTTCTATATGTTTTAATAGATATATAAAATTATTTAAGGTATGAGACTTAAATATTTTATATATTTATAAAAGGAGAAGGGGTATTTTATAAATTATATAAATTGTTTAATTCTAAAATTTCTGCAGTATTTTTGGAAAAGAAAATTTGCAACCAATCATATTTTAAAAAACAAGGCAGGTTAATTGAAAAGATTACTTTAAAAAGATAAAATTCAGTTTAAACAGGCTTTTACCTTTTTTGCCACTTTCGGCACCTGGGGTTCCGACTTAGTAGTTCCGTCTCCATCACCATCGAAACTAATGCACATACTATCAAAGACTTGGTACATAGCAAATTGGACTTAGGCGGAATGTACTGGGTCGAAGCTATGGTTTCTAAAGGGGTCGAAACGTTGCTTTGCTTTCAAATGAAAAACGTGTCTGCTTTGCTTTCGAAAGGGATGCTTTCGACTTGGTTGGCTTTCGACTTGGTTGGCTTTCGACTGGGTCAAATGGTTTTAAAGGGATGGTTTCTAAGAGATTGTGCCTTTGTTTTTAAGTAAATGCTTTCATCGGGGTCGAAACCCCTTTGCTGCCGCTTCCTACCTTTCAAAGCGATGCCTTCGAAAGGGATATTTTGTTTTATAAAACCCAAGTCGCTTCTCCAATGCTTCCTAAGGGTGGTTTCCGCACTATCACTTGTTTACTTAGAAAATGCTTTCGAAATAGTGCTTTTGACTTAAATGTTTTATGACCCTTTTGTTCTGTTGAAGGTGGAACCCAAAGGTTTCGAAGAAGATAGTTTTAAATGGTTTCGAAAGGTTTTCCACATGTTTTACTTGAACCTAAATGGTTTCGAAAGGTTTTCCACATGTTTTACTTGAACCTAAATGGTTTCGAAAGGTTTGATGTTTTAATGCTTTCAAAAGGTTCTAATGAAGGTTTCGAAGAGGTGGTTCCCTAATGGTTTCGAAAGGTTAGAAAGGAAAGGTTTTCCAATGTTTTCGAAAGACAATGTTTAAGTGCTTCAAAGATAGGATGTCTAAGGTTTTATAGCTTTCGAAGGGAAGGTTTTCCAATGGTTTTGAAAGGTTTATATGAATGGTTTCGAAAGGAATATTTTGGCCTTTTGGCCTAGGTAATAAAGGGTTTACTTGGTTTCAAAAGAGATACTTTCAATGGGATCGAAAGGGGTACTTTCAAAGGTTTAAGATGTTTTCATCAACAAAGATTTGTGTAAAGTATATATATAACATGGCAAGGTGGTTTGAGTAAAGCATAAAATTTATTTTCCTTGTTTAAAGTATGATTTAAAGGTTTAAACCAATTTGAGAAGAAAAGGTTTTCAAGGAAAATTTAAGGGAAGATTACCCTAAGTAAAATGACTCGGATATTTGTATACCAGATGGGAGTGGTATAGGGTCGCGCCCTATACATTAGCTATTAGCCCCTAGCTAATTTAGTCCAAAATTCCAGTGTGTAGGGCTTTGTCACAGGTAAGAATAAAATGATGTTACACACAGAAATGAATATATTTGTACAGAGGTAGGTTATTGGTGAGCTCGCAAAACCATCAGGATCAGTTAACCTGGAGGAAGTAAGTTAGGGACAGACCATCCAGAAGAGGAGTATCTAACAGATGTTAGATTGTTTGTTTATATTGTCTGGTAGGCCCAAGTCAGCCAAAGGTTAGTAGTTAGCCAAAAAACACTACGGTGTTCGGACAGATTGTCCATTTGTTGCCTGATATGTATGTTTACATGATAATGCTTTACAGTTTTAACCAGTTTTGGTTACAGGATTATGATTTGCAAAAGATATGTTTTAAAAGGATATTAGCGAGGGGAAACCCATTCCGCTAAGCGGCGTGGTCTCACCTAATATCAAGTAACTGAGATGTATAGTATTATTCACACTAGACTTTATGTATGACTCGAAGTTTATGTTTTTCCCCTTAAACTCTCGGGTGCTCAAAATTGATTTGAGTCGGATGAGGGTTGAGGATTTTTAGGATTTTAGTAGGTTGGCGAATAAATCTTCCAGAGACGAGCATGTGGCTGACGGATAGCTATTTAGGAGTTGTTTTATTTTGTTTGATTCCACTGTGTTGTATTATGTCAGTTATGACCATATAGTACTCTGGTCAACCAAGGGAGCATCATCATATGTCGCTCTTGGCGTATTTACGTAATAATTATATTTTATCTGAACTTGAAAAAGCGATGGGATTATGTAATTTGAATATTGAACATGTTTTTGGAAATGTAATAAAAAATGTTGTTTTTGAAATCTGTGATTTTGTTTCTTATTCATGTGCTTCTGATATTATGGATACCATTAACATAGCCGTATTTTGTCGCCGGAAGTTAATACTATAGATGACTGCAGCATCTGTAGCGCTTAGCTTTGGGCCTTAAAATAGGGGATGTTACACAAGAGTAGTGCTTGGGACTCCTGAAGGTCGATCTGTTTGCTATGCCTTATGCTAGGAATTTTCCGCAATAATAACGAAGCAGAATACGAAGCGTTGATAGCCGGGCTAAAAGTGCTAAAGAAACTCGGGATAAAGTCCACACACGTCTTTAGCGACTCTCAACTAGTTGTCTTCCAGGTGAAAGATGAATACCAAGCTCGGGGGGAGAACCTCGTCCCATATCTATCTAAAGTGTAGGAATTGCAGAGTGACATCGAACATTACACCATAACTCATATCCCGAGGGAACAAAGCACAAAGGAAGACTATTTAGAAAAATTGGCTAGTTTCGGAGAAGCTCGGTCCTTGGGACTAGTCCCAGTCGAAACTCTGACCACTCCAAGCATAAGCGAGATGGATATAGATTGGATTTTTGAAACAATCAAAGAACCTGAAACGTGGATGACACCAATCAAGGAATACCTTCTTAAAGGAACACTCCCTATAGACAAGAATCAGCGGAAAAAGCTCCTTCGGAAGGCGCCGTGGTTTGTAGTACAGGATATGATGCTCTACCGAATGGGATTCTCTACACTCTTTCTCAGGTGTGTAACCAATGACGAAGCCCAAAGAATCCTTAGGGAAGTTCATGAAGGCGACTATGGAGACCACACTGGTGAGCAAACCCTCGTAAAGAAAGTCCTCCGATATGGGTAGTTTTGGCCAACAGTAAACCACGACGCAGCTTATTATGACACACGTTGCGGCCAATGCCAAAGATTCGACAAGATCAAAAGAACTCCTTCGACAGAGCTGACACAGATGGTCAGCCCATGGCCATTCGCGATCTGGGGAATTGATTTGCTTGGTGTATTACCAATGGCCAAAGGAGGAGTCAAATATGCTATAAATGTTGTTGACTATTTCACCAAATGGGTCGAAGCAGAACTGCTGGCCACTATTACCACAAAGAAAGTTATTAATTTTTTCACTAAAAACATTATTTGTAGGTCTGGAGTGCCAAAAAAGATCATCACGGATAACAGGACTCAATTCGAAAGTGCTGAGTTCAAAGCTTTTACAAACACTTCCGAATTGAGGAAAGCTTTTCCACAGTTGCACATCCGCAGGCAAATGGGCAAGTGAAAGCAGCGAAAAAGATCATCAAGTCCACCATCAAAAAGAGGCTAACTAAAGCTAAAGGAAATTGGGTTGATGAACTTCCACTCGCACTATAGGCTTACAGGACAACGTACAAATCTGCAACTGGGCACTCCCTGTTCGCCCTGGTATATGGTTCAGAAGAAATGATCCCAGTCGAGCTAGAAGTCCCCTCTTATCGAAGGAAAAACTTTAAAGGCAAAATGAGCAACTCCTACCCTCGTCGCTCGATTCGATCGATGAGAAGAGGGAAGAAGCCGAGTTAAGGGCTGCTGCTCACCAGAAAAGGGTCACACGATATTTCAATTCCAAAGTCCGTAACTTTACTTTTGAAGTGGGAGACCTTGTCCTCAAACGAGTCTACCCTATACCAGAAACATTCGAACAGAATTGGAAAGGGCCCTATGTGATCGACCATAAGCTAGGGGATGGCACATTCAAGCTAACTACTGTGGATGGAACTCAAATTCCTCAAGTTTAGAACGGCATATCGCTGCGTCGTTACTTTATCTAAGACCGTCTTGTGTATTTCCTATTTCCCATAAATAAGCCATCCCGGAATACCAGAGGCATTGTAAATAAGCAAAACTTGCCTAACCTTTATTAGAAAATTACTTTTCTTTGTGAGCCAATAAAAGTGTGTTCAGAAAAGTAACCTGCTGATTCGACGGGGTCAAATCGACTCAAAAACATCCAATCGCTACTTAAGATAGTGGAACCACACTCAAGTACTCCCCATCTACCTGTCGGGTTGACGGAAGCAAGTCGATTCAAACCGTTGGATCGACGAAACTCGATCCCTGCCTTCTAAGAACCGGTGTTACTCTGACAACATCGAGAAGGCCCCAATCAAAGCCGCATACCCCTATAAGCCACGCATTACTTCTGGAGTCGTGGGACCATGCCCACGAAACACGAACTCCTCGCATTACCCGAAAATTGGTAACATCGAGAAATTCCAAACTATTCCGGATCGATGGGTCATATCGATCCCAAGAGCCATGCATCCTATAAGCCGCACACACTCCCAAAAGCCATGCACACTTTTAGAAGCTGCGCACACTTTTAAGTACCGGTATTATTTCGGCAATGCCGGGAAACTCGTTTATCGCAAGACTAACAAGAATCCAATCCCACTATCAAAAGTAATCGATGTTGGTCCAACAATATCGCACAACTAGAAATCGGTAAAGGATTCCAATTGTTGACCAACAAAATCCCCAGAGTCAAGACACTTGAAGCACAAGTCCCAAAGATAAGAACCGTAAGGTAGATACAGATACAGACATCCAAGGGATCGCTTGGATCAACCGATTATTTGTCAAGTGTTCAAAGAAAACAACCCTGTAAAGTAAGGGGTACATACATACTAACATTTAGTTGAAAGGAAAACTACTCCACAGGCCTGTTTCTCCAAACAAAGAATTTTGGGAATCACAACGGATCTAGTTATAAAAGTTAAAAAAAAAGTGCGTATGTATTGCGTAAAATCACTGAAATAAAGGCGACGCATACCGAAAAACATGGCACAGCAATGTGAATTATAGAAATTGCGGGACAAGCTATCGTGCCATGTGCATACGTAAGTAATAAAAAGCAAGTTAAGTACATGACAAAAAAAGAACACAGGAGTGATGACATTTGAAAAATTAATCTTTTCATTCCTTATAACATTTTCTATACAAAGTCAAAATGTGGGGGCTGTACCCACACAATATCGGCCAACAGAAAGAAAAACACAGATGCTACAGCAACAAAAACAATATGTGCAGACTCTGCACTTGTACAAAATAAAAAATACAAAATACATGTCAGACAAATCAGAATGTCCCAGTATCTGGCTCCACTGTTAATCAAGCTTATCAATGTTTCTTTCCACCGCTCCCCCTCCCATCTTTGGTCGGAAGTTTCTTCTTCTTAGAATCCTCACTAGGAGTTGTGTCGCCGCCTGAAATATCAACTATCGCCTCCGTGCCAGCATATCTTCCTTGTTTTTCGACCTTCTCGGAAGACTCCCCCTTGGTCTTGCGCTTCCGGGACTTGCGGGAGCTTCTTGAAGACTTTCTCTCTTCAATCTTTTCCTTCTTAACGGCTACCATCTGCTGTTCAGTTTTACTTAGTTGGCCAGTTTGGTCTTCCTGCTCTCAAGCTTCAGCTGCTGTGAAATTGCCCTCTAGAGATATGGAAGGGTCGTACAGGCCATGCAACGCAGCAATCTTCTCAGATTCCGGCCTTGGTTGTGAGCCAGACACTTGGCGCAACAGTCGAAGCGGCTACAGAAACAAGCATCGAGGCAGTTGAAATAGCAGCAGGCCCAGGAACCAAAGAGATCGGCGGTCGGTAGGCAAAGAAGACGGACATATAAGATCAAAAATGAAAGCATTCAATTCGTCTTGTTTTTGCGGCATGAGCCGAAAATTCTCAAACTCGAGGGAAAAAAGAAGGTTACCTGCATCAGAAGAGTGGCCGAGAATTTCAATCTCATACTCCCCACCTTTTCCTTCTTTGTATGGCTGCACGATCTTTGGAGAAATTCCAGGATCACCCGAGGCTTCTAAGATAGCTGCTAGAGGGGCAGACAACAAGACAGAACCGGCTGAACCCAGATTAGTTCCTAATTGATCACGAGGCTATTTTGATGATTTTCCAGACCCGGAAATGAAAGGCTTTGATAGCGCTTTAGCAGTTGTAGTTGCAGCAACATTGGCGGCCTCTTGTTCCCTCTCAATCCAAATGATCTCCCGACCCTTTACCAAAGTCTTTTTCGAATTTTCGTTGAGATAGGCATCCTCCAACTCTTGCTCGGTGTATACATCTCCATCCTCTCAGAAATGGGCCGAAACTTCTTCTACAACCACAACAAGAGTATGCGGGAATTTAGGGCCCAAATAGCTGAGGCTCCCCTGATGCAACAAGGAGTAAACATAGAAATTCAAGATGATGTCATCCATCTTCTCTATTTTCCTTTCGAAAGTATCCTGCAACTCCAAGTGGACCGCTATCACAGTGGCCTTCTCAACTTCAACTTGGGTCTTCTCAGCGTTAAGCTACGCGACTCTTTCCTAGAGCGAAGCGATTATTCGGGTCTGATCAAAGATGGTCTTGTCACGGGATTCCATCATTCCTGCATAATCAGCAATTGTCTTTTTATAAGCTTCGACGGCTTCGTTATGACCAGCAATAGTTTTCTTCTGAGCTTCGATGATCTCGTCATGGGCTTTAAGCTCCTCTTTCAGCATAACCCCATCCACATGGGCCTTCTTGATTTCATCTCGAAACATGATCTCAATTTTGGCGTGTGCCTCTCTCAATTCCTTCAGCAAGCTTGCGTTACTCTTACTCTCTCGGAGTGTAGCATCCCTCTCCTTTGTCAATTGCTCGATTCTGGCATCACGTTCCATTAATATCCTCTCATAATCGTCCTTTTCTGACTCGAAAGAAAGAATCTCTTGGTAGTTGTTATGGTTGCTATCTGCCAGTTGCTTACATAACTTCTCCCATCCTTCAGCTTGGTCCAAATCGCTTTGAATCGCCTTGAGATAAGGTATAAATAAATATTTACGGATTGGGCACAGGTCATGATCAAATTTAACTCCCTTCAGAAACCATCCGGGGAGCGCAGCTTTAAGCTTAGGGGGACCGGATGGGAGAATATAAAACGGCCTCCTACGGGAACGTGAAGAACCAGAAATAGGCACTACCTAAGTTAACGGGGCCTGGGATGATGGAGAAACTTGAATAGTATAACTCGGAACTTCAATCCAATAGAGATTGGAGCCGAGTCAAATGCTTGGTGCTCGGAAGGATGAGAACCGTGATCTACCTACGATTTCTTGGATGGCTCTTCCAGGCCATCGGGAGTTTTCCTCTTCTCATAACTACTCCTGTAAACTCTGCCTTGGTCCCTGTCGTCCTGACGATGAAATTAGGCTTCCAAATCTTTCCTTCGTCTCCACTCTTCCTCGGTTTCTCGGGGCTGATGGTGGTTTGAAGTCCGTCTTGACCATTGTTGTGCATCGGTAAATTGTTCAAGGTCCTCATAAAGTCCACGGCCTCTCATGGTACCTGATATAAAAAATAAATAAAGAACTTTAGTGATAGGAAATGAACCTAAATAATGCATATGTAAGTGAACGTGACCCTAGTGAAATGTGTAACGTGTCATAGGCGGCCTAAAAGAAATTCACAAGCTGGATCGAGAAGTCACGACAGTAGGAATCGGGCTAACTCTAGACACAATGTGACCGGGGCGAGGAGACAATCCCTCAAACTCAAAATCATCTCCCATGAATTCATCGATGTCAACATAAACGTTGCTCAAGTCCCCAAAGCTAATACCAGTTTCCTTAGGTGGAGAACCATGAAGTCGCTCAGCTATTGGGGGAGTATCTTTAGCAAGAACCTCTTAGGGAGGTGAATTTGGGAGTATAAGACTCATTCTCGAAGTTTCGTCGCATGATTCGAAGTTTCCATCACCAGAACTTGCATCAAATTCCTCATCATTAGAGGAGGAAACATAGCTGCTACTGTTCTCAATTTCACCCTCCTCCTTTTCCGTTACCACTGCAGCCTTGCCCTCACACTACTTGAATTCCTCTTCCCCTTCCTCTAAGATTGGAGGCATCCTAATCGAGCAACTGGCTTCGGTCGTAACACCACTTCCTTCATGAATTTCTTCGGTTGACCCGCCAGATGGACCTTCTCCTTATGGAAGATCGCCCTCTTCGAGGTCATGTGATGAAGAAGTGAAGCGTGTTCGAATTCTAGAATGGGAAGGAGATAGAACTTTAATGGCTACGGCAGATCTCCCGGGATGCAACAACCCGTACCGGAGCAAATTCTTATCCGTTAGCAAAAACTTGACCGATCTCTCTTTAGCATTTAGGACCTTCGGAGTATTGAAGATGGGATCGAGTGATGGATCTTTGTTTGGTCTCCGAATAATTGCAAGGAGTATTTAGTCTATTAAAAATCCTCCATCAACGTATTAAATATCAATGAATAAAAGAGAAGACTTACCCCCTGTCGTCCAAAGATGATTAAGTCTCTCAGGACACCTAACAAAAAAATATTGGGTCTTGAATTGGGATAGGTTACTTTGAAGCTACAACATGATTTTGCAATTTCTTTGAGCCTCGATGATCGCGAGGGATGGAAATTCGTCTCTCTTCTTGAATGAGAGGAAATATCTCAACTCATCAAAGCTTAGGGCATGATTGAATGTCTGCATAAATAAAATGTAAAGGCAAGTCAAAATGGCATATTGGTTGGGGTGAATCTAAAATGGAGCAATTCCTAAATTCAGAAGAGTTTCTATCAAGAAGTGATTGAAGGGGGCACTGCTCCATTCAAGCACAGGTACCAGTGGAAAGCGGTGTACCCCGAAGGCGGCATATATGCAAACTCATTTTTCGATGGAAGGCGCATGTCATCATCCAGAATGCCATGCTGTAAACCAAAGTTATGCATAACTTTGGCAGAGATTATGGAGGAAGCTCTCTCCAGCGGGTTGAGTAGAAATCTAAAGTTTGGAGGAGTTCGTTCTACAATCGGACCAACTAGAACTAATTGACCGTATTCAGCTAGTGATGTTGAAGTAGTAGGCGCTACTGAAACCGTTTGTGAATGCATAACTGATGTCGATTCGGCTTCTGAGAATGCCGGACTTCCCCCACTGTATTTACGATGGGATGACGGGCGCTTCATTCTATACAACAGAACTTGTATCTAACACAATTAGTAACTCTATTTATAACTAAAAGTCCCCTTACGCTTAACACTTGAATTCCAGAAAAGTATCAATTTATGCCAACGCATCAAATTTCAAGCGTTGACTGGGGCAAGTGCAGTGTGTTATCCATGTGGGATGGGCTCGGTGTCCTGAACACTACAAACGCTCTATCCTGTGTAGATAGTTCACTCGCAGCGAAGAAAGAAAAGAGCTTTTCATATCATTCATTAAAGTTATGTCTTCTACACTTACCCATTATCGATCAACGATCGATAACGGATCCGTTGTCCAAGGTGACACAGAAAGCTCTTCCTATTCCAGGTAGACCGAATGTGCAATGATAGGACCAATCCAAAGTGAGGAACTGTAGATCAATGGGTCCAAATCGAGTAGAGAACTCTCAGCATAAGTCAATGTTAGTTTTCTAGAAAGTGATAACAATGTAAGCTGCATACAAGACGCTACCCTAAGTTATTACCACTTCCCAGAAAAACCAAAATCAATCCGCAAGATGCTGTACCGGATCAACGGTATGACTCGGTGCAAGTTCATTCTGATTCTGTGGATGAGGATAGCAAAACATGTCAAGCACTGAGGCAAAAACCGAGCTTCATTCCGTGAAGAACTCGAGAATCGATTTACTATCTTCTTCCAAAAAATCATAATCAACTCAAATTCTCCATTGCATCCGTCACCAACACAACTTCATCACCAAATCACTAAACAAATGCCAAAATCTGCATCACCCACCGCTAGTCAAAAGTCAAAAGCTGAACACAGGTTGTTGATGACCCAAGGCAGATAAGATCGTTGGCAATCCAAGTGGGTAAGGTCGACGGCGATCCAAATAGACAAAGTTTCAGAATCTAAGGGTTAGTTCAAGGCGATGGCGAAGTCCAGTGGGGTTGATGGCAAGAAGCTTCGGCTGTGGAGATCAAGGGCGGCGATGGTGGAAGCCAATTTAGGGTTTTGAAGACTTTGGATCGGGTCGCAAGATAAAAGGCTCGGCTCGTAAGTGAAAGTATAGAATAGTGGAAAGTTGGCTCGTGTGAAGTTAAATAGGAGATTGCGCAAAAAATTCTACTATGTCTTTGGATCGTGAGCAATCCATGGACTATGGATCGCCAACGATCCATCAAATTGCAACCGATTTTCTCCAAACTCGCCAAGCATGATCCACGTGTTATTTGCAAGCATCTAAAAAGTTATGGGATCGAAATTGATTCATTGTTACGAGCAATGACAATTCACATCAGAACTCAATAGACGGTTGGATAGCCAAAGCCAAATTCACATGATGGCCTCAACACGATCAATTGAACTTTAAGAAATGGGAACTCAAAAGTAGTTACTTCCAGAGCACACCTTGTTTCCAACGAAAGCATACTCTGTAGGGCAAATGTTAACCAGGTTTTCATCCCAATAGAGTCCAAAGGAAGTTAGAGCATCCACGGTAGAACGAAACAACTCAAACATCAACTAAAAGAACCAGGAGAAGGAACCAAGAAAGGCTCAAGAGACAAAAAACTAAAATAGCTTAAGGGGATGGATCGCTAGCGATCCATGAATATCACTCATGGGACAATCATTCTTCTTGCATCATGATCTAATATGTTTTCTAGGGTTGTATGCCAAGTTTCATGGTATTCCAAGCAAGCTAGTTCAAGAAGTGGGCATTCATTTGATTCCAGTAATAGTTCAATGCAACTTGTACATGAATCATCATCAAAACAAGGCATCTAGTCATGAAATTAAATGGAGAGTACCTACATAAGGCAAGGAACAAGATCCAATCGAAATGAGCTGAAAATATTTGATCGTCTCGCTATGAAACTTTGGGAGAATCTTAGTACCTTCAAATGCAAGCTCCTGGCAAAGAGGCCTAACCGAATAGCACTCGAACCCCTATAAATACAATCCAACCTACAACATAAAGAGGATCTTCTGGACTGGCTGCTGGAACTCTGTAGAGATTATTCTTCATTCTTCTCCTCCCACACAATAGTCATCTAGGGGTTCACTATGATTCTCCAGTGAACTCTTTTACTTGTGACTTTGATCTAACTTAGAAGATTCAATCATATTGTAATCCGATTCAACTTGTAATAGTAGTCAGTTATTAGAAAGTTATAAAGTGGACGTAGGCTTCATTAACAGCCCAACCACTATAAAAATCTTCTTGTCTTTTTACTATTTCAGCTCTTTTTACATTTATTTTCTATAATTTTGCTCTGCAAGAACAGAGCTGGTGCTTTCACATTCAATCCAGGGTGTTGATCCATTTTTAGGTTAACAAATATATATATAGAATCATATTTGTAGATAAAATTATAATTTTTTTACATATAACATATTTAGTTTAAACAAAAAATTGAACTAAACTATGTCATCCAATTAGTGGTTCATATCCTGGCGTCAATCTTCAATCTATATGAAGCAAATGCAGGGCCTAAAATTTATTAACACGGTGAATATATCATCAAAATTAAATTAGAATTTACCTAAAGATGAATCCAAAGATTTTTACCTTGAATGAAGAATAAAATCTTGATTCGCTTGGATCAACCTCTAGACTTTGCAAGGATTTAAAGACAGAATCATCATGAATTGATTTGATTTTGTTTGAATTTACTTTTGGGAATTTTTTCGCTTAGGAGCCATTGAATTTTTGACCAAAAGAACGAGGAAGAGGGCTAGAGGAAATGAATTGTTAGGAAAAAAATTAACGAATGAAATAAATGAAGGGAGATTTATTTTAAAGGAATGATAAAAACCTTTCCTATTCGTTCCTTAAAATCTTCCCCATTTTATTCTTTATTATATCTCAATAAAAACCTCTCCCTCCTTTACATGCATGTTCATCCATAGATGGTGCCACATGAGCCCTCAAAATTTCTAAAATCTCATTAGTTTTAATCCCATTTAAATCCAGTTTAAATGTTCTACTGATATCATATATCGCTGGACGCATTTATAAATTTATAACTTTTATAAATACACCTTATTAAATTATGTATCCAAACATTAAATAAAATTTGAATAATTAATATTTCACAAATATTAATCCATTTAATTTATTTAGAAACCAATTTAGTATTTATTCTATTTAAATCTAATTTAAACATTTTACCAACATCTTATATTGGTACGCATATTTGTAACATTTATTTACGCACTTTATTAAAGACTAATGGTATTTAAAAAATTAAATGTAATTAAAATTTCATAATATAAATTAATTTAATCAATTTACAATGATCATTAATTAATTAATTGTGTGAATCTCTTCGGTATTCATTATTCAGTTGTGCGACTTAAAGGTGTAAATTCAATCAGCTATTAATATCAAATAATTCAAATATTAACATTCACATGTCACATTAGCTAGTGGTGTGACATTTTGGCTGATTACACATCTTTTTGTAAAATCCAATTTTAATTATTATAAGCGGTACCTGGTATTAACGATTATTTTCATCAATTCACTTCGTCAAAATTATATCACATTCGAACTTAATGAATTTGATTTTCATCAAAACTCCAACATCGTCCACATTCAACTTTGTAATTCCGAATGCAAAATCCTTGGTTCGATAATAACAATTATTATTAACCATATGCTGCTGACTATAGACTTTGATTTTGAGTTGACCACGGTTGATGGTGATACTAACCCCATATAATCGAGGAGACGAATTTTTTATTGAATAGTGTTTCACTTCCAATGCTTCAACACAGACCCAAGTATAGTCGTTTGGTGGATTGCATGCCATCATTTAACTATAAGAAAAGTGGAGTGTTCGTACTAAAGTTCCATGATATTCTCAAGTCAAGGGAATCGTGTAACATCGTCACTTCGAGATTGTCTGTTTAACCTTAGTTATATTAACCAACAGAGAACTCTCGAGCGAGTCTATCCATAGTTATCCAATAACTATCAGTACCTAGCCCCTTGGTGCCCCCAGTAGCCATGAGAAATTCACAGCCTAACATTTGGAGAGCGTTGCATACTCTAGTCTCAACGGATGAATTAATATCCTTTCTCGAAATATCCTGACTAGGAATATTTGAAACAATATGTTATTTTCAATGTGATAAAATTCTTGTGATTACAACACTTTGTAGATCGTATAAAAAACCATTTAACGATTTTCCATTTATATACTTTAAATTAATTAATTAATTAATTATATCACTATATATCAAGTATATAATAAAAAGAAAAACACTTCTTATTTTAGATAAGATTGGTCATGGAGGTAGATATATGTAACAAATTACATAACTAACCCTAAGGCATACCCCTAACTCTATCACTTAGTTTAAGCACCTTTTCACTAGACGCCCATCTAATTGGTTTTTCCAAAAAATTTCCCTGTATGCTGGTTAATTATTAACATAAACATAATATGGACTTTGATACCATTGTTGGATTACGTGCATAGGCAGTAGGGGTAAAAAGGGGAATTTAAAAAAATCCCTTTATTAATTTGCGCAATATTTTATTTTGTGTTTATGTACAATACCATATTTAGTGTAGTTTTAATAAAAAGTTTGGCATATGTTTTAATGTTTAATTTAAATATCATATCTTATATTTGTTTCTAATGATTTGATAGCAATATTTTGTTATTAATTTAATTTTAATTTGATTTTATATTTATATATATTATAATTTATTTGTATTCGCAATAAGGATATTATAACTATGATAAGTATAGTAGTCTAACTTAGGGATAATATGGGAATATATGTGATAGATGTAATATTATTCATTGTGACTTACGGATAACATAACAAGTCTATGATGATGTCATAAGCACGTATATATGAATAATTAAACTTGTATCTACACTAAGATAGACTAATTTTTTAACCATTTTTTAAATTATTATATATATATATAATATAGTATAATGTTATATAAATTATATATATATATATAAATTATGTATTTTTAAATTTATATTTTTACATACTTATATATTAAATATAGAATTATTATTTAACAATCAATATATATATATATATTATAAAATTGCAACTTTAAAAAGGTTTGACATTTTCAAAATAAAAAAATATGTTTTTTAAAACTCAAGCTGATGGCTAATAATAAAAAAATAATTCCCTTTGTTATTGAAATGCAAAGATATTTTTTTAAGTTAGAAATTTTATAAAATTTAAATTTTAAAATTTGTTTTCAAGTAAAGAATATTGTTTGTTAAATCCTAAGAAATTTAAAATAATTCTCTTTTTAATGCAATTTTCATGCGAATATATATATATATATATATATATATATTTAGAAAAATTATTTTATTTGAATTTAAAAGCAAACATAAATATTTTTTAATAATTGAAGTTCGTATATCTAATTGATGAATTATTTAGATTTAAATATATATCTAATGACTTGAAAATTTGATGCCAATAATATAAAATAAAATAAAAATAGATTTTTAAATAAAAGGTGAATTTGGTATTGCATTTATACCCATTATGAAGGTCTTTCCAAGTTAATCAGTTTGATATGTAATTTCGATAGATTTGGAGCTACAGTTTGCGAAATAGAGACGATATAGTGTTTTAATAGCGTACGTAGTTGTTTTATGCCAAATTGGATACACAACCATAATCTAGCCTAATGACTATATAAGTGAGGCAACGAATCCCAAGCTGTCACCTCTATCTTCACCTTTCTGTTTAATTTCCAAAATCACCACAATCCTCTTTAATGGTGATTAGCAAATTAATTAAAAGTGATTAAAAATTTAAATTGTCAAAATCATGTCAAATTATATACAGATTCATAGCTCTCGATGAGGCGAAGAAGCATTTAAGATCCATTTTTTCATCTGACACTCTGATTGACCATAAATTGATGATTTCCACTACTACCTAATCGAGGGTTTTTTGATCAATGGTGAAACGACGACCAATCAGGAATTACCAATAAGTAGATGACGATGAATGGAGTGCATCCATGGTCCATGGTAGGACCATCTTAAATTAGCCTAAATTCACTAGAATTTTGGTTGGAAGTCACGGCAGCTAGATAATGGTAGAGGAGATTTCGGCGATCTCAGGAGGTTGGATTGATCGAGGTTGGTAGCGGGTAAGACGCCGACGCATTGATATGGTCTGATTGTGGAATGGTGGGTTATGGCAATGGTGATAAAGCTTGGAAGGTGGCAGCAGATGTCGTGTATAAGATTGGGGAAGGGGGTACTGTAGCAACCTGGTGAAGTTTTATTTTATTTAATTGTTAAATTACCAAATTGCCCTTATGTCTTCTAACTTCATTATATTTCACATATGAACTACAATTCACATGTAGTTTCTTTTGTTGGACTCATGGTATAATTCTAGATAATTTGACTCTAGTTTGCTAGGTTTCAAGGCTGTTAGCAAAAGTGCACTAGCATGAATTATTTAATTAATTAATCGTATTTTAAATTAAAAAATATATAACTATAGATGAAAAATCATATTTACCTATATAAGTTATGTTCTATGGTTAACTATTTAGCTATTATAATATTTTGGATGTATTATGCCTTGAATGATTGATTATTGTTGATAACAATATTTTTGGATGTTTAATTAGAAGAAATTCTTTGATTTGGATTAGAAATAATTAAATGGAATATATTGTATAATAAAGAGAATTAAATAAATGACAAATAAGGTTATTCTCAGATTTTGGATGGTTTCAGTAAATAATGTTGATTTAACAAACTTTTGAAATTAAAGTGTGGAATTTAGTGAGGTTTTCATTTATGAATTTCTGTGAAATTTATATATAATAACTAAAAAATTTATACTGAGAGTTGGAAAGTTTATTATAATCTATAAAATAAAACGAAGTTCTAAATAATAATAACATGAATTTCAGTGAAAATAGTATTTTTTGTGTAATGATGAAATGATTGACTTTATGGCATTTATGGTAAGATACAATATTATTATTGTCTGTTTAGTAAAATAAAAAGGTAGTTTCTAAATAGTAATAACAATAATGAAGAAATATTTTTCAGAGGTGTTTTTGGATAAAATAGTTACTGTTCTGAGATAAATAGAAGTAAAAAGGAGTTTCGGTGATTTAAAATAAAATGTTGTATTTTGGAACAAATAGTAATAAATTGGTTTTGGAAATTATCATGAAGATTTTAATATATATTATTATTTTGACGTAGAACAATAATAATATCGTTTTTAAAAACAATTTGATGAAGATTACAGTTTTTTTATTTAAAATACGATGTTTTGGATTCTTTTGAGGAAATGGAGTACAATAAAGGATTTCAGAAGTGTTTATCAATTTTAAAGAAGTGTTATTATTTTAAGATACAATAAATGAATGAAGCTTTTATAATAAACAATAATGGAATGTTTTATATTTAAGATGATAATGGTCGTAAATATGTTATTTAGATGGTTGTAAAATGTGTGACTAATTATTGATTGTAATTGCACACATATTTGGTCTTCAATGTCGATATCATATTTTGACGAGTGTACAATATTCTATCATTATTGCTATTAGACTATGTGCAGCTGATTATGGTTCTACGATGATTGATGTTGTATTGCTAATATTGATTGGATTAGTACATATTTGATGATGGATGTTGTGTTACTAATGTTGATTGGATTTATAAACATTTGATGTTTGTTGTTGTGTTATGATCGTAGAGTTATTAGTACGCATTTGATGACTTATACTTACATTAATAATGTACTACTACAATTGACGCTTAATTTGTATGTATGTAAGTATATTCGTGTTGTTTTTTTATTTGATGGATTTGGGTTGTCATTGAATATTGTTTATGTTCGGTGGTTGTATACTACTATTGTTGTTAACCCACAAGATGATTTATTATGATGGATGAGTTGGGACTATTTTTTACTTATAATATTTGCATTGGTTGCATGGATGATATGGTTGTTATGTACTAGCAAGTATTTGGATGTAGAAGATGAGTGAAAAATAAAACTATGTGGGCTTGATTCCTCAAAAGGCATATATAGGTAGTCTTTTTCTATGCAACAACCACCCATTCACTTGAGATCCGGGTGTATAGAGATTGACATAGCCCCAACATAGTTGATACCATTTTCCCTTTATTTTATTTATATGTGTATTCGTAAGTTTGTAGGTGAAAGCAAAGAAGGGAGCAGTGGGCCTGGAAGGAGTTGTACCCATATGATAGATCGGTACGACACTTGCATCGTAGTTACATAGTTGTTGTCTTAATAACTAATGTAGTGAAATATGTATATGATGTATTGTATGAGGTTTGAATAATATCTGGTTGTTAAAATGATATGTATGCATATGTATACATTGATGTTTAAATTCTGCTGTGAGGTTTCCATTTATATTCATTGTTTTAGGATTTTTAATTTTATATACACACGGTCCACTATTTTTAACGTCTGAAATTAGTTGTAAGCATATATTGTTGGTGTTTATAATTAATTTTAGATGTTAAAAATTGCAAGTTATCACAATACACACACACATATAAAATTTATACAATCAGAATATAAAATAATTTTATTTTCATGTAAAAAGTCAAAGCAATTTTATGGGTATATAAATCATATTTTAAAAAATTCATCATTAATTATATTAACATTATAACTAATTTTTGATTTTTTAAATTATTGTTGAATTTAAATAAGGTGATAACAAACACACATATGAACACAATTATATACACATACATACATACATACATACATACATACATACATACATACATACATACATACATACATACATATATATATATATATATATATTTAAAATAAAAGATTACGGCGGTCGTTGGTTATTTCCTTCCTTGAACACCTTGTTCTATCTCCTTAGCTCGGGATGCAACCCTGTCTCCTTGGCTTCACAAAATATCTTATCTGGAGGCTAGGGTTAGGTCTATTCAATATGTAACGAGAATGAGAAGAGGCTGACTATTTATAGTCAACTGGATCATAATATCCAGCCCCTTTCTCTTTAACCCTAGAAGAACAAGTCTTCTTTTGCCTTTAACATGTTATAGCCGACCATGACATGGGTTTAGGCTTCCAAACTTTAGGCCAAAATGAATTAATACTTAAATCATTTATTAAATTAATTTATACAAACTCGTTCCTTAGTTAAATCAATGTATAACCTTTATACATCGTTCTAATTAATTTTTAGGCCTTCAATAAATAAGTAGAATGTCATAAAAATTTAATACATTATTTGTATTTAATTTTGTTATTAATTTATAGGATTTTATAAATTAATTTTATATTGGTTAGATTTAGAAACAACTAACAATACGGTTATGGTGACCCTTTGGTGTGTGCTCGGTCCTCGGTCAATATTAAACAATTTAAATATTTAAGCTTGTATGGATTTTACTAAAGTACAATATCAAGCACAAGTTCAATCGCTTATGGACAATTTATAAGAAATCATATTTCTAATCTCTACGCAGATGCACGTAGTAACGACATTTTGTGCACCTAGTATAGCGACCCACAAATTCGACACACTAATTATTAGTTAATTATCAATAGTCGGTTGAATTATACCGATGATAAAAGACAATTTTGAACAGGGATGTATTTCTGGGTATTTTTTATTCCTATTGTGTTTGAAACGTTCAAGAAATGAATTTGGTATAATATGTTATGCTTTGGACACATTGGTCGGAATGAGTTTTTTTAGGTACAAAATTGTTTTAAACCAAAAATTCCCAAAATTTTGATAATAAATACGAGTCTTCTTTAACCCTAGCCGCCGCTAGATTTGGTTTCTTCTCTAATCCCAAAATTCTTCTAAATTCCATTTTAATGGCAGCCAGTTTTCTCCAATTATAAATTATTTCAAAATTCAAAGTGTCTAAATACCATTGAATTGTATATCAAATTGACCGTCTCGACAAGGCGAATCAACAACAAGTGGTCTTTTCTCTTATAAATGCTCGAATTAACCATAATTGATGGTCAAAATCATGAGGCGGTGAATTGGGGTTCCATTTCGTTGTTTGCAATCAGAGGAGAATTAGATGACATCATTTGTGGCAAGAGGCCGGGCTTGAAGAATATAACTGAATATGGCTAAAATTTGGTTGATTGATGGCCATGGTTGTTAGAATAAGGTGAAAATAACCATGCCCTTGACCTTAGGCATCGAAAAATTTGACCATCGGCGGCGGCGGTACTGTGTAGGTGGGAAGCACCCGGGCAGGGTAGTCTATGCAGTTAGGCGGCATGAAGATAAGCGGTCAAAGCATCAAGTATTCAATGGTCAAAGTTAGGTCTAGTCGGTTGAAGCTAATTGGGGTGAAGGCGATATTAAGTCCATATAATTTGAACATTTATAATTTATACCTTTAATCTTCTAATCACCATATCGTTTGCTTACAACCGCGTTTCACACACACTTTGTTTCGTTGGATTCATGTTGAGATTACATACATTTGAGCATATGTTTGCTGACTTTTGAAGCTGTTGGTAAAAATAAATTGGCAAGATACAACGGTTGTAAGTATTTATGTTATAAAATATTAAATAGTTATTCAACAATCTATACATACAACCAATGAACTATATTATACCCCCCGTGATGATCATTAGATTGTTGTGATGTTTTTGTATAATATGTGTTTTGCTCTAATTATTTACCTATTAATAGTAGCATTATTGGATGGCGGATTTTTATAATTATTCGCAGATTTGCAAAAATAAATAATGTATTGAGAATAAATAAAAATATGTAATTACGAATTATATATTATTATTTATGAATTTTAGGTGTTACTTATGGAAAATCAAAACAAATAATTTGTACCGAAATTAATGTGTAAATTCTAATATGGTTATTATTCATGAATTTCTAGGAAATTTCATAAATAATAATGTAAAACCATATTTAAAGTGAATTTAGAGAATTTATTAATATTTATAGAGTAAAGTATATTTGATAAATAATAATATGATTTTTGGGAAGAATGTAATTTTTTTGAGTAAGTAATAAAACGATCATTTTTATGAAGTTTATGGAAAAATACTATTGTTTTTAGTGTTATTTAGGTAATGAAAATAAGAGATATTTTGAGAATAATAATGATGATAAAGAGTTATTTTGAAGAAATATTTTGGGTTAGCTTACTACTATTTTGGGATAAATAATAATAAAGCGACCTTTGAGATTTAATTGAAAATATTATTATTTTTGAGTTAAATAGTAATAAAGTCTTACCTTAACAGGCTCTTTACCTCGCACTTTCGTTAGCTCCTTGGTTATGCCCCTCCGCCACCACCTCTTATCGCATGGAATGTAATTTCCCTAATCCATCCCACATCCACCTCGATAACCCTTTCTCTGAAACCGAAATCCTGGCTGCCCTACTTGAGATGGAAGATGAAAAATCCCTTGGCCCTAATGGCTTCGGTCCCTTTTTCTTCAAGCACTTCTGGCCTATTGTTCGTTGTGAAATTATCTCTATTATCGAAATTCTACTCCAATCCGTCCTCTTTTGCAAGGATTAACTATGCTAATGTAATCCTGCTTCCTAAGAAGTTTGGAGCCAATCAACTTTCGGATTACCGCCCTATTAGTCTCCTTAATACCACTTTCAAGCTCAGTACTAAAGTGCTAGCTATCCACCTTCAAAGTTCGATCTCTCATTGGTTAGGGAGGAGCAATCTGCTTTTATTCTTGGATGTAATATCCTCGATTGTGTGGCCGCAACCCAGGAGGTAGTGTCTCACTACCACTTAACCTCTACCCCTGGAGTGCTATTGAAACTTGATTTTTCCAAGACTTTTGACTTGGTCAGTTAGCATTTCATCCTTGACCTGATTTCCCACCGTGGGTTTTTAGCTCGATGGATTGATTGGATTCGTCATATTCTTACCTCCAGTATGTCCTCCATCTCTGTCAATGGGGTGAGTGGAGGTCTCATCAAATCTTCCCGAGGCTTGCGACAAGGTGACCCCCTTTTACCTCTGCCTTTTGTTCTTGTTGCTGATGTCTTTAATCGTATGAACAAATTGGCTATCTCTCACAACCTGCTTGCTGGGATCAGTCTTCTAAACTCGAATGTTTCCTTTTCCAATATTCAATTCGCCGATGACACGGTTTTGTTCTCCTCGACTACCCCGGGTTATATCCACTGCCTTAAGGTTCTGATGTATGTTTTTGAAATTATTTTGGGTCATTCCATTAACTTCTCCAAGAGTAGAATCACTATGCTTGGTGGAGCTGACCATCTTGGGCCCTATGTGGCCAACATTCTCAATTGTGGTATTGACCAGTTCCCCATCTCTTACCTTGGGAACCTTATTCGTCCTACGAGATTGATTCGCTCTGACTGGCCCCTGCTCATATCCAAAGTTTCCTCGCGTTTAGCTACCTGGAAAGCCTCTTCCCTCACCATGGTAGGACGTTTAATTTTGATTAAATCTGTCCTTTCTACTTCCCTACCTATTTGATTTCTTTTCACCGAATTCCTAGATGGGTTATTTTAGTTATTGACAAACTTCGAAGATCTTTCCTATGGCATGGCACGTGTGCTAAGAATTTAGTTAGTTGGTCTATTGTTTTTAAAGTGTGTCTCAAGGTGGCCTGGGTATTACTAACTTGTTTTACTTTAATCTGGCGCTTCTTTCTAAATGGATTTGGCGCTGTCTCTCCTCTGATATGACTTTCTGGAAGTCCTAGACCCTGGCTAAACATTACGACTCTAATCCCTTTTGTATCCTCCTCTCCGCTCCCACCAACCACCCTTCTCCTTTTTGGGCTGGCATCCTTTATTCCATACTGTGGGAATGGGCATTCCTTCTCTCTCTGGCATGACTCTTGGTTAAATAACTCCCCCTTGTCCAATTCATTCCCTAATCTCTTCTCAGTGGTTTCCAACCAATCCTCATCTGTTTTCGAAGCCATCTCCCTTGGTATACATTGCTTCTCTTCCGACCTTGCCATCTTTGGCTCTTCCCTCACTCAACTTCTCCAAATCCTACGCATCCTTCGGTCCATCCACCTATCCTCTTCCCCCACAGCTTCTTCTTTGGTCTGATCTCAGGTAAATCTTTCTCGGTTTCATTGTGCTACCTTGCCCTCACCAATTCGGGTAGATTGTTCTCTTTCCCTAGACTCTGGAAATGCAAAATCCCCCATCGTGCTCGTTTCTTCATGTGGATCCTTACTCTTAACAAAGCTAACACTAAAGACAGGCTCATTCATAAGGGCATCCTGATTGATCCTGTGTGTCCTTTGCTCCATGGATGATGAGCCTATCCAGCACCTCTTTTTCGACCATGACTTCACCTACTATGTTTGGGCGACTTCTAGCACGCTCTTGCTTGGCTATATCCCCACTGTATCCTCCTATTATGACCACTGGCAATATTATACCCTTCTCCCGGACTTAGATTGCTTCATCACTGCCTTCAGCTTGCCTATTTAGCAAAAGAGGAATTTGCGCTTTTTCAAGAACGCTTTGCATTCCAAACTATGTATTTGCTATAAGATTTCTTATCTTTTCTACTCATGGACAGGTAAGAGAGCTTTTTCTCATATGCATCTGAGCATTGCCCCTGCGACTTCAGACATTGAATTTATAGGAAGTTCGAAGGTTCCAGATAGTGGTAGGGCCAGCCCCTCCACCTATCGTGTTTATTCTCATCCATGGTGATGCCCTAGTTTCGGTTCTGTCAATTTGGCTGAGCAGCTCTTTTGGTTTCTATGGTTGGAGTTGTTGCATGCATGAGGTTGGGATTGTGCTGTTTTATTTTGCTTCTTTTTCGTACTTTTTACTTTTTATTTTTAAGTCCGTCGATATTGCGTTGTATTTATTTTTACATTAGCTAGTTTATCTCTCCATGTTGGCTACCGATCAAGCCTGTTGACCGGAACTATATTATAACTACATTATTATCTAATCAACTATGTAGTCTCGCACTACATAATCGTTTTCCTCAAGAAAATAGTAATAAAGTGGTTGTTAAAGATAATAAGATGATTTAGATAAATACTATTATTTTGACGTAAAGTAATAATATTATTGTTTTTGAAAGTATTTTGAAGTAAATTACTATTTTTGATTGAATAATGATGTTCTTAGATATTTAAAGCGATATTATGAAATTAAAGGATTGTTGAAGTATAATATCATTGCGAGAATTTTTTTTGAGATAATGGATATAAATGTATTTTTATAATAGATAGTAATAGCATAGTTTTACATTTAAGTGGAAATAATAAGTGTAAATACAATATTTTCGTTTACTATGAAACATGTGTTAATTATTGGTTGAATTGTCATATAATTTGTTGTGTTGAGATAGAATCACTTTAGGCCAACTTATGCGATGTTTTACCACTCCTATTACGTGGACATTTTGTACTTTATTACGGTTTTGTTATATTGATGACTTTGTGTTTGTATTACTAATATAGAGCAGTAGTGCATATTTGATGAGCTTAATGTTGTGTTACTAATATAGAGTGGTTAGTACACGTTTGATGGTTTATACTTGCATTTGTGTTACTGATATTTTGTTACTAATAATGGGTGATTGGTACACATATGATGATATTTGTTGTTCGTTATTTGATGTTTGGGTTGACATTGAGCATTGTTGAGTTTGTGTGATATTTGATGGCTTTATATTACTATTATAACCGTTACCATAAATTTATGATGCTTTATTATGGTGGCTTAGTGGAATGTGATGTTTTCTGCTTATACTGGTTTCATGGATGCTAGGGATATGATGTGTTATGTGCTAACAAGTATTTGACATAGGAGAAGAGCAGGAAACAGAATTACGTTGGCTTGATCCATAAAGTGTATATAGGTTGTCTTTTTTATGCTATAGCTAACGGATTGGTTGACTAAAATGTTAGCCAAACTTGGAATTATGATTATGAGTTAATATTAGTAAAGGTAGTTCACTGATACCTTGATTTAACATGTAAATGAGGATGTAAATGTACGTAAAATGTAAAGTGACACAAGATTTAGAGTGGTTCGGTCGATCTAAGTTGATCTACGTCCACTATAGGGAATTTCTTATTATTTTAATTCACTTAGAATAGCTTGATCTACAAGAGACAATACCAAGAAATTAGATGGTTTGGAGCTTCTGTTCTTCTGCCCCTATGAAAATGCACATCTTCATTTATTTATAACTGTTGGAATCTACGTTGAATGGCTGAGACGGTGCTACAAAAGTCCAAAAATTGCTTTGGGCTATTGATTAAGGTGCTTGGCTGATGTGTGCAAGCTAAGAACCCAGCTAAACCTTGTGGTTTAGATGATGTGTAACACCCCATGTTTTTACATTAATTAATTAAAAAGAAATTAATTAATAAATAGTAAACAGTAAATAATGAAATTTTTGCAGATGTTAGAATTTGGCAACGAACTTGCACCATTGTGATTGTGGCAATTTTCTGATCAACTTTAATATATAATGTTTTCCAATCAGAGTTCAAACGAAAAATGTTATTAACGTTTGAATTTTTAGTGTAGGAAATAATTATCTACGTAAATATGATAATAAAGTCAAATAATGCTTATTGGTAAGATTGAATGTTAATAAATGTTAACATTAAACTAAAATCTCAGAGAATTTATGAAAAGGGAAAGAATTGAATGAGATCAATTAATAGAGGAAACAAATTCACAGAATCAATTGAAATGGAGGAAGAGAATTAATAGAATCCAAAAAAAATCACTGTTCAAACCAAGCATAGATCGACCCCTAATTTTGATTAACTTTATTTGGGAGATTTAATTAAATGAATTAAACTAAATAATGTGTTGTGATAAGGGTAATGAGATTTGATAATCAAAATTGGTCGAGCCTTAAGTAATGAACTAATAAGATTGTCTAAACCTTAAATAAGAAGGAGGATTTATGAGAAGGGTAAAATAGGAATAAGCCTCATTTCTTAAACATAAACTCTTCCTCTCTCATTATCCTCATTTACATTTCATTTCATACAAACACAAGTAAGATCAAGGCTATCCATTTCTAAGAAAACTAAGGAGAGAAAAACTTAGGAAACCAGGTCGACAAACAGCTGTAGTAGCGCTTATTTTCGGGCCTCGGAATGATGGATGTTACAACTTGGTATCAGAGCATAGGTTTATGTAAACTAAAAGAACTTTGAACTTTAAAAGAGTTTTGAAAGCATAATCCAAATTAATTAAAGGATGAGATTGGGGTATGGGATAACGCTATAGTAACGTACTTGTATTTGCTATATATAAGTATATATCTTATCACTATTCTTCCAACTCACTTAGACCGTTCTTCTGTATCTTACTATGATTTGAATGTAGATTTAGGAAAAGGTAGATATGAAGGCAGGAAATGGAAGAGTTAATCTCGGTGGAGAAAACACCACAACCAATGGAAATGTCAGGCCTTATACTAGGAGGAATCCAAGTCGACAAGTAGTTGCTAATGCAGGTGCTGGAACACCACTGCTGGATATAGGAGCTATGCATCAGTTCTTTGTCAACATGATGCAAGCTGGAATTGCAGCTGGATTAGTTAGTGGAAATGCGAAAAATGTAGGAGGAGAAAATCCTAAAGTTCCTGTTGTCAACAACTATGTTATGCTAAGTCGGGATTATGCAAGACTGGAGGAAAACCATTTATTGGAACGGAGGATGCAATCGAAGTTGAGAATTGGCTATTGCACTGTGAAAGGATTTTTACTGGTTTAGGCTTGAATGATGAGTAGAAGAGGAGATTGGCATCTAAGCAATTGCAAGGGGCTGCATTGTACTGGTGGAATAGAGTAACTGTGGGGGTAGCAGAGGAGAACTTGACTTGAGCAGAGTTCAGGAGAAGGTTTGAAGAGAGATTCATGTTTGAAATAGCCAAGTTAACCCTGCTTCGAAAGTTTGCTAAGTTGGAACAAGGTGATATGTCAGTGCTTGAGTATGCAACTAGGTTTGAGGAGTTATCCAGATATGGATATGCTACTGTAGATATAGTAATCAAGAGGAACGAGAAGTTCATTAGAGAATTGAAACCAGAGCTTGCCAGAGCAACATTACTGCATCTTAGTGACCCATGTGATGTAGCAGTGGAGATGGCATTGAGGAATGAAGAGATGCTTACGCATTCAGTAATAACAAGCCGATAGAGACTTAGGGAGGACCAAGCCAGAAAAGGAAGTTCTTTCAGAAAAAGGGAGCTCAGAAGGGTAGAGCTTCCAGGAAAGGAAAGAATTTTGTTTGCTACAAGTGTGACAAGAAAGGGCACTTTGCCAATGAGTGTCGTTATGGGGATGGAAAGAAGGTCACTGGAAAGAAGAACATAAGGTTTTTCAATTATGACCAGATAGGGCATTGCAAGAATCAGTGTAGAGAACCACCTAAGGTTGAGAAAGGAGAATTGTTTGCTTTGGAACCATCCACCTCAAGACCAACAGCAGAGGAGAAGGGAAAGGCTGTAATGGGAGGTACGCTTTTGATTTATGGCATACCTATTAGAGTGTTTTTTGATATTGGTGCATCACATTCTTTTATCTCTCATTGTTTGGTAGATAAGCTTAGTTTAGAACCATCATACGTTGTTACTTCCTTAAGAGTTGTGAATTCGATAGGAGGTATGTAACTCTTCGGATAAGATGTGATCAATTATAGTTTGAGTTATTAGGTCATATATTTTCCTGCAGTTTGCATGTGTTTGATTTTGTGGGCTTTGGAATTATATTAGGTATGGATTGGTTATGCAAATATGATGCTAGGATATTTTGCCAAGATAGGAAAATATAGCTAAGACATCCTAATAGTAGAGATCGAATTATATACTCAGTAGAAGAACTCAAATTTTTATGCTTATTCTTTATTTGGTGTAATGGAGGAGGAATATGAGTTGAATCGAGTTTTTTTCATTAGAGGGTTTGCAAATGTCTTTAAGCCGATTACATGACTACCGCCGAAAAAAGCTATCGAGTTTTGTATAGATCTTGTACCTGGAGCAAAACCCGTTAGTAGACCACCTAGTAGGATGACACCCACAGAGATGAAGGAGTTAAAGGTGCAGCCGGTGGATTTAGAAGGAAAAAGTTTTATTAGGCCAAGCACTTCGTCTTGGGAAGAGGTCGCGGTATTCGTGAAGAAATCGGATGGGTCGTTAAGACTGTGTATCGCTTATCGTAACTTGAATGATCAGTTGAGCAGAGCCAAAGTATTTTCTCAGTTACATTTGGTGATAGGGTTCCATCAACTAAAGGTACCAGAGGACAGTATTCCTTTGACGGTGTTCCAAATAAGATATGGTTCATATGAGTGGTTAGTAATGCAATTCGAATTGACTAATGCACATGCTTTCTTCATAGATTTGATGAACCGAATCTTCCGAGAACATTTGGATAGATTCATGTTAGTGTTTATAGATGACGTCATGATATATTCTAGGAATGAGCGAGATCATGTGACTCACCTTAGAATAGTTCTTGAGACGTTGAGGCAGCATCAACTAAAAATTGATGATCAGATTAGTTGGCTATTAATAATTGGAAGAAACTCGAGACGGTGACCGAGATAAATTGTTTTCTTGGATTAGTTGGCTATTACCAGAGATTCATCAAGGATTTCTCTCGTATAGCAGGACCGATGACCAAACTAAGAAAGGACAAAAGTATGTTTGGACCGATAAATGTGAGGAGGCATTCCTGAAGCCGAACATTTATTGACTAATGCGCCATGTTAGTTATTCCGGATGGGAATCAAGATTTGATGGTGTATACTGATGCATGCGGAAAAAGATTAGCTGTGTTAATGCAAAAGGTGTAAAGTGATTGCCTACACTTCTCAACAGCTTAGGCCGCATGAAGCTAGATATTCGACTCACGATTTAGAGTTGGTAACTGTAATCTTTGCTTTGAAGGTGTAGAGACACTATCTTTTGAGAGAAAGATTCGATTTGTTTACGAATCACAAGTCTTTGAGATATTTATTCTCTTAGAAAAAGTTAAATATGAGACAACAGAGATGGTTAGAATTCATAGCAGCTTATGATTTCGGAATTGAGTACACACCAGGGAAAGGAAACAAAGTCGTAGATGCACTCAGCTAGAAATATCAGAATGCAATGTTAGCTATGCTAGCCGAATGGAAGGATTTAGAAGCGTTAACTACTTGTGGTATGCAGTTAAGGTCGATGGCTAGTTCTATTCCAGAAACTGTTATGTTGTCTTGTTTAGAAGTTCAACCAACGATGATCGGAAGGATTGCTTTAAGGTAGAAAGATGTTCCATTATTAGCCAAATGAATCAGAATACTCGAAGGTGGAACTGAAATTAATGATTTGAAATTTTTTTATCTAGACCAAAATGGATGGTTCAGAAAGAAGGGACGATTGTGTGTTCTGGATGTGGGTGACGTAATGAAAGAAGTACTTAGGAAGTGTCATCAATCAAAATTTACTATTCATCCTGGAAGGGAATAAGATGTATCATGATATGAAAAAGAGGTTTCTTCTAGGAAGGTATGAAAAGGAATATAGGCTTATGGGTAAAGCAATGCTTCAATTGCCAGCAAATAAAAGCCAAGCATCAGAAGTCAAGTGGATTGCTTCAGCCTTTAGTTATACCGATTTGGAAATGGCATTCGATATCTGTGGATTTCAATAATAGGTTGACAAAGTCGAGTATGGGAAATGAAAATATTTGGGTTATAGTGAATAGATTGACCAAGCGTGCATATTTTATTCCCATTAAGTGGACGAGGACGACACTTTTTTGGCTAAGTTGTTTATGAAGAATATTGTTATACTACATGGATTTCCAGTAGTATATTCAGTGACAAAGATTCTTTATTTACTAGTTAATTTTAGAAGAGTCTGCAAGAGATTTTAGGTGCCAAGCTAAAGATGAGTACCGCTTATCATCACTGATGAATGGGCAAATGGAAAGAGTTAATAAAGTCTTGGAGAATTTATTAAGGGCTTGTGTAATAGACATTGGAGGATCATGGGAAGATCACTTGCACTTGGTTGAATTTTTCAATAATAATAGTTACTAGACTAGTATAGGAATGGCACCTTTTGAAGCTTTGAATGAAAGGCTGTGAAAATCACCACTATGTTGGTTAGAGACCCGAGATAGATTGATTCTTGGTCCAGATATGGTGAAAGCGGCCATAGGAAATGTTGAGTTAATGCGGACAAGGATGAAAGAAGCTCGGTCTAGGTAGAAAAGTTATGCAGATAAGAGATGCAAGGACTTAGAATCCTCATTTGGAGATCATGTTTTTGTCAATGTATCACCTATGAAGGATGTAATCCGATTTGGAAAGTCAGGGAAATTGGCACATGGATTTGTTGGACCATTCCCTATTATAGAAAGGATCGAGAAACTCGCATATAGGATAGAGTTACCAAGCAGTTTGGCAGGAATCCACAATGTTTTTCATATTTCTCATCTTAGAAAGTATGTTCGTGATCTAAAGATTATTATCACTCCGAATGCAGCGGAAAATTTAGTGGTGGAATCGGACATGACTATTGTTACGCAACTAGTTCGTATTGTGGTAGAGGATGAGAAGAAGTTAAGGAACAAAACAGTCAGGTTGGTGGAGGTCTAGTTGTGCGACGACGGGAGAGATTGTAGTTAGGAAACGGAGTACACGATTAGAGACACTTTGATTTGTTTTGATGGTATGTTTCATCTATGTTATATGTTTGTTGTGTACCTTATCGTAATTTCGAGGACAAAATTCTTTATAGAGGAGAATCTGTAATGCCCCTAATTTTGATTAACATAATTTAGGAGATTTAATTAGATGAATTAAATTAAATAATGTGCTGAGATAAGGGGAATTAGATTTGATAATTAAAATTGATCGATCCTTAAGTAATGAACTAATAAGATTGTTTATAACTTAAATAAGAAGGAGGGTTTATGAGAAGGGTAAAATAGGAATAGGCCTCATTTCTTAAACATAAACTCTTCCTCTCTCTCATTGTCCTTATTTACTTTTAATTTCATACAAACACAAGTAAGATCAAGGCTGGCCATTGCTAAGTAAACTAAGGGGAGAAAAGCTTAGGAAACCAAAGGAAAGTTATGAGAATCAAATCAACACATTTAGTCTCATTGTCATTATCCAATCAAGGTAAATAATAGTTATCCATATCACATATGCTTGTTTGTTTCGGTTCTATGTCTAAATCCGAATCATATGATGTTATTATGCCAAGTTATGTCGGTTTGATGTATTTTATATTGCTTGGTGATTTATTGGATTAATTATGGAATTATTTAATAGGTTTTAAGTATAGAAACCTAATATAGGATGTTCAAATGACTCGAAATTTGGATATAATGTTAAAAACATTATTTTGGAAGTGGGTTTTTAATTTCATAGTTTTCCAAGTGTGTATGAATATTTTATGAATTTCTTAAGTAAGGAAAATGATTTATTTCCGGTTTTAATTATTAAAAATAATTAAATAATTGATTTTGGTCCCAAAATTTTTATATGTTAAAGAATATATTAATTCTGATTTTATTGATTTTTGGAGATTTTTCTCAAGAGTTTATAATTTTATATGAATTTATCACGCTAGAAAGGGTTAATAATTATACTAAATAAAAAATAGATTAAATAGTTTGCCCATTTATTTTGGGAATGTTAAGTCTAATCTATGGTAGTTATTCTGAAAAGAAATTGATAGAGTTTGTTTTTAACTAATAGAAAATTTATAAGGGTTAAGGGTTGGTAAAAGTAATTACTTTTATTAGAAATAAAATAGTTTTTATATTAATTACGAAATTGCCAGACTGACATTAAGTGATGCTGAAGTCAAATCCATGCCACAGCCATGCCTTTCGACATTAACATGAATGGAGGCATACGATATCAACTTAAGTTGATATGGAATGGACCTGTTCAGGTTGTAGTCATATAGTATAAGGTTTTCGGCATTGAATTAATGTTGTCATGGTGATCTCATAACACGCCAGAACTATTCCGACCTCTCTTGTTCGATTGTTTTGAAATCTATAACATACAACATTGATGCCACAAGTCTTCACTTAGGTTTAAATGATGCCGCATACCATTATTTCCAATATCAATTATTTAAGATATCAACTATACTGAGACAATGATGCTACATGCTTCCTATTTTGATGCCATAGTTTAAGGCAGTGAAGCCGCCAGTATTATTTACACATTAACTATTTTATGGCAATGACGCTGCTATATCATGATTTCAATATCCCTTATATACAACATAGTAGCCGCTGTTTTATAGCACCCGATATCAACAATTTTGCAATATTGATGTTGTATGTCATCAATGTCCGCATCTATATATTTTATGTATAGAAAGCTATATTTAATAAGTTTGGCAACCTATATAATTCTATATACGATAATAATGCTTCTGGCATTATAGCCTATTGATTTATAAATCAGAATTCTTTATTAAAGATTTTATAAGAAGGGATGCGACATTGCATATCGGTTATAGTGATGTCGTAAGTTATTTACTTAATGGTTTTAATTAAAGAGGCTAGATTGCCTAATATTTTGAGGTGCGACAACCACACAAAATTAATGAAAGCTATTTCATAGAAGCATATACTTTTTCATAATATTTTGATAAAGTAAAGGGTAATATTTTTCTTGTTTAGATATGATTTTAACGGTTAAATCATTTATAAAGAATTATGTTTTCAAGGAAACAAAGAGGGTATTTAGCCTAGGAATTTATATGAAAATTTATCACCATTAGATAAACCGTGATAGGATTTTTTCTAGCAAAGCTAGCCGGCTTTATAGTGGGCCCTGCCACTGTATATAAATGGGAAAACTGGTGTTCTGTACATGCACAGAACAACTAAATGGGTTTATAGTGTCCATACCACTAAAAAAGAAAAGCACAAGAGTTAGACAAAAGAGCCTAAACTACTGTAAGGAACATAACTAAACTTCCTTAGAAGAGGAGGAACAGCCACGGCCATCATCCGACGCTGTATGAATAACATGAGAAAAACCAAAGAAGAGAGTAGCCAGATTAGGATCATATCCCTCAGAAGCAGGAGAGTAAGCAAATTTCCTATACCAGCTGACATCATAAAAGTTACTTTTTTTCGCCTCACCAATCTCGCCAACCCTAGTAAGGGACAGACCCTCACCCTCAATGTGATTGATAAGACAAAGACTCTCACCCTCAATGTCACTAATAAAGGCATAAAAGGTGTCAGTCTCAGGCGAGTACCGCATATCAGATGGAACATGAAGCCAGGCCCCGTTCCTCGAAATTCCAAATAATAGAATCAGACTGTATAGAAGAGGCAACCTCTAACTAGACCGAAGGAGACAAACTAGGGGAGGGAGGAACTACAAGAGCATCAACAATGGGAGCTACACTAACTGGAGCTACAGAAGGAAACAGATCAGATTCGGGAGGCACAACCTTAGGTACCCATTTCCGCAAAGGAGGACGTGGAAGAGGAATTCGATCAGCAAAAGGAACAAGGCCAGCGGAGGCCGAACTAGAACACGCATCCGAAAGATGCCCAAAAGACTGACATGATGTACAAATCTCTGGTTTCCAACTGTATCGTACTCTGACCTCAGAAAAATGGCCCTCATCTAGTTTGACTTTTAACACCGAAGGTAACGATTTGGCAGGAGTAATTTCAATTAGAGCTTTGGCATAAACTAGTCTCTTTCTAGCCACAGTGTTAGCGTCATAACATATCACCTTACCAACAAGACCTGCTAGCCAATCAGTCCCGATGAGAGGCTGAAGAACAGAGGGAATGTGAGAAAAGCGGGACCAAACAAGATTAGATAAAACCTAATCTATATCTCTATCAATTGACAGACTCTAGGTAGTAATAATAAATGGTTTCCCTTCTATGAGAATAGGGTCGGCTTCTAGAATACGCTGCCTTTCATCATTACGGGAGAATTTAAAATAGAACATAGCATTATCGAAATGAACACTCAGTCCTTCCCTAGGCTTCCATACCTAGTTGCAACGCGCCTTAACAAGCTGATAGGAGGGATTGGAGTCAAGGAAAAATCCCACCAAGTGATCTTTCCAATAATCAACTTCGACTTATATCACTTCCATCGGAGTTATCATAACACCCTTGATCTCAACATTATCAAAACAACGTGGAGAATGCACACCCGTATTTTTTGGCAATTTGGAGAATAGAGATGACCATTTTGGAGCTGCCCTAGAAGGAGAATCCTCAAGAACGGCAAATGTTTCATTTGGAGTTGATACAGAGGGTATGGAACAGGGAATGGGGATAATGATCTTGGCATTTTCACAAGCACTTAGCATGCAACCATTAATTTTACCTAAATAAGAAGATTTGTATCCAACCGCCACAACTACATTATCACGTTTATCTCTATCAACCACGTGAGTAGCCACAGCCATAACAACCAAACCAACAGGACTGAAAACGCCTTACCCAGATACATCATTATCGTCTTTAGGATCAAGATTCAAGCCAACTACTGACTTCGACCAAGATGAACTATTAGCAGAAGCTAGGAGTGGTGTTAGGGGATGCTCAACTGTAACCAAAGGACTGCATGGCAACTGAGGAGCAGCAAGATGGGGCGAGTACATATCAGTCAGAAGACCAGAAAGAGGATTACTATTACCAGACAAGGCAGGGATACACGCAACTTCCTAATCATTAAAACCAGCAGTGACATTATGAGGCAGAGTTGCAGCAGATGGAGGAGATTCTAGAGCTCGAAGCAACGGAGAAGAGACATTAAGAAGGGCATCCGAGCATGAAAGGGATCCAACCAGGTCTATAATTGGAGATATGGGCTTTGTCTTCTTCTTCGGAGGCACAAAAGGCAGACGAGGAGGATGCGAGACAGGGATAGGCGAGGGAAAGACGAAGTGAAGGTGGAGGAAAAGAAACTGCTCAGACGAAAGGGAAATCACAGTCGCCATTGCTAAGGAAATCACAGTCGCCATGAGTTTCAATGGGACTGGTGTAGGGTAGCCCCCTATACTTCATCTGTTAGCCTCTAGTTAATATTAGTCCACAATTCTCGTGCGTATGGCTTTGTTAAGGGTAAAACTAAAAGTAGGTTTACTGTAACGACCCACAATTCCGTACATTTTAAGTTGACAATAAACCACACATGTCCAACTCAATTTGAACGAAAAGGTGGATAGTTATGGGGAAAGTAAAATAAAGACATAGAATAGAATCTTACATGAATGGAATAACATATATTATTTCAACATATAATCTTTACAACGGAATTTTTTTAAATACATTTGTTTGTACCAAAATTGGGCACAACACTCTTCGGATGAGTTTGAAGAGATAAAATGAAGAATATAAATGGAAAATGAGGAAGATCTAACAAACACACCGATTGATAAACAATAAAATCACACAGATTTAGAGTGGTTCGGCGTATGGCCTACGTCCACTATGAATTGGCTAACTTTTATTGATTTTTGCTTGCTGGTTACAACGAGTTACAACGGTAAAATTCGAGTACAATAGTGATTTCGGCAGAGTCTGGACGTAGAAGAGCCAAAAGTCCCTTTTCAGTAGATCCTGGGCTGCTATTTATAGGCGTAGGCAGCAAATACCTCGCTCAGATCCCGGAAGACCTCTTCTCTCACGTGGGTGGGCCCACACGATCGATCCCCGGTCGTTTGAACTCGATCTGTGATCGATACGAATGGATTTTGCATCAATCAAGCTTTGGCCCAATCGAGTCGAGATCGATCATGAACATTCTTGAGGTTGCACGCAAGCTCCTGTGAAAATTTGGTGGCATTTGGACTTGTAGATTTTGAGTTATGATCGATGCAAGTTTGGATTTGTTGAAGGCTGCTGAGTTCGCATCGCTTCGGTTTGCATCGATCTGTTTGCATCACTTATGGGCACGTGATGCCTGATGATGTGGCGCTAACTTTTTGGATCGATCCACTTTTTATGCCGAGCGACCGAGTCTTCCACTTGAATGTGCCTCGTTCGTATCGACCCAGGATATTCCCTTCGCATCGCTTATTGCACTCAACTTCGCATCGATCCCTCGCACCCAACTTCGTATTGATCCTTTACAATTGCTTCGTATCGATACGAACTTACGTTCTTCGTATCGATAACTCAGAGGCCATTTCGTATCGCTTATTGGTTGGGGTGTTGATTTCCTATCGATCTATGGCCGATCGATACGAAGTGGACTCACGTGTTACTGCAGATGGATGTGAAGTGGGTGAGTTTGGATGGATGTGAAGCGGGTTTGCCTGGATGCGAAATGAACCGATGCGAACAGAAGGATACGAACATAACGCTCTTTTCCCAGAATTTGATCGACCCATAACTTAAGCATACGAACTCCGATCGACTTGAAATTTGAAATGTTGGCTTCTGTAGCTTTACTTGTCATGTCATATCAATTGTAGCTTGATCCGGACTCGGGAAAAGTTTGTCAGTATCCATAGTAAACCTATGTACAATCGATCTCCAGAATAGACCGTCTTTATTTTCCAACCAATTCCTTGGTATCACGGCCTTTCCATAAGGCGGAATAATATTTTCCCCCTAAAGTTCATCTTGTGAGGACATGACGTGCTTTGAAAAGCTGCAACTTCATTCTAAAAAATTTATCTGACTTGTCCAACTGTTGTTTTTTTTGTCGAAAGATGTAACCTCTGATTGATCTTCAGTAATACAAATAGCGAATTGCTGACCGCCAATTATTGTATTATGCACTGTTGTAACTGAGTATTGAAGGACATCAAACTGTTGTTCGTTTTTGTAATTGTTACCAGGTGAGAATTCAACTCCTGTAAATTTTGAAAATTGAATATTAATTCGTTGCACATAAAATGTATGCTGAACTGACTCTCGTTAACGTTCGTACGTTCACGAGTCGTTGTCAGGTTTCTTGTATCAAATTCCGTATCGATCCTTTCCTGAATTGATATGAAATTCGAGTTGTAATGACGCTTGACAGTTGTTTTGGAATATTTCTTCGTATCGATCCTCTCCTGGATCGATGTGAAAAGTTGAAAAATTGCCTTCGTATCGATGACTACCGACAGTTCCCTGAAATATTTTGTATCAATGGGTTCGAATATTTATGGGTTTCAAAGTGATGGATTCGAAGTGATCATCTTCGTATCGATAAATGGCTGATGGATACGAAAAGCTTCACCTCAGATCAGCTGTTGATGGATGCGAAGAAGGTTCCTGAATCGATGGCCAATGGATACGAACAGGTTACTTCGTATCGGTTATGGTGTAGACCTCTACAACCGGTCAGTTTGTACTGGGATACGAATCGACATTCATCTTTCATATATATATATATACGCGATTTTGTACTTAGAAAAATTTACTTGGTCATTTGTTTCCAGCTCTTCGTATCGATTGCACGACCAAGAGAAAGAAACTGTCTTCGTTCCCAAATTACTTAACTCCTTAATTCTTCAAATTAGCTACCTAAATTAGGTAATTAACCAACAATCTCTCATTAGAAACGACAAGACTTGAGCTTTAACGTCATTCCATTCATATTCGCGGCCAAGTTTGGTGAAGAGGAGGTCGGAGATGGTCGGAGTAAGGTTGAGGAAGGAGGAGATGGTTACTGTGCTGCTTGAGTCGACCGGAGAAGATGAAGTGTAGATGGATACAAAATGAAGCCTCTCGTATTGGTCTTGGATGAGGGGATACAATTTGGATTGGTCTGGATGCAGTAGGACTTCATATCGAACGATAGAAGCGTTTTGTATCGATAGATGGTGGGCTTTCATATTGATCAACTAATGATGGCCTTCATATCGATCTAGGGCGATCGATATGAAATCCAGGGTCCAGTGATTGATACGAGCATAGGGAATTTCACATGGATACGAAACGACTTTCATGTGGTTGATATGCAGCATTGTTCCATGATCAATACGAATCCTTGCCTCCTCCGATGGATACGAACTATGCTGTTGGCGAGCAATATGAACTAACTTTATGGGTGATCGATACAAATTATCCATTTGGGGATCGATCCAAGCTTTAACTTGACTAAGATGAAATCCTTTGCACACTTGAACATTTAACTCCGACGAGCTTCTGCCTTACATAATTTGACTTAATTGTTTCACTGCATATTTAACCACCTTTTGAAGCTCGTCGATGGAACTGTAACTTGACAAAATTTAACAAATTTTAGCTTGGATCGGTTTCCCGAAGCCAGGAAGGAACGGCTGTGACGGTCAGCGATGACGGTCACTCCGATAGAATTTTGAAGTCTTGTCGTTTAAACATTCTTCTATATCTTGTAGTATTTCTCAAGTAACTCACTGCACTGCATAACACATTCATACATTTCACATTGGGGAACACACAGGATTATTGTTACCTAATGATGGTTTTTGATGAGTTGATTAGCTATGGAACCCGGAAGTTCACATCAACAGAAGACTCAAAATTCACCTCCTCCGATAATAGAGATGCCGGCCATCGCGGTCGAAGTCATAATTCCAGCTCCAGATGAGCTGCCAGGAGCAGTCTTTATTGCGAATCCCCAAGATTATGTACCATCCAACATCTCGGAAGATATGTTGGGGAGAATCTGCTTAAGACATGGTCTACCACTAGATGACGTTCTGCTACCAGGACCGAATGACATGCCACACCTTCCCCAGAAGGATTCACCGCTTTTAACAAACATTCATGCACAGCTGGAACACTTCCTCCATTTAACCAATATATTCGAGAAGTGTTAGCTTTCTTTGGAATCGCTCCATCACAGTTACATCCAAATGGATATGCATTGTTGAACAGTCTATTCATCATTTTTATGGAGCATCTCTTTTGGTCCCCGACTCCGGAAGAAGTCAGATTCTTGTTCAACGTCAAGAGTCGGGGAGATAATCCCTCATTCACATTCCTAGAGGCAGTCATGAATTGCCTAGTGGTGATCGGATCCTGGACTAGGCTTAGCTACTTCAAGACGGAGTGGTTCTATGTTCGATGCCCTCCAGGGTTTGCTAGACGATGGTTAGTTAGATGTAAGTGCCGCAATTTCTCTAGTAACTAGCGAGATAATTTTAATCGACATTGAAACTAATATTTTCTTTCCTTTACAACCGTAATTACGCGACCCGAAAATGCCCACTTTAAAGAAATAGTACGGATTCTTCAGGAGGTTCCTGGTGAGATGAGAGAGATTGACTCGATGCTGACAGATGAAAATTTGAGGGTCGTTGGGCTAATTGACCAAGACCAGAGCATAAGACTTGAGGGACCACTTAGGATAGCCCCGGCGAGGCGGGTGAAACGTAAAGGGCCCGGGGTTGTAATAGCTGAGGAGGGCAATGAAGGAGATATACCAACTAAAGATGAGCCTGTAGCCAAGCCCCAGACAGTTCTCGGGATTTAGGGCGAAGGAGGAAAGGCAAGGCAGTTGTTCATAAGCGTCATAAGTCTTCAAGATGGAAATCTGTGGTCATGTCTCTACCGGCCACCGGTGTTATTATCTCGGAGTCTCCTCCCCCACAAATGGAGAATCCCTTCGAAGGACTCGCTGATATTCCAATTTCGGACTATGTGTCGCTCCAACAAGACACTGGATTGGAAGGGCTCTACATCGCTTTAGATTTAGGCGATTCACTTCCTACGAGTATGGCCGACACAACCGGTTGGTCGGGGGGTTTTGCACATGCATACATACACTTTTACGGCACTGCACGATTTCCAATCATAAGTTGTTCATTTTTGGAGATTATTAACTCTGCTTCTCTTTCTATTTTACAGATACGATGACTAGGCGAGAATCTATGCTAGAAAGCCTTCGCTCGGCACGCCAGTCATCCAGTTCATATTTTGATTCCCACAGAAGGGAAGCCGATAGAGTCCGCGATTGCGGTTATTCTAGCCAGGAGCTTTATGAAAGGGAGAGGGACAGAGATAGAGAATATAGACATCGATCTCGGTCACACTCTCCGCCTCCTTGAGCTCCAACACAACCTTCCGGCCATGGCAAACAAACCTTGGAACCTTCACGTCAAAGGCCTCCTTCTCAAGTACGAAGGTCTGATTCACAGCACCGAAGGACCGAAGTCGAAACTCCCACTATTACTGAGTAAGCTGTCACTGGACCCAATGGGGAGGGAGCGATCAAAATCGCCCAGTTGAAAAAGGATTTCCCAAACATCTGCTTTGACGGCTTCATCTTTCCTCTGCATCTAAAGAGAATTCCAGTTGAAGCGGAACAAACTATGCATGATTACATCCATAACGTTTACAGCCAATATCGGGAGTGGATGAAGACCGCGGACAAAGCATCGGCGGTGGCCTTTGAGCGGGCGAAAATAATTGAAAAATTAGAGGCTGATCTCGCTCAAAAGGACCGCATAATACAAGTGCTTAACAATGAGGCTGAATCTTCCAGGAAATCGGAAATAGAGGCCAACAAGAAAGCCGACGAGGCAAATCAGTCTATGGAAAGGATGCAATAGACGCATTTTGCCTTGGTTGAGGAGATGTGCCATCAAAATAGCACTGTTATGGCCGAAAGGGACGCTGCGCTGAAGGAGCTTGAGGAGCTTAAGGCCAAATTTGCCGAAATCATCAATGAAAAAGATGATGTAAACAAAGCTGCCCAGGAAGCGTGCGAACAAACTGTGGCGCTTAGGGATGAAAGGGACGCGGTAGTGCTTAAAATTCAGGAAGCCGAGGCCAGGGTGGAGAATGAAGTGAAAGCGGTGGAGGCCAGGTTAGAGACTAACATTGAAGACCTTCTTATCACATACAACACTAAAGTGTTGAAGCACGAAACCTAACCTGGCTTGATAATTATCCATCGCACTTGTATAATGCTTGGGGCCGCTTGGTGGAAGATGAAAAAGATGAGCATCAAGCCAAATCTATAGACAAATTTGAACTAGAGAACCAGGTGCTGAGTGAAGACGAGAGAAGAGTTCTCCACGACATCACTATTACATATGAAAAGGAGAAACTGGGTACCCAACACTTGGAGACTGGAGAGGGTTCTGGCATTGAGCGTCATGATGCGGGTTCCAAAACTCTTGTGCCAACCCTGCCTGAGTCTATTCCTGCGGTTGACCCTCAGTCTGTTCCTGCATATAATCCCGACCAACCGCAGTTTTCTCCAGCTCACGAGCATGTTTCTGAAGTTGCTCCACCACCCGCGAGCCAATCTGAGGAAGGTACTCTGAACATTTTTTGTGTTCATTCGAAGCTGGAAACGTTGATTGAAGTAATCGCTAACTTTTTTCTTTGTCTCTGTTCAGTGATAGGAGCCACATCTGCCGCGCCTCCTGCAACTCAAGAGCCGCATCACGAGCAGGAAGCCATCATAACAGAAGCGACCACTACAACGGTTACTTCACCAACCGACGAAACACAAGGGAGCACGCTTACTTTTGATGAGCAGATGATGGAGGAACTTCTCGATCATCATAGTGACCCTTTTGCCAATCTACCATTCGTCATGGGTGGAGGCGCACCTGTGACCAGCTCCTCAGGCCCAACTGCCAACATCTCCGCAGACGCCCAAACAGTTCATGAAGAAGAAATAATAGCTAAGATCAATGCTAAGATGGAAGTGGCCGCATAGGCTAGTGGATTTGGAGGTGGAATGGCGGGACCCGGTCCAGCCCCTTTGCGAATGGTTTCTCCTGGTGGCACGGTCGTTGACACCAGTGTGCCCCCTCCATCTTCTAACATTGATCATGTCCCCCCAACTCCGCCTTCAGGAAGCATTCCAATCCATGTGAGTTCGGAGGAGGAGGTTTCCATAATGCCCTCGGCTGGAGATCAATCGCCAAAATGCAAGGGCTCAAAGAGGCATTCAAGCGGTAGCTCTAGTGGGTCAACGCCGAGGGGGAAGAAGAAGAAAGTGAAAGAATAGGCATGTCTTTTCACCTCATTTTTGGTAGGCAGTTAGGAATTTCTTTTTTCTTTTTGTAGGCCGTGTATAGATGCGGGTTTGGCCCTTGCTAGTAGGATTTTTTGGAATAATTTTGTACTTATCCTCCTCTTCCAAAGAATAGAAATAAAATCTCATTTTGTCTTCAGCACAGTTTTGTGTTTATTTCGCTTAAGTATTCCAGCGTTCAAACTTCCATTCAATGTACTTGTGAAGTATCAGTCTTCGAATCAGACCTGAGTTTAGTTGTTAAGTTTTGAAGCTACGGCTTTGGGTCACGATCGAATCGTTAAGTCAAGTTCCAACATTGCACTGTCTCAACCAACGGCTGATACTTAAGTTCTGCCCTCAGTTTCGGGGACAAATTGGAAAGATCGGTAGGCCATCATTTTTCGCCTTTAATATATCAAGCTCAACTCTGTTGAATCGAGTCTGAAACATGACGAGTTCGGGTGGTCGAATCACACTTGCTCATCAGTTGATGACTGCTTCCACACTCCGGGGGTCGTACTTGTACATCGGCCGTCGATCACGTCCGATTAAGGCTTTGAGATATGTCCGCGCTCCGGGGACTTAGATTGATTCGTGGGTGGTTAGTCACACCCACTTTGCGTTTATACTCCGGCCCGCACTCTAGGGGCTCTGAGTTGTTCTACGGGTGGTCGATTCACACCCGGTTTGCGTCTAAACTCCAATCTGCACTTCGGGGATTTAGAGTTAGCCATTGTTTATACTCCAGTCCATGCTCTGGGGACTTAGAGTTAGTTGATGCTTATACTCCAGTTCACACTCTAGGAATCTAGAGTTAGTTGACAGACGGTCAGTCACATCTGTGGTGTATTTCAGAATTTCGTTCGCACTTCGGGAACGATGGATGTATTAGGATCGTGGATGGTCGGATCACATCCACCCTGAGTTAACAAGTGAGGTCGTTAGACGGACAGGTCCATCCTCCTCGAACTTGGTTTAAATACGGGACAAGCCGTTAGGTGGGTGGATCCACCCTCTTCGAGCCTGCATCAATGAGTTTATACTTCAGTTCGCACTCTGGGAATCTGGAGTTAGTTAGAGGATTGTCGTGTATCAATCCTTTTTTGGCTTCAGCGTGATGACTTGTCCCCGAGCTCAGGTTTCACTTAGTGAGTGACCGGTCATATCATAGTCACTCCCTATTTGAATAAATCCCACCGTATAGTGGAACTTAGCTCTCCGTGCATAGTGATGGTCGTATGACGCATTTCAAAAAATCACAGCTCTGGCTCGAAGAGATTGCATTTATTGCTGAAATAAGAAAATACGGCAAAGTCAGTTGCCTTATTACAAATTCAAATTTCGAAATGCATAAACAAATTGCAAATGAAAAGTAGACTGAATAAATAAACAGAGCCTGTTATGTGTAGTAGCGACAAAGACTCTCGCTGTTCCAAGCTCTCGGCAGAGTAAGACCGTCAATGGTCGATAATTTAAATATGCTATCTCCGAGCTTTTGTTCAATGACATACGACCCCTCCCATGTCGGCTTCATATGTGAAGGAACCGGGTAAATTCTCTTAAGGACGAGATCGCCGAGTTCGAAGGTTTGGGGTCAGACCTTGACATTGTATAATCGGGCGACTCGACTTCGGTATGCGGCTGCCCTCAAATCAGCCTCTTCTCGCTGCTCATCCAATAAATCCAGAGATTCGGCAAGTAATATAGTATTCGTTTTCAGATCATAATAAGTCACACGATGAGAAGGTACTTCCATCTCGACTGGAATAACGGCTTCTAAACCGTAGGAAAGAGAGAATGGAGTGTGGCCGGTGGCGGATCTGTGGGTCGTCCGATAAGCCTATAAAGCCATAGGAAGTTCATCGACCCATTTGCCCCCGTCCTTTTCCAATCGTTTCTTCAGAATGGACTTTATAACTTTATTAATAGCTTCAACCTGTTCATTTGCTTGAGGGTGTGCAACTGTAGAGAATTTCTTCTGGATGTGGAAACGTTGACAGAAATTCTTAAATTCAACACTGTCGAATTGGGCTCCGTTGTCAGCGACGATGGTATGTGGGAGACCAAATCGACAGAGAATGTTGCGTACTTCAAAGTTGATCACTTTCTTTGTTGTGATTGTAGCAAGGGGCTCATCTTCCGCCCATTTGGTAAAGTAATCAACTGCAACGATGGCGTACTTCGCACCACCTTTGGCTAGAGGTAGAGAACCAATGATGTCAATGCTCCATACTATAAACGGCCATGGGCTGACCATCTGAGTTATTTCGGTAGGCGGGGCTCTTAGAATCTGAGCGTGTTTTTGACATCTGTCACATTTTCTGGCGTAATCCGATGCATCATGATTTACAGTCAGCCAATAGTACCCATATCGGAGCACTTTCATGGCAAGAGCTTGCCCCCCGGTGTGATCGCCACATTCGCCTTCATGTACATCATGCAATACTCATTTGATTTCATCGTGGGCGATACACCGGAGTAAAGGAACAAAGTAACCTCTTTTATACATGATTCCATTTTGAATAGTGAACCATGAAGCCTTTCGAAGAAGTTGTCTCTTTTCACTCCTGCGCTATGGTAGGGTCCCATGCTCGAGATAGCTTCTGAATGGAGTCATCCATGACTCCTTATCGGGAATGACTTCATACACCCAGTCTGTTTCCATTCGATCGATGCTCGGGGAAGATAACATCTCTATGGGAACGATTCCCATTTGCTGTGCTTCACCTGTACTGGCTAACTTTGCTAAGGAATCAGCTTTCTGATTTTCTTCTCGGGGTATGCAATAAATGGCATAATAATCGAACTGATCCAATATTTCTTGAACCCGAGCAAGATAAGCAGCCAGTCTTCGGTCTTTGGCCTTGTACTCTCCCTGAACTTGACACACGACTAATTGTGAATCACAGTAAATCTCTATAGCAATAATTCTCAAATCTTTGGCAAGTCTCAATCCGGCGAGCAGGGCTTCATATTCAGCCTCGTTGTTAGTTGCACGGAAATCGAACTTTAAAGCATAGCATATAGATCGGCCTTCAAGAGTTTCAAGTACAATTCCGGTGCCTGAGCAGCGGTCATTTGATGCACCGTTAGTATGTAGCTTCCAGATATATTTCGGAGATTCACTGGTTTCGGGCAAGTCCTCTGGGATAGTGAATTCAGCGATGAAATCCGCTAGGACTTGTCCTTGAATGGCTCGCCTTGGTGTGTAAACGATGTCAAACCGACTCAGCTCGATATTCCATTTGAGTAACCTACCGGACGTCTCTGGCCACGTAAGGACCTGTTGTAATGACTGGTCGGTGTAAACGGTGATAGGATGAGCCTCGAAATACGGACGGAGCTTCCTTGAGGCAATGACAAGACAATAAGCCAGCTTTTCCAATTTTGGATAATTTCTCTTTGCTCCGGTTAGTCGTTTGCTAATGTAATAGACTGGCCGTTGTATCCGATTTTCCTCCCGAATTAGGGCAGCGCTGATCGTGTTTTCTGACACTGCCAAGTAGATGTACAATCTCTCATGATCAATAGGCTTTGACAGAATGGGTGGTGTGGACATGTGTTGAACCAGTGCTCGGAATGCGCCCTCGCATTCTGTAGTCCATTCAAAATTTTGTTTCCCTTTCCTGATCAGGTCGAAGAAGGGAATGCATTTGTCGATGGATTTTGAAATGAACCTGCTCAGTGCTGCTACCTTTCCATTGAGGCTTGAACTTGCTTTATAGTCCTTGGAGTCTCAAGATTTTTGATTGCCCAGATCTTCTCGGGATTGGCTTCAATTCCTCGGGCATTGATGATAAATCCAAGGAATTTTCCAGATGCGACCCCAAAGTGACATTTCAACGGGTTGAGTTTCATTTTGTACTCTCGGAGGATGTTGAACATTGATTCCAGATCCTTGATATGACCAGTGGAGAACCGTGACTTCACAAGCATGTCGTCCACATATACCTCCATGGTTTTTCGATTTGGTTGGCGAACATTCGATTAACTAATCGTTGGTAGGTTGCCCAGACGTTCTTGAGTCCAAAGGGCATGACTTTGTAGTAGTAAAGTCCCAGATCGGTGACGAAGCTGGTATGCTCTTGATCGGGCAATTGCATAGGTATCTGATTGTAGCCAGAATACGCGTCCATGAAGGATAAGAGTTCATGTCCAGCTTGTGAGTCGAGCTGATCGATTCAGGGAAGTGGAAAACTGTCTTTAGGGCAAGCTTTATTCAAGTCTGAGTAGTCAACGCATGTTCTCCATTTCCCGTTAGGCTTTCTGACAAGTACAAGATTGGACACCCATTTCGGATATAGTGCAGCTCGAATAAACCCGTTCGATTTGAGCTTATCTACCTCTTCCTTAAGGGCGGCATATCTCTCTAGATCCATACCACGCCTTTTCTGCTTGACTGGGACATGTCGCGGGTCAATATTCAATGTCCGGCTCGCGATGTCCGGAGAGATTCCACACACGTCGAAATGTTTCCAAGCAAACACGTCGAGGTTTGCCCGGAGAAATTCAACCAATTCCTCTTGCATCTGTTGGCTTAGCTGAGATCCAATCTTTATCATTTTAGAATCGTCATTATCGTTGATCGGAACATCAATATCAGCTCAGCTGGGGAAGCTTGACTGTCTTTACTTTCGTCTTCACTTTCGATATCTCTCGGGTCAAGATCCCTTGGGAATTATTTGGGGTGCTCGAGCCTTGGCCCAGGCGTCAATTGTCAATTCTCAGCAAAGCGGACGCAGAGAGATTCCTCTACGCCCTTTCCTTTTTCTTTTCGTTGCGCCTCCCGTAGCTCAGCAACATAACAGGCTCGTCCAGCAGCCTGGTCTCCTTGAACGACTCCAACTCCATTGTTATTAGGGAAATTTAAAGTCAAACACCAAGGGGCAATGGCAGCCTTGAACTCAGCTAGGGTCGGTCGGCCCAAAAAAGCATTGTATGGCGAGTCTATGTCCAATACAACAAACTATAATATCCGGACTCTCCGGCGTTCTCCAATTCCCAACTCCACTGGTAGTTCCACCACTCCAGTGGGTATAGTTGCACTCCCATTGAAGCCATGAATACGAAATTGACAAGGCTTCAAATCTTTCGCCTCCATCTTTATCTGGTCATAAGCTCGCTTAAAAAATATGTTCACTTAGCTTCCAATGTCTACCAAGATCCTCTTCATCCAAGCAGGACCTATCTGAGCTGAAATGACAAGTGGATCAATGGTTGGGGCTTCGACTCTGTCGGCATCCCTTCTTCGGAATACGATGTCATCTATCATCGTTCTCAATTGCTTGGACGGAGCCTTATCTTCCAAATTACTACAGCATTCGAAGCGCGCATGCCTAATTGAACTGGCATATGACTCCATTTCCTTCCAACTTCGGTCTGCTGGATGAGGACCACCACTAATAGTATTAATCACCAACCTCCCGCCGGTACGAGCGGGTTCCTCCGGTCTCGCTTGATTTGGTATATGGTTTTGATTTGATGGGCCCGCACCTCCTAACTGCGGCGCCTGCACAAACTGGTCCAATTACTTTCTCTCTCATATCAATTTCTCAATAATATCCTGTAAATGACGGCACTCGTTCGTGTTATGGCCATAGCTATCGTGAAATCTACAGTACTTCCCCGTTTGAATCTGTTTTTATGATGATTGCTTCGAAGCAGGTTTCTTATATTGAATAGTGTTGCAGGTCTGCAAGTACACATCCTCCAGTGACGTATTCAAAGGAGTATAATTATCAAATATAGGATCCCTACGTCGTGGCCTATGATTCTGATCCCGTTTCCTGTTTTGATTTCCATTGCCTTTCTATTGATTTTGTTTATTCTGTATGTTCAATTGCACCTTTCCGGAACTCTCCCCGGTTTGTTTAACAGCGACATTGCATTGGATTCCTTCCACACTGGGCCCTGCATCATCCTTTTTCCTAGACCGTTTCACATCCTCCCTTCTCAAAAACTGGGCTGCCTTTGAATAGAAACGGTCCAATGACGCAGGAGGTTTTCCAGCCAACCAGTTGCCAAATTTAGAATCGGGATCGATTCCCTTAGTTAGTGCCATTAGAATTGAGTTATCATCGGGATTACTAATCTCAGCGCATGCAGCGTGAAACCTCTCCAAATAATGTCTAAGTGTCTCTCCGGGAGCTTGAGTGACACTAGAAAAGTATTAACATCTTTCGGCCTTGTGACATGCATGCAGAACTGTTCAACAAATTTTGTTGCCAACTGGTCAAAACATGAAATAGATCGAGGTGGTATACGAGTAAACCACATAGTTGCTATGCCCCCTAGGGAGATCGGGAAACTTCGGCATTTGACCGCATCATTAGCTCGTGCAACATTCATTAACCATTCATACTTTAGAATGTGCTGGTTAGGATCAGAGCTCCCTTCATAAACGGGTAAAGTCGGCATTCTGAATCACCGAGGCGGTTCGGTGTAAAGGATGTCATCAGTGAAAGGGGTATGACTGCGGGAGATTCCCCAGTCGTCATTGGTGAGGCCCTAACTTTCGCGGATCATTTGATGGATCATTGTTGGGATATCCGGCATCTGGATGTTCTGGGCATGCAGAGCTAAGGTGTAGTCGGTTTGCACAATGCGAGGATGGGCCGGTCGCGGTTGACGGTCCATGTCTCACTTCCTCGGTTCTAGGTCTTCTGGGACATAAGACTCAGGAGTATAGTTGTGTTGACGGTGGGTCGGATCCGTTCGGTTTCGAGCATCAACTTCCAACTCAGTAGTAGTGGTGGTAGCGCGGTTGTCAACGGTGTGATAGGGAGAAGTACCTCCTCCGGAGGAGGGTCCGGTCTGATGGCTAGTCGACGGGCCAACTCTCGGTTGCCCAAGACTCAAGGTGTGCTGATGTCCTATAGCCTGTGTATAGCTTCCATCCAGCCGTGGGTGCGTGGATCTGTGATAAAAGTCAGAAGAGGCTGAACTTTTAGTGGATGAATAGGAAGCCTGAACCCTTCTAGATCTCCTTCATCTCTAACGATTCAGTTGATTGGTCAATTTCATGTTGGCACAGAGTTGCTGAGTAAGCTGTTGACGACTTTGTGTCAGCTCTTGCATTAACAGTTGAAACTCTTCCCTGGTAGTAGGGCCTTGTGGATCTTAAGGTCCGGCAGCATTCTGATCGGTAGGAGGAAGTTGTGCGGGGTTCTGTCTGTCCCGTCCTTCTGGATCTGCAGCTATTGATGTAGTCCTAGTGTTGACCATGGTGGATAGTGAAGCTCTCTCCTAGACTTGGTACAAATCTGAATAGGATGGAAGAACTTATGGACTTGAAATCTGGATCTTCTCCTTAGATTCTTGCAATTTGATATCGGTAGTAGATACAACGAGCGGGAGAAAAACTGGGTTTTCTCAGTGAAAGCACCAAAGCGTTTGTACCAAAATTGGGCACAACACTCTTCAGATGTGTTTGTAGAGATAAAATAAAGAATATAAATGGAAAATGAGGAAGATCTAACAAACACACCAATTGATAAACAAGAAAATCACGCAGAAACACACAGATTTAGAGTGGTTCGGCGTATGGCCTACGTCCACAATGAATTGGTTGACTTTTATTGATTTTTGCTTGCTGGTTACAATGAGTTGCAATAGTAAAATTCGAGTATAGTAGTGATTTCGGTAGAGTCTGGACGTAGAAGAGCCAAATGTCCCTTTTCAGTAGGTCCTGGGCTGTTATTTATAGGCGTAGGGAGAAAATATCTCGCTAAGATCCCGGAAGACCTCTTCTCTCACGTGGGTGGGCCCACGCGATCGATCCTCGATCGTTTGAACTCGATCCGTGATTGATACGAATGGATTTCGCATCGATCAAGATTTGGCCCAATCGAGTTGAGATCGATCATGAACATTCTTGAGGTTGCATGCAAGCTCTTGTGAAAATTTGGTGGCATTTGGACTTGTAGATTTTGAGTTATGATCGATTCATGTTTGGATTTGTTGAAGGATGCTGAGTTCGCATCGCTTCGGTTTGCATCGATCTATTCGCATCGCTTCTGGGCACGTGATGCCTGATGATGTGGTGCTAACTTTTTGGATCGATCCACTTTTTATGCCGAGTGACCGAGTCTTCCAATTGAATGTGCCTCGTTCGTATCGACCCAGGATATTCCCTTCACATCGCTTATTGCACTCAACTTCGCATCGATCCCTCGCACCCAAGTTCGTATCAATCCTTTATAATTGCTTCGTATCGATACGAACTTATGTTCTTCGTATCGATAACTCAGAGGCCATTTCGTATCGCTTATTGGTTGGGGTGTTGATTTCGTATCGATCTGTGGCTGATCGATACGAAGCATGTTTGGCAGTGGATCGATACGAAGTGGACTCACGTGTTACTGCAGATGGATGCGAAGTGGGTGAGTTTGGATGGATACGAAGCGGGTTTGCCTAGATGGGTACGAAGAGAAGCTTGTCTACCGATGGATGCGAAATGAACCGATGCGAATAGACGAATACGAACAGAACGCTTTTCTCCCAGAATTTGATCGACCCATAACTTGAGCATACATACTCTGATCGACTTGAAATTTGAAATGTTGGCTTCTGTAGGTTTACTTGTCGTGTCATATCAATTGTAGCTTGATCCAGACTCGGGCAAAGTTTATCAGTATCCATAGTAAACCTATGTACAATCGATCTCCAAAATAGACCGTCTTTATTTTCCGACCAATTCCTTGGTATCATGGCCTTGCCATAAGGCGGGATAACAACATTTAGCAGAGTTTAACTTAACTTCAACATGGACAGTTATAAATCTCTGTCTCTACAAATGCGGAATATAATAGTACATAAGTGTGGTGGAAATGGATAACAATCTTTAGAAGAATCTTTTAGCTCCATGCTCTGAGCTCTTTCAGAATGTTCCTAACTAAACCTGACTACTAGGCTGTTGGGAAAAATAGGGCACCTTGAGTTTAAGGGAAAGAAAATAAACTCCGGGTCAGTCATGGGACTGGTGTGAGAGACCCAAAATACGAGTATTTGAAAACAAAGTGTATCTCATAAGACTACGCCGCTTATAAACACGGAACATGTTTTTACCTTATGATAACCAAATTGTTTCTATGTAAAATCCAAGGATATTATTTTTAATGACATTCTTTGAAAATCTTTTAAATAAACATATTTAAATTGCCAAAATTGTTACATTGGTTAAATTTGACGACATAGTAGGTTTACAACTAAGTCCGAAGGCATTTATTGTAGAATGGATTTCCAATGAATAGCGAGGTAAGGGACTACCTCCCGTATAGTACATTTCTAGAGGAATGTACCGAGCCTACCAACAGATGATCCTCTACGAATTAAGACTGGCTTATCCAAGACTAACAGATGGTACAGATAGAATCGAATATGATATCACCCCGACCGTTCCCGACCACTCCGAGACGTCTCATAGCATACACGAAGTAATTTAAACTCGATGTTATAGTGGGTTGAAATAAATAAATCTAGAATGGTGATATCATACCCTAATGGTTGCGAACCACTTAGCCTTAAAGCAACCCCTGTTTCACAATTCCCCAGATGTGAGGCTTGAGGTAACATTTACCTTTCTTAGAACATTTTCACTTAAATTTCCACATTGCCATTTCCAACAAGACACTATTGACTTCAACAAAAGTACAACATCTGAGCTCATAGGTCTCAGAGAAGGGTGTTAAGCATAAGAGGGGTTACCTCCTATACCATCAAACAAATGTACGTTTTAGAGATCAATGCATCGTGATCTTCGAAATGCAATGTCAGACATCTATCCATACAAGTTGTCCAGGAACAGCACAAACTGAAGGCACTCTCCTACCACATCCTATTGGGCATCATCCCTAGGATTAGTAGCAAGTAGTCCTTGCATACGAAGATCCTAAAACGAAGGGACCACTGCTATTTATTTATGTCGGGAGCTACTCCGAAATTATCAACAAGCAGTCCTTCCATTATGAAGATCCTCGCCTTCAACTTCATTGTTTTTAACATGTCTTCACTTCGAACTCGTAAATTGGTTCGAAGTGGTTTTCGGATAGGAATTTGCCCAAATTCGATCCCGGTTCCTACAAAACCAATCATCGATGAAAAGTTGTTAAGCAGGTGGGTGATTAATATTCCATTAATTAGTATCTTTTTATCCAAAATATCTTCTTAGAGATATATATCTTTTTAAAACCATTTCTTTTCAGTATACACAGGATCGTTAAACCTCATTTATCAAATATTTGTTTAATTAAAACCTTTTTAAATCTTGGAGTAATTCCAAATCATTTCATCCTTTACTTAGGAAAATATCCCCAAATCATTTATTTAAATCTTAACAAAGATTTCTTATTTTCAGATCATAACTTTTAAACGGGTCAAGAAAAATGTTATTTAAGACATCATTTACTATAAACCCAAAATAATTAATTTTAAGTAAAAGGATCCATAGGAATTAAAATAATTCCAAATCATTTATTTATATCTTGACAAAAGATTTCTTATTTCCAACACATGTCTTTTTAATAGGTTGAAATCATGTTATTTAAGATGGTAAATCCAAATTAGTTAGTATTCGAGTAAAATGGATCCATAGAAATTAAACTAATTTTACTCGATATTAATTTTCATATTCAACTTGTACTATTCATCGAATAATGGTGGAATCACCTTTTAAATTCATATGATTAGTATGAGTTCCCTCCACAGAATTTAACACCAAGTATAAGAAGATTATCTCTATTCAATCCAAATTGCAATTAATTAATTTAAAAAATTAAATCTTTTATACTTGTCTCGTTTTCGACATTTCGACCTTATCTATCCCTCGCCTTGGAAAGAGGCCAGGTGAGCTAGGGAACTGGTTGCTCCTAAACATCTCCTTAGTTTAAGCACCTCACATTCGGATCTCACAAATAGAAAAATCCAGTCCACTCATCGGTTTTTAGAGCCAAAATTAAATGTTGGCTCTTCTTTAATCATTTATTTAAACTATTTTAAACAAATTATAAAACTTCCAAATCATCTTTATATTACTTAAATTTTCATTTGAAAATGTTTATAAAAGGTTCGGAATTAATTGTTAAGTTTAAATCCATATTTCAAAGGTTATTAAAAAGTGCTGCGAATAGTGTTTTTAAAGTTTATTCAAATTAAAACGACTTTTCTATTATTTAAAAGCCCATTTTTATAACTCAAATCCTTTTCAAAACATCTTAACATATTTATAGGATTTATTCCATATTTTTAAAGAATTTTAAATATCCAATTTAAAGAATTTTCCTTTTTGGTTTCCGAACTGCAAAACCACGACTATTTTGAAAACTTGATTTGCTCATATTTCAAAATCTACCAAATTAAATCTTGATAATTTTCTTTTGTTCAAAAATTATGATTATAAGAGTTTGGAAATTTTTTATTCCAAAGAATTCCGACTTCGAATACATCTTATAAATGGATTTAACTTTCTATGGCGTGAAATCGCGAACTACCGTTACGCGACGCGCCTATTTTAACTCAAATTTTATTTTCTTTTCAAACTTTGTTGAAATACTTTTAAATGTTTATAAAACATTTCTAAATCATTTTAAACCATTTTAAAGAGGTTTAACAAGCTCATACACACCATTTCATTTAATAAAGGAAAGTGATTTCCTTTGTGATATTCGACATGTATTAACGGGACTTGTTTACAAAATTTAAACAACTACATTAAAACAACAAAACTTGATGATCAAAGTGTAGTAAACATTCATGGAAAAAATGTCACATCATCGTTATCATATATATATATATAGTTTCATAGAATTTTCTCACCTTTATTTGATATCAAACTTGGGAAAACGGACTATAGCTTCGCTACGATCAAACCGGAGCTTATGGAATTAAGCCCGGGACCTTGGGAAAGCTCAGCCTATGCTTGCAAGTGGAGGTGGGATTAGCTTTGGTGATGGAGGGTGGTGGCCGTATGTTTTGAAGGAGGAAAGGAGGTGATTGCACTTGGTTTTGAAGTGGATTGCTATTACATTTACTATATTAATTTAATTTCTTTTTTGTAATATTTTTCACCATATTTTCCTTAAGGTAGGAAGCCATTGAAATAGCTTGAGAGGAAGGAGAAGATGAAGAGAATTTATGTGTAGGAAAGTGAGAATGGAAGTGGTATTTATAGAAAAGTTTTACACCAAAAATATCATGATATTATTTCCTTACCTAAGCATGCTTGCATCAACATTCCACCTCATCCCTTCCCATCACCATTTGTTTGACCATGAAGCCCACTCCCTCCTCCATGTGCTTGGCTTGTAATGTGATGTGGTGCTTTATTTTCATCTCTTGTTTATACATAAGGAGCTTGTATATATACATATGTATTTGGATATTTTCTTTGCTTGATTTGACTAATTCCTAAACATAATTAAATGTATATGTGTATACATTTGTATATGTGTTCATGTATGTGTATATGTATCACAACGTTGTATTGACTTATTTACAACTTCAATACGTTAAACCGTTATGAATTCCTATTCCGATTGTCGGCCACATTTCCAGTTTGAGTTCATATATATTAATATTAAAAAGTTAAGAATATATTTCTCATCATTTTAAATTGATTAAAACGATCTCACTTGAATTATAAAACCATATATATATATTGATATTAAACAAATGTTTGCAAAAAGTGCTATCGTATTGATAAAGCGCTATCAATTTTCTTATATTTTCAAATCAACTATATAGCTTCTCAAAACTATTATAAATGATTTACTATCACTTTATAACTAATTAAAATGAATTATTAGCATATTAAAAAAATTATTTAATTATTTAAACTTAACTTGAATTTCCACAGAAATATATAAAAGCGATGACATCTCTGGTGATTTCATAAATACGTTTTATTTCTAAAAATAAAATAAATAATTTCATTTCATAATCTTATTTTAATAGATATATTAGTGTATTATCCAGACTCGTGCACTTAAATACTGAGAAAATCTCCTTTCTATTGAAAATCAATTTATCAATGAAAATTTATGTACGAAGCACGTACTGTATTTATGAATTCCATAATTATATTTTAAAATAAGTTTATTATCATAATTTTAGGGTTTAAATCTTTGTATTTGGTGTTATAAGACCTTGTATTTGAATATTTCAAAATTAAATATCATTTATCAAAGTGATCAATTTGCGGGTCGTTACATTTACGCACAGAAAGGAATATGTAATTTAGATAAGCTATAGGTTGGCTTGTAAAACTATTAGGTTCATATTAAGCCTAGCAAAACTATGAGATAGACATATAGTTAGGTTGACACTAAGATGATGGTGTTTGGACGAATAGTCCAGTTTCCTTATAATGGTAAGTTGAAGAATTTGGTATATCAGATAGGCACGAGTCAGCCATATAGGTTTGTAGTAACCCTTAAAAACTATAAATTCACGATAGACAGTCAATTGACTGAGACAGATTGGACGGGTTTACCCATGTAGCATGCAGGCATATGATTATTTTATGTTGGTTTAGCTATTGTGATTGCAGGATCATGATTTGATTGACATTTTAAAAAAGATACCAGTGAGGGGAAAACCAGTTACGCTCAGCGGCGTTGTCTCACTAGATATCTATTCATTGACATGGCATATTATTATTCACACCAGATTTTTTGTCTGACCCGAAGTTTTTTCACCGTTGACCCTCGGGTGCTCATTTGAGTAGTTCGAGAGTAAGGTTTCTAGGTTTTAGGTTTGACGAATAAAGCTTCCGAAGATGTGCAGAAGGCGGAGCTAGCTATATAGGAGTCTATTTATGTTCGTTGTGTTGTTATGTTATTTTGTTTGAATATATATTATGGTAGAATATGTATCTGTCTTGTAGTAAACTCTGATCAACCAAGGGGCATCTTCATATATCGCTCTTGGAGTATTTTGTAATAGTTATATTCTATCTGAACCTAGGCAATGTTTATGATTATGTAATGAATATGAAAATGTATCATAGGAATGTGTTTTGAAAATTTTCGTATTCCTGTGCTTCTGACGTTAATGATGCTATTAACTGATCTCATTTTATCATCGGAGAATAATATTATTGATGACTGCATCATCAATAATGCTTATTTTTGGGCCTCAGAATGAGGAATGTTACATCGACTGCTATAGGTCGACCCTAGCCTAAGGGTGGTCGATCCATGTAGTTTTGAGAGCGGCATTAAATTATGGTCGTGCGGCCCGGATTTGAAATGATTTGATGCGACGGTTAGCACTGGTTTGAACATCTATAAATTAAGACCTAGGGCCTCACTTCCTACTCATAATTTTCTAATAAGCACGGAAGCTCTATCGCTTTCTCTTCTCCGCCAAAATTCTAGATTTCTTAAAAATAGATTTAATTTGCACGTATACACTTTGCAGAAGAATAGAAGATGATAGAGAATAGGAAATAGGTTCAAACCAAGTCGCTACATCAGAGGTAAACTATGAATCTGGTTTTAATTAATAAATTAATCTAAATCTCTTCTCTCTAATCTAAATTCTAATAGATCTATATGTAAATTTTATATGGATCTAAATAGGGAGTCGAAAGTTGAAATACAGATAACAAGGATTAGATCTAGAGATTTAGGAGCACTTAAAAAGGTGAGTGGGAATATTATATGTTTTTATATAATATTAGATTATATGATTGCAGATCTATTCTTACATGCTTCAGAAATTGAATTTAAGTTGCAAATAAATTCATATATATATAATGTTTATATTTACACATACCTATGAAATTTAAATTGACAAATCAGTACTTTATTGTTATGAAATTAATTTGGAATTTGATATGAAAATGATATTGAACCGTGTAATAATTAGAATTGGTACTTATACATCAGATATAAATTTAATGAAATCTTAATGTACTGCGTAATTATTAGAAATTTATATTTATACGTCGAATATAAATTTGATGAAATCTTAATGTACCGCATAATGGTTAAAAATTTACATTTATGCATCAGATATGAATTTGATGAAATCTTAATGTACTATGTAATGATTAGGAGTTTATATTTATTCGATGAATTATAAATTAGATTGAAAGTAAAGCTTGTTTTGATTTTTTTGGGGTTTTAGTGATATTTTAGTTCATTGGAATTTGTATTGTTGCAAGTACATTTCTATATATCATCAAGTTTAAAATAAATAAAAATGTGACGTTTAAAATGACAAGGAATAGATATATATATATATAAAGAAAAAGATGTACCAAATAGGTATAATTACCATATTTTGTACCGTCTATTTCAAGAAATAAAAAGACAATTCCTTATAATTACAAACACCGCACAAACATCTCCTCTTTGGATAAGGTACGAAAATTTGCTGTGTTCACATTCATATGATAGAAGTTTAGTTCTAATGTATTAAAATGTAGTATATCCCAAAAGTTGAATATTAAGATGTGAATGAAATAAGAATACCAATAAGACGGAAAATAAAGAAAAAGAAAGTATAGGAAATAGGCAAGAAGAAATAGCGAATAATATGGGAATAGAAATGGAAGATAGAAGTGATAAATGAATTGGCAGTGATATTAAGAACTTGATAAAAATGAGCGGTAAATGAACTTGAAGAAGAAAAGTAAAATGCATAATAAAATAAAGACGTAGAGTCGACTATAAGAATTTTAAAGGCAATGAAAGTAAAAGAATGTAAGAATGAGAATATATATGTGTGTATGTATGTATAAAAGATATGTATATAAGTAGCCTCGAATATGCATTTATGACGGGTGTGAATTATTATAATTTAATGTATAAATCATATAAAGAAAATGATGAACGTCATTAGAGTAGGTCGGTATGGAAGGTCAATGGGGTTACACAATAGAAGTCTGCCCATTTTAAGGGGCTATCAGCTGTTCTGTAACATCATACTGATATGGGACATGTCCAACCATTGGACCCATGGAGAGTATATGCTTGCGTATAGATGAAGTGGTACCCTCATAATAGAGTAGTCTGCTTCAAATTTATTTTAGAGGAGGTTGTTGCCTTAATTGCACTAGGCAATCTAAACGGATGATGAGCATGATCGTGCACTATGCAGCGAGTGTTGGTACCAAATTTAGAGGTAGGGGTGTCATAGGACGAGAACATCATCAAGTTTGAGCGATCAGTGGGAAGGACTGGGTTGCACCTAGTGGGTCTTTGTTTGTAGCCTACCGGGATGAACCACGCTAGGTCATGCACCGTCACAGTTGTTTGTTGTTGTTTGTTAGGGCAAAGCTAGTTAACCTATAGCGAGGTTCCTTCAAAACATAGATGGGGAGGTTAGTGGAGCTGAGTACACGTTAGAAAGCAGAAAAAGTAGGAAATCCCTAAAGAGAATATGGCAAAATGTATGAAAGGCCATCGGAAAGAGTATAGGGAAATGTATGAAAGGCCATGAGTAAGCACTATAGGACTTCCTCGAGTTATACGATAATGAGATCGTGATACAATGAGGTGTTGGATCCTAACGAGGTGCTGAATGAGAGATGCTAGTGGGGATAGTATCTAGGTTCAGTAGGGGACCGTGGGATACACACCCACGCACACATAGATATAAATCTATGAAAGGTAGATGGGAACGATTCGTACGTCAATATGGAGTTGAGACGACTAATAAAATGTAAACAGACATAACATGAGATAATGAACAATCGTCATAAGATAGTACTATGTATAAGATGTATAATTTATAGTCACCAGAACGTTGTTTTGACCCCCTCCTCATTAGAAACCATAGGATAATTAGAAGGACAGGTACTGGTGCTCGGCATGTTCGGTGTTGACAAGGACACTTGATTTTGGGAAATGTCAAATCTTGGTCAGTACTTATGTGATCGATTATATTTTAGTTACTCCAAATTATTCCACTATAAGTTATTTCGTTAGAGCTCTGATATGCATTCTTTTGTTTTATTTGTAGGATACCAAACCAACGATCTGTGCTTTGGTGGACTTGGATTTTGATTTAGCGAAAATTCAGGCCCACTGGGGTGCGAATTGTTACATGATGCCAACCGGTGGTCTGTACTATTGCATAACTTTGTCAAGGAAAGGCAGCATGGGATCAGGGAGTGGTTGTGCACTGGCACTTTGCCGGTGTGGCAGCAAAGGAGATGAAATGGTTACTACACAATGGCACTTTTGTTTGATGAATAATGTCCAATGCAACGGTCTTTTCAGTGACTAGTACATGCAAAGCTTCTTTTGCAGCAGTGGTTAAGCTGCTATGGCCAAGGCCTGACGTACCCAGCCAGGGAAGCTTCATAAATTACAAGCAGTGGAGATGGAAGGCAAGCGGTGGACCCTTCTGGCGAGTTGGTCATTGGATGAGCCGCTCGACTACTGAGAGTTATATACATGTCAGGCTGCCATTTATTTCTATTGTTTGCTGATAAATAATATGGAATTAGTTTGATTTGTGTGGACTCTAAAGTCGAGTGGGCCATTTTTGGTAGACTCGAGAACAGACCGCTCAGGTTAGTTGCCAGCTTCGTTAAATGGGCGAACCAAGTTACTAGATTTTGGAAATACATAGGCCAAAATACGGATCTAGATGCAGGCTAAGATGTTGGAGACTTGAACCATGCCGGCCGGTAGGACTACGATGCCCATCCTATCCTATACATGCAAGAAAGTCGAGCAACATTTTGCCCTCAAAGTTCATGCTTGCACACGGGGGCGAACACGTCATTTATGCATTTAATGTTGTGTACACATGTCATGTGCCACTGGTGATGGAAATTTGTTTCCCAAGACGCTACAAAGACGATTTAGTTGTCCAACATGTGATTTGATAGAGTTATTGATGAAACCTAGATGATCTAAATTACTTCCCCCTTAGTTGATATTAAGGCTCCGATTGAACACTGTTTCCTATATAATTTTTTCTCCTCTCCCCATTTAATTCTTTACAGAGAATTTTATAATTCCGCCATTAAATAGTGCTTTGGGCCCTTGAGCTTTCTGCCTTCAACCAACAACTTCAACCTCGACTTTCGATCTTAATCAATGATTGCCTCTCTTTATAGATGGATTTCATTTTTCTTTTCATTTTACTGCGATGTTGATTCTCAAATTGTTTTTTTGTTGAGTAGTTATACTGCTTTTTTTCTGTCGCCCTTTTTCTTCATTTTGCACTTTACTTTTTCCATTGTTTTGCTTCCCTGAATAATACCATTACTCTGATAAACTTTTACAATACACGGTGTCGAACATGTTAATACCTCAGTTATTGATTTTGATGATAATAACCTTGATAACAACAATATACATTCATAATAAATATAGATACTGATGTTTTGTCAACTTATATTGTATATAGTGCGGGATATTATACAAGTGTTGAATCAAAAACTGTATAGTATATAAGACTCAAGAAATGGACATGAAGACTCTTGTGTACAAAGACCAAGATATGAAGATCTCAAGACTATAATATAGTATTTAGAGTCATAATATGTTGCTAAAGTCCCTGGTAGCAACCTTTGATCTCTATTTCTTATTTTTCTACCTTTTATATATTTAAACTAAATGTATTTTCAAAATATATCTAAAAATATTTTTTAAAAGTTTCCAAAGATAAAAATGTTTATAAACTACGTTTAAAATGATTTACAAAGTATTAAACTATTTTACAACGTATAGGGTTTCAAAACATTTTAAAAGAAATGAGTTTTTAGTTTTTTACAAGCATATGTCTACATATGCCCAAATGATATGTCGACATACTTGCTGCCAAATGGTTTGTCAAATTTTGAAAAGAAGTGTCTATTCATCGTAACACTTCGCGAATGAACATATTTGTTTATACAATATATAAAGGGGAGTTCAAACGAATTTTTTGGAAGTTATTAGCTTATTTTCTTCCCTCCTCTTACTCTCTTGAAAATTCCAATAAAAATATACCAAATTCTCTTCAAAATCATATAGAATCAATTCAAACTTCATTGTATTGATTCGATACTACTTTCTTACTGTTTCGGAATCATCTCTCTCTCTCTCAAAATAAAGATCAAAGTGCTGTCCAAGAGGCTATAGGATCCATTGTATCCAAAATTCAAGAAATTGTCTTTGGAAAAACCATCAAACTCTATTTGTATTTGCTTGGGAGTGTTTGTAGCTCATTCATATCAAGTGGGTGTGCTTGGTGGCATGGAAGTCTAAGTGGGTGTGCTTGTAGCCTATCCAAATTAAGTGGGTGTACCCTGAGCCCGAAAAAATCAGGAGGGTGTATCTCATAGCCTCGGAATTGAGATTGTAATTAAGTTTGCCTTCTGCCTATTTAAAGGTTGGCATTTGAAAAGAAATCTGTACAACCAATTGTATGAGACTGGTTGTAGGATAAATCCTAACCAGTATAAAGTCTCTGGTGTCATCTCTCTAACTCTTTACTTTGCTTTACTACTTTTATTTTTATTTGTGATTATTTAGTTGTATAATTTTGTGTTGTTAATTTGAGATTTAATATTTAAATTGAAAGAAATTTAAAAAGATTTACAAAAGTTAGAAAACACTATTCACCTCCCTTTAGTGTTTAATTAGCCTTAAGATCCATAATTCTACAACCTATAGAACGAATTTGAAATCAATGGTGATCATTCGAGTCATATAATGGCTAGATCACCTGAAAAATCTTCACGAGTAGTCAATATTACTAAACTGCCACTCCCACCATTTGAGTGGGAAGACAACAAATTATCTCATGGGTCGTAACTTAAATTAGGCACTGGACTGGTAGTGGGCACAGGTTACATGACCCACCGTGAGTTAAGTTTGGGATTTTAATGAGATTGTTGACTTACATTGGAATGCCCGTATCTATGGCAGGGAATGACTACCCCTGAGTCTAGTCAGTCCTTAAGTAAGTCGGGGTAGTTCAGCAATTAGGTTGCTTGTTGATTGCAAATGGCAGAAGCCGCTTCTCCGAGCACGTAGACTTTCTGTTTAGTTTGCACTAAGGTTTAGGAGGACCGAATTAATCAAGCTAGTTCATTGGCCCAATATGGTTATAGGGTGATAGAATCTGGTATATGCCCTATGAGAAATTATGTAATTTGTTACATATATCTAACTCGATAACCAATCTTGTTCGAAATAAAAGGTGTTTTCTTTCTATTATATACTTGGTATAATAAGCTATACTAATTAATTAATTTAACTAAAAGTATATTTAATAGAAAATCCATAAATTTTATTTTTTGTGATAATAGTTACAAGGTGTTCTAACCATGAGTAATTAATCACAATGAAATTAAACATGATGTTTTAAATATTCCTAGTCAAGATGAATTGGGACTGGATATTGATACATGTGCAGCGATTAGAGTACGCAAAGCTCACCAAATGTTGGGTAGTGTATTACTCATGATTGCTGGGGGGCACAAAGCAGTTACGTACTAATAGTTATTGGATAACCGTGGAATGACACACTTGATAGTTTTCCATTGGTTAATATAACTAAGATCAAATAGAAAATATCGATGTGAAAAAGTGCTTTCGTTGTTGTGGAATAAGAAGCCTTCGTCAGCATGGAATAATAATAGCGGTGAGGAAAACTAGAATGGGAGGGTCAAATCTCTTTCTTGAGCTATGTATGGCACTTATTAGCGAAAAGAAGCAAGAGTTCCTTCATTTTCCATTAGGGAATATTCTTTATTGCTTTACTTCTTTGGTTTGGCTTTCCGGATGGAAGAAATTAGGTCTGGTCGGGAAATTAAGGAGGAGTAGCCGAGCCTTGGCGCGGGATAGGAAGCAGCTAAGCCCTCGGACTTCCAGGCGGTTTTTCTTTTGGGCAGTAAATTACACAGTTCTCTTGACTTGAGAATGAAATTGATCTTTAATATAGAAACTTTGCTTTGAGTATAGTTAAATCATGGCATGTCATCCATCGAATGACTATAATTGGGTTGAATGGAAGCATTAGAAGTGAAATACTATTCAAGAGAGGATTCATCTCCTCAATTATCTGAGGTTAGTATCACGGTCAACTAAATTCAACTTAAAGTCAAAGTCTCTGGTTAGAGCAGTTCAGCTAATAATAATTGTTATTCTTGAACCAAGGACTTCTTGTTTGGACAATAGAGTTGAATATGGACGATACTGGAATTTGGACTATTACCAAATTCCATAAGTCCAAAATGATATAGTTTTGACAAAGAGAATTGGTGTAAATGATTGTCACTACCGGGTAATGCAAATAAGTAAAATTGGATTTTATGAAAAGATGTGTAAGCGATAAATTCAGCCAAAATGTTACACCACTAGCTAAGGTGATGTGTGAACGTTAATATTCGAATTGTTCAATATTAGTCGTTGATTGAATTTACACTATTGAGTCGCACAACCGTAATGATGAATACTCCATATAAACCACATGATTTAATTAGTTTATAATTATTGTAAATTAATAATTAATTAATATTTCTGAAACATTGATTATTAAATTTTATTTTATTTGTTTACGTACCATTAGCATTTAATAAAGTGCGTAAATAAAATTTATAAACGCACATATCAATATACGATATTGATAAATTGTTTAAATTGGATTTAAATAAAATAAATGCTAAGTGGGTTTGGGATCACTGGAGGCCCGTAATTCCTGTCTATTTTGGCCGACCACATAGGAGAGAGAGGATAAGTTTTCAAAAGAATTGATAAAGGGAAAAGAATAATATAAAGAAGGAAAAAAGTCTCTCTTTAATTAGGCATTGATTGCGTTCTTTATTTCATTCTTTTCATAACCTTTTTGGCTATTCTTTCCTTTTTGTGACTCTTTTGGTTCTCTCCTTCCTCTCTAATGGATGAAAATATGAGAGCTTCCATGACTTCAAAATTCCCAAAATCAAATACAAATCAAATTTATTCATTAAAGGTGGTTTATCCCTCTTGATCCTTGCAAAATCTGGAGGCTGATTTATGAATCTAGGAGCTTTGATTCATTGTTTAAGGTGTGATTAATTGGCTACATCAGAAGGTAAATTTCTTATTTAAATTCACCTATGTATTTATATGGTTGATATTATTATATTATATATGATTCACCAAGTGTTTTAATTATTCATCTTGCCGCATGTAAATTAAATCTCCCTTATGTCTATTTTGATTAAAACATGTTTATTATATTGTTTTGATTTAGATCTATGTTTATTCATTATCTCCCTTTAATATATGTTCAGGATAAATTGTTGTGTTTTGAATCCCATATTACTTTTGATAACTTGTCACTATGCTATGTATTGTTTAGATCTGTAAATTATCATCACAAAAATTTACCATGCCTACTTTGTTCAAATTTCTTTTATTTTATTTTGGAAACTTATGAAATTAAAAACTGACATGGAATGAGATTTTTTTATAATTATTTAACATGTACACACTCAAATGCTAATGAATTGTATACGTTAAACTATCTATAGTTCTTTAAAATTGATCCATAATCTCATATAGTAAATTTTGGTGTATAATTGTTTCAATCCTTGTTCAAAAAAACTTGACTTAAGATTAATGAATGGATTTTAGTACAAATTCTAATTATTTGTAGTTTTCTATATTTAAGGTCTCATGTAAATCTAAAGTATTTTTTCTTTCCTAATAAAAGTTTAATAAAAATTGTTAACTTTAATATCAAAACTTATTTTTATAAATGTATATATACATATATCATATCCTATAATGTTTGCAAATATATGTTGTTTAGATCTAAATTATTAAATTGTAGTAATCATGTATACGGAAATATACAAGTTTAGTTCAATTCAAATTTGTAAGAGAATTTTATGCAATAATGTAACCTTTTGTTGTCAAATCTTTCTTTAATTGAAATAATTCCCGTTAATGTTAATTTTGGATTTCAAGTTATTTAAAACAACTAATAGGTTTTCACTTTATATATATATATGTTTGTATGTGTGTGCACATCTATAATTATTATGGATGCATGCATATATTTCATTAATCGAAACTTGGATAACAAAGGAATGTGTAAATTTGGTTGATAAGTTATAAATGTCATTTAATACATTATTTATTACAAGTAAAGAGGAAGAGAAACGAAAGGTTTCTCTCTCTTGATATATTGCCATATCTTCTCTTTATTAATTGAATAGCGTAAGAGAGTAAAATAAAAGTTTCGCTCTCTATATTCATTTATACATGTTTCATTTACACATATATACACCACTTATATACTGCACTTACACTTTACATAAATGAATGTATTAGATACATTCAATTTAATAACTATAAGTTTAACTTATATTTAAATCTCTATTCTAACAATTTAAATAAATTAAGATTTTATCTAAAAAAATTATTAGATTGGATCTAATATACATTTAAACTTCATACGTCCAATAAAGATCTAAAATGGTAAAAAAAATTGAAATCCACATATTTCTTTCGTTGTGGGCCGGCCTAGTTCTAATATAGGGAAATCAATCCTCTCTATCCCCTAGCTGCTGACCAAGCCAACCAGCCCCCAATAGGCCACATCACATGATCGCATTCTTATATTAAGAGCGAAGTGATACTCCCCTTCTACCCCTTTATCATTCAATTTCTGAATGTGCAACAAATAACTCCTGGTCATCTCTTAAAAAACGGCTATAGCCTCCAACCAGGGCTCTTCATAGTCTGTCATGACTTATGCATCCTAGAGCCCAATCTGATATAATTAGGCTGGTCTTTAGATTGTATATGCAGGTCAAGACCGATTTGGGCTACTACTATCACTTCCAAGGAGCCAACAGACCCCCTTCTTCTTTGGCCTCTAGAACAAGTTATCAGGGTATCAGGACCATTTATTCTACGTGTCTACCACTGTTAACCCAAATCTCAAACATGGGTCAATGTCCTGGTATGCCATGTTCTAAACATCCCCTCCTTTTTTAAACCTGCATCACTATAGATAACTTATTCTTTTATTCTTGTTGCAACCCTCCTACCATTGCTTGTTTGGGTCTGATAGTCTATGAGGAATGCCTCCACCGGATAAGGGAGTTATCTGAAAATGCTAGGAACATAACATTGATTTTAATGGATGAAAATCTCCGTCAGGTAGTGTTGTTTGGTCCAAGGCAGACCATGGGATGAGAAGTTGTGTTTCAGGCCCTAGGCAGATGAGTAGTTTAGCTCACAAGCATAATTATTAGAAAGCTAGCAGTCATAGGGCCAGTAGTTGACATAGAGGAGGAACGGGCTAATGACTTAAGGTCGAAATGGTCAGTGAGAGGCTTATAATCTAGCACTTTTAGAGGATGTTGTGGTTCCAGGCCACGTTACCACATGGTTTTCGAGTTATTCCAACACCTTTAAGATACCTGAGGCGAAGAGGATAGGTAGGTGGGCACATGAGATGGATACGCTGACAAGTGCGGCCTCCTCCTTCGGGACCCCTCCTGCTTGTGGGTCCAAAAATAGAGTAACACACACTGTGCCCCCCGCCACACAACATTCTGATAGGGGCACATTTTAGCAATAGTAGCACGGGGTCCTCTTGCCCGCCCTTAGTTAGGAGGTGGTGTGAAGAACAATTTGATTGTAGTAGCCTTACTTGTTTTGCATTATCTTCATTTTCTCCGAAATTTTTCTACAAGTTACTTTTCGTTCATTTTGTAGTGGTCCGTCTTAACATTGCAGAGATACTCGACTCAACCGCGATGGGAGCATTCCCTTGTAGACCCATACTTCACAACCTCATGGAGTTACCAGTCATTACAATCAGGCATCGACGACTTCCCATCCCGTTCGATCAAAAGAGCTCACCCCCCTCATGGCCACATCATTCCTTGCCCTGTGTTCCTACTACATTTCAAGATAGACCCAATCGAGTGTTACCGTTGGGATGAAAATAGGACCAGACTCAGCTAGATTTAAGAGGAGGAGGACCGATGGTGAGCCAAAGAGCTCTGAGGGAGCCTTCTTTAAGCTTTTCTGATAAGGTTGAGCTGTTGGGTCAATTATTGAAGACCCATGAGATTGGGTTAATTGGGTGAATCAGTCACTTGGTGGTAAGGAGCTTGGACGAGCTGAGTTTGATCGGACTTCTTTAGACCCTAGCAGTGACCGCCTCTGAGGTTTTGGCATAGACAGGTGGACCCAAGAGTGATCGGCCACTCTACTGAGTTGGTACTGGATGTTGACGTCAGGAGTTTATTTCGATGAGATTCTATACTTAGACATTTTCTTTCCTTTCGTCCTTTGTTTTTACTTATCCGTTTTTTATCGCAAGCCGGATCCCATGCTCTCTGCTTCCACAACGTTGTGTTGGTTTTTAAGAAGTGGGCTGTAAATGAGGCCATTGCCCATTGCTTGGTACAAGAGAAGCTACCCGAGCATGAGAAGAGGATCGCTGATGCTGAGGCATCTAGGGAAGATGTGGCAAAGGGAAGGGCCAAGAAGTTGACTAGGAAGGAGAGGCTTTAGGAGATGATGACCTGGCTAAGGACAGATATGGAGGCTAGTCGCAAGAAAGTAGATGACATGAAGGGTACTCAATAGCAGCACTTGCACAATGTCACTTAGGAGGAGCTTTCGAGGGCAAAGGCTGCCCTAGGGAGTAGTGGAATGATAGGCTGACGAAAATGCTAAAGATGATCTTTATAGCAAACTACCATCTCTTTTTGGCTACCGGCTTCCTTTCCCAAGGGAAATATGATGAGATGCAGCGAGAGGTGGTGGAAGAGATGGTGGCAGTTAGAAGGACTCCTCAAGTGATTCTGTCCTAGAAGCACATAGCTTCTTTGATTGGTGGCCTAGTGAGCTGTCCATTAATGTTGCTCTTAAAGTAGACATGGAGATGATGTATGACTTCCACGTTGTCAAGTCTCTCCCCACTGGTGCCTTATTAATTAAGTGTGGAACACTTTAAAAAGTTAATTAAATAGACAAAGGGTAGTTAGAGCAATTAAAGTTAGCCTTATTAATATGATTAAATAAATTTGAATTTCCAATGAAAAAGAATCTTGTATGAAGGGAAATAGATAAATGTGAATGAACGAGAGTGATTTAAACTATTAATATATAAACCCCTCACTATACCTACCACCTCCTTTACACTCATTCTCGTTTGTAAAAAAAACTAAACTCCATTCAAGCTTCAATGTTGACCGCCATTTTAAAAGAAAACGAGGGGAAAATCGAATTAAAAGAAAAGACTTTCATTTCTAAGGAAAAGAGGCGATTTAATTAAGGTTTTCGAAGTTTTTATAACCTAAGGTGAGTAAAATTTTCTCTAAAACCCTTCCAAACTCATCTAGGTTTAGATTTGATTTTGTTTGTATGTTTTTAATGTTCATAAACATGTTTGAATGACTAAATATGGTTTTGAATGTGTTTAATGACTTATATGGAAAGAAGTTGCTAATGTTTTAGGGTAAAATATAGTTTAAATCCTCTCTAAATAACTTAAAATTTTAATATGATGTTTTCAATACGAAAATAAAGATGGGTTTTAATTTTTGTAAATATTGGATAAAGAATTTATTAGTTAAGAAGGTTTTATGACGAGAATGGCTAATTTCGGTGTAAATAAATATTTACAAATATTGAAATTTAGAATTTTATTCCAAAAAGTTTGCCAGAGGTAGAAGAAGTTGTTTTAGAATTTTCGTGAATTTTTGGTAATTATCTCATTAATTTTTGAATTAATATGAATTAATTGGTAAAGGAAAATATACGCTAATTTACAATCTAATTAAGGAAAATATTAATGAATGGAGCTTATATATATGTTATATTTAGAAAATATTGTTATAAAATAAAGCAACTAGTGAATAATGACACGTGTACAGGTTAGGTCAAAAGTTCTCACTTTATTAAGGAAAAGATACCTTTTTCCATTTAATTACCTATCTTCCATGTTAACATTCGATAGCCTATAAACCAAGCACTCGATAGCTTTAAACCTTGACATGATATATATGGAGTTAAGCATGCGACAGCTTATAAATGTTATACCCTCGATAACATTTAAAGCTTGACCATCGATAGCATTTGAGTTTTGACCTTTTGTAGCATATAAGTCTTGACGCTCGATAACAAGAAGGTTAGATACTCGATAACAATAAAGCTTTGATCCTTAATTGCATAAAAGTTGAGCATTCGATGGCGTAAAACCTAGACTTTCGATAGCTTTATGTTGGGCACTAAATAGCTTAAAACTTAAGGCATTCGATATGTATAGAGTTAGACATGTGATAGGTTTGGTATGCGATTAGTTAACTATAATAGATTTGTGATGCGATAACTTTGATGTGCGATAGGTTGGCATGCGATAGATTTGGGTCTTAGCTATGTGATAGCATTGACGTGCGATGGCAAGTAACGGTTGACATTCGATAGCTATTAAACAAGGGTTGCGATAGCTAATGAAGATGAATTCCTTAGGTAAATAGAATTTTTGGTGACATTGTGGGAGCCAGTTTCTAAGATGTGGATTTCGAAATTTCATAGGGATGAAATTATAAGAGAAAATTTATAAATTAAAATTGTGTTAACTTATTTAAACCTTGAAATGGATTAAGCATAGGGAAGCTAAGAAATGATAATTGTAACATTTAAATTAAAGATAAAAATGTTTTATCTAAAGAATGTGTTGGATACACAACGAATAGATGATAGAAACAGATTGAACCCAAGACCATAAAATATACTGACTTATGGATTTATTGAATGGCATGATGCCAAGACTAATGATGCATAAAATTCAACGGTATATGGTAGAGTGTCATGATGTGGGAAGTCTATAGGGTTCAATTTAGATAAACTTAACTTTAAAGTAAGTTTATGGCAGAGTGCCAAACATTAGAAAGGGTGTATTTAATGAATGAATCGGCAACGTGAAATAAGAGTGTCTCAGGGACTAGTAAGGGCTATTTATCCTTAGTAAGGATGTTTGCTAGAATGTATTCTGGGAGTTTACATTAAACCTCCTATGAGAGTTAGAGTGGCTCTATTCAAGGTGGCTCCTATGGTGGAATGAATGGCTATTTCATCGGTGACATTGTTCAAGAAAAAGATAAAGTGGTGATAGACAGACCTAGGGAGGTAATCATTAAATAAGTTAATGATAACTTTATGATCGATGCCTAAATAAGAGACTAGGTAATGTTTGTGAGTGTGATTGATGATTGTATAACATGATTCATAATAGCTGGATGACAAGTGTAGGGTATACTTAAAATTGAAATAGATGATATGATATGACATGGTTCATAATTGAAGGATTAAATATAGGTTACACTTATAACTGAAATGATGCTACATGAGTGCATATGTTGTGATGATTGTTTATATGATATGATGGAACTACTGTGATGTATAAGTGAGAGGAAAACCCGTTCCATGCTTTAGTGGTGTGCTCTCACTATTTGTATGTCAAGGTAAAGTTTTACTCATACCAAGCTTCATGTCTGATCCTTGTCTTTATTATTTTCCATAAACTCACCGGTACTAATTCAAGTAGGTTGAGTTTGTGCGTTTAGTTAAGCTGCATTTGGAAAAGATGAATAAAGACTCTAAAGATGAAGCAAAAGGCTTATTTTGCAAATAAAATTTATATTTAAATTTCAGCTATGTAAAACTAGGTTTTATAACTGGTTAACTATTCTTGTCGGCATCTTCATATTTCATGCATGACACCATATTTATGCTTGATTATATTTACCCATGTGTGGGAGTTAGTTGGGTTAATGAATATGTAATGACATTTACGTAAAGACGGTTGATTTAATGAAATTTTTTAGCTGCTCTATTTACTCAATGTTGTGAAAAGAAAGTAAAACTAATCTCACTTTGTCGCTTGAGAATGATTCTGGTGATAACTACAGCATCATCAGCATTTATTTTTAGATCTCAAAGCGGGGGATGTTACTTGGTCATTTTATTGCTGTATTTTTTAATGGACTCCTTTTATGTAAGGAACTCTCTTTTATGTATGTTGTTGGATTGGATGTGTATGCTTGTTACAATATCTATGTTTGCCTTTTTCTTTTCTGTTAGTGTTTCACATACGTACTTATCTACAATGTTTACTTATTCTGTGATTACTATTTGTTTTGTGTCAGGTGGATTAAGTGGGCCCCGACTTTGTTGAGTAAATATGTAGGACCTAGCAATATATGATCAATATAAAAAACAAGTAGACATAAGAAAAACAAAGAAAAGTAAACCAAACAAACTTATCTTTCATTAAGGCATAGACAGACATGACTTGATAGTGGAGCATCCTTTGGTGGTCCCCGGGTGTTCATACTGGTCAGCCTTCATTGTATTCACAGACTGTTAGTGGCTCAACTTGGCTTGATATGGCCTCCTTGGGCGTTTAAGTCGGTTAGCACTACGGATGCTAGGTTCGAGGTTACAGCGTAGGTAACCATACCAACTTGGCACCAGTCCCCGCCATGTTAGAGGGATGGGTAGCATCATGGGCAAATGAATCAGAACCACGACTTAGATGGTCAGACCATGTGTACGTCGATGCCTCCAACATGAAAGGGATTGTTGATTGGCTTGCGCATCCTCATGAAGTTGCACTACAAATGTCTCATTCGGGATTACTCACGGGTAATCATCCCCATCTTGGCATCAATGCCCCACCCCCATAGAGGGATGGGCAGCATTACAGGGGAACAAATTGGGACAACGACATGGAAAGTCATGCCATCGGTTAGTTAATGCCTTGGGCATGGCATGCAGGGAGCGTTACGTGCATCCTTATGGAGCAATACACCATGGATGCAGGAATCAAGACCATGGTATTAGTGGTCGCACAATCTCTGTGATAGTGTCTCCAACATGAAAGGGAGCGTTGACTGGCTTGCGTATCCTTACGGTGCTATTTCAGCATCCCCCACTGAAGAAGAGAGCCTTTGGTGGCTTGTCTTTGTAGGATAGCCTTGAGTGCAGCATTCCCTAACCAGGAAGAGAGCATTGTTTGGCTCGTCCTTACTGAATCGCCTTGTTGTTGATGCTTGTATAATGAATGTATTAGGATGCTCTATTTTCATTTCATATTGAGGTTGATCATAAAAAAAATCATTTGCCTTGTAATTTTGGCTTTAATTTTTTTACACATAGTATGCTCGGAGAAGATCTGGATTCCTAGTTTGACGCACATAGGTGCCATCAGGGTGTGAAAGGCGACAAGCACCATTGGCAAGTGCAGAGCTCATTACATATTGGCCTTCCCAGTTCAGGCCCATTACTCCATAGGCCAGGTTCTTAATATTTGCGAACACCCTGCATAGAACTAAGTCGTCGATGATGAACTGTCATAGCTTCACTCTAGCATTGTAGTGTCTGGCTGCCTTTCTCTTGTATGCTTCGATATGGAGTTCTGTGTCTGCCCTTTTTCCTTCTAAGGCATCGTGCCTGAGCCTTAGTAGTTCATTGTTTTTCCTAGGGTCATGAGTGATCCACCTTAAGGATGGTATGTTGACTTCGACGGGCATCACAGTTTCATACCCGTAGGCTAAGGAAAATAGTGAGTCCCTGTTAAGGTGCGGTTCGAGGTTTGGTAGGACCAAAGCATGAGTGGGAGGTCTTCAGTTCAATTCCCTTTTTCCTTGGTGAGGCACTTCTTTAGTGTTGACTTGATGGTTCACTTCCTCAGCCTCTCCATTTTCTTATGGCAGGTGACTTAGGAGAAACACTTCTTGATCCCATTTTTTCATAAAAACCTTGGATAGCCCACTCTCAAACTACATGTTGTTGTTTGTGATCATTTTGTTTGGCTGTCCAAAATGGTAGATGATGTTATTGATTAAGAAACTACGGATTTTGGGCACGATGACCCTTGTAGGGGGCTTCGCCTCAATCCTCTTCGTAAAGTAGTTGATGGTGATAGTGGCATGATTGAATCCCTCAATATCATTGGGAAGGTTTCCAATCAGGTGAATCCCCTAGGTGTCGAACGACTAAGGAGAGGTCATTGTTATTAGAAGATTTGGAAAAGCTCCAAGAATTAGGGTGAACCGCTATCATTAATCGCGCTTTTTAACATATTCCATTACATCTTTGTTATAGTCAGCCAGTAGTATCCTTGGTGAGATGCCTTCTTTGCTTGGCTTTGTTCCCAAGCATGATTCCCACAAAAGCCTTCATATAGCTCCTCCAATATTTTGTCAGCCTCTATGGTTGTGTAATGTGGTGCCCGGTAAATAATTTTCATGCCTTCTTACTATCAGTAGGTTATTCACTGCCTACGAGGTATTTTAACAGTGGAGTCATCCAAGAATCAGTCTGTACTTCATCTATTTCCATGGCGGTTGTCGTCGATACAAAGCAAGGGGTGATTTGGACTTCCAATGGGATCCAAGGGACACTTTCTTTAGGGTCACTTGGTGCCCTGGCTAATTGGTCAGCCTTGGCGTTATTCTCTCGTGAAATCTATTCCAATTTGAAGTCTGAGAAAGTGATGATGAGTTTTTTTAGCTTTGGCTACATGTAGGGCCAACATCTTTTCCTTCACCTAGAATCGGTCAATAATCTAAATGACAAGCAATGATGGATCATTGAACACATGAAGGGAGTCGACTTGCAATTCTTGGGCCATCGCCAGAACGGCCTCATACTCTGCTTCTTTGTTGGTGGCCATGAATCTTAAGAGGATGTCAATGCAAAGTTCCTTTCCATCTAGAGTGACTAGGACCATGCCAGTCCCAACTTCTTTCACATTCGATGCATCATCCATATACATTGCCACACTTGTTGGCTGGTGATTATTTCCACTTTTTCACTGTTCGAGCTTGAGCACTATCCTATGAAGTCAGTTATAGCTTGGCCTTTGATGGAGGTGTGGGGATGGAAGATGATGTGGTGTTGCTCGAGTTCCATAGCCACTTTAGGAGTCGGCTTGCTGTGTCAGGACGACTCAGCACTTGTTTCAAATGGGTGGTGAGTACCTTGATTGGGTGAGCTTGGAAGTAAGGACGAAGCCATTGGGCCACCATTAGAAGGTAAAAGGCAAACTTCTCCATATCGCAATTTTGGACCCGACAGCCTCTTTTTCACATAATATATAAGCCGTTCGATTTTCTCTTCATCCCAAACCTATGTGGTACTAATCACGTGGTCAGTAATAAGGAGATACATATACAAGCCTTCTTCTTCTATGTGTTTAGATAATATGGGGTTAGGCAAGATGTCATTTTAGTTCTTCCAAGGCATGGTGCACTCTTTGCACCACAAGAAAACATTGTTTTTATAGCAGTTACTTATAGTTTTTTCATGGTAAATGCTATTAAAGTAACTAAAATAAAAAAAACAATAAAATTTGGAATGCTATATTTGTATGATAAAATAGCCGGTGGGATATTTTGATGTCCACGCGGGAAAGATAAAAGAAACACATTTCCCTTCTCTCTCATACTCCCTCTCCTTTCATTCCTCTCATGTCAGAAAACAAAAATGAAACCCTAAAAACCCACACAAAACCTCGAATTTTGCACCAAAATTTGAAATCTCTTTTGGATTCACATAAAGTATTCTACCGCATCCTATACGAACTTCAGATCCGTGATTTAAGGTAAATTTTATGCTTCATATTTTATTTGCATCGATCTACTTTAATATATGTTTTTTCTCCATTCTTCGGTTATTTTGGTGAGTAAAAGAAAACCCCAGCTAATAACTTCATAATGGTCACTAACAACCTCAGTCACAGCCGCCATGGTGGAGTACACGAACGCGAGGAGGAGAATAGCGGGGAAGAAGGCTATTCTACGTCGTGTGCCAGGAGCTGTCGATATTGGACCAATTCATAATAATATTTGAGTACACATCTTATTATCTTCACTAGGATTATATTCTAAATCTGCTCTGTAGCCATCTTTAATGTAATGTTAGGTTCCACCGTTACTTGGTGCTTTTTACTACATAGTTGGGCTGCTCCAACTGTATATTGATAAAAAATATTCTGCAAATTTTAATTCTTCACTCACAACTTCAACTAAAGCAACAACATCACTTGTGTAAGAAACTTAGATTAATATATAAATTTCATTTTAATAGTGTTGTTATCTGAATAAAGTGTGTGATCGATGGAGAAAAAAGAAAGATGAATATAAATGATAATACGTAGAAACAAAAGTTGGAAATTTAAGTTTTGTAAAAAATGGTGGCGGCATTTTAAGTTATTGTCGGTATTTTGGTAAAATTAGTAGTCAATATTGGTTTTTGGTTCTATATGATATTTGTGGATATTTGTTTAAAATATAGTCAGTAAACTACTATGGAGATTCAACAACTGTTATACTATCGGAGATCCATGGTAGAACTAGTCATTTTGCCTTCTGTATATGTTCATTTGTGCCCAATCTCATTTAAGTTTATGAAACTTCATTTATGTTTTCTTAAACCACACTTGCATCTTCTATTTTTTCACATTTTAAGACAAATTGACACTAGATGATAGTTGATTTATGAAAGACTACCACGAATTAATGCTATAGATGCATGCAATATATATAATAAAATTTCACTAAATCATTGAGTGATAATTGAATTAAGTTTGTTGGTTGATATGCACGATGATGAAAATGGTTATTGCATAAATATAATTAAACTACAATCAATTGACATATTAAATCCAATCATCCAATATTCTAAAATTAAGTCACTTTATGCTAATAATAAGAGTCAACGGATGTGGCATTATGCTAAGTATTATGTGAAATCTTGTTCTAGGCAATTTATAAGTTCTTTTCACAAATGACTTGGCTTTACGCACTAGTAGGTATGTGTACATATTACTCAACCAATGTGTTCAACAAAAAAAGGGGGGAAAACAGTTTTCTAAGCTTATATGCCTTAAACATGCTAGTTTGGTCTAAATGAAATTGGGCATTTGGTTATAAAACTATACGTAGAATCTAAAATATCTAGAGTATTTGCTATAATTTCCTACTTATAGTTTCTTGATTGATCAAGGCAACCAAGATACAATTAAGTAAGTATTTCTCCTTTTGTTGTTAATTTCTTATAGATATTTTCTTTTCATCCCTATCGAACTTAGTTTAGTCTAACACGCGTTAATACTACTCTGGGGAATGAATATCAACTCAATGAAATATCTCCAATCACCATCCAAAAACTTAGAGTGCAATGTAAGCCTAAGACAATATTAGCTTTTGGTGTACTGAGATGTGAGATCCACTCTATTCTAGTTTTTTTATCTGATTAACTTTTAGTCATAAACAAATATATTATATGTGTTTTCAAATAAAACTAATCTAACATGTTACACTCTCAACTATACTATAATTGGATTTAGAAATAAGTTCACTTTATTTGACCGTTTGAGTAATTTGTCAACTATGCACAGAATTAAAAATCGGAGTTACCATCGAATTAGTAATAGAGTGAAACTGTATGTAATACAAGATACAATCCCTTCTTATTTATTACCTATGATCTTAAGCTTTTAATGATTGTTAAGCTATTTTTGTTTTCATCTGGACAGTTTCCACTATCGACCCGTTATTACCTTTGAAAGTTGAATACATCATGCACGTTCCTTTTGTCTATTTCTATAAATATTCAACTTTTGTTATGGATAGTTAGATTCAGGATTGAACTCTAGATTAGCATTATTAAATCATCATCTAATAAAATCTATATGATTTATCTATCGTCTTCATATATATCTTACTAAACCTATGAAGTTTTCACAAAATAACATTGAAATATTTCTACTTTTTAGTAGGATATGCATAAGAATCAACCTATATCAAATTGAATTTAACAACTATTATCCTCTATCAAATGACAGGGTTGACAAACGATTCTTAAACCTTCTGCTGACACAAATTACTTCTGCAATTCTCAAGTATGCCAACATCTATTGCATATTTTATAAAAGATAAAGAGATGTTAGGTATTTTGAAATGTTATATGTTGCTTCTTTGTTTGCACTTGTCTGATCAATAGTTCTCGTAAGTCGCTCCTGTAATATATTGTAGTGTAAAAGTTTGAGCTGAGCTGAATCATGTTACAGTAACAACCTGGAACAGCTTGTAGTGTTCTGATACTTAAAAGCAAAATGAAAAGTAAACATAAAGAGAAAAAACAACAAATAAATTTGAAAATGTAGTCACCTATGGAAGTTAAAAAAACTAAAACATTAATTATGACATTAGTCTACATGGAAGTAGTTTGAATACTAGTTTTAGATTTTTACAGTTTTGTAAAGGTTCATTAATTGGGAATAAAGATATACAGAGTTAGTTCCTAGAGTTCAAAAGAGAGAACTAATCAGATAGATCAAAGTCCTCAACACGTACTTACAAACGAGTTGAAAGTCCTGAAAACGTAGGTAGAATTAATTATTTTTATGAAAAATGTAGCTATAATTATAATATATAAATGGTAAATGATGAATGCATAAAATAAGATTAAAGATATTTTGTGACTTTAGAGGAGTTCCAAACATTTGTTAAACATCATTATCGTTATTTCTAGTTTTGTTATTCCCTCTTTTTATGCTTCCACATTTGATAACTCAGGTAAAATTTACAATTTTCCTACAGCTAACTAGATTGGTTAACACATATGCATCATCTATTATTTAGGAATTTTTTCTTTTTTTTGTTTTAGTATCTTTAGACTGGAACCAGATAATAAGCTTGTTATATTATATGAGTTATAATTGGATAACTCATGATACACCTCTTATACAAATATATTGCCCCTTCTACTGATTTTTTAACCATCCATATATAACGTAAACCACACTATCAATTCACTCATGCATAATAATTGAATACTAAATGACGCAACATAATTTTCTTTACAATGCTTGTGTAGATTCTCCAGTGAATTCATGATTTTTTTTCTTGTTGAGTTTCTGGTTATAAGATCTTCTACATTTAGAATCAATTCTCTCTGCAACTTGCATTTTGATGAGTCAGCAGATCTGTACACCAAATATAGGGTCTAGTTCAGCGTTTGACACCCATTTCCAAACGCTGCTACAATTTGCTAACAATCACATTCTCTTGGATTTCTCACTATTTTGCTCGAACTTAAACCTTGAGACTCTTGTCCTTATGCCTTGGACATAGCACCAAATCACTGCCTATTTCTATCGTACCATCAGTTCTGGCAGCAGATATATTGACCACCCATATATCACTTGCCACCCTCAAACCTCTATCTCTACCACAGCTGCAGTTGGACATGCTTCTTGTTGTTGTTTTTCTTGCATATTCATCGCAGGTAGCAAACTACAGCCATTAATGTTACAATTGAAATGTTTTTTGCTAACTGTGAACGAATTTTACTAACATCTGAAGTTTTTTTCTAAAGTATTTAGCTTGCTAAGCTTGCTAGAATTTATTGAAATGTTTTCTTCTCAAGTTAGTATTAAGCATTAATTGTAGGGCCTGTTCCATGTTAAGATTGTTATGGTTTAATTTAAATGAGTTATAAATTTTAAGACAAGGAATTTGATCATACTATATGGTTACCACATATATATGTTCAAGTATGACACTATTCATGGTCAGTAGAAGCAGCATGAAATCAAGGTGAAGGATTCTAAAACCCTTCTCTTTAGCGACAAACTAGTTGTTGTATTCGGTTGTAGATTGGTCTCTTTAAATTTCTTTAGGAACTATTTTATTATCGAAACTTTTAGATTCAATTACACATCGTGCTTTGATGCCAAACTTATCTGTGCTTATTTTTATCAAGTAATCCTGAGGAGATCCCATAGGGTGAGGGCGGTGATGATTTTGTTGTTAAGTCAACTAGTGTCTTCATCGACAAGGACAAAGTTGTGCTCACTTGAAGGTAACTTTTATCTCCACTTACATTGAAAATAACGATTCACTTTTGCTGATGGTGTAGAGTTTGAGAAATGACATGCATAAATTTTACAATAGTATAGTTAAACCTCTACTATTGTCGTATATTAAAGGAGTTGTCTATTTCAAACAAACCATAAACTGTTAGACTATAATTCCAGAGGGCTTCGCCACTTCCAATTAAACATAAATCCTCTATAATTTTGTATCAGTTTTGGTTTACCTTAATAACATACATTTAATGTAATTTTGTCTTCCTCAAGCTTTGTAGCCTTTGAATTTGAACAATAAATATATGACTATTGCCTATTGTATCTAAAGAAACTTGCTGTAATGGGATGCAAATTCAAATAGCTCTTGTAAATATGTTTACTTATTTAATGCATTGTCTCTATAGTTTCTAATAACCTAATCAATTCTGGATCAATTTTGGAGGACTTGTTTATTCTAAATCTTCTAAATCTTAAATGCGAGAACAACAAACTATATGAGCACTGAAGAAAAGCATTTAATTATGCTTATGATGATTTATATTGTTTTCTGGATTGGTTTTTAGAATGATATCTCAATAAAACTATTGAATTGGATAGAGATACCTCAATGGATGGCTCAATGAAAGCTTTGCAAAATAAGAAAATAGTACAATAACTGAATAAGCTATAGGTACAGAGATAGAACATGCATATAGGAACCAAATTCACACTTTCAATTCAACTCAAAATGTATCAATAATCAATAATCAAATAGTGTGAATCCTTATAACATATTACAATTTATGATATCAATGCATGACTTGTGCCCCCATGAACCTATAAATTCATCTTTTAAGCATATAACTAATAACTTAAAGAATTATCGTCTTAAATGTTAGAACATCAAACTAAATGAGCACTAAAGAAAAGCCTTGAATTATTGATATAAATTTATGATGCATCTATTTTTTTCTTATATGTTTTCTTTTTCATTTCACCATGTTGATATGAATTTCTTTAAATTATTTGTCTTGTGTTTAGAACAGCATTGAAAGCTAGGTTGTAGGAGAGATGATGCTTTCTTTTTGCCTTTTTTATAGTGAAAAGTTAGTTAGAGATTTTATAGAGTTGCCCACTAAGATGATCTTACAAAATAGTCATAAATGAAAGCACAGTGTGTTAAGAAAGAGGTGCTCTGTTTGATTAATGGTAATGTCATGCCAAAAATTTCCTGTAATCGCCTAAATTTATGCTGTGAAACATAAGTCTTTTGTGTTTTAAAAGAAAAAATCGAATTTTTTAATAATATTAGAAATGATCATCTTCAACTAAAAAAAGTATACTAGTCTAAGACTAAGTCCACTCATTAAAAGCCCATGTGTACTGAGTACATGACGATGAACTATGATTATAAAGCTAAAGCATGAAATCAAATTTAAATAGGCATCTTTATATATTTTTTTAGTTTTAGAAAGATAGTTTCCAGTAGAAAGCGAATCTTGATTTATATAAGAAGCTTAGAACTTAACTAATTAATGTACTTTATTCTTTTGTTGAAAAAAGTGAATAATTGAATCAATTTGCATTGATTTTCTTATATTTAATTTGGGAAGTGAAAATAGACCTCACTTTTGCTCCTTTTTGGCATGGCACTCAACACTCATGTTTTTAAATGAATATCGTCGAAATATTTGGATAAAATAGTTTTTGTTTTTAGGATTACAGTAATGTAGTTGTTCTTTTAAAATTCTAACTGGTAGGTAAATTTTTGTATTATTTCTTTTTCACCCACTGACTTACCATTGTATTTTGTTCTTCAAAAAATGAACTGCAAGTGTTCAGGCTTCCATGTCATATTCTTTGTGCTCATGGAATCCTTCTAGTTGAGTTTTTAGGTCACTCATGAACTACAAGTGTTCAAGGTGAGTACATTTTTTATTTTACTGCATTCACTAGCACATAACATTAGAGATGATTCTCAAAACTTTAATGGTAGGTAAAGCTAAACTTTAAAGAATAATTATATTTTATTGGATTTATTCTTACTTTATCCAAAGTGTGCTTCACTGAAAACGAACCTAATCAGTAAAGTAGCAGAATCCAAAAACTTGACTAGAGCATTAGGTTCGCTAAGCCTAGAGTTTTAATATGTAGTGAATGAGGAAACCGAAGATGATTGATGTGGATCATACCATCAGTATCCTTCATAAATATCGAGTATCCTCCATAAATATCAATTTAAAATTCTAAATCGCAAGAGCCTGAATTTATTCAAATTCATTTCATTGTTAGTTTCTACTTTATCATTTCTTCCCACTGTATGTTAGGAATAATACCTCAACCAAATGAATTAGTTAAACTTATTGTTGAGTCACTTCTCAAAATAAGAAATTCTCCGATGACTCAGTCATCGCTTTATTTTATGTGTTATTTTTCAGTTTTCACTAGATATTTAATGGTTTTTTTTCTAACAGGAGAAGATTTTAGAGAAGTTGATTATGCCGTAGAAGTTCATATCTTTTACAATCATAGTGTTGATTTGGACGATTTTATTTTACTTGTTTGTTTTGCTGACAAATATATGTATGTGTTATTATGGATTATGGACAAATATATATGTATAAAAAAATATTTAAAAATTGTTTTATTCTCAATTGTGTTTATTATGGTCGTTGTTTGAATTCTTTTGATGAAGTTGGAATTTGTTACATTTCTATATAAGAAATACTATATGCAATAAATAAGAAATGGGCTATGAAGCAGTAATAAATCGAGAACACAATGATCACAATATAAAAATGCTAGGAAATGAAACAATAGCATTTTTAAGATGCTAGCAAATGCCATTGTTTTCACTAGATTTTTATTACTCATGGCATTTATGAAATGCTGTAACAGTTTAGCCTTTTCATAGCGTCTATTTATTAGCGATTTATAAATGCTATGGAATGAACTTTTTTATAGCGTTTGTTTTTCTGCTATAGTAGGTCCAGAGTCTATTATAGCATGTTGTTAAATAGCGTTCTTTAAAACGCTATTAAACGTTTTTATAGCGTTTTTTAAATGCTACGAAAAGTCTAATTTGTTGTAGTGTCGGTCTGGACAATGAATTTTCTTTTCTTTGTTGAGGTTGAAGAAGGGTCGCACTGATCTTTTACCATTGACACAAAATGGCCGAGTATCAAGATCATTCCATTCAGCTCTGCACTTGTTCTACTGTACATGATATCTGCATATAGATTGCTTGAATCTTATTGGTATTGATCCCTATCCCCATGGCACTAACTATGAATTCCAAGAACTTTCCAAATCGGATGGTGAAGGAACTTTTCTTAGGTTCCGCTTCATGTTATATTGGCGGAGGATATTGAAGGCTCGGCTAGGTTCTTTATATTACCCTTTGACTTCTCATACTTCACAAGCATGTCATCCATGTAAACCTCGATGGACCAGCCGATTTATTAAGCGAATATTCGGTTGATGAGTCACTAGTAGGTTGCACTCGCGTTATGAAGACCAGAATATGTGGCTATGTAGTAGTAGAGCCATGCATTTGTGATGAAGGAGAGGTGCTCTTGGTCTGGCCCATGCATTGCGATCTAGTTGTACCTGGAGTAGGCATCCATGAATATGAGTAGCTCATGTCCATTGGTCACCGGTAGAGTTAAGGGTAAGTATTTTATCAAAAAGTCCATAAATGATGTGTTTGTGATAGGAGTTATCAATAGTTGTAACCATAAGTATTATATCACAATAATATAAACATATCATTTTAAAAATTCCTAGTCAAGATGTATCGAGACTGGACATCAATGCATCCATTGAAACCAGAGAACATAATGCTCTCCAAATGTTGGTAGTGTATTACTCATGGCTATAGTGGACACCGAGGGTGATGTACTTATAATTATTGGATAACTATGGAATGACTCACTCGATAGTTTTCTATTGGTTAATATAACTAAATTCAAACAGAAAATACAGAAGTGACTAATTTCGATAGTTCTTTTAACTTGAGAATACTATTAATCTTCAATATGAAAGCTCCACTTTGATTATAGTTAAATCATGGCATGCTATTTTAGAGAGGATTCATCTCCACAGTTATATGGGGTTAGTATTACAGCCAACTAAAGTCAACTCAAATTCAAAATCTCTGGCCAGAGTAATTCGGTTAATAATAATTGTTATTACCAAACCAACGACTTTGTGTTTGAGCTATAAAGTTGAATATGGAAGATATTAGAATTTTGACCATTACCAAATCCCACAAGTCCAAAGTGATATAGTTTTGACCAAGAGAATTGCTATAAATAAACATTACTATGGGTGCTGCTTATAGTAGTAAAATTAATTTTTACTGAGAAGATGTGTAAGAGATAAATTAAGCCAAAATGTCACACCACTAGCTAAGGTGACGTGTGAACACTGATATTCGAATTGTTCGTTATTAATCACTGACTAAATTTGCACCTTTGAGTCGCACAACCGTAATTATTAATGCTTGGAAACCACATGATTTAATTAATTTATAATCATTGTAAATTAATTAAATTAATTGATACTTATGAAATATTAATTATTAAAAAAATTGATTTGTTTATATACCATTAGTATTTGATAAAGTGCGTATATAAAAGTTATATATGTACGTATCGATAAATGATATTGATAAAATATTTAAATTGGATTTAACTAGATTAATTGCTAAATGGGTTTGGGAATATTTTGAGGCTCATCTATCCTCATGCATAGATGGCCATAAGAAAAAATAAGGCTTGAAATCCAGTGGTTGGATCTGGAAAATGAAGGGAGGAGGTTAAGGAAGGTTCCCGTTATAAATAACTTACCTTTCATTCATTTGCCTCTCTTAATCACTCGCCTTCTTAACCCTAGCCTCCATCTTCATTTTTTAACATTCTTGGCCAAAAAATTCATGGCTTCTAAGTCATAAAAGAATTCCAAAACAATTGAAATCAAATCAAATTAAATAAATATAAAAGTGATGCTTCAGATTGTTGCAATTTATAGAGGTGATTCAATCAGTTGTAGGAGCTTTCTTCATTCGAGGTGCAAATAGAAAAGCAACATCAATAAGGCAAATTCCATTAGTTTTTATCTATATATTCCATGATATTATAAATATGGTGGTTGATTCAATCTGATGGATTTATATATGCATTTGTTGTCCCTTATAAATATACAAGTATGATCTAAAGTATTACAACATGTTATCATTTAAATCAGTTTTAATTTGATGCTAATAATTCATATTAATGATTTTCATTGATAATTTCTATTGATTTTAATCTAAATATAGATTTGGTAATTAATTTGCTATTTTGATTCTTATTTTTTCAATTGTTAATCACATTTTCTATTGATTCAAAATTGGTTTTCTATTCTAAGATATATACATTTTTTTTAAACTTGTGTTCTTTATTGATTTCCAAAAAAGGGAAAATACAAAGTACATATGAACATATACACTTAAGCCTAACTCACAATAGCAATTAACTAATACATATAATCCATTTAATAAAGCCCATTCAGCCACTGTAGCAATTTTCCAGCCACATCAACATTGTTTTGAACTTTGAATCTGACCCAACTCTGAATGTGGTCTTCTTCTACCCTCGACTGTACTTATCATAACCATTAAAAATAACAGATTTGCATCAATTCGCAATCACCGCATCTCTTTTCGCCATCGCTAGTCAGATGCTCCCTCCTCTTCTCTCATTAACTTCTCATGAAACGTACCCACAAAAGCTCTGCTAACACCCACTCAAAAGTTCACACCAACCACTGGTGTGAAACCGATAACTATCCAAACATTGGCAAGTGATTTAGACAACTAACCCAATCAGCAAGCCAAAATCGTATATCTAAATGATTTTCCTAATTTTGGATTATAAATAATGGTTCATGTAGAGCCAAAACTCTTACCATCAGTTTGTAAGTTTAGGTTTTGATTAAATTGTTGGAGTCAGGATATTGCTTTGCCTCATGAACAAAAGTCCAAATTATGATTTGAATCGGATTAAAAACGCCAAATCCTTGTCAATTTAGGCATCGTTAATCGATGTCAGGCTATCCTTCTATACTTCAGTTGTTACATCTGGAGAAGAGTGATACAGTTGAATTATTTATTCGGTTGGGAATAAAACAACCGCTTGGCCTTTAATTTCCTTTTTCCTGGTGATAGAAGTATCAACACAATTTCATTACCTTGCATTTGAACAATTTAGCAATAGCGTTAAGGAACATATATTCCAATTTTAATCGCAAATATATAATGAAAAACTGTGTAGATCTAGTGACATCTAATGAGAAGAGGGAAGAAAAGATATTTCTGAATTTAAAATAGCACTCCATTTTTGTACATTTAGTTTAGTTCCTCTCTTGTAAAGAGAGTTCCTCTCCTAAATGTGCATATTCTAAGATACATACATACATATATATATGCATATGTATGTTAATTTTTTTTATCCATTTTTACAATTAATGGTTTCATAAAAAATATCAAAAAAACCATATTTATATCTATACATACTAATAATAAAGGAGAATTGAGTTGACGTATAAACGAACATAAATCAGCATAATATTGCTATTAAGTAATATATGTTTTCGGCAAATTATTATTACTTTTAAAATATCTATAGTTTATCTTACTTTAAATTATTAACATATACATATAAGTTATATTTGGATTTATAGATTAAGATCTGTTGTTTTACTAAATCAAATCATTACATGTTTGGTAGTAAATTTTGGATTCATAATAGCTGACTTGGTTGAATTAATTTAGATTTTTAAAGGATTCATTAACATATATATATATATATATATATGTAAAATATATTTAAACATGTATATACACACACATAATTTTAAATGAGGTATTGGACAACCAATGCAGATATAAATGGAAAATGTGTCCGTGCAGTGTAAATCCCAGCGCCCAAATACGTACACATTAACTATGTACACAATATGATATGTTGCACTTACATAATTTACACTAGGTTACATTTAGATATACTCACAACATATGCCAAGTATAATTTTAGTCATTAATGTCATTTAATAGATTATTCAATTTAATTAAAGGGAAAGAAATGAAAAGTTTTCTCTCTCTAATTAAAACCATACATCCCCTCATTAATTGAATAAGTTAAGAGAAGGACATGAAAAGTTTCCTTTCCTAAATTAAATTTAACAAGTAACAATCACACACACACACACACACACACATATATATATATATATATAAGAGTATATTTGATATACTTTAATTTATATGAACATTAAAATTAAAGTATAACTTTATTTATGAAGTTCAATAAAATACTGATTTTATTTAAAGGAAAATTTGGAAAAGTTCTACATAGATTAGACTTCATAGGCCCATTAAAGATCCAATAAAGGTATTTTTTGAAATTACCATTTTACTCCACTACGGGCTGGCCTGGTTTATTCAGTCGCATCCCTAAGATAATTGATGTTTGGCAACGGGAAGTTATCTTTTGGGTAGGCCTTGTCGAGACATGAGAAATCAATACAAGTCCTCCATACTCCATTTGGCCTGCAGACCAATAATGGATTGGCTACCCAGATCGAATTCTTAGCTTCATGAATGAAACCATTTGCAAGGTGCTTCTCTACCTCTTCTTTGAGCACTCTATATCTTTTTGGATTGAGTGACCATCTCTTTTGATGAACGGGTTAAGCTTTCAGATTGAGGTTAAGGGCAGGGAAAATGATTGAAAGGTCTATGCCGATATGTCAGTTTTCCCTAAGGAAAACATATCTTTGTTCTTCTTCATGGAATATATTAACTCATCCCTTATCTCCAGGCTTAGTTCCATGCTTATCTGGACGACCTTGTTAGGATCATCGTTGTCAATTGATCATGTTTCTAGTAGAGTTGTCGGCCCACCATCAGGGTTTGAATCTCCCATACGAGGGTTGAGCGGATTGTCATTATTTTCCTATGCGCTTTCTTCTTGGTTGCACTAGTCCAATACATGAATCATGTGCTCTATGATTTCTTCGATCGGGACTGATGTCCGTGCTCGAACCTAGGAGCTATAGTTTCCCTGGGCTCTAATAGAGGAGCCGTCGGTGTTGAGATGGTGAGAGTTGTTTTCCCGGCTACCTTTGCTTGCCAATGTCGCTAAACATGCTCGTTCCAAGTTTTAATAAACTTCTTTGTACTATCCGAGCTAGTCAGGGAAAGATGATCCCTAATAGTCATGGTATCTTGTCCCTGACACAAATGAAAGCACCGCATGGCTCAGACGCTCTCTCATGGGCGGTGGTTGTTGTGAATGCTTCGACTTTGGTGCTTTAGGTGGTCCTGGCATGAATTGGAGCGTTGAATGGCCCTTGTGTCCTCTCAGTCATGCCACTATTGACCGTCGCTAACTCTTGTTACAACATGAGGACTCCATTTTTTGCTTGCTACAGTAATATGATATAACAGTCTATGGAAGCCTGTTGATTACTTCAGATGCACCATATCCATCCTTTCACTGGAAACTTCATTATCGGCCAATGATAGGCTATTGTGCATCCAAATCCGCCAGTGTTGGCCTGCCGATCAGTGTATTATAAATGGATGGTCGCTCCACTACAACAAATTTAACTGAATTTCAGCCATAAGAAGTCCTTGGCCGTAAGTGACTGTATGAGAGATAGTCCCCAGGGGTAGTATACCAATACCTTTGAGCCCATAGATGGGTAGTGCATAAGGAATGAGGCTTGAGGGTGAAGCGTCATTTTGTCCAAAACCTCTTTGAACATCACATTGACGGAGCTACCCCCATCAATGAAGACCCCCGTGCACCATTGTGCTAGCGACACTAACTGACCATGGCGTCGTGATGGGGGAATCCAATTCCTCTTTTGTCCTCAGTAGTGAAAGCAATGTTTGATGATTCTTCTTTAACCTTAGGATACTTTAGGGCCTAGAGGTCGATTAAATATATTTGGTCGGTGGAGGCAAGTTCTCTCCAGTATTTGGCCTGAGCCTCTCGAATGCTTCCGTCCATGTGTGTGCCGCCATAAATCGATAGTATCTCTATGTTGATTGCGGCCACATTATTTTCATCTGCCCGTTGGGGTTGGGCATGTGGATTTGGCAAGGAGTTGTGCTTTTCTACCTATTGTCGGGCATATTGCACCAATATGCCTTCATGGATTAGCTGCTCTATTTCATCCTTTAACTGGCACTTATTAGCATGCCTTCGTCATCGCTATCAGAGTGGTCGGCTCCTTACATCCAATTGTGTTGTTTGCTCATTGGAGGAAATCGGTCAAGGGAAAAGTTGGTTGCTTTGGTAGCTCCTTCCACATTTTGGATTGGTACCTCACCCATAAGCATAAGGAAACTAAGAATCTATTCTTGTCTACGGTCCTTGCCCATGTAGACTCATTATGAAGCGATTTACATATGAGCGAAGGGACTCATCCGGGCTCTGTCTAATGTTGCCAAGCTCACTTTTAATCATGGTCCTAGTCTTTGATGCAAAGAAGTGATTTTGAAGTCTATGCACAATTGGGCCCACAAGTGGATGTTTCCGTCCTGGAGATGAAGGAACCAATGGGAGGCCAATCCCATCAGTGTGGATGGGAAAAAAGGCGTTTGGCATGGTTGGAGAGAGGGTCGGCGTAGGTTATCGAGTTAAAGGTAGTTATATGATCGGATGTATCCATGCTCCCATCATACTTTTCAATCGTAGGCAAGGCATACCTCCAATGGATATGGGTATTCAAAATTTCCTCGAAGAAAGGTTCTTTATTTTCATCATCTGACAGGCCCTTGCCTCAAGAGTTTCTAGCTTGGATCTAGTCCATTTGTTGGTGCATGGCTATAATTCTTCACTGAGGCCAGCCTCTACATGTTGCGGGTGGCACTAGCCTCCAATTTGGGATGGACAACGACATCTGATTAGTGAGGGGGATTTGTAGGATGATGGAGAATGACAGTGGTGCCCAAGGTAGGAGATCCACTTTTATTGATCGAGGGTGATCTGGAAGGTAGGCCCATCTCTCTCGAGACCGCAGCCTAGTACCTTCCTTTGGTGCCAGGATGGACCGATGGTCCCTATATTCAGGATTCGTACCTCACCCACCGCTATTGAGATGATCAAAGCATATGTCACGTGCCCCATCTGCTGCTCGAAAGTGATGAAATGCAGATAATCTTTCCGTTGAAGGGGAACAACGATCCACTTGGATTTTGTAGTATATTACTGGCTCAGGTTCTGGGATGTTGTGGACATACCCATGCACGTAGTTAGCATGCGCGTCTCTAAAATGGTCAAGAGCACCTCCAATAGGGATTTCTTGCATGAACGTTTTACAGGCATCACGCATTATAATATAAGTACTGGCCATAATAGGCTGGATAAGGTTCTTGTCAGTCGTTGGTGGTATTACTAACCGAAGTTCACGGTTTGAGCATCCAGCCTAGCCCTAAGTGCATTCACATCACGAGCAAGTTGTCCAATGGTGGTCAAACTATTTACCATGCTGAGGCACATGTCATTGCTCAGCCCTTGGATAGGATAGACAGTGCTAACCACCATAGCTTCGTTGGTATTATACCATTATAGTTGTTAACTGCGTTTTCACTAAGATTTTGCATGGTGTGAACATGAGAGAAGTTTGTAGAGAAGAAAGGTGAAGAAAAATGGGAGCTTTTAAGTTCGGCCCTCCTAATGCTAAAATATTGACTAAAAATTTAGCTAACCTTGAAATTATGATTAAGTGTTGATATTAACGAAGATAAAATTCGCTAATACCTTGATTTAAAATGTAAAATGAGGACGTAAACGTACATAAATGTAAAGAGATAGGATTTAGGGTGGTTTGATCTAAGTTAATAATGTCCACTATGGGGAATTTCTTATTACTTTGCTTCTCTTACAATATCTTGGATTAAGAAAGATAGTAACTAGAAATTAAATGTTTAGAGCTTGTGTAGTTTAGCCCCTGTTAAAATGCACATCTTGATATACTTATAGTTGTTGGAATCCACATTGAATGGTTGACATAGGATTGCCAAAGTCCATAAATTGCTCTAGGTCATTGATTAAGGCGCATGGTTGATGTGTGCCAGCTAGGATGCCAACTAGACCTTGCAGTACAGATGACGCCAACTATTGGTCCGTACTTTGGCATGACTTGGTCAGGGACAGGCGGCATGGGATCAAGGAGTGATTGTGCAATGGCACTTTTCCAGGGTGGCAGCAAATGACATGGAATGGTTACTGCACAGTGGTGCTTTTGTCAGATAAACATTGTTGTATGCACCAATCTTTTTAGAAGAACAATGCATGTGAAACCATATTTGTGGGTGCGGTTAGGAGCCTATGGCCAAGGTTGCCATGCCAAGCCAGGGGAGTTTCATAAAGTGTGGGCGGTTGAGGTAGTGGTGAGCGGTGGACTATGCTAGAGAGTGTGTCGTAGGAAGAGCCTCTCGACTGTTGATAGTCATATTAGATATTAGGCCACCGTCTGTTGTTTTTATCCGTTGATAACCAATATAGGATTTTCTTATTTTCTTGGGCGTTAAAGTTGAGCAATCCATTTTTGGTGGGAGATCTGGCCACTCAGGTTGACTGTGGGTTAGTGAAACGGGCAAGCAAAGATACTAGCTTTTGGAAATACACGAGCTAAGATATATTGTTGTTTAATCCCACTTTGAGGTTTTTGATAGAATAAGGGTGTGGCCAAGTGGGGAAATGTAATTTATTACGTAATTTAACTCTTATAAGAGAATCCTATTCGAAATGATGAATGCATCTAGTTTTATTTTCTTTTATATATTTTGTTATATGGAGATATAAATAATGAATAATTGCATTAAACATATATTCGTAGAAAATCCTTAGAGCAGGGCTTTATTGATTGCAGTTATAAATGCATTCGCAGCCATAGGTATTGAATTGATATATATATAAACACTAACTCCTTAAATGTTCCTAATCAAGATGTAATAATAAAAGGGTACTGATACGTCCGTTGTGACTAATGTACATAACGCTCTCCATACGATAGATGGTGATTTACTTATGATCATTAGGGGCACCAAGGGGTTACGTACTTGTGGATGTTTGGAACAATCACAAAATGACTTGGTGAGAGCCTTCGATAGGTTAAGACAACAAAGTCAAAATATAAGATCTCTTGGTAACCGTGTATAGTTGTCTTCTGACTTTGAGGGGTTGTCAATCTTAAGTAGTTAAGCTATACTTTGTTACAGTTAAATACTTGGCATTGCTATCTTGTTACTAATATAGTTGGGTATACATTGAACTACTTGAAGTGAGACACTACCAAAGAGAGGTTTCATCACCTACATTGTCGAAGGTTAGTATCACTGTAATTTAAAAGTCAAAGTCTCTGGCCAGAGTAAATCGATTATTAGATAAATATTATCTGAATGAACCAAGAATTTTAAAATTGTCTACACAATTACATAGGGATATTAATAGAGTTTTTGATCTTATACCAAACTCTAGAGTCCAAGTAATATAATGATGATGAAAAGAATGCATGCACGAAAATGTCATTACTACGTGAGCTTATTAAAGATTAGAATTTGATTTCGCCTAAATAATATGTAAGCACTAAACTTATGGTCGATATTATACATCATAAAAATACGTACAGGCTTTAGTATTTAAATTGTTTAAATATTGACTGAGGATCGAGTCTACACTAGAGAGTAAACACAACCGCGTTTTTAGTTACTATTCAATTCAACCAATGTAAAACTAATTTATAAATGTTATAAATTAGTAATGATATTAAAAAAATGTTGTATTAATACTTTATGGCATTTTTAATTATTTTTTTGAAGCTTAAAATCAATTAGAACGATGTATAAAAGTTGTACATTGGTTCGATTGAAAAAGGAGCTTGAATAATATAATATAATTAATTAAACATGATTTAATGGAATTTTGACTTGGCAATGTCTATTGTATAGGTCAACCAAACATGAATGGGAGGTAAGATGCTTTGTCAACTGGGGTTTGCAAAAATAAGGATATGTTTTGGAATCTCCTTGGTTATAAATAGATGGTCTCCAGTTACTTTCTCGTAACACTAATTCCATACAACTCTAGCCCCACTGATTATTGGTAAAGCCATGGTGACAGCTTTAGAACCTATAACCAAGGAAAAGAACAAAAGTTCCAGAAGGAAACAACCAACAAACAACATGTTCAACTGTCAGCTAGATTTTAGTTTAAATATACATTCAAGTTATATTGATATATATTCATGTTAAAATTACCCGTCTCCCTTATTATTAATTTTAATCATTATATAAACACACAAACACATGATCAAAATTATTTTTATTTTAAATTAATTAATGAACAAAGTTTTTAATATATATATGAACAATAAAATTCAAAATATACACTCTTGAATTAAAAAAAATGGAACTGATCATAATATACATACATATATATTTTGATTTAGTTTTATATTTTTTACATTATTAAATGATTTTTTATTTAATATTATAATAAAAGGAAAAAATATATTTTTTCTCGGCCTTGATAAAAATTTAAAAAAAGTTATATATATTTATATGAAAGAATTTTTCGTATGGGAATTAAAATATAAAAAATTATGTTTTCTATTTCAATTCAGAAAAACATTTTTTTATTTACTTTTAATAGATTAAACTACTTTAAAATTTAAATTTTTTGAAATTTTCAAATAAATAAATATCTGATTGGATATTTAAGTAAAAATTATTTTTGTTTAATAATTGTAAAAAAATATAATCTGAATTTTTATTTTGGAAAGGTCAACTATACTTGAATTTGAATTTTAAATTTATTAAAATATAATCTGAATATATATATTTTAAATATCAATAAAAATTTATAAAAGAATAAATTTATATTTTAAAACATTATATCATATATATATATATAATGTATGTGTGTGATATATATACACAAATACACATGCGCGCATGCAGACACATGCACGCACACACACAAACATATATAAGTTAATTAACATAATATGATTGAAAAACCTAATTAGATTATATTATATAAATATAGCGTTGATCATTTAATGCACATGTATATCCCTTGACATTAATGTTTACATGTTTTTATCATCTGATATTTCTTAACCTAGTACACAATGGTTAATATTCCCATTACACCCCTAAGTTAATTTATACTTTTATATAGTTGTGTTTGTATTTTAACTATGACGATCTCTAAACATTTAAATATAAAAATAAATTAAATTTATATTAATAAATTAAATTTTCAATTAAATTAATAATAAAATATTATTATTAATAGCCTATAAAGAAATATTTCAAAAAAATGAAATATAATCACACTCTTTTATTAATAAATACTAAATTTGATTTAGTATAAAAAAATTATTCACTTAAAATACAAAATAAGATCTCGTACAAGTTAACAAAAGGAATATTGTTTTTGAAATTTAACTTAACCTCGTTGCCAGTGCACCTGATCCCATAATAGTTTCAAAGCCTGCATTTTGTTTATGTAAATAATTAACCAATACATAGGGCATTATTTTATAAAAAGCAAAAGTAGATGGGTCTCCAAATAAAAGGCGATTAAACTTAGGAGAACGTTACTCTAATTAAGGAACATCTAATAAACGTAAAACCTTTTGATCTCCTTGCTTTAATTTGGCTTATCGAAATGGTCTATTTTTATGGTCTGCCCTTGTGAAAGACTCGGAAGCGTTTTGAGTCATAGGTTGATTCAAATGTTCATTTTTGAATGTAACAAAATTAATTTAAAATTGTTTTAAACTAAAATAAATAATTACATAATTCTTTATAGAGTTATAAAATGCAAAATTTAAAATTGTTTTAAATTTAAATAAATATATGTTATATTTATAATAAATTAAATTATTTAATTAATAAAGGAATACATGTCAACACACACACACACATATATATATATCTTAATAAATTATAAATGTTACAATAATTAAATGTATATTATATGTAAAAAGAAATCTAGACGTTAAATAAATTTACCCATGAGACTTACATGGATGTATATAAAAGACATATGATATCACGAGTTATACCCATCTAACTTAAATAGTCAATAACACTCTACAAAATTATTTTCAAACTATAAGTTCGAAATAATAATGCTCTCCATCATTTATAATAAAAGTAGAGTACCTTACACACCTATGGATACTGAGCAAACCGCAGCCATAGAATATCTAAGGTGATGTTTATATTATCCCTAGATAAGTAAGACTGTTATGTAACTTTGTTAAGCAAACTCAAGGTTACATAACTCCCCTTAAGATATCACAAATGATGGGTTTAGGATATCTAATGTACTTCATGCTCCGCTAAGTAAACTCAAGGTCATGAAGATGATTAAAAGCATAGTTAAAAGTATGTTAGGAGTTGTATATGAGATATTATTAGTAAAGCGTTACTTACTGTTCATGGGGACTGAAATTTGTTGAACAAACTCAAGGTTGTAGTAACATAACGGATGGATCCTAACAACTACTGAAGGAATTTATGAATTCCTATGCCCCCTTTAGGGTTTTTAACAGATACAAAATTCAATGGGAACCTTATTAGATAAATATAAGACCAATCTAATAAGTATAAGAACAAATGTGATATTATAAAATCTACTTTAATAAATTTGCATAGTTAATATAATCGATAAAATTGTTTATCGGTTAAAATATACTAAACGAACCGAATTAATGATTGATGTAGAAATGTAAAATATATTTACCAAATAAATCTTTTGGCATGTCGTGGCTTCAAGATCCATGTAAGGGCCAATTAATATGTTGATTAAAAACATTCATGCCTTGGTCACTTAAGTGTTAATTTGCCCAAAGTTGTGTATTTTCTTCTATAAGTTTTGAACTCTAAAGCCACACAAGAGTATAGTTATTTGATCCATATTTGATCACATACAAAAGTTGTATATTAAAGAGTTGTGTTCACATTATATGAAATATCGATGAAAATGCTTCACTCGAAATGAGTAAGTAAACCATAGTGCAAGATCATGTGTTTAATATGATTGAATAAAAATATTTTGGTCTTAGAAACAAAACTAGATACAGAACTACATACAGACCTAGGAATACTGTAACGCCCCCACCTCTATGCCCATACCATCCAAGATTATTACAAAGTAATACCGTCAGATAATACGTAGAATAAGGCGATATGGGGTACATACATGAATATTCCCTTGGGCTAACACTGATACGTATTTAAACATCGAATAAATAACAACTTATACGTACACGGTATTGGCACAAACAAATAAACACGTGTGCCTCCAGGATAGAACAATACACCATACATAGTAAATAATAGAGTTCACAGAATCAGTCGCAGGGACAAGGTTTGATATATGTAAAATATACAAAGTATGAAATACATCTCAATTGTCAAATACATACACGAGTCAATACAATACAAAATAATATACAACAATGTTGAATATCTAGCCTCCTCTAAGCCTAGAAAATACTTGCTAGTCTCATTGTCCCTGTACCTGAAATGTCTCGGACTGACCCGAGTATTATATAAATAACTCATGGGTCAGACTATATCTAACTATATATGAGTCAATCCATACATAAAAATAAAATATGCATGATGTAATGACGATGACGATGACATACTAACAATACTGTATCACAATAGCAACACTCTCAAAACACAGCATAAAGGTGTCGTCACCCGTATAAAACATATCAAATCAGAATTCACATAAAACAAAATCGTATGGGTGAATCATCCATATCTTGTGTGACGAACCCGAATTTTTTTAACTGTTGTTAATTGGTAATTAACTGGACTAATCATTGAAATATAGTTTTGATTAGTCGGACAAATGAAATTTTGATAGTTAAAATGCCAGATTGTATATATAGATTGTTTTAAAAACTATAACAAAATATTGAATTATAGAATTTCATTTGGATTTCAAGCAACAGGACAAAAGAAAAGAAAGAAAAATATTCAAGTATGTACAAACAAACAAATAAAGATAAGTATGTAGACTTGAGAAAACAAACAATGGTAATTAATGATAGCCCAAAATGTATCATACCAGCCACCTAAAAGAGGAGAATAAAATCAGCTTAGTCAAAGAAACAAAGAAAATATCTCTGACTTATTGTACAAAACATAATCACCCTGTACAAAAATATATCACCCAGAAATCTTATTTCCTATATATCAATCTATTCATCTCCGTTCGTCCATCAAACTGGGTAACATCTGAAGTAAGCATCACTCAACCTTAAACAAAATTCAAACTTAAACAACAATTCAATTTAAACAACACTACAAATCAATTCAAAACAAGAGATCAAAATGAAGACTTCAGAACAGTTTCACAACCTATTTCAACATAGCAAGCTCTGTTCATTTTTGGAATCAGGTGAGTAACTTCACCTTTTTAAACTTAAGTATCAGGATTAGTTGCTTATGTATATCTGGAAAATGTGTATGTGTGAATATAGAACTAATTGCTTGTGTATATATATTAATGTCTGAATGTATGCATGCCTGTGTCACCTGATATCTCTGTTCCTGTTTTCCTTTCTGGATCCAGATTTGCAAACCAAGTCTTTATCATTTGATCTAATAACTATTAGAACTTGGAATATAAATAAAGATTGTTTGTTTGATCATGAACTAAGTTTTAAAAAAAAAATTAAGTTGAAACAGCTTATTAATGTCTCTGGAAATCAAGATAACTGAGCAAACTCTAAAATAGTTAAAATACAAATTTCTTAATTTATGAATTCAGGTATGTAAGTTGAATTCGTATACTTAAACATAATTTTTAAAGCTAAAATCATAATTTTTAGATCAAGGGTGGAAGAGCAGTTTGGGTTTGCCTGATTTTCTTTGATTTGGTGATCTCTGGTGATCCACTGTGTTGTAGAGGTCGGGATTTTGTCTGATGATGGAGGGATGAACAGCGGTTCAGGGAAAAATAGTGTGATAGTGATCGTGGTGTGGGCGGCGAGCGGTTGAAGTCGGTAACCCTAGTTGGGTCGAGGTTGAGTGTTTTGATTCGATTGTATTCTGTAGGTGATCGAGTGCGATGGGATTCTGGGAGATGGTCGAGGGAGTGTGGACGAGTGGTTGGCCGGAGTTTCGAATTTTTCTGGTGGTCGAGGTTGTGGAGGCGAGGCAGTTTCCCAGGTTTGATGGCGAAACCAGATGATGTTTCCAGGTTTCAATTTCGAACTCGATTTCGATTTCGAGAGAACGGCGGAGTTCAGATGGTCGGAGAATGGTTTGGGGGTGATCGTCGTCTTGCTCGAGGATGGGATGTCGGCTGGAGATGATCGTCGGAGTCGTGCATGTGCACGGAGCACTTGTGTCCGATGATCTGGACTTTGTTTTGTATGCACGAGTGTACTTGTGTTTGCCTCGAGTGACTCGAGTATCTACTCGAAGTTCTTAGGTGTTGGGCTCTAAGTAGGATTTGTTGCGACTCGGGTAAAACTTGTTACAGGTTTAAAAAAAATAAAAAAAATAAAAAAATCATTAACTAACGATTGGGTGGTGATTAATTAAGAGTAATTAATGGATAGATACTAAATATGTTTTATTCAATGAATTACTTAATTATAGGTAAATAAAGAATTAATCTGTTGAGGGTTAATAAATTTAATTGGCAATTAACAATCAAATTTTAATAAATGATCAGGGGTTGATTAATTAAGGATAATTAACCAATGGATAATTACTTGATGGATGTAATTAATTAAAGGAAAATTACTTAAGAGAAGTAATTTAAGAATTAATTACTTAGTGTAATTAATTAAAGGATTCATTAATTAAGGATCTATGTGAGTAATGTAAATGGGTAAAGGTCTATTAATTTGTGAAATTAATTAAGGGTTAATTACTTATTGTAATTAAAGGATAATTAGTCAAGGGTGATTAATTTAGATGGAAAATTAAAAGATGATTAATTAATTGGTTTGAAATTAATTAATGTTGGGTAAAAGTAATTTAAGTGATTAAAGATTAGAAATTAATTTAATTAGAGATAAATTGAATTAATTTGGGAAGTGATCAATCTTGCTTATGAATAATTGATTGGTGATTAAATGCCTTGAATTGATTGATATCCCTGATATGAAAAGTTTGTGATATGATATGTTTGGGTGAACAATGATAATGTGGTTATCTATCGGTGATGAATTGCTGTGTAAAAGTGAAATCTTGTATTTAAAGCTGAATTGTATTTCACTTGAATAACTTGGGTTAAAATGGTATTGAATTCGAAGAGACCGGGGTCGGGTATCAGTAAATACCCGAGCCCACTTCGATTTGTATCCTATAATGATACTTATTGGATTGGTATATCAATAGGCTGAAATGGAATAATTTAAATGACCGGACCATTTAAAACTAAGTAAGAGTACTTAGAAATTAATTGTGAATATCAGTGTTGACTATAGCAAGTTGTGAACTTGTAGTAATGAACGAGTTACCCGGGTTTTAAGTATGTTTTATGCATTAGAATTTCTTGTTAGATGGGTTTACTCACGCTGTTTTCCAGCCTGACCCGGGTGTTACTTTGTTGTAATGTTCGGGTCAGACCAAGTATTACATATTTTCAGGTAAGGACGTTCTGGAGCTCAGGAGGCGAGCTGGATGGCAGGAACGTATGGAGTGTATTCCGCTGTGATATATTGTTGTTTATCTGGGACAAGTTGATTTTAACTGTCCAGTGTTTGTGTAATGGTTGTAACTCTGATGTATGGTATATGAATTGGTAAGTATAGCTTTCTTTGTATAAATGCTACTATTTGATATTATATTTTGATCCGCTGCGAATGTGAGATTCTGTGTTGTTTCTGTTTCTTCTTCTGTCTCTTTCTTCTTTTAACCTAACTATCTGGAATTTTCAGGGTCGAAAATTTTGGGTCGTTACAGTTGGTATCAGAGCTGAAAGGTTAAGCGAGAACCTTGGCTCTGGTGGGTGTACTCATAAGGATAGGGTCAATAGTACCCTAGAATGAGTTGAGTGTATATATATGAGTGCGTACTTGTTATTTTCTTATATAAAGATTTTAAATGATTTTATATAAGAATATATTTTGATATATATAAAGCAATATTTCTTAATAATAAATGTTAAGGTAATTGGTTGTTAAAAATTATTGGAATTAAATTAAGAGGTAATAGAAATACAACCAAATTGAAATTAAATAAATGTAAGTTTGAAATGGATTCAAACTGAAATTAAATCTTGAATTTGGGGAAACGTTTCAGAATAAGATAATAATGAATTGGTTTCCAGATATGATAATCTTGGTTATTATCATAAATGATTATTGTGTTTAATAATAAGATGTGAATTAATGAGTAAGCAAAATGAAATGTTTAGATAAGTATGACTTATAAATTGGAACTGAAGATGATCTAGATTGTGAAGTTTTAAATCTAAGCTAGAAAATTTGGAATTTGTTTCAAAGTGCAAAAAGAAATAATAAATAAGTATTATTTGAATAAAAGGGACTTATTTCAAACAAGGGTTGTTTGAAAATTTGTTTTGAATTAAAAACCAAAGGTGATTTAAAATTTAAGGATAACTTAGTGTGTAATGGAAATAATATGTATATATGAGGGATATACATAATATCAAAAATGGGTTGAAATAAATTCTAAATGTTGAGTTTTAAATTTGGAATGAGATGTGAAACCCAAGGTGATAAGTTTTTGAACTTATAAGATTATTAATGTAAAGTTTAAAATTTAAAGCAGGAATTCAAATTGGGTAAGGTTAATGAAATTAAATTGAATTTAACTTTGGGAAAGTTAAATAAGTTAACAAGCAACCTGAATTGGAAATTTCAAGATGAAATTGAGATTTAACTTAGGAAGTTAAATGGTTAATTTGAATTGGGAGTTTGTGTGATATCAAAATGGGTTGAGATCTGGAAATTGGAAATGGGTGGATGTTTTAAAATAATTTGGGTAAATTATCCTATTGTTATTAATAAACTTTAGATTGTGAATTGAATTTGTTTAAATGAATGAAGAAATGGATTGTGGTGATATATCCATTATTTAGATAAAAAGGGAAATTAAAATTTGAAATTAAGGAGATGAAACCACTTTGAATTTAAGGTTTAAAGGTTCAAAAAGAACTTGGAAATTTAAATTGTTAAGTATTGGTTTCAAAATTGAAATTAGGAAATAAATTGGATATATCTATTATTATGAAGAAAATTTTAAATGAAGTTTTTAAATTTGGACTCAGAATTAAATTATTTAAAGATTTGGATTATTGATGTAAAAATAAAGGTTAATTTGATTTAAGGGGTTAAATCAACATTTGAAAATTTAACTCGAATTTATATAATTCAAGATGGTTAAAAGTTGAGATTCAGATTTCATTAGTTCAAATTGAATTTAGTTTGAATTAACTAGAATTGAAGATGGATAAGTATAAAATTCAAATGGAAAATTTGAATTGGATTAATTTGAAATAAAATTGAAGATTGAACGAGTTCAAATTCAAATGGGAATCGGAATTAATTCATGTAGAAATTGAAATGATTTGAAATTGAAGTGGATTCAATTTGAAATTAGTCCAAATTAATTTGAATAATTTGAAATTGTAATTAAAGCGAATATGTCTAAAATCAAATGGAATTTGATTTGAATTTGGAAAGAATTGAGGTTATTTCAACTTGAATTGGGGATAAATCAAGTTCAAGGGAAATTGAAGTTATTCAAATTAGAAGTGAATCAATTTAAATGGGTGTGGAAATTTAAATTGAATTGATGGGGAATTGAACAGTTTGACTCTGGACTATTTTCAAAATAAAATGTTTTAATATAAATCTATTTTTCCAAACTATACAACTTTTCTTTTTAAACCTAAAACTATCTTAAGCTTGTTTTACAATAACTTTTGGAACTATTTAACCATTTTACAACTGTTTTATAAACTAATTACTATTTTTCTACTACTTTATAACTGATTACTGTTTTACAACTATTTTGCAATTATTTAAAATTTCTATAACTATTTGATTATTTTCCAACTATTTTACAATTTCTTAACTATTTTACAGCTTTTTACAGTTAATAATTATTTTTCAACTACTTATTTATTTTAAAAAAAATTCAAGCTATTTTCTAAATATAAACTGGTCGGAGTTCAAACTGTTATTGATTTAATACCCAACTGAGATAAGAATTGAAGTGATAATCCAAATGGGGATTAAGGCAAATGTGAATAAGTGAATAAAATCAAGGTGAGGATGAATAGAAAGGGAATTGATTTAACTGATAATCAATGAAGATGAATACGTAGGATGTACGTATATTATTCTATTCGCATAGTGATTTGATCCAGATTCGAGCACAGAATTTTGAGATAGTATTATCAATCCGAGTTGGGATTTTTCGCTCCATTTTCGACGGCGAACCTGGATATGGATTTTTGATTGGTTTTGGATATTCTCTATCATAGTTGTGACTATGCAAGGAGAATGACGGTTTCTGATCTAGAAACCAAATCTGAGTCCACACTAGGAAGTCGGGTGGACAATACTAGTTCGGAAGTGAAATTGTGTGATCGAGTGAGCGATCAGATTGATATGGCGTACGGATGATATGTGTACATCCTACGGGTTTGAATGAAATTGATATTGGGAATTTATGGATAAGAACTGTAAAATGGTCTTTGAAAATGAAGAGTATATTTGTGAAATATATGATGAGTTAAAATGGAAATTGGAAATTTCTATGATTAAAGATTCACTTTATGAAGAAAAGTAATGTGGTTAATAACTTTATAAAAGAGTAATCAAATTTGAATATTTGATTTGGAATAAACAAGTTATGTATCTTTGTTATATATATGATAAAACTCCCCTTGTTGAATCTTTTGCCAGAAGAAAAGGGTTTTTGAAAGTACTTGAAGTATAAAGAGGGAATTTATACAAGTTTGAAGTGATCCAAAGATTTTTAAAGTTATATATATATATATATCTATATATATATAAAGGATCTTATGAGAATGATTTTGAGAAAAGGTTTTTGGAACCTATGGATTTGGAAAGGCTTTTGATTTTTGAGGAAAATCAAATTTGGAACTTGGAAAGCCTAGTTTGTGAATTATCGATTTTGGGATAATCGATTTTGAGAAAGGAGATTTATATGAGATCATACTAGGTGTATGATTTGGAAAATACTATATGTGTATAGTATAAACTGTTTTGAAAGTGGCTTTGGGGAAAAAGGCGCTCCCTTGAATGAACTTCTCAGGAGTGCCACAGGGTGGTACTGCCTTGAGCCTCAAAGGGGGAGGTTCTAAAGTTGATCCTGTGAGGAGCCCGGACAAAACTAGTTCCTGAGGATCATGTATAGTGTGTAGCGAAAGTCGAGGGCGCTGATGCCTACAGAGGCATTTGGGTTATGCTGTGACGACAGGGTAACTCGATGTCACTGCGATCTACTGCAGACCATAGCGAAAGTCGTGTGTGCCGCTGAGAGCCAATAGTCTACGTTTGATTTTATATCGGTAGACTGCGATACTATGGTAACATAGCGAAAGTCGTATGTGCTGCTGAGAGCCAACAGTCTGCGTTTGATTTTACATCGGTAGACTGCGACCTATGTGGGAGTGGAGAAGTTTCATTTTTGACAGCGAAAATCGAGGGCGCTGATGCCTACAGTTACATGGACTTTTGCTGTGATGGCAACGTAACCCTGGAATGTAACTGCGATCTGTTGTGGGTTCCATGGCGTAATCGAGAGGCGTGGAGTGCCTACAGTTACATGGACTTTTGCTGCGATGGCAACGTAACCCAGGATGTAACTGCGACCATGGATGGGGGTGATGATTTCCAGAGCATTCTCACCAAAGATATTTCCTCTATTTTCAAAAATGTTTTCGATATTTTCAATAAAATTATTTTCCAAGTATTTTCACTGGGTATTGAAATGGGTCTGCTGAGTACTTACAGATTTTCAGTGCTACACCTGATCAACATATGACCGAATTTCTATGAGAACAAGGATGGACTTGTTGATACATCGAGTTATAAAAAGTATTTTTGTATAAAACTATTTCCATAATATTATGTAGATTTTGAAGTGTTTTAAAATTTTAATATAAAAGGGGTAAAAGAGTTAAAGATGTTTAAGGAATAATTTAAGTAAAATACACACTAAATTAATATTATTGCTTCGTTCCTTTCCGAGGACGAAAAGTTCCAAGGGGGGAGGAATGTGACGACCCCGAATTTTTTTAACTGTTGTTAATTGGTAATTAACTGGACTAATCATTGAAATATAGTTTTGATTAGTCGGACAAATGAAATTCTGATAGTTAAAATGCCGGATTGTATATATAGATTGATTTAAAAACTATAACAAAATATTGAATTATAGAATTTCATTTGGATTTCAAGCAACAGGACAAAAGAAAAGAAAGAAAAATATTCAAGTATGTACAAACAAATAAATAAAGATAAGTATGTAGACTTGAGAAAACAAACAATGGTAATTAATGATAGCCCAAAATGTATCATACCAGCCACCTAAAAGAGGAGAATAAAATCAGCTTAGTCAAAGGAACAAAGAAAAATATCTCTGACTTATTGTACAAAACATAATCACCCTGTACAAAAATATATCACCCAGAAATCTTATTTCCTATATATCAATCTATTCATCTCCGTTCGTCCATCAAACTGGGTAACATCTGAAGTAAGCATCACTCAACCATAAACAAAATTCAAACTTAAACAACAATTCAATTTAAACAGCACTACAAATCAATTCAAAACAAGAGATCAAAATAAAGACTTCAGAACAGTTTCACAGCCTGTTTCAACATAGCAAGCTCTGTTCATTTTTGGAATCAGGTGAGTAACTTCACCTTTTTAAACTTAAGTATTAGGATTAGTTGCTTATGTATATCTGGAAAATGTGTATGTGTGAATATAGAACTAATTGCTTGTGTATATATATTAATGTCTGAATGTATGCATGCCTGTGTCACCTGATATCTCTGTTCCTGTTTTCCTTTCTGGATCCAGATTTGCAAACCAAGTCTTTATCATTTGATCTAATAACTATTAGAACTTGGAATATAAATAAAGATTGTTTGTTTGATCATGAACTAAGTTTTTAAAAAAAAAAATAAGTTGAAACAGCTTATTAATGTCTCTGGAAATCAAGATAACTGAGCAAACTCTAAAATAGTTAAAATACAAATTTCTTAATTTACGAATTCAGGTATGTAAGTTGAATTCGTATACTTAAACATGATTTTTAAAGCTAAAATCATAATTTTTAGATCAAGGGTGGAAGAGCAGTTTGGGTTTGCCTGATTTTCTTTGATTTGGTGATCTCTGGTGATCCACTGTGTTATAGAGGTCGGGATTTTGTCTGATGATGGAGGGATGAACGGCGGTTCAGGGAAAAATAGTGTGATAGTATGCAGATGATCGTGGTGTGGGCGGCGAATGGTTGAAGTCGGTAACCCTAGTTTGGTCGAGGTTGAGTGTTTTGATTCGATTGTTTTCTGTAGACGATCGAGTGCGATGGGATTCTGGGAGATGGTCGAGGGAGTGTGGACGAGTGGTTGGCCGGAGTTTCGAATTTTTCTGGTGGTCGAGGTTGTGGAGGCGAGGCAGTTTCCCAGGTTTGATGGCGAAACCAGATGATGTTTCCAGGTTTCAATTTCGAACTCGATTTCGATTTCGAGAGAACGGCGGAGTTCAGATGGTCGGAGAATGGTTTGGGGGTGATCGTCGTCTTGCTCGAGGATGGGATGTCGGCTGGAGATGATCGTCGGAGTCGTGCATGTGCACGGAGCACTTGTGTCCGATGATCTGGACTTTGTTTTGTATGCACGAGTGTACTTGTGTTTGCCTCGAGTGACTCGAGTATCTACTCGAAGTTCTTAGGTGTTGGGCTCTAAGTAGGATTTGTTGCGACTCGGGTAAAACTTGTTACAGGTTTAAAAAAAATTAACTAACGATTAGGTGGTGATTAATTAAGAGTAATTAATGGAGAGATACTAAATATGTTTTATTCAATGAATTACTTAATTATAGGTAAATAAAGAATTAATCTGTTGAGGGTTAATAAATTTAATTGGCAATTAACGATCAAATCTTAATAAATGATCAGGGGTTGATTAATTAAGGATAATTAACCAATGGATAATTACTTAATGGATGTAATTAATTAAAGGAAAATTACTTAAGAGAAGTAATTTAAGAATTAATTACTTAGTGTAATTAATTAAAGGATTAATTAATTAAGGATCTATGTGATTAATGTAAATGGGTAAAGGTCTATTAATTTGTGAAATTAATTAAGGGTTAATTACTTATTGTAATTAAAGGATAATTAGTCAAGGGTGATTAATTTAGATGGAAAATTAAAAGATGATTAATTAATTGGTTTGAAATTAATTAATGTTGGGTAAAGGTAATTTAAGTGATTAAAGATTAGAAATTAATTTAATTAGAGATAAATTGAATTAATTTTGGAAGTGATCAATCTTGCTTATGAATAATTGATTGGTGATTAAATGCCTTGAATTGATTGATATCCCTGATATGAAATGTTTATGATATGATATGTTTGGGTGAACAATGATAATGTGGTTATCTATCGGTGATGAATTGCTGTGTAAAAGTGAAATCTTGTATTTAAAGCTGAATTTTATTTCACTTGAATAACTTGGGTTAAAATGGTATTGAATTCGAAGAGACCGGGGTCGGGTATCAGTAAATACCCGAGCCCACTTCGATTTGTATCCTACAATGATACTTATTGGATTGGTATATCAATAGGTTGGAATGGAATAATTTAAATGACCGGACCATTTAAAACTAAGTAAGAGTACTTAGAAATTGATTGTGAATATCAGTGTTGACTATAGCAAGTTGTGAACTTGTAGTAATGAACGAGTTACCCGGGTTTTAAGTATGTTTTATGCATTAGAATTTCTTATTAGATGGGTTTACTCACGCTGTTTTCCAGCCTGACCCGGGTGTTACTTTGTTGTAATGTTCGGGTCAGACCGAGTATTACATATTTTCAGGTAAGGACGTTCTGGAGCTCAGGAGGCGAGCTGGATGGCAGGAACGTATGGAGTGTATTCCGCTGTGATATATTGTTGTTTATCCGGGACAAGTTGATTTTAACTGTCCAGTGTTTGTGTAATGGTTGTAACTCTGATGTATGGTATATGAATTAGCAAGTACAGCTTTCTTTGTAAAAATGCTACTATTTGATATTATATTTTGATCCGCTGCGAATGTGAGATTCTGTGTTGTTTCTGTTTCTTCTTCTGTCTCTTTCTTCTTTTAACCTAACTATCTGGAATTTTCGGGGTCGAAAATTTTGGGTCGTTACATCTTGAAATCACCATCAAATCAAAAACAAATAATAAAGAGATATCCTCAAGTATAATCGGGCAGGAACACTATAATGCCTAAATATCTCTCTATCTCATAAATTATCATCATAGAAAAATGAAACCATCTAGTAAATAGGGCTAATCCACAGTAATGCCCTGATATAATATCATAAGATTATATAATCAATAAATAATTTGAGATAGCCAATCTAATCATCCAATCCATATCCAGTATCATACAAATCACAAAGATAATCAATCACAATCAATAAATAAGGCTATCTCTAGAATACTAAATCAAAAGTGTGTATATATAGGGACTGACTACAATTTAGACTAACCCGGTCTCTAGTCTAGTCAACTCATCGCAGAAACAAGACATATATGCCAGTCCACTTCTCAAACATATACCACGAATCTAACGGGAGACTAACAACCGCTAACCGAAAGCCTACTCTAGGAACACAGATCTACTCGCCAACCGCAAAGTGACCATTTATTCCTACAGTCTTCGAGGTATATGTCATTCTACTACACTCACATATCCTGAATCAGATAGGGAGACTGACAACCGCTTACCGCAAGCCTGCTCCAGGAACCCAGGTCTACTCGCTTATCGTGGAGTAACCGTCTATTCTTGCAGTCTTCAGTTACCTCGACGGACATCATGATCTCATCCACCAATAGCTCGTCAACGCGTAGCCTCAGTTACGACCCTACTTTGCCTCGAATGGTAACAGACTGCTGGCCTATGCGACATAAGGAGCTAATGGGCAATGACTCATCCACTACTACCAATACTGTGATGCACATCAAAATGAACATATCATAATACTCATTGAAGGGACACATAATAACGGTGCCACAGATCTGGGGCACGACCCCACGATCAGGCCGCCAGGGTGGATACTGGCCAATCTGGTTCACTTTCGAAAAATAAAGGAAGTTGGACACAATGTGGATGGTCATATAGTACTCGTACCCTATAGCTACTCATATCTCTACAAGTAGGCCGACACGCGGCTCTCATAAGTCACCAACTGACTATATGATACTCCGCACCGAGTATCACATATACACATGAGTGTAATCCTCATTCAAGTGACATTTACTTACAATGAATAATCAAACAAATTACATAACGGTGTCTCATATCACCACCTGCTATTCGGATAATTATTCAAGGCTCATAAACTACACTTGATACACACTAAATATTTCTATATGACAAGTCCAACGAATAACGGGAAAGTATTACCGAATGCCCCATCCCAAACGGTATTACTAATCCGTTTATTCAGGTTTCTCATCATACAAAAATGAAATATAAGACAGTCATATTAAGAATGTTATCACCTTATCTTACGAAAATCACCAATCAAATCGATATCAACGGTGAATCATTCGTATAATCTATATATACTTAAACAACAAAGGAAATATTAGAATAGTAATAGTAATATAAAAATAGATTATTCAAATACAAAAGAAATACTAAAAGATGGATAAATAATTCATAATCAAGAGTAATTTAAATAATTATCTAAACTCTATATTGTTTAATGTTTACAACAAATAACTAATTTCATAGTCTTATATAAAATTAGTCAATTATTAAATATTTACTAATAACATTGCAAAACTCCTTTTAATGCTCAAATTAGTTTATAAGAAGAAGAAACTTGACATTTCATTATACAAGTAATATATATATATATATATATATATATATATATATATATATATATATCACATGGAAACGTGGAAAGTTGCATGCAAAGATTATGAGCACAAAATCACAATATGCCAGCACACAAAATATAAACAAAGATATGAATGAAAGACTGACATTCATTATATTATAACATATTACAATACGTGCACACAAATGCATTTTAAAAGTAACATAAAGCACACTTTGAAAGGCCAAACTTTATTATATATTATTATAAATATAATTTGTGGACACAAATGCATTTAGTAATAAATGCACAACATATTTGATATACTCACCCCATATAAGCATATGCACACAAACAACTCAGCACTAGCACAGACATAAACATAGTTCAGACACAAATATAAACATGCACACACATGTAAGAACACACATATTCATGAAAAAAACCCCACATATAAACACACACACTCCATTCATGAACACACCTCTGAACATACATATTAAGCACCCAGTCTCACACGAAAGCATAGTGACAAATGTATATGAAAATGGGCAAGATAAAATTAAAATAGCAAGTACATTTGTAACTCAACACACGCACATACAAATTGTATAAACACTGATCCTACTCCTATACTCAATATAAGAATACAACACATACATGAAATCAAATGTGCAACAAGGCGCAGGAAACCAAAGTATGACACATAAAGGAAGCAGCAAAATTTAATTTAATAAGAGAAAGTACAATGCAACAGAGATTAGCAACCAAATGAAATTCACAAAAGAAAGGAAACTTCATTCTCTTCAATAAAAGAAGAAACCATAGTACAAAAACAACACCATATTTGTATATATAAATGTAAACAAATCTCACGTATAAACTTAGGCTCATACACGCATACTCCTTCACCATGCTAACAATAAGGCACACACGCAGGACACTGAAACCACACACACTCATACACTCTGTTCACGCAACTGCACTCTCTCATAATATCACATGACACACACACTCAACAGTATGCAATACTCATGACAATACACATAGACAATTTGCATACAACACAATGTAGTAAATGTAAAGACACAGCAAGGCAAAAATAAAACATATATAACATACACACTCGGACGTAAACATACACATGCCCTGGTAAAGTAACCACGTTTTTCATTGATTGAATTGAGGCATTAGCAAAGCTAAAACGATATATATTCAAGAATCAACATCAATGCATATGAAATTCAGGGATAGTAATGAATAGACATAGATTAGCGAGTTGTTTAACTCACGTGTAAACTCACATTTCCTCTTCTCTTCCAAGGCACAAAGGCATGCAAGACAGATCCCATCCCAGCCATACAAATCGATGAACTTCACTCCAGAGTAGGAGAATCGTGGTGTATATATTCGAATTTGGGATTTAAAATAATTTCTTAAATTTGATTTTAATTTTTAAAATGAAAAGGATTGGTGGACATTGGCTCCAGGAAGAGAATGCGGTGATAACTGTTTGCGCCAAAATTGGTCACAAACACCCAATTGCAAGTGAAAGCACCAATATCCAGTCACAGGTCACAGATAGAATATATGTAAAGAATATAAATATGAAGAACAATCAAAATCAAAATGAAAGCAGTAAAAAAGACGACATTTATAGTGGTTCGGCTAACTCCGGCCTACGTCCACCCCAGAAATTTCCTTTTTATTACATTGAAATCCGATTACAGTTACAATCCGGAATTCCTGAAACAACAATGACATAGTAGCTTTTTGTAGAAGAAGATGAAAAAGTGCAGAATGAGAATCCCCTTTTCTAAAGCCACGCATGCTATATTTATAGACAAAACCCCAGCTACAAGGCCTCCTCACTTACATGGGCCCACCATAGTGACCGTCGAGCCCAACTCATCAATCTACACCGACCTGAAGTAAAACTTGAAGCAGAATCCGATGCAAGCTCGTATCTGACCCGAAGTAAAACATAGCTGACCCCAAGTAACATGTACGCCGACCCCTTGGAACTCTCCTCTGCCGGCTAGAGTACTGACCCGAATCAATCTTGGTTCTGACCCGAAGTAATATGAACACCGACCCTAAGTAATACGTACGCCGACCCCATTGAACTCTCTTCTGCCGGCCCGAGTACTGACCCGAAGTAAACATAGTTTTGACCCCAGGCGCTCCCATATGCCGACCTCTCAAAGTGAAACACCTCCATCCCAATGTCGACCCCAAGTCTTATGCCGACCCGGAGCTTCTCTGATGCCGACCCGAAGCTGAGTGCATACCGACCCCAAGCAAATGCCGATCCCAAGCAAACTTCCCGACCTGAGTTGCTTCTATAGCCGACTCTAAGTGGACCAACTACTGACTCGAAGTAAGTACCCCCTGACCCGAAGTGAAACCTACTCTGACCCAAAGTTGTTCCATACGCCGATCCCTCAAAGTAGCCGACCCCTCGAAGTATGCCGACCCCATATCTCCTGATGCCAGCCCGAAGCCTTATCATTGCTGACCCGAAGCAAGGCCGATCCCAAACAACATGCTGACTTGACTCCTTGCCGACCCCAAGTAGATGCCGATCCGACCCCAAGCAAAAGCAACACCGACCTGACCAAAGTGCATCCAATCATGACCCGAAGTTGAACCCGAAGCAATATCAATGTCGACCCAAAGTTGAACCCAAAGCAATGCCAATGCCAACCTGATCGAAGTACATCCTGTTATGACTCGAAGTAAACACTTTCCTGACCCGAAGAAAACCACATGGTGACTCGAAGCAACCCCTTGGCTGACCTAAAGCAACCCGACCTTTCCCGAAATCCATATTCCAAGTATCTTGCGTTGTTTGCCCATCGGCTATACTGTATCCTGCCTTCGTATTCATGTTGACCATCCGTAATCGATTGTCCATCCATCCATTCGAACCAAACCCATACTATTCCAGCCTCGACAATCGTGCAATCCATTGGGTTAAATTTGCATATATGTTGCCTTGCCAAAAGGCGGGTTAATACTTTGCCCCCCAAAACATGCCTTCCGACCGGAAGGCGTGTTTTGTATTGCCATAAGTCCAAAATCCGAAGTCCATGGTCCATTGATCGCCATGTCATTCAACCTAAAGTCCAATCCATTGCCAATCCGATTCTTTGATCTCTCCGGATCATTAGCGAAATCCATGACTGTCCCGAGTCGATATCCAATTCCGAATCCATCCCAGTTCCATTAACCGAATCCATGATCTCTCTGGATCGTTTTATCCAAGTCCGAGACCTCTTTGGGTCCTATAATCCAAATCCGGGATCTCGCGGGTCCAAATCCAAAGCTGGGACCTCTCCAGGTCCGAATTCAAATCCATAGACATCGCCGGGTCATTTTATCCTACTCCGGCTTCAACTCTTCGATCGAGGGATTATCCATGGTTTTTCGTCTCGGGCCTCGACTCTCCGGTCAAGACTTAATCCGTGGGGTATCCTTCTTCGGCCTCGATCCCCAGTCAAGGACTTATCTTCTCCGGCCTCAACTCTCTAGTCGAGGACTTATATTTCGGCGAGGACTTATATTCTCCAGCCTCGACTCTCCGGTCGAGGACTTATATCCGGCCCCGACTCTTCGGTCGAGGACTTATATTGTTCAGCCTCGACTCTCCGGTTGAGGACTTAATCCATGTTTGAGTCCGTCCCGTCGCTCTCCAGCGAAGGGACTCGTAACTCGTAGTTACTGCCCCGTCTCTTCGGTCGGGACCGTAACCGTGAGCTAAAAAACCAAAGTTTGCAGTAAACGGATAATAACAAGATTTCATAAACCTGAGCACTACGGTTCATCGTCATCTCAAAGCATGCCTAGGGACCGTCCTCAATTACGTACATGTGTAAGTGACTTAGTCGCATTACTACGAGGCTTATTACTTATTCCATACCATCAAGAGATGACGACCTGTGCCCTTAAGCCGGGTTAGCTCCAATTATGGCGGAAGATAGCTGCTCATGTTCCATCACCTCTATTCGTGTCCAAACAAAGCCATCCAAATCCATGCCCCTAGTTCCATAGGTAGTTATGCCAATCCATTCTCCTTGGACGAGGTTTTCCCCCGGCTGATCCAATCCATATCTAAGCCTGCTAATTTCTGCTCCAAGTCATGGTTTCCAATTTCCAGTTGTTCCAACATCCATATATGGTCTCCGATTGTCATTTCCATCCTGCCCCCGAGTCCATGAGGGAATCCTAAAACCTGCTTTTCTGGAGGTGCATCTATATCTCGATCAACGCCAAACTGCATAGCACTGCCTGGTATCCTGCCTGGAATCGAGCCAATATGATTCGGGGGCATGCCCCCAAGTTCAGGGGCTACTCCCGATGGTTCCACTTATCCTGTATCCTGGTTGTTCCATTTCCTTGGTTCTGATTCTGGACTTCCTCTGTTCCTGCTACTCCAGCTTCGTGATCCATATTTCCAGCATTCCCTGTAACTCCATTCCCTCGGTTTTACGCTCCAGCTTGTCCAATCTATTGGAATAGGTTCTGCATCATTTCCTCCTGCCTTTTGAGCATCCTTTCCTGCATAGCATCCATCATCATTTTCATCTCGTCTCTGGTGATGAAAATTGAGGTTTGATTAGCTCCTGAGGAAGCCTCTTGACTTCCTTCATGATGACTCCTCACTTTTCTCTCTCTCCTTGTCGATTGCCTAGCCATTGCTTCCCAAATCCAAGTTCCTGAGTTTCCAAATCCAAGATCCTAACTTTTAGATTCCCGAGTGCAAGCTTTTTCAGTGAACGCACCAAAATGTTGGCACCAAAATTACCCGCCAACACCCAGTTACAAGCGAAAGCACCAATATCCAGTCATAGATCACAGATAAAATATATGTAGAGGATATAAATATGAAGAACAATCAAAATCAAAATGAAAGCAGTAGAAAAGACGAGATTTATAGTGGTTCGGCTAACTCCGGCCTACGTCCACTTTAGAAATTTCCATTTTATTATATTGAAATCGGATTATAGTTACAATCCGGAATTTCTGAAACAAAAATGGTAGAGTAGCTTTTTGTAGAAGAAGATGAAGAAGAGCAGAATGAGAATCCCCTTTTCTAAAGCCTCGCCTGCTGTATTTATAGGTAAAACCCCGGCTACAAGGCCTTCTCAATTACATGGGCCGACCATAGTGACCGTCGAGCCCAACTCGTCAATTTACACCGACCTAAAGTAAAACTGAAAGCAGAACCCGAAGCAAGCTCGTATCTGACCCGAAATAAAACATAGCCGACCCCAAGTAACATGTACGCCGACCCCTTTGAACTCTCCTCCGCCGACCCGAGTACCGACCCGAAGCAATCTTGGTTCTGACCCGAAGTAATATGTACGCCGACCCCATTGAACTCTCTTCTACTGACCCGAGTACTGACCTGAAGTAAACATAGTGTCGACCCTAAGCGTTCCATATGCCAACCCCTCAAAGTGAAACACCTCCATCCCAATGCCGACCCGGAGCTTCCTTGATGCCGACCCGAAGCTGAGTGCATGTCGACCCTAAGCAAATGTCGATCCCAAGGAAACATGACGACCTGAGTTGCTTCTGCAGCCGACTCCAAGTGGACCAACTACTGACCCGAAGTAAGTACCTCCCAGACCCGAAGTGAAACCTACTCTGACCCAAAGTTGTTCCATATACCGATCCCTCAAAGTATGTCGACCCCTCGAAGTATTCCGACCCCATATCTCCTGATGCCGACCCGAAGCTTTATCATTGCCGACCCGAAGCAAGGTCGATCCCAAACAACATGCCGACTTGACTCCTTGCCGACACCAAGCACCCAGTATGCCGACCCCAAGTAGATGCCGATCCGACCCCAAGCAAGAGCAACGCCGACCTGACCAAAGTGCATCCAATCGTGACCCGAAGTTGAACCCGGAACAATACCAATGCCGACCTAAAGCTGAACCCAAAGCAATGCCAACCTGACCGAAGTACATCCTGTTATGACTCGAAGCAAACACTTTCCTAACCCGAAGCAAACCACATGTTGACTCGAAGCAACCCCTTGGCTGACCCAAAGCAACCCGACCTTTCCCGAAATCCATATTCCAAGTAACCTGCGTTGTTTGCCCATCGGCTATACTGTATCCTGTCTTCGTATTCATGTTGACCATCCATAATCGATTGTCCATCCATCCATTCGAACCAAACCCATAATATTCCAACCTCGATAATCGTGCAGTCCATTGTGTTAAATCCGCCTGTATGCTGCCTTGCTAAATGGCGGGTTAAAAATAACAAATAAGCCTCTCCGTATTTTGTTGAGGAGCGCAAATAAAAAAGATGAACAAAGAAAAATCTAGAACTAGAAAATTTTGGAAACAATATTGGTTTGAGTATTTGGACTTATAGTATTTGGGCTTGGGCCTATAAAATCAAAGGTAATCAAACAAATGTATATTTCCTTTTGTTTATAACTAATTAAATACTATTTAGTTTAAATAGATACAAATTATATTTCAAAATCACTACAATGTCATACTTCCAATCTTATACTAAATATCGTTTTCTCATTTTAGCTTGTTTAAATTCAAATAAACTATTTTCTCACTTTACACCCAAAATTAAATAATCTCCAAACCAATTTATTAAAATCACCAAATTATAATTTAATTAATTAAATCACTATTGTTAACTTAAATTGATTATCGTTTAAAAATCGGGTTGCTACAAATACACACTAAAATGACAATTTTGATCTGTTTACTTAAGTGCAACTTATTCGATGTCTTTAAGTTGTTAAAGTTGATATAAGGCATTTCTATAAAGTATTTGGTGCAGTCTCACAATAAAGGTTTCTCTTTAAAATTGTTAGACCTTTTAAAAGAGAAAGCAAAAGGTTTTAGAATGGTAATAATATTACTACGGTTGAGATGAAGAGAGTGAATGATCACCTCTACTTCATGAAGAAACATCAAAAATGGTATTGTTTAAAATATTAGTAGATGTTGATTAGGAATAGGAAAAATGATTCTATTCCAAATTATTTTTCTTGCATAAAATTGTTTTCCATAAGTTTTATTTCTTTGAGTTCAAGATAATTGATTTAAAACTCTCAATTGTAAGATAGTTATAGCAAAGGAAATAAATATTCAGTAGTAAGTGGTGAATGGAGCTTGGTAGTTCACTTTTTACATATGTTGCATTGTTATTGTAACATTGTTATTGTAAACTCTCAATCGTTTTCTCCACTGTTACATTGTTATTGTAACAGCAAAAATAGTGGGAGCATACTATAACGCCCCACGTTTTTACGTATTGTCGGACCGTTAAAATATTATATTTAAAATCAAAATGGGTCCAAATTCAATATAACTTTGAGAAATGTTAACTAATGGCATTTTCTACCCGTCAAATTTTTATTGGACGATTCTAACTTTAAATAATATTGTAAGGCATATAACTTTTGATAGGAGCCGAATTAGAGTCTCAAACCACTTCCAAATGAAAGACATGATGGCTTTCCATTCCATAGAGTAGTCATAACAGATTTTTGGACTTATGTGTTAGGAGATATGACTGTTTGAAGTTTTGGTAGATTATAGGTAGATTATTAACCTGACCCATAACTATGCATGCTAATTAATTTCGAGATTAGGGTTAGTAGCCCTTAATCACTATAAATACATCTCTAAACCTTCCATAACCTTCTTAGCCTCCATTAACCATCTTGTACCAAAACTACATCATTCTTCCGGTAAAAGTTAACCTAAATCAACGTATAAAAAAAGGGATTAAGCAAGAGATTTGCAAGAGAATTTTTGGATATCAAAATTTTTGCATAGAAAAGCATGTAACTACTGCCCGAATCTGGATCTACATTTGCGTTGGTGAATCTACGTTTGTTTGGTGATTTTTGCTGATTCCATGCCCTAGTTAGTGATTCTATTCCCTCACTTTACTATAATTATTGAGATATATGTTAAAAGTGTTTATAAATGTTTTTAAATTGAAATGTATGATTTTTAATTTGGGTATTTGCTGTAATTTCTAGAATTGCCTCGATTTGCACATTTTTATTAACTTTTGGGCAATTCGTAAGCGATTTATCATCTATAAACATGTCATATATGTTTCTATAGATTTTGATATGTTTTGAATCGATTTTTAAAGTTGAAAACAAGTTTTGCCACTGTTTTGAAAGTGAAATGGAATAAAAATGAATTTAAGTGCATTTAAAATGATTTAAACATGTTTTATTGAAGTATAATTGTTATTATGAATGTTAGGTTAGATTATGAATATGTTTTGTGTAAGTTGATATGATTTGATGCATAATTACATGATTGAATGTTGTGTTAAATGTTTATTTGTTATCAATAGTCAGTTTAAGATTCAATGTAACTACTTTAAATAAGATGGTTTCTGTAAATAGCGATGATTTAACAAACTTTACTGAAATTAAGATATGAGATTTAACAAGCTTATTATTTATGAATTTATTTGGAAATTCATAAATGATAACTATAATTATATTTTAATTGTATATTTGGGAAGTTTATTGTTTATAAAGCAGAATAAGGTTTTAAATAATAATAATGTGAATTTCGATGAAAATAGTTTTGTTTTGTGTAAACAGTAAAGTGAATACGAATAAAAAGAAGTTTCGGTGATTTAAAATTAAACGTTGTATTCTTGGGGACAACTGGTAATAAATTGGTTTTGGAAAGAATCAAGGAGGTTATATTATTATGTAAAATAATAATAATAATATAGCTCTAAAGAGCGATTTGATGAAGATTACTATTTTTATTCAAAATACTTTGTTTTGGGGTATTTAAAGAAATGGAAATACAATAAAAAGGATTTAAAGAGTATATTATCATTTAAAAAGAATTAATATTGTTTTGGATGAACAAATAAAGGTGACTTTATAATAACAATAATAAAATGATTTTATACTTATGAAAATAATATATGTAAATATATCATTTGGATGGATATTTAATAGATGATTAGTTATTGATTGTAATTATCATATATATTTAATGTTTAATGATAGTATCGCATTTTGATGAGTGGGCGATATTCTACCATTATTTCTACTAGATGATGGATAGTTAATTAGGGCTATGTGATTATGGATGTTGTGTTATTAATATTGATTGGATCATTACACATTTGATGATGTTGATTTTTTTACTATTGTGGATTGATTAGTATACACTGGATGATTTATACTTACATGGATGATGTATTATTATAGTTCATAATTAACAATGTATGTAAGTATATATACATTGTGATTTTCTTATTTGATGGATTGGGGATTTCATTGGATATTGTTGGTGTTTGATGATTGTGTGCTATTATTGTTGTGGTTCCCACATATTATGATTTGTTTAGATGGATGAGTAGAATACTATTTTCTACTTTTACTATTTGCATTGGTTGCATTGGTAGCGATGGTTGCATTGATTGCATTTGTTGTTGGTTGAATGGTTGCATGGATATTATGGTTGTAATGCACTAACAAGTATTTGGATATAGGATAAGAGCAGGAAATAGAACTACATGGACTTGATCCTCCAAAAAGGGTACGTTGGCAGTCTTTTCCTATGCAATAGCTATCGAGCCTATGGTCTTAGCGTATAGGGTTAAGCGCAGTACAAATATAGTTGAAACATTTTTTCCTTTTTATATATATGTACAGGTGTGAAGTTTCAGGTAGGAGCAAAAGAGGGAATGGAAATGTGGATGATGGCTATATCGCAGATAGCTGATTTGGTATATTCTTTTATACCATGGTTATATCATTTGAGAGTTAATAATAATTGTATTGAAAAATAAATTAATGTGATAATGTTGTAAAGTAATTATATTATTGAGATAATGTTTATTCCTATTGATGTTTGATTCTGCTGTAAGATTTCCACTTTTTATTCACTGTTTTGGATTTTTAATTTTTTATCTACTCATGGTCCACTGCTTTTAATATCTAAAATTAGTTCAAAGCATATTTTAACATCATTTACAACTAATTTTGGATTATAAAAATAGTGGGTTGCCACACTTGATATTAAAGCATATGTTTAGTGACTCCTTGAGTCTTGGATAGGTTTGATCATTGGGTTATAATGATTTACCATTTAGGTTGGGTTAAAATATAGAATGAGAGAGCATTTTTGTAACAACCCACCCTTTCGACCCTCAAAATTCGACACTAATACATCCACGGTGTTCATATGCCGAGCATCTAAGTGTCGGAAAGACAAAATAGAATCTCGCATCGTGATGAGTAATATATAATATTCAAAAGATCTTTATAAAAGAAAACTGTGATATACATATATCAATCGGGGTAAACTATATATCACCGGCCTAAACAGTTATAACAACATATCCTTACAAACGTTGATAAATACAAACAACAAATGCAGCGGAAATAAAAGATATGTGAATACGTCTTAGAGGCATCCAGCTCGTCTTCTAAAGCTCCAAAGCATCCATAACTAAATCTTGAAATATACTCATTTTACCTAAGCATTATAAGAAAATAACGCCTGGATCAATCTAGTAAACCAGCATAAGAAACATAAATCAAATGGATTTTCAATGTTATAAAACCTTTCAAAAATAAAGGTACCTTGTAAGACCACGCCGCACTTAAACACAGATGGGTTTTTACCTTACGATAAACAAACCATTTCAGATAGAAAATACAGTGATATTATAATAATGTCTAGGGTTTAAAATAAATATATTACATAGCTGAAATGCTTGCATCCCACATTCCAGCATAGTTAGGCACAACTAAGTCTATAAGACACTTATTAGAGAATGGATTCCATACAATGACAAAACTACTAGGGTGTCATCTATCATAGTACATCTCTAGAAAAATGTACCAAGGACCTCACATGGATCCCCTGCAAATCAGGATCGGCCTACCCTTTAGTGGATAATACCGAATATGTCATCATCTCGATTGCCTTGCAACCCTTTCTCACTAGCATACGCAAATGGGTCAATATTAATCTAGATCAGGTGATGACCAATACCCTAATGGTAGCGAACCACATAGCCCTAAACATATCCTATGTTTTATTCATTATCAGGTGTGAAGCTAGAGGTTACATTTTACCCTTTTTAACAAATCCCACTTGGAATGCTAAAACTTCACTCCAAACAACAATGCAATGTCAGCATTCATCCATACAAGTTGTTCAGGATGTGAACAAACCGAAGGAACTACTTCTACTACGTCCTTAGGATTAGTAGCAAGCATACCTTACACTTCAGAGAACTCCATATTTGATTTCATCATCTTCAAGATGTCTCCAATTCGAACGTTTATGCTGGTTCGTAGTGGTTTTTGGATAATATACCTGATCTTGGTCTCTCCAAACCGATAACGATAGTCTTAAAACTGGCCAAGTTTTGATAGTTGGTTATTTAACTATCAAATAAGCAACAATCCAATCATAGATTTAATTTCACAAGGAAATCAAGCATGGTTAGGCACATAAGCAACCACTAAGCCTCTTTAAATAATACTTTCATTAATTAAAATCTCCTTTCAAATATTTGCATTAAAATACCTTTTTCAAAAGATATATTCTCAAATCCTCTCTACTCTTTTCAATACTTGAAAATTATTAGTATACCGATCTTAATTGTATAAGTATACTTACAAAACACAACATTTCCAATACTTAGAAAATGTCCCATATGCTTACCTCAACGGTGCAAGTATATTCATAAATCTGAAAAAAGATTACATTTCCAAAACTATACTTAATTGGGTTAAAAACAAATATCATTTAAAATATAAGTAATAATAAAACGCAAACCGCTTTTCTCTTTTTGGTATTGAGTATGAAAAGAATACTTCCCATAACACCATAATTTAAAATGATCATTTATGGAAATTGGGTCTCATTCTTTTTATAAAAATTCTTTTTATAAATCCCTTTTATAAAATTCCTTCATAAAACTCCTTTCTATTTGTAAAACTCTTTTATATTTACAAACTCTTTTTTTAAATATCATTTATGAACTCCTTTTATAAATCTCCAAATTTATTTATAACTCTTCTTATAAAATTCCAAATTCATTTATAAAACTCCTTTTAAAAAATGCATTCCTATTTATAAAACTTCTTTTATAAATCTCCAAATATAATTATAAAACTCCTTTTATGTAACGACCCAAAATTTTTAATTGTTTTAATAATGTATTTAACTGAATTTTGTGAAATTTTTAAACAATAAAGTTTTGAATTGAAAATTCAATATTTGTAATACGTCTGGTTAAACATAGCAATTGGTAAATTTACACCTGATAATATTGAAGTTTATTTTATTATGTAATTCTATTAAATTCAAATCAGTTAATAATTGATGATAATAAATTTATTTCCAAACCTGAATATTTTTATATAGAAAATTTCTAAATCCTCTTCTGAGTGAGACGTCATCTTTCGTTTTTTTCAAATTTGGACTTCTATTGCTCCATTTATCTTAATTCTGGCAAAATAGCAGCATTTTCGGTACCGATTATCGACTTTTGATCGAATGATCGTACCACTAATATCTGTATACCGTTTTGATCGTCTCGTCGTGCTGATCTCTGTGGTATATTCATTTCTGTATTTGAAGGTTCGGTACGCGTTGGAAAGAATAAACTATTCATTGTAACAGTACCTTTAATTATGACCGTTAATTCTCCTTCGGTTTCAAATATTGAAACGTTCTGCACACTAATAAATTGCTTTAAATTATTTACCCGATCCTTGCTTGAGTAACGTTTGCCTTTGCATTAACTTTCGCGTATATTCACTTTTGTCCCTTTCAAATTCTCCCTGATTTGTCGTTCTACCGTTTGAAATAAAGATATAAAAAAAATATTTTTATCTGAAGCAAGCCCATTTCTGTTCACACAGCCGATCAAAACTTGCGGCAACCCTCTCCTTTCCCTCGTCATCAACACTTAACCCGATCCAAACTATGCCCATCCCCTCCACGTTCGGCCGCCCTACCTAGCTTTTCCTCCTCCTTAGCCTTGCCGCTCTTCAAGCCTCCGAGCCTCCAACCACTCACCCCTCTCTTTCTCTCGACCTGCCACACCTCTGCCATCTTCGCCCAGCCTCCCACAACCTCCGCCACATCAGCACTCGGCAGCACCACCGCTACAAAACCCAAACACTCCCACCTTCACCTTGTTGCCCGAGCTTTGCCATCATTATCCCCTCTGTTCGTTAGTATATGGGTTTGTTTTTTTCTCTGGTAGTTTAAACCAATACTTATATCTGTTAGTTATAATATACAAAGTTGTCTGCATATATTTGTTCTGTTTTGCTATTTGTATGGCTAAACAAAAGTTATATATATATGGGTTAAATTTTATTTTCTATAAGTCTATAGTATATAGTTATAGTGCATTATATGATAAAGGTAATATATATTTTATTTTAAAAGCCTAGTCTATGGTCATATATATGTAGTATGTTATCTATTTATGTATTGAAATGTTGCTTACTGTCTTTCTTTTATAACAATGGTGATTTTTGAAAAATATGGGTTTTGAGTTTTATATATTTATATTATTGTATACATTCATATAGTCTGCATATATATATTTTTAAGTATAAGATAACAGTGTGATTATAAAATATATGTCATATTGTATTTAAGTCTGTTAGTTTAGAAAGTTATAAAGGTGTATTCATCTTACTGTCTACTTTTAGTCGAGAAAAGAAAAATTATAAGTATAGTTAAAGTTATTTATATCTAAGTCTACAATTTATAAAATTGTATAGTCTGTTATGAGTTTTGTTATACAAATTTATATCTAAGTATAGTTATTAGAACATTTGTTTCACGATGCATATGCATACATCGTTTGGGTGACAATATATTAGCTGTACAGTCTCTTTAAAGATAAATATAACATCATATATTTATATAGTCTATGAAAAGTTTATAAAGAAAAAATTTGATGTGAGTTGATACTTTTGTACGTAAGTTATATTTATAGGGTCTGTGTTGTATACATAGGTATAGGTGAACTTTGTTCGAATATTGTACCTGCTTTGGTATTATTGCAAAAGTATTTATAATCTATGATTATTTAAGTGTCTATATGTTTGTTTATATATAAATTTATAAAAGTAATATATATACATATGTGTTGATTTTGATATATGTGTTTTGGTTAAAACAATGATTTGAAATATATATATTTAGTTAATATGTGTTTAAACTTATTTGTAAATAAATAAAATGTATTTATCTTATTTTAATATACGTTTGGATTTAGAATATGACTTGATATATATAGTTATATATATAAGTCACTCGTACCAATTATCTTCATCGATCTTGTTCTGACTTGATTTCGTCAACTCCTATCTATCAGCTTTGATCATCGAATCGTGTCCATCTTGCTTTGCTTTGGAATTCGTAGCTTGTTCTATGGTCAAACTCCTCTAACCTCGAAAGGTGAGCAATCACTCACGATTAACGTTCTTATATTTATTAAATTTGATTTCAATTGAAACGACGATTGAAATATGCTGCTGTTAGTTATTTACATTGTTATATATTCCATTATTTGTATCTGTTCACCTGTGACATCTGACACTATTATCTGTTATTTACAATGATGATATATGCATGTTATATTATTATCATATCTGTTATCACTCTGCAAGTTCCCTGTTAGTATAGAACTCACTATGGGTTGAAATGATACATACCCGAATAATCTATAGAATAGGAGAAAATCGTTATGAGTTGAAATGATAAACCCAAGCGATTTTCATTGAATTAAATTTGGGATTGCGGGTTGAAAGGATATATACCCGTATATATATTTAAATAACGGATTGAAATGATAAATATCCGTATCAATTGACCATAGGATAGGAAATTACATACAGACACCGTTGGTCCATATATAAATATTTTTAAAATAATTTATATGGTTTTGGAAAGAAATATATGGTTTTAATAAATGTTGATTCTTAAATAATTATATATAAATGGTAATGATGTATATAGATTTAATAATAATATTTAATATAATTAAGATTGAGTTAATACATATAATATGGTTAAGTATTTAAATTTATATTTCAAAATAGATTTTGGTAATAATTTGAATAAGTTAAGGTTGGGAAGATAATTTTATTTAATTAAACCGATTTGAAACTTATTGAAATTGAGATTTAAGATATGATTTATAACTTGGGTTTGATTTAAGTAATTTAACGAATATTTCTTGTTTAAATAAATTTAAGGAAATATTTAGTAAAAATGTAATTTAAGGCTAGTTAAATGATACTGAATTTATTAAATGAATATTCCCTGATTAAATAATAGTGAAGTTAATCAAGAGCTATATGAAACTGTTAAATTTAACTTTGAAAATGTTGAATATTAAAGCTTTGAAATATATTGAAAATTTAAATGGTATATTTAGAACTGAATTGAATTGATGAATTGAGCTTTAAATAAATTTGAACTTGGAATTTGAGTTGATTTGAATCGATTTGTGAGACTTGAGGAAATTTTAAATACTTTACTTTTTAAATTACTTAATCTATATATACTATTTTGGAAAATAGATATATTTGGAATGAAAATGATATTTGGGTTTTGAAGTATAAAAAAATTGAAATGACCACGGTGTTATAGCGTATATTTCTACATTATAGATAGTTTCACGGATCCTTAGAGGATGGTTATCCCAAACATCCTTTAAGTTACTTGTATTTCAGTTGATATTTCACTTGAGTTGGATTTATTGATATAAGAATGTTAATCCTGACTCGAGTGTTTTGTGTTTTGCTTTACGCTCGGGTCAGATTGAGTGATACAGCATTTAAGACTCACCTTTGGAGTTTGGAGCTTCGTTTGGAGATCCAACCATCGATTCAGCTTTCACCTTTCCAATTGATTTGTTCAGGGAGGTCATCTGTTTGTACTAGAGACTTCACTGATTTGAGATATTATGTTGTATTTTATTTCTAACTCTGATGTTTATATAGTAGCTTTATGAACTACTATTTATTTATTCCACTGCGTATTATTGTATTACTCTGTGTCTGTGATTCTGTGATTGATTTATTTACTGTATATCCTGAGTTTTGCCAAATTTAAATTCACAATCTGATATTTTGAACAATTCAAGTCCAACATGTACGGATGCGAATGGTTGAAAATAGCAGGTCGTTACATTTTATAAATCTCAAAATATAATTATAAAACTCCTTATTTTTAAATCTCAAATTTTAAATCTTATATACTTATACAAAGTTTCGATGTCAGGATATGTCTAAATACTTCCATAAAACGATCATTTCATATATCACTATAAATTCACAAATGTGATTTATTTCCAATTTATCAAAATGAAATAATTTTTTCCTTTTATAAAACCCCATTAAAAATCTATTTTTTATTTTTAAAATATCATTCATAAATATATTCTTTTATTCAACATTTTATATAAAAACGCTTCACAAATATTTATACCAAAATATTCATATTTTCTTTTAAAAACAAAATCACTTTATTATAAATGGTAAATTCCTCTTTTTCTATAAAATAAACATCTGTTATTATATTGGACTTTTCTATAAAATAAATACTTTCCAAAATACTTTTAAAACATTTCCAAAAAGGTTGGAGTAAAATAGAGAAATTCAAAAACCATTGCTAAACAAAATTCCACAAAAATTCCAAAAAATCATTTTTAAAATCATTCTCCAAATCAAAACCATTTTCAAATCCAAACATCAAATAATAGTATTTTAAAATACTATAATGAGGCCAATAGTTACCATAGCACTTAACCAAAGCTATTACTACCTTTATCACTAAAAGGGTTCAACTTGTAGCATATATAATGTCACATCTAATATGGCCAAACTACCAAACTTTGACATTAAACAATTTTTACAATAGGTATATAAATGAAATTAAAATCAATACTAACGAGGAATCTAGATTCCTCTACAAAATTCCTTGTCTTTCATTTTATATTTCATTTGCTTTTCAAAGCGGAAATCTAACCAAACCAAACCAATAAATCATTCAAACACAAATACAATATTTTATATCTACTATATATCATATAGTATTCATCCAAAGATAAGACAACTCATCGATATTTCAACGGATGCTTAAGCGTTCCGGTTTGATCTAAAATCGAATTTCATTCGATTTTAGCTCAAAATTCCACTTGCTCCAAACTTGAAGAAACCAATTCCAATACGTAGATAACACTATTATGAGCACAATGCAAAAATTCGTGTCTCTATTTGACCTCGTATGGAGAAGGTATTCAATTTATAAAATTTTGAGATGGAAATAATATAATTTATCACTAATCACTTTATTAATTACCAATTCCCTTAATCCTTCTTCTCCCCCAATCACTTATGCAAAGTGATACATCCCAAGGCCATCGATACTTGATGAAATGTCGAACCGCTTATGCCAATGACTTTCTCCTATCGTGATCGACGCATCCTACCCAAAATCCTCCATCTTGATCGTCGCAATCAAAATACCACCCAAAACCTAATACCTCGACCTAAGAACGATGTGACCTCTAAATGGCCATCGAGCTCCACCAAACCGCGGCCGCTGACTCCCCACCACAAAGGAAACACATTGCTGCCATCGCCTAACTCCTTCCCAATCGGAAGCAAACCCTAGCTTCACCCTCTACATGCCGATCTCCACAACCATCGTTGCACGCCACAAAACTAGTACAGATTTGAAGCCTATCTACATACTAGTCCAATGAATCTTGTTTCGTGATTTTTAGTTAACTGGATGATTTGATTTCTAATTTTGAATGGAGGAGGTATTGATTTCTTTTAACAGGAAATAGAAAAAAGATAAAAGAGAGAGAAGAGGGAAAACGAAATGAATGGAGGAAAAGTCTTGGGTATAGAGTTTAGTTTATTTTACAAATTCCGACACTTTCTACACAATATTTCGTTCGCGTACAAGCCGCGAACGACAAAAATAAATATACGATCGTGCACAAAAATGCGACACGATCCCAAACAATAATAAAATACACTAGTTATCTTATTCTATAAAATTTCAAAAATACCAACGTTTGTCGTAAAATACGTCAAGCGATAATTTAAATAGTTTCCAAATTAAAATCATGGGAAAATCTTATAAATTAAATTAAAAATACTACAATAAAAATCGAGTCGATATATTAACATTTGAATTTCTTATTATTTATCACATTCGAATCAAATTTGAATATTTAAATAAATTAAATATTCTCATTCGAAATGTTAAAAATTATGGATCGTTATAGTTTTGACTAGAAATTGTATGTTTTGTGTGTATGGATTATCTATAACCATCGTTACCTCACCCTAAATGATATTAATTCATGATGATGGAAGATAAATAAAGTAGGAGTGAGGTAGGATGAGCACTTATAGAAGGAGTAAAGTATTGGTTATAATCCGAGTGACCCACAACCGATATTAAATTATAACAGAAACCTATTCTATGGAATCACTTTTTAGTTTTAAAGTGAATAAAATTTGTTTGGAAAATTTATGAGATATACACTTATGATTTAAAGATATTTTATTAAAAAGAAAAAATGGTTATTTTTGGACATAGAAGTGATTTGTTGAATTTTTTATGAGAATAAAGTATTTAATTTAAAATTAAAATATTTCTGTGAAGATATTTTCAAAAAGGAAACGTGAACATAGTAAAAATAGTTTATTTCAAAGTACTTTTAGTAAAAAAGTGTTTTAACTAGATATTGGAAGTTTATTTATGTTTATAAAGAAACATTGTGAGAAACTCTAATTATTTCAAAACTTCCTTTAAAGTGCATTTTTATAATAGTATTATGAATTAGAAATGTTCTGTTAGACGTGGAAATTTTCAAAAGAAATTTTTTATTTATAGATATTTGATTTGAAAATATGTTTATGAAAGGATGTTTAGTTTAAAATATTTATTTTGGCAAGAGTATTTTAATGGGAGCATTCTTTGACAAAGGTATTTTTAACTTCATCACGACATAGAATTCTTTACAAAAATATATTGGGATGTGTTTTTTTAACTAAAGAATGTAATAAAATATTTATTTGAGTAGAAAGTTTCAGCAAATAAGTACATCTGATTTCAAAAAACTTTTATTTTGAAATTTGATTTTGGTTGCAAAGATTTTCACTTAATACGTACCCTTTAAAAATGTTGTTTAAAAAGAAAAGAATTTTTGAATAATTAGTTTTTGTTGAAATGATTTGAAGATTATTTTATAGAGAATATATTTAGAAATATACTATAAAGAAAAGATATATATTATAAAGTATCTAGTTTTATGATACCTTAAGAAAAATATTTTACAAAAATGGGATGATTTGATTTGAAAAGTATGTAGTTGAAAAAAAAGTAAAACATTTAACTGAATAACAAACTTTAGAGATATTTTTTGAAAGGTATTTTGTTAAAAAGATGTTGTATTTAGGAGTCTTAACTGAGAACTATAAAATTAGACTTTATTACATACAGTGTAAGATGACAGGGTAGGATGAGTACTGGTTGCCCGACACCCCCTATGACGATGTTACATTTATGACTATTGCGTGTGACTTTCCCTAAATAGCTATAGAGATGTCTAGTTATTCCCTTTTAGGAAGAAGGAGGGGATGTGATGTAGAGACTACCCATTTTGATATATGGGATAGTGACATTATGCTTGTGTTGGCTTGCTTTGGTTGAATTATTTGTATTGCATTGTTGTTTTTAATTTGTTCACAATTAAAAAAATTAGCTCTTATTTACCTATGTCTTCTTAATAATTTATGTTGTCCTCGTTTAAACTAATTTCTTATGCTTGTATTATGTTGTTGATTACTTGTTTAACTATGATTGGTTTTAATTATTTGTTTGTTTACTTATTTGTCTGATGTTACCTGTTAATTCATGTTATGCTTGTTTGAGTTAATCTCTTTTGCTTGTATTGGTTGATATCGGTTGTCTATTTGCTATTATTAGTTTGTTTGTTACTTGCTGTTTGTTTATCAGCTATGTATGATAATTTTAAGTTGAAATAGTTATCTAATGTTGAATTTTAGTAGGGTTTACATTAGAGAAACTAGTAGGATGTTAAGGGGCATGTTTGATTTAGTCATAATGGAATAGCATAGTTTTCTAATGTAACGACCCACCTTTTCGACCCTCGAATGTCAACATTAATACATCCATAGTATTCGTCTGTCGAGCATCCAAGTGCCGAAAATATATATTGTTACTATAAAACAAAAGGAAAACGAAATAAAACAAGAAAAAAGGAAAACAATATTAGAATTTCACAGCGGAACGATAACATATAATATCAAAAGACAGTGCAAACTTTCACTCTAAGATACATAGCATTTCAGAGTTACAATTCTAAATATTATCATCAGCCTGGACAGTTATAATAACCTTTCCTCACAAATGCTGATATGCACAATACAGTAATGCAATGGAAATAAGAATACTACGGTAGGTGAAACATCTAGCTCGTCTCCTTGAGCTCTAAAGTATCCAACGAATACCTGCCTTTCTCAAATTACTCGAAAGAGCACACGAGGAATTTAGGGATAACAAAAACCATGCGTCAGACATAAGTCTCGTATAAGAAACTCAAGAAATATGTAGCCAACATATAACAGTACTTTTGAGACCATTCGAAGACGGTTATACCCTCAAAAGAACCACTCATTTAATTAGCACATAAGGTGATATATTAGATAATGTCTAGGATGTAGGATATAAATCATCTCAAATAGTTGTGATGCTTACACTGGTCATACCACAACATATTTAGGGTACAATTAAAATCAATAAGGTACATTCGCCTAATGGGTTTTCTACGGAGATCTCTTCGGTCGACGCTGAGTTCGAATTCCATGCATAAGGGTCAGAAACTACCTCCAAGCGTCGTATATCACTAGATAAAATTTATCATTAGGGAAAACATAGTCGGTCCACACCCTAACACGTGATCCTGAATATCTTCAACTACTACGCGCAACATCGATAAGTATACTCTAGATATGGAGTGGTAATATCCTATCGCAGGTTAGCCAAACCCTAAGCTATTCCCCTACTCTGTTTTCTGTCATTTTTGGTGTCCAGGTCACGTTCGACATCTTTCACATGAGTCTTCATCACTCGAACAGAACACGAATATCTAAATGGAATCCCACATCTCTGACATATCTTGAAACCACAAGTGGATTGTAGCATCTCGAAAAGATCCACTATAACAACCTGCATCTCCTAACACATCGATCCAAATCCCAATGTGAACTTGGACATGTCATGCCGAGAAATATGAGTTGCTGGGATTTTAAAACATTACAGAGCATAAATATAAGGATGGAGTTCTAAGACATTCTACACTTTCAGATCTCACAGCGGAAGGAATTAAAATATAAGTATACAAAATAGACATCTTAGGAAAACAATATCTAAAATACTTGTTTTACATATACATTGTTCTCAAAGTACAATACAAGCTTTATAGATATTTAATAAAATAGATGCCTACTTAGGAACAATGAATAATATGAGAACTCCAATGTGAAGCTCCTTTCTCCACATACTATGTCTAATCATCTACTAACCTGTTATCCTGTGGTGGTGGAAAATGGAAAGAAAAGGCCGGGTCAGACAAAAGTCTGGTGATTGAAAACAAATTTAATGAGATAATTAAGTGCAATTGACCTTGAATCTACTCTAAGTGATTTAGAATATAAATCCAGTGTCCGTGAACTCCTAAGGTCCAATACCTAAGGATTCCTATCTAACTCAATGGATCGAACCTATTGATTGAAGTCATACAAACGATCGATCAAAACGGAAATTACTCTCCCATCAAAACTATATCAACACTACACCGAAGAGGGAGAACACCGAAAATGCAAACTCGTGTAATGACTCATCATGTGCACCCTATTATTTAGCAGAAGATGGATCTTAAGGCTAATTTAATACTAGAGTGAAGGGGGTGAATAGTGTTTTATAATTTTTGTGAATCATTTTGGATTCTTTTAAGATTATAGTTTAAACAATGGAATTGACAATCACATATTCAAACACAGATAAATATAAATGTAGTAAAAGTAAAAAGGAAAGAACACAGCAGGATTCTATTTTGGTTCGGAGTTACCCTACATCCAGTCCTGTACAATTCCTTGCATACATTTCTTTTCAAATAGCAAACCAAACACAATCTCGATATCAATGCAACGAGACACCCTCCAGATTTTCCGACCTCTGGGTAGAGTCACTTGAATTACATAGGCTGCAAGCACACCCACTATATTTCTGGGCTACTAAGCACACTCAATTGATTTATACGGGCTAAAATCACACCCATAAGTATAACAGTATGATTTGATAGAGTTTTACAGATAGAGATCTTCAATCTTGAATACAAATAATCCTATAACCTCTTGAATCGCACTTTGATCTTGTTTGAGTGAGAGAGATGAGAGAGACCAGAGAGTAATCAATGGAGAATCAAATCAATGAAGTTTGAATTTGATTCTAATTGAATTTGAGAATATTTTGAGTAGATTTTCTTTTAGAATTCAAGAGAGTGAAAGAGGAGAGAAAATTTGAGAAAGTAGTTAACAAAAATTCGTTCGTTTATCCCTATTTATAGAGAAACAACAGTCATGTCTATTCGTAAAGAGATACGACGAAAAGACACTACCTTTAAAATATGAATTTTGAAAATTACGGTCACTATGTCGGCATATAGGAATTGGATATGTCGGCATATCCTTTACAAAATTGAAAAAACACTTTATAAAAATTATTTTGAAAATATTAAGGTTTGTGAAATATTTTGATACTTTGTAAAATCATCTAAACATAGTTTATACATATTTTAATCATATTAAAACTTAAGAAAACTTTATAGAAATATATTTAAATATATAAAGGATTTAAATATGAATTTATTTTGAAAATAATAAATATAAAGTAAAAGTGAATATATTTGAAATCAAAGTAATAAAAAATATTATAATAAACTTATAAATATCTATAAATTTTTAAAAACTAAAATTATAACAAAGTATAATATTCAGAGTATATTAAGAATACTTAAAAACTTAAAATATAATAAAATCAAAAGATAGAAATAATTTGAAGGCTATTTTGAAAACTTATTTTGAAAACAAGAATTCTTTTAAAACCATTTTTAAGATATTTGAAAATCATTTGAGAAGAGAAATAGAGAAACATAGATCAAAGAAGTGCCATCAGGGTTTTAACAAAAATTCTAAGACTCTATAACTTACTTGGGATATCTTGGGTTCTTCAATACTCATGAGTCTTCAATCTCTAACTCTTAAATATCTATATCTACCACTTAAATATTCTCTTGATACCGTACAGTCTTCTTAATTAATACCTGTCTAATATCCTACAATATATACTAATATAACTTGATAAAAATATCAATATTTCATATAATGTCATATGATTGTTATCATCAAAACCAATGCCTAAGGTACTAAAAATCTCTTCTTTTTTGGTGGTGACAACTATGTACATAAAATATGTTATAACTCCCCCTGAGTTACAAAACTCCCTCTTATTCTATGCCTAGATTCCTAGATTCCTAGATTCCTAGATTAAAGATGTGCTATCAGGGCTTTAACAAAAATTCTAAGACTCTATAACTTATCTGGATATCTTGAGTTCTTCAATACTCATGAGTTTTCAATCTCTAACTCTTGAATCTCTATATCTGCCTATTGAATCTTCTCATGATACTATACAGTCTTCTTAATTAATACATGTCTAATATCCTGAAATATATACTAATACAACTTGATAAAAACATCAGTATCTATAATTTATATAATGTCATACGGTTGTTATCATCAAAACCAATGCCTAAGGTACTAACAATCTCCCCCTTTATGATGATCACAGTTATGTATATAAAATATGTTATAACTCCCCCTGACTCCCCCTGAGTTACAAAATCCCCCCTTATTCTATGCCTGGATTCCTAGATTTTATATATTTCTCCTCCTCTGTCATCAGAAAAAAATCTAACTACAAACTCCCCCTAACTAAGGTACTATGTTATATATAATATTGAGATATAAGACCAATTTAGAAAAACAATAATAGTAATATAAGAGTGATAACATAAACTATTTGTATTAATCACATCAAACCAATACAAATATTTAAACTAAAGTGACACAAAAACAAATTCAAGCAATCAATTTAATTCACATAAGTCAATCCAGTCCAATCAATAAGTCTATACACACTAATCAAAAGTAAATCCATGTCACACAAAAAAACCAAATTCAAATCCTAACAAATTATACTAAAAATTGATAGTCCTAAGTACTAAGGTTTCTTCTTAATTATGGGAGACTTGTGGATGAAGGTAGAAATTTCCTTTTTGTTCGACGAGATTTCCATCTCGATCGAAACAGACTTCTCCAACACAATGGACTTCATCTTCGTCCATTTGTTCTTCCTCTTCTTCTTCCTTTTCTTCCTCTCCTTCTTCCTCTTCCTCCTTTGTATTTATAGGATTAGGATTATCTTGTTCAATCACCATTGGATTTTTTGGATTATCCAATAGATATTTATGCAGATTTCGTAGGATTCTGCCTTATTTTTCTTGTTCCCTGGAGATTCTAAGTTGAACCACTTGTATTTCAGTGAGTATTTGTAGAACACTCTTCATTTCATCTTCCAATTTAGTCACTTTGGCCTTGGTGATGTTCTGGAGAGGCCCTTGTCTAGGAGATGGGAAGGAAAATGATGAATTTTCCTCTTTTGGACGCTTAGAATTAGAGGAAGCCATGGGATTATTTTATTTCAGAAGATAGAATGGTGAAAAGATAGAAAAATGAAAAAGAAATCGAAATTTTGTGGTTATACAACCCTAGTTCAAATTTTAAATTTAGTAGGGAAATTTGAATTCAGAATATAACTGCATATGTCAACATATCCAATCCATGTGTGTTGACGTATCTGGTGTAAATTTGATGATTTATTTTTCTTTTTAATTTTTGATTTATATGTTATTATTTTAATATTTCTGATAGAGAACCAACTCCTAACTCTCTTCTTAGCTTAGTAAATGATGTTTGGTTCAATGGTTTTGGTAATATATCAGCTATTTGGTTTTCAGTATTTATAAATTCTAGTGGGATTTTTTCTTTGTTTACGTTATCTCTTAGAAAGTGATGTCGTATATCTATATGTTTAGTTCTAGTATGATGAGTTGGATTTTTAGATAAATTAATTGCACTAGTGTTATCGTAGTATATTGGTGATTTTGTAAAGTTTAAACCAAAATCTTTTAATGTTTGTGGCATATAAATAACTTGTGAACGGGCTAATGCTACTAAAAAATATTATGCTTATGTTGTGGACTGTTAGCGCCAAAATTGGTCACTAACCCCCAAATGCAAATGAAAGCACCAAATAACAATCACCGCTCATAGATATAATGTATGTAGAGGATGTTAATATGAAGAATAACAGAAATTAAAGTGAAAGCAGTAAAGACAAAGAATTTATAGTGGTTCGGCTGACTCCGGCCTACGTCCACTCTAGAAATTTCCTTTTTATTGATGTTCCAATCAATTACAGTTACAAACTGGTAGGATAGCCTTAGCCTTAGGAAATAGAAAGTTAGAGAGTAGGAGAGAGGTGGAAGAACATGCTAGGAGTGGTAGATTGCCACAATATGTCAGAGAACCGACAGCAGCGGTAAGGCCTGAACAGCCACCGCCTCCACGTAACAGGAACGATCCAGGATCGGGATCACGACTCGTCATCAACTGATCATGATGGCAAGGGCCAAGTTCAAGATATGAACTCTGGTCAATCACTTTTCTTAGATTTGCTTTCAAAATAAAATGGCTATTCCACTCACTCATGTATGGGAACCAGAGAGATCCCTAGGCATGCTCTGAGATGGTATAGACCGTTCAGCCCGGAGAGGCGTTGTTTAGTTTTTCCCTGATGTTTGAGATTGAACATCTAGGGTCTGAATTTAATAAATAAACTTGAATTTCCTGAATAAGCCTTTGACCGGAGAGTTAAAGGACGAATATTAGGTACTGATACAAAATGATGATCGCTTTATGACCCTACCCGGAGAGACAGGGTCCGGAGTGCAAGAAGTGAGTTGCTTCGCCGGAGAGCGACAGGATCGACTCACTTAAGCATCATTTCTCATTCACCGGAGAGTGATTGGATCGAGATTCGATAAGAGCCCGGAGAGGCTATGATCGGCCTAACGATTCTGGCTATGACATCGCTTAATGTTCAGAACTGCTGAACCGGAGTGCAAGAAGTGAGTCGCTTCGCCGAAAAGCGACAGGATCGACTCACTTGAGCTCTGTTTCCCCCTTCACCGGAGAGTGACGGGATGGGATCCAGCAAGAGCCCGAAGAGGCTATGATCGGTTTAGAACAACCAAGACATCGCTATATGCCCTAACTGGGGCCGGAGTGCAAGGGATAGAAAGCAATGCCGGAGTGCAACATGATCTTTCTATTCAATCGTTAAGTCTGGAATGGACTTAGCAAGGGTCCGGAGTGACCATCGATAGTTCGGAGAGGCTATAGAATTTGGTTACTGACTTCCGTAAGTGGAAGTAGATACTGGCTTCGAACAGCCATAAATCTGATTGACAATACTAAAGAAATAAATAGAACATAAGCTCACTGCATTCGATCTGAAGCTATTCAAAACACGCCTTTTACCAAAAGGCATGTTTTGGGGGGCAAAGTGTTAACCCACTTTTTGGCAAGGTCGAGATATCAAGGAATTAGCAAAAAATCAATGATTACTTGTTCCGAATATTAGTTGTATACCGCAGGTTCACTATGGACATCGATGAATTTTGTCCAAGTCCAAATCAAGTTAGAATTGATATGACACGACGATCAAAGAGGAGGAAGCCAAAGTTGCAAGTTTCAAGTCAATCGGACTTCATATGCTCAAGTTATGATCGATACAAATTTCAGGAATCAACCTCGCTCGGGTGTCGCTTAGCACACCTCACTCGGGTGTCGCTTAGCACACCTCACTCGGGTGTCGCTTAGCACACCTCACCCGGGTGTCGCTTGACACACCTCACTCAAATGACGTTCGGCACAACTGCTTTGTTCGGCATATAAGGAACGTTCGGCTATTCTACGATTCGACACGAATGGGTCAACTGGTATTTAAGGTCGTTCGACATGTAGAGCGTCCGGCCTCACTCCAAGACCGTTCGGCGCACCTCACCCCAGTATCGTTCGGCACACCTCACTCTAATGTCGTTCGGCATACCTCCACTCCAAGACCGTTCGGCATACCTCACCCCAGTATCGTTCGGCATACCTCCACTCCAAGACCGTTCGGCATACCTCCACTCCAAGACCGTTCGGCATACCTCCACTCCAATGCCGTTCGGCACACCTCACTCTAATGTCGTTCGGCATACCTCCACTCCAAGACCGTTCAGCACACCTCACCCCAGTATCGTTCGGCATCTGGAGACGTTCGGCATGATGGAGGTTCGGCACTAAGGATCGCTCGACATTGCACCTCGCACCTCCATACCTCAGTACCTCGCACCTCCATACCTCGGTACCTCGCACCTCCATACCTTGGTACCTCGCACCTCCCAACGTTCGGCATTCAGCGTTCGGCATCCATGGTTCGGCATATGGAGACCACTCCATTTGGGCTGAGGTACTCGGCTACCAGGCCCACCAGGGAAGTCCAACCCATCTTTGTCTATAAATAGAGAGGCAGAGGCACAGTAAAAGAGGATCCTCTCTCCTACTCTCTAACTTTCTATTTCCTAAGGCTAAGGCTATCCTACCAGTTTGTAACTGTAATTGATTGGAACATCAATAAAAAGGAAATTTCTAGAGTGGACGTAGGCCGGAGTCAGCCGAACCACTATAAATTCTTTGTCTTTACTGCTTTCACTTTAATTTCTGTTATTCTTCATATTAACATCCTCTACATACATTATATCTGTGAGCGGTGATTGTTATTTGGTGCTTTCATTTGCATTTGGGGGTTAGTAACCAATTTTGGCGCTAACATGGACAAAGATACAGATTTTTGCTTTATGCTAAACCATGAAACTAGAGGGTGTCCTAGAAAGTGACAAGTCCCACTTGTACTTTTTAGGTTTGATTTGCAACTAGCATAATTTGCATCACTATATGAAATTAATTCAAAGGAACCCTCTTCTGGATAAAGGAGTCCATAATCTAATGTGTTATTTACGTAGCTTAATATTCGTTTTATAGATTTTAGACGAGTTTCCTTAGGTTGAGATTGATATCTTGCACAGAGACATATACTATGCATTATATCATGTCTACTAGCGGTTATATAGAGTAGTGATCCAATCATTCCTCCATATAATTTTTGATCTACATCTTCTGAATTTTTCTTCCTTATTTAATTTTTTATTTGTTGCCATGGGAGTTAGCTTACCACTGGTATTTGACATGCTAAATTTCTTAACTAAATCTTCAGCATATTTTTCTTGACTTATAAAAATAAAATTACTTAGTTGTTTTATTTGTAATCTAAAAAGTAATTTAGTTATCCCATATGACTTATAAAATAACTAAGTCGTTTGATTCTCTTCATCGTTTCCTTGAAAGTGCAAAATTGTGTATTTCGTAAAAATACATTTTACATTCTCAAACGGACAAGTCCGGAATTAAGCGAATCAGTAAAAGAAAAGGGTCATAGTCCTCGATTTTGCTGAAACGTTTAAATCGCTTCCTCGTTCTTTTAAAAGCGCAAACTGCTGAAAACAATTTCATTTATTTTATAAAAATAACAATTCACATTCTCAACTGGACAAGTCCGGAGTTAAGAGAATCAGTAAAAGAAAGGGGTCATAGTCCTCGATTTTGCTGAATCGTTTAAGTCGCTTCCTCATTCTTTTGAAAGCGCAAACTGTAAAAAATTTATAAAACAATTTTAATTTTAAAACGATTTTCCAACCACATGATTAAAGCAACAACATCAGTAGCAATTTCGAAAAGGAAATCGCACTTCCCAAAACACCGTAAAATCGGATCTCAAAATCAGCATTGCGGAATAACCGCTTGAAAATCCACTTTTTAAAATTTGACGGTTACTGAAGCCAAAGCGACAGTAATTTTTAAACGTCAAAATCTCATCAAAATAATTCACATCAAAATGTAATACCAGTGAATTTTCATTCATTAAAATGCCAACAAAACACCGTGCTTCAAAAACTTAACATCGATGTAAAAATCCCGTTATAAAAATAACGGCAACAAAATACGTTTAAACCAAACATCGGTTCAACGTTAAATTAATGCAGTAACGTGCAACTCAAATTTGCACGTACTACAAAATAAACAAAGAAATCATTTGAATGTATCTTCAGTGAAGATAATTCAAACCAGCAAAACCTAATCAATATTTGATTAGCATAAAAGAAAACCAGCAAAAATCTCAACAAAAATCACATAACTGCAATCACTTCGAATCCTCAAATAAGATTCAAAATTTTCAAAGAAACAAAATAAACACAGCTATGTAAACAACAAATGAAATTTATTTCAATTTCATATTTTGATTTTTAAATCAGAAAGATTATCAACTGTATTCAGCGAAGACAGTCTCACTGTTTCCGCTGCGCACTCTGATAACAGAACACAAATTATCAACCAACAAAACGCAATTCCACTTTTATTTTTAAATAAAGATATTTTAAAATTTTCATCATAATCTCAAAACTTTAGTTTTGACTCAAAACACAACTAAAACATCGACAATTAGTTGTAACACATGTTCCATCTAAGTTATGTTTTATATTATGTCCATAAACCCCAAGCTCTGATACCAACTGTGACGCCCCACCTCTATGCTCACAATAACAAAGAGTATTAAAAGAAATACTGTCTGTTATTACGAAGAATAAGGCTGGATAGGAGCGGCCATCCGTAGTTGGCCTTACACGTATTGGTTACCTCGATAGGAGTGGTATATATTTTTCATTTTTCATCTCTTATTTGTTTACTCCCATCGACATACCTAATTCCAGTATAAAACGAACCACGATGGTTCATAATAGTTTAGGACAATAAATATAATAATAACACAGACACTAAAAATGCGGAACACAGATAACAAAAGTCTCATATATGTATATAACTGATGCCAGTTACAATACAGTTGACACAATACATATGATACAACTACAACTGTCGACTTTGGAAGTTATATATACAAGTACATTATCGACTAATATACATGAATACATATCAACCTATACTATGACACGGCTACTCCAAAAGATATGAAAAGTCTTCATAGCTCAAACAACAATCAAAAGCAAGATATCTACAACCTGAAATAACTCGGGTCTGACCCGAGTATTAAATTCAAAAGAAAATAATACACGGGTCGGTCTAATTCAAACTCAGTTATTAATGCACAGAAGCAATAATAATCAAATAACAAATAGACGACAGTCTCAGAAATCTCGTATATCCAACTCCTCGATAAGAGAATCGAATAACGACAGATATAACACTAAACAGTGTTAAACAACAAATCAACAAATTCAAACCATCAACAAGATAAATAAAAAGATTATCAATGAAGATAATTTAGAAATCAACAGAATTGTCTAAACGACAATTAACACAAAATCCAATTATTAAATATTAATTAGAAACTCAGAATCTAATTATCGAATAGATAATTAGACACAACAAAATGATCAATCGAACTGAATCAAATACAATCCCCAAATATTGAATTGAACACAAAACAATTCAAATAATTGAAATATCAATTATAACGTCAATACCGTGTGGCTGCAGTACACGCACGCGTGCACTGCCTCGCCACAACAGCATATGAAGTCATCACAACACCAAATGCCAACAATACATCGAAACTGCAGAGGTCAAGTCACAGACTCAACACACCTACAAAGCAATTCAAAAGTTCTTAAACAAAACTGAGACAATGCTCAATTACTACCATGATTCAATGCAACTCAAAATTCAATCAAATGCACTGCATCACGGGCACAAGATACATGCTCCAGCAGAACAACAAGGTACAAAGGACCCAGGTTGGCAACACATGAATTGTGCACGCAACCTGAACATCAAATGTTCATAAAAACCAATACAGTGACACTGCATAACATATATATGAATCAAGCTCATGTATATATATATACTACAACACAAATGCAGCAACCAAACAAGTAAAACTGCAATAAAATAACACTTCAACGGTCAGCTCAGGTCGAGACCGAGCCAACCCAACTAAAACATGAAGCGTGAATACAAGAAATCAACATGTATGCAACAGAGGAATGCATACTGTAAGCGAGACCAGAATGCGACTGCATAAGATAGGGTAGCAAATAGAGGCTAGGTAGATTAAAATGCATTCATGTATACCATAAATGGGAATAGATGCAACTCAACTCAAATGCAAAGCACAGAGGTTCGCATGACCCAGTGTTCCAAGGATCAAACTACATCATGGAAAAAATATAACTGATCAGAGGCGGCAACTTGGGCATCAGACAAACGGTGCACTCAAAATGCAATATGTATAAAACTGTCAAACTAGACAATACAAATATCACAATCAAGAACAAGGCACAATGCCGAAGAAAAAGGCAAGGCCAGCAACATTGAAATGGATCGAGCAAGTGTAACAAATAAAATATATTGCTTTCCCAAAACAAAATATTTGAATTCAAACAACAGCAGTTCAAAGTAAAAGTCACATGCCGTTCGAATTTAAAATGACCAGACAATATCATCTCATAAACAAAGTCGTGGCCGATTCAAAGGCAAAGAATCGAACAAGTCAAGTTATATTAACTTGAAAAACAATGTCAATACCAAGTCAGAAATCAAACCCATGCTATTTAATTAAATTGAAAAAGGCAGTAATCAATCAAACCCATGCTATACAATAAATACATAAAAACTATCTGTTGAATTCCAAATAAGCAATCCAGCAACTATCAAGTTTCAAAATTAGTGATACAACAGTACAAACCAAACTACACAATCAAGTCGATGAAGCACAAGTATCAGACTCACATATAGTGAAGTACAACTTCAACATCTACAACAACAATGAATGCATAAGCAATGAACACTGCAACGTGCCCAAAGCAAACTAAGGTGAACATCCCAGACCAGATTTTTAAATCCAGACCAGAATGCACAGTGAATCAATGGAACCAGACTCAAGCTCAAGTAAAACAAATGACACAGACTCGAATGAACAAGAGCTGACACACATTGAAATGTCATATACAAACCAAAGCATACATGGAGCAATGACCAGAAAGACAACTCCAGTTAAAAATCAAAGCAGCAGTTTGTAAATCAATGCTACAGGGATGAACGCAAATAGCCAGATGATATAACGCACAAACAATATCAAGCCGAAGTCAACGAAATCAACATCGTTTACAAGAAGAACAGTACCGTGATGGTCACGAAATTCGAACAGTATAACATTAAAAACCATGGCAATCACGAAATCAAAAAGATCAAAATCAATACAAAACAACATGAATCAAACTGCAAGCAAAATGAGTCGACAACGCAAACAAATGAATACGAACGAAATCACAAAATTTTTAAACCCTAATTCAACTCGAGATGAGAATTAGATGTGAGTGGGTACTCACCTTATCAATCGATCGAAAGTTTGTAGCCGATGCTTAAGAAAATCGAAAGCCCTAATTCTGGACAAGCGAACGAACGAAGACAATCAAGGCCGCCATTTCTTTTTTCTTTCTTAGGTTAAGCTTTGGTTTTTGGTTTCGAACGAAAAATGAATTAAGGGGTAAAGGGGACGGGTTGCCTTAACTAGTTATCACGACATAACCAATCAATTGAAAACGTGGGCAATTATTCAAAGTGTAAAGCCCACTCAACAATAACATACTGTTTAACAGAATACCAACCGCTTTAAAATTCCAAACAACGATTAACAAATAATTTAATCGTCATTTTGACGATAATTAAAAATTACAAAATCCCGGGTTGTTACACATGTAATGTTTCTTCAATAGTATTTGTTCTAGTATTAAAAGCTCTATAAGCTTTAATTTGTTTGAATATCCAATAAAAATTCCTCTCTCTAATTTAGCATCAAATTTATCTTAATTCCTTTAGTATTCAATATAAAACGTTTACTATTGAAAACTCTAAAGTACGATACTTTAGGCTTTTAATTATAAAATAATTCATATGGTGTTTTCTAAGTTAAATGTCTTATCAAAACTCTATTTAAAATATAACATGCTGTAGCAATTGCTTCAGCCCAAAAAAATTTTAGGTAAATTAATACCATTTAACATAGTTCTAGTGCACTTTTAAATCGTTCTATTTTTACTTTCTACTACTCCATTTTGTTGAGGTGTTCTCGGAAAAGAAAAATTATGAGTAATTCCTTTCTAATTTACCAAAATTTTCATTTTTGAATTATCCACCATGATCACTTCGAATAGTTTTAATTTTAATATATATTTCATTTTGAATTCTTTTAACAAAGATTTTAAACATTTCAAAAGCATCATTTTTAAGTTTTATGAAAATTGTCGAAGTAAACCTAGAAAAATCATCTACGATTACAAAGACGTATCTATTATGATTTATAGATTGTATTTGTGAGGGACCGAAAAGATCTAAATGAAAAAGTTCAAGGGTTGGGATGTAGAGATCATATCTTTTGAGTTAAAAGAACTTTTTCTAAGTTTTCCTAATTGATATGATCACAAAGACTATTAACATCAAAACTTATCTTAGGAAGACCCCTAATCAGATCATTTTTAACAATTTTAGAAAGGTATTTGAAATACAAATGGCCAAATCTTTTGTGCCAAATCCAGGAATCACCTAATTCAACTCAAAGACACAAATTATCATTTGATACCTTCATAATTAATATGTAAATGTTCTTTTCCCAATGCCTTCAAAGATAACGTTTGACTCATTATCTTCAATATGACATTTATCCTTTTCAAATTTAATTTTGAAGCCCTTATCACACAATTGACTAATACTCAACGGATTATGTTTTAAATTCCTAACTAACAATATTAGAAATAGTAAGAGTTTTAAAATTATCGACATTGCTAATGCCAATCACATATCCTTTAGAGTTGTCTCTAAAATTGACTAATCCACCATTTTTGTAAATAATATCTTTCAAGATCTCCGGATTTCCAGTCATATGCCTCGAGCAACCATTATCCAGTATCCATTTGTCCTTTTAATTTGTAGAGTTTGATCACCAGATGTTTGGTCATCAAAATCCATGTAACATGTCCGTTCCTGCAAATTATACCTTTTTAAAAGATCAAATGACTTTTCATAATGAACGGATGCAAATTCATGAAACAATGCCATGTTAATTTTGTCAGACTGCTTTTCAAAAATAGTGTTAAAAATATTATCAATATCTCTTTCAATTAAAACTTTTCAAAACTGAAATCACTAAATTTTGAAAACCAAGCTCCAATACCAAATGTTATTTAGCAGAATATGGATCTTAAGGCTAATTTAACACTAGAGGATGGTGGATAGTGTTTTATAATTTTTGTGAAGCCTTTTGAATTCTTTTAAGGTTATAGTTTAAACAATGCAATTAACAATCACAGATTCAAACGTAGATAAATATAAATGCAGTAAAAGTAAAAAGAACACACCAGGATTTTATACTGGTTCGGAGTTACCCTACATTCAGTCATGTACAATTTCTTGCATGGATTTCTTTTCAAATAACACAGCAAATACAATCTCGATTTTAAGGCAACGTGACACACCCTTCAGACTTTCTGACCTCTGGGTAGAGTCACTTGATTTACACGATCCACAAGCACACCTACTAGATTTTTGGGCTACTAAGCACACCCAATTGATTAACATAGGTTACAATCACACCCACAAGTATAATATTATGATTTGATAGAGTTTTACAAACTTAGATCTTCGATCTTGAATACAAATGATCCTATAACCTCTTAAATAGCACTTTGATCTTGTTTGAGTGAGATAGATGAGAGAGATCAGAGAGCAATCAATAGAGAATCAAGAGTTTGAATTTGATTCTGATTGAATTTGAGAATATTTTGAGTCGATTTTCTTTTAGAATTCAAGAGAATGAAAGAGGAGAGAAAATTTGAGAAAGTAGTTAACAAAAATTCGTTGGTTTAACCCCTATTTATAGCGAAACAACAGTCATGTATATCCGCAAAGAGATACAGTGAAAAGACACTTCCATTCAAAATTTAAATTTTGAAGATTACGGTCACTATGTCGATTTAATGGAATTGGATATGTCGGCATATCCTTCACAAAATTGAAAAACACTTTATAAAAATTATTTTGAAAATGTTAAGTTTTGTGAAATATTTTGATACTTTGTGAAATCATCTAAACATAGTTTATACATATTTTAATTATATCAAAACTTAAGAAAACTTTATACAAATATATTTAAATATATAAAGGATTTAAATATGAATTTCTTTCAAAAATAATAAATATAAAGTAAAAGTGAATATATTTGAAATAAAAGTAATAACAAATATTATAATAAACTTATAAATATTTAAAAATATTTAAAAACTAAAATTATAACAAAGTATAATATTCAAAAGTATATTAAGAATACTTAAAAACTTAAAATATAATAAAATCAAAAGATAGAAATAATTTAAAGGCTATTTTGAAAAATTATTTTGAAAACAAGAATTATTTTAAAACCATTTTTAAGATATTTGAAAATCATTTGAAAAAGATAAATAGAGAGAGATCAAAGAAGTGCTATTAGGGTTTGAACCAAAATTCTAAGACTTTATAACTTATCTGGGATATCTTGAGTTCTTCAACGAGTCTTCAATCATAACTCTTGAATCCCTATATTTTCCTCTTGAATTTTATCCTCATACTGAGTCTTCTTAATTAATACTTGTCTAATACCCTGCACAATGTCCTATTATATGTTGATAAAAACATTAGTATTTTTATTTTATTTAATGTTGTATGGATGCTATCATCAAAACCAATGCTAAGGTACTAACGCACTGGTGTTCATCTCCCCATCGTAGTGGCAAACTGCCTCTTATTGTACTGCACTCGGGTCCACCTTGCATGAACACCCGTTAGCACCGAGCTCAAATTTAATACCTATAACTACTTATTGTACTGCACCGGGGTTCAATAGAAACTCCCATTAGTACTAGGCTCCAATTTAATGGATACCTATAACCATTTATTGTACTGCACCGGCATACACCCGTACCACATTTCACTAAAAACGTGCATACCTAGATCTCCCATTAGTCCGAACTCTCTTAGAAAGCATCTTTGAAAGTGCTACGCTCACCCGTACAGAACACCCCTAAGCCTATGTGGAATAAATCACCCTAATCAACTCCATGTATGCGTTGTACATCGCCTCTGCCAAATCAGCCATTTCAAAATATATTCGCCTATACCAATATCAAACATTGCGAAATACATTGCCTTAACCACTCTGATAGAGAACCAATTTCCCTATTGTAATGACCCGCTTTACCATACAATTCAAGCTGATGATAAACCATACATGTCCAACCCAAATCAAATGGAAAGATGGATAGTTAAGGGAAAGAAAGAAGAAAGAAGAAGAGAAGCTAAAAAAACACAGAATCTCACAATCGCAGCGGAACAACATATAATATAATATCAATGATCTTTACAAAAGAGAAACTGTTATATACATACATCCGTCAAAGTACAACAACAATCACAATTATCAACCTGGACAGTTATAACATCTTGTCCTCACAATTGCTGATAACTTTCATAACAAAACAGCGGAAAATAGAACATTAACGAGAATACGACTTGAAGTTCTCCAACTCGTCTCCTGAGCTCCAAATATTTCCAACTAAATCTGTAATATGCTCGATCTGACCCAAACATTATAATAAAATAACACCCGAGTCAGTCTGGAAAACCAGCGTGAAAAAACACGCCTAATTGGATTTTAAAAGTTATAGAAACCTTTCAAAAATCAAAGATATCTTGTAAGACCACGCCGCACATAAACAGGGATGGGTTTTTACCTTACGTTAACCAAAACATTTCATATGAATTCCTCTGATATTATAATAGTGTCTAATATACAAGTGCTTATTAATCATAGCTGAAATTGTTACATTAATTAAATTCCAGCATACTAGGTTCTACAACCAAAACCGAAGGCTCGTATTGGAGAATGGATTCCAACTATGAAAGGGTAAGGGTCTACCCACCAAATCTATACACCTCTAGATAAAATGTATGGGAGGCTACAACATGTTGCACCTCTGCTACTCAGGACCGGCACTACCCCCTTCTCGAGTAGCACCGAACATGATCACCCCTTGTTTGCAATTAACAACCACACAATGGGATCGCGAAGCATACATGAATATTGATCTAGACTTGGATGATCATACCCTACTTGGGTGCGAGCCACTTAGCCCTGCTGCATGTCCCTGCTTTATTCATTTCCCGGATGTGAGGCTCGAAGAGGCCATGCTCTTACCATTCATACAGCACTTCCCACTTGGAATGCTAACACTGCCCTCCAGGCAACAATGCATTTTAGCAATCGTCCATACAAGTTCGTTCTGGGACTGAACGAAATGCTTGAGAACTCCGTCTCCAAATCCCATCATCTTCAAGATGTCTTCACTTCGAAACGCATTTATTGGATTGAAGTGGTTTCGGATAACATATCCGATCCCGTTCTCTTCGAAACAACATTCAATAATTCTTGATAAACTCAACCCCGGTTCTTTAGAAATAAACAGTCAAAGATAAGATTGGAGATCACCTCCTAACCATCAGTGGACGGATTTCCTTATCATTGTCCTAGAAGAACGAAATGAGATTTACACGCAGAGTAGAGCATCATCGGAGATGACTGTGCCATATAACTCACGGTTTCTCCTAGATATTTCTAAAGTTACATTTAGGTCCAAATTCGATAGTCGGTTATTTAACTATCGAATAACAAACATTTAATCAGGGATTTAATTCCATAGGAAATCCAACATTTAGTTAAGCACCAAGAACCACTAAGCCTCCTTAATTAATCTTTCATTAATTAAAACCGTCTTGTAAATGCTTGTATCAATATACTTTTACAAAGATATATTCACAACCTTTATATTTTCAATACTTAGAAAATATCCATATACTTATCTCAACGGTATAAGTATATTTACCAAACTCCGAGGAAGATCTCCTTTTTACCAAATTCTAGAATCATTTATAAACTCCATTATAAATACCCAAAATAATTTATAAACCATTTATAAAACTTCTGGAACCATTTATAAAACTTCTTTTATACATTTCAATCATTTATAAATCCCCTTTGTACATTTCTAAAACTTATTTATAAATCCTTTATAAATCTCTAAACAATTTATAAAACTTCTTTTATAAATCTATAAACTCATTTCTAAAATTCGTTTATAAATATCTAACCATTTATAAACTCTTCAACCTTGTAAATAATCTTCCCTTAAGTCTTCAAACCAAATCTTTCAACTCTATTCATGGGTCTCGGAAACATTTATAAATATTTAAAAATCTTTTTACTTCAAAACACCATTATATAAAATAATAATTATTAGCAATAACCATCATAAAGGAATGAAAATTATTAACTTTAGAACATCTTAAAAATAATAATTAATATTTTAAATTATTGTTAAAGAAACAATAATAATTAATCTTTACCATTTTTATAAATAATGATTTATTTTCAAAACCTTATTAAAATCCTTATTATTAATTTCAAACCATAATTATTCTTAAAATAATTAACATTTCAAAATATTAGCATTTGGATAAATACTTTAAAACAATATTAATTATGAGAAAATAACTTTAAAAACAACACTAATATAATTAAATAATTTTAAAACAATATTAATATAATTAAATAATTTTAAAACAATAAATATAATCAAATTACTTTAAAACAACATATTAAATATGACTTTAAAACAAAATACTAAATATAATTAAATAACTTAAAACAAAATATTAATAATAATCAAATAACTTAAAAGAACATATTAAATATAACTTTAAAACAAAATATTAAATATAATAAAATAGTTAATCTTTAAAACAAAATATTTCAAAAAACCAATTTTGGATTTAAAAATCGTTACCTGTCTCAAAAACCAATTCCAACTCAAATGGAAATTTATAGTATTTTTAAAATACTAATTTGAGGCCAATAGCTGCCAAACGCTCAACCAATATCGATATTGATTTTCTATCACTGCTGGGTTTCGTTTTTTTTCATTTCAAACATATAATAATGCTATAACCATAATGTCCACAATCAGGTTCATTTTCAATAATCCATCTAAAGAAATATTATAAAAAATTCAACAATACCGAGGAATCCTATTGGATCCCTCCTACCTGTTTCACCCTGCATCACAAATGTTATATAATCATAAAAATATAAATCAACCGCTTCGAGGCGGGATTCGTATACAAAGGGTCATCCGCTCCAATAGGCTGGAAAATATCCAATCCAACTAATAAATATAGTAAATTATCCAAACAATCAAAAACTATCAATAATAAATATCCAAACATCCAATAGATAATTTTTGTCGACTAAAAATATTCCTAGTTAACCAAAAATGTGAAATTAACTCACTTTGATTTTAATAGTCGCCAAACGTTCTGTTTTGAATTAAAATTGAACGAACGTCCAATTTTAACCCAAAATTCTCACTAGCTCCGCATTCGTCCAACCCTACTCCATAGCGTAGTGCTCGCTGATATGAACGCAACACAATTTGTCACGCTCGATTTGGACCTCGTACGAGAAAGTTACGGATTTATAAACGTTTGATATAATTAATATTTAATTAACATAATAAATTAACTTTAAACTTATAACCTTCATTAGTTTAAATTAAATTGCCGCTAATCTCCCTCTTCTCAAATACCCTTCCAGGCAATCACGCGTATGAACCCAACAATGCCTAACCCTCTTCGAATGTCGCGCCTCCCACACGTCGCTGGAGGACGATCGAACGCCGCCGCCACCTTCGCCATCACGAGCCGCGCCTACCGCCCCAACCACGGTGCGCTCGATCGCCAGAAACGCCGCCAAATCAACTCCAAACGCAGCATAAACGTAGCCTCCTCACGCATCCATTCGTCGACGATAGCACGATCCCACTATACAAATGTAGAGCTCGTCGAGCTCTACAACTTTCCTTCTCGCGCCTCGAAATTTTATTGAGCAGATGACCAGAAATCAAGGGAGGAAAGCAAGCTATTTTCAGCCATTAATTTTTAAAAAGGGGGCAGCTGAAGCAATCTAGGGTTTAGATTGAAAACATAAGGTTTACAAGTCCTTATATAAAAAATTTCGCGGCACTATTCACACCTTAAAATTTCGAACTCCAAAGGAAGCGTGCCGCCAAGCATTCTATATGTTATACCCCTATTCCGAACGCAATGGAACTAGTCTTGAGATCTAATTCGATCATATGTAGAAGATAGCTTTTTAAACCCAATTATATTAATCAAAAGTTCTTAAATTAATTCCTACGCATGACCGAACGATACGTTCAATCGCCACGAAATTCGACAGCATATAATTATTCACTATTACGGATCCAATGAAACTAGTTTCGTTGAAATCCGAGACTGTGCCCCGGAAGGCTATTTTTACACGTTATTTAAAACAAGAAATTTCCAAAATCAATTAAATCACTTTTAAATCAAATTTAAATGTTTACTATCTTCCTTCTTATTTAAATAGAATTTAAATCAACTTTTGAAATCGTTTTCATTCACATAAAATTCATGATTCAATTATTTAAACAATTTCAAATATTCAATTTAACAATTTAATTATCAAATAAATCGCTATATTTGAAATTCAAGTTATTTAATTTATAAAATTAACTTTTCAATATTTAAAATCAATTAAATATTCTAAATTTGAATGAATGAAATTTTGGATCGTTACATTCTCCCCCCCCCCAAAAAAGAATTTCGTCCCCGAAATTACCAAGTAAGAAAGATGTCACAAACCCATTAACTTTTCAAAAACAATTAGTTGAAATAAATTAACAAATTCATTTAAACCTTTTAACTTCCAAAATCAATTAGTTAAAACTCCTTGTAAAAACATTTCTAAGTCTTCCAATTCATTCATAGTTATTAACTAATATTATTCCAAAAATCAACTAATATTATTTCAAGTTATAAACCAAAAATCAAATTTTAGTTATCAATTTTTTTCCCAAAATTCTCAAAAATTTTCCAACGCCTTAAATTTACGAAAAATTTCACTTGCGTCTCCTTTGCGCGGCTCGATCATAAAAATTTACAATATATATATAATCATAAATATACATCTCATCTTTGAGGATGAGGCATCCCGTAGGGAAAAATATTAAAATACGGTATGTAATCCGAGATGTGTACCTTATTATTAGCATTAGCAAGCATATAAAATCAATATAACGCAAAAGTGAGCTCCAAATGCAAAGCATACGCCATCCGCACCGACTAAACACTCAACAACGATGAGAATATGTACATAGAAAATAATACCACTATATAACATAGACTATACCATAACTATATGCAATTTTAGTGAATGTAACAAGAGAACTTATTAAACAATTAATATCCATCCAATTTATTTGTCATCATATAATTTTGCATTTCCAAATGTCAATATTATATACTTCCATTTCTTATGAACCAGCTATTGATTCGTTTCAATTTATTCCCATTCAATTGATTTACATTTAATTATTAACATTCACTTTAATTACATTCAATCTCAGGTTAACAACAATTCACTTACATTCACTTATTTACATTTCTTATTTACATCCAATTTATTCATATCCAATTCATTCATGCCAATTAATGTACATTCCATATAAATGTGCATTCCATTAATCTATATTAAATCAATTTTCATTCAATCCATTTGCATTCAATTGATTTACATCAAATTCAATTATTCTCATTGGTTTTTCTTACACCTATCTATTCTCATTCATTTAATCTGCATTCAATTTAAACCAAATTCCATTATTTATATTAGTTTCACTTACATTCCATTCATTAACATTCACTTGATAACATTCACTTTAAATTCAATTTATGTTTAACAATATTTCATTCCATATTCAATTCACTTAGTATATTTCTTTAATACTAGCAACACTTAACGTCCATTCCATAAAATTATTTACTTAAGTTCATTTTAAACATTTTATACCACACCTCTAATGTTTATTTTTACTTCACCACTTATGTTCACTTTCAATTCTATTAAACAACATGTAAACCATATTTAATTTACTAATTCATTTTACTAGTTCAATTCACTAATTTATTTCATTACTGCAATCAATTTTATTTATTTGTAGCAAACAACATTTCAAACATATTCAATTCAATTTACAACTTAAGTGGAATTTCATTTTATAACTCAAGTTCATTTTCATTTCACTAATTTATCTTCTTAGTTCATTCATTAATTCCTTACAAATTGAAATCAATTTCAATTTCGTTTCAAAAATCATCTTATTTAACTTAAGTTAAATTTCATAATTCAAATTTTAAATTTACTTTTCTTAACATTTATATTTGCCAAATTTAAAATTTGTTTTAACTTACTAATTTTCAAAATCTATTAGTTATAAAACTTATTTCTTATCTATACCATCTTCAAAGTTTAAAACTTATTATCTTATGTTTCTCAAAACAATTAGATAGAAATATTCAGGATTTTAAACACCCGATTTTTTATTTCAAATCATTTTGAAATTGTAACGACCCGTAAATTTTAATAGTTTTAAAAATATATTTAACTGGAAATTTTGTGAATTTTTAATAATTGAATTTTGAAATAAAAATTTAATATTTAGAATACGTCTATTTTAACATAGCAGATGGTAAATTTTCATCAGATTATATTGAAGTTTATTTTATTGTGTAATTTTATTTTTATTCAGATCAGTTAAAAATTGATGATAATAAAACATTTTCCAAACTTGAATATTTTTATATAATAAATTTCTAAATCATCTTCTGAGTAAGTCATCATCTTTCGTTTTTCAAAATTTGGAATGCTATTGCTCCGTTTATCTTAATTCTGGAAAAATGGCAGCATTTCCGGTACCGGTTATCGACTTTTGATTGGATGATCGTACCACCAATATCTGTATACCGTTTTGATCATCTCGTCATGCTGATCTCTACAGTATATTTATTTGTGTGTTCTGAGGCCCGGTACACGACGAAACGATGAAATCGTACGTCGTATCGATACCGAAATTAGTGACTTTTGGAATTTTCTTCCTTTTCAAAATTTGAACCGCTGGCCACAGCAATAGATTGCTTTAAATATTTTAACTGAATCAAATGGGAGACTGTTGCGATTTTCTTTCCTTTACCGTTGCTTTTATTTATTTCGTACGTTTTTTTTCTTTCTCTGCCTAATATATTCACAGAAGCTTTACATTTAGATCTACATTTCATTCTCCTCAAATCTGGATCTACTCTCCTCTTCCTCTATTCTTCTTCCCCTATTCTTTTATTCGAAAAAAGCAAAAAAAACACATTGGCCTGCAGCCCTGTCAATGCAAGCTCCTCTTCCCCTCATTCCTCTCCGCCGCTCATTCACCTTATTCCGCCTTGGCTGTCTTCTCACCACCACCGATGAGACAACCCACCTCAGTCTGCAAGTCCCATCCTTCATCTCCCCGCGTGCCGCACTTCCCGAGCCGAACTCCTACCTCTTCGGCAACCATCCACCAGCCAATAGCTAACCCGAAGCTCCATGCCTCACTCTCTTTTCGTTCATTGCTGCTTCAAACCCAACGCATTCAAGCCTAGCGTCCTCTACATACAGGTATGCATAGTATATTTGCATCAAGGCTTGTTCACAGAAGTTATATATATAGCTTTATATATATAGAATAATTGTACAATGGGTTAGTTTATATATATGGCTGCTTCTATATAAAGTTGCGTGTACATTATCGGCTATGCCCAAGTTTTTACAATATATATAATATGTACATATTGTTTTAAATATGGAATACTGTTTTGATTTCTAAGTATACAATGTATATATATCTCATATATGTGACAATTTACGTATATATATATATATTTGAAATCTTGAAATAATATGTTGGTTATATATATTAATATAACTATGAGTTGTTCACATATATTTTAAATTCTAATTACTGGCTTAAGTATTATATTATAAGTTAACTGGTACATATATTATATATACGTGTGTTATAGTATATGTATTACATTTTAGTTGAGGTATAGATCAGATTTTAACAGTATTATTTATATTACTATATTCGCTGTTTTATTTTACATGTAAAGAAGTATTTTATATACTATATACACCATTGTATTCTCTATCATAGGCATTTTGGAGTCTTCCTATATGGTTGCAAAAGTTTATGTGCTTATATATATTTGTTGTATATGCAGTAGTTTATTTATACCTGTAAGTTCTATTGAGAAATATTTTTCCATCTATATATATATTTTACAGTTTGTTATGGTTTAAAGTATATACATGAGCTCATAAATTTTTTTTACGTTCGGTTTATGTAAAGTATGGGTTTCGTATGTTAATATATATATTAGTTTATAAAGCTCTGGTTTTGGTTATTGTGTAAGTTATTTATTTATATATATTTGCTTATATATATAGTTTGCCGTTTATTTTATATGATTAGAAAAATGTATTCTATTAAAATATGTTTCTCAGTATATATAAGAGTTTATAAGCTTAAAGTTTGTGTATACTAGTTATGTTAGTTATACTGTTAATAAGTTGTGTAATGATTTGTGAGTCCTATATATATAAAGTGTATAAATTATAGATTATATCTACTTTATGTAAAAAAGAAGAAGTATATATATACATGTGAGTTATATATATGTATATATGGCAGTTTATCTATGCTGGTTTATATGTGATGATGTAACATATCTAGAATATTCTATTATATGTTTTAAAAAGGGTACAGTTGCATATCTACTATGTAGATAGTATAGTATGGGTTAATAAAAATTATAAGTATTTATTTCAATCTTATGTATATGTTTGATTTTGATATGTGTTTAATTTAAAACAATGATTTTAATCTTAATATATATGTTATTTTAATATTTGTTTTAAATTAATTATTTATTCCATGGATATGATAGTATTAATAAAAATATATATCATTGTTGCTTCTATCATGTTGATTCTGATTTGTTCCCAACAATATCTTTATGTATTAGCTTTGTTCGTCGAAATCGTGCCAATCCTGCTTTTGCTTTGAAATTCGTGCTTGGATTCGTAACCCATTTCAGTTGAAAATCTCTCTAGCCACGAAAGGTGAGAAATCACTCACGATTAACGTTCTTATATTTATTAAATTTGATTTCAATTGAAACGACAATTGAAATATGCTGTTGTTAGTTATTTTAAATTGCTATATATGCTATTATCTGTAACTGTTCACCTGTGGGATATGACACCATATCTTGTTGTTTATATTATATTGTTATTGATGATATATGCTTGTTGTTGTATTTTATATTATCTGTTATCACTCTGCAAGTTCTCTGTGAGTATAGGATTCACTATGGGTTGAAATGATACATACCCGAACAGACTTTAGAATAGGAGAAAATCGTTATGGGTTGAAATGATAGACCCAAGCGATTTTCATTGATTGAATTTGGGATTACGGGTCGAAATGATATCTACCCGTATATATTTAAATTACGGATTGAAATGATAAATATCCGTATCACTTGACCATAGGATAGGAAATTATATACAGGCACCGTTGGTCCATATATATATAAATATTTTGAAAATAAATTCTATGGATTTGGGAAGAAATATATGGTTTTTAATAAATGTTGATTCTTAAAATATTATATATAAATGGTAATGATATATATAGATTCAATAATAATATTTAATTTAGTTAAGATTGATTTTATACATATAATATGGTTAAGTATTTAAATTTATGTTTCAAAATAGATTTCAGTAATAATTTGAATAAGTTAAGGTTGGGAAGATAATTTGAATTTAGTTGAAATTGCATTCATTAAAGAATTTTATTTAATTAAACCGATTTGAAACTTATTGAAATTGAGATTTAAGATATGATTTATAACTTGGGTTTGATTTAAAAATAATTTAATGAATATTTCTTGTTTAAATAAATTTAAGGAAATATTTAGTAAAATGAAATTTAAGGCTAGTTAGATGATATTGAATTTATGAAGTGAATATTCACTGATTAAATAATAATAAAGTTAAATCAAGAGCTATATGAAACTGTAAAATTTAACTTTGAAAATGTTGAGTATTAAAGCTTTGAAATATATTGAAAATTTAAATGGTATATTTAAAACTGAATTGAATTGATGAATTGAGAATTTAATAAATTTGAATTTGGAATTTGGGTGGATGTGAATTGATTTGTGAGACTTGAGGAAATTTTAAATACTTTACTTTTAAATTATTTAACCTATATATATATACTATTTTGGAAAATAGATATATTTGAAATGAAATGATATTTTGGTTTTGAATGATAAACTAATTTGGAATGACCACGGTGTTATAGTGTATATTTCCACCTTGTAGATAGTACCGAAGATCCTTAGAGGATGGTTATCCCAAACATCCTTTAAGTTACTTGTATTTCAGGTTATATTTCACTTGAGTTGGATTTATTGATATAAGAATGTTAATCCTGACTCGAGTGTTTTGTGTTTTGCTTTACGCTCGGGTCAGACCGAGTAATACAGCATTTGAGACTCACCCTTGGAGTTTGGAGCTTCCTTTAGAGATCCAACTATCACCTCAGCTTTCAGCTCTTCTAGTTGATTTGTTCAGAGAAGTCATCTGTTCGTACTGAACACTTCATTGTATTTGAGATATTCTGTTGTATTTTAATTTTAACTCTGATGTTTATATAGTAGCTTCATGAACTACTATTTTATCTATTCCGCTGCGTATTATTGTATTACTCTGTGTTTGTGATTCTGTGATTGATTTAATTACTGTATATGATGAGTTTGCCAAATTTAAATAACAATATGATATTTTGAATTATTCAAGTCCGACATGTGTGGATTTATTGTCGATTTGAATGGTCCAAAATAGCGAGTCGTTACAGTTGGTATCAGAGCTTTGGCTCTAGGCAAAACTTAGCATATCTGGTAAATTTATTTACTGAATCACTTTCGTTCGAGTATTGAATCTCTTCCTTTTGACTCGACTTCCTTTGAACTTTGGAACGTTCCCTGCGGTTCCAAAATTCATTCTTCTCTCTCCCTATTTGTATTCTTTTGATTCTGGAGTATCCCATAACTCCACTTCGAATGATCTCTATAAAGATAGGCGATCCCGCCAATCTTTGAATGATTTGTGAAGGGGTGAAACTCCTTCACAATTGGCATTGATTCACCTGAGATTTATATATCTTTGGTTTAGATGCCGCTATCTCTTGCGATCGAATGTTGATTTTTCTTGGAATTCTGCATCGACCTTTTTCCTGAAGTCACGGTTGACCCGGTTAAGATCGCCCGCGATTTATATAAGTATATTCATCTTCTATTTTGAAATTTAATTATCTCATCTTCGTTGGAGCTTATCTTCGAATCATAATTCTATTTGATTAAGAGTTCCTCTAATTTGAATCTCTATCTTTGTTTGAAATCCATTCTTAAATCATCTTTTGAAAAATCGGGTTTGTTTGTATTTTGAATTTGATTTATATATCGAAATTATTATTTTGATAAGTATGATTATATTATATATATAGAAGTGAAATGTTTTCGATAATGATTATATACCCTTTTTAAAATGAGAATTTGAGGTTTCGAAAGGATTTGTAATTTTGAAAAATTATATAAGAAATTCGATTTATCTAAAAATGATTTATAACTGAAGGATTTTAAATTTGAAATTCGAGAATTGAACTCCGGTGTTTTGAAATTGGTTTTAAGATTTTGAATTATATAATAATAATATGATTTAAAAGTATTTTCCGAATAAGAAATGTTTCAAATGACTTCTAATGAGTTTCGAAGAAATTTCAAAAGAAGTTTGAGAAAATAGAAGTCCAGAACTCACTTATGTCGCTGGAAAATAATTTTGGTGATGAGTGCACACATCATCGACATTGATTTTCGAGTTTCAGAGTGGGGGATAGGCCACTTCAGTAGCTTTGCTACGCGAGTGATTTTGCGAAACCAATTTTGATTTCAAATTCCGAAGTAAGATTTGATATTCGAAAGATATATGTATATATATATATATATTTGAAATGATTTGAAGTAAGCCGGTGTTCAGACCTCGAGTTTCGTATTTGATATAACCCTATCTATTAAAATTGATTTACTGATTTGTTGCTGATTTCCAACTCTTGAATTTGAAAATGATTTCTGTAACAACCCTATATTTTGCAAATATTTTTAAATCGATTTTTCCAGATTCAAAAGCTTTATTTATGAAAAGAATAAATTTTGTTATTGTAAATATAAACTTTGATTTTTTTTTTGTGTGGAGTAGAATTCCAAATATGTAACGACCCGTATTTTCACGGATCGAAAAGTTCGTCAAATCTGGAGTTTTAGCGTTTTGGGCCATTTCAGATTTTAGGGAAATTTTGCCTAAGTCCTAAGTCGTTCACGACTTAGCATAAGTCGTGAGTCGTATACGACTTAGGAGATAGGAGTTCTGGACGAGTTAGTGATGAGTCGTGACCGAGTTAAGGAATTCGGCGAGTTAGGAGTTGAGTCGTAGCAGCTTAAGTCGTAGGGTGTTGGAGCGACCTAAGGTAGTGGATGACTTAAGGGGTAGGTCGGCGACGACTTAAGGAAGCTGGGGGTTAATAGTGAATGACCTAAGTGATAAGTCGTGACCGACTTATAGGATTGGCGACCTAAGATAGGTTGTGGGCTTCTGGGTGAGTTAGCGACCTAAGTGGGATAGGTCGGCAACGACTTAAGGAGTTAGGAAATGGGTAGTTTAGCGACCTAGGGCATAGTTAGGTCGGTAGACGACCTAAGGAGATAAGTCGTATCTGGGTTAAGTTAGCAGGTTGAAGCTAACTCGGCAAGTGTTAAGTCGGAGGCCCTGTTTAGTGTTGAGTTAGGTCGTAGGCGACCTAAGATAGTTAGGTCGCAAGTTTGCTAAGTCGTAGGTCGCTGATGCGCTATGTTGATTAGGTCGCGTAAGCACTTAAGTGATATGTCGAAGCCTCATTAGGTCGTAAGTTGTAGGGCTTTGGTAGGTCGCTTGGGTGCGCAGTTGTGCTAAGTCGCATTCTCTTAAGTCTTAGGTCGTAGAGGCGCGCGTTGCGTTAGGTCGTAGGTCGCTGGGTGTTTGGATGCGCAGAAGGGTTAGGTCGGAGAGGCTTAGGTCGTAAGTCGGAAGCAACTTAGGGAGATAGCCAGATTTCGACTTAAGGAATTTCAGCTATAAATAGGAGGGGTTGTTCTCACTTTTTGGGATCCGGATTTTTGAAGCGACGAAGTGCTGCCATTTTGAGAGCTCGACTTCTACACTTCTTCACTTCTTTTCTCCACTCTAATCTAGTGCTTCCTTCCATCCAAATCAAAGATCAAGGTTGAAGATTCAAGAGCTAAAGTTGAAGATCTTCATCTTTTCAAGAGAGATTTCTTCGTTTGAAGCGGATTCGTGATAGATCAAGCTTGATCCTTCGCTGTCCAGATCTGAAGCGTGTTGATTTGGGTTTGTTAGGTGATTTGGTGAGTGGTGATTATCTCTCACACGGATCCAAAGGAGTATATCGGATTGTTGGCTCGATTTGGTGTTAAAATAGTGATTTCCATGCATTTTCTTCATCCTATGTGTAGATCCATATAGATCCATTGTTCATGATGATGTTACATCCATTTTATCATATGTTAACCTATGCAAGTTCATTCATCAAGTTTGTAGAGATATAATCCATGTTTTCATGCTTATTGGACTTTCAACTCTTTAATTACGAAAATGCCATTATTGTTATAATTGTCTACTTAGATCATATTTGAATGCTTGATTGTTTGGATTGATGTTTGATTTGATTGATTGTTATGAACTAGATGATTGATGATTAGATTTAGACCGAAGACGATTCAAAATCTAAAGGAAAGGCTCTTGAATTGGGAAAGCTGCTCGTGGCATATGTAGCGGGATGATGAAGCTCTTATGCATAGATTCGATGATGTGATGTTGGGATGAGGCTTTGCGAGGATGTAATGAAGCGAGGCAATCATTTGATGAAGACTTGGTCTAATCCAGACGGGATCATTCCAAGCATGTTGATAACTCGGTGATATGATTCGAGTTGAGGATAATGAATGGATATGAGGATAGTCGTCGAGGAGGATGACTAGGAGGCTTGGATAGCATCGTTGTTGAAGGTTCTAGCATGCTCTAAGCAAGGGTACGTTTGGGCAGATTCGATAGTCCCAACGGCCAACTGTTGATGGTCGAGTACTCTGGGCAGATTCGATAGTCCTAGGCACGGGCTGCGACGACGTGCGGGAGTTATGTCTAGAACCGGGGTTTTCATTAGCCCTTGACGGACGGCTGAAAGAATGTGCCGGTCATTCAATTAACGGTGATATCGAAGCAATGATAACAGTGATAGCTAGAGTCATGGATGTTTGGTTGTATCGTCATTCGGACTCAAGAGCGGTATTTTCTGGGTGCTTATCTGATTTAGGCCTTGGTACTTGGAAAACATCGCCCTTGACTCGAGTGATAGTAGCTTTACCTTAAATTGTATGCTCTGCTATGTTTGCTTCTGCTTAGTGTGTGTTTGGGGGCTATCACTGTAGAATGAGGTTGGAATGGGAGGGTTGTATTCCTATTCCTTTTCCTTTATGCTCTTTTGGTATGTTGTTAGTTAATTTACTGCTCACTAAGACTGTTGTCTGACTCAAGGCTTTATGTTTTAATTCTTATTGCCTTGGGCTGTTCGTCCATTTTTGGGACGGGCAGACTAGGTAGCAGGTGACAGGTGCTTTTCTCTTCTCACGATGCTGATATCGAAGACGAGCTAGAGGGTTGCTTATTATCTTCTTATATGTACTGGATATTCCGCTGTTTTGTATTCTCTGAGAGATATGTAGTGAGGCTTGATGTATTGACTATTTTGATGCTTGTACTCAACTATTATGGAGTTTTATATGATGTCATTTTGTTCTGTAAAGCTTCACTATACATATGTTCTATTGTATTTTGTCCATGCGCTGTGAGTAATACGATAGATTCTGTTGTTTTAAATCTTACCTTGACAATCGTCCATGGTCGCCTGGCACACTTTACAGCGCTTTATCTCTAGATTCGGTGCAGGGGTCATGGGCGGTCGTCACATTTGGTATCAGAGCATTGGTTAATCGATTTTACCCAACGCTCGCTGAAGTAACCACGTATGAGAGACGTAATTGTATTTTGATGGATGAATACTATATATAATATAGTAGCTTAGTAGAGTTGAGTCCTATATGCAGTTGTTTCTCTAGATGTTCTAATCATTCCTTTTTATAGATATTGAGAATGAGTCGAAGAGGGAGACCAGCTGCTAGGGAAGGCCGTGCTACTGAAGAGACTGCTGATTATGCAGCCATGTTCGAAGCTATGATGACTTCGATCATGAGAAGGATACCAGTTCCGGGGGCGGCAGTTGATGTTGGAGTTCAAGTCCAAACTCCAAAACCAGTGGATTTTGCTAAGTTGTGCAAGGATTATACTGCTCTTGGAGGGAAGGTTTTCTTAGGAACAGAATCTACCATTGAGGTCCAGAGGTGGATAGATGCTTGTAGAAGGATCTTTGGTGATTTGGGAATTGATGATGCAACTAAGAGGAAGTTGGCATCAAGGCAGCTTCAAGGAAGAGCTTCTGATTGGTGGAACTCTATTACCATCACTACTCCGGAAGAAGAGATTACTTGGGAGCAATTCCAAGTCAGATTTGAAGCTAAGTTCATTTCTACAGCTCAGAAGTCTGTTCTGTTCAAGAAGTTTGTAGAGCTCAAGCAGGGTGGAAGATCTGCTCTTGAGTATGTTTCTGAGTTTGAAGCTTTGTCCAAGTATGCCCGGTCATATATTGAATCTGCTTATCAGAAGAATGAGAAGTTTGTGACCGGCTTGGATAGTTATCTTGGGAGACAGTTGGTGGATCATTTGGACGATTCATTTGAGAAGCTTGTGGAGAAAGCTCTTAGGCATGAGAGTCTGTTTCCTAAGGAAGGACCTGTTGTTGCTGTTACCAGGGGAGAGTCTAAACCACAGCAGGGTGGAAACCAGAAGAGGAAGCAGCAGCAGCAGAAGGGTAAGGATGGCCAGAAGAAGCCGAAAGGCGAGGTGACTTGCTACAATTGTCAGCAGAAGGGCCATTTCTCTAAGGATTGTAAGAATCCGAAGGTGCCAATGAAGTGTCACAACTGTGACAAGCCGGGGCATTTCAGGAAGAATTGTCCAGAACCAAGGAAGGACAGGCAGATTGTGCAAGCTTATGCTTTGGGAGCTGTTCCGTCGTCTTCGAAAGCTCCTACTGCTGAAGAGAAGGGAAAGAGTGTGGTTGTTCAAGGTACTCTTTTCCTATGTGGTGTTCCAGTTAGAGTTCTGTTTGATACTGGAGCGTCACATTCGTTTGTTTGTAATGAACTCGTAGGCCGGTTAGGTTTGGCACCGGATATTGTTGATAGGCCATTGGTTGTGACTAATCCTGTTGGGGGTTCGTCTTGTTTGTGTATGTTATGCCGTGGTCTAGTTGTGTCGAGTCATGGTTGCTCTTTTGTTTGTGATTGCTTTGTTCTGAACTTTGCGGGGTTCGGAATTATTTTGGGTATGGACTGGCTTAGGAAGTATGCGGCTAAGGTTGATTGTGAGAGGCTGGAGGTGACAGTCGAGAATGTGGAGGGGCGAAAGATTGTGATACGATGTAAGCATGAGGAAGGCGTCTTCATGAGCTTCATGTATTCGCTAGTTGTTCCACGGGATGGACTGTCATTAGTGCCAATCGCGAATGGATTCGAGGATGTCTTTGACGAAGTCAAAGGGTTGCCGCCGCATAGAGAGATCGAGTTTCGTATAGATCTAGTTGAAGGAGCCAGACCTGTTGTGATGCCTCTTAGGCGGATGGCGCCAAGGGAACAGCAGGAGTTGAGGGTGCAAGTTGATGACCTTTTACAGAAAGGATTCATTCGGCGTAGTGTGTCCGAGTGGGGTGCACCAGTTGTGTTTGCAACCAAGGCAGATGGGTCGTTGAGATTGTGTGTGGATTATCGTGAGCTGAATAAGGTGACTAAGAAGAACAAGTATCCATTGCCGAGAATAGATGACTTGTTTGATCAGCTTCACGAAGCCAAGGTGTTTTCTCAGATGGATTTGGCAACGGGATTTCACCAGTTGAGAGTGGCTAAGGATAGTGTGCCGAAGACTGCTTTTAGGACACCATCCAGTTTCTTTGAGTGGCTGGTAATGCCGTTTGGATTGACTAACGCGCTAGCATATTTTGTGGATCTTATGAATAGAGTGTTCAGAGATCAGTTGAACAAGTTCGTACTTGTGTTCGTGGATGATATTCTGATTTATTCCAGAACTGAAGAAGAGCACAAGACGCACTTGCGTATTGTTTTGGAAATCTTGCGGAAACATCAGCTGAAGGCTAAGTTTTCGAAGTGTCACTTCTGGAAGAGTGAAGTGAGGTTCTTAGGCCATGTGATTTCTGGAAATGGAATAGCGGTTGATCCCGCTAAGGTGGCAGCAATCCAGGATTGGGTTAGACCTAAGAATGCATCAGATGTGAGAAGTTTTCTTGGATTAGCAGGATATTATCGACGGTTTATCAAAGACTTCTCCAAGATAGCTGCACCGTTAACAGGATTGACGAAGAAGAACCAAGTGTTCAGTTGGAATGTTAAGTGTGAGCAAGCCTTCGGAATCCTGAAAGAGAGACTGACGAGTGCTCCTGTTTTGACTATTCCAAGTGGGAATGATGAGATGGTGGTTTACACCGACGCATGTGGTACTGGACTTGGAGCAGTGCTGATGCAGAAGAATAAAGTTGTTGCGTATGAAAGTCGACAACTGAAGCCGCATGAAAGGAATTACCCAACTCATGATTTGGAGTTAGCGACGATTGTATTTGCTCTGAAGATGTGGAGACATTATCTATTGGGAGTTCGATTCGAGTTGTTTACGGATCATAAGTCGCTGAAGTATCTTTTCTCCCAAAAGGATTTGAATCTTCGGCAGCAACGTTGGCTAGAGTTTTTAGCATCATATGATTTTGGTATAGCTTATACTCCGGGAAAAGGTAACGCAGTGGCAGATGCGTTAAGTCGAAGACATGCAGGATTGGGAGCCATGTTTTCAGAATGGAAGAGTCTCGAGTATTTAGCTGGATTTGACTTCAGGCCTAGATGCGAATTGGAACCTGAGATGTTGGCAAACTTATCGATAAGACCCACTCTTGTGGAAAGGATTGGCGAGGGCCAAAAGCGAGATGATAAGCTTGTCAAGATTATCCGTGAATTGGAATCTGGATTGGATCCAGAAAAGGATAAAGGATTCGAGGTCGATCGAGAGGGTTGGCTTCGGAAGCAAGAACGACTAGTTGTTCCCGATATAGATGAATTGAGGGGTGAAGTCCTGAAGGAAAGTCATCACTCGAAACTGACAATTCATCCAGGTGGAAATAAGATGTATCGGGATATGAAGAGAACCTACTACTGGGAAGGCATGAAGAAGGATGTTGGAAATTTTATTTCCAAGTGTATGAACTGCCAGTTAGTAAAAGCCGAACAGAAGAAGCCAAGTGGATTGCTTCAGCCATTAGAAGTTCCTACATGGAAGTGGGAGCAGATATCGATGGATTTTATCGATGGATTACCTAGAACAAGAACGGGAAATGAAGGGATTTGGGTCATTGTAGATCGTCTGACTAAGAGTGCACGATTCATTCCTGTTCGATTGACTAGGACTGCATCAAAGTTGGCTGAATTGTATGTTAAGTGGATAGTTCGATTCCATGGTATTCCGAAGAGTATAGTGAGCGATCGAGACCCGTTGTTCACTAGTGGATTCTGGAAGAGCTTCCAGGAAGTTTTGGGAACCGAGTTGTGTTTGAGTACAGCTTATCACCCTCAAACAGATGGTCAGACTGAGAGAGTCAACCAAGTTTTGGAAGATCTCCTCAGAGCTTGTGTTTTGGATTTCGGAGGATCATGGGAAGATCACCTTCATTTGGTGGAGTTTGCGTACAACAACAGTTACCAGTCAAGCATTGGTATGGCACCGTATGAGGCATTGTATGGAAGACCGTGTAACTCTCCGACATGTTGGTTGGAAACTGGAGAAAAGTTGATACTTGGGCCAGAGATGATTCGGCAGACTTCGGATTGTATAGAAATCATTCGGCAACGAATGAAGGCAGCCCAAGACCGTCAGAAGAGTTATGCTGATAAGCGTCGTAAGGATTTAGAATTCGACGTTGGAGATATGGTTTTTGTGAAGATTTCTCCACTGAAGAATGTCATTCGATTCGGGAAGAAAGGTAAATTGACTCCGAGATTTGTTGGACCATTCCCGATCATCGAGCGAATTGGAAAGCTCGCCTATAGGTTGGAGTTACCTGAGAAGATGTCGGGTGTGCACAATGTTTTTCATGTATCATATCTACGGAAGTATGTGCACGACTCGAATACCGTGGTTTCTGCTGATAGCTATGAAGATTTTGAAGTTGATCCAGTCGATAGGAGACCTCGTAAGCCACTTCGTGTTGTTGAAGCCGACACGAAACAGCTTAGGAGGAAGGTAGTTAAGTTGCTCAAGATACAATGGAGTGACGATGAAAACGACTGTACGTGGGAGGTGGAAGAGAGGATGAAAGCAGCTCGTCCTGAACTCTTCAAGGTATGGCCCTAAGGTGTCGTGTCATCTCGCGATATTGTAACTTGTTCTAATTTTAGAATTCTGTACGCTAAGCTAGAATTGGATGCATGGTTTGCTGATTGTTATGGATGGTAGGCGTACAGAATAGTTTTGATTGCTATGATTGTTTGGGATTTCGGGGGCGAAATTCCTAAGGGGGAGAGAATGTAACGACCCGTATTTTCACGGATCGAAAAGTTTGTCAAATCTAGAGTTTTAGCGTTTTGGGCCATTTTAGATTTTAGGGAAATTTTGCCTAAGTCCTAAGTCGTTCACGACTTAGCATAAGTCGTGAGTCGTATACGACTTAGGAGATAGGAGTTCTGGACGAGTTAGTGATGAGTCGTGACCGAGTTAAGGAATTCGGCGAGTTAGGAGTTGAGTCGTAGCAGCTTAAGTCGTAGGGTGTTGGAGTGACCTAAGGTAGTGGATGACTTAAGGGGTAGGTCGGCGACGACTTAAGGAAGCTGGGGGTTAATAGTGAATGACCTAAGTGATAAGTCGTGACCGACTTATAGGATTGGCAACCTAAGATAGGTTGTGGGCTTCTGGGTGAGTTAGCGACCTAAGGGGGATAGGTCGGCAACGACTTAAGGAGTTAGGAAATGGGTAGTTTAGCGACCTAGGGCATAGTTAGGTCGGTAGACGACCTAAGGAGATAAGTCGTATCTGGGTTAAGTTAGCAGGTCGAAGCTAACTCGGCAAGTGTTAAGTCGGAGGCCCTGTTTAGTGTTGAGTTAGGTCGTAGGCGACCTAAGATAGTTAGGTCGCAAGTTTGCTAAGTCGTAGGTCGCTGATGCGCTATGTTGATTAGGTCGCGTAAGCACTTAAGTGATATGTCGAAGCCTCATTAGGTCGTAAGTTGTAGGGCTTTGGTAGGTCTCTTGGGTGCGCAGTTGTGCTAAGTCGCATTCTCTTAAGTCTTAGGTCGTAGAGGCGCGCGTTGCGTTAGGTCGTAGGTCGCTGGGTGTTTGGATGCGCAGAAGGGTTAGGTCGGAGAGGCTTAGGTCGTAAGTCGGAAGCGACTTAGGGAGATAGCCAGATTTCGACTTAAGGAATTTCAGCTATAAATAGGAGGGGTTGTTCTCACTTTTTGGGATCCGGATTTTTGAAGCGACGAAGTGCTGCCATTTTGAGAGCTCGACTTCTACACTTCTTCACTTCTTTTCTCCACTCTAATCTAGTGCTTCCTTCCATCCAAATCAAAGATCAAGGTTGAAGATTCAAGAGCTAAAGTTGAAGATCTTCATCTTTTCAAGAGAGATTTCTTCGTTTGAAGCGGATTCGTGATAGATCAAGCTTGATCCTTCGCTGTCCAGATCTGAAGCGTGTTGATTTGGGTTTGTTTAGGTGATTTGGTGAGTGGTGATTATCTCTCACACGGATCCAAAGGAGTATATCGGATTGTTGGCTCGATTTGGTGTTAAAATAGTGATTTCCATGCATTTTCTTCATCCTATGTGTAGATCCATATAGATCCATTGTTCATGATGATGTTACATCCATTTTATCATATGTTAACCTATGCAAGTTCATTCATCAAGTTTGTAGAGATATAATCCATGTTTTCATGCTTATTGGACTTTCAACTCTTTAATTACGAAAATGCCATTATTGTTATAATTGTCTACTTAGATCATATTTGAATGCTTGATTGTTTGGATTGATGTTTGATTTGATTGATTGTTATGAACTAGATGATTGATGATTAGATTTAGACCGAAGACGATTCAAAAGCTAAAGGAAAGGCTCTTGAATTGGGAAAGCTGCTCGTGGCATATGTAGCGGGATGATGAAGCTCTTATGCATAGATTCGATGATGTGATGTTGGGATGAGGATTTGCGAGGATGTAATGAAGCGAGGCAATCATTTGATGAAGACTTGGTCTAATCCAGACGGGATCATTCCAAGAATGTTGATAACTCGGTGATATGATTCGAGTTGAGGATAATGAATGGATATGAGGATAGTCGTCGAGGAGGATGACTAGGAGGCTTGGATAGCATCGTTGTTGAAGGCTCTAGCATGCTCTAAGCAAGGGTACGTTTGGGCAGATTCGATAGTCCCAACGGCCAACTATTGATGGTCGAGTACTCTGGGCAGATTCGATAGTCCTAGGCACGGGCTGCGACGACGTGCAGGAGTTATGTCTAGAACCGGGGTTTTCATTAGCCCTTGACGGACGGCTGAAAGAATGTGCCGGTCATTCAATTAACGATGATATCGAAGCAATGATAACAGTGATAGCCAGAGTCATGGATGTTTGGTTGTATCGTCATTCGGACTCAAGAGCGGTATTTTCTGGGTGCTTATCTGATTTAGGCCTTGGTACTTGGAAAACATCGCCCTTGACTCGAGTGATAGTAGCTTTACCTTAAATTGTATGCTCTGCTATGTTTGCTTCTGCTTAGTGTGTGTCTGGGGGCTATCACTATAGAATGAAGTTAGAATGGGAGGGTTGTATTCCTATTCCTTTTCCTTTATGCTCTTTTGGTATGTTGTTAGTTAATTTACTGCTCACTAAGACTGTTGTCTGACTCAAGGCTTTATGTTTTAATTCTTATTGCCTTGGGCTGTTCGTCCATTTTTGGGACGGGCAGACTAGGTAGCAGGTGACAGGTGCTGTTCTCTTCTCACGATGCTGATATCGAAGACGAGCTAGAGGGTTGCTTATTATCTTCTTATATGTACTGGATATTCCGCTGTTTTGTATTCTCTGAGAGATATGTAGTGAGGCTTGATGTATTGACTATTTTGATGCTTGTACTCAACTATTATGGAGTTTTATATGATGTCATTTTGTTCTGTAAAGCTTCACTATACATATGTTCTATTGTATTTTGTCCCTGCGCTGTGAGTAATACGATAGATTCTGTTGTTTTAAATATTACCTTGACAATCGTCCATGGTCGCCTGGAACACTTTACAGCGCTTTATCTCTAGATTCGGTGCAGGGGTCATGGGCGGTCGTCACAAAATATGACTAAATTTAATATTTCCAGAAAATGTGAATTTTGGTCAATAGTCAAACTTTGACTTTTAAGTTTAAATTTTAAATATTTGAAATTATAGATTTTATCTTTTATTATGAAAATAGATGTAATAACTTCAACACTGCTTTTCGTTTCGTTGAAAACGGAGTAAAAATGTAAAAGTTATGTACATTTCAATTTTGAGTATAAACTGTTTATTTAACAATTTTGTCTATTTTAAATTGTATAAATTACTTTTTCTTTGTTATATTTTATTTTAATATGTGTCAATATGTTAATTTATGTATATTTTCATCTCTAAATATTTTCAAAAAAATAATAATAGAATTTTTCCAAAATTTACTATGATGATTTCCTATTTTTAAAGGTTGTTTCCCTATTTTCTGCTATTTTCTTCATTAAAAATTATATGTAAATTAAATTTTAAATATTTATTTTGTGAATATATTTTTATTTTATGTTATTATTTATGTTTAGAAATATATTACAAGCTCATATGAATTTTTCTAAAATTTATTCTATTCAATTTCAAATTTTCTAGATTAGTTTACTACTTTTAGCTATTTTCTTAATTTAACTTTATATGATTGATAAATATTTATATAAACTATTATATTTTGATAAAATTTCGAAATTTTATCTGGGATTTTTTTTTCCAGAAATATAAAGTTATAAAGATAAAATAAAGTAATATGAAAGGCCCTAAACCTTCTATCTTTCTATAGGCTTTTATACTCCACCTTTTTTTCGTTTTAACCTAACTTATCATCAATTAGACATTACTAATCCTCATTCTTTTTGTTTCAGCCGACTTCCCCATATCTTTCACGAATTTCAAAGCTTCTTAACCCTAAAAAAAAAGTCATGGCCTCCATCTTGAAAAAAATTAGGTAAATCCCTCTCTTCTTTCTACTTTTTCTATGCAATTTTGCCTTGCCTTCTCCCTTGATTAAGATCGGCCTCTTCCCCTATTCCACGGCCACCACCTCCTTCCATCTCTTCCCGACCATCACCACCATCTACCCCACCAGATCTGACCATGGCCGAACCCCTTTTGATGGCCAAACTCTTCCAAATACAACCTAGATGCCTAGATCCATGCTTTGTTGACCACTTTTTGCTCATCCACTTCAACCACCACCCAAACCACCACCATAGCCACCACCACTCCTCTGACCTGACCATGGCACACCCTCTCCCACCTCTATCCAGTCATGGTGCACCACAGGCCGAGCCCAATCCCCATGGCCGAGCCCTTGTTTTGACCAAAAACCACCTAGTTGCCTTCAAAACCACATCACCTCCTCATGTACAAACTCCACCTTGTCTTGCCTTGAACCCGAGCTATGTTAGCCCAAACCTGACCCAAAACTTGGCCACATCTGAACCACATCAGACCCCAAAGCCATACCAAACAATAGAGAAGGCAAAGCAAAAGACTGCGTAGTCGTATCTCCTTTTATTTCAATGTTATTGCATTTTAAAGTCGTATTGAATTTCGCTGTTTTGATTGTTTGGTTTGGGTTGTACACAAGAGTTGTAGATTGGATTCGCTCTCCACTCAAGTCCGTAGTCTTGTCATCGTGCTTTTGTTTCCATTGTGTCATTGGTTTTGATATCTCCAGCACAAACAGGTGAGTTATTCTCACCAGACAATATGTACCTATATAACTAGTAAATTGACACCCTGTGAATCTGTAGAAATATATTATCATGTTATACTTGACTATGTTATGATCATATGATGTTTATACACCTGTTATATCATATGTTACTTTTATTTAATGTTATTCTGTTATTTATATCAGTTATCACCATTGCAAGTTCCCTGTAGACTAGAATCACTATGGGTTGAAATGATACATACCCGAACGGACTTTAGAATAGGGAAAAATCGTTATGGGCTAGGCCTGAATGGTTTTTATTTAATTTATTTTAACTTGGGATTGCGGGTTTGAAATGATAGAACTTGGATTTTTCTTTTTAAACTGCGGATTGAAATGATACATATCCGTATCACTTGACCTAGGCTAGAAAACTATATACAGGCCCGTGGTTATTTTATAAAGTGTTTTGAATATTTTTAAGTATTTTAAAAATATAAATTTATGAAATTTGATTTAAACAGATTTTGAAATATTTTGAATTAAAGAAATTATGATTTTTCTATGTGTTAAAAATGTAATTAATGAATGGTTTAACTGGATTTTTGAAATATAATTAAGTTGGAAATTTGGAATTTAGGTTAAAAATGATATTTAAGTTATATAAATAAAATGGATATTAAATTTTATTTGGAAATGGTAAATATGATAATTTGATTAAATTTGAATTTAAGTGATTTATTAAAGTATTATTGATTTTTCTATGAATTTAAGTGGTTAAATAAATGAATGTTTAAAAGTGATCTTTTAAAATATAACTTGACTAGGAAATGTGAAATTTGGTTTTAATTAAAGGTTTAAGTTAATTAAATAAAATTGGCAATTTAGTTAAATTGTGAAATGGTAATTTAAATTTGAAGTGTTAAGTTTATTTGTTGAAATGTGAAGAATTGGACACTTTTACACTAAAATTTATTAAGTAAATTGTTGAAAATGGGATTTGATTATAAGAAATTTATTGTGAAAAGATATATGTTAAATGATATGTAAATGAACATTTTAAATGTTAAAATATGATTTTATAAATGTTTATGTGTTTTAAATTAAAGTTATTTAATTGCTGGAAATACACTAATACCTGAAATTAACTTTTAATAGCACTCAGAAATGCTATAGATTCTGTTTTGAACTAAAATTGTGTAAAAAGGAGCTATTACAGCATTTCTGGAATGCTATAGTTGCTGTAGTTGAACTTATAGGCTAATATTGAACTCAGGCCTATTATAGCATTCTCTGGAACTATAATTCAACTATCAGAGAATGCTATAATGGTCTGCAGTCTATGTTGAAATCAAATTTAACCCTTGTTTTGAAATCTGAACTACCGCAGCACTTCTGAAATGTTGTCTTTTCTATTTTGAACTATAATTCAACTAAAACTGAGTTTTAACAGCAGTTTTAAGTGATGTCTTTGCTGAATTAAAAATGTTTTCAAATATAACTTATAGCAGTTGTTTTTAAATGATGTGAAATGCTGAAATTTTAATAATTAGGGGTTTTGACTTAGTAAACGAACTCAGAATGGTTTGAAACTTTGGAAATTGAATACTTGATTTGAAAATATAATAATTACACTTTTAAAAGGTTTAAATGAATTATTTTGATTGGAATATAAACTATTTAAAGGTGATTTGAAATGATAGTAAATGAACGATATCTTTGAATTTAAAAGGTATTTAAAGTTGAATATTTGGATTTGAACTGATAGGATATATTATTTTATTAAAATGATTTGAAATGAAGTTTTGTAAGGATATGATATTTTATTATATTAAAATGATTTGAAATGAAGTTTTGTAAGGATATGATATTTTATTTTATTAAAATGATTTGAAATGAAGTTTTGAAATGATATGAAAATTTAAATATATGGAAATGGTTTGGAATTGATTTAATCTTTATTTTGATAAAGATATGGTTTGAAATGATATTTTATTTTGAAGTAAAGTATTGTTTTTAAAAGTTATAACCACGGGTTATAATAACGATTGGTTGGCAAAGAGACCGGGATCGGATATGGACATACTCTTTGTCGATACCGAAAACCACTTTGACAACCGTGTACGCGATGGAGATTCCAGAATGAAGTAGGATGGTGGCGACGTTCTTAAGGTATGTTACGTGGACCCAACTCCCGTGAGTTGGCATAAGGTGGCTAAAACATGAGCGATCTCGGACCAGTGAGGTAGCACCTCTTCTCGGACACATTTCTTCGATATTATACTCTTACTTGTGATTGATTAGATGGCCATCCTCCGATTTGGGAGTGTTGTTCGAGGTGGAACGGTAGTGGCTGCTATGCGTATCCATCAGTCCGTGTGCGTAATTGGTATATCTACCCTGGCATTGCCTTGTGTGCCGTGTCACCTACCATATCGAACCCACTACGATTATGATTTTAAGATCCGACCGCGTTAAGGTTCTCCATCCCCTTAACGCTATTTTCTATACGATTATACTTTACTGATTAGACACTACTGTATATATCGTATATTACTATATAGTAAATAGTTTAACGGACCCTTAGAGGATGGGCGATCCCAAGCATCTTCTAAGTTACTTGTACCCTTATTACAGTTCGCTTGAGTTGGTTTACATTATATAAGTATATATTGTTCTGACTTGAGTGTTTTGTGTTTTGCTTTACGCTCGGGTCAGCCTGAGTTATTCACAGATTTGGATTTCCACTCTCTTGGAGATTTGAATCGCTGGAGATTATCTGCTTGTCATGTCCTATCTATTTCAATTCCGTTGTTCTACTCAGCTTGTACTTGGTTTTTATATTGAGACTTTTGTTGTATTCTATTTCTTCTGTTATATCTCATGTAACTCTGATATATTTATATAGTAGCTTCATGAACTACTATTTCTTTTACTTCCGCTGCATTATTTTACTCTGTGTCTGTGATCTGTGATTATATTTATTTACTGTATATTCTGAGATTTGCCAAATTTTATTTACAACGCGGTATTTTGAGCAATTCAACTCCGACATGTGTGTCTGCCTATACACTTATAATGGATGCGAATGGTTGAAAATATCGGGTCGTTACAATTTCTTCAACTATTTTGAAGGTTCAAGCACTTCCAAATCAAGGTTAAACTTTTGAAAGCTAAGAAATTTTGAAAAGTATAAAGTATATAAGTTTGGTATGTATGTTAAAGTATGTAGTAATATGATTTAAATAAGTTGAAACTGTTTTGTTAAGTAAATGAATAAGGCAATTTTAAAATTTTCTAATATGAAATTTAGATTTGAAATGTTTTGAAAAGAATTTGGTCTTCAAAATATTTTGAATAAAGTTTAGTTTAAATGTTTTAACTTAGTAACATCTTTATGAAACTATATATTTAACAAGTTGGAATAAATATATAAGTTGTACGTATGCTATTTTATTCGCATAATTAATTTGATCCAGGTTTGAGTACACAAGTTCGAGGTGAATTACACCATTTCGTGTTAGGATTTTTCATTCGATTCTTGATGGCGAATATTTGATATGGATTTTGGGCTTGATTCTAGAATTCTCTATCATAGTATATGGCTATGCAAGGAGACTGATGGCTTCTAGTCGAGAAACCATATCGAAATCCGCATTAGGGAAGTCGAATGGACAATACTAGTTCGAAAGCGAACTTGTGTGATCGAGCGAGCGATCAAATGTGAGTTTGCGAAATGATGACGTGTGTACATCTTATATTCTAATATCATTGATATATTTTGACGCTGAAATTGAAAGCTGTCGGGTTAGAATATCTTTGCTTACTAAAAGAAAAATTCCAATTTAAATTACAAAGATATATAACCCATAAAAGCAAAGATATTCAATCCCATATGGCTCTTCATACAGCGAAATTTATTTTGTAAAATTTGATCCTTATATAAGATGGACCTTATGTAAGTATAAGATGATTTTGAAAACATTTGATTTTGGAAATGAATTGGTTGACTTAAATTATATTCATTTGGAAATTTGGATTTATTTTCTAAATTTATTATGTTGGAAACTTTGAAATTAAAGATATTTAAATTGAGAAGAAATAATTGGGTAGGACTGTATATGATTTTGAAACTGAACTGATATTAAAACAAATTGAAATTTGAGAACCTTATTTTTTACTAAATACCTGATTTGGGAGTTATCGAACTTATATAAAAATTTGGTTGTATAAGTATGAGGTTGATTCGAAAACTATAGATTTGAAAAGGTACTCAATTTGAAAAGTGAAATCTTATATAATTGAAGTCTATATAAGTGTGATTTGATATACTATTGATTTTGGAAAGTATTTGATTTGAAAATGAAATCTTATATATAATGGACTTTATATAAGTATGATATTTGAAATTAATTTGAAAGGTACTATATGATACATATTTTCGAAGTAAAGATATGGAAAGTGCCTTCTGCTTGATATCCGATTTGTGGCCACATCTTGGATTCATTCTATCGATATTATTCTCTCTGATTTTTGGTTTTCCGGATATGATACTCGAGTGTCCTTCGAATTCCATGGCGTTACCCATGGTCTTACGAACTCGACTGCATAGCGTAATTCGCAAGGCAGTGATTGCTTAAAAGGTACAGATGTTTCCTGGGGGATCCAGGCGTAACCATTGTGTATCTGCGATCTATGGCAGTGTTAGTGGCGTAATCCGTAAGGCAGAGATTGCTTAAAGGGTATGGATGTTTCCTGGGGGATCCAGGCATAACCATTGTTATGTATCCTGCGGTCCACAGTTTTGTTATCATGGCGAAATTCGCAAGGCAGTGAATGCTTAAAAGGTACGGATGTTTCCTGGGGGACCCAGGCGTAACCATTGTGTATCTTCGATCCATGATTTGTTTGTTTTTTTTTGGATTGTACTTTCCATATCTGTTTTTAAAAGTTTTACAGTATTTTCACTGGGTGTTGAAACAAGTCTACTAAGTACCTGGAGAATTCTAGCTATGCGCTTGATCAACGCACTGCCAGAGTCTGCAGGAACGAGGATAAACTTGTTGAAACATCGAGTTATAAAAGTATTTTCGAAAGAAAATTTGTTTCGTTATAAAGGTATTTTATTATAAAAGTATTTCCAACAAAGAAAATTTTGTATCAATATTTGGAATTGAAATTCTTATGGTTTGAATCAATTATTCGTGCCCGATACTATTCTTTTGAATCTATCTTATCTGCTCAGCTTATTTATTCACCTATATTCTGTTTTTCGAATCCTCCTTCTTTTCCTTGTTGACTATATCCTTTTTAAATATTGTTTATTTAGATACCACATGGTTTAATAGAAATTTTAGAGTTATAAATATTTTAGAAGTTATTAATTAAATAAAACATTTTTAAAGCAAATGATTATTTGTTTATTAATAATATTTGAAAGTATCTTGAGATAAAAATTAATAAATTTATGAATTATGGATTTAAATGTTTTCAATAACATCTTTGTAAAAATAAGTAATAATGTAAATAATTGTTTTCAAATAGCTTACATATATTTATAAAGGTGTTATTTAAACCTATAAATGATACTTATAAAGGAAATAAGAAATTTAACAAATGGGTTTGAAAAAAAATTTAAGTATTAAAGTTAATTGAATTGCAAATGAAGTTTTCAAATAAATATTTCAAGAAAATTTATATAGTTTTAAATTAATTGTTTGTCCTTGTCTTTCAAATCTATTTTTTTTTCTGGTTGTTTCTATTCTCCTACCTTCTTTCTTTTCGGGGATGAAAAGTTTTGAGTGGGGAAGAGTGTAATGACTCGTAAATTTTAATAGTTTTAAAAATATATTTAACTGGAAATTTTGTGAATTTTTAATAATTGAATTTTGAAATAAAAATTTAATATTTGGAATACATCTATTTTAACATAGCAGATGGTAAATTTTCATCAGATTATATTGAAGTTTATTTTACTGCGTAATTTTATTTTTATTCAGATCAGTTAAAAATTGATGATAATAAAACGTTTTCCAAACTTGAATATTTTTATATAATAAATTTCTAAATCATCTTCTGAGTAAGTCGTCATCTTTCGTTTTTCAAAATTTGGAATGCTATTGCTCCGTTTATCTTAATTCTGGAAAAATGGCAGCATTTCCGGTACCGGTTATCGACTTTTGATTGGATGATCGTACCACCAATATCTGTATACCGTTTTGATCGTCTCGTCATGCTGATCTCTACGGTATATTTATTTGTGTGTTCTGAGGCCCGGTACGCGACGAAACGATGAAATCGTACGTCGTATCGATACCGAAATTAGTGACTTTTGGAATTTTCTTCCTTTTCAAAATTTGAACCGCTGGCCACAGCAATAGATTGCTTTAAATATTTTAACTGAATCAAATGGGAGACTGTTGCCATTTTCTTTCCTTTACCGTTGCTTTTATTTATTTCGTACGTTTTTTTTCTTTCTCTGCCTAATATATTCACATAAGCTTTACATTTAGATCTACATTTCATTCTCCTCAAATCTGGATCTACTCTCCTCTTCCTCTATTCTTCTTCCCTTATTCTTTTATTCGAAAAAATCATAAAAGAGAAAAACACATTGGCCTGCAACCCTATCAATGCAAGCTCCTCTTCCCCTCATTCCTCTCCGCCGCTCATTCACCTTCCGCCTTGGCTGTCTTCTCACCACCACCGATGAGACAACTCACCTCAGTCCGCAAGTCCCATCCTTCATCTCCCCGCGTGCCGCGCTTCCCGAGCCGAACTCCTACCTCTTCGACAACCATCCACCAGCCAATAGCTAACCCGAAGCTCCATGCCTCACTCTCTTTTCGTTCATTGCTGCTTCAATCCCAACGCATTCAAGCATAGCCTCCTCTGCATACAGGTATGCATAGTATATTTGCATCAATGCTTGTTCACAGAAGTTATATATAGCTTTATATATATAGAATAATTGTACAATGGGTTAGTTTATATATATGGCTGCTTCTATATAAAGTTGCGTGTACATTATCGGCTGTGCCCAAGTTTTTACAATATATATAATATGTACATATTGTTTTAAATATGGAATACTGTTTTGATTTCTAAGTATACAATGTATATATATCTCATATATGTGACAATTTACGTATATATATTTGAAATCTTGAAATAATATGTTGGTTATATATATTAATATAACTATGAGTTGTTCACATATATTTTAAATTCTAATTACTGGCTTAAGTATTATATTATAAGTTAACTGGTACATATATTATATATACGTGTGTTATAGTATATGTATTACATTTTAGTTGAGGTATAGATCAGATTTTAACAGTATTATTTATATTACTATATTCGCTGTTTTATTTTACATGTAAAGAAGTATTTTATATACTATATACACCATTGTATTCTCTATCATAGGCATTTTGGAGTCTTCCTATATGGTTGCGAAAGTTTATGTGCTTATATATATTTGTTGTATATGCAGTAGTTTATTTATACCTGTAAGTTCTATTGAGAAATATTTTTCCATCTATATATATATTTTACAGTTTGTTATGGTTTAAAGTATATACATGAGCTCATAATTTTTTTTTACGTTCGGTTTATGTAAAGTATGGGTTTCGTATGTTAATATATATTAGTTTATAAAGCTCTGGTTTTGGTTATTGTGTAAGTTATTTATTTATATATATTTGCTTATATATATATAGTTTGCCGTTTATTTTATATGATTAGAAAAATGTATTCTATTAAAATCTGTTTCTCAGTATATATAAGAGTTTATAAGCTTAAAGTTTGTGTATACTAGTTATGTTAGTTATACTGTTAATAAGTTGTGTAATGATTTGTGAGTCCTATATATATAAAGTGTATAAATTATAGATTATATCTACTTTATGTAAAAAAAAGTATATATATACATGTGAGTTATATATATGTATATATGACAGTTTATCTATGCTGGTTTATATGTGATGATGTAACATATCTAGAATATTCTATTATATGTTTTAAAAAGGGTACAGCTGCATATCTACTATGTAGATAGTATAGTATGGGTTAATAAAAATTATAAGTATTTACTTCAATCTTATGTATATGTTTGATTTTGATATGTGTTTAATTTAAAACAATGATTTTAATCTTAATATATATGTTATTTTAATATTTGTTTTAAATTAAATATTTATTCCATGGATATGATAGTATTAATAAAAATATATATCATTATTGCTTCTATCGTGTTGATTCGGATTTGTTCCCAACAATATCTTTATATATCAGCTTTGTTCGTCGAAATCGTGCCAATCCTGCTTTTGCTTTGAAATTAGTGCTTGGATTCGTAACCCATTTCAGTGGAAAATCTCTCTAGCCACGAAAGGTGAGAAATCACTCACGATTAGCGTTCTTATATTTATTAAATTTGATTTCAATTGAAACGCCAATTGAAATATGCTGTTGTTAGTTATTTTAAATTGCTATATATGCTATTATCTGTAACTGTTCACCTGTGGGATATGACACCATATCCTGTTGTTTATATTATATTGTTACTGATGATATATGCTTGTTGTTGTATTTTATATTATCTGTTATCACTCTGCAATTTCCCTGTTAGTATAGGATTCATTATGGGTTGAAATGATACATACCCGAATGGACTTTAGAATAGGAGAAAATCGTTATGGGTTGAAATGATAGACCCAAGTGATTTTCATTGATTGAATTTGGGATTACGGGTCGAAATGATATCTACCCGTATATATTTAAATTACGGATTGAAATGATAAATATCCGTATCACTTGACCATAGGATAGGAAATTATATACAGGCACCGTTGGTCCATATATATATATATATTTTGAAAATAAATTCTATGGATTTGGGAAGAAATATATGGTTTTTAATAAATGTTGATTCTTAAAATATTATATATAAATGGTAATGATATATATAGATTCAATAATAATATTTAATTTAGTTAAGATTGATTTTATACATATAATATGGTTAAGTATTTAAATTTATGTTTCAAAATAGATTTCAGTAATAATTTGAATAAGTTAAGGTTGGGAAGATAATTTGAATTTAGTTGAAATTGCATTCATTAAAGAATTTTATTTAATTAAACCGATTTGAAACTTATTGAAATTGAGATTTAAGATATGATTTATAACTTGGGTTTGATTTAAAAATAATTTAAGGATATATTTAGTAAAATAAAATTTAAGGCTAGTTAGATGATATTGAATTTATGAAATGAATATTCACTGATTAAATAATAATAAAGTTAAATCAAGAGCTATATGAAACTGTTAAATTTAACTTTGAAAATGTTGAGTATTAAAGCTTTGAAATATATTGAAAATTTAAATGCTATATTTAAAACTGAATTGAATTGATGAATTGAGCATTTAATAAATTTGAATTTGGAATTTGGGTGGATGTGAATTGATTTGTGAGACTTAAGGAAATTTTAAATACTTTACTTTTAAATTATTTAACCTATACATATATACTATTTTGGAAAATAGATATATTTGAAATGAAATGATATTTTGGTTTTGAATGATAAATTAATTTGGAATGACCACGATGTTATAGTGTATATTTCCACCTTGTAGATAGTACCGAAGATCCTTAGAGGATGGTTATCCCAAACATCCTTTAAGTTACTTGTATTTCAGTTGATATTTCACTTGAGTTGGATTTATTGATATAAGAATGTTAATCCTGACTCGAGTGTTTTGTGTTTTGCTTTACGCTCGGGTCAGACCGAATAGTACAGCATTTGAGACTCACCCTTGGAGTTTGGAGCTTCCTTTGGTGATCCAACTATCACCTCAGCTTTCAGCTCTTCTAGTTGATTTGTTCAGAGAAGTCATCTGTTCGTACTGAAGACTTCACTGTATTTGAGATATTCTGTTGTATTTTATTTTAACTCTGATGTTTATATAGTAGCTTCATGAACTACTATTTTATCTATTCCGCTGCGTATTATTATATTACTCCGTGTCTGTGATTCTGTGATTGATTTATTTACTGTATATGATGAGTTTGCCAAATTTAAATAACAATCTGATATTTTGAATTATTCAAGTCCGACATGTGTGGATTTATTGTCGATTTGAATGGTCCAAAATAGCGGGTCGTTACAGAAATCATATATATACATAAATCCTTTGTATATCAAATCATACTTTTGAATTTTTAAAATCAAAACATGTTTTATCACAACAAACCCCAATGGTAAATTACTCAGGTAGCAATCCCTCACTTTAGAAACTCGAAAATGAACGCCGATGATGCTACAGTCATCACCAGAATTATTTTCCAGCGACTAATATGAGTTCAGTGCTTTCTATTTCTTTAAATCCCAATTGAAAATATTTCTAGCCAAATATTTTCAAAATATTACTATTATTATTTTTCCTAAGATTTTCGGAAAACAATTTTCAAAATCAATAGGTTATAAGTTGTCAAACTTCTTGTTTTAAACCTATTTTCATTAACAAATCATATTTATAAATATACTTAAGAAATTTTCATTTCCTTTTCCATTTATAAATCATAATAAAACAACACTTCTTATGTAATTCATTTTTACCAATATTTATTTATTTTCAATTATAATCAATATCATATAATTCATATTTAAAAATTCACTTTCTTATATAACTCATTTTGCAAAGGTTATCTTTGTTTAGGTTATAATAACAAATTTTATTAGATCAACAAACAACAAAAGATAATAATCAAATATTACCATTCACTAACAACCAAACACACCATATATAACTATAATAATTTCTGAAAATTTATTCTCTTATATATAAAATATAACTTAGGTAAAATTATTTCATTTACCCACTTTTGAAACAAAACTATGTCGGTTTGCCTTATTTAAGCGTTTAGAAACCCCTATCGATATCGTTGCATCCCACGTACCGACCAGAGTTCATAAGCCACTCAATAGATAAATTAACACAATATAAAACATTTTTATAATCATAACAAATACGCACTCATATATATACGCTCAAACTCATCCCAGGGTCTCGCTTACCCTATCTCAAATGGGTAAAATTCGCACAAAAGCCTAAGTGTTCGCTCAACCTAAGCTCTGATACCACGTTGTAATGACCCGCTTTACCCTACAATTCAAGCTGGCAATAAACCACACATGTCCAACCCAAATAAAATGGAAAGACGGAGAGTTAAGGGAAAGAAAGAAGAAAAAAGAAAAGAAGCTAAGAACAACATAGAATCTCACAATCGCAGTGGAACAACATATAATATAATATCAGTGATCTTTACAAAAGAGAAACTATTATATACATACATCCATCAGAGTACAACAACAATCACAATTATCAGCCTGGATAGTTATAACATCCTGTCTTCACAATTGCTGATAACTTCCATAACAAAACAGCGGAAAATAGAACATATACGAGAATACTACTTGAAGTTCTCCAACTCGTTTCCTAAGCTCCAAAGCCTTCTAACTAAATCTGTAATATGCTCGGTCTGACCCGAGCATTATAATAAAATAACACATGAGTCAGTCTGAAAAACCAGCATGAGAAAAACACGCCCAATTGGATTTTAAAAGTTATAGAAACCTTTCAAAAATCAAAGGTATCTCGTAAGACCACGCCGCACATAAACAGGGATGGGTTTTTACCTTACAATAACCAAAACATTTCACACGAATTCCTCTGATATTATAATAGTGTCTAATATACAAGTACTTATTAATCGTAGCCGAAATTTTTACATTAATTAAATTCTAGTATACTAGGTTCTACAACCAAAACCGAAGGCTCGTATTGGAGAATGGGTTCCAACTATGAAAGGGTTAGGGTCTACCCACCAAATCCGTACACCTCTAGATAAAATGTATGGGAGGCTACAACATGTTGCACCTCTGCTACTCAGGACCGACACTACCCCCTTCTTGGGTAGCACCGAATATGATCACCCCTTGGTGGCAATTAACAACCACACAATGGGATCGCGAAGCATGCATAAATAACGCTCTAGACTTGGATGATCATACCCTACTTGGGTGTGAGCCACTTAGCCCTACTGCATGTCCCTGCTTTATTCATTTCTCAGATGTGAGGCTCGAAGTGGCCACGCTCTTACCATTCATACAACACTTCCCACTTGGAATGCTAACACTGCCCTCCAGGCAACAATGCAATATCAGCATTCGTCCATACAAGTTTGTTTTGGGACTGAACTAAATGCTTGAGAACTCTGTCTCCAAATCCCATCATCTTCAAGATGTCTTCACTTCGAAACGCATTCGTTGGATCGAAGTGGTTTCGGATAACATATCGATCCCGGTCTCTTCGAAACAATATTTTATAATTCTCGGTAAACTCAACCTTGGTTCTTTAGGAAATAAACAGTCAAAGATAAGATCGGAAATCACCTTCTAAACGTTAGTGGACGGATTTCCTTATCATTGTGCTAGAAGAACGAAACGAGATTTACACGCACAGTACAGCATCATCGGAGATGACTGTGCCATATAACTCACGTGTTTCTCCTAGATATTTCCAAAGTTACATTTGGGTCCAAATTCGATAGTCGGTTATTTAACTATCGAATAACAAACATTAGATCGGTGATTTATTTCCAGAGGAATACCAACATTTGGTTAAGCACCAAGCAACACTAAGCCTCTTTAATTAATCTTTCATTAATTAAAACCATCTTGTAAATGCTTGTATCAATATACTTTTACAAAGATATATTCACAACCCTTATATTTTCAATACTTAGAAAATATCCATATACCTATCTCAACAGTATAAGTATATTTACCAAACTCTGAGGAAGATCTCCTTTTTACCAAATTCTAGAATCATTTATAAACTCCATTATAAATACCAAAAATCATTTATAAACCATTTATAAAACTTCTGGAACCATTTATAAAACTTCTTTTATACATTTCAATCATTTATAAATCCCCTTTGTACATTTCTAAAACTCATTTATAAATCCTTTATAAATCTCTAAACAATTTATAAAACTTCTTTTATAAATCTATAAACTCGTTTCTAAAATTCATTTATAAATATCTTACCATTTATAAACTCTTTAACCTTGTAAATAATCTTCCCTTAAGTCTTCAAACCAAATCTTTCAACTCTATTCATGGGTCTCGGAAACATTTATAAATAATTTAAAATCTTTTTACTTCAAAACACCATTATATAAAATAATAATTATTAGCAATAACCATTATAAAGGAATGAAAATTATTAACTTTAAAACATCTTAAAAATAATAATTAATAATTTCAAATTATTGTTAAAGAAACAATAATAATTAATCTTTACCATTTTTATAAATAATAATAATTTATTTTCAAAACCTTATTGAAATCCTTATTATTAATTTCAAACCATAATTATTCTTAAAATAATTAACATTTCAAAATATTAGCATTTGGATAAATACTTTAAAACAATATTAACTATGAGCAAATAACTTTAAAAACAACACTAATATAATTAAATAATTTTAAAACAATATGAAATATAATCAAATAACTTTAAAACAACATATTAAATATGACTTTAAAAAATATATTAAATATAATTAAATAACTTAAAACAAAATATTAATAATAATCAAATAACTTAAAACAACATATTAAATATAACTTTAAAACAAAATATTAAATATAATTAAATAGTTAATCTTTAAAACAACAAAAACCCTTGCGGATTTAAAAATCGTTACCTGTCTCAAAAACCAATTCCAACTTAAATGAAAATTTATAGTATTTTTAAAATACTAATTTGAGGCCAATAGCCGCTAAATGCTCAACCAATATCGATATTGATTTCTGTCACTACTGGGTTTCGGTTTTTTTCCAAACATAACAATGCTATAACCATAATGTCCACAATTAGGTTCATTTTCAATAATCCATCTAAAGAAATATTATAAAAAAATTCAACAATATCGAGGAATCCCGTTGGATCTCTCCAACCTGTTTCCCCATGCATCATAAACATTATATAATTATAAAAATATAAATCAATCGCTTCGAGGTAGGATTTGTATACAAAGGATCATCCGCTCTTACACAGAAACGTAATAGGGTCTTATCTGCTCCAATAGGCGAGAATATATCCAATCCAACGAATAAATATAGTTAATTATCCAAACAATCAATTAATGAAAATTATTAACTTTAAAACATCTTAAAAATAATAATTAATAATGTCAAATTATTGTTAAAGAAACAATAATAATTAATCTTTACCATTTTTATAAATAATAATAATTTATTTTCAAAACCTTATTAAAATCCTTATTATTAATTTCAAACCATAACTATTCTTAAAATAATTAACATTTCAAATATTAGCATTTGGATAAATACTTAAAAAAATATTTACTATGAGCAAATAACTTTAAAAAATACTAATATAATTAAATAATTTTAAAACAATATTAATATAATTAATTAATTTTAAAACAATATTAGATATAATCAAATAACTTTAAAACAACATATTAAATATGACTTTAAAAAAATATTAAATATAATTAAATAACTTAAAACAAAATATTAATAATAATCAAATAACTTAAAACAACATATTAAATATAACTTTAAAACAAAATATTAAATATAATTAAATAGTTAATCTTTAAAACAACAAAAACCCTTGCGGATTTAAAAATCGTTACCTGTCTCAAAAACCAATTCCAACTTAAATGGAAATTTATAGTATTTTTAAAATACTAATTTGAGGCCAATAGCCGCCAAACGCTCAACCAATATCGATATTGATTTCTGTCACTACTGGGTTTCAGTTTTTTTCAAACATAACAATGTTATAACCATAATGTCCACAATCAGGTTCATTTTCAATAATCCATCTAAAGAAATATTATAAAAAAATTCAACAATACCGAGGAATCCCATTGGATCCCTCCAACCTGTTTCCCCCTGCATCATAAACATTATATAATTATAAATATATAAATCAACCGCTTCGAGGCAGGATTTGTATACAAAGGGTCATCCACTCTTACACGGGAACATAATAGGGTCTCATCTGCTCCAATAGGCGGGAATATATCCAATCCAACTAATAAATATAGTTAATTATCCAGACAATCAATAACTATCAATAATAAATATCCAAACATCCAATAGATAATTTTTATCGACTAAAAATATTCTTGGTTAACCAAAAAGGTCAGATTAACTCACTTTGATTTTATTAGTCACCAAACGTTCTGTTTTGAATTAAAATTAAACGAACGTCTAATTTTAACCCAAAATTCTCACTAGCTCTGTATCCATCCAATCCAACTCCATAGCGTAGTGCTCGCTGATACGAACGCAACGCAACTTGTCGCACTCGATTTGGACCTCGTACGAGAAAGTTACGGATTTATAAACGTTTGATATAATCGCCCTCTTCTCTAATACCCTTCTAGGAAATCACGCGTATGAACCCAACAATGCCTAACCCTCTTCGAATGCCACGCCTCCTGCACATCGTCAGAGGATGATTTAACGGTGCCACCACCTTCGCCATCATAAGTCGCGCCTACCGTCCCAACCATGGCGCGCTTTGTCGCCAGAAATGCCGCCAAATCAACTCCAAATGCAGCACGAACGCAACCCCCTCATGCATCTATTCGTCGACGATAGCACGATCCTACCGTACAAAATGTAGAGCTCATCGAGCTCTATAACTTTCCTTCTTGCGCCACGGTATTTTATTGAGTGTGTGATGAGAAATCAAGGGAGGAAAGCAAGCTATTTTTGGCCATTAATTTTTAAAAAGAGGGCGGCTGAAGCTAGCTAGGGTTTGGATTGCAAAAATAATATTTCAAGTCCTTATATAGAAATTCCGCGGCACTATTCACACCTTAAAATTTCGAACTCCAAACGAAGTGTGCCGCCTGGCATTCTATATGTTATACCCCTATTCCGAACGTAATGGAACTAGTCTCGAGGTCTAATTCGATCATATGTAGAAGATAGCTTTTCAAACCCAATTATATTAATCAAAAGTTCTTAAATTAATTCCTAAGCATTTCAAACTCGCACGATCAAACGATACGTTCGATCGCCACAAAATTCGATGGCGTATTCACTATTACGAATCCAATGAAACTGGTTTCGACGAAACCCGAGACTACGCCTCGGAAGACTATTTTTACACATTATTTAAAACGAGAAATTTCCAAAATCGATTTAATCACTTTTAAATCAAATTTAAAGTTTACTATCTTCCTTCTTATTTAAATAGAATTTAAATCAACTTTTGAAATCGTTTTCATTCACATAAAATTCAAGATTCAATTATTTAAACAATTTCAAATATTCAATTTAACAATTTAGTTATCAAATAAATTGCTATATTTGAAATTCAACTTATTTAATTTATAAAATTAACTTTTCAATATTTAAAATCAATTAAATATTCCAAATTTGAATGACTGAAATTCAAGGTCATTACACCTATTCTCTCCCGCATGTACCTTAGCCCAAATTAGTCCAACAAACCAGTTCACTAATTACATAATTTCTAATTAAATTACATAATTTTTATCCATTTAATTTAGGACTTAGGCCAAGGTTCGTTATGCATGTTTTTAACTCGAACGGTCAATCCTGGCGTTGTCCAGGTCGACCGCCATCGTGGCGACCAAGAAAGTGCCAGGTCGACCGTTCACGTTCATTTTTTTAGTTTTCGATTATTTTTTAATGTCGATTAATTTTTAATTAACTTCGTTAACCCAGATTGATCAAAAACTACAGTTAACCCTAATTTCCAGCTTAATTAGTTTCCTAATTTTAATCAGTTCTAGGGTTTATGATTTAGGGTTACATGTTAGCATCAACAAGTGTCAAACTACCAAATTTGATAATCCAATTTCAAATTTACAAAGTTAATTATAGAGTGTAACGACCCGGTATTTTATTATTTTGATTTGGAAATATTTAATTTATTTTAAATATTCAATTAACGGGTTTTTAATGGTCAAATAACCATCTTTTAGTTCATAAATAATGAGTAGACTTGTTTTGAAAATTTGTTCACATAAATAAGTAGTTCGATGAAAAATTGAAAATGTGATCGAAAATCATTTTTCGTATTTCCGACTTTTTATCGAACGAAAGTTATCGCAACGTTGTTGCACACATATGTAAAATTTTGAAACAAAACATTTATATACATAATAAGTGATTTAATAAAGTAAAAAGGATTAGTAAAAGTAAGTATAATTAGAGAGGTGATTAATTAAGTTAATAAACTAAGGATAAAACACTTTCTTCTTATTTTAAGTGTAAAGTAGTTAAATGACATTAGTAAAATAAGGTGGCAATGATAAGTGTCTTAGTGAAAGTGTTTTGTATAAGTTAATAAAGGGTGGTAGCTTTTTTAAATAAAGGAAAGGAGTGGCTTATTTTAAGGAAGGTTAGTTTGGTAATTTTTCCACTTTTCATTTCTATAAAAGAAACCCTTTCCTCTCATTTTTTTCACTTTATTTTATTTCCATCTTCTGCTTTCTTTCTTTATCTTCTTTTTCCACATCTTCCTCCTTGTTTCATAACTCAAAACCAAGTTAAAATGTTATCCAGCCTTTCGACTAGGCAATATTCGGACGGACTCGGCGAGTCGAACTTGGAGTTATAGAGGCCGGAAGCCTAGAGAGATAACCCAAGAGTCCAGAAACCAAATGCAAGTAGAGCTATGGGACAAGTGCAAAAGTAACACAAGAAACCAAAGTCATAGTTCTAAGTGGTGGATGGGTATTGACCAACCTCCTGGATCGATACCGATCCGTATTTATTCACCCAATGGTGCCCATCTTCCGCCTAGCTATTCTACTTGATGTTAGAAGCCTATTTCAAGTGTTGTTTTGTCGATTCCATGCAATTCTCTATCAATCTCCTTGAGCACTTGAGTCAGCAACTTTGTTCTTCCATGTATCCATTATTCGGACTTAAAAACAAGCTAATATTGATGCAAACAAGTTTGGAATCATGAAGCCAACCACCAATCGAGCCAAGACAAGAAGGCCAAAGCAATCCAAATGATCAACTTAAGGATCGAAACCGATCCAAGCCTATGAATCGATACCAATCCAAGCCTATGGACCAGTACCTATCCATGATAATTGATGATATGTCCCCCTATTTCTTCGAAGAAACAATATATGGCATGGAAAACGAGTTAGAGATCTTCTAGAAGAGATTTTAGGTTTCCTACGTCTATAAATAGAGGGATAGGGCTCATTTCTAAGGATCTCTTTGGCTCTTTCTTTCCTTAACTCTAATTTCTTATAATCATCGTTGGATTTATACTGATTTGTAAGAATTCCTGCTTGTAATCGGTAAGATAATCAATAAAATCACTCGGTGAACATTAGCCAAGGTTGGCCGAATCATTATAAATTGCTGTGTGTTCTTTTCTACTCGTTTTCATTTAAATTTCTTCACTTTTTGTTCTCTACTTAATCTTTTGGGTGTTTCTGCCATTTTTGGTTCAAACACAAAACTTCTTTTCTTCTTAAACTTCTTTCATAGTCTTAAAATAGCATAGCTAACACCATCACCACCTCAAAAATTCAAACTTTAGCACCCAAATCTCCACAATAGCCTAGGCCATCAGCATGCTAGGTGGAGTTGGGCCTTGGGCCATGAGCTAGGGTTTGGGGACTGAGTTTTCGAGAGCTAGCAAGGATAGGAAGTGACGTGGAGGTGTTTTGTTGCTTGTAGGAGGAAGTAATGGCCTTTTTTGTTGGATTTAAAATGAGATATCTCACTTTAAATAGTTTTAAAATTGACAAAATATTGTAATAATTTAGTGCTAGCCTGTAGTATTATTTGTATGTACTATGATGTGCTTATGATTGTTGTTTGTTGTCGATTCCCACTTGAAAACGGATGACATAAATAACCATTATGTCGTAGGGGACAAAAGTGATGAATGAAAGTCGAAGTGTCATCCTAGCGAATAGGTCGTTGAGAATAGAAATGTGTAAAGGGATCCAAAAGGATTCCTTGCCCATTGTGCTACATTTCATTTGTATATGTGTATATGAAATTATTATATGCTATGGCTTGGTAATGCTAAATATAACTTGGAAAGTTGAATTCCTTTGAGAATAAAAACAAATGGTAGCTTGTTTAAGTATCATAGCGGTCACAAAGTCTCTTTCCGAATTTAAAATTTATGGATTTCAAGTTGACTTCAACTTTATAATATTTTGGAGTGAAATGATTTCTATATTCATAATGGTTTAAAATATTGAAAGAAATATGGTTTAAAAGTTATTTGATTTACAAATCAAAGTTTGAAAAGATACGGTTCATATAGCGATAGTCGCTGCACTTTGGAAATACGAGATTTTAGTAAATTAAAAGGTGGTTATCTATTTTAAATATTTTGTAAATTCTTTTCGAAAGTGTTTTTTAAAGGTTATATAAGTATTCTAAAAGGTGTTGAAGTTTTTAATTAAATTTGAGTATTTAAAACAAGTGGTTTATTTTAAAGAAATTCCTTTACTTTTTTTCCGAAGTCGAATTCTTTCTAAAAGTGATGGTTTTTATTTGTGATTCGGATGGAGGTCTGTACTTTTTTTAGAAGTGTTTTAAAGAGGTTTGGAGTTTATATAAATGATTTTTTAAGGATTTATATTTGAAATATCTAAGTAAGTGGCTCACTTTTGCATAAATGGAATTCCTATCTTTCTAAATCAACTTTGGTTTAATAGTGATCTTCTAGTGATGTTTTGATAAGAGTTTTGAATTATGATTTGAGTAATTTAAATTGTAAGGAAGAATGTTTAAAAAGGATTTAAGTTTCAAAGATATTTAATGTGAGATCTTTAAACAAGGGGTTTATTTAAAGGAAATCAATTTGTTTTCCAAAGTTGAATTCTTTTTTAAAGTGATGGCTTTTAAGTTATGTTTCGAATGGAAGTTTATACTTTGTTTGAAGTATCTAGAAGGGTACATGAAATTTATGTAAGTATTTTAAGAGATTATTTGATAATAAACAAGTAGTATTTTTATAAAAGGAATCTTGGTTACCAAATCAACTTTGGTTTAAACAAAGATTTCAAGAAGATTTATATAAAGGGATTAAAGTTTGTTTAAAGAAGTTTTAAAAAAATATTTTTAAAAGAGGAAGAAGTCATGGATTACAACACTCTTGTTGTAATAAATGGTTTTGAGAAAAAGGAAGAGATTATGGACTATAACATTTTTGTTATATTGAATGATCTCAGGAAGGATGAAAGGAAGTTTTGTTTTATAATAATTTGTTTGTTATAAATAGTAAACGGAATTTATGAAACTTATACTCAATATTAAACTTCGAGAAAGCAAAATGGATCGGATGATGAAGCATATGGAGGATAGATTCTAGGAGAGTCATAACCAAATGAACCAGTAAATGCAGCAAAGCTTGAGGCTATTGAATGACTAACGCATATCAGTCGAAGGAGGAGCACGAGGGATTTAAGTTCAGAATCTAAAAGTTCCTCATCATCCGACAAGAGACATTGAGATAGAAAGTAGAAGAAGACTCAAAACACTGTTGGATGTCACATCAAGGAGGAAGATAAACTCAAGGCTCGAGTTTGTAGATCGGTACCAATCCAAGAGGACGGATTCATCCGATCCAGCCGATGGTGGGCCCAGCGTTTGCCCTCTGATGGCGATGTGGATCTGAATCTGGACACACCATGGATGATCAGAATGGTGAATATCGGGCAACTGTGATGATGCTATGTATGAGAATCAAACATGGGGGATTGCTGGATGAACGAATCTCCAAGTGTCTGGAGAACCCAGGTGTCGAGAGTATGCCTGAGAGTGTTAACTAGGCCGAACGTTCAGAATAAATCTCAATCACCGAAGTTCAGCCAAACCTATGAACCCGGAGTACTTGGAGGATATGGTCAAGAGACTTATGAGTGAAACCCAATTCAGAAGCAACGATGAATGAGGTACTTCTCCTAGTTGGAATCTGTTTAATAAGAACATTCTACGTAAGAAGTATCCATGGAGATTTGTAATGCCAACAATGCCGCTATATGTTGGAAAGACAGATCCTAGGCAGATATTGATGTAGTATGAATGGCATATGGATTCTGCCAGAGCGTTTGATGTCGTGAGATGTCGTTGTTTTTTAATTTTCCTAAAAGGGGTAGCGATGATGTGGTTCACTCGGCTCCCACCGAGTGCCGTATCATCTTTCGCTGAGTTGTCGCGAAAATTTTGGACCAATTCCATTTACACACTGCACATCCGAAAGATGTAATGTCATTGTCAAACCTCTTCCAGGGAGCGAGAGGGTCATTAAAAGATTTCTTGAATTGGCTCCATACAGCTGTGATAGAAGTAATAAATCTTAATGATGAAATAGTATTGATGACGCTGATTAGAAGAATTCATCCCAAGACAGATTTCGGGGAATGGTTGGAGAGAAAAACCCCATTGACGATGGATGCTTTCTACAGAAAAGCTAATCAGTACTTACACTTGGAAGAAACACACAATCATCCTCGGAGAAGCGATGCTGGAATTTAGATGAAGTGATACAAAGCAACGTTGCTATAAAGCAATCTGGAGGAAGTTCTGGAAATGTGAATGTGAATATTGGCAACAAGAATGATAGCTAGAAAAGAACAATAATGGGACAATGAATTGTAAGCCAGATAATGGGAATCGTCCCAGGATTCCTAAATACGATAACTATACTAAACTGAATAACTCAATCGAGAACATCTATCTGGCAACTCAAGGTACCGAGCAATACAGGGAGCCAGCTCCGAGAGAATCCATGGAGGAGAAGAAGAGTTTTGGCAAGTACTACAGATTTCATGAGACGCATGGCCATAATACTAATGAATACAGGTACTTGCACAATATGATTGAGGAGTTGATTCGAAAGAAAAAATTGCAACAGTTTGTGAAAGCCCTGCAAAATGGCAGGCAAGGAAATTTAATCCCTCTGGGTCAACATCCCAACGGGGGTAAGCTAGTCCTAGTGGTAATCATCGGTGGACCGCCTCCAGCCGACAACGGTTTGAATCAGATGGACAGATATGTTGGTGCTTTGAAGCATACCGAATACGAGAGCTGTTTGGCAGCTGAGGATGGAACTCCGGCAAAGCAATTCAGAACCATGACATATGACATTGTTTTCCGGAATAGAGATGCTAATAGGATGGAAGCCCCGACGATTGACCCGTTGGTTATAACGGCCACAATTGGCCCTCCTATTCTACTAAAGGTGCTGGTTGATTCTGGGAGTTCGCTCCACATTCTATTTAAAAAGGTCTACGACCAGATGCCTTTAGAAGGAAAGGATTTGAAACTGTGTAGATATCAAATCCAAGGATTTAATATGACAGCTACGAAGCCAGTCAGATATATGTAATTACCGATGGTGCTTGGAGAGGGTGACCGCAGGCGAGTATAGGTCGTGGCTTTTGTTGTGCTGGATATTTACTCTGCTTATAAATCATTTTTGGGCCAACCGACCCTAGCCGAGTTTAGAACAGCTATAGCTCCCTGGTGTTTGACCCTTAAATTTCCTACAGAGAACGATGTGGGTATAGTACATGAGATCAAGGGCTTAGCCGTGAATGTTATATCGCTGAGCTAAGAGAGGCAAGGCGAAGGGAGAATGGAAAAGGTGTAGAGGGGACTCTCTTCATCAAGGAATTGGACGCATAGCAACCAATGCCTAAGCCCTGGTTCAGGCAGCACAATCAGTTCCATAAGGATACAGATCCATGAAAAGTGCCATCAAATGGAAGAGCAGCTCCAGTCGAGCTAACGATTAATATCCTGGTCAGCAGGGATGACCCAACACGGATCCTGAAAGTCGGATCATAGCTTGGTATCAGGACGATGAAGGAGTAGATTGTTATTCTTTGGGCGAACCTTAATGTGTTCGCCTGGACACACTATTATATGTGTTGGATCTCACCGGAGATAGCGAATCATGCATTGAACATAAATCCCAAATGTGTTTCTATGAAACAGAAGCACTGCAGTCTGGGTCCGGAGAGTTCTGCTGCACTCAAAGAAGAATGGAGAAGCTGAAGGACAATGGCTTTATCCGCGACGCCTTATACTCAGAATGGGTATCCAATCCAGTCTTAGTGAAGAAAGCTAATAGAAAATGGATGACGTGCATCTATTATTCTAACTTGAATAAGGTGTGCCCGAAGGACAGCTTCCCACTTCTAAGGATTAATCAATTGGTGGACTCAATAGCCAGACATGAATTGCTTTTATTCATGGACGCGTACTCTGAATACAACCAGATTCCATTGCATGTCCTGGACCAGGAACATACCAGCTTTATTACCGACTTGGGACTGTATTGCTATCTGGTCATGCCGTTTGGGTTGAAAAATGCTGGAGCAACATACCAGAGACTGGTAAACAGGATGTTCAAAGATCATATTGGACGCTCGATGGAAGTTTATGTAGACGACATGCCCGTGAAGTCACGGCGTTCGGGATACCACGTTGACAATTTAGCAGAGATGTTCGGCAGTTCTTCAGAAAAATGGGATAAAGCTAAACCCTTTGAAATGCTCTTTTGGCATTACATAAGGGAAATTCTTGGGCTTCATTGCGAACTCACATGGGATTGAGGCAAGTTGAAATGGAACATTGAATTGAGTTAATATGATATAACTTATCACCCTCGAAGGGCTATCTAGGGTCAAACTTTGACGGACTTCATAGCTGAATTCACTGTGCGAGACGACACTCTAGAGAGCAGTGGTGAGCAAAATGCTAGATGGAAGATGTACACGGATGGTGCAACAAACAAATGTTGTTCCGGTGCTGGAGTTGTACTTGTCACTTCCGATGGACGTTCAATCTATTATGCCCTCGAACTCAACTTTACTATAATAAACAACGAAGAGGAGTACAAAGCATTGATTGCGGGCCTCAAGGTTACCAAAGAACTAGAGATAAAAACTTTACATATTTTTTGTGATTCCCAGCTAGTGGTGTGTCAAGTGTGGAAAGAGTTTCAGGCAAAAGAAGCAAGGCTAGCCCCATATCTAAACCGAGTCCTTGAGTTGCTTAGTGGTGTTGAATATTGTACGATAACGCATATTCCCAAAGAGGAAAATGCAAAGACCAACTTACTGGCTAAGTTGGCCAGTTTTGGAGATGCGCCACTCATGGGCTTGGTTCCACTGGAAATATTGTCAGCACTGAGCATTGACCAGATTGATGTCGATTGGATCTTGGAGTTGAACCTGAAAGAGAGTCATGGATGACTTTGATAAAAGACTACTTACAAAGTGGAATCCTTTTGGAGAGGAGGAATGAGCGACGGAAACTTCTTCGCCAAGCTCCAAGATATATCATACAGGAAGGATTGCTATATAAGAAAGGTTTTTCTATCCCTATGCTTCGGTGTGTCACTCACGATGAGGCCAAACAAGTCCTGAGAGAAGTGCACGAAGGGGCCTATGGTGACCACACTGAGGGGCAAACCTCAGTGAAGAAGATTCTCCGCTATGGGTACTTCTAGCCAACTGTCAACTGAGACACTGCTGATTACACTAGAAAGTGTGACAAGTGCCAGAGGTTTGCTAAGATTTCGAGAACATTGCCGATGGAGATTACTCAATTGGTTTGTACTTGGCCATTTTGCAGTTTGGAGGATTGATATTATTGGTGTGTTGCAACTATCTAAAGGTGGCACGAAATATGCCATCATTGGGTTGATTACTTACCAAATGGGCTAAGGCGGAGCCATTAGCCACAATTACCATGAAGATAGTTGATCGGTACACAGGTGATCGTTACAGATCCGTGATAATTGATGATATGTCCACCTATTTCTTTAGAGAAACAGTCTATAGCGTGGAAAATGAGGTGCAGATCTTCTGGGCGAGATTTTAGACTTCCTATGTTTATAAATAGAGGGGCAGGGCTCATTTCTAAGGATCTTTTTGGCTCTTGCTTTCCTTAACTATAATTTCTTGTAATCACTATCAAGTTTACAACGATCCGTAAGAACTCCTACTTGTAATCAGCAAGATAATCAATAAAATCACTAAATGGATGTAGGTCAAGATTAGCCAAACCGCTATAAATTACCGTGTGTACATTCCAACTCGTTTTCATTTAGATTTCTTCATTTTTATTCTCTACTTGATCCTTTTGGTATTTGCGCCATTTTTGGTTCAAAAACAAAACTTCTTCTTTTCTTCTCAAACTTCTTGCATAGTATTAAAATGGCATAGCTAACACAACCACTGCCTGAAAAATCCAAACGTTAGCACTCAAATCTCTATAATGGTCTAGGCCGTGAGAATGCTAGGGGGAGTTGGGCCTTAGGCCATAAGCTAGGCCTTGGGAAGGGAGTTTTTGAGAGCTAGCAAGGAGAGGAAGTGATGTGGAGGTGTTTGGTTGCTAGTAGGAAGTAGTGGCCGTTTTGGTCGGATTTAAAGTGAGATATCTCACATGAAAATAGTTTTAAAATTAACAAAATTTTGTAATAATTTAGTACTAGCATATAGTGTTGTTTTGTATGTGCTGTGATGTGCTTATGATTGTTGTTGTTTCCTGCCTGAAATTGGATGACATAAATAACCATTGTATTGCAAGGGACAAAAGCGATAAATGGAAGTGGAAGTGTCTTTGTAGCGAATAGGTCGCTACGGAAGCACTTTGGAGAATAGAAATATGTAGAAGGATCCAAAAGGATTCCTCTTCCATTCTTTTACATTTCATTTATATATGTATATATGAAATGATTATATGCTATGGCTTGGTAATGTTGAATATAACTTGGTAAGTTGAATTCTTTTGAGAATAAAAACAAATGGTAGCTTGTTCAAGTACCATAGCGGTTGCAAATTCCGCTAATTCTCTTTCCGAATTTAAAAATTTATGGATTTTAGATTGACTTCAACTTTATAATATTTTGAAGTGAAATTTTTTCTATATTTATATTGGTTTAAAATATTGAAAGAAATATGGTTTAAAAGTTATTCGATTTACAAATAAAGTTTGAAAAGTTACTATCCAAATAACGATAGTCGCTATGAATGCACTTTGGAAATTCGAGATTTTAGTAAAGTAATAGGAGGTCATCTATTTTAAATATTTCATAAATTCTTTTCAAAAGTGTTTTATAAAGGTATTATAAGTATTCTAAAAGGTGTTGAAGTTTTTAATTAAATTTTGAGTATTTAAAAGAAGTGGTTTATTTTAAAGAAATTCCTTTACTTCTTTTTCGAAGTTGGATTCTTTCTAAAAGTGATGGTTTTTATTTGTGATTTGAATGGAGGTTTGTACTTTGTTAATAGTGTTTAAAAGAGGTTTGGTATTTATATAAATGATTTTCTCAGGATTTATATTTGAAATTTCTAAGTAAGTGGCTCACTTTTACATAAAGGGAAATCTTATCTTTCTAAATCAACTTTGGTTTAACAATGATCTTCAAGTGATATTTTGATAAGATTTTTGAATTATGATTTGAGTAATTTAAATTGTAAGGAAGAATGTTTAAAACGGATTTAAGTTTTAAAGGGATTTAATGTGAGATTTTAAACAAGGGGTTTATTTAAAGGAAATCAATTTGTTTTCCAAAGTTGAATCCATTTTTAAAGCGATGGCCTTTAAGTTATGTTTCGAGTGGAAGTTTATATTTTGTTTAAAGTATCTAAAAGGGGACTTGAAATTTATGTAAGTATTTTAAGGGATTATTTGATGTAATAAACAAGTAGTATTTTTATAAAAGGAATCTTGGTTACCAAATCAACTTTGGTTAAAAAAAAGATTTCAGGTAAGATTTATATAAGGGATTAAACTTTGTTTAAAGAAGTTTTTAAAAATATTTTTAAAAGAGGAAGAAGTCATGGATCACAAAAATCTTGTTGTAATAAATGGTTTTGTGAAAAAGGATGAGATTTAGACTATAACATTTCTGTTATAGTAAATGATTTCAGGAAGGATGAAAGGAAGTTTAAATTTGTTTATTATAAGTAGTATACTTAATTTATGAATCTTATACTCGATATTAAACTTCAAGGTATGTAGACTTCTACCTATCCTGAAAGTTAAGAATGTTGTCGAGTCAAGGTTTGGGAGGTAATAGTACCCTAACTTGAACGACGTCATTGTTACCAAAGGATAATTTAAGTTTAAAATTAAATATTGATGCTGAGTATACGAAGTATTATTTCTACATTCAAATTTGGTTTCCATAACTAATCTTTTTAACTTATGGTGGTATGGAAAATATTCTTTTCATACTTAACACCAAATTTTGAGGTACGGAAACTCGTCTCTATCTTGAGAATTAAGAATGTATGTCGAGGCAAGGATACTTTTCTAACTTGTCTTATTGCATTGTTAACAAAGGAGTGGTACTGTTTGAAATCAGAAAGTGATGGTAAGTATGTTTGGTATAATTTCCATACGATCCATTTACTTACACTAGAAAAAAAGAAGTAAAATTAATGAAAGATTTAATTAAGGAGGCTTAGTGGTTGCTTATGTACTTAATCATGTGGGGTTTCCATGCGAAATTAAACCTCTTATTGGTTTGTGTATTTATTTGATAGTTAAATAATCCACTATCAAATCTTTGTTAGTTTTAAACCATCGACTTTTGGATCAGAGAGACCAGGATCAAATAATCATGAGTTATCCAAAAACTACTTCGAACTGGCATAAGCGTTCGAATTGAAGACATCTTGAAGATAATGGAATCGAAGATGGAGTTCTTTGAAGTGCAAGGGCTACTTACTACTAATCCTAATGGTGATTCCAAAAAAGGTGTAGTGCAAGTAGTGCCTTCGGTTTGTTCATATCCTGAACAACTTGTATGGATGAATGATAGCATTTCATTGTTGCCTTGAAGGAAGTGTTAGCATTCCAAAAGGGATTCGCTAAAGAGGAAAAAAGGTAATCATTGTCTCACAAGCCTAACACCCGAGAATTATTGAAACAAGGGATATACGCAAGGCTATATGGTTCGCTACCATTAGGGTATGGTTATCACCTTTCTAGATCACCATTTATGGATTTGGAGTGTGCATGAGGGCTCTCGAGGAAAAGGTTGTAAAACAACCGGGGTGATGTCATATTCGGTAGTATCCAGGAAGGGGTAGGTCAGTCTTTTCATGTAGGGGGTTCATTTGAGGCCCTCAATACATTTTATCTAGAGATGTACTATGGTAGTTGGTACCCCAGTGCCTTGTCATTGTATGGAATCCATTTTCCAATACGTGTCTTTACGAAATTAGTTGTATACTATGTATGCCGTTGAATGTAATTAACGTAACCATTCCGCCTATGATTCAATATTTACTTTAAACCCTAGACACTGTTGTAATATCGCTCGACTTTCGTATAACATGGTTTGTTATCGTAAGGTAAAACTCGTCTGTGTTTATTTGCGGCATGGTCTTACGAGATACCTTTATTTTTGAAAGGATTTTATAAATATAATAATAAATTTAATTTGAGTTTCTCACGCTGGTTTAATAGACTGATCCGGGTGTTATTTTCTTATAATACTCGGATCGGACCCAGTATTTTTCTAGAGTTAGCTTTGGATGCTTGGAGCTTCAGGAGACGAGCCGGATTCTTCCAAGTCTTGACGTATTTTATTTTCCACTGTATTTCTTGTTTTGCAAGTTTCAGCATTTGAAAGGACAGGCTGTTATAACTGTCTAGGTTGATGATATGTTAAACTCTGATTGTTGTATGAATATTAAAGTTTTCTTTTTTAAAGATCATTTGGATATTATATATTACTCGTCACAATATGAGATTATGTTCTGCCTTTTTTTTCTTTCACCCCAACAATCTGTCTTTCCGGCACTTGGATGTTCGATACGTGAATACCATAAAAGTATAAATGTCGACTTCTGAGGGTCGAAAGGGCAGGTCGCGAATAGGGAATCAGTAATTCTTATCACTTAAATCAATTTAAAATCAATTTCATTAACCAAATTGTTATGTATGTAACCACTCACCGCTTAGCGTAAGCTCTTACCCTTGAGAAATTGGCCACCAACAATAGTTTCTTCCCTAGATCGCCTTAGTTCCCCCTTGATTGCTTGCTCTTGCCTTTAGATTGATTAGAGATTGATTTTGATTTTTAGGATTAAGAAAATTTAGTTATAGTACATTCAATAAAGAGATTAGGGTTAGGTTTAACAACTTATTTATGGTGTTAGGTTAACCTTTAGGAGTGTTAGATTAACCTCAGCTATCATCTCAACCACTCATCAAGTACTTCAGGTGCAAGCAATCGATCAAGGCCCTTGGAACACGTCACTCCAGATCGACAAATGTTCCACTTTTATCGACACGGGTCGACGGCCCCTATGCTAGGGTCGACCGCCACCGGCGAACTAGCCTATGGTTCGGTTGACCTATGTATTTTAATTCATAACTTTAAAATTTTGTATTCTAATATCTGCTCCGACACTCGTAACTCTCTCATACTAACTCGGATTTCGACAAGTTATATAAGAAAATCATTCAAAAAATTGCTACGGCCGTAATGGTGCAGCTTTCGTAGCTAAATTCGGACATTTATAAAAAAAATCTTTTTAGTCATTGTTTTAATTAAATTTACCTTTCTCACTAAATTTCCATTTATATCTCTATTAAATTTTACATAAATTCCTGAGGTGTTACATTTTCCCCCGTAAAAGGATTTCGTACCCCAAATCTTAAAGGACAGAAAAATGTATCTCATAAATACAACAACCAATTACTACAACCTTTTACTCATTCATCATCTACGAGCAATTACGGTCCATAGAAAATTTTCTAATACAATATGTACATGTATATATGCAATGTGAAATTCACATAAACCTATACTAATGCAAAAGGGCAAGCGTTCTACTGATCCAGTCAGCAACCTGTCATGCAAATGCTCATGACATGCATCCAAATGTATGCAATATCCTAAATAAGTATACTTGCAACTCTACATATATATGCAACCATTACTTCCATATGCATAACATCCACCAGCACAATAAATGTTGAACATCCATATGTATCCAATCTAACAACTAGATAATAAATAAGAGATCATGTGAGTGTGTGTAATACCTAGCATATATACTATCCTAGACGTGTAAACAAATACAATCCATACAATACATCCAAATACATCAATTAGCATCCCTCGTCCAAAAGATGTCATATTGACACGTTGTAACCATTCCTACTATCCAATGGCCTCTACCTCAACTCGAACCTATATACAAAAGTAACTTATGCTTTGCGAACTAAAATGGAAACGTGCTAGAAAAGAGTTCGGGATGGGTAACTCGGACTTTCTCCTCAAGCTTCCATATACTCTCAACTGGATCATCTCCCTATTAGACTTTAACTAGTTTTATTTACTTTACTACGGAACCGGTTTGTCTCATGCTTAAAAATTTGGGTAGATACATGGTGAACAAGGGACTCGCCTATCCTTTCCAACTTTCTCTAATTGACATGGCTCGACCATGGTAACCGCATCACATAAATCCTTCCCTAAGTGTGACATAAAATAAACTTTGTGAACTTCTGCCAACTCTCTAAGAAGCTCCGCTCCATAAGCTAACTCCCGAGCTCTATCCAAATTCGGGAAGTGTAACGGTCGCGACTTTTCGACGCTCGAAAGTCGACATTAATAAGTCCATTGTATCAAATGCCGCGCAATCGAATGCCGGAAAACCGAACCATTAGGGTTAAAAAGAAGAGGTAGAAGAAGACAGAAGAAAAGAAAGAACAGAAAACAGAAACAATATCAGAATCTTACATTCGCAGCGGAACAATATACAATAGATGAATGAATAATCTTTAAAATAAAAGACTATATCAGTTTATACATTACATCAATCAGAGTCAATATACAACTCAATACAACAATGGACAGTTATATAACTTGTCCTCATACAGAATACACAGCGGAATAAATAAACAAGTACGGGAGTACGTCTCGCCATCCAGCTCGCCCCCAAAGCTCCAGAACATCCAGAATATCCTGATAACCTAACTCTAGGCTGCCCGTGTGGAAAATTATGGGTACCCAGAGTTTAGAAAGGGAATAATAAACTCCGAGTCAGTCATGGTGACTGGTGTGAGATCGTAAAACAGTTATTTTCACAAAGAAAATAAAAAAAATTCGCAATGCTTTTGGAAAATGAAACTACCATAAGGCCTCCCGCCACACACACAATGCAAACGCAGAATTGGAGGAGATTTCTCCTTATGATAGTCAAATATGCTTTCTACGAAAAATCACTTGATATTATTATTATGTCTAGTGTGGAAAACATTTTGAAACTATAATATCAATCTTAGCCAACATACAACCATTATTGTATGCCTACTATAGCCACTATGTTCAATAGCAGGTTACCGCCACATTCCATAGCAGGTTATACAACTAAAACCGTACAGGGTTCATATTGTTTCTTTGGATTTCCAACAAATGGTCAGGCAAAGGAACTTCCTTACACCGAAATGGAAACACCTCTGGAAAGATGCCCCGAGAGTCAACCTGCTCTCTGGAAACACAAGGCCGACGCTACCTCACGCTATACAGCTGTAACTAGGTAGCTAACACACGAGCTATGCCATCCCCCGGTCGTTACCGACCTTTATCTGAGGATCCTCAACTACAAAGCAACAACCACAAAGTATAATAAATTTGCAGCATCCACACAGGTAAAATATCTGGGCTCCATACCATGATATCACCTTTTATCCAGAAGGAAATGACATACCCTAGGGGCGCGACCCCTAAACACCTTGCCGCAACATTCCTGTTTCGACCATTACCGGGTTGTGAGGCTCGACGAAGTCTCGTCCACAAAGGTACGCTTTTTCACAAAGCCACGCTTTTTCACAAAGCCACGCTTTTTCACAAAGCCACGCTTTGATCAATCAAATGATCAACAGCACTTCGTATGCCACATTACCAAATTGGGAATGTATCACTAGTAACCATCAACTACATAACCTCTGAGCTCGTACGTCTTAGAGAAGGGTGTTAAGCTAAGAGAATAAATTCTCCACCACCAACAGAAATGTATTTGATAGAAACCAACTTTACATCTCAAAGTGTAACGTCAGACACACATCCATACAAGTCCGTTCCGGGATCGAACGGAACCGAAGGCACTTCCAAAGAAGCCCTTGCAATCCGGATATTCACTAATCACGTCTGGACTTCCCATCACAAGAAGAGTGATATAAATCTCTATACCGGAGCAACTCGGTGCAGAGACATTCGACAGGTTGTCCTTTCATTTTCGAAAATACTCGGTCTTCACACCGATCTTCAAATATTAATGTCCATTCACAACGTATCACTATTCGGAATGGGTTATATGACACAAGGGTCCTTTCCCGGCTTAACCGAATAATGATCGTTTGTTTTAAAAACAAATCAAGTGCCATTTCAAAGGCAAATATTGATAGTCGGTTATCTAACTATCCATAACATTCACAACAATCATCAGATTTAAATAATTTTTCCCAAATTATTAAATTTCAAAATATCTTCACAAGATATATATATATTTTCCACACTTCAACATTTGAAAACCAATTTCAAATCACATTTTCACACTTCATCACAAAATGGTCCATTTAAACCAATTAAATAAATCCTTATCGATTTATTTTAAATTTACATCCCAAATCTGTAAATTTATTTCCACACTTTAAAAATAAATCAGTGTTTATTTTTAAAACAAATTTCCCTTTCCTTTATAAATTCTATTCTGAATTTACATTCCCAAATATTCACTTTTTATACGATTTTCAAATCGATTTCTCAAATATTCACTTTCAACACCAAATACAATTCCAAATTTGATTTCTGATTTCTTTTTAAACACCAAATCAATTACAAATTGATTTCTAAGTTTATTTCCAAATACCAAATTATTTGCAAATCGATTTCCAAATTTATTTCAACACAAATCAATTTTTTTCATTCAACATCAAATAAATTTTCATATCGATTTCCCAAAGATTTATTTTAAAAATATCAAATCAATTATCAATTGGATTTCAAAAAAATTTATCACTTTTGAAAATAAATTCCTTTATCTCTTCCAAACCATTTAAAATTCCATTTTAAATAAATTCTTCAGCTTTTAAACAATATTTTCAAAACCCACTTATTAATATCTTTTCCCATATTTTTGGAAATAATTAGATAAGATTTCAAAAATCAACTTTATACTTTTAAATTCCTTCTTTTAAATTCACCCAATTCTTTCAAAAGAAATTTACTTAAAATTTCCTGCTTTAAATTTCAGAAATCCAAATTTATTTATTTCTGGTATCCAACGATACCAAAAATACATTCGGCTAAATTATAGCCTTCAACACATTCAATCACAGATATAATCATACACAGATTATAAATAATCAACACACAACATATGAAACCAATTCAAATGTTTTGAGGAATCCTGTTGGATCCCTCCAACCTGTTTCACTGCATCCACAGATGTTAGCACAATACCAATTCCACTTCGAGGTGGAATATCGTGGTATATGGGATTTATAAAATATCATCCGCTATTATGCGGCGCATAGGGTCTCATCCGCTATATAATGCGGGAAATCAACAACTCCAATATATACATATTCCAATATATATATATTGCTATATACTACTATCGTATATACTATCATTCAAGCACACAATCAACACAATCAATAATTTTAAATATAACTATTTAAAATTAAACAAAACCCTTTGTTTGAGTGAGAAGATCTCACCTTTGCTTTTAAATTTGCAATCCATTTTCCATTCCAGTTTGTTTTTCACGATCTCTTAACCTTGTATAAAACAATTTATACAATTTATTAATATTCGAACCAATCGAAAAAATAAATTTCCATTTGATAATTTTTTTTTAATTCACCAGTGATTTTATTTTAAACCACTCATCAAATTTAATATAAATTTCATAGTTAAAATCTCTATATTTCCAAACTCTCATACATATATACTTATTTATTGTTCTATTATACATATTAAAATATGTGGAGATGTATATGTATAAGTCTATCAAAGCTAAAACAGAACTGTTATATATATATTTTCTATCGTCTGCTTATTTTTATATATATATGCATCATTTGTAAATCAAATACCAAGTTATATATATACATATAATTTTTTCCTAACTTATATGCATACGTTCATATATATACATTAAATAAAAAAAACATATACCTTACTCGAGAAAATTGCAGCCTCGAATAGCCGATCGCAAATCCTCACTCCTTCCAATCGACCATCACATCGCCAGTGTCACGCCCGAGCTCCATCACTCCAAATCATGCTCGCGCCTGCTCGACTTCGTTGATTTCTTCATTCGATTGAATCGATTCGCAGTAGCCCTAAACCCAAGCCACGGCGACGATGTCGCGACGCCAATCGCTACACCCCTCCACCGGAATCAACGCCTGACCTACAGGCGAATGCCGAGCTTCCCCTTCCTTCAATCGCTTCGTGTGATCACTGGATCACCCACCTCCCTAGGTCGTACCATCACGACCTTCCAGTTCCACTCGAACGCGTACGTACGCACCTTCACTTCGAACTGCTCGCGCGCGCCTCACCTGACATTAACGAGGACGAGTGTGCTCGTGATTGGGGAGCGAAGTCGATTAGCTGCGGTTGATTTCTAGTCGGCTCCATTTTTAAATTTCGAACAATAAAAATTTGGGTTTCGTTTGTTATTTTATTTCGATTGAGGAGAGGGAGTTGAATTTCGAACATAGGTCGCCATTAATTTGATCTCGAGTGAGCACGACTGTTTTAGGCGAATTTGAAATGTTCGGCCATTAATTATTATTTGTTTCTGCATCTGGCTGAAAGGAAATGTCATGCCCTTGAAAGAAAAAGAGAAAGCATGTGAAGAGAAATCAGTGATTTGAGGGAAGAACGGCTGATATGATATGTTTTTGACTGGAGACAAATAAAATTATATTATTTAAATTTTAAATTTGAATCGACTCGAAAACGGAGTCAAAAATCTTGACTTCCTATCAAGGCGTGCCGCCGGGCATTCATAATGTTATACACCTATTCCGAACGCAATGGAAAAGGTTCTGAGTCCAAATTCGATCGTATGGAGAAGATAGCTTTTTGGATCAGTTATAATATTAAATTTTCGATTAAATTTCAGCGTGTTTGCTTATCGTACGACCAAACGATCACTCAAATATTACGAAAATTGAAATCCGGTAATAATACAATATTACGGACCCAATGAAACTAGTTTCGTCGAATTCCGAGACTGTGCCCCGGAAAGCTATTTTCAAATATCGATTTAAACGATAAAATTCAAAACTGAACAAAACAGTTCCAAATCCAATTCTGAAGCTTCTATTATCTTCAGTATAATCAATATGAATTTTCTAAGCCTTGAAAAATATTTTTAATCAGCTTAAAACTGAAGATTCAAATTTTTATCCAACTTCAGTAAATTAAATTCAATAATTAAATCGCCAAATTCATTCTGATATAATGTATTTAAAATTAAACTATCATTCGAATATTTAAACTCAATTAAATATTCACATTTCAAATGTCAAAAATTTAGGGTCGTTATAATCTTCCCCTCTTAAAAGAATTTCGTCCCGAAATTACAAGTAAAGAAGAATGCTCCAATACCCGTTAACTATTTTCTCAATTCCAAATAGTTTCAAACAACTTGCCAAAATAAATCTTTTATTAAGACACATTAATCTTCTCTAACTTCCCAAACTTATTCATAAGTTCAAACAACTTTATTTTACTTCACAATTCAAATTCAAATTGTAAATTATCCAAAATTTCTCAAAAATTTTCTAACTCTCTAAATTTCCGAAAATTTTCGCTAGTGTTTCCTTTGCGCGGCTAGTTCGGTACAACTACAAAATGTCCCTACGGACTCTCAAATCCCAATAGAAAACAAAATGCCAAGTGGCAAAATCAGAAACTCATCAAATTTCATACTGATATTCAAACACATACCTTTTTGTTGAGAAATTCAAATTCATCTTCGAAATCAAAATCCAATTCCATTTTCCTTTATACCCCCTGTATATTTTACTTGACAATAATGTCCCAATTCACTTAGTGTGATCCCAATACCCATTTACTTAAGAATTTCATCTTTCATTTCTTAAGTTCAACATAAGTATTTACATGCTTATATTTATTTTCACTTTACTAACAAAGTTTTATATTCATTTCCATTCAACTTTGCATTTTCAATTCCATTTGAATTCAATTTACAATTTCAATTCTGTTTGAATTCATTTTATCTTCAAAAATTCACTTAGTGAAAACTCAATATTCACCTTTTTCCAAAGCTTTCAACTTCAACCAAAACAATGGTTTTCATTTTTTCTAGTTCAATTCTTACGTTTCCATTACAATTTGAAAATCAATTTTCCGTTAAAAAATTTTTTCCAAATTTTTTAACTCCCAAAATTTTCAGAAAATTTTGGCGGAGTTTCCTTTATACGGAGGAGCTTTTGCAATATGACAAAAGATATCAATATATATACATCGACCCACTCGGTCGGAAAAGCAAAAACAGTTCATATTTCCTATTTTGTATAGCGTAGGCGTACCTTTATTAGCATTTTTAGCAAAGCGGTTTATTTTTAAGCATTTCGCGAAATCAAAATGCAGCCAAACGGCTTCCAAAATCTACACTTACTCAGTTTAAACACGTAAGTGACAAATATAAGAAATTCATTTACATTTCACTTATTTTCAATAGTGAACACAAAGTTTTCATAAGAAATACATTCAAAACAAATTCCATTAGCAATTTATAAAGTTTCAATACAAATTTAATCGCTTTCATCTAATTCACATACCATTTACATTCAATTCAATGGTTTACAATGCAATTCCTTATATTCAATTCATTTTTTTAAATGAATCTAACTCATATCCTTTTCAATTGATACAAAATCAATTTCTATTTTCTTTTTAATAACTCATAGAATTGTATATAACCTTGTTTATTAACTTGGTATTTTTCCGATATCAACTTCACTTAAGAATTCCACATTTATTTCTTAAGTTTAATGCAAGTAGTTGTATACACTTCTTGTATTTAATTTCACTTCATTACTGAAGTCGAGTTATTGTCCAAACTTTGCTTAAATCATTTCAACTCAAAACTCAAGGTATATTTTCCTTGTAAACAATTTCCAACTTAAATCTTTGATTTGATTTTTTATTTATCAAATCCATTCCATCGACTAATTTAATTCAATTAGTATATTCACTTATCCATTTTAAATTTCACATTTCCATATTCAATTCATCCCGAATTTATTTTATCAATAACAAGGAAATTTCAATTTATTTCTTTTACTTACTTGAATTTACATACAAATTCAAACCATTTTTAAACTTAGCTTACAACTCAACTTTAACTAATTCAACTTCCAATTTATTATTTCATGAATTAATAAATTATCAAGTTAGTTTACTTGAATTCAATCCATTTTATTTTATTTTTTCCAAGTTTGGATTTTTTCTTCAACTTGATTCAAATCAAATCTCATTTCATTATTCAATTCCATTTATTTACAAATGTAGCTTTATTTGTTCATTCACAAATTCATTCCTTTTCAATTTGAATCTTATTCCAATCAAATTTCAAATATTTTTATAACTCATCAACTTATTTACATTCCATTTCATTTTAAAGAAATTTCAGAGTCTTTTAAACAACATTTCAAAACTAACTTCGAAATTTCAATTCAAATTCTTTAATTCGTATTTCAAAAATTACTCTGGCACTTCATTTCAATTTATAAAACTCATTTATAAATTCACATTACCAATTTCATTCCATAAATGAATTTTATTTTCAAATATTCTTTGGAATTCTATTTCCAATTATAAATCTCATTACAATTTATATTTACAATTTCATTCGTATATGAATTTTATTTCCTTATCTTTCAATTCATATTTATAAATTTGTAACGGTCGCGACCTTTCGACGCTCGAAAGTCGACATTAATATGTCCACTGTATCAAATGCCGCGCAATCGAATGCCGGAAAACCGAACCAATAGGGTTAAAAAGAAGAGGTAGAAGAAGACAGAAGAAAAAGAGAATAGAAAAACAGAAACAGAAACAATATCAGAATCTCACAGTCGCAGCGGAACAATATATAATAGATGAATGAATAATCTTTAAAACAAAAGACTATCAGTTTATACATTACATCATATCATCAGAGTTTACAACAATACACATCACTGGACAGTTATATAAACTTGTCCACATACAGAATACACAGCGGAATAAATAAATAAGTACGGGAGTACGCCTCGCCATCCAGCTCATCTCCAAAGCTCCAGAATCCCTATTTCTTTACAAATCTGACGCAAAGGAAAAAAAAGAGCCTTCAGTTCGAATTAAAAACAAATAATGGAGGCGTATGCTATTTCCTTTCATCTAATCGAAACACGCTTCCTCCTCTAACTTCAGTTCTCCAACAAATCAAACGAAAATTGAAATTAAGGAAAGAAAAAAAAATCAATCGTTCGTAAATAAAAAATGGCCGAACGACTTCAGCCTTGCTCTTTCAAACTTCGTTTGCGAAAAGAAAAAAAAATGGGATTTCGAGATTAAATTGCTTCAGCCGATTAAAAGAGGGGGAAGGGGTGAATTCGATTCAAATCAAATCGTGAGCTCTTCTTCATACTCTCCGAGTTCGAAGGCAAGATTTGCAGAGGAGGGAGCGGGGTCTAGCGCGTACGCGTGGAAGGGGAGACGATGTCGACACGCGTGGAGTTGGGGTGGTCGCAATCGAACTGGCAATTGACTTCGTATGGAAGCGGAGCCATGGAAGTTGGCAGCTCTGGGTAGTTGCGACATCGTAGTGGTGGATCGCGAGCTTGGTTGGGAAGCAGCGGCATCTCAGTTCATGGTCGTGGAGGCGACTGATGGTCGAGCTTGGTGAGGAAGTTTTGTAGGGGAAGTTGGGATGTCGTTCTGCTTGGTGAAGTCGTGTGGTCTTTGTGCACGCACGGGGATGTTTTCTGGGCAGTGTATTAAACCAAACTGAGTAAAGTATAGTTTTATATTTATTTATTTTACCTATCTGAATTTACTAAAGATGTATATATATATGGGAAAAATTATATATATATATATAAGGTATAGGCAGAGTATGATGTTTAATTTAGATATAAACTGTATTTTTGAATTTATTTAAATAACTCATTTAATTATTTTAGAAATTGTTAAAGGGAATTATTTTAAAAATTTTAATCATCAAGTTTAGGACTAAATCAATAGTTAATTTTATTATCAATTAAATTTATTAAATGGAAATTAATTATTCGATTGGTTCAAATATTAATAAAATTATCTAATATTATACAAGGTCTATAAATCGTGAAAACAAGCTGAATTGAAAATGGATTGCAAAATAAAAAGCAAAGGTGATATCTTCTCACTCAAACAAAGGGTTTTGTTTAATTTTAAATAGTTATATTTAAAATTATTGATTGTGTTGATTGTGTGCTTGGATGTGATAGTATATATAGTATTATATAGCAATATATATATATATATATATTGGAATATGTATATATTGGAGTTGTTGATTTCCCGCATTATATAGCGGATGAGACCCTATTGCACCGCATAATAGCGGATGATATTTTTTTAAATCCCATATACCACGATATTCCACCTCGAAGTGGAATTAGTATTGTGCTAACATCTATGGATGTAGGGAAACAAGTTGGAGGTATCCAACAGGATTCCTCAAAACATTTGAATTGGTTTCATATGTTGTGTGTTATTTATTTATAATCTGTGAATGATTATATCTGTGATTGAATTTGTTGAAGGCTATAATTTAGCCGAATGTATTTTTGGTATCGTTGGATACCAGAAATAAATAAAATTGGATTTTTGAAATAAAAGTTGGAAATTTTAAGTAAATTCTTTCGAAAGAATTGGGTGAATTTAAAAGAAGGAATTTTAAAAGTATAAAGTTGATTTTTCTATCTTGTCGAATTATTTCCAAAATATGGGAAAGGATATTAATAAATGGGTTTTGAATAATCTTGTTTGAAAGTTGAAGAATTTATTTGAAAATGGAATTTTGAATAATTTGGAGAGATAAAGGAATTTATTTAAAAAGGTGATAAATTGGTTTGAAATCAATTTGATAAAATGATTTGGTATTGGAAAATAAATCTTTGGGAAATCGATATGAAAATTTATTTGATGTTGAATGAGAAAATTGATTTGTGTTGAAATGAATTTTGAAATTGATTTGTAAATTGATTTGGTGTTGAAATAAATTTAGAAATCAATTTGGAAATTGATTTGGTGTCTGAAAGTGAATCTTTGGAAAACGATTTTTGAAAATCATATATAAGTGGATATTTGGAAATTTAAATTCACAATGGAATTTATAAAGGAAAGGGAAACTTGTTTTAAAAACAAACATTGATTTATTTTTAAAGGTGTGGAAATTATGATTTGAAATTGGTTTTCAAAGTGATGAAGTGTGGAAATAAATTTACTGATTTGGATGTAAATTTGAAATAAATCGATAAGGATTTATTTAATTGGGTTAAATGGACCATTTTGAGATGAAGTGTGAAATGATTTGAAATTGGTTTTCAAATGTTGAACGAAGATATTTTGAAAAATAAATAATTTGGGAAAATTATTTAAATTGGTTGATTGTTGTGAATGTTGTTGATAGTTAAATAACCGACTATCAATATTTGCCTTTGAAATGGCACTTGAATTTGTTTTTAAAACAAACGCTCACTATTCGGGTTAGCTGGGAAAAGACCTTTGTGTCATATAACCCATTCCGAATTAGTGATACGTCGTGAATGGATAACAATTGAAGACCGGTGTGAAGACCGGGTATTTTCGAAAATGAAAGGACAACCTGTCGAATGTCTCTGCACCGAGTTGCTCCGGTATAGAGATTTATATCACTCTTTTTGTGATGGGAAGTCCGGACGTGATTAGTGAATACCCGGATTGCAAGGGCTTCTTTGGAAGTGCCTTCGGTTCCGTTCGATCCCGGAACGGACTTGTATGGATGTGTGTCTAACGTTACACTTTGAGATGTAAAGCTGGTTTCTGTCAAATACATTTCTGTTGGTGGCGGAGACTTTATTCTCTTAGCTTAACACCCTTCTCTGAGACGTACGAGCTCAGAGGTTATGTAGTTGATGGTTACTAGTGATACATTCCCAATTTGGTAATGTGGCATACGAAGTGTTGTTGATCAATTGTTGATCAAAGCGTGGCTTTGTGAAAAAGCGTGGCTTTCTGAAAAAGCGTAGTTTTGTGGACGAGACTTCGTCGAGCCTCACAACCCGGTAATGGTCGAAACAGGAATGTTGCGGCAAGGTTGTTAGGGGTCGCGCCCCTAGGGTATGTCATTTCCTTCTGGATAAGAGGTGATATCATGGTATGGAGCCCAGATATTTTACCTATGTTGATGCTGCACATTTATTATACTTCGTGGTTGAGGATCCTCGAATAAAGGTCGGTAACGACTGGGGGATGGCATACTTGTGTGTTAGATACCTAGTTACAGCTGTATAGCGTGAGGTAGTGTCAGTGTGTTGGTTACCTAGTTACAGCTGTACAGCGTGAGGTAGCGTCGGCCTTGTGTTTGCAGAGAGCAGGTTGACTCTCGGGGCATCTTTCCAGAGGCGTTTCCATTGCGGTGTAAGGAAGTTCCTTTGCCTGACTATTTGTTGGAAATCCAAAGAAACAATACGAGCCCTGTACGGTTTTAGTTGTATTACCTGCTATGGAATGTGGCGGTAACCTGCTATTGAACATAGTAGCTATAGTAGGCATACAATAATGGTTGTATGTTGGCTAAGATCAATATTATACTTTCCAAATGATTTCGACACTATGCACTAGTAATAATATCCAATGATTTTGCGTAGTAAGCATGTTTGACTATCATAAGGAGAAATCTCCTCCAATTCTGCGTTTGCATTGTGTGTGTGGCGGGAGGCCTTATGGTAGTTTCATTTTCCAAAAGCATTGCGAAATTGTTTTATTTTCTTTGTGAAAATAACTGTTTTAGATCTCACAACAGTCACCATGACTGACTCAGAGTTTATTGTTCCCTTTCTAAACTCTGGGTGCCCATAATTTTCCACACGGGCAGCTTAGAGTTATGTTATCAGGATATTCTGGATATTCTGGAGCTTTGAAGGCAAGCTGGATGGTGAGACGTACTACCGTACTTGTTTATTTATTTCCGCTGTGTATTCTGTATGAGGACAAGTTTATATAACTGTCCATTGTTGTATTGAGTTGTATATTGACTCTGATTGATGTATGTATAAACTAATATAGTCTTTTGTTTTAAAGATTATTGATTCATCTATTATATATTGTTCCGCTGCGAATGTGAGATTCTGATATTGTTGTTGTTTCTGTTTTTTTGTTCTTTCTTTTCTTCTGTCTTCTTCTACCTCTTCTTTTTAACCCTAATGATTCGGTTTTCCGGCATTCGATTGCACAACATTTGATACAGTGGACGTATTAATGTCGACTTTCGAGCGTCGAAAAGTCGGAACGTTACATGTGGTATCAGAGCTGTTGGTTAAGCGACAACCCTGGCTCTGTTGGGTGTTACTCATTAGAGATAGAGTCAGTAGTACTCTAGAATGAGTGTGAGTGTAATAATAGATATGAGGGCGTATTTGTTAATGAATACAAAATTTGTTTTGTATTGTGTTGACTTATCGGTTGATTGTTTATAAATTCTGGTCGGTGCAGTCTGGCCAACTATAATCGATAGTGGTTTCTAAACTCTTAAATAAGATAAACTGACACAGTATTGTTTTAAAATAGGGTGAATGAAATAATTTTGCCCAAAACTATTTTTGTATAGAAAAGAAATGTTTTTCTATGAATTATTATAGTATATGGTTGCTTGGTTGTTAGGAAAAGATAATATTGAAATATTACCATTGTTATATGGAAATTGAATAAGAAATAATGGTATAACCAAAGATTTGGAGATAAACTCATTTAACAAATGAAATTTATGAATATGAATTGAAAGTATAAGGAGATAAATTCATATATGAATGGGATTTGTAAATGTAAATTGTAAATGTGATTTATAATTGGAAATAGAATTCTAGGAAAGTATTTGAGAATAAATTCATTAATGGAATGAAATTGGTAATGTGAATTTGTGAATGAACAAATGAAGCTACATTTGTAAATAAATGAATTGGAAATTGAATAATGAAATGAGATTGATTTGAATCAAGTTGAATAAAAATCCAAACTTGGAAAATAAAATAAAATGGATTGAATTCAAGTAAACTAACTTGATAATGTATTAATTCATGAAATAATGAATTGGAATTTGAATTAGCTAAATTAAAAGTTGAATTGTGAGCTGAATAAAAATGATTTGAATTTTCATATAAATTCAAGTAGTAGAAATAAATTTGAAATTTTCTTGTTATTAATAAAATAAATTCAGGATGAATTGAATATGGAAATTTGAAATTTAAAAAGAAGAATTGTGAAAGGGTCGTCGTCGACTTTTATTGAATGGTTTTGAATAGAATTTGTTTGGTTAATGAAATAAATCGAATGTGAATATAAAATGCAAATTGAATTGAATGGAATCAATTGAAAATGAAATGGAATTAAAAATAAATTGAGTTGGTATCAATTTAAACTAGTTATAAACTAGAATGGATATTCTATTAAGTGAATATCGTTGAATTTGCATATAAATGGTTGTCGTTTGATGCAAATGAGATTGTATAAAATTATATGAGTTAATGAAAGCAAATAAAATTGATTTTGAATCAATTGAAATAGATATGAATTCGTTTCGCTTAGAAATGAATTGAATGAAAGAAAGTGTGTTGTAAACCATTGAATTGAATGAAATTAGCTAAAAGCAATTTAATTTGTATTGAAACCATATAAATTGCTAATGGAATTTATTTTGAATGCATTGCTTATGAAATCTATGTATTTGCTATTGAGATAAGTGAAATGTAAATGAATTTCCTATATATGTCACTTACGTGTTTAAATTAAGTAAGTACAGGTTTTTGGAAGCCGTTTGGCTGCATTTTGGGTTGCGCAAATGCTAATAATAAGCCGCTTTGCTTAAAAATGCTAATAAAGGTACGCCTACGCAATACAAAATAGGAAATATGAACTGTTTTTGCTTTTTCGACCGAGTGGGTCGATGTATACATATTTATATCTTTTGTCAAATTGCAAAAGCTCCTCCGTACAAAGGAGACTCCGCCAAAATTTTCTGAAAATTTTGGGAGTTAGAAAAAATTTGGAAATTTGGAAAATTTTTGTTAACGGAAAATTTGATTTTCAAATTGTAATGGAAATGTAAGAATTGAACTAGAAAAGTGAATTTTTAGTTTTGAAGATAAAATGAATTCAAATAGAATTGAAATAGTAAATTGAATTCGAATGGAATTGAAAATGCAAAGTGAAGTGAAAATGAATATATAACTTTGTTAGTGAAGTGGAAATGAATATAAGAAGTATGTAAATACTTATATCGAACTTAAGAAATGAATGGATGAAATTCTTAAGTAAAAAAATTGGTATTGGGAATCCAATAAGTGAATTTGGACATTGTTGTTAAGTTAAGTAAACAGGGATTATAAAGGCTAAGGAAAATGGAATTGGATTTTGATTTCGAAGGCAAATTTGAATTTCTCAACAAAAGGTATGTGTTTGAATTTCAGTATGAAATTTGATGAGTTTCTGATTTTGCCTCTTGGCATTTTGTTTTCTATTGGAATTTGAGAGTCCGTAGGGACATTTTGTAGTCGTACCGAGCTAGCCGCGCAAAGGAGACGCTGGCGAAATTTCTCAGAAATTTAGAGAGTTAGAAAATTTTTGAGTTAAATTTGAATTGTTAAGAAAACCATATTATTTGGAACTTATGGTTGATTTTGGAAAATGAGTTAAAGTAATAACGAATCTTTAATAAAAAGATTTGTTTTGAAATATTGATAAAACTGTTTGGTTTTGGTAAAATGATAAACGGGTATTGGAACATTCTTCTTAACTTGTAATTTCGGGACGAAATTCTTTAAAGGGGGAAGATTGTAACGACCCTGAATTTTTGACATTTGAAACGTGAATATTTAATTGAGTTTAAATATTCGAATGATAATTTAATTTGAAATTCAAATATCAGAGTGAATTTGGCAATTAAAATTTTGAATTCAATTTATTGCAATTGGGTAAAAAAAAATTGAATCTTCAATTTTAAGCGTGTTAAAAATATTTTCAAGGCTTAGAAAATTTATATTGATAATTCTGAAGGTAATAGAACTTTCAGAATTGAATTTGAAACTGTTTTGTTCAGTTTTGAAATTTATCGTTTAAATTGATATTTGAAAATAGCGTTCCGGGGCACAGACTCGGAATTCGACGAAACAAGTTCCATTGGGTCCGTAATATTGTATTATTATCGGATTTCAATTTTTGTAATGTTTGGAGTGATCGTTTAGCCGTACGATAAGCAAACGCACTGAAATTAAATCGAAAATTTAATATTATAACTGGTCCAAAAAAAAGCTATCTTCTCCATACGATCGAATTTGGAGTCGGAACCTTTTCCATCGCGTCCGGAATAGGCGGATAACATTACGAACGCCTGGCGGCACGCCTGGACAGGAGGTCGAGATTTCAAGTTGTGTTTATCGAGACAATTTGAATTTAAATTAAATATATATTTATATATTTTTCAACATTAGCTGTTTTCTTTCATTTCGTGGTCACTGTAGCAAGACACCTTCCTCACGCAACTATCTCTTCTTGTCTCCCCATTTCTTTACAAATCTGACGCAAAGGAAAAAAAAGAGCCTTCGGTTCGAATTAAAAACAAATAATGGCCGCATATGCTATTCCCTTTCATCTAATCGAAACACGCTTCCTCCTATAACTTCATTTCTCCAACAAATCAAACGAAAATCGAAATTAAGGAAAGAAAAAAAATCAATCGTTCGTAAATAAAAAATGGCCGAACGACTTCAGCCTTGCTCTTTCAAACTCCGTTTGCGAAAAGAAAAAAAAAAGGGATTTCGATATTAAATTGCTTCAGCTGATTAAAAGAGAGGGAAGGGGCGAATTCGATTCAAATCAAATCGCGAGCTCTTCTTCATACTCTCCGAGTTCGAAGGCAAGATTTGCAGGGGAGGTAGCGGGGTCTAGCATGTACGCGTGGAAGGGGAGACAATGTCGACGCACGTGGAGTTGGGGTGGTCGCAATCGAACTGGCAATCGACTTCGTATGGAGGGGGAGCCATGGAAGTTGGCAGCTCTGGGTAGTTGCGACAACGTAGTGGTGGATCGCGAGCTTGGTTGGGAAGCAGCGGCATCTCAGTTCGTGGTCGTGGAGGCGGCTGATGGTCGAGCTTGGTGAGGAGGTTTTGTAGGGGAAGTTGGGATGTCGTTCTGCGTGGTGAAGTCGTGTGGTCTTTGTGCACGCATGGGGATGTTTTCTGGGCATGTATTAAACCAAACTGAGTAAGGTATAGTTTTATATTTATTTATTTTACTTATCTGAATTTACTAAAGATGTATATATATATATATATAAACGGGAAATATATATATATATAGGGTATAGGCACAGTATGATGTTTAATTTAGATATAAACTGTATTTTTGAATTTATTTAAATAACTCATTTAATTATTTTAGAAATTGTTAAAGGGAATTAGTTTAAAAATTTTAATCATCAAGTTTAGGACTAAATCAATAGTTAATTTTATTATCAATTAAATTTATTAAATGGAAATTAATTATTCGATTGGTTCAAATATTAATAAAATTATCTAATATTATACAAGGTCTATAAATCGTGAAAACAAGCTGGATTGAAAATGGATTGCAAAATAAAAAGCAAAGGTGAGATCTTCTCACTCAGACAAAGGGTTTTGTTTAATTTTAAATAGTTATATTTAAAATTATTGATTGTGTTGATTGTGTGCTTGGAAGTGATAGTATATATAGTAATATATAGCAATATATATATATATATATTGGAATATGTATATATTGGAGTTGTTGATTTCCCGCATTATATAGCAGATGAGACCCTATTGCACCGCATAATAGCGGATGATATTTTTTTAAATCCCATATACCACGATATTCCACCTCGAAGTGGAATTGGTATTGTGCTAACATCTGTGGATGCAGGGAAACAGGTTGGAGGGATCCAACAGGATTCCTCAAAACATTTGAATTGGTTTCATATGTTGTGTGTTATTTATTTATAATCTGTAAATGATTATATCTGTGATTGAATTTGTTGAAGGCTATAATTTAGCCGAATGTATTTTTGGTATCGTTGGATACCAGAAATAAATAAAATTGGATTTTTGAAATAAAAGTTGGAAATTTTAAGTAAATTCTTTTGAAAGAATTGGGTGAATTTAAAAGAAGGAATTTTAAAAGTATAAAGTTGATTTTTCTATCTTGTCGAATTATTTCCAAAATATGGGAAAGGATATTAATAAATGGGTTTTGAATAATCTTGTTTGAAAGTTGAAGAATTTATTTGAAAATGGAATTTTGAATAATTTGGAGAGATAAAGGAATTTATTTAAAAAGGTGATAAATTGGTTTGAAATCAATTTGATAAAATGATTTGGTATTGGAAAATAAATCTTTGGGAAATTGATATGAAAATTTATTTGATGTTGAATGAGAAAATTGATTTGTGTTGAAATGAATTTTGAAATTGATTTGTAAATTGATTGGGTGTTGAAATAAATTTAGAAATCAATTTGGAAATTGATTTGGTGTTTGAAAGTGAATCTTTGGAAAACGATTTTTTGAAAATCGTATATAAGTGGATATTTGGAAATTTAAATTCACAATGGAATTTATAAAGGAAAGGGAAACTTGTTTTAAAAATAAACATTGATTTATTTTTAAAGGTGTGGAAATTATGATTTGAAATTGGTTTTCAAAGTGATGAAGTGTGGAAATAAATTTACTGATTTGGATGTAAATTTGAAATAAATCGATAAGGATTTATTTAATTGGGTTAAATGGACCATTTTGAGATGAAGTGTGAAATGATTTGAAATTGGTTTTCAAATGTTGAACGAAGATATTTTGAAAAATAAATAATTTGGGAAAATTATTTAAATTGGTTGATTGTTGTGAATGTTGTTGATAGTTAAATAACCGACTATCAATATTTGCCTTTGAAATGGCACTTGAATTTGTTTTTAAAACAAACGCTCACTATTCGGGTTAGCTGGGAAAAGACCTTTGTGTCATATAACCCATTCCGAATTAGTAATACGTCGTGAATGGATAACAATTGAAGACCGGTGTGAAGACCGGGTATTTTCGAAAATGAAAGGACAACCTGTCGAATGTCTCTGCACCGAGTTGCTCCGGTATAGAGATTTATATCACTCTTTTTGTGATGGGAAGTCCGGACGTGATTAGTGAATACCCGGATTGCAAGGGCTTCTTTGGAAGTGCCTTCGGTTCCGTTCGATCCCGGAACAGACTTGTATGGATGTGTGTCTGACGTTACACTTTGAGATGTAAAGCTGGTTTCTATCAAATACATTTCTGTTGGTGGCGGAGACTTTATTCTCTTAGCTTAACACCCTTCTCTGAGACGTACGAGCTCAGAGGTTATGTAGTTGATGGTTACTAGTGATACATTCCCAATTTGGTAATGTGGCATACGAAGTGTTGTTGATCAATTGTTGATCAAAGCGTGGCTTTGTGAAAAAGCGTGGCTTTCTGAAAAAGCGTAGTTTTGTGGACGAGACTTCGTCGAGCCTCACAACCCGGTAATGGTCGAAACAGGAATGTTGCGGCAAGGTTGTTAGGGGTCGCGCCCCTAGGGTATGTCATTTCCTTCTGGATAAGAGGTGATATCATGGTATGGAGCCCAGATAATTTACCTATGTTGATGCTGCACATTTATTATACTTCGTGGTTGAGGATCCTCGGATAAAGGTCGGTAACGACCGGGGGATGGCATACTTGTGTGTTAGTTACCTAGTTATAGCTGTACAGCGTGAGGTAGTGTCGGGTGAACTTTGTGAATTAAATCTTTTGTTTAAAAGATTAAAGTGTGGAAATTGTTTAAACCGTTGAAGGTTGTTAACATGAATCTTTTGTTTTAAAGGTTTGAAAATGGTAATTTGTTAAACCATTTTAAAGGTATTGATTTGGGAATTTGAATTTAATTCAAGGGTTTTAACCCGTGTAAATATAAATGGATTTTTCTGAAATGAAACTAATTATTTCAAAGAATAAAAGCTTTCATATAAGAAATGAATTTCCAATTTGAATTAAAGGAATTTCAAGTTTGAATTGAAAAATGGTTTTCCAAGTTATGAGTGAATTCTTTTTGAAAGCTATGAATTGAATCTGTTTATTTTTCACAGATTTAAAGTGGTGATTTGTTTAAACCATTCGAAATGGAATTGTTTTGAAAGCTATCAGTTAAATCTTTGTTTTAAAGATTTAACGAGTTAATCCAATTGAAATGGAAATTGATTTGGAAAATCTATCTTTGTGAATCTGAGTGAACTTTGTGAAATGAATCTTTTTGTAAAAGATTGGAAATGGTAATTTGTTTTAACCATTCGAATGAAAAGTTTTGGGCTTTAAGCTATGATTTAACTAAGACCCCAGTATCCATATGATTTTTAATTGCGCTCGTTATTCGGTTTAGCCGGGAAAGGACCTTTGTGTCATATAACCCATTCCGAATAATTATACGACGATATAGATAGCATTTGAAGACCGGTGGTGAAGACCGGGTATTTGCGAGAGCGATAGGCTATCGATTGTCTCTGCACTGAGTAGCTACGGTATTGAGATTCCCTAAGTGATGGGAAGTCCGATCGGGATTGTGAATACTCGGATTGCAAGGGCTTCTTCGGAAGTGCCTTCGGTTCTGTTTGAACCCGGAACAGACTTGTATGGATGTGTGTCTGCGTTACACTTTGAGATGTAAAGCTGGTTTCTATCAAATACATTTCCGTTGGTGGCGGAGAATTTATTCTCTTAGCTTAACACCCTTCTCTGAGACGTACGAGCTCAGAGGTTACGTAGTTGATGGTTACTAGTGATACATTCCCAATTTGGTAATGTGGCATACGAAGTGCTGTTGATCATTTGTTGATCAAAGCGTGGCTTTGTGAAAAAGCGTAGCTTTGTGAAAAAGCGTGGCTTTGTGAAAAAGCGTAGCTTTGTGGACGAGACTTCGTCAAGCCTCACAACCCGGTAATGGTCGAAACCGGAATGTCGTGGCAAGGTTTTTAAGGGTCGCGCCCCTAGGGTATGTCCATTTTCTTCTGGATAAAGGGTGGTATCATGGTATGGAGCCCAGATACTTAACTCGTGTGGACACTGTAAATTTATTACTGTGTAATGTTGCTTTGTTGGTTGAGGGGCCCCTCGGATAAAGGTCGGTAACGACCGGGAATGGCATACTCGTGTGGTAGTTACCTAGTTACAGCTGTACAGCGTGAGGTAGCGTCGGCATTGTGTTTGCAGAGATCCGGTTAGGTTCTCGGGGCGTCTTTCCATAGGCGTTTTCATTTCGGTAAGGAAGTTCCTTAGCCTGACCATTTGTTGGAAAATCCAAAGAAACAAGTTGTAACGATCCCGAATTTTTATATATATTTAAATTGATAATTAAAGTAAATTTTTGAATTAAAATTGTATAGTTAATTGGAAATTGATGCGAGTTTCCCCGAATTCAAATTAATTTGGGATAAATCATTTAAATTTAAAAATATTGTATATGTATGTATATATATGAATATATATGTATTTGGGCATATATGAGTGAATTTGGAATTATGTATATATATATTGATAATTGAATTTAAATCTTAATATAAATGGTTTAAAGAGAAATATGAAAATATAGATAATTGATACAAGTTTAAGAATAAATAACTTTAAAATTTAAAATTGATGGGTTATGTTAAAAATAAAAATAAATTAATAATATTTAAGCTAGAAATAAAATATAAATATGTAAGATAAACTATAAAAATACAAAGTAAACACTAGCTAGAAAAATAAAATAAAATTCAATAACAAATTAAATCATAGGGATTCATTTATATTACAAAATAATAAGATTTAAAGAAAATAAAATACATTTAAATATGAATAAACGTAGACAAATATGAAACAAATAATACAAATATATATGATAAAAATATATACATGAATTAGCTTATAAAAGAAAATAAAATACATGTGTGAAGGCTTGTAAAGGAAGTCACAAAATTTTCTTCATGCATTGTACAGCCGAGATAAGAAGGAACAAATGAATGTATATTTTGTACAAAACAATTAATGCCATGTCCTATAGCATACTACACTATATCCATCAGCCACCGAAATGAAGAAAAAATATTCATTTGTACATGGCAATTAATGAAGCCATCACAACATTTTCCATCAGCCTCCATTTGCTAGTAAATATCATCTTGTATTGTACTAAACAAATAATATCACTTTGTACAAAATAATACAAGCCTTGTACGGTTTTAGTTGTATAACCTGCTATGGAATGTGGCGGTAACCTGCTATTGAACATGGTAGCTATAGTAGGCATACAATAATGGTTGTATGTTGGCTAAGATTAATATTATACTTTCAAAAAAATTTCTACACTATGCACTAGTAATAATATCAAAAGAGTTTTTCCTGCGTAGTAAGCATGTTTGACTATCATAAGAAGAAATCTCCTCCAATTCTGCGTTTGCATTGTGTGTGTGGCGAGAGGTCTTATGGTAGTTTCATTTTCCAAAAGCATTGCGGATTTCAATGTTTAAAATTCCTTTGTTGTTTGTTTTAAAGATGAACTGTTTTTGTTGCTCACACCAGTCCCATGACTGACCTGGAGTTTATTGTTCCCTTCCTAAACTCTGGGTGCCCACAATTTTCCACAAGGGCAGTCTAGAGTTGGGTTTTTCAGATAGTCAGGTTTAGTAGATTATCTGGAGCTAGTTCACTTCATCGGAGTGGACGACTGGACCTGCTTATCTTGGTGCAACGTGTTGGTGGTTCGAGCTGATGTTGGAGTTGTTGGAGGCATTCTCTTTTGTAGATCATTTGGAGTTATCACTTCTATTATTTCCGCTGTATCATTATTTATCTCTGATATTGTTGTATCATATTGATATCATTGTTGTATATCATTCTGGATATTGTATTCATTGGAGTTGTATATGATATCATTGTTTTCTTTCTTCCGCTGTGTTGTTATACTTAATGGTGTTATAAGCTCCGGTGAACCAGATTCGGCGTTTGAATCTGCGGCATTTTGAGTACAAGTGAAGTACGGGTGCCGATTTTCGAAGGCCGAGTTTTTGGGTCATTACAAGTGGTATCAGAGCTGAAGGTTGAACTTTAGCTCAGGAGTATAACACATTATGTAGCTCATTAGAGATAGGGTGAAGTATACCCTAGAATGAGTATTCCTCGGATATTCTTCCGTATGCCTCAGTAAATTCTCTTACTGTCTATCGATAGTAAGTATGAGTGCAAGAAGAGAATGAGATAGGGGACAGGGGAATACGATTATAAATGGTCAATACCCTGTAACAACAAGGAAACAATCTTTTCTCTATCAATCTCTTTTGTTCAGCATCTTTTTCTCAATTCTTCGATAATTCCCGGTAGATCCAGGAATAAGGAGATTCGATATATTTGTATGGGACATGAACTCCAAATAAGTCAGTCAGAATTATTTGTTTGGATGAATTGGTTGCATTGGTTGCTATGGTTGATAGGTATACTATAGTTTTTAAACAATTTTTTTTTGAAAGTTGTATCTATATATCTATCTATTCTTTGGGTCCCAATATATTCTATGACCGGTTAAGTTATCCCTTTGAACTAACCGATGCCCCTGCATATTTCGTAGATCTGGATAACTCGAGTATCTTGTGAAGTGTTAAAATAGATTCGTTATTGATATTCTGATTTGGTAAGCCAAATGCAAAATAGATATTCAGTTTGATTTGATGAAATATTTTCATCTATTTTTGTGTCTCTTTGGCAAATTTCGAAGACGAAATTCTTTTAAGGGGGGGAGTCTGTAACGACCCCGGATTTTTTATAAATTTAAATTGATAATTTATTGAATTTTTGAATTAAATTTGTGAAATTAATCAATAAAGTGATGCGAGTTTCCTCGAATTTAAATAAATTCTGTATAAATCATTTAAACTTTAAATATTGTATATATATGTATATATATGTTTGATTTGAATTTAAATCGTAAATAAATGGTTCAAAGTAAAGATACAAATTATATAGGATATAGAAATATAAATTGGTTAAAATTTTAACAATAAAATAAAAATATAGAAATTCATCTATATTTTAAAATGAATATATATATATAGTTCTATACAATGTAAAGTAAAATATAATTTTTAATATCATATTAATAAATCAATTCAAAATAATACGAGTAAAGTAGACAACAAAAATAATAAAAGTAAAATAAAATATAGACTTGAGAAAGAAGAACATATAAATATAGTCAAGTTTGAACAAAAGAAAATAGAAATGTCTTTGAACCTGTACAAGTAGACAGTAAAGTATTTTCATGTATAAGCAAAAAGATGTGTATAAAACAAAGCAAGTGAACATATAAAAGATATAAAGTACCTTGGCATTAAATGCTAGCAACATTTTTGTCAATTCGAAATGCTATCAGCCTCCAAAATGGAAAAAGAATCCCTGCTAACCATTGTACAAACAAGGAAAAAATTATACAACTTGTACCAAATATTACCCTGTAACTTCATATACATCTATCGATTCTTCTCACCTCAGTTTCGATCATTTTAAAACTGAGAAAATCTGAGATGAGCTTCAGTTCAAAACTTAAACAAAATTCAACTATAACAAACAACTCAAGTCAAATGCAAACCAGAGATCAAAAAAGAGTTTCAGCTTACAAGTTTCAAGCCTGGTTCAACATCATCAAACTCTGTTCTTCTTTTTCTCTAGAAACTAAGGTGAGTAACAACTTAAAGAAGAAACTAAGTATGTTCATTTGTTGCTAGTTAACCTGAGATCTGAAATCACTTTGTTATGCATATATATATATATAGATTTCTCTGTGTATAAATATTAGAAAGTGGAATGCCTATCATGTTGAAGCCACCTCTGTCTTTGGTTTCAGAGCATCAAGTTTGTTCAAAAATCCCAATACTTAATCACTCGATCATTATTACACTTTGATTTTTGTGTATTTAAGAAGGAACTAAAATTTAAAAATAAACTTCATAAGAAAAAGGATACACAGTGAAAAAAAATGATGTTTACAGGGAATATGTAATATCTTGATAAATTCGAATATCATGGAATGCTAATTCAATTTCATAACCTGAATCCACATTACAAAATAGGATTTTTAAAACAAAAATGGTGATTTTTAGTCAAGTATTCAACGAGCAGTTCCTTGTTGATCAGAAATCATGTTTTGATCAGTTTCTGGTGATCTAATAACTTTTGGTTGTTGAAATTTTGTGTGAAGGCTTGTAAAGGAAGCCACAAAATTTTCTTCATGCATTGTACAACCGAGATAAGAAGGAACAAATGAATGTATATTTTGTACAAAACAATTAATGCCATGTCCTATAGCATACTACACTATATCCATCAGCCACCGAAATGAAGAAAAAATATTCATTTGTACATGGCAATTAATGAAGCCATCACAACATTTTCCATCAGCCTCCATTTGCTAGTAAATATCATCTTGTATTGTACTAAACAAATAATATCACTTTGTACAAAATAATACGAGCCTTGTACGGTTTTAGTTGTATAACCTGCTATGGAATGTGGCGGTAACCTGCTACTGAACATGTTAGCTATAGTAGGCATACAATAATGGTTGTATGTTGGCTAAGATTAATATTATACTTTCGAAATGTTTTCTACACTATGCACTAGTAATAATATCAAAAGAGTTTTTCTTGCGTAGTAAGCATGTTTAACTATCATAAGAAGAAATCTCCTCCAATTCTGCATTTGCATTGTGTGTGTGGCGAGAGGTCTTATGGTAGTTTCATTTTCCAAAAGCATTGCGGATTTCAATGTTTAAAATTCCTTTATTGTTTGTTTTAAAGATGAACTGTTTTTGTTGCTCACTCCAGTCCCATGACTGACCTGGAGTTTATTGTTCCCTTCCTAAACTCTGGGTTCCCACAATTTTCCACACTTGCAGTCTAGAGTTGGGTTTTTCAGATAGTCAGGTTTAGTAGATTATCTGGAGCTAGTTCACTTCATCGGAGTGGACGACTGCACCTGCTTATCTTGGTGCAACGCGTTGGTGGTTCGAGCTGATGTTGGAGTTGTTGGAGGCATTCTCTTTTGTAGATCATTTGGAGTTATCACTTCTATTATTTCCGTTGTATCATTATTTATCTCTGATATTGTTGTATCATATTGATATCATTGTTGTATATCATTCTGGATATTGTATTCATTGGAGTTGTATATGATATCATTGTTTTCTTTCTTCCGCTGTGTTGTTATACTTAATGGTGTTATAAGCTCCGGTGAACCAGATTCGGCGTTTGAATCTGTGGCATTTTAAGTACAAGTGAAGTACGGGTGCCGATTTTCGAAGGCCGAGTTTTTGGGTCATTACAAGTGGTATCAGAGCTGAAGGTTGAACTTTAGCTCAGGAGTATAACACATTAAGTAGCTCATTAGAGATAGGGTGAAGTATACCCTAGAATGATTATTCCTCAGATATTCGTCCGTATGCCTCAGTAAATTCTCTTACTGTCTACCGATAGTAAGTATGAGTGCAAGAAGAGGATGAGATAGGGGACAGGGGAATACGATTATAAATGGTCAATAACCTTTAACAACAAGGAAACAATCTTTTCTCTATCAATCTCTTTTGTTCAGCATCTTTTTCTCAATTCTTCGATAATTCCTGGTATCCAGGAAGAAGGAGATTCGATATATTTGTATGGGACATGAACTCCAAATAAGTCAGTCAGAATTATTTGTTTGGATGAATTGGTTGCATTGGTTACTATGGTTGATAGGTATACTTTAGTTTTTAAACAATTTTTTTTTGAAAATTGTGTCTATATATCTATCTATTCTTTGGGTCCCAATATATTCTACGAACGGTTAAGTTATCCCTTTGAACTAACCGATGCCCCTGCATATTTCGTAGATCTGGATAACCCGAGTATCTTGTGAAGTGTTAAAACAGATTCGTTATTGATATTCTGATTTGGTAAGCCAAATGCAGAATAGATATTCAGTTTGATTTGATGAAATATTTTTCATCTATTTTTGTGTCTCTTTGGCAAATTTCGGGGACGAAATTCCTTAAGGGGGGAAGGTTGTAACGATCCCGAATTTTTATATATATTTAAATTGATAATTAAAGTAAATTTTTGAATTAAAATTGTATAGTTAATTGGAAATTGATGCGAGTTTCCCCGAATTCAAATAAATTTGGGATAAATCATTTAAATTTAAAAATATTGTATATGTATGTATATATATGAATATATATGTATTTGGGCATATATGAGTGAATTTGAAATTATATATATATATATATATTGATAGTTGAATTTAAATCTTAATATAAATGGTTTAAAGAGAAATATAGATAATTGATACAAGTTTAAAAATAAATAACTTTAAAATTTAAAATTGATGGGTTATGTTAAAAATTAAAATAAATTAATAATATTTAAGCTAGAAATAAAATATAAATATGTAAGATAAACTATAAAAATACAAAGTAAACACTAGCTAGAAAAATAAAATAAAATTCAATAACAAATTAAATCATAGGGATTCATTTATATTACAAAATAATAAGATTTAAAGAAAATAAAATACATTTAAATATGAATAAATGTAGACAAATATGAAACAAATAATACAAATATATATGATAAAAATATATACATGAATTAGCTTATAAAAGAAAATAAAATACATGTGTGAAGGCTTGTAAAGGAAGCTACAAAATTTTCTTCATGCATTGTACAGCCGAGATAAGAAGGAACAAATGAATGTATATTTTGTACAAAACAATTAATGCCATGTCCTATAGCATACTACACTATATCCATCAGCCACCGAAATGAAGAAAAAATATTCATTTGTACATGGAAATTAATAAAGCCATCACAACATTTTCCATCAGCCTCCATTTGCTAGTAAAGATCATCTTGTATTGTACTAAACAAATAATATCACTTTGTACAAAATAATACGAGCCTTGTACGGTTTTAGTTGTATAACCTGCTATGGAATGTGGCGGTAACCTGCTATTGAACATGGTAGCTATAGTAGGCATACAATAATGGTTGTATGTTGGCTAAGATTAATATTATACTTTCGAAATGTTTTCTACACTATGCACTAGTAATAATATCAAAAGAGTTTTTCTTGCGTAGTAAGCATGTTTGACTATCATAAGAAGAAATTTCCTCCAATTCTGCGTTTGCATTGTGTGTGTGGCGGGAGGTCTTATGGTAGTTTCATTTTCCAAAAGCATTGCGGATTTCAATGTTTAAAATTCCTTTGTTGTTTGTTTTAAAGATGAACTGTTTTTGTTGCTCACACCAGTCCCATGACTGACCTGTAGTTTATTGTTCTTTTCCTAAACTCTGGGTGCCCACAATTTTCCACACGGGCAGTCTAGAGTTGGGTTTTTCAGATAGTCGGGTTTTGTAGATTATCTAGAGCTAGTTCACTTCATCGGAGTGGACAACTGCACCTGCTTATCTTGGTGCAACGTGTTGGTGGTTTGAGCTGATGTTGGAGTTGTTGGAGGCATTCTCTTTTGTAGATCATTTGGAGTTATCACTTCTGTTATTTCCGTTGTATCATTATTTATCTCTGATATTGTTGTATCATATTAATATCATTGTTGTATATCATTCTGGATATTGTATTCATTGGAGTTGTATATGATATTATTTTTTTCTTTCTTCCGCTGTGTTGTTATACTTAATGGTGTTATAAGCTCCGGTGAACCAGATTCGGCGTTTGAATCTGCGAAATTTTGAGTACAAGTGAAGTACGGGTGCCAATTTTTGAAGGCCGAGTTTTTGGAACGAACGCGATTTTTCGTCGCTCGAAAATCGACATTAATACGTCCACGGTATCAACTGCTGAGCAATCGAACGCCGGAAAACTGAATTGTTATGGAGAAAAAGAAGAGGTAAAAGAAGACAGAAGAAAAGAGAACAGAAAAACACAGAAACAGAATCAATATCAGAATCTCACATTCGCAGCGGAACAACATATAATAGATAAATGAATAATCTTTAAATCAAAGAACTATATCATTTTATACATTACATCATCATCAGAGTTTACAACAACAATACAACACTGGACAGTTATATAAACTTGTCCTCATACAGAATACACAGCGGAATAAATAATATCATATACAAGTGATACGTCTCGTCATCCACAGATGTTAGCACAATACCAATTCCACTTCACGGTGGTATATCGCGGTATATGGGATTTATAAAATACCATCCGCTATTATGCGGCACAATAGGGTCTCATCCGCTATATAATGCGGTAAATCAACTCCAAATACATATATAATACCAATTCCACTTCAATGTAAAATTATCACGGTATATGTTTTTAATAAATAACCTCCGCTTAATATACGGCGTATAAGGTCTATTTCAACACAATGAATAGCAACCATCATTCAATTCACACAATCAACACTATCAACAAATTTTAAATCTAACTATTTAAAATTTAAATCGAAAACAAAATTCGATTGAGTGAGAAGTTCTCACCTTTACTTTTTAAAATGTCGAGCGTTAAATTTTTGATTAAATCGAATAATGACCCTGAAATTGGCCTTCGAATGCTATCCATATACGTCGTATCATTATTCGGAATGGGTTATATGACACAAAGGTCATTTCCCGACTAAACCGAATAACGAGCGCAATTAAAAATCATATGGATACTGGGGTCTCAGTTAAATCACAGCTTAAAGCCCAAAACTTTTCATTCGAATGGTTAAAACAAATTACCATTTCCAATCTTTTAAACAAAAAGATTCATTTCAACAACCTTCAATGGTTTAAACAAATTTCCATACTTTTAATCTTTTAAACAAAAAGATCCAATTCACAAAGTTCACCTCATTCACAAAGATAGATTTTCCAAATCAATTCCCATTTCAATTTGATTAACTCAGTAAATCTTTAAATCAAAGATTTAATTCATAGTCTTTCAAAACAATTCCATTTCAAGTTGGACTAACTCGTCCGGTCTTTGAATTAAAGACTCATTTCATAGTTTTCAAAACATTTCAATTCCATTACAAACTTGAAACCTTTCAACACAATTTAGAAATCCTTTCTTAAAATGAAAGCTATTATTATTTGAAAACAAGTAGTTTTCGTTTCGGAAAAATCCAGTTATATTTACACGAGTTAAAACCCTTGAATTAAATTCAAATTCCCAAATCAATACCTTTAAAATGGTTTAACCCGTATATAACTTGTACAACATCTTTAATCCCTAGTTTCAAATCATAGAATTCAATTTCATACTTGAATTCAAATTTAAATCAAATTATTTAAATTTCAAGATATCCAAAATATCTTTAAAACTCCTTTCAAAAGCTTTTCATATTAAACCCCAATTTCCAATTCAAAATCAATTGAAATTAAAATTTCAATTTCAAAAACATTAAATTTAAATCATCTGTGACTTAACCGATTTCCACGTGAAATCCATATTTGTGTGTGTATGGTGTAGTCCAGGGGTTTCACACAGTAGTGCAACATCAATAAATCATCACATATCAGAATACAGAAATATAGTTGATAAGCGGTATAAACTATAACACTTATCTTTTATTCACAGATCACAGATATATAAATTACAGATAAGGTATTACATTCATCCTAGATAAATAAACTACAGTACAGATCACACACAAATCGGAATATATCACACAACATCACAGATCAGGGAATATCAACAATTCAATCATTCAATCAGGTCCAAACATTCATAGGTAAGGTCAATTTATTTATCTGATTTAATTAAATCAGATTAGCCACTAATCCTGGTTAATTAACATTAACTAATTACAATTTCATTTTAATTAATTAACCTTTAATAATCAATTTATTAGCCTCAATTAGTAAATTAATTAATTAATCATTCCTTAATCACTTTCATTTATTAATTAACCTTTAAATTAATTAATTATTCTCAAATTAATTACCTTATATAATTAATCACATTAATCACCTTAATTACATAAATTAATTTTCCTTAAATTAATTAACCTTTAAACACTTGATTAATCAATCTTAAATCAGTAAATAATTATCCTTAGTTACTTTCATTTAGTAATTTACTTCAAGTAATAAATTTCTTTTAACAAATAAATTTAACTTAACCTTTAAAGTTGATACCACATGTAACGGTCGCGACTTTTCGACGCTCGAAAGTCGACATTAATACGTCCATTGTATCAAATGTCGCGCAATCGAATGCCGGAAAACCGAACCATTAGGGTTAAAAAGAAGAGGTAGAAGAAGACAGAAGAAAAGAAAGAACATAAAACAGAAACAATATCAGAATCTTACATTCGCAGCGGAACAATATACAATAGATGAATGAATAATCTTTAAAATAAAAGACTATATCACTTTATACATTACATCAATCAGAGTCAATATACAACTCAATACAACAATGGACAGTTATATAACTTGTCCTCATACTAAATACACAGCGGAATAAATAAACAAGTACAGGAGTACGTCTCGCCATCTAGCTCGCCCCCAAAGCTCCAGAATATCCTGAATATCCTGATAACCTAACTCTAGGCTGCCCGTATGGAAAATTATGGGCACCCAGAGTTTAGAAAGGGAATAATAAACTCCGAGTCAGTCATGGTGACTGGTGTGAGATCGTAAAATAGTTATTTTCACAAAGAAAATAAAACAAATTCGCAATGCTTTTGGAAAATGAAACTACCATAAGGCCTCCCACCACACACACAATGAAAACGCAGAATTGGAGGAGATTTCTCCTTATGATAGTCAAATATGCTTTCTACGAAAAATCACTTGATATTATTATTATGTCTAGTGTGGAAAACATTTCAAAAGTATAATATCAATCTTAGCCAACATACAACCGTTATTGTATGCCTACTATAGCCACTATGTTCAATAGCAGGTTACCGCCACATTCCATAGCAGGTTATACAACTAAAACCGTATAGGGTTCGTATTGTTTCTTTGGATTTCCAACAAATGGTTAGGCAAAGGAACTTCCTTACACCGAAATGGAAACGCCTCTGGAAAGACGCCCCGAGAGTCAACCTGCTCTCTGCAAACACAAGGCCAACGCTACCTCACGCTATACAGCTGTAACTAGGTAGCTAACACACGAGCTATGCCATCCCCCGGTCGTTACCGACCTTTATCCGAGGATCCTCAACTACAAAGCAACAACCACAAAGTATAATAAATTTGCAGCATCCACACAAGTAAAATATCTGGGCTCCATACCATGATATCACCTTTTATCCAGAAGGAAATGATATACCCTAGGGGGCGACCCCTAAACACCTTGCCGCAACATTCCTGTTTCGACCATTACCGGGTTGTGAGGCTCGACGAAGTCTCGTCCACAAAGCCACGCTTTTTCACAAAGCCACGCTTTTTCACAAAGCCACGCTTTGATCAATCAAATGATCAACAGCACTTCGTATGCCACATTACCAAATTGGGAATGTATCACTAGTAACCATCAACTACATAACCTCTGAGCTCGTACGTCTCAGAGAAGGGTCTTAAGCTAAGAGAATAAATTCTCCGCCACCAACAGAAATGTATTTGATAGAAACCAGATTTACATCTCAAAGTGTAACGTCAGACACACATCCATACAAGTCCGTTCCGGGATCGAACGGAACCGAAGGCACTTCCAAAGAAGCCCTTGCAATCCGGGTATTCACTAATCACGTCCGGACTTCCCATCATAAGAAGAGTGATATAAATCTCTATACCGGAGCAACTCGGTGCAGAGACATTCGACAGGTTGTCCTTTCATTTTCAAAAATACCCGGTCTTCACACCGGTCTTCAAATAATGTCCATTCACGACGTATCACTATTCGGAATGGGTTATGTGACACAAGGGTCCTTTCCCGGCTTAACCGAATAATGAGCATTTGTTTTAAAAACAAATCAAGTGCCATTTCAAAGGCAAATATTGATAGTCGGTTATCTAACTATCAATAACATTCACAACAATCATCATATTTAAATAATTTTTCCCAAATTATTAAATTTCAAAATATCTTCACAAGATATATATATTTTCCACACTTCAACATTTGAAAACCAATTTCAAATCACATTTTCACACTTCATCACAAAATGGTCCATTTAAACCAATTAAATAAATCCTTATCGATTTATTTTAAATTTACATCCCAAATCTGTAAATTTATTTCCACACTTTAAAAATAAATCAGTGTTTATTTTTAAAACAAATTTCCCTTTCCTTTATAAATTCTATTCTGAATTTACATTCCCAAATATTCACTTTTTATACGATTTTCAAATCGATTTCTCAAATATTCACTTTCAACACCAAATCAAATTCCAAATTTGATTTCTGATTTCTTTTTAAACACCAAATCAATTACAAATTGATTTCTAAGTTTATTTCCAAATACCAAATTATTTGCAAATCGATTTCCAAATTTATTTCAACACAAATCAATTTTTTTCATTCAACATCAAATAAATTTTCGTATCGATTTCCCAAAGATTTATTTTCAAAATATCAAATCAATTATCAATTGGATTTCAAACAAATTTATCACTTTTGAAAATAAATTCCTTTACCTCTTCCAAACCATTTAAAATTCCATTTTAAATAAATTCTTCAACTTTTAAACAATATTTTCAAAACCCACTTATTAATATCTTTTCCCATATTTTTGGAAATAATTCGATAAGATTTCAAAAATCAACTTTATACTTTTAAATTCCTTCTTTTAAATTCACCCAATTCTTTCAAAAGAAATTTACTTAAAATTTCCTGCTTTAAATTTCAAAAATCCAAATTTATTTATTTCTGGTATCCAACGATACCAAAAATACATTCGGCTAAATTATAGCCTTCAACACATTCAATCATAGATATAATCATACACAGATTATAAATAATCAACACACAACATATGAAACCAATTCAAATGTTTTGAGGAATCCTGTTGGATCCCTCCAACCTATTTCCATGCATCCACAGATGTTAGCACAATACCAATTCCACTTCGAGGTGGAATATCGCGGTATATGGGATTTATAAAATATCATCCGCTATTATGCGGCGCATATGGTCTCATCCGCTATATAATGCGGGAAATCAACAACTCCAATATATACATATTCCAATATATATATATATATATATATATATTGTTATATACTACTATCGTATATACTATCATTCAAGCACACAATCAACACAATCAATAATTTTAAATATAACTATTTAAAATTAAACAAAACCCTTTGTTTGAGTGAGAAGATCTCACCTTTGCTTTTAAATTTGCAATCCATTTTCCATTCCAGTTTGTTTTTCACGATCTCTTAACCTTGTATAAAACAATTTATACAATTTATCATTATTCGAACCAATCGAAAAATTAAATTTCCATTTGATAATTTTTTTTAATTCACCAGTGATTTTATTTTAAACCACTCATCAAATTTAATATAAATTTCATAGTTAAAATCTCTATATTTCCAAACTCTCATGCATATATACTTATTTATTGTTCTATTATACATATTAAAATATGTGGAGATTTATATGTATAAGTCTATCAAATCTAAAACAGAACTGTTATATATATTTTTTCTATCGTCTGCTTATTTATATATATATATATATGCATCATCTGTAAATCAAATACCAAGTTATATATATACATATAATTTTTTCCTAACTTATATGCATACGTTCATATATATACATTAAATAAATAAAAAAACATATACCTTACTCGAGAAAATCACAGCCTCGACTAGCCGATCGCAAATCCTCACTCCTTCCAATCGACCATCACATCGCCAGCGTCACACCCGAGCTCCATCACTCCAAATCATGCTCGCGCCTGCTCGACTTCGTTGATTTCTTCGTTCGATTGAATCGATTTGCAGCAGCCCTAATCCCAAGCCACGGCGACGATGTCGCGACGCCAATTGCTACACCCCTCCACCGGAATCAACGCCTGACCTACAGGCGAATGCCGAGCTTCCCCTTCCTTCAATCGCTTCGTGCGATCACTGGATCGCCCACCTCCCTAGGTCGTACCACCACGACCTTCCAGTTCCACTCGAACGTGTACGTACGCACCTTCACTTCGAACTGCTCGCGCGCGCCTCACCTAACATTGACGAGGACGAGTGTGCTCGTGATTGGGGAGCGAAGTCGATTAGCTGCGGTTGATTTCGAGTCGGCTCCATTTTTAAATTTCGAACAATAAGAATTTGGGTTTCGTTCGTTATTTTATTTCGATTGAGGAGAGGGAGTTGAATTTCGAACATAGGTCTCCATTAATTTGATCTCGAGTGAGCACGACTGTTTTAGGCGAATTTGAAATGTTCGGCCATTAATTATTATTTGTTTCTGCGTCTGACTGAAAGGAAATGTCGTACCCTTGAAAGAAAAAGAGAAAGCACGTGAAGATAAATCAGTGATTTGAGGGAAGAACGGCTGATATGATATGTTTTTGACTGGAGACAAATAAAATTATATTATTTAAATTTTAAATTCGAATCGACTCGAAAACGGAGTCAAAAATCTCGACTTCCTATCAAGGCGTGCCGCCAGGCGTTCATAATGTTATACGCCTATTCCGAACGCAATGGAAAAGGTTCCGAGTCCAAATTCGATCGTATGGAGAAGATAGCTTTTTGGACCAGTTATAATATTAAATTTCCGATTAAATTTCAGCGCGTTTGCTTATCGTACGGCCAAACGATCACTCCAAACATTACGAAAATTGAAATCCGGTAATAATACAATATTACGGATCCAATGAAACTGGTTTCGTCGAATTCCGAGACTGTGCCCCGGAAAGCTATTTTCAAATATCGATTTAAACGATAAAATTCAAAACTGAACAAAATAGTTCCAAATCCAATTCTGAAGCTTCTATTTTCTTCAGTATAATCAATATGAATTTTCTAAGCCTTGAAAAATATTTTTAATCAGCTTAAAATTGATGATTCAAATTTTTACCCAACTTCAGTAAATTAAATTCAATAATTAAATCGCCAAATTCATTCTGATATAATGAATTTCAAATTAAACTATCATTCGAATATTTAAACTCAATTAAATATTCACATTTCAAATTTCAAAAATTTAGGGTCGTTACAGGAAGCCTAACAACTCTCGGTGCTAACTTTCCCGAACTATCAACCCAAAACATATCGATGAGGCAAGATGTTCACACGGACTATGTCATCACCATAGATCTCGATTCATTTCCCAACTGCATTTCTCATCCTTTACCGCCGGCATGAATCTTCAATCCAATTGTATCTGCATCAGTAATATTTTGCAATGCTTGCTGCAACTCAAATGATGTCAACTTGCACCACTCTAGATAACTTGAGCATAAGTATGCTCTCGTGAAACTATAGCCTCATTCCATTCTCAATGCACAGTCAAACTGTCTTAAATCATCCAGTCATATATCTAAATCACTTCATCCCCTATATACTGGGTGGGACAACTCAAAGGTGAACGGTGTCTCCTCCCATGGTACTTCCTATTTTGCTTTATACTATTTCTCCATTTTACCCGAAGGGTATCCAAACTTATTGATTCCTTAACTGTTGCAAATAGTATAGTCTCCCTTCCAATTCAATTCCGCTTAGATCATTTCATTTTTCTTTTTGAATCTTTCCTTCACTCCTTCAAAAATTAATTGAAGTAATAATCTGGGATTATTTTAGCATTGGTGCTAATCAACTAAGTGATACTTCGTTCGCATGCAAACAAAAAAATTGCGTATGATGAGGGATGATTAAAGAGAATCCTTTTTATCTCTTACTCCAAATCTTACCAAAAGTTTCTGATTTTATAATCCTATAAAATCACCTCCGCATTCTCAATAGGTGCAAATAACAATATGCTTTTTCTTGACGAAGACCCAAATCCTTGAATTAAACATCCCTTGTACAATCTTGACTATAACTTTATCTAGGATACTTTCTGTGTTTGAATTTCAAAACTTTAACATTCCTTAATGTCCTCCTATAACTTCTTATTACTTTATTCTAATTATTTCATCTATTTTATAGTTGATATAACTAAATGTGAATTGATGCCTTGCCATTTTAATCCAATAGACATGATGACCATTACTCTGGTTTATATTTAGGAATTTCTGTGTTTTAATGCGTTGAAACTACATCTTTTCCCATAAGGTAATGTGAAATCTGTAACTTCCCATAAATTATCTAAAAGAAGATTTGTGTCATGTTTGTAATTACAAAGAATTATCTTTTTTTGTTAATATTGAAATAGATGGTATAAAATACGATAACTATCCTTTTTTTGTACATCTCTTTCTTTTAGGATATATTCCTTGTTATTTCAAATGATACACTTTTCTACTAAAACTAGATAATTTATAGAAATTTACATTGCTACATACTTCATTCCAATGAATTAAAATGCTACTTAAATCCTGTTCCCTTTTATAACAACTTCCAATTTGGTGTTTACTACTCCATATCAATTGCTCAAAAATTTGTTGCGATGACTAACTCAACATTTTTACTTGCTCGGGTGATGAAGGTCTACAAATCTAGAACTTACCATACTATTTCCTTTATGAAGGTTTTCATTAATTTGGAGACAACTTTCCCCTTATTTTCCATATTCTAGTTTATGCTACACTCAACTGTAAAGATCCTGAACTCGGCCTTCGAAAATCGGCACCCGTACTTCACTTGTACTCAAAATGCCGCAGATTCAAACGCCGAATCTGGCTCTCCGGAGCTTATAACACCATTAAGTATAACAACACAGCGGAATAAAGAAATGAATGATATCATATATATCACAAATGATACAATATCCATAATAATATACAACAATGATATCAATATGATACAATAATATCAGAGATAAATAATGATACAGCGGAAACAGAAGTGATACTCCAAATGATCCTCAAAAGAGAATGCGTCCAACAACTCCAACATCAAGCTCCACAAAGATAAGCAACGTCAGTCCTGATCTCTAAAAACTGAACTAGCTCCAACTAGTCTACTAAACCTGACTATCTGAAAAACCCAACTCTAGACTGCCCGTGTGGAAAATTGTGGGCACCCAGAGTTTAGGAAGGGAACAATAAACTCCGAGTCAGTCATGGGACTGGTGTGAGCAACAAAAACAGTTTACCTTTAAAACAAACAACAAAAGAATTTTAAACATTGAAATTTGCAATGCTTTTTGGAAAATGAAACTACCATAAGGCCTCCCACCACACACACAATGCAAACGCAGAATTGGAGGAGATTTCTCCTTATGATAGTCAAACATGCTTACTACGCAAAATCATTGGATTATTATTATTAGTGCATAGTGGAAAACATTTCGAAAGTATAATATTAATCTTAGCCAGCATAGACATTTCGAACTATGCCTACTATAGCTACTATGTTCAATAGCAGGTTACCACCACATTCCATAGTAGGTTATACAACTAAAACCGTACAGGGCGCGTATTGTTTCTTTGGATTTTCCAACAAATGGTCAGGCTAAGGAACTTCCTATGCCACGTGGGAACGCCTCTGGAGGGACGCCCTGAGAACCACCTGGCTCTCTGCCAACACAAGGCCGGTTACCCCCTTCCCGGGTAGTAAACCTAAGATATTCCACCCCCGGTCCTTTGGGACCTTTATCCGAGCGCTCGATAACCAACATCACACAGTAATAAATATAGTGTGTCCACATGAGTAAGTATCTGGGCTCCATACCATGATACCACCCTTTTCCAGAAGGGATGGACATACCCTAGGGGAGCTACCCTTGAAACTTTGCCGCATCTTTCCTGTTTCGACCATTTCCGGTCTGTGAGGCTCGATGAGGTCTCGTCCACAAAGCCATGCTTTGATCAACAAATGATCTGCAACACACAGCAACACTCAGCATGCCACACTACCAAATTGGGAGTATATCGCTGATAACCTTCAACTACATAACCTCTGAGCTCGTATGTCTCAAAGAAGGGTGTTAAGCTAAGAGAATAAATCTCCGCCACCAAACAGAAATGTATTTGAAAGAAATCAACTTTATATCTCAAAGTGTAGTGTCAGACATACAACCATACAAGTATGTTCCGGGTTCGAACAGAACCGAAATCACTTCCGAAGAAGCCCTTGCAAATCCGGATAATTTTCTAATCACGTCCGGACTTCCCATCACAAAAGGTGCTAAAATCTCTATATCGGAGATCAGCCGATGCAGAGACATTCGACGAGTTGTCCTTTCGTTTTCGAAAATATCCGGTCTTCACCACTGGTCTTCAAATGCTATCCATATACGTCGTATCATTATTCGGAATGGGTTATATGACACAAAGGTCCTCTCCCAGCTAAACTGAATAACGAGCACATATTTAAAAACATATGGATATTGGGATTTCAATTAAGTCACAACTTATTACCCAAAACTTTTCTTCAAATGGTTTAAACACATTCCCATTTTAATCTTTTTAAACAAAAAGATTCAATTCACAAAGTTCACCCAGTTTCACAAAGATCTATTCATAGATTTTCAAATCAATTTCCATTTCAATTGGATTAACTCGTCCAACCTTTAAATCAAAGATTTAACTGATTGCTTTCAAAACAATTCCATTTTGACCTTTTATACGAAAAGTACACCTTTCCAATTTCAAAACAAAGTTCAACAATCCTTTACAAAGATTTATTCATAACTCGGAAAACTATTTTCATTTCAAACTTGGAATTCCTTGACACAAATTGGAAATTCATTCCTTATATGAAAGCTTCTATTATTTGAAAACAATAGTTTTCATTTCGGAAAATCTGATTCATTTATACGGGTTAAAGTCCTTGGGTTAAATTCAAATTTTCAAACAATACTTTCAAAATGGTTTGAATTCATATAAACACATTTATAACATTTTTTTCTAACCATAATTACCAAACATAGAATTCAATTCCAAACTTTGAATTCAAATTCAAATTAATTTATTTAAATTGAAAAACTTTACCAAGTTATTCAAAATAACTTTTCTCTTAAAACTCCTTTTCGAAAGCATTAACATTTAACCCAAATCCGTTTCCAAAAACAATTGAAATTAATATTTCAATTTCAAAAAAATTAAATTTAAATCATCTGTGACTTAATCGATTTCCACGTGAAATCCATATTTGTGTATGTATGGTGAGGTCTAGGGGTTTTACACAATAGTGCAACATCATTCAATCATCACATATTCAAATACATCAATATATATTCTATAAGCGGTATAAACTATAACGCTTATCTTTCATACACAGATCACAGATAGATATATATCACAGATAATAAATTACATTCATCCTAGATAAATAAACTACAGTACAAATCACACACAAATCAGAATATATCACACAGCATCACAGATCAGGGGATATCAACAATCCAATCATCCAAATATTCATAAGTAAAATTAATTTAATTATCTGATTAATTTAAATCAGATTTATTTCTATGAATAAATTTACTAGTTATGGTAAATTAATCATCAATTAATTACAATGAGCAATTAATTTATTAATTACTTCCATAAAGTAATTACAGTTACACAATTTCATAAATGATTATCATTAATTAATTAATCTAATTAATTGTTAAAATCAATCACATTAATTAATTATTTAAATAATCTTAGTTAATGACCCTCATTAACTATTCAAATTCCTTTAATTGCTTTTCTAAAGAAATTACTTACATTAATCATTATTAATTATAAGTTTGATTAACCATTAATAACTCATTAATTAATCCTAATTATTTAATTAACTAAGTGTTAATTGTAACTTAATGAATTCTTAAATACAATTTAATTTTTCCTTAATTAAATTAACTTAACTTTAATTAATAAATTTAAAATTGTAATTACCTTGTCATTGATTTGAGTCAAGACTTTTCAATGTTTAACAAAATCTGTTTATAGTATATATTTAAACACAAACTTGAATTCTATAGAAAATCGAGCTAAACTTCCAGTTACTCGAGTTGAACCCGAGCTCTTCCTCAATTTTCCTGAGTCCCCTGCAACATCACGTACGTTGCTTTTCTTATTCTTCTCCTTATACACATTTCTTTGTATTTGAAACAGGTGAAAGTTTAAAACTGTTAATTTGCCAAGCTCTCTCGAGTGCAACCCACGCGAACACTACCCAGGCACGAGCTCTTCCAAAAGACCCTCACGCTAACAACTCCAGACACACAACCACCCTGACGTGCACGTGCACACGGCGGCGGCGGAGCTCTGGCGAACCTCGCCTCACCCAACAAGTCGTGATTGATCAAAATATTCGAAAACCAAGACCAATTCGATGTGCAAACCTCCAGAGCGAAATTTGACCCATCGTTCGAAAAACTGGACTCGACGCTCCTCAGATAAATCACCTTGCCCCCTCCACGTAGTCCACGTGAGGTGCCACCACTTCGACCTTACCTCGCCAACCGCCTTCCCTACTCATTTCCAGTGATTCGCGTGGCTCGGTCCGACAGAGGTGAAGTAATCACCTCGTTTCCAGACCCAAACAAACCCACGCCTTAAACCCTAAACCTCATTCGTTCTTTCCATTCTTACAATAGAAAAATTATTTAACAATTTTCCTGTAATCATCGATTCCCAGACTTACTTCGTGCAAAGTTTCAGCATTCGAAATTTGTTTGATTTCTGGAAATTGGCTAAAAAGCAAATTTTGTTCAACTAAAAACTACATCCTAACCCCAACACTAAAAATCATCAATATAGTTTTAAAAATCCTATTTTCGAATAAGGATTCATGTGATATATTTGAAATGACAATTCAGCATGTTCGAAATTTTCATCTGCATAAGTTTCCTGTAAAATTTTGAAATTTCATACTGTATATTATTGTTTTTCTTCTTGAACTATTTTTATAATATAATTCTTACTCAAAAACACATCTTTTGTTTTGAAACCCGAGCTTGATAGTTATCAAAACATGAGGGATCGAATTTTGTTTTGTTCGTTTCATACTGAACTCAAAGTACAGGGAAGAAACCTGTTTACAGAGCTTCAAAATGTTTGACTGAATGGTTTAATCATCGCAACAATTCAAACTAACTTGGTCATTGATAAATTATCTTTGAGTATGAAAGATAACTTGTTTACTCACATAGTTTTCCAGAAGAAAGAATGAACAGAGTTTGAAATGTTGAACAGGCTTGAAACTTTGCTTGCTTTGAACTGTCTTGCTTAATTTTCTATTTTCAGATATTTGTATTGATTTGAATTCTCCTGGCTTTGAGATTTAAATTTGCTTTGATCAATACTTTGATGATTTGCTTTTGCTCTGGTCTAATTTTCCAGGCTGAAGTTGCTTTGTTGGTTTGTTTGGAAAAACTTCACTTTGATTTTTTGTTGTTGTTAAAGTTTGAAGTTTGTTTGAATGGAGCGAAAATGAATTGAAAAATGAGAAGGTTGATATACAAAAAATGAGTTGTATAGGTTGATTATATTTTGCTTGTACAATAGATGACATATTTTTCTTTTTAGTACAAATAGGATCAGAGATTTTTCTATGCTTTGCTCGTTTGACTCGGCCGATATGATCTTGCTTTTGTGCTAGTATTAATTGCCATTGTACCCTAACAAGTTTACATCCTTATCTCCTAAATTCTTATGTACTTAGATTATTTTCTTATTTCGGCTGAAATGATATTGTGGTGGCTAAAGATACTTGTATTAATTGTCTTCTCTTACAAGCTTACATACTTATCCTCATTTGTACATACTTGCATGTATATTTCTTTCTTTTGTTTTCAAGTCTGGTTTCATATTTAAGTGCATTTGTTTCATTACTTTATAATGTAAATGAATTTCTATTTTATTTTATTTTTCTTTTATTATTTTTGTATCTATTTTATTTGTATTATTTTGTATTGATTTATTAATATGATATTAAGATCTATATTTTACTTTAAATTATATAAAACTATATATATTTTACTTGGTAATATAGATGAATTTTCTAGAGTTTAATTTGTTGTTAGAATTTATCTTATGTATTTATTTTATTTTTTATAATTTATCTTATATATATTGATTTCTATTTTAAATTTGTTGTTAAATTTTATCAAATGTTTTACTTTTATATTTTTATACTTTATCTTATATAATTTGTATTTTTATTTTTAAACCATTTATTTACAATTTAAATTAAAATTCAATGGATATATATATATATATATATAAATTCAAATTTTCTCATATATGCCCGTATACATATATATTCACTTATATACATATATATACAATATTTAAATTTTAATTGATTTAACATAGAATTTATTTGAACTCGGGGAAACTTGCTCCAATTTACAACTAATTTTACAATTTTAATTCAAAAATTCAATTAATTATCAATTTAAATTTATATAAAATTCGGGATCGTTACAACCTTCCCCCCTTAAGAAATTTCGTCCTCGAAATTTGCCAGGAAGACACAAAGATAGATGAAGAATGTTTCATCTAATCAACTGAATATCTATTCTGCATTTAGCTTACCAAATCAGAATATCAATAACAGATACAAGAACGAATCTATTTAACATTTCACAAGATATTCGGGTAATCCGGATTTACATAATATGTAGTGGCATTGGTTAGTCCGAAGGGATAACTAACCGTTCGTAGAATATATTGGGACCCAAAGAATAGATAGATAGATGGATACTATTTCAAAACTTTTAGTCCATCCGGAGTTTATGTCCCATATTAATATATCGAATCTCCTTCCTGGATCTACCAGTAACTATAGAAGAATTGAGAAAAAGATGCTGAACAAAAGAGATTGATAAAGAAAAGATTGCTTCCTTGTTGTTACAGAGTATTGACCATTTCGTGGTGGTATTCCCATGTCCCCTATCTCATCCTCTTCTTGCACTCATACTTACTATCAGTGGATAGCAAGAGAATTTACTGAGTTATACAGATGGATATCTTAAGGATACTCATTCTAGGGTATACTTCACCCTATCTCTATTGAGCAACTTAATGTGTTATACTCCTGAGCTAAAGTTCAACCTTAGCTCTGATACCACTGTAAAGACCCTCACGAGGCAGTGGGGACCGGTAGGCTTTGCAACCATCCCAGACCCACCGTGACATACACTTGTACCTCGCAGTTGCTTTTACGTCCAGCCTCTCGACTGTCACAACCAACCCCTCCAAGTCAGGGACATGTAGGGGTAAGAGTCTCCCGTTCGCCACCAAACTGCGAAGCGAGAACCCCTATCATGCTGTAATATAGCAAATGTGATCCATATACGTCGTATCATTATTCGGAATGGGTTATATGACACAAAGGTCCTCTCCCGGCTAAACCGAATAACGAGCGCATATTTAAAAACATATGGATATCGGGATTTCAATTAAGTCACAACTTATTTCCCAAAACTTTTCTTCAAATGGTTTAAACACATTACCATTTTAATCTTTTTAAACAAAAAGATTCAATTCACAAAGTTCACCTAGTTTCACAAAGATCTATTCATAGATTTTCAAATCAATTTCCATTTCAATTGGATTAACTCGTCCAATCTTTAAATCAAAGATTTAACTGATAGCTTTCAAAACAATTCCATTTCGACCTTTTATACAAAAAGTACACCTTTCCAATTTCAAAACAAAGTTCAACAATCCTTCACAAAGATTTATTCATAACTCGGAAAACTATTTTCATTTCAAACTTGGAATTCCTTAACACAAATTGGAAATTCATTCCTTATATGAAAGCTTCTATTATTTGAAAACAATAGTTTTCATTTCGGAAAATCTGATTCATTTATATGGGTTAAAGTCCTTGGGTTAAATTCAAATTTTCAAACAATACTTTCAAAATGGTTTGAATTCATATAAACACATTTATAACATTTTTTTCTAAGCATAATTTCCAAACATAGAATTCAATTTCAAACTTTGAATTCAAATTCAAATTAATTTATTTAAATTGAAAAACTTTACCAAGTTATTCAAAATAACCTTTCTCTTAAAACTCCTTTTCGAAAGCTTTAACATTTAACCCAAATCCATTTCCAAAATCAATTGAAATTAATATTTCAATTTCAAAAATATTAAATTTAAATCATCTGTGACTTAACTGATTTCCACGTGAAATCCATATTTGTGTGTGTATGGTGTGGTCTAGGGGTTTTACACAATAGTGCAACATCATTCAATCATCACAGATTCAAATACAGCAATATATATTTGATAAGCGGTATAAACTATAACGCTTATCTTTCATACACAGATCACAGATAGATATATATCACATATAATAAATTACATTCATTTCAGATAAACAAACTATAGTACAGGTCACACACAAATCAGAATATATCACACAGCATCACAGATCAGGGGATATCAACAATCCAATCATCCAAATATTCATAAGTAAAATTAATTAAATTATCTGATTAATTTAAATCAGATTTATTTCTATGAATAAATTTACTAGTTATGGTAAATTAATCATCAATTAATTACAATGAGCAATTAATTTCTTAATTACTTCCATAAAGTAATTACACTTACACAATTTCATAAATGATTATCATTAATTAATTAATCTAATTAATTGTTAAAATCAATCACATTAATTAATTATTTAAATAATCTTAGTTAATGACCCTCATTAACTATTCAAATTCCTTTAATTGCTTTTCTAAAGAAATTAATTACATTAATCATTATTAATTATAAGTTTGATTAACCATTAATAACTCATTAATTAATCCTAATTATTTAATTAACTAAGTGTTAATTGTAACTTAATGAATTCTTAAATACAATTTAATTTTTCCTTAATTAAATGAACTTAACTTTAATTAATAAATTTAAACTTGTAATTACCTTGTCATTGATTTGAGTCAAGACTTTTCAATGTTTAACAAAATCTGTTTATAGTATATATTTAAACACAAACTTGAATTCTATAGAAAATCGAGCTTAACTTCCGGTTACTCGGGTTGAACCCGAGCTCTTCCTCAATTTTCCCGAGTCCCCTGCAACATCATGTACGTTGCTTTTCTTCTTCTCCTTATACACATTTCTTTGTATTTGAAACAGGTGAAAGTTTAAAACTGTTAATTTGCCAAGCTCTCTCGAGTGCAACCCACGCGAACACTACCCAGGCACGAGCTCTTCCTTGAGACCCTCACGCTAACAACTCCAGACACACAACCACCTAGCCGTGCACGTGCACACGGCGGCGCCGAAGCTCTGGCGAACCTCACCTCACTCAACCAGTCACGATTGATCAAAATATTCGAAAACCAAGACCAATTCGATGCGCAAACCTCCAAAGCCAAATTTGACCCATCGTTCGAAAAACTGGACTCGACGCTCCTCAGATAAATCACCTCGCCCCCTCCACGTAGTCCACATGAGGCGCCACCACTTCGATCACACCTCGCCAACCCCCTTCCCTACTCATTTCCAGAGATTTGCGCGGCTCGGTCCGGCAAAGGTGAAGTAATCACCTCGTTTCCAGACCCAAACAAACCCACGCCTTAAACCCTAAACCTCATTCGTTCTTTCCATCCTTACAATAGAAAAATTATTTAACAATTTTCCTGTAATCATCGATTCCCAGACTTACTTCGTGCAAAGTTTCAGCATTCGAATTTTTTTTTATTTCTGGAAATTGGCTAAAAAGAAAATTTTGTTCAACTAAAAACTACATCCTAACCCCAACACTAAAAATCATCAATACAGTTTTAAAAATCCTATTTTCGAATAAGTATTCATGTGATATATTTGAAATGACAATTTAGCATGTTCGAAATTTTCATCTTGATAAGTTTCCTGTAAAATTTTGAAATTTCATACTGTATATTATTGTTTTTCTTCTTGAACTATTTTTATAATATAATTCTTACTCAAAAACACATCTTTTGTTTTGAAACCCGAGCTTGATAGTGATCAAAACATGATGGATCGAATTTTGTTCTGTTCGTTTCATACTAAACTCAAAGTACAGGGAAGAAACCTGTTTACAGAGCTTCAAAATGTTTAACTGAATGGTTTAATCATCGCAACAATTCAAACTAACTTGGTCATTGATAAATTATCTTTGAGTATGAAAGATAACTTGTTTACTCACCTAGTTTTCCAGAAGAGAGAATGAACAGAGTTTGAAATGTTGAACAGACTTGAAACTTTGCTTGAATTGAACTGTCTTGCTTAATTTTCTATTTTCAGATATTTGTGTTGATTTGAATTCTCCTGGATTTGAGATTTAAATTTGCTTTGATCAATACTTTGATGATTTGCTTTTGCTCTGGTCTAATTTTCCAGGCTGAAGTTGCTTTGTTGGTTTGTTTGGAAAAACTTCACTTTGATTTTGTTTTGTTGTTAAAGTTTAAAGTTTGTTTGAATGGAACGAAAATGAATTGAAAAATGAGAAGGCTGATATACAAAAAATGAGTTATACAGGTTGATTATATTTTGCTTGTACAATAGATGACATATTTTTCTTTTTAGTACAAATAGGATCAGAGATTTTTCTATGCTTTGCTGGTTTGACTCGGCTGATATGATCTTGCTTTTGTGCTAGTATTAATTGCCATTGTACCCTAACAAGTTTTCATCCTTATCTCCTAAATTCATATGTACTTAGATTATTTTCTTATTTCGGCTGAAATGATATTGTGGTGGCTAAAGATACTTGTATTAATTGTCTTCTCTTGCAAGCTTACATACTTACCCTCATTTGTACATACTTGCATGTATATTTCTTTCTTTTGTTTTCAAGTCTGGTTTCATATTTAAATGCATTTGTTTCATTACTTTATAATGTAAATGAATTTCTATTTTATTTTATTTTTATTTTATTATTTTTGTATCTATTTTATTTGTATTATTTTTTATTGATTTATTAATATGATATTAAGATCTATATTTTACTTTACATTATATAAAACTATATATATTTTACTTGGTAATATAGATGAATTTTCTAGAGTTTAATTTGTTGTTAGAATTTATCTTATGTATTTATTTTATTTTTTATAATTTATCTTATATATATATTGATTTCTATTTTAAATTTGTTGTTAAATTTTATCAAATGTTTTACTTTTATATTTTTATACTTTATCTTATATAATTTGTATTTTTATTTTTAAACCATTTATTTACGATTTAAATTCAAATTCAATGGATATATATGTATATATAAATTCAAATTTTCTCATATATGCCCATATACATATATATTCACATATATACATATATATATATATATAATATTTAAATTTTAATTGATTTAACATAGAATTTATTTGAACTCGGGGAAACCCGCTCCAATTTACAATTAATTTTACAATTTTAATTCAAAAATTCAATTAATTATCAATTTAAATTTATATAAAATTCGGGATCGTTACAACACTCAACCCTACAATTCAAAGATCTACATTAGGCATATGTGGAACACATCTATAATGATGCAATTCCAATAACATGTATAAAATAGATATCTTTCCATTCTTGTCCACCTAGTCTGCCCGAAGCCTACAAGGGACAACGCAATACCTGGACTGCCCATAGCCTATAGGTATCATATTCTCATCTATATGGTATCAACTAATATATTGTTGCTATAGCGTCAAGTCTATACTTACTATTCCATTTAAGTTTGCCTAATGTAATCAACGAAATGCCTATTTATTATTTTACACTCTTAATACAGATTGAAGTAGACCCTACTTGCCACTTTAACACTTCTAATCGAAAACTTTTCACATCTACATCATTCTTGATGTAATAAAGCATCTTAGCCTATTATATCCTTATTTGCAAATATGTAACCTAAATCATACTTTTCGATCTTCCTTACGCAAGGATAATACGAATCCAATAATACTTGGGTGGAAAGATATATGGTGTTGTGTACTCTTCACTATTGTGGAAAGTTCAACTTAATACTTTATCCTTCCAATTCAACTGTTAATTGAAAAGGTTAATATATTCCCATGTTTTCTTTTTATCTCTATCCCAACCATTCAAGACTTCCAAATTCTACAGTTAATTTCCTTCCTAGTGGGCTGTTTTAATATTGTTTATCTAACTCCAATCCATTTCTTTTCTTTTAAGTTTAAGTGATAATCATAACACTTTTACTTTAACTTTTAATTAAAACCTTTGATTTTTTAACATCATCTCAACAAAATTAGTATTTAAAACTGTAAAACCCTTCTTTTATTTTTTTAACAACCGTTTACTTCTTACTAAGATCATAAAATTTTCTTTTATTAAATTATCAAAATGGTTTAAGCTTAATTTAACAAAGTGTACATAAAACACCTTTCTAAAAAAAAATCTTTTACAAATTAGAATTTTTTCAAAAGCGTATTTCAAAGATAATGTAGCATTTTTAACTTATTATCAGTAGAGTTTGACAAAAGCATCTATAAAAGACATTTCCAAATATTAACCATTTCTTATTTATAAAAAGAGTTCTTAAGCCGGATCTTACATACTTCTCAATTTTTATTTTATTTTCCAAAAGTTCTATTATTAAAAGCAAAGTGCACACTGAGATAAATATAACAATGTGCCTAAAACAAAACAAAATCTTTTAAAATAGTTGTTAAAGGTAACTTTTCACCAAACTCTTTAATTTTGCTTTTTAAACAAGTCCTCTAAAGTTTATCTAACTATTTTATAAAAAAATCATAAAGCAGAACTTTTCTATTTAAAATACCAGATATCTGCCACTTCTAACATTTTGAAAATATTTTTATTAGTTTATCACTTAAATTGGAGTAGACAATATCAACCTAATTATCTAAACCCACTTATACCTAGCAATTCTTTAAGTGAAAAGGTTTTTCTCTTTCTTCCCAAAGATGGTTGACTCAAGTTTCTTTTCCAACACAATACCCAACTTTAATATGGAAATATTCTAGTAGTTCCTTTAAGTAAATATCAGTCCTTGCAACCACTACCAATATGAGAATAGGGTTTCTACTTTAAGTAGGGAATTTTCCTTATTTTATTGGTCACTTGGTACTAATCTTCTTCATTTACCCTTAAATTCATAACCTACTTGTTACTGCTAATTGGTATAGAAAACCTCTACTAGCATTTCTTTATAGGGTAAATCATAATAAATGTGAAAAGCCTATTTTTCAACCCAGTCTATTTTTCACCTCAACTATTATAGCCTTAAAGTTTATTCTAACCCACAATTGCTTGCTTACATAAGGGAATAAGCCAACAACTACCTTATGGGTCAAAATGTATCGGGTGATGTGTATTAATACACATACCAGAATATCAAAATTTGCTCCAATAGTCAGTCTTGGCTCATCTTATCTCCTAAAACTTGTACTCATTCTCACTGTCTGTATTTGGGAATTATTTTCTACTTTTTCAAAGATAGTATAGGAGTGAATAAAAAGAAATCTCCATATATAGATAAAATCTTTGTAAAACTCTTTGGAAACTTATATATATTATTTTATTTTTTCAAAACCCATTTTTGAAAACTTTTCGAAAAACATTTTTGAAAACTATATTTATTTTTTTAATGACTTTTCAAGTACGTTCCCTCAATACGTGCCTAAATCTACGGGATCCTAAACCTAAGCTTTGATCCCAAATGTAACAACTCGCACCTCCCGACACACTAATCCAAAACCTAATGTGACCTTGGAAACATCATGCCGAGAAATACAAGCTGTTAGGATTTTAAAACATTACAGAGCATAAGTATAAGGATAGAGTTCTAAGACATTCTACACTTTCAGATCTCACAGCGGAAGAAATTAAAATATGAGTATATAAAATCGACATCTCAGAAAAACAGTTTCCAAAATACTTGTTTTACATATACATTATTTTCAAAATACAATATAAGCTTTATAGATTTTAAATAAAATAGATGCCTACTTGGGAACAATGAATAATATGAGAACTCCAACGTGAAGCTCCTTTCTCCACATACCATGTCCAATCATCTGCTAACTTGTCATCCTGTGGTGGTGGAAAATGGAAAGAAGGGGGTGGGTCAGAAAAAAGTCTATTGAATGAGAACAAGTTTGATAAGATAATTAACTACAATTGACCTTAAATATACTCTTAGTTATTTAGAATGTAAATCCAGCGTCTATGAACTCCTAAGGTCCAATACCTAAGGATTCTTATCTAATTCAATTGGTCGAACCCACTGATTGAACCTCACACTAACAATCAACCAAAACGGACCATCAAAACTGTATCAACACTACGCCGAAGAGGGAGAACATCAAAAATGCAAACTCATGTAACGACTCATCATAGTCGTATATACCCATGCTCATCTCCCCATCGTAGTGGCAAAATGCCTCTTATTGCATTGCACTGGGGTCCACCTTGCATGAACACCCGTTAGCACCGGGCTCAAATTTAATACAAATAGCCACTTATTGTACTGCACTAGGGTTCCATAAAAACTCCCGTTAGTATCGGGCTCCAATTTAATCGATATGTATAGCCATTTATTGTACTACACTGCCGTCCACCTATACCATGTTGCGCCAAAAACATGCATACCTAGATCTCCCGTTAATACCGAACTCTCCTACAAAGCATTATTGACAGTGCTGTGTTCACCCGTATGGAACACCCCTAGGCCTATGCGAAATAAATTGCCCTAATCAACTCTGTGTATGCGATATACATCGCCCCTACCAAATCAAACATTTCAAAATATATTCACCTATACTAATATCAAACATTGCGAAATACATCGCCTAACTGCATTGATAGAGAACCAATTTCCCTATTCTCTCCCGCATCTAACTTAGCCCAAATTGGTCCAACAAACCAGTTCACTAATTACATAATTTTTATCCATTTAATTTAAGCCTTAGGCCAAGGTTCATTATGCACTTTTTTAACTCGAACGGTCGACCTTGGCATTGCCCAGGATGACCGCCATCGGTCGACCAAGAAAGTGGCAACATGACCATTCACGTTCATTTTTTAGGGTTTCAATTATTTTTGAATATCAACTAATTTTTAGTTAACGTCGTTAATCCAGATCGATTAATAACCACAGTTAACCTAAATTTCCAGTTTAATTAATTTCCCAATTTAAATCAATTCGAGGTTTTATGATTTAGGATTATAAGTTAGCATCAACAAGTGTCAAACTACCCAATTTCATAATCCAATTTCAAATTTAACAAGTTAATTTCAATAATTCTAATCACTTAAAGTAGTTTAAACTCAATTTCTTTAACTAAATTATTGACTTTGTACCCACTCACCTCTTAGCCTAAGCTCTTGCCCTTTAGAAATTGGCCTCCAATAATAGTTCCTTCCCTAGATCACATTAGCTTCAACTTGATTGCTTGCTCTTGCCTTTTAGATTGATTAGAGTTTGATTTTAGCTTTTAGGATTAAGAAAATTAGGGTTTTGAGGAGAAAATTTGACAGAGTTTGGTTACAGTACGTTCAACAAAGAGATTAAGGTTGGATTTACCAACTTATTTGTAGTGTTAGGCTAACCTCTAGGACCATTAAATTAACTGTAGCTATCATCTCAACCACTCATCAAGTGCTTCAAGTGCAAGCAATCGATTAGGGCCCTTGGAACAGTCACTCTAAATCAACAAACGTTCGACTTTTATCGACATGGGTCGACCGCCCCTATGCTGCGGTCGACCACCACCGGTCGGCCTGTGTATTTTAATTTTTAACTTTAAATTTTAAACTCTAATATCTGTTTTATGCTTGTAACTCTCTCATACTAACTTGTATTTCGAAAAGTTATACATGAAAATCATCTAAATCGCTACAAGTGCAATGGTACAGGTCTCATAGCCAAATTTAGACGTTTGTATAAATTTTGTTTTTAGTCCTTGTTTTAACTAAATTTACCTTTCTTGCTAAATTCTTTTACAATATTTATTAAATTTTTGTTAAATTTTACATAAATTCTCAGGGTATTACATCAAATTCCAAGTGATAGAATACGTATCTCGGTCTTGAAGTGGTTCAATAAAATAAACACTTAACGATCCCGGTCTCTTCAAGACCGAATCAACGAAATTGGTCATATTCAACAATAATGAGAAAGATCGAATATGGAAACTAAGTCTTGTGTACTATCACATTTTCAAACTTTTCAACTTCCACTATTAGTGCTAAGTACATGACTAAATATCTTACCTAAACGAGTAAACAAACAAAGCACAATCAAGTCATACAAAGCACGATTAAGTCACATAAGCAATTTATAATCCCCTTTTTATTTAATTAATACTTTTATTAATTAAAACCTCTTTTATTAATAAAACTTTTTTTATCTAATAAAACTTCAATTATTAATCACTACTATTCATTTGTACTCTTTTAATACTTTAAAAAGTATTCATATACTACTCTCAAATGATATAAGTATATTCACAAATCATTAGCAAGGTATCTTACTTTAAACCTTTACTTTTTCTATCTTTTTTCAAAAGATTCCGTACTTATAATTCCATCAAAATATCCACTTTAAGCATCTAAGTACTTTCATAAATCCATCATAAAGGATTAAAGACGAATGTTATTAACACGTTGTCACAACAAATATAAAACCATTTCACGTATGCTCTTTGAAACGTTCTTTTAAAGATCTATTTACATTCATAAGTTCAATTGAAAAGGGTTAAAGATGAATGTTATTAATACATTGTCACAACAAACCCAAACCACTTATGCTTATCTTTAAGACATTCTTTTAAAGATTTAAGTTAATATTTGGTTAAGATCGATAGCCGAGTAATTTAATATCCAGTTAAAAACGATCGCTTATAGAAATCATGGTTTGTATACTTAACTCATTTTCGACATTCCATTTTATACTATCCCTCGTTCAAGATTGAAGCCACATAAGTTAGAGCACTAGTTTCATATCAAAGCCTTGCCTAGACCCTTCATTCTTGAATCTCACGGATAGATAAGTCTACCTCATCGGCTTTTAGTGTTAATGTGGCGATCTGCATTTCTTACTCCCAAAGACGACACTTAATACATCCACATTATTTGTGTGCCAATCATCTAGGTGTCCGAATAAAAGGTCGTTGGAGTAAAAGAAAAGAAAAGACAAGAAGAAAGAAACATAGAATCTCACAATGCAAGGAAATCATATATAATAGAACAAAAGATAGTACATATAGTCACATCCAGAATGAAACACCAAAGTTACAATAGAACTAACTTTGGTCAGGGATAGTTATAACTACTTTCCCCCACAATGCTGATACATACTATACAAACACATTGAAAATAAAATAGATAACCAGATAACGTTGAAGCATCCTGCTCCATGCTCCTCCAATATGCATCCGTAACAACCTGGACTACTTGGCCACTCAAAAATTAGAGTAACCAAGAGTTTAAGGTAAAGAAAGGAAAAACTCTAGACATGGTTTGGTATGAGTATACTCAAAACAACCGAATTGTTATACTTATAAAACCTTTCAAAATAAAGGTATCTCATAAAACCACGCCGCACATAAACATGGACAGGTTTTTACCTTACGATAACCAAAACATTTCAAATAAAAATCCAATGATATTACAAGAATGTCTATGGTTTAGAATAAATATTAAATCATATCCAAAATGGTTACATTAATTACATCCAGCATAATAGGTATACAACTATGTCCGTAAAGTTACTTATTGGAAAATGGATTCCATACAATGAAAAAAGCTACTGGGGTATGCCTGTCATAGTACATCTCTAGAAAAATATACCGGGGGCCATACTGGGACCCCTTAAAAATCAGAGTCGGCCTTCCCCTTACTGAATAGTATCGAATATGTCATCATCTTGATTGCGATCAACAACCATACAGACGCCTGTAGCATATATAATTTGAAGATATCGATCTAGATCGGGTGATGACCATACCCGAATGGTGCAACCGACATAACCCTGAAGCATATCCTATGTTTTAGTCATTATCGGCTGTGAGGCTTGAGGCTACGCTTTAACTTCTCTTTAGCAAATACCACTTGGAATGCTAACATTTCCCTCCTAGTAACAATGCAATGCCAGCATTCATGCATACAAATTGTTCAGGACATGAAAAAACCGAAGGCATTACTTTTATTGCATCCTCCTTAGAATCACCATTGAGATTAGTAAAAAGCAGCCCTTGCACTTAAAAGATCTTCGTCTTCGATTCCATCGTCTTCAAGACGTATCCAATTCGAAATGCTTACGTAGGTTCGAAGTGGTTTTTGGATTACTCATGCTTATTCGATCCCGGTCTTTTCGAACCAACATTCGATAAATTTAAAACTGGTCAAGTTATCGATAGTGGACAAATCCACAATCTCATGTAAACATAGATTTGTATATGAAAAATAAGACATCCTATACTTATCTCCACTTTTCAATTTCAAATAGTACTATCGCTTGATTAACAATGAAGTCGAACAAATTAGAAAACTATCCTTGCCTCGACGTACATTCTTACTTCTCGGGATACCTTAGAATTTATTGTTAAGTACATGATGAAGTACCTTCAGTATACTTAATTAATCATGACCCATTTATCGAAATTAACACACTTATACTTATCACGTTTCCAACATTTCAACTTCTTTATTCCTCGCCTAGAAACTTTGGCTCTTGATCCCATAAATAGAGAAAAGTCTACTCATCGGCTTTTAGTGCTAAATACAAGATGACTTACTTAGAGTATATTTTAAAAAACTTTTCAAAAATCTTTAAAATAGAAACTCTTTTTGTTTTACACAAAAATTGTCGATTTACAAACAACATCCATAGTGATTATCGCTATATGGACCATATCCTTTAAACATGTTTTATAAATCAAAATAGCCTTTTTAATCCTTTCCTTCTATATTTAAATTACTTTAATAACTTTGGATAAAGGTTTGAAAAAATGTAAAGTTCGGAAAACCTTTTGAAAACATTCTTAGAAAACAAGAAAGTAAACTAGTTTTAAAAGAATACGAAATCTCAATATTGAAATATAAACCAATTCAAGTATGTTAACTTTCTAATTAACATACAACCATTTATATACATAAGCACATATATATACAAATGTAAATGACATCCATAAAATAAGGAAAGATTATCACTTGTGAATAATTACTTAAGCACTTTGACTACATTTCAAGTCATCAACAAATTATCATATGTCATCGGCTTTAAGCTTGAACCAATCCAAACAACAATCATTCCCAACTTATAAACATAAGAAATTAATCAAGATTATTATAATTAAAACAATAACTTTTCAAGCTTTAACTTAAAGTGGGCTTTACTCACCTAAACCAATATGGATTCAAATCAAACTACCACAACTTTTATACCGACACACGAACCTAGCTTTTCTTTTTCAAAAAATTACTTTTTAAGACCTTGGGAAGTGGAGATAGGCTGGGCCTAGGCGTGTGTGGGCTTGGCCATGGAAGAAAAAGGGAGTTTTGGGTCTTGTTTTGGAAGATAGGAGATGTGGAGAAGAAAGGAAGTGAATCTAGCTATTGTTTAAGGTTTTAAAGTGGAAAAGAAGAGATTTTTAACTTGAAAACTTTAGAGAAGCCATGAAAAAGAAGAGGGAAGATTGGAATGGAATAAGTAAGAGTAGAAAATGAAGAAAAAGTGAATTAAAGTTAGAAATGGAAAAGTTAAATTACTTTTATATAACATGAATAAGGGAAATTACTAAAATACCCATAGTAATAAAATATACAATACCCTTTACTAAAATGGTGACACCTCACCACCTCCACCCTTACTCCACATGCAACCCACCCCCTTCTCTAATCACCATCACATCGTATCTTTTGCATGTACTTAGTGTCTTATTTTTAGTGCTTTTATATATTTTATATTAAAAAGAAAAGTCAAAACCCACCTTTTAACTTAAGTATTTGTTTTAAACGTTTTTAACTCTAATCACTTCCTTAACCAAAACATATGTTATTTATATATTTGTGTATATATATATATATTCTAGTGTAAACAACATGTTCCGAAAAATTTTAGACGATGAAAAGTCAAAAATCCAAAAAATGATTTTCGGTCACATTTTCGAATTTTCTCCGAACTAACTATTTTGTAAACCAAATTTTAAAACAACTTTACCATCATTGGTTATTACTTAAAAGAGGTCTATTTAAGTTATAAAATCTATCAATTAATTATTCTAAAAAATATATCAAATATTCATATTTAAAGTGATTAAATTACGGGTTGTTAAAGTTAAGTATAGTGTAAATGATTTTCATAAACTAGTAAAAATCAAAACGATTAACACATTTCCGACAATCCTGACTTAACTATTCCTCGTTCAAGAGGGAAGCCAATAGATTAGAGCACTATTGCTTCTATCCCTACTCGAACATTAGTCTTAAAACGCAAAAATAAATAAGCCTACTTTGTCGGCTTTTAATGATAAGCATAGTTAATATCCTCTTCAAACAAGTAAGTAAACAACAAGACTAATAAGTTTCTGACATTCCAAGTTCACTATTGCTCGGTCAAGAGGGAAGTTGGTAGGTTACAGCACTATTGTTTCCATTTCAACTCGACATCAATCTTAACTCTCATAAATATTGAAGTCTACCTCATCGGCTTTTAGTATTAAGCATAGCTAATTACCTTTTTCAAAACTTATATATATAAATACTTTTAAATAGGTTTTAACACTACAACAAAATTAACTTTTGACTGCAATGATTCTCAGCGTTTTCATCACAAATGCAGTCCAGATCGATTCAAAAGAAAAGAAAATACGTTCAAATGTTGTATGTTATGCCAAGAAAAATGATAAAGCGGACTTTAATGAAATAGATGGCGGGCTTTACTTTCATTTTCGCGGCCAAATCTTTTCTCCCATTATCTCTTCTTTCTCTCATTTCCAAAATCAAAACGGTAATGAAACCCTAGAAAGATTCTCATCGGTACCAACCTCCTAAAAAGCAATCGTTCGACCTCATCCTTCGTGTTGGACTCCTTTCTTCGCTCAATCAGGACTTCCCTTTAAGCAATTGTTCGGCCTCCTGAAGCAAATGTTCAGCCTCCTTCTCTGTGCTGGAAGCAATCGTTCAGTGATTTATTTTCCTCCGTGAAGATCTACTCGATTTTCAGGTCCTTTTTTATGCAATTCAACATGATTTATCATTTTTGTCCTTATTAGGTTTTACTAATTAGGTTTCTGCTAAAATTGTGATGAATGGAGTTGTTATTAGAACTGTTATCTAAGATTTGAAACCTTGTAATGCATAACATATTTATACTGATTTATGTTAACATATACAAATTGATGTTGGTGATAAATGAAGATGCAATTTCATCTCTGCGGTTTTCGGAGTAGAGAGAAATAAGTTATTCTACTCTAAAGTTTTGATATGTGTTGTTATAGTTCCAACAGTGTCCTTAATAATCAACAAACATAAATTAATCATTGATGTGCTTTGACATAGCTACTGTTGATATAAGCGAATGTTTCCTTTTGTTTGAATATTTGTGAAATATTTAAGTTCTCCATGTATCACATTTGACATATTTCATATACATTGAATACATGGTACATGTAATCGACTCAAAAATGCATGCTATGACAATTGTTTATTTATTACTTACCACTATAAATTTTTTGAAATATATTATAAAAAATCAGAATTTTTTATGCAATATAAAGAAATGTGGTTTTAAGTTTATTTATTGTTTTATCTAATGTGTTTCGTAAATAAGTTTGTTGAAATACCAATATTGGAAGAACATAAATTATATTAACTTCAATGTAAAATAGCGAAAGAGAATTAAAAGGAACATTGTAATTAAGTACGGATATTATAAACTATAGGAATACGAATTTATAATAATAGGAGAGAATTGAGGTCAACTTTGTAAATAACTGTAAAAATTGTAAACATTGGACACTGGAATGGAAAATTGTGGGTGAGAATTAAATACAGATTTGAAAATTCTTTTAATTAATGAGAGGGTTGAAATTCTTCTACTTTACTAACGAGAGGATTGAAATTCTTTTAATTAATATTGAGTAGATTTGGAAATTCTTTTAATTAATATTGAGTAGATTTGGAAATTTGTTTACTTGAATGGAAACATTGGACACCAAACGCACCATTTGTTTTTGTTCCCGCATTAGTCCTTTGGTCCATTGTCGTGTCGGACACGTCCAACATGCGGGGAACGAAAATGTGGTATTTTTAACATGCGAACGATACCTTAGATGGTTCATTTGTATACTCCATCGTATTGTCTTTCTAACTACATTATGATTTGGAGTATCAAAGGATAGAAATTTCTTTATTATCACATAATCCTAGTGTTTCAACTTACATAAATCGACATGGATTTAAATATTATTGTAGTTGGCCCGAGAAATACAAATGGTCACAAATGTGTCTATTTCTGAACCCATAATTTTGAATCCACTTTTTCTCTACTTAGCATATACACCTAGATGATATATAGAGTGTTGACTTTGGTTTCCACTGCTCGATTCTTTCCTTATGAATTAAATACGTAAAGATTATCAATGACTTGCTTTAGCTATGAGCACTTAAATGATGTTTTCAAATAAATGTACATGATATAATAACAATGTTTATTATACGATAACAAAGTATGATAATTTCGAGTATGTCTTGATAAACTTTTATAGAGTATTTTGAATAGTAATTAATTTTAAATTCCAAAAACTTTTAATTAATGATTTAGGTATAATATTTGGATTATGGATTTTGCGACTGATTAAAGCATGGATTCCAATAGTAATTAGAAAGTATTCATTGACAGCAAGAGATTTTATTGTCTATCAATTGAAATGCAATGAAGATTCAATGGAGTGATGACCAAAGTGGTATTCTTTTCTTACTTGTTCCATTAATTTTTTCCTTTATATTAGTGATTCTTTTAGTGCTGATTGTGTTGCATTTGAATCTCTAGACTGGCTATCAATTAAAATGTTCGAACTCTGTTATAGAAATATAAATCTCATTATTGCATGTTACACAGACTAAAATAAATTCTATCAAATCAGCTGCATTTATTTTTTCATTTTCAGTCAAGTCGGTTAGTTGTAGAACTCTTGAGGAATATAATCATGGATGTATATAGCTCCAACGAAATAATTAATTAACTTGAAAAAAAATCAATTTATACTTATTTAAGATTTGATGTAATAACTAACAACTGATTTATTTTTCAAAGTTTGGTTGCAAAAGAATATTTTGCTCATTCGTTTATAAATGCTTTGGAAATCATTATCCAAGCATTCCATAGTTAGCCGATTATTAAACCATCAACTATAATTTATTTTCTACAATTTGAAAAGACCTAATATCATGTAGATGCTTTTTTCAACTTTAGCAAATTGAAATGAACTTATCTGAATTTAATGTTGAACTAATCCAACTACATAAATAAATAAGTTCACTTATATAGGGCAGTTGACGTCATAATTGAAGCTTAATCAAACAAGTATAAGTGAAGTTGCCATCATAACTGAAGCACCCTAGTAAGCACTTGAGTTGCACTTGCTTAATAGCAGCACAGTCACTGCTACAAATAGCAGCTCTATAGCTGTTGTTGCTGTAAACAGCAACCACGGAGTTGCTGTAAACAACAGCACCAGCAGTGCTGCTGTTATAGCGGCTTTGTTGCTGTTGTTGTAAACAACAGCACCAGCAGTTAGTGCTGCTGGCGACAAAGTTGACTACACTGTATGTATCGACACCCATAGTGTGAGTGCATGCACGGGGGTAATATTTTCCAGATGAAGTAATTAGTTTCATTTACGATGTTGAAACTGGGGAGAATATTCAAAACTTAAAATTATTAGATTATGGTGTTTAGGATAGTCACAGTTCTTGTATTGTTGACGATGATGGTGATTCTTTAATATTTAGTTTTTGCATTTATGTGAGATTTATTATAATCCTTCAATTTTTTTTTTCACAAAATGGTTTGATTTTTGTACTATTATTATTAGTATTAGTATTTTATTTTTTATATTTTGAACATGGTTGATTGAAACTTGAAGATATGAACCGAAGAATGCATAGATTCTACTGTGGTAGGTTAACTTTGCTATTTGGGTTATTTTATTTAAGAAGAATTACATTTATTATTATCATTTTATCTGTATCTTCATAAGTAATAGCAGTATAATAGTCATAAGAATGACCTCAACGAATGATTGCCTGGTAAAACGTATAGATTTCAAACGGTGATAGCGTTTGGCTTACCTGGGTATTTAAAAAGGATATACACACACACACATATTTATACACACACAGATATATATATATACACACGCATACACCCACACACATATATAAGAATTATGTGTCTGAATGGAATATTCAATATTATTAGTTTAACTAAACAAACGAACCACTAACACCATTTCTTACATGTAAACAACTTAATACATTTATCTAATGATTTGTGAAAAATGCAGGGACGACGACGACATACATAATACATTAGGAATATCAATGACAATATTAGTAAACATGATTTAATGCACTTTTTTTCCCACCCTGTTCCAAATCTTTTTGAGTGGCTTTGCTTAGCTAACTACTTTGGCATTATGTTCTTTTATGAATTTTGATTTATTATATTTTGTGTTACCATGATAGATACACGCTCTATGACGGAACTCATCACTTGCAAGAGTGGGCAGTGACATTGATAGAAATCATCTCCCACAAATCCTGGTATGCTGAATATACACACATGATATTTTCTTTAATTTAAAAAAAATGATGTTGTATTTCTTTATTGATATTTATTTGTGTAATGCTTTAGTATGAGGATCAAGATAAAGACAAGGTTGTCCTAGCTTCAGACAGCGACCTTGTAGCTGCTGTGGTGCATGCTAGATTTGTTGGTTGGACAGTAATCTTTTTGCTATCATGAACACTAACATAGAACACATGATACACACATTTTGATGCTTTACCATATTGACCAAGGAAAATATAATTTCTATATTCTATTCTCAGCTTGAAATGAGGGATGGTTACAAATTTGTTTTCTAGTCTAAATGTATACTTGAGTGAAAGTTCATACCTGAATTATTGAAATTTAATATTATTTTTTTATTTTATTTACTGGAACAATTACAGGTTGTGATAATACGGTGTCTTCCTCCATATGTGAACTCATTTTTTGGTAATATTTTAACAATAAATTGTCTTCTGCCAAATTTCTATTTTAAACCAGATGCGTACTGCTATGAGTAATGTTGCCAAGCATTTTCCAACTGCAATTATCAGTGAAAGAAGCCGTGATAAGGTAATGCCAAAGTTTGTGACTGCGTTTGTTATTATTTTTCTTAGATTAATATATTTCGAAGCTTATCAAATCGATATTCTTTCAGGTTTGCGATTTTGTAGCACTACCAGAGCTTTATTATGCTGGTAGTCATGGAATGGACATAATGGGCCCTGTACAAAGGTGCGGGTCTTCTTCTGATCATTCAAATTCCATTAGGACTACCAACAAGCAGGTAACCCCAAATAAATGTGCTTAAAATATTCTGTGGATGTGATATATTTATCACCCAATTAAAGATGTTACATCGCTCGCATTTTACACTTACAGGGTATGGAAGTAAGTCTCTTCCAGCCTGCAAGTGAGTTTTTATCCATGATCGATGAGGTAAAAATAAATAAATAAAACGAACGTCTCATTTACTATGATTCATTTCTTTTACCAAGGTATTGAGGCAGTCTTTCTTTAATAATGCATCGGGTTTTTAGATCCCTTGTCGAAACCACTAATGATATCAAAGGTGCCAAAGTAGAGAACAATAAGTTTTGTGTCTCTGTGCGTTACAACCTAGTAGATGAAGATGTAAGATCTACTTATCATTTGATTTAACAGCCATGATAGCTTCTCGGTTTTGTAGAATTATTGTTAATATTTGCATTTTCCTTTTGTAAAATCCAGCTTTGGCCAGTTGTAGCTGAAATTGTTCATAATGTCGTTAAAGGCTACCCTCGACTGAAACTGACTTATAGGCGGAAGGTATAGTCTAAACTGACAATTCTTTTTCACGAATACTTTATGCATATACAGATGCTCTTATGTTGTTCCTAGTGTTGTATGTGAATAACTTCAAATTTACATGTATAGGTTTTGGAGGTCCGACACGATATCACTTGGAACAAAGGAAAGGCTGTTGAATTTTTGCTGGAATCTCTTGAACTAAAGAATCGTGATGACATTCTTCTTATATATGTTGATGATGACAAAACTGATGAGGATGCTTTTAAGGTAAAGTTACAAGGTAATATAGTGAATACAAAGATAGCTTTAATTTACTAAGATCTTTTTTCCTCCCTTTTTTCCATTATCCAAAAAGGTATTAAGAGAAGGTAACTGAGGTGATGTGGTTGCCTAAGCAGCATCCTTGTCCTCTAGAAGAGTCCATATTGCCCAACATTTAAAAATTAGTCAGTGTCGGTTTTCTTGGAGAGTGTCAAGAGCAAGTCTCTGAATGGGATCGGCTTGGTCTTCCTAATGGTATTTAGAACCTATATCACAAACACATATTTATTTATATATCTGATTTCCAAGTCATAATGATAGACAAATAGAAGTATTAATCCATAATATGTCAATCGTGAACCCATGTAAGTAATTGATATTCAAGAGGAGAAAGATTGATACTTCCTAGAGTGAACACAAATCTCAAAATATAACAAACTAACTTGAATGTGCAAATATCCTATCTAATAAAACAATATACACTGTCTTAGAGCTATCAGTTGTTGTCACTGTATTATAATATGACAGTTGTTAAACTTGTATTATAATGTTAAACTATCAGCTTGGTACTACGATAGCTCTAAAACTAACCTTGATAGCAAGCTTGGTACTACGATAGCTTGGTACTGTATTATAATGTTAAACCAAGAATATAATCTGACAAGTGAATTAACTAAATCAATTTAGATAGCTTGGTACTGTATTATAATACGACTATACTACGATAGCTTGGTACTGTATTATAATGTTAAACTTAGAGCTATCAAGCAAGTACCAACACATATGGTATTACACAGATCCTACAAAAATAGGCATTACATTGTCTTAGAGCTGTCAGTTGTTGTCATTGTATTATAATTGTTGATAGGATGTGTAAATTGTTGACAGCATGTAAACCTGTAATCTTAGAGCTGTCGGTTGTGTTTATGACCGAGCTTCAATTTTTAATGCTGAACTCAGTTTCAATGGAGACTCAGTTAACTGAGTATCAGTTAAATTGAGACTCATTTTAGCCGAGTCTCTGTTTCAACTGAGACTCAATTTAACCGAGTCCCAGTTTCAAGAACCGAGTCCAACTTAAAAACCGAGTCTAATTTCTGAAAACTGACTACACATATATTGGTATACTGAGAGGACCACTTAGTTAACAACATCGACGATTAGTTTACGTGATTTGTAAACTGACCACTTCATACGTCGATAATATGCAGCTTGATTTTACTCCAAGTAAATTACCGAGTTCGTTTATTATTTTTTACTCTACTTCACTTGTAAATGCTACTTGATTTTATGGCGTGTTGTATACTTTGTATTAGTCAATCGCCTAATGAAATATTGTGATGAATATTTAGTGTTTGCATTATGAATCCGATTTAACTTTGTGTACACTTTTTTGATGAATTGATTCTCAACCATTACTTTTGCTTTACAGGTAGATAGATGACTATGATGCAAAAAAATTTGCATTGAGTTATGGATCGAAATTATTTTTACCGCTAGAACTACTTTTTGGTTTTAACGTATGTACTACTTGCTTTTGTTTTGCTATTGCTACTTGTTCTATATTTTGTTTATGAACTATTGATGACGAACTATTTATGTTTGGTGTAAGAATATTGTGTATTTGATTATGAAATTTCATACGTTGGTTATCAAATATGTGTCCAAAATGTGGTATTGATACAATATGCTGATTTTAAAATGTGGTATTGATATAATATGCTAATTTTGAAATGTGGTATATATACACATTGTGACTGATGTTTACTGAAATGGAATTTACAGAAAAGTAGAAAAAGCCTAATTGACTTAGCTTTGTATACAATATAACGGCGTTTTTAAAACGCTGTTAAAACATTCCACAGTGTTTTTTAAATGCCGTTGAATGTTTTAACAGCGTTTTAAAAATGCCGTTAAATTGTATCTAAAAACATAACCAAATACAATTTAACGGCGTTTTTAAAACGCTGTTAAAACATTCCACGACGTTTTTTAAACGCCGTTGAATGTTTTAACAGCATTTTAAAAATGTCGTTAAATTGTTTTAACAGCGCTTTTTAAAAATGCCGTTAAATTAGACCAAATACTGTTAAATGATTTCATGGCACCAGGGAAAGGCTGTAAAAAAGGACATTTAACCGCGTTTATTCCTTGTCATTGTACATCTCTGACATATAACTGCATGTCGATATACAACGTATGTAAAAACGCTGTTAATAGTTTTTATAGCGTTTTTGAAATGTTGTTAAAGGTCTTGTTTGTTGTAGTGTAAATATCTATGTAAAATACAATTTGAAAATAACTAATTTGCAATTTGATGAAAAACTAGTTTTATAATTTAAAACCCCTTTACTTCCAAAATTCATAAATAAATATTAACAAAATATTTAAACTTGAAACTAACTTTAAAATACTATAAAATGTGTTAGAAAACATCTATAGAAAGATTATAGAAAATAACAAATTTAAATATCATTTATAAACACTTAAACTCATAAGCAACTTACTATAGTATTTATAAATGTTGTTAAAAGTCCTTGTTGAAGAACAACAATGAAAAGCACAATCTCTGTGACCAGTTTTCACCATTTAAACAAACGATTTAAGACTAGAAATTTGACAGTAAGTACTACCCTTAGGATACTTAAATACCCTGGAATGAAATAGATTAGAATATCTTAAAATTTATCTAGAAAAATTCCCAAAAACAGGACATTTTAAAGTGCTTATATAGCTACCTTCTTTTTGCTATAACATTTTGCAACTTTGTTTCACAAGTTAATGACTGATTTAAACTTCCATATTTTTAAAGTAATAAGTATACTTATAGTACTTATTAAAAATGCAAAAAAGCCCATAGAATATCTCCTAAAGTTAATTTTGAAAATCACCGAACGAAAGGCACTTTCAAAGTGCATCCATAACGACCTTTTCACTTCTAACTTTCACAACTTTGGTTCATAGTTTTTATAACTTTCTAAACCATTTCTTTGCTATCCCATACACAATAATATGTGTAGAGGACAACCAAATCAAATCATCCTAAGTTATAATCATAAATATTCATCTAGACAAGTTAAAGTTAAAATATCAAAGTGCACTTATAGCGACTATTCTCGCTTCAAACACTTTCAAACATACTTCAACTCAACACACAATCCGAACAACCATTTAAACATCTAGTCAAGGCCATGCCACATCTTTAAAAGGATAATAGAAGTGATGTTATATAATATAAAGATATCATTTCCTTTCAAAAGCAAGAGGGGTCCAAAGTTTATAACTTAATTAGTTGATGTCACTTTAACTTTATATTTGCACACACACAAAATATATACAAACAAGATAGTGAAATAAATCACTTAGATCCAAGTCAAACACATTCTCAAACACTCACAAATCCAAGAACACTTCTTACCATCACCAAACTTTCAAAGATCCAAGATTTAGCACTTACAAACCAAGGCAACACTTCCCCCTCTCTCCCATTACTCACGGCCTCACCATGCTCCCCTCATTCCATCCATCTTTTTCCAATCTTGACTTTAGATCCTTGCTTCCAATGGAGTTATAAGATGTTGGTGAAGGTTTGATGGAATTTGGAGAACATTTGAGTTAATTAGAAAAAGATTAGTGGAGAACAAAGTGGATTAGTACTAATCCACATTGTTTTCTTAATTTTTAAAATGTGATTAGTGTAACCCTTAAGGGTATATTTGTAGACTTTTTCAAGAGGTCATAACCACCTTCTACCTTCCATGAAAGGTCAAAATGGAGCCTCCCTCACATATTCCACCTTTACATCTCTTACTTAACACTTAAGACTTTCCTTAAAAGCTCATTTTCAAAATATCTTATCTTTCCTTTCACACCTAACTAATCAACTTTAAGAAGCTTCTTAAGAGTTTAGTGCAAAATATTTTCATTTCAAATTATTGTTTTCTTAAGCAAATAAGTGTATGTAGAAAAAGTTTTAACAACTTTTGACGAGTAAAAAGCTGTTTATCGATAAAACGAATTTCGGTCACATTATCAATATATCTTCAAAGTAACTATTTTTTTAAACATTTTTCCAAAAAATGTTTACCGTCATTAGTTATGATTTAAAAAGGGGTTAACAAGGTTATTAAATCACTTTAATAACATTTAATCCAAGATTCAAATATTTAAATAATTCAGATATTTAAATACGAAGTGTCCGAAATTCTGGGTCATTACATCTAAGCTGACAAAGACTATATATTCGGATTGGGAAAGTGATGCGTGTTAGGAAATCAAATCTACGGTTTCGATGACAACAACTATACAATGGAAATCGAATATGCATATATATTTCTATTTATAGGTAATTGCTAAAGTAACATCACTAGAGCGACAAGAACAAGGCTCGAAGAACGTATCAAGAGGCTACAAGTCGATAGATTCAGAAGAGCGACAACACTGATACAAGAAAAGCAACATGCACAAGATCAGATGTCCGGGTGCACTAGCCAGACGTCTGAATAAATCTTCTGGATTGCAAACCAGACAGAATCAGACGTCTGGTTAATGTACTCAGACGTCTGAAAGTCTACTATATACAAAAAAAAATAGAGAGCTAGACGTCTGAGACATATTCTAGACGTCTGAAACTGAACTCGGCTGATAACATTCAAATTACAACTACCGCAATTGAAAAGACACCTTCGCTTCTCTTCGCTGCAACTCTTCATCACCATCTGAAGCGACCATAGAACACTTGTTAATGGATGCAACTACTCAAGGAATCTCTCTACCACTATAAATAGCATCAAGAATCCAAGAGAAGATCTTACCTGACTTACTTGCGCTCTTTACTCTTATACTCTGATATATTCTTGATCTCTAGCAATCTATACTTGTATTCTACTCTTCCAAATATACAGTTCCTCATAGACAATACTCTCTAGATATATATTGGAAGCATTTGTACTATATAGTCAAAATCCATGTAATAGAGAACACACAGTTGACAAAGAAACTCTGCTATTGTAAACCTGTTCCTCCGGGTGAAGTGAGGGTTATTCGGTGAAAGGAAATTCCGAAGAGGAGCTTCGGGACTGGACGTAGGACGGGAGGTCCGAACTAGTATAAAATCCCTGGTGTGATTATTCTTATTTACATACTTTACTATTGTTACACTATAGTTTAAATTAGTCATATACTTGTCATTTGTATAATCGATCCACTATACTATAGACTTTCAATTGGTATCAGAGCAAGGTTTGATCAAAGTACTGTAACATGTTTTTGAATCATTTTAATATGGAAAGTATTTTTCAAGAAGGACAATCCACAGCACGACCCCTACTTTTTAATGGCTCTAACTATGCATGTTGGTCAACACGTATGAGAATTTTTATGGAAGCTAATGGTCTAGAAATTTGGTCAGCTACTCAAGATAAATATGAAGCACCTATTACTGCTATGAACACATGGACCGATGCACAAAAGACCTTAGCGTCAAACAATGCTAAAGCTATGAACGTTTTATTTTGCTCTCTAGATAAAAATGAATTTTCACGTGTCATGTTATGCACAACTGCATTTGACATTTGGCGTACCTTACAAATTACACACGAATGTACAACAAAGGTCAAACAAACTAAGATTTCAATTTTGCAAAACCAATTCTCATCATTTAAAATGAAGCAAAATGAAACTATTGTTGACATGTATTCTAGATTTCAAACTATCCAACATGATCTTATGGCGTTAGGAGTTAAGTTTGCTGATTTTGATTTAGTTTCTCGAATACTCAACTCTTTAACATCAGATTGGGAAAGGAAGGTATTAGCTATTGAAGAAGCTAATGATCTCTCTACTCTCAAAACTGAAGAGTTGATAGGAAATTTAATGTCCTATGAAGCTAATTTGCAGGCACGAAAAGAAATAATTCGGAAAAGAAGAACATAGCATTCCCAACAACAAAAAATGACGACTCTGATTTAGATGAAGAAGAGATAGTCTTCATTGCCAAGAATTATAATAGATTCAAGAAATTTAGAAAGATGACCAAATTCCAAAAATAAGGGAAGTCCAACACAACAAACCTATCACAAATCAAGTGCTATGAATGTGATCAATACAGACATATGAAGAAGGATTGCCCTAAACTCAATAATGATAAAAAGAAGAACAAATTTGAAAAACTCAAAAAGAAGAAGGCTTTCAAAGTAACATGGGATGACTCGGAATCTTCATCATCTGAAAGTGATAGCGATAGTGACAGAGAACAAGCTAATGTGTGTTTTATGGCACAAACTGATGAGGTATGTCCGGAATTTAGTTATGATGAATTATTAGAACTTAGCATGGAATTAGATGATAAATTTAGACAAATTAAAAAATTGAACAAAGAATATATAGCCAAAATAAATAGATTAGAACTTGAATTAGGAATGTTAAAAGATGAAAAAATTATGTTAGAAGAAGAACTAGAATTATCTCAATAAAAAATTAAAAATAATTTGATAGAAAGTAAGGCTATTACTATTGATTTTGAAAACACCAAAATAGTGAAGGATAATTTGCTAAAAGAAAATGTCAACTTGAAAAGCAATATTGAAATATTGAAAATTGAAAATTTAGAATTAAATGAAAAATTAGATAAAATTACAAATAATGTGTCAAAATTCAATAAAGGAAAACAAGATTTGGAAAATCTTATCAAAACTTCAAAACCATCAGGCAATAGAAATGGAATAGGATTTAAAAATACTTCTAAACAAAAAGGAAATTATGCAAAAAAAAATAGGTATAAAAAAACTAAAAGTTTACCTACGTTTAATATGAATACCAAAACTATGAAAAGTTGGATTCCTAAGACAAATAATAATTTGATTAAACAAAAACATATTAATAATTTCTTAGAGAATGTAGTCTATAATAAAAATTATATTTATAAAGGTACCAAACCATCTTGGGTATGGCTACCTTCTCCTACTATATAGAACCCTAACAAAAGTATATGGGTACCAATTAAAACATCTTTTATTTTGCAGGTACCCAAAATAAAACATAAGGAGAAATGGATACTAGATAGCGGATGCTCCAAGCATATGATCAGAAATTCAAAAATGTTATCAAATATAACATACATAGATGGTGGAACGGTAACCTTTGGAGATAATTCAAAAGGATATGTCATGGGCACTGGAGAAGTCATCAACTCTGGTATTTCTAATTCTCCTATTATTACAAATGTTTTATTAGTAGAAAATCTAAAACACAATCTACTAAGTATTAGTCAATTATGCGACAAAGGTTTTCAACTAAATTTCGAAAAAGATAGATGTAATATTTTAGATTATAACAAACAACTTATATTTGAAGGTTTTAGAAACAAAAATATCTATGTATTAAACATGAATACAAATAAAAATTCAAATTTCTGTTTAACCGCCAAACATAATGATCCATGGTTATGGCATAAACGATTTTGTCATATCAATTTGAAAAATATTAATAAGTTGGCAAAATATGAGTTAGTTAGAGGTTTACCTAAAATAAATTACAAAGTAGAAAATTTATGTGACGACTGTCAAATTGGAAAACTAAAGAAAAGCTCTTTTAAATCTAAAAATAATATTTCTACAAAACAACCATTAGAATTATTACAATTAGATTTATTTGGTCCAACACAAATATGATCTATAAATCACAACAAATATGTTTTCGTAATAGTTGATGATTTTTCGAGATATACATGGACCTTGTTTTTAAAACATAAAAGCGATACTTTTGGTATGTTTAAAATATTTGCTAAAAGAATTAAAACACAAATGGACTTGAAAATTAAAAATATTCGAAGTGATCACGGAGGAGAATTCAAAAATGATCTTTTTACTAATTTTTGCAATAAGAAAGGAATAAGTCATAATTTTTCTTTTCCTCGCACACCTCAAAAAAATGGTGTAGTAGAAAGAAAAAATCGTACATTACAAGAATGTGCACGAACACTACTAAATAGTAGTAGTTTACCAAAACACTTTTGGGCAGAAGCTATTGCCACAGCTTGTTACGTGTTAAATCGAGTAACCATACGTCCTATGACTAAACAAACTTGTTTTGAAATATTTTTTGGAAGAAAACCTAAAGTATCATACTTTAAAACTTTTGGTTCAAAATGTTTTATATTAAATACAAAAGATAACTTAGGAAAATTTGACCCGAAGGCCGATGAAGGTATCTTTGTTGGATATTCGGATCGTAGCAAAGCATATAGAATTTTGTTTTGTACGTCACGAAAGAAAGATGTCCATGAACTGCTTCCAAAGCCTTGCAGTTCTTTAGATCCCTCATCTTCATATCGTACCCCTTCGGATCCTTCACCGAGACGATTTTCTAGCTCTCTAAGAACCCACGAACGTGGTAATATATGGTCTCCACTTAAACCATGAAAGGATAACAAGTCAGGAGATCGTAAAACTCCATCGCCTTCTAAATAAATTATTTTATTTTTTGTTATTGTATGTATCTATGTTTGTTTGTTATTTTACACAAATAAAACTACATTTTGTTTTTTTATATAAAATAGAGAATCAAGAAATAAGCAAATCATCAAATTTTAGGCTATTTTTAGAAAAATTGCCTAAATCAGACGTCTGGATATAGACCTCAGACGTCTGACACTCTGATATACGTCTATTTTTTTCCACTATGCATATATCAGACGTCTGTTATACCTCCCAAACGTCTGAAAATTTCCTCCGTCTACTCGAATTTAAAAATTAGAAGCTTTCAGACGTCTGAAATTTGTTTCCAGACGTTTGGTAAAACTCTCTGACTATCAAATTTTACACAATCAATCAAACCAGACGTCTAACTCAGAAACCAGACATCTGAACTTATCTACTGTGTTCAAATTAGGGCAAACCAGACGTCTGATTTAACATCCAGACGTCTGAAATTCAATCGACTCTTTAAATTAACCCAGATAACGTCATTTTTTACTTTCATCTCAAACTTTTCATTTGTGATTTCACCATTGACGATTTTTCTCTCAAAAAATTCCTTTTTACGCAAGCTCAAATCACAGTGCCTCCTAGAACTAAAAATCTCAAGACATCAAAACGAAAACAAGACCAACCAACATCATCTTCAAACCCCCAAGTTTGTTCGGATGATCAAATTGAAAAATGGATGAATAGAGCACCACATTCAATCAAGAGGTATGAAGATATACAAAAGAAAAAGCTTCACACGGGTCCTTTTTATAATCTACTTAAATTTCCAATGTACAATTTGGATGAAATGTGTGAGAATGCCGGACTAGAAACTTTAATCTCGTTCACTCCTAATGACGTCCAAATCGATCAATTGGCAATATTTCTTTTCTATGCAAACTTGGGTAGCACTTCAGTATGGAACACTGAAGATGAAGATAATTGGCTATGGTCTAGCATGTATGGCAACACGATTAGACTAACTCCTGGCATAATAGGTAGAACCCTAGGATGTTCTAACACGGGCGAAAATTTATACAACATTCCTGATATGCGCTTCAAGCCAAGAAATAGTATAACGCATCAAATTTGGGAAGATGAAATGCCAAAGTTTGCCTCTAAATATCTACGTCCAAAAGCACGACTCCTAACTCGAATGATAATCAACACCATCATTCCATGTATGGGAAGCCATGAGCAAATAACCGAGTTAGAGCACAAAGCCTTACATGCTCTATTTAGTGGAACAAGGGTGAATTGGGCCAAATTCATCTTTGACGAGCTCAAACAATTTTGGACTCGATCACGGCCATCAATTATTTACCCGACATATATTATACGACTTCTCCGTGCACACAACATCCCATCCTACCTATCAACTTTCGAAGAAACCTCACCAAAATATGCTTCCACCAAATTTTTCTCGCTTATGCACTTACCCGAGATTCCCCCAGAATTTATATCCTTCGAAGATTGGACGCACAATCGTCAAACTAGACAAGTTGAGCCTCCACCTCAACCACACACTGCACCATCTCAAGAGGAGGAACACCATCGAGAAGCAACCCCACCTCCTCCTGCACCATTTGATTATCCAGGACAGGATGAGATTATGGAGACTCGAACGGATACAAATCCAAATGAAAGTGTTCGAGATCTTACCCTTAGAAATCAACATATATTATCTCAAAATCAAAAACTTTTGGCTAAGCGGATTGACCAATTCGAAACATCATTTGCTACATGCCTAGCAACTGTTGAAGAATCTCTTTTGACTGTCTTATCGGTTCTCAAAGAAGTACTCCAACGGGTCCGCGGTCCAACACCACCTTCTGAAGATTGGCCAACTCCGGTACCTTCTCCTCCCGCAAAACATTCCAAACTTTCTGAGGACGAACCTCTCAATCAAGCTTTGATATCTCCTACAAAGCCTAGCACTTCTTAAAAATAAGGAACAGGGGATGATCAAGACAAAGCTTCTCCAAAGAAATCATAGATTTTAGAATTTTAGGATGTCAACTTTTGTAAAACTGACAAAATCTATGAATGTAATCAATGTCGAATTATTTATGAAATTTTCCTTTTGTGTTTTATCTTTGACGATTGGCTTAAATTTTTTAATTTTTTTTGATAATGCCAAAGGGGGAGAAATATAAGTATAATTATAAAACATTAAAGTAAGCACATATTCAGGGGGAGATTTATAAATTATATATGAGTACATTGTATAGTTGTCATCATAAAAAAGGAGGAGATTGTTAGGAAATCAAATTTACGGTTTCGATGACAACAACTATACAATGGAAATCGAATATGCATATATATTTCTATTTATAGGTAATTGCTAAAGTAACATCACTAGAGCAACAAGAACAAGGCTCGAAGAACGTATCAAGAGGCTACAAGTCGATAGAATCAGAAGAGCGACAACACAGATACAAGAAAGGCAACATGCACAAGATTAGACGTCTGGGTGCACTAGCCAAACGTCTGAATAAATCTTCTGGAATGCAAACCAGACAGAATCAGACGTCTGGTTAATGTACTCAGACGTCTAAAAGTCTACTATATACAAAAATTTATAGAGCCAGACGTCTGAGACATATTCCTGACGTCTGAAACTGAACTCGGCTGATAACATTCAAATTACAACTGCCGTAATTACAAAAACACCTTCGCTTCTCTTCGCTGCAACTCTTCATCACCATCAGAAACGACCATAGAACACTTGTTAATGGATGCAACTACTCAAGGAATCTCTCTACCACTATAAATAGCATCAAGAATCCAATAGAAGATCTTACCTGACTTACTTGCGCTCTTCACTCTTATACTTTGATATATTCTTGATCTCTAGCAATCTATACTTGTATTATACTCTTCCAAATATGCAGTTCCTCATAGACAATACTCTCTAGATATATATTGGAAGCATTTGTACTATATAGTCAAAATCCATGTAATAGAGAACACACAGTTGACAAAGAAACTCTGCTATTGTAAACATGTTCCTCCGAGTGAAGTGAGGGTTATTCGTTGAAAGGAAATTTCGAAGAGGAGCTTCGGGACTGGACGTAGGACGGGAGGTCCGAACCAGTATAAAATCCCTGGTGTGATTATTCTTATTTACATACTTTACTATTGTTACACTATAGTTTAAATTAGTCATATACTTGTCATTTGTATAATCGATCCACCATACTATAGACTTTCAATGCGAAGATATTCCCTAAAAATGAGCGATAGTGATTAGAATTTTGGTGACTAAAGACTTGATGGATACCACTGAGAAATGAAGACGATGGCCAGGAGGTTCATTATACAAAATAAGGAATCACTACAAGAGGATATTGGAGCCAGATTTCTCAACATGAATTGGAGGTTGGAACAAGATGGGTTCTGATGTGGATGTGTATCAAGGGATCGTTGATGACCAAAGGCTTTGATGTATGCTCATAAAGAGGAGATATGTAAGGACACCCACCTGGATTATGACCGCATCCAAATCCTACAACTGTGGATTACCTTGGACTTTTATGATGTAAGTCTAGTATCCTAGCCATCTAAGTGGCATAGATTCGGGCATGCATGTAGCTACGATGCTCTTACAATGTTCAGTATCCGTTGACCTTACGATGGTGGTCATTTGTGTCATCATATATCCCAAAGTACAATACTCTTACAATGTTGAGTATTCATTGTGTAACATCCCCCATTCTGAGGCCCAAAACTAATTGCTATGGATGCTGCAATCATCCATAGTTATTAACTCTCAACGACAAAATGCAGCTTTGTTAATCATTTAAATAATCAGATGCATATAAATTGAAAAAATTTCAAACACAGTTTAATAAAAAATTTCCCCATCTCATTTCACAATTGATATTTCATATTCATTACATGACCCCATTCTTAATCCGACGTTCAAAGAAAAAATAACTATTACAAAATACTCTAAGAGCGACATATGAAGATGCCCTTTTTGTTGATCAAAGTCAAATACTTGGCAAATATATAACTTTGCCATTACATCCAAATAGACAAAACAAAACTACACAACATAAAAATATAAAGCTCCTAATAGCTAGATTGCCTCATGCACGTCTCCGGATACTTATTCGTCTAACTGGATGATCTAAAATCCCTTATTCCCGACCTACTCAAATGAGTACCCGAGAGTTTAAGGGAAAAAACAAAAACTTCGGGTCAGATAACGGTCTGGTGTGAATAATAACCTACCATCTCAAAGCAAATAGATATCTACTGAGACCACGCCACTGAGCGGAATGGGTTCTTCAATGGTATCTTAACCAAAACATAACAACCGTATACCGTGCTTCTGTAGCTACGATGGTTAGAACATAGAAAATTTCATATATAATCACACAACATATGTTGGATTACCCATCCAAATTCATTAGATTATCCATCTTAATTTCAAATGACTACCCGTCATAATTTAAATGGAAGACCAGTATTATTTTAATCTAACTACCCATTTTATTATTATGTGGACTACCCATCTTACATATAAGCATATTCAGAATTATGTGGACTATCCATCTCACATACAATTATTACTTGGATTTCCCATCCCCTACCATATTGATTACCCATCACATATGGTTTAATCATTTAAAATTAGTGAACTATCCATCAAACATATTTCATTTAACTTAAAATGATGTGGACTATCCATTACACATCTCATAATTGTTTTAGGATGACTATGAACCCTTCATTATCCCTAGAGAGACTATCCATCTCCAGCATGATGTGGACTATCCAACTCATATCCCATAGTTTTCCTAGGATGACTATAAACCCATCATTTAATAATTTAATTCATGTTACCCACATGCATCCCCTTATAATTATAACATTTCAAAGTGACATACATTGGTATCCCTAATTTGATCCATGTCAAACTTATTAAAAACAAACAATGGCAACCCTAAGGTTTAAAGTTGAAATCAATAACATATTTAGTTTATCAACACCTGCTCTGCTATCCCCAATGATGGTGTCGACATCTATAATTAAGACAACAATGGTATCCCCAATGTTTAGAATCGAAGTCATAAAACAATAAGCTCACCGACCTTTTTAGCTTAATAAAGATCAATGTCGAAGTTCATTTATATTGGTGTCCCTAATGATGGCATCGGAGCTCAAAATTTAAAAGGGCATTGGTATTCCCAATGACTACGTTGAAGTAGAAACATAGGGCTCTTCGCCTTTAATAAAATAAAATATAACACACGCGTTATTAAATCAACGTCAACCTCTATCCAAGGTCAAGGACAAAAACTTAAATTTCCTTTAAGTATAAAACTCTTTGTCGAAAATGATGTTGTCGACCTTCATAAACTATAGGCTATCCACTCATTAAAACGAAACTTGAACTTTTATAAGTTATATGGCTATCTCCTGAAGTTATAGGGTCGTCAACCCTCTAGAACATAGGTCTCTTCGCCCCTTTTAAAACTGTTTTAGTTAACATAAAAGCAAGCCTCTTCGGCATACAAAAGATGAAGTACGACGTCGAGGACATGAGGCATCAATTCAAAAACATAAGGTCACTGACCTTGATGCACATCGACCCCCAAGACCCTCGATGTCATTATAAAACTTTCATATTTAAACCACTTCAGCTACTATGCCGCTTTTTATACAGATTCAAAGACATAATAGCGGCGTCATTACCTTGATTTGGAAAACAAACGAAGAAACCATGCCGCCAATCATTTATTGTTGTTGTTTTCCACTTCGACGCCGAAATAATCACTCCATAGATACTTAAGTAGCTATCATATGCTTCCTCCTTCATCGACGTCGATCTTCGTCAATGCAGCCTCATCTTCAAGCACGATGACGTTACGGTGCTATGGCGTTGTCGTAATTCTTATGAAAACTATTTAATTACTACTTTACGCTAAAAAAATTCACCAAATCTTATTTCTTGTCCAATTTCCATTGGATAAGACAATTTCTTTACAAGTTCTTTTCAGAAACACTATCTCACTCAGATTTTAAAGTCCTAAATACACTTTAAATTAATTAATTAATATCCTTAATGAATTATTCTTTTAAAGGCTTATCTAGCATAATAATTTCATAGTAAATCGAAATCACATGAAAAAAATACCAAAAATTCACATAAATTAGAGAATATCCTTCTCTTTACCATATAAAAAATTTGAAGCCAAAAACCATATTTAATTAATTAAAATAATTAAAATTCTAAATTAAGCTATTTACTTCTTAGGAAATTCATAAAATAATCTATATAACTTGAAAATTTATGACATTAAAAAACAACCTCCAAAATAATGTTTTATACAACATATCCGAAAATCAAAGCATTTGGAAATTAAAATCTTAGGTTTTACCCATAAAACCCATTTAAACAATTTTATAGAAATTCCAATAACCATTATTCTATCCAAATAATGATTAAACAACCAGATCTTTGCAAAACAAACATCAATCGTTTGGGTATTATCCATAACCAAAATTAAAATAAAAAATAACATAGTTTCATTATTATTCACCTTGATTTGATACTGGAGTTGAGATTTTAATGTTGATTAGGTTTCCTTAGCTTTTCCTTTTTTCTTAGATCACTTGATTTTGTCCTCTCTAGGTTATGACCGGCCTTCCTCTTCTTCCTTTGATTGTTTTTAGTTTAAGAAAAGTGAGAATAACATGAAGAGGGGAGGGTTTAAGAGAAAAGGATAGATCGTTTCCTAAATTGCCCCTCTTATATATTCTCTTTATGTTTTAAGTTATAAAACAGTCTTCTCAATGTATTTAGTTAATGCCCAACCTTGATGTTATCAAATCTTAATTCCCTTATCTCACTGCATATTATATTATTCTATTTAACTTATCTGATTAAATCTCCTGAATAATGTTGATCAAAATTAGGGGGTTACACATTGGCCTCACAATGGTTGGTCATTTGGTATGAGACCTTACGATGTAGGTTGAGAATCGAGGATTGGTGCAGCTGTAGTATGAATAGATAGCCATTTTATTTTGAGGATTCTGCCATGATTAGATATATTATTTTGAGGATATAGCCATGACTGGGCACATGTTATTTTGAGAAAGTAATTACGAGTGATGCATAGGACATTCTAGATGGTGTGAAAAATAGAATGGTGCACCGATTATTATGAAGATGAGACTATGAGGAAGTTCATCGACGATGTTGAGGCACATATTATGATGGATGTGTAGTCAGCATAAGAATTTACACACATGTGTTGTTGGTTGATAGATTAGTATGGTGATTATACCGTATGATTTTGAGTAGGTGTGCTTATTTTGATAAGCTATGCTGGCTATTGATTTAGCTATATTCATTTATTAGTATATTTTGTTATGGACTTTTGTTATGGTCAATTATGATTGAATTGTTGAAATACATGGTATGAATTAATTTATGATTAAGGTTTCATCTTTTTGTTGATGGGGTGTTGTTTTTGCATGCTTTAGTTTGGATTCAAGATTAAGTGTATGTGTTACTATAGTATGTGTGTAGAAATTTGAATCCATTATTGTAAATGAATTATATTGTGTTGTGATTGATGATGTTATATGATCGTTATGTGCTGTTTTTTTAAGTAGTCAATTTGTGATTGATATATCTCCCCACGTTCATAATTAAGTCCATGATGCGACTTTATTAATTTGATTGAAAGTTATATTTGGGGAATTGCGAGGGCATAATTCTTTAAAGGAGGAAGAATGTGACGATCCATATTTTTACGTATCATCAGACCATAAAATAATTATATTTAAAATCAAACTGGGTCCAAATTTAATATAACTTTGAGAAATATTAACTAGTGGCATTTTCTACCCATATAATTTTTATTAGACGATACTGACCTTGAATAAAATTGTAAGGACTATAACTTTTGATAGAAGCAGAACTAGGGTATCTGTAACGACCGCCTTTCTTGCATCGAAAGACGAGCCATTAAGGGTAGAAGAAGAAGAAAGATAAGAAGAAACTACACAATCACCGAATCTCACCACAAATCAGAACAACATATAATAGATAACATAGGATATTACACTGTTATTTCCATAATAATAATACATCAGAGTCATTACATTACAACCTTCAACTAGACAGTTATAACTACCTACCCATACAAAAATACATAGAGCATACATAAATACAGTGGAATAAGAAATCATTAGCTAACGGTGAAGCCACCTGCTCCAGCTCCTTCAAAATTCTTCCATAAGAAACCTGGATCACTTGGATACTCATACAAATTTAAGTACCCAAGAGTTTTAGGAAAAGAAAATAAAACTCCAGGTCAGACATGGGTCTGGTGTGAATAAACTTAAACAACTTAATTTTTTACTTTTATAAACGCTTTGTAAATCAAAGGTATTTCGTAAGACCACGCCGCACATGAACACAGATGGAATTTTACCTTATGGTAACCAAAACACTTTATATAGAAATCCGGTGATACTATCATAATGTTTAGGCTTTCAAGTAAAATAGAACATAACCGAAATTGTTACAATAATTAAATTCCAGCATAATAGGTATACAACTAAGATCGAAGAAAGTTACTGGGAAATGGATTACATACAATAACTGGGCTACTGGGGTACCGCCCTGGTGAGTCTCTAGATAAAATTATACTGAGGACCTCACCAGGATCCCCTGCCAACACAAGATCGGCCTACCCTTGCAGGATAGTACCGAATCAAATCACCCCTCGGTTGGGATCAGCTACTGTACCAAAGCATACATGAGTTGATAGTAGAGACTCTAGATAGGGATGACCTTACCCTAATGGGAGCGACCCACTTAGCCTTGCTGCATCTCCCATGTTTTAGTCATTCCCGGTTGATGAGGCCTGAGGGTACATTTACCTTTATTATAGCATTACCACTTGGAATGCTAACATTTCCTTCCAGATGTTGACACAATGTCAGCATTCATCCATACAAGTCGTTCAGGAGATGATTATACCCATTTTGGAATCACCCTCAGGGTTAGTAGCAAATAGCCCTTGCACTTCAAAGTCTTTATCTTGGACCTTGACTTCACAATTTCAAATTTGAACGTTTACGTCAGTTCGAAGTGGTTTTTTGGATAACAACTACTATTTGATCCCGGTCCCTCCAAACCAACGTTCAATAATTTTCAAAGGGTCAAGTTGTTTATAGTGGACCATTCCACTATCGGGGTGTAAAGATTTATATATGAACATAGGTTCCATAAGCTTAGATTATCATGACCTACTTATTGAAATTAACCACCTTGTATTCATCATGTTCCCGAAGTGTGGTATTTGTGATAAGTACAAGTCAACTTACATTCAATAAAAACATGTTAACATTTTATTACAACTACTTTAATTCATTTAGCTACTTAATAGCATGAACAAGAGATCCTTGGTTTTAAAACAATTTACTTAAATAAGGAAATTGGTTAAAATAAATAACCGATAGGATTTTGAAAAGAAACTTTAAAATAAACAAGCTTTAATTAAATCATAAGTTTAAAACTTAACTAACTTTAATTAATCTTAATTAAATCAAAAATCATACTTTGAACTTTAATTAATTAAAAATTATTTATAATTAAAACTTTAATTAAACATCCATTTAAGAAATTAAACCCTAATTAATGGATAATTAACCTTTAATTAAATAATAATTAATTAAATAAACAACTCTAGTTAAATAATTAATTAAAGTAAATAAACTTGATTAAATAAAATTAATTTCCTTTTATCTTAATTAATCATTATTTAAAACTTCCCTAACTAAAAATAATTAACTTGGTTAATAATTTCTTAAACTTTAATTACTTATCCTAATTACTTAATTAATTAATTAAATAATAATTACCCTAATTAATAAATTAAATAATAAATTATTAAATAATTAAAACTTAAACATTTGACTTACTTAATTAGTTTAAAATGAGTTTTCAAAAACAATCCAAAAGAGAACGCTTTAAAACTTAACATCGTGAAATTTTCCAAACTACATCCATAGCGACTATCGCTATGAGTGCAATTCGCTAGAATTGATTTCTAGGTGAAAACCTCACTGTAACTCTAGCTACTACATGTTTGAAAAAAAATGTAAGAGTTTTGAAAACTTAAACAAAAGGTGAAAACTTGGAAAAGCATTTCAAAAATCCAAAGCTAGAAAAAAAAGCTTTTGTTTTCAAATCGGATCTCAAGTCCTTCGCGACTTTTCAACGTGCTAACTTCACAACATTTACATCACATACCCTTGGTTTTGTTTCATAAACACACTGTCATCATATCATAACCAACCATTCACATATCCATATCCAACATATCATTTAACATCCAAATCACAAAAATCCAAGTTCAAACACAACTTATGATCACATACCATCATAACAACATGATATTTCAACACAATCAACACTATAATTTCACATCACATAGTTCATCAAAATCAAGTTATTTCTTTTCCAAAAACAAGAGTTTTAATCACCGAACCTTTATTAAATCAAGGCGAACTTTTGCCAAAATATGAAAACAACTTAGAATATTGCAAAATTTGAACTTTTGGTTGCTCGAACACTCTAAATGGGCCCAGACAAGGCTAGTTGGGCTCGGCCATGGGAAGTTTGGGCTCAGCCCTCATGTTTTTTGGGAATTCTGGCTTGCAAATTGGAAGAGGAGGTGTTGTAGTATATGTAGAAGTGGTTTGGAAAGAATTGGAAGTGTTTTAAGTGGAAAGAAGTGATTTTTTTCTCAAACTGGAGAATATGAAGAGAGGCCATGGATATGTTTACTTAAGCTTTCAGGAATTTTGAAGTGGTAAGGAGGGTTGCAAAAATGAGAACATGAAAGTTAAGGGGTATATATAAGCTTAGAAAATCATTTAAAAACATGTAAGTGCTTATAATAAAATATATTTATATGTATGCACTACCATCTCCTCCGCCCCCTAATTCTGTCTACTTCGAGTACCCCCCCTCTCTTGCAACTATTCATGTCATGCTCTTGTACTTTGTGTTGAAAATGTTATTTTTATATGTGTGTGTGTATATATATACTTTTCTTTATAAAATATTTTCTTTTATCCTTATATATACACTTTAAAGAGAGGCATATACATGCATATATACACATGTATTCATCATGTATAAATAGTTTGTAGTGTGTGCATATGTGTTTAAAATAGTGTTATGACATTTTAAATAACTTTTAACCAATGAAATATCAATATTATAGAAAATAATTTTCGGTCACATTTTCTATTTTTCTATGAACTATATATATATATATATATATATATATATTGGTAAACCATTTTTGAAAATGATTTTATAATCATTAGTAATTGATTAAAATAGTTTTATTTGTTAATTAAAATCCATTTATTAATTATTTAAAAATATAATTAAATATCCCTTTAAATAGCGATTAAATTATGGGTCGTTAAATTCTCCCCTCCCCCCTCTAAAAGAATTTCGTCCCGAAATTAGCAGACAAGGAGATAATTCAAACTACGCAAAAAAACTATATGTTCATATCATAAACACATACAAAGACATACATTAAGCATCCATAGCAAACAAACATACACTATACATACAACCTACGACTAGCTATCCTAACTTCAACTCGGGATAGGCTTCTTTCATACGATCCACAGTCTCCCAAGTGCAATCTCTTAGATCCTCACTCCACTGAATCTTGACTAGTCGCACCACCTTGTTACGTAACCTCTTTTCATCCTGATCCACAACATAAATTGGAATCTAACCACTGTAAGGTTCGGTTTTATTTCTAATTTCTCTTAAACCGATGGCTCCACAATCAAAGATGGGTCATGAACATATTTTCTCATATGGGACATGTGCAACACATTGTGAACACCCGCCAACCTCTCTAGCAACTCGAGCCTATAAGCAAGCGATCAGATTCTCTTAAGAATACAGAAGGGTCCAACATACCTTGGAGCTAACTTCCCCGCTTTCCCAAATCTAACAGCTTCTCTTATTAGTGAAATCTTTACGAACACCAAGTCTCCAACCCCAAATTCAAAATCCCTTCGCCTCTTATCAGCGTAACTCTTTTAGCGATCTTGGGCCTCCATTTTTTTCTTAATTACTGCAACTTTTTCTATAGCCTCTCAGATCACGTCTGGTCTAAGATCTTATTTATCTCCCATCTCAACCCAACATGATGGTAACTTGCACGGTCTTTCACATAGAGCCTTATAAGGTGCCATACCAGTGCTTGCTAGGAAGCTATTGTTGTAGGAGAACTCAACTAAATTCAAATGATCCTACCATGATCCACCAAAATCCAGAATACCACGCTCTCAAGAGATCCTCTAGAATCTCATTCACCCGCTCCGTCTATCCGCCTGTTTGGGGTTGGTATGCTATGCTTAAGCTCAACTTTGTTCCTAGAGTTGTCTGCAATGTCTCCTAAAATTGACTAGTAAATATGGGGTATTGACCACTTATAATACCTAAAGGAACTTCATGTAACCTGACTGTCTCTCTCATAAATATTTCAGCTAAAGAAGCAGCAGTCCTTGTCGGTTTCACTGGAATAAAATGCGCGCTCTTCGTTTGCCGATTCATGATAACCCATACTCCTTCATTTCCTTTTCTTGTTTTTGGTAAACCATCGATAAAATCCATTGATATCCTTTCCCATTTCCAATTAGGTATCTCCAAGGGTTGTAATAATCCGGCTGTCTTATGATGATCACCTTTGATTTGTTGATAGCACGAACACCTACTAACAAAGATAAAGATATCTCTCTTTATTCCCTTCCACCAAAACATCCGCTTCATGTCCCTATGCATCTTTGAGACACCTGGATGGATATTCAACTTAGAACGATAGCATTCTGACAAAACTTCCTGCCTAAGACCGTTGACATTCGGTACACAGATCCGCCCATTCATCCTAAAAAATCCTCGGTTATCAATCCTAAAACTTGTACAATGTCCTTCCTCAACCTTCCTGATGGTTGCCACTAAGCTTCTGTCCTCTCATTACTTGCTCGCTATTCTTTCTAGGAGAGTTGGGGTAACCTCCAAAAGAGTCAAAATGGCATTCCTGCTTAAGGCATCCGCGACCACATTAGCCTTTCCTGGCATATAAAGAATATCCAAGTCCTAAGCCGCCAGAAACTCTAACCACCTTTGTTGCCTTAGTTTAGATCCTTTTGATTAAAAAGATACATCAAGGATTTATGATCTGCGAAGGGCTTGAATTTTTCACCTAATCAAAGAAAGAAAACTTACTTCTAAAATCTCTAAAGATTAGAAATAAACTAAGAGGAATAGAAGGATCCTTACCCACCAAGTAGTGTCTTCACATTTTCAATGCAATGACAACAGCTAGCAACTCCAGGTCATGCGTAGCATAGTTCTTCTTGTGAGGCTTCAACTGCCTGCTTGCATACATAATCACCCTACCATGCTGCATCAATACAACACCTAGTCCCATTCCACAAGCATTTGTGTAAACCATGAATCCACTATTTCAATCCGGAACAGCCAAAACTGGTGCACCGATCAATCTCTTCTCCAATTCCAATAGTGCCTCTTCACACTTGGGAGTCCACGTAAACTTCTCCCCCTTCTTAGACAGCTTAGTCAAATTGGAGGAAATCTTAGAATAATCTTGAATAAACCTTCTATAGTACCCAGCCAAACATAAGAAACTTCTAACTTCGGTAGGAGTCCACGGTTGCTTCTATTCCTTAATAGCTTCCACTTTCACTGGATTTACTGAAATACCTTCTCCTGTCACAATATGTCCTAAAAATCTTACCTTCGATTTCCAAAAATGGCACTTAGAAAATTTCGCCTTTAGGACATGTCTCATTAATGTTTCCAACACCACTTCCAAATGATGTTTATGCTCCTCCTCAGATTTGGAGTATATAAGGATGTCATCGACGAAAACTAACATAAACTTATTAAGAACATCTCGGAAAACACGGTTCATGAGATCTATAAAATATGTAGGCGCATTGGTTAACTCGAAAGGCATAACTAACCACTCAAAGAAACGGTCAGGGCCCCTAAACGCAGTTTAGGGTATACTATCTTCAGCAACCCTCAACTGGTGGAATCCAGTTGCTAGATCCATTTGAGAAAATACCGTAGCTCCATGAAGTTGGTCATAAAGATCATTGATACGGGGTAAGGGATACTTGTTCCTAATGGTCAGACTCCCTATAATCCACGCACAACCTTAAAGATCCATCAAACTTAGTTGCAAACACCATATCAGATCCCTAACTCGAACGATTGGGTCTAATCAATCCTCTCCTTACCAGGTCCTGGGTTTGACTTACCAACTCCTCTCTCTTCCTCGGAGCCATCCTTCGCTTAGGTTGTAGCACAGGCCTTGCACCAGGGACCAAATCAATGTGAAACTCTATCTCTCGGTGCAGGGGTAAACTTTTAACCTTTACGAATACATCGGGAAAATTCTTAACAACTTCAATAGACCCTAAATTTACTTTGGATGCCTCTAGGGCATACAAGAAACTACATATATGGATACCGGGTTCCTTACATGGTACTTTAGCAATTCTTCCCAAATCGGTTACTAATGATACAGTTCTTTCATTACAATCTAAAACAACTCCATATTTCGATAACCAATCCATACCAAGAATAATGTCAAATCCCTTCAAGTCCAAGACATATGGGTCGTAAGAAAAGTGATGAGAAAGGTAGGAAATTAGCACATTCTCACAAATCATATTCAAATGGGTTACCCCACCTATGGGGTTAGACACACACATAGGGTTTTCTACAATACTAGGAATAAGATGAAATTTATCTACTGATTCCAAAGAGATAAAACTATGAGGGGCACCAGTATCAAATAATGCTCGAACAAAAATACCATTAATCAGTAAGGTACCTTCAAGGTTGCCATTGCCTTTTACATCTGTTGAAGTCGAAGGTTTATTCTTATTGGCGTACACATCGAGCTACTACACCTTCTTCATGAGTGGGCAGTCCTTTACCATATGCCCGGGCTGATGGAAATTAAAACAGAGAGTCTTCTGGACCATCGGGGAGATGGGTCCACCTTCCTGCTTTGGAGCTTCACGATTTCGATAGTACCTAGCAATATGTCCTTTCTGCTTGCAAATATAACAACCTCTATCTTTAGGCTTACCTCCTTGGCCCTCTCCCTTTTTTCCTTTTCCTTGCTTCTTCCAATTAGGATTAAGCTTTCTCTTGTTAGAACCGTTTCCATGGGTATTTCCACTAGGTGTTACTGGAGTAGGCTTCTTCTTTTCCAAGACCTCGTACCTCAGAGCCATATCAACTAAATCCACAAAAGTATCCTTGACATGAGTAGTCGTTCTCTCATGGTACTGTTCTCTTATACCCAAAACAAACATCTTGTTCTTCTTTAACGGAGTGTTGATCATTTCTGGTCCAAAACAAGATAGCTTTGAACTTCGTCTCATATTCTGCTACAGATAGATCCCCCTGCTTCAAGTCTATGAAGTTCCCGTACATCCTTGTCCTTTCTGCTATTGGCAAGAATTGGTCCTTAAAAAAATCTTTAAATATGTTCCATGAAAACTCATCTTCTGGAATATTTGCAGTAAGGGAGTCCCACCAAGTTGCTGCTCCCTTTTGTAGTTACCATGCTACTAAGAACCTTTTCTGTTCGTCAGATAAACCAAGACCTTTAAAAATCTTTTTGCAAGATTGTAACCAAGCTTGCACTTCTATAATAGACTCAATTCCTTTAAATGGTTTCCCTCCTAGATTGGTGTAATCCTTGCATAAGGTTGCGAAATTCACTCTTGGCTGCTCCCCCTACCTCGTCTACCTCTGTTACTCATGTCTTACTACCTGGACATAGTAAGATAATTCTTAGAATACTTGGGTGAGATAAATGTTCAAAGAAGGGTACTAATCAAACCTATCAAGCTGATCTACCTATCAGATATATATATATATATTTATGTGTGTGTGTGTGTGTGTATGTATGTATGTATGTATGTATACATGTATATGTATAAGAATAAAAATTACAAATACGCACTCTTAAAGTTGAACCTAACCCAAAACCTAAGTGTTCACTTAACCTAGGGTCTAATACCAAAATGTAACGACCGCCTTTCTTGCACCGAAAGCCAATACGGATAGAAGAAAAAGAAAGATAAGAAGAAACTACACAATCAGAGAATCTCACCACGAATCAGAACAACATATAATAGATAACATAGGATGTACATTGTCATTTCCATAATAATAATACATCAGAGTCATTATATTACAACCTTCAACTGGACAGTTATAACCACCTTCCCATACAAAAATACATAGATCATACATAAATATAGAAGAATAAGAAATAATTAGCTAACGGTGAAGCCACCTGCTCCAGCTTCTTCAAAATGCTTCCATAAGAAATCTAGATCACTTGGCTACTCATATAAATTTGAGAACCCAAGAGTTTTAGGAAAAATAAAATAAAACTCCGGTTCAGACATGGGTCTGATGTGAGTAAACTCAAACAACTTAATTTTTACTTTTATAAACGCTTTGTAAATCAAAGGTATCTCGTAAGATCACGCCGCACATAAACGCGGATGGGTTTTTACCTTACGATAACCAAAACACTTTATATAGAAATCCGGTGATATTATCATAATTTCTAGGATTTTCAAGTAAAATAGAACATAGCTGAAATTGTTACATTAATTAAATTCCAGCATAATAGGCATTCAACTAAGACCGAAGGCACTTATTGGGAAATGTATTCCATACAATGACTGGGCTACTGGGGTACCGCCCATCACAGTGCATCTTTAGATTAAATAACACCAAGGACCTCGCCAAGATCCCTTGCCAACACAAGACCGGCCAACCCCTTGCTGGATAGTACCGAATCAGACCACCCCTCGGTTAGGATCAGCAACCGTACCGAAGCATACATGGGTTGATAGTAGGGACTCTAGATAGGGATGACCTTACCCTAATGGGAGCGACCCACTTAGCCTTGCTACATCTCACTTATTTTAGTCATTCCCGGTTGATGAGGCCTAAGGCTACGTTTACCTTTATTATAGCATTACCACTTAGAATGCTAAAATTGTTTTCCAGATGTTGACACAATGTCAGCATTCATCCATACAAGTCATTCAGGAGATGAACGAACCGAATGTACTATTTCCACTACACCCATTTTGGAATCACCCTCAGGTTTAGTAGCAAATAGCCCTTGCACTTCAAAGTCTTCATCTTGGACCTTGACTTCACAATTTCAAATTCGAACGTGTACATCAGTTCGAAGTGGTTTTTCGGATAACAACTACTATCCAATCCCGATCTCTCCAAACCAACATTCGATAATTTTTAAAGGGTCAAGTTATTTATAGTGGACCATTCCACTATCATGGTATAAAGATTTACATATGAATATAGGTTCCACATGCTTAGGTTATAATGACCCGCTTATCAAAATTAACCCCATTGTATTCATCACGTTCCCAACGTGTGGTATTTGTGATAAGTACAAGTCGACTTACTTTCAATAAAGCGTGTCAATGTTTTATTACAACTACTTTAATTCATTTAACTACTTAATAGCATGGACAAGAGATCCTTGGTTTTAAAATAATTTACTTAAACAAGAAAATTGGTTAAAAATAAATAACCGATAAGGTTTTGAAAAGAAACTTTAAAATAAGTAAGGTTTAGTTAAATCATAAGTTTTAAACTTAACTAACTTTAATTAATCTTAATTAAACCAAAAATCATACTTTGAACTTTAATTAATTAAAAATTATTTATAATTAACACTTTAATTAAATAAAATTCATTTAATAAATTAAACCCTAATTAAGTGGATAATTAACCTTTAATTAAATAATAATTAACTAAATAACTAACTCTAATTAAATAATGAATTAAAGTAAATAAACTTGATTAAATAAAATTAATTTCCTTTTATCTTAATTAATCATTATTTAAAACTTCCCTAATTAAAAATAATTAACTTGGTTTAGAATTTCTTAAACTTTAATTACTTATCCTAATTACTTAATTAATTAATTGATAAATACCCTAATTAATAAATTAAATTATTAAATTATTAAAACTTAAACTTTTGACTTACTTAATTAGTTTGAAATGAGTTTTCAAAAATAATCCAAAAGAAAACACTTTAAATCGTGAAATTTTCCGAACCGCATTCATAGCGACTATCGCTATGAGCGCAGTTTGCTAAAATTGATTTCTAGGTGAAAACCTCATTTTAACTCTAGCTACTACATGTCTGAAAACACAAATGGAAGAGTTTTGAAAACTTAAACAAAAGGTGAAAACTTGAAAAAGCATTTCAAAAATCCAAAGCTAGAAAAAAAAGCTTTTTTTTTCAAATCGGATCTCAAGTCCTTTGCGACTTTTCAAGGTGCTAACTTCACAACATTTACATCACATACACTTGGTTTTGTTTCAGAAATACATTACCATCATATCATAACCAACCATCCACATATCCATATCCAACATATCATTTAACATCCAAATCACAAAAATCCAAGTTCAAACACGACTTATGATCACATGCCATCATAACAACATGATATTTCAACACAATCAACACTATAATTTCACAACACATAGTTCACCAAAATCAAGTTATTTCTTTTTAAGAAACAAGAGTTTTACTCAATGAAACTTTATTAAATCAAGGCGAACTTTTGCCAAAACTTGAAAACAACTTAGGATATTGTAAAATTTGAACTTTTGGTTGCTCGAACACTCAAAATGGCTTGGTCAAGGCTAGTTGGGCTCGGCCATTGGAAGTTTGGGCCCGACCCTCATGTTTTTTTAGGAATGTGTCTTGCAACTTGGAAGAGGAGGTGTTGTAGTATATGTAGAAGTGGTTTAGCAAGAATTGGAAGAGTTTTAAGAGGAAAGAAGTGATTTTTTCTCAAACTAGAGAATATGAAGAGAGGCCATGAATATGTTTGCTTAAGTTTTTAGGAATTTTGAAATGGAAAGGAGGGTTGTAAAAATGAGAACATGAAAGTTAAGGGGTATATATAGGAAATTATTTAAAAATATGTAAGTGCTTATAATAAAATATATATGTATGCATGCACCACCATCTCCTCCCCCCTAATTCCGTCCACTTCAAGTACCACCCCCTCTCTTGCAACTATTCATGCCATGCTCTTGTACTTTGTGTTGAAAATGTAATTTTTATACGTATACACACACACACACACACACTTTTCTCTATAAAATATTTTTGTTTATCCTTATATATATACACTTTAAAGAGAGGCATATAGGTGGAATGGAATGGTAAAGCTCACACTATCTCCTGTATATATGAGGCCTTAATGGGATCTTTGCCCAGCTGTAGGTGGAGAAAGGTGACATGGGCTACAACTTCTAGCAGTAGTGATAACCTGATGCTCTGGAAGGTTAGGAACAAGGCTTTGTTGACAAGAGATAAGCTGATTACGTTTGGAATTACAGTGCCATCCATTTGTGAGTTATGCTATATTCACAGTGAAAGTATCCAGCACTTGTACTTTGAGTGTCCTTATGTTCATCATCTTTGGAGTAAAACGATGAGTATTATTGGGAGGGTGGATGTTTCTTCTGTATCTGATGTACAATGGGGTATAATTGAGAAAGCAACTAGGTGGAATGATGAGAAAAAGAAACTTCTTTTTTTCTTCATTTTGAAAAAGTTTTTGAAGGTAATATGGAATGAAAGGAACATGAGGTGTTTTGGTGGAATCAAGAGGAGCTATGAAGTGATATGGAATGACTTAAGACAAGAAATATTGATGGGAATGAGGGCTAGCGTTCATGCTTTTCTAGATGACCAGATTGAACCATGGATCCCATAGTTTCTGTGCTTTTTTCCCAGTGTTTTTCTTTGCTTTTGTTCTTTGTTTCCCTTGTGTGGCTTTTTTCTCCTTTTTTTGAGTTTTTTCTATCCTTTTCTAGACATAGCCTTTTGTGTCCATTATTGTAGCTTTTCCTTTCTTTAATAAATCTGGTAGGGGACCAGTTTTAACCCCGCTTGATATGCCAAAAAAAGAGAGGCATATACATGCATATATGCACATGTATTCATCATGTATAAATAGTTCGTAGTGTGTGCATATGTTTTTAAAATAGTGATGACATTTTAAATAACTTTTAACCAATGAAAAATCAATATTTCAAAAAATAATTTTCGGTCACATTTTCTATTTCTTTATGAACTATATATATTGGTAAACCATTTTTGAAAACGATTTTATCATCATTAGTTATTAATTAAAATACTTTTATTTGTTAATAAAAATCCATTTATTAATTATTTAAAAATATAATTAAATATCCCTTTAAATATCGATTAAATTCTGGGTTTTACAGTCTCAAACCACTTTCAAATGAAAGATATAATGGCTTCTCATTCCGTAGAGTGGTCATAACAGGTTTTTGGACTTACGGTATAGGAGATATGGTTATTTAAAGTTTTGGAAGATTATAGGCATATTATTGGATAATTAACCTGACCCGTAATTAGGTCTGCTAATTAATTTTGACATTAGGGTTAGTTGCAACCCGCATAGCAGTCCTTAATCACTATAAATACATCTCTAAACATTCGGTAACCCTTTTTAGCCTCAATTGATCATCTTCTACCTAAATTTCATCATTCTTTCACTAAAAATTAATCTAAATCAACTTTAAAAAAAGATTAAGAAAGAGATTCGTAAGAGACTTTTTGGACATCAAAATTTGCATATAGAAAAGCATGAGCTACTACCCAAATCTAGATCTACCTTTGCTTTAGTGAATCTACGCTTGTTTGGTGGTTTTTGCTTATTCTAAACCCTAGGTGAGTGATTCCATTTCCTCGCTTTACTATAATTATTGAAATGTATGTTAAAAATGTTTTTAAATTGAAAAGTATGATTTTTAATTTGGGTATATGATGTAATTTTCGAAATTACCTCGATTTGCTCTTTTTCAGCAACTTTTGGCTGATTAATAGGTGATTTGTCATATATAAACATTTATATACGTTTCAATTGATTTTGATACGTTCTGAATTCATTTTTAAAGTTAAAAAGTTGGTTTTCATTTTTTTGAAAGTGAAATAGAATAATAACGAATTTTAATGCATTTAAAATGATTTAAACATGTTGTATTGAAGTATAATTGTTAATATGAATGTTAGGTTAGATTATGAACACATTTTAAGAAAAAAAATGATAGGATTGGATTTATTATTACATAATTGAATGTTGTACTGAATGTTTATTTATTATCAACTGCGAATTTAAGATTTGAATGTAATTAATTGAAAAAGGACGGTTTCAATAAATAATGATGATTTAACAAACTTTACTAAAATTGAGATATGGGATTTAACAAGGTTGGTATTTATAAATTTATGGGGAAATTCATAAATAATAAATATAATTATATTTTAATTTGATATTTGGTAATTTTATAATTATAACGTAGAATGAGGCTTTAAATATTAATAAAGTGAATTTTGTTGAAAATAGTATTGTTTTGTGTAAATAGTGAAATGATTGATTTTACAATGTTTATTGTTGAAAGTATTATATTGTTTGAGAAATAAAATAAAAATATATTTCCTGAATAATGATAATAGTGCAGTAGTAGTAAAGAGATGTTTCTAAAAGTGTTTTTGGATAGAGAAATTAATATTTTGAAATGAATCGAAATAAAAAGGATTGTCATTGATTTAAAATTAAATATTCTATTTTTGGGGGACAAATAGTAATGAATAGGTTTTGGAAAGAATCAAGGAGGTTTTAATGTATATTATTATGTAAAATAATAATAATATAGTTTTAAAAAGCGATTTGATCAAGGTTACTATTTTTATTTAGAATATGATGTTTTCAGGTATTTAAAGAAATGGAAATACATTAAAAAAGATTTAAAGAGTACATTATCATTTAAAAGAAATTATTATTGTTATGGACTAAAATCTATCATTTGGATGGATGTTTAATATATGATTAGTTGTTGATTGTAATTATCACATATTATTTATGTTTGATGACGGTATCACATTTTGATGAGTATGCGATATTTTACCATTATTTCTACTAGATAATGGATAGTTAATTAGGGCTATTTATGTAACAATATGCCTTTCTTACAGCTAAAGACGACACTTAATACATCTTCGGTATTCGTATGCCAAACATTTAAGTGTCCGAAAGGCAGGTCATTTGGGGTGAAAGAAAGAAAAGAAAAAACAAAATCTCACAAAACGTGATGAGTAATATATAATATGAACAAGTCTTTACAAAAGGAAATCATCTTTATTATACACAACATCAGAGTACATTAACCTATTATCAATTGGACAATTATAACAGCCTATCCTTACAAATTAATAAATACAACAAACAAACATCAAGAACAACTAAACAACGGAAGAATATAAGAAACGTGAATACGTCCTGGAGTATCCAGCCCATCTCTTGAAAGCTCCAAAGAATCCAGTTAAATCTGGAAAATATGCCCGGGTCGACCCGAGCATTATAAGAAAACACCCGGTTCAGTCTTGTAAAACCAACGTAAGAAACTCAAATCACTGGAAATTTTATTATAACTTATAAAACTTTTGCTTTATATTCCAAATCACTAGAAATTTTATTATAACTAGAAATATCAAATCTTGCTTTATATTTCAAATCACTTTCAAAACTTTTGCTTTATGAGTTTACTTACTTTATAAACCTAAGTAAAAGGTTTCGAAACTGGACAAAGTTAGAAACTTCTAATCTTTTAAGTAAATTAAAATTAGTAAAAAAGTTTTGACCAAAGGATTTCGAAGTCGCAAGCTAACCACTTTAATACTAACTTCCTTAACTTAGCACATCATAAGCGAAATCACAAACCTAGATTCATGAACACAACATATAATCATATCACCACCACATACAACAAGTTACGAACTAACTTTCAACTTTACTAACTTTAACCTTACTTTTCCAACTTTATATCACAAACATACCCAAACACATACATATGCATACAATCAAAATTAATTGCGTTCAACAAGTCGCATACTTAGCAATCAAGTGGACATTAAAAATAAAGTTTAGAACTTTATTTAAAGGAGTGAGCTTTAACTCACCAAAAGCTACCAAAGGCTTACTAACTCGACCCGATCTTCCACTATGATTAGAATATGACTTAGAACTTTAATTTCCCTTAACCAAAAAATGGATTTTGAAGCCCTTAAGGCCGAGGGAGGGTTTTTTCCATGATAAGATATGGCTCGGCCATGATGGTGGTGATGGGTTTTAGTGGCTTGTTTTGGAAGAGAAGATGTAGTGAGGAAGCAGAGAGGTTTAAACAACTTTTTAGAAACTAAAAGGTGGGAAAAAAATGATATTTTCGGACTTTGAAAAACTAAGAAGCCATGAAAAATAAAAAGTGAAAGCTTTGAAATTTTAGGAATGAAGTGAGAAATGAGAAAATGAAACTAAGAAATTCTGAAAATTGCTTTTATATAAAATGCACTTAGTAAATTACAAAAATGCCCTTTTGTACGTACCCTCCACTACATGCATGCCACCTCATCATCATACCTCCCTTCCACATCATTTCCACATGCATGACACCTCATACCATACCTCCCTTGCACATCATTTCCACCTGAAAATTCTTGTCCCCCTTCTCTCATTTTGACCCAAGATGCATTAATTACATTAGTACTTAATGTTTCATGCTAAGTGACATTTACTTTTTCACTCAATCTTATTTTATATACAAGTCACATCACACTTTTTATTAACTTAATTATAAGCATATATATCAAAACATATCCTAACTTCATTTATAAATGTATGTGTATAATTATACAATGGTGTACACAACGTTTCCGACAACTTTTAGCCGATGAAAAGTCGAAAATTCGAAAAACAATTTCCGGTCACATTTTTGATTTTTCTTCGAGCTAAATATTTTTGTAAACAAATTTGGAAAACTATTTCACCAGCATTATTTATTATTTAAAAGAGTTTTATTTTAATTATAAAATCTATTATTTGAATATTTAAACTTAATTAAACATTCATAAATCAAAGAGGTGAAATTCTGGGTCGTTACACTCTCCCCCTTTAAAAGAATTTTGACCTTGAAATTTTACCTCAACCCTAACCCAGACACGGTTAACACTATTCATCAGTCCATATGATTTACATAAATTATTCCTATGCAAAATCTGATTCGATCGCTCACTCAAATACATAACTTTACTTCCGAACTAGTATCGTTCACTCAATTCTCTAGTGCAAACTTTGATCAGGCTTCTTAATTAGAAACTTCCATTCTGCTTACATAGCCATATACTATGATATAAAACTTTGGTTCCATATTAAGAACCCTTACCAAGTGTTCGCCGTCAAAAATCGAGTGATAAATCCTTCTTCGGAATGGTGTGAAACACCTCAAGTCATGTACTTGAATCTTGGATCGAGAATTATATGAAAACGAGGAAGAATCTATGTTCAACTTACGTGCTTATCTTATTGGTTCTTACTACTAACTACTTTCTACCCTTCTTAAAATATTTATGAAAACATTTCACAACAATTTCTACTTTGGTTCAAGCATTTTTAAATGATACAACTTATTTATGAAACCTTTCATAAAACCATTTTAATTCATTAATTTGTATAATACTCTTCTGCAACCTAAGAATATATACAAAACATCTGATTTTTAATTCTATTTACTTTATTCTATTCAGATGTAGGTCCAAAATAATTTGGTTCATAAAAACTGAGTCGACCAGTGCAACCTCTTTACCGATTCGGTCTGGTAAGTAGCTAAGAAGAGTAGGATGTTGGTATCCAAAATCCATCCTAGAGTCTACTTTTTCTTAGACACCTCAAAGGTAAAAATGTTTATTAGTTGGCCCAATAACATCAAGTAAATTTTCACTTTCTAGATGTTTAAATCAAAAGACACGGTTTAATAAAACAAAGTTTATTTAACTTCCTTATTAAATTAGTTCAATTTTAAAACTTCATTTATTAACCCATTCTTTAATCAAAATACCTTATTATTTTGATAACTTAGGAGCCAAATACCTGAATTTTATTTCAAAAATCTTTTTGAAATGATACTTTATATTTAACCCTTAGGAAACATACATATATCCCGAGTAACTCCAAAATAACATCAAGGAACTGGGTACTACCAAGTAGTATCATATATCCCCTTGCCGAGAAGTGTAATACTCATTAGAAGTGCTTACCATCCGAACACATCTCCTGCCCATTTTTAGTTACTTTCGTGGCACTTGAACTAATTAATTATAAAAATATTTCTTCTTTTCAAATCTCCCTTTGAAACAATACTATATATATATATACTTTCGACTAAATAGTTTTTAACAAAATATTTTTCATCCACTTGCTTTGGATTCATTCGGATTCGAACTTGTTCCGATTTTACAATAAAAAAGAGAATAATTTACTAAGTGCACAACCACATTCGCCTAAGTAAACATATGATTGTCACTTAGAAGATTATTTTGATCATCATAAAACAGATTGAGACTCATTCCCCAAAATGTCCGAAGAAAAACCTTATTCTCAAATTCCCTTCCAAAATATTTATACCTTAAAATATTTTCTAGTAATACCATTTTTCCAAGAATCATTTGAAAATTTTATCAAAACCACCAGGATCCTCGAAAATCTTTTTATTTACAAAACACATTCTCAAAAGCCAAATTTTAAAAAAAAATCATTTCCCAAATATTTATTTAAAAATATTTTAATTTTCTTTTAATAAATAACTTTTATTAAAATAAAATTTTAATCCTGCATTATCGACGAACGCTTTATAGTCAGATTGTGAAACTTAATTCATAAGGTGTTCATTTCGATGTTCCTATAAATGATGTCTACCCAACCCATAATTTACTGAGAAAACTTTCTTATGAACTATTCAATAATAGTTAATGCTTAAACTAGAAGAGTATAACCAAACAAACCCTAAATGATAATAATAAAATATTATGATCTACTAACAATCAACATATTAATATGACTATATTAATTTTGGAAATCATTCTTTTTTATATAAAAAATATATTCCTAAGTAAAATTATTTCATTTACCACATTTAAAAAAATATTGTGTTGCTTTTCCTTGTTAAAGATATTAGAAACCCCTATCGATATAGTAGTATCTTCTGCACCGACCAGAGTTCATAATCCACTCAACAGATAAATTAACTTAATATAAAAAAAATTTATAGCACTAAATAATATGCACTCATATATATAATATACTTAGACTCATTCAAGGGTCTCACTTACCCTATCTCAAATTAGGTACCCCACCAAAGCCAAGGTGTTCGCTCAACCTAAGCTCTATTACCACGTTGTAACTATATGCCTTTCTTACACCTAAAGACAACACTTAATACATCCTCGGTATTCATGTGTGGACCATTTAAGTATCCTAAAGGTAGATCGTTTGGGGTGAAAAAAAGAAAAGACGAAACATAATTTCATAAAACATGACGAGTATATAAAAAAGTCTTTACGAAAAGAAATCATCTTTATTATACACAACATCAGAGTACATTAACCAATTATAAGCTGGATAGTTATAGTAGCTTGTCCTTAAAATTTATTAAATATAACAAACAGACATCAAGAACAACTAAACAACGGAAGAACATAAGGTACGTAAATACGTCCTGGAGAATCCAGCTCATCTCCTGAAAGCTCCAAAGAATCCAGCTAAATCTAGAAAATATTCTCGGGCTTACACGAGCATTATAGGAAAACATTGCCCGGGTCAGTTTAGTAAAACCAGCGTGAGAAACTCAAATCACCAAAAAAAATATTGTAGCTTATAAAACCATTTTAAAATCAAATTTATCTCGTAGGATCGAGCCCCACATAAACACGGATGGGTTTTTATCTTACGATAACCAAACTATTTTTATATAAAATCCGGTGATATTATAATAATGTCTAATGTTTTAAAATACCAATAATCAAGTAGTTGTGATGTGTGTATATCACAACAATAATAGGTATACAATCCAAAACCGCTAAGGCATGCATATGGAAAATGGATCTCAACAAATGGCAAGGTAAGGCACCTTCCAAAAGCAGTACACCTATAGATAAAATGTACCATGGGCCGCAGTCACCTTTGCAACCCTACCAACATAGGACCGACCTACCCCTGATTGGATAGTATTGAATATGATCACCCCTGGGTTGTGATCAACTGTACCACCCCATATTTTTAGTAACATTATTTAGGATATTTAATTAGTTAAATTAAATAAAACAATGTAAGTTGATTAATGAATTGAGATTTGTGATTTAATAGGGGTAGCCGTGCCATGTTAGTAAGTAAATCAAAACGAGATAACATGAAATAAAACAGGTAAGGGCAAAACAAGGAGAAGGATATTCTTATACCCTAAACCCTTAGGAATTTACTTCCTCACGTTCATTCCATTTACTAAAATTTATCAAGTAGAGGCTGACCACCATTTTAAAGAGTAAGAGGAAGAAAGCTAAAGGAAGAAGCTAATCAAAATAAAATTCACTCAAATCTCAAATCCTTAATCTCAAAAGCTAAGGTGAATAATGACTACATCTCTTATTTCTTAATGTTCTCGATTTTAAGGAAATCCGAATTGGACATGCATAGTTTAGCCATGATTTTAAAGGGCAAAATGTTTATATATGCTTGTTGATGATTTATACTTATTCATATAGATTTTACGATATGTTTTGATGTGAAAATCCTATCTAATGACATCCAAAAACCTTGCGATTTTAGATATAGTTCAGAGATGATATTTTAGAAATGGGTTTCAATTTTCATAATTTTCTGAATTAATGGGGATTTTACATTAATTTTCTAGTGAAGAAAATGATTTATTGGGTTATAAATAATTTACGGTTAAATTATAAATAATTTGGGTCTGAAATTTATATATGTTAGAAAACATATTAAAAAGGATTTTTTGGAATTTTTGTAAAATTTTCCTAAGTGTCTTGATGAATATATAAAATTATTTAAGGTATGGGACTTCAACGTTTTATATATTTATAAAATGAGAAGAGGTATTTTGTAATTAAATTAAAGTGTTATTTCTGAAATTATGGCAGTGCTTTTAGAAAAGAAAATTTGCAACCAATAAGATTTAGACAAACAAGGCAGGTTAGTTAAAAAGGTTACTTAAAAAAGGTTAAAAATTGGCTTTACATGCAAAATGTATGTTTCGCCACTTTCGGCACCCTGCTTCCAACTTAGATGGCTTTCGACTTAGTTCCTCTGCCTCCATCACTATCGAAACCAATGCGCATGGCATCAAAGACCTTGTGCGTAGCGAATTGGAAAGAAGGCGAAAGGTATGAGGTTGAAACCAGGGGTTCCGAAGGAGGTCGAAGCGTTACTTTGCTTTAAATTGAAAATGCACCTGCTTTGCTTTCGACTATATTGCTTTTGACTTGGTTGGATTCCGACCGGGTCAAATGGGTTAAAGAAATGGTTTTAAAGAGGTTGCGCTTTTGTTTTTCAATATATTCTTTCGACTAGGTCGAAGCCATTTTACTGCCGCTTTCCTACCTTTCGACGCCAATGGTTTTGGAAGGTATGCTTGCTATTAAAACTTAGCCACTGCTCCAATGCTTTCGGAAGGATGATTTCGACAACATCACTTCTTTACTTAGGTTTTGGCTTTCAAAAGAGTTGCTTTCGACCCTGTTGTTTGGACCCTTAGAGATTTTTAAAGATTAACCCAAAGGTTTCGAAAGAGATGGTTTTGAATGGTTTCGAAAGTTGTTTCCACATGTTTTAAAATTGAACCCAAATGCTTACGAAAGGTTTAAGGTTTTAATGCTTTCGAAAGTTTTACAAGGAAGGTTTAAAAGGAGTGGTTTTCCAACTGTTTCAAGAGGTCTTGAATGAATGGTTTCGAAGGGGTGGTTCCCCAATGGTTTCGAAGGGTTTAAAGGAAAAGGTTTCTCCAATGGTTTCGAAAGGCTGTGTTTAAAGGTTTTAAAGGTAGGATGTCTAAGGCTTTTAGCTTTCGAAGGAAAAGGCATTTCAATGGTTTCGAAAGGTTTATGGAAATGGTTTCGAAAGGAAGGTTTTTGTCTTTCGGCCTAGATGAAAGAAAGGGTTTATTTGGTTATGAAAGGGATACTTTCAATGGGATCGAAATGGGTACTTTCAAAGGTATAAAATGTTTTCATCAACAAAGATTTGGGTAAAGTATATATAGCATGGCAAGGTGATTTTGAGTAAAGCATAGAGTATATGTGTTTTCCTTATTTAAGTTTGGTTTAAAAGGTTTTAAATCAATTTAAGATGAAAAGGTGTTCAAGGAAAATTTTGGGAAGGTTTCCCTAAGTAAAATGACTCGGATATTTGAATACCAGATGAGACTAGTATAGGGTCGCGCCCTATACATTTGCTATTAGCCCCGGCTAATTAAGTCCAAAATTCTAATGTGTAGGGCTTTGTTACAGGTAAGACTAAAATTATGATTACACATAGAACAGAATATATATTTGTATACAGATAGGTTATTGGTGAGCATGCAAAACCATTAGGATCAGGTGACTTTGGGAGATGTTAAGTTAGGGATAGACCGTCCAGAAGAGGAGTATTTACCATATAGTTAAGGACAGACCGTATAGAAGAGGAGTATCTAACATGTGTTATATTATTTTGATTATATTGTCTGGTAGGCCCGAGTCAACCAAAGGTTAGTAGTTAGCCAAACAAAACTGTAGTGTTCGGACAGATAGTTCGTTTGTTACCTAATATGTATGTTTACATAAAATGCTTTATAGTTTTAACCAGTTTTGGTTACAGGATTATAATTTGCAAAAGATATGTTTTAAAAGGATATTAGTGAGGGGAAGCCCGTTCTGCTAAGCGGCGTGGTCTCACCTAATATCAAATACCGAGATGTATAGTATTATTCACACCAGGCTTTATGTCTGACTCGAAGTTTATGTTTTTCCCCTTAAACTCTCGAGTGCTTAAAATTGATTTGAGTAGGCTGAGGGTTGAGGTTTTACAGGTTTTAGTAGGTTGACGAATAAAGCTTCCGGAGACGAGCAGGTGGCTGATGGATAGTTATTTAGGAGTTGTTGTTTTGTTTTGTTTTATTCTGATGTGTTGTATTTAAGACAGTTATGCCTATATAGTACTCTGGTCAACTAAGGGGGCATCATCATATGTCGCTCTTAGCATATTTGTGTAATAATTATATTTTATCTAAACCTAGGAAACGATTATGGGATTATGTAATTTGAATGTGAAACATGTGTTTTGAAAATGTAATGTGAAAAGATGTTTTTGAAATCTGTGATTTTGTTTCATATTCAAATGCTTCTGATATTATGGATATCATTAACATAGCTGTATTTAGTCGTCAGAAGTTAATACTATGGATGACCGCTGCATCTATAGAACTTAGCTTTGGGCCTCTAGATAAGGGATGTTACAACTACAACCAAAAATGGGCCCTGAAGCATATATATATTGACTCTAGATAAAGCGATGATCATACACTAATGGGAGCGACCCACGGAGCCCTGTTGCATCTACTATATTTTTGTAATTCCCAGGGTGTGAGGCTTGAGAGGCCATGATTACCTTTTGCTCATAGCAGACCATCTTGGAATGCTAACACTGCCCTTCAGGCAGAAATGCAAATCCAACATTCATCCATACTAGTTTTTTCGGAATATAACAAACATTCAACATTCACTATCTTCCATTTTAGAATCACCCTCAGGAAGAATAGTATAGCACCATTGCATACTTCATAACGGTCCATCATGAGCGTAATTAGTTTGGAGTGGTTCAGATGAATCCGAAAACCGGTGTCTCCAAACTAAGCGGTAATTCCTGGCTAACTCAATTCCGGTTCTTTGGAAGTATGCAACAACTATTCAAATCCTCACCGGGGAACTCGAATATACACAACATACTTCCTCAGTTAAAACAGATCAAGATTTGATAGTCGATTATTTAACTATCAAACACATAAACAACAACAATTCAGTGATTTAATTACCATTAACAACCACTATGCCTTAAAATAAATCTTTCATTTATTTAAATCTCTTTTCAGAATATTTATTAAAATATTCATATACTTATCTCACTGGCATAAGTATATTCACAAAACATTATGGAAGTTTCTTATTTCAAAATCATTTTAAAATGATCAAAATAAGTGTTATTTAATATAGAGATAAGAATAATCCCAAACATTATTCTTTCAATGTTAAGTGTGGAACGAATGTCCACACCACCATAATTAAGAAGGTCAGTTAAGGGAAACCCCATCTTGAATTCTTTTATAAATTTTTTAATATATCCTTTTAATTAGTCTATTTCGTTTATGAAAATCTCCTTTACAAAAATTCCAAATTCATTCATATAATGCTTTATGAATATCAAAACCATTTATAAAACTCTTTTATAAATATTCAAATTCATTTATGAAACTCTTTTACGAATATCCAAAATCATTTAAAACTTATTTTATTAACTTTCCTTATTTAAAACAACTTCTTTAATAAACTTTAATCAATAAACTTCCTTGATAAACAATCAATTATTTAAAACATCTTTAAATAAACAAGTTATTAATTAAAACAGCCTCATTTAACTTATCTTTAAAATTCATTAGCAAAATAATGATTTTAAACAATAATTTAAAAAGTATTAAATTAACTTCAAATATTTTAAATAAAATAATTGCTTAATCATCTTTTAAATATCATATTTAAAAATGATAATAAACTTTAAATCATTTTAAAAAAGGATAAAAATTGAATATTTGACTTCACAAAATTAGAAAGAGGCTTAGTGACCACAATGGTTCTCATTTAATTGAGTTTAATGTTCCAAGTTATGATGTGGGTATGTAACAACCCGCATATTTTACGATTCGTATATTTAAATGTTTAATTTAAATATAGCATCGTTGGTTGGATTTAAGTTCGAAAAAGTCACTATTCATAAAAGAACAGTCGAATTAGTGAAAAGTCTATGTGGATCGTGCTATTTGGAAGTGCCTATTTGAAACACATTCAAACAGGGATTCAGACATCTGAAATGAAGCATTCAGACATCTGAAATTGTTCGAATCAAACCAGAAAGGAAAATGTATGGCAATTGTCGGCGTATTCAATAGATAATTAAGACAAGGCTATAGATGGTCGCTCCTATCCAGCTCTATTCTCCGTATTAGCAGACGGTGTTACCTAGTAATACTCTTTACTAATGTGGGTCTCGGAGTGGGACGTTACAGCTTGGTATCGGAGCCGAGTTCAGAACAAAATATGATAAACATAGAACAGAGACACATATTACGGTACATCAAAGGGTAGTATGAATGTTACGAATCTTTGAATCATCGTGCCATAGGAATTAATTCGAGTCTTCGTACCATTCTATCCTATTTTCTTTTTATGATGCCTTGTTTTATCAATCATGTTTGGTTGATATTCATTCTGAGAATAACCTTTTTCCTCTTCTGTCTTTTTCTTTCTTTCTTAAAGAAGAAGAGATGGGCAGATCTGGCAGTCCCAACGCCGGTCAATCCAGTAGTCCTTCTCTGGATGGCATATTTATGACTGCTCAACAACTTTTGGATCTTGTAAAGAATCAAACGTTTATCCGTGCTTTAAGTAAGGGCCCCGAAAAGGTTTTACCTCTGAAATTAGAAGTGCCTTTCGACCAGTTTGAAGATATCGCTCTTCGTCTTGAAGAGGCTGATAAAGAAAATGATGTTGAAGTTGTGGAGGCCAAACAAAACTTCAACATCAACAAGAAGAGGTTTCCATTTCATAAACAGGAATTTTTCCCTTCCAAGAAGAAAAAGCCTGTTGAATCTGGTTCTAACTCTCAATCTGCTGGAACACCTTCCATTCGGAAGTGTTTCAATTGTAGTTCTCCTGATCATATGATTCGAGCTTATCCTAAGCCTCTCTTCCGCCGTTATTTCAAGAAGGAAGGTCATCGTATTTCTACCTGCCCTATTGCTCCTGCTAGTGCCAAGTTTGGCAAGCTTTATGTTGCTAAGGCTTCTGGAGGTTCCTCTCAGCCCAGAGGTATTTCTCCTTCTATCCTTGATGGCATTATTATGTTTTGTGATCATTCTATTTGATTTCTTTTGATACGGGTGCGTCCCACTCTTTTATATCAAAAGAACTTGTTGATTCTTTTTCTTTAAAGATTATGGGTTTGAAGACTTCACTGAGAATTGCGAATCCGGTTGGTGGATCCGCAACACTCAGTTTGCTTTGTAAAAATGTCGAGATTAATTTTGTGATTATTCTTTTCGAGCCGATTTGCATGTTATGCGTTATTTAGGCTTCGAAATTGATTTTTGGGAAAGGATTGGCTTAATTATTATGAAGGCCATATCCTATGTCCATTGTGGACTATCCATCTTCGACATCTTCAATATGTTAAGCAGATTTCTTTTGTTCTTAGTGGTTTGATTTCCAAATTCGATGATATCATTTTAATTCTTTCAACCTACGGGATGAGGAGAATATTATTTCTCTAATTCAAGTAGTTTGTGAATTTTCCGGTATATTTGAGCTTGTCTTAGGATTATCACCTAAGCAATCTTTTGAGTGGTGCTAAGGTCTTTTTAGTTCGACCTTGCCACCGGTTTACATCAGCTACGAGTTGCGGAAAGTAACATCCTCTTACCGCATTCCGCACTCGTTGTGATTTTTGTGTTTGGTTCGTTATGTCATTCGGTATGACGAACCTTCTACCTTATTTCATCCATTTTGTGAATCGAGTATTCTACGAATACCTCGATTAGTTTATCCTTATATTTATTGATTATGGATGAAAATAACAAATTTAAAATTTGCAAATCTTTTTAATAAGATATTCATAAGTATGATTGGGTTTTGTTCTTAAAACGAGCAAAGAATATTTGTAAATTTTATAAGAGACATGGTTATCATATATAAGATAATTTTGTGTTGTTTTACCCATTGAGTGCTTTAAGAATTCTGGTCGATGCGCTTGATCAACGTTATCGATAGGAATCTCCTAAACGCTTTGATGAGACAGATAGACACAGTAAATTCTTGTAAAAAGTTAATTTTTCTAAAAAGATGTATATATATATAAAGTTAATTATAATTTTGAAAGACTTTGCTTTCGGGAAAGAGAATCGATTAAAGGAACTCTTTTTCGATGCTTTTATTCTTGTGGTTCCGAAAGGGAACCAAGACTTTATTGTTTGTACCGATACTAGTCGTATTGGTTTTGGTGTCATTCTCTTGCAAAGGGGAATGTGTTATCGCATTTGCTTCTTGACAATTAAAGCTTGTCGAGACTAGATATGCCATTCATGATCTGGTGCTCGCGGCTATTGTTGTCACTCTTAGAATTTGGTTCATTATCTTTTGGGAGAGAAATTTGTTCTCTACTCAGATCATAAATCTTTGAAGCATTTATTTTCTCAAAAGGAACTTAAATTGTGTCAACAACGTTGGCTTGAGTTCCTTGCAGCTTATGATCTTGTTATTCTTTGTACTCCGGAAAAGGGGAATCGTGTTGCCGATGCCCTTAAGCCGAGAGCAACAAGCGGATGTTTCTTTTTTGATATCTAAATGGAATGATCTCGAGATTTTATCCACTTGTGAGATTCGAGATCGTGAATCCGACTTATGTTCATCTCTTGTTTTGAGTAGCCTTGAGGCTCGTCCTTCTTTTTTGACCCATACCTCCTTTGGCTAAACTTTATGTCAAATTAAATTGCATGGAGTTCCTGCTTCTATTATTAGCAATCGAGATCCATTATTTTTCTAGTGGATTTTTGTAAGGTCTTCAAAAGCTTTGGGAACAAAGCTTAATTTTGGCACCGCTTATCCCACTCAGTCCGATGGACAAACCGAGCGTGTGAATCAAACTCTTGAAGATCTCTTTCGTGCATGTGTTCTTGATTTTGGTGGAAGTTAGGAAGATCATATGTCTCTTGTTGAGTTTTCTTCCTATGGTAAGCTTCCAATCTTGTATTGGTATGGCACTTTTCGAGGTACTCTACGGAAGGCCATGCCGATTTTCTTGTGTTGGCTTGAAGCCGGTGAGAAGCTGGTTTTAGGTCCATATTTTATTGGTGTTCATTCATGTTTCACCTCTAATGGATGATGTGCGTTTCAATCGATCGGGAAAGTTAGCACCTCGATATGTTGGTCCCTTTCCCATCACCGAACGTATTTGTTCTGTGGCTTATCGCCTTTTTATTACCGGCTCAATCTTTTGCTATTTACGACGTGTTTCACATCTCTCAACTACGGAAATACCTTAGGGATTCCGATTCTGTTCTTGAGCCCGGTATTATTGAAGAAATTGAAGTTTCACCAAATTTAACTTATGAGCAACATTCTATTCGTATCGTTGCATCGGAGGTTGAACGCCTTCGAAATAAAGATGTTCTTCTTGTGAAAGTTCAATGGTCCTCAAATCCTAAGGACTTCTCTTGGGAATCTTGAGAATTCATCGAGTAAACACATCCGGACTTACTCTTTCGTTCTCTTTATGGTGAACTTCTTATTTCAAATTTTCTTTTGTATTGATATGCTTTTATTGTTGTTACTCTTTATTTTCTTCTTAAGTATTGCGAGGACGCAATTTCTTTAAGGAGGGGAGTCTGTAACAACCAGCATATTTTACGATTCGTATATTTAAATGTTTAATTTAAATATAACATCGTTGGTCGGATTTAAGTCCGAAAAAGTCACTATTCGTAAAAGAACAGTCGAATTAGTGAAAAGTCTATGTGGATCGTGCTATTTGGAAGTGCCTATTTGAAACACATTCAAACAGGGATTCAAACGTCTGAAATGAAGCATTCAGACGTCTGAAATTGTTCGAATCAAACCAGAAAGGAAAATGTATGGCAATTGTCGGCGTATTCAATAGATAATTAAGACAAGGCTATAGATGGTCGCTCCTATCCAGCTCTATTCTCCGTATTAGCAGACGGTGTTACCTAGTAATACTCTTTGCTAATGTGGGTCTCGGAGTGGGGCGTTACAGGGTATTTACATAACAAGTAGATATTTAAAAGGAAATCAACCAATAACAATCAATCATGTAGATAAATATCCAAGTGACCATAATAGCAGAACTGGGTTTTATTTCTACTTAAATAGATGTCAAAAAAATCTACTTGGTGAATTATGACAGAACTGTGATCTATTCTACCGAATAGATGTCAAATACAATTCAATTAGCCGAACGGTGATTCATTCTGCTAAACAGATTTCATTGGGTTTCATATCCATTTGAAGTTACTTAAGAGTAGTCGACAAAGAAATCCCTTGAATTTAAAAAATTCTTTAAAAGAGAGTTGCTAAAAAAACAAAATCGAACTTTAAAAATAAAGTGGTTTAAAACTTTACACTTTTATTTAATAATTAAACAACATTTAAACTCTTTATTTAATAATAATTAAACCTTTAGTTATTAATTAAACAATAATTAACTTTTAAATAAATAATTAATTAAACCCTAATTAATCTTTAATTAATTATAAATAATAATTTAAACTTTTAAATAATAATTAAATATTAATTAATCTTAATTAATTACTTTAGTAATCCTTAATTTAACTTAAATAATAAATTAAACCTTCATTTAAAAATAATTAAATCTTATCCGAGTCTTAATTAAATCTTAACTTAACTAGTAATTAATTAAATATATAAACCAGTTCTTAAATAATAATTTAATAATGATTAACCTTTAATTATTAATTTAATAATAATTAATCCTTAAATAAATTATTAAATAATAATTAATATTTAATTAATTGACTAATTATAATTAACTTACTTAATTAATAATTAAGTATTACTTCCTTTATTAACTGATGATTAAGCACTAATTAACTTAATTAATTAATTAATTAATCATTAATTAAATAAAATATTAAATAATAATTACTTTTTACTGCTTAATATATGTTTTGAACATTTTCCAAAAATAATTCTAAGTAAAAATATTTTGTAAAATATACTTAAGATGAAAACAAATTTTAATTTTAAAAAGAGTTCGTTTTCACGAACTGCATTTATAGCAACTATCGCTATACGACTCGTAATCTCAAATCTTGCTTTATATTCCAAATCACTTTCAAAACTTTTGCTTTATGAGTTTACTTACTTTATAAACCTAAGTAAAAGGTTTTGAAACTAAACAAATTAGAAACTTCTAATCTTTTTAGTAAATTAAAATTAGTAAACAAGTTTTGACCAAAGGATTTCGAAGTCGCAAACTAACCACTTTAATACTAACTTTCTTTGCTTAGAACATCATAAGCAAGATCATAAACCTAGATTCATGAACGCAACATATAATCATATCATCACCACATACAACAAGTTACGAACTAACTTTCAACTTTACTAACTTTAACCTTACTTTGCCAACTTTATACCACAAACATACCCAAGCACATACATATACATACAATCAAAATTAATTTCATTCAACAAATAGCATACTTAGCAATCAAGTAGACATCAAAAATAAAGTTTAAAACTTTAATTAAAGAGGAGAGCTTTAACTCACCAAAAGCAGCCAAAGGCTTACTAACTCAACTCGATCTTCCACTTTGATTAGAATATGACCTAGAACTTTAATTCCCCTTAACCAAAAATGAATTTTGAAGGCCTTAGCCAAGCAGGGTTTTGGCCATGATAAGATATGACTTGGCCATGATGCTGGCGATGGGTTTTAGTGGCTTGTTTTGGAATAGAAGATGTAATAAGGAAGGAGAGAGATTAAACAACTTTTTAGAAACTAAAGGGTGGGAAAATGATATTTTATGACTTTGAAAAACTAAGAAGCCTTGAAAAATAAAAAAGTGAATTTGAAGTGTTAGGAACGAAGTGAGAAATGAGAAAATGAAAAGAGAAATTTTGGAAATTGCTTTTATATAGAACGCACTTAGTAAATTACTAAAATACCCTTTTGTACATACCCTCCACCACATGCAAGCCATCGTATCCCCATACCTCCCTTCCACATCATTTCCACATGAAAATTCTTACCCCCTTTCTCTCAATTTGACCCAACATGCATTAATTACATTAGTACTTAATGTTTCATGCTAAGTGACATTTACATTTTCACTTAATCTTATATTATATACAAGTCATATCACACTTTGTATTAATTTAAGTATATGCACATATATCAAAACATATCCTAACTTCATTTATAAATGTATGTGTATAACTGTACAATAGTGTACACAACGTTTCCGATAACTTTTAACTAACGAAAAGTCGAAATTTGGACAACGATTTTCGGTCACATTTTCGATTTTTCTTCGAACTAAATATTTTTGTAAACAAATTTGAAAAACTATTTTACCGTCATTATTTATTATTTAAAAGAGTTTTATTTTAATTATAAAACCTATTATTTTAATATTTAAACTTAACTAAATATTCGCAAATCAAAGCGGTGAAATTCTGGGTCGTTACACTTTAAATATATCCTTTTTATATATTGTATAGGTGTGAAGTTTCAGGCAGGAGCAAAAGGGTGAATGGAAAGGTGAATGATAGCTATATCGTAGATAGCTGATTTGGTATATTCTTTTATACCATGGTTATATCATTTGTGAGCTAATAATAATTGATGTACTGAAATATAAATTGATGTGATAATGTTGTAAAGTAATTATAATACTGAGATGATGTTCATTCCTATTGATATTTGATTCTGCTGTGAGGTTTTTCCCTTTTTTATTCACTGTTTTGGAATTTTTAAATTTTATCTACTCATGGTCCACTGTTTTTAATATCTAAAATTAATTGTACGCGTATTTTGATGTCGTTTACAATTGATTTTTGATTCTTAAAATACCGGATCATTACACATACCATATAACACTTACTAGTGGCGCATCAAGTTTTGAAAGATTACTTTCGTGCATGGAAATATTATTTGTGAAATAATAATCGATTATGGTATTGATCGAAAATAGTAATTGTTTTATTTTAATATGAATATTATAATTATTCGTTATAAAATAAATCTATACTTTGGCATTTCGATGATGCTATTTGTTTTCCTAATAATATTAAGCTGTAAAAAGTACAAAAGCATCTAAAATATTTAACAAGTAATTTTGGAACTATGGACTAAGTTATAGCACTAAGAAATAATTCTTTAATAATATGACTATGAATCATATGGTACTTGTGAATTGTATCTCAAATGATTGAGGGAAATCATTTATTTAGAGAGGGAAGCACAAGAGTTAGCGAACTCCTTAAATTGATACATATAGATATATATAATCCAAGGTCTAATAATTCCAAAAACGGATCCACTTACTTCTTTAAATTCACTAATGAATTATCGCAAATATTAAGATGTGTATTTGATACACAAGTTTGATTTTTGTGAAAAGTTCACATAATATATAAGAGAAGCAGAAAATATAACATGCAAAGGAAATAAAAGAAGTTCGATTTGATTCAACAGGTGAGTATCTTAGATAAGGATTTCAATAGTACCTAGAAGTAAATAAAATTAACTCTAAAAGTCACCACTCCCTATGCTACAAAATGATGTACCGATAAGGTGTAATCGGTCTCTATTGGACAAAGCGCGATTGATAATGAGTGAAATTGAGTTATTTCTTTCAACAAGGATATATACTTAAGAGTAAGAACATATCATAAATTTTATTTCATCTAAAAGCATAGTTTATGATTTCATATAATATATGAATTAGGAAAGAACCTCTATTACACTAAAAGTCAACCTTTAGACTAAGATGAAAGGTCTTTCAACAAAAGCAAAGGAAAAGGAGCACAACCCAAACCTTTAGAAAGAGTCAAAGGGATGCAATCATCAAATTTCACTAGCATCAAACCTTTCGAAGGAGTCAAAAGGTTCCGTCTCTAGTATCCAAAGTGTTCTTACCTTTCAAAGGGGATGAAGAACTCAAAGCAAGTGTGAGAAAGTACTTAATGACCTTTTTGAAAACATAATAAGCCTTTAGAACCGGTTGAAGCACATCCAGGGTACCTTTCGACAATGACGAAAGGTTTATGAAGAAAGCAGCACTCACAAGCCAACAAAGAATGAAAGACAACCTTTCGACAATAAGAGCAGGCTTCCGACAAGGTCGAAAGGTTGACAATAAACAAGAGAAGAACAACCTTCCGATAACGTCGAAAGGATCACAACAACCAAAAGAAGAGCAACCTTCCAACAAGGTCGAAAGTAATATAACAGTATAAAGAAGAAAAACCCTTCGATAAAGACGGAAGGATCATGGAGGCATAAGAGTAACAAACCTTCCGACAAAGGCGGAAGGTTCATGATAGCAGATGAAAAAGCAAACCATTCGATAAAGACGAAGGGTTTAAGGTAACATATAAAAGGGAGACCTTCCGACCCAGTCGAGAGCATGAAGTCGAAAGGAGGGCTGCATGCATCTATAAATAAGACCCAAAGGGTCTAGTTTTGGTATCCAATTTCTATCATTCTGATCTTGTAACTTCTTAATAAAAGGATTGTAACCCTAATTGAGTATGATTTTGGGAAATTTAATAAAATGAAGCTTTTTCCTAGATATAAAGGGAAGTATTTGGCTTTGTTAATTACCTTATTGTTTGCTTAAATCTTTGTTAGTTTAACTCATATTTTCAGGTTCAACCCCATCGGAAGGTTTTTGTCGACAAGGTTGACAACACTCCTATGCAAGTAATAATTACAACCTTTCAAAGTCTTAAACCCCACAATCTAAACCTTTCGATAAGGCTGACAATTTACTTAGATTAACATCCACTAAAACCTTCCGGAGCTATCGATCAATCGTTCAAGGTTGAAATCTACTCAATATAAGTGATTAAACCTTTCGTCATGGTCGGAAGTCGTTACCTATTCATCAAAGAAAACTTAATATAATCAAAAGAAAGCCTTTGTGAAGACTTCAAACAAGCTCAACAAAGCCGGAAGGTCACCTAGCCTAAGTTCCAAACCTTTCGACGATAACGAAAGGTTTGATATAGGACATATCAACTAAATAGGTTGAATTGAATGGAATCAATAAAAGGAATCACGTCTTTTGTTCTCCGAAGAAGAAATCCATCCTTCTTATCATATCTTCGGGGTATTGACAAGAAATCTTTTTAACACCTTCAACTTTCCAATTAGAACCCTTTGAATAAGTCGGCAACCAAATTGGTTCAATTTTTACTAAATTCTTCCAAAATCATTGAATCAAAAGGGCTAAACTTTTCGACAAGATTGATAACACATCTCCGGACGCTAACTACAACCTCCTGGAGCAATTAACTTAGAGCCCCAAACCTTTCGACTAGGTAGACATCTCTTATGCTATAAAAATTCCAATAATCTTTCGACATTATAATCCAAGTCACCAAACCTTTGGAAAAGGTCAAAGTTCAAGCAGACTATTCTCATACCTTTCGACAAGGTAGAAACTTACATCATATATGAGATCAAACCTTTCGACAAGGTCGAAAGCTGCTACAAACTCAACAAGGAATCTGATAATCAGCCTAAACCTCAAAGAAGTTTCCACCCTAACCTTACGGCAAGGTCTAAACCACCCTTTAAAGGACAAACTCGGAGAAATCCAACCTAACACCAAAGGTAAATAAACAAGAGACTACATACACGTTCAACTAAGGCGAAAGGAATCAAACTCAAGTATCAAACCATTCAACGACGTTGAAAGGTCCAATCCAAGAATCCACAACAAGACAAAGTAATTCTCAAGGTTTTCACGCCCATCATTCAAACAAGCCTATCCATCCTCCTTGGAATAATTTTGGTGGTTGACCATAAATATGGTTAACATTTTGGTGCTAGAAGGAAGGCTCGAACCTTCGATCTTATTGAATTCCCCACCTACTCTTCTACTTGGTTAAATCTCTTAAGGCTTATCAACGCCTCTTTTTTGGACAAGAAAGGATTTATTTTGGATAAAAGGCTTACAACTCTTCTAAATACATCTAAAGGATAAGGGATGGAATCAATGTTCAAAACAAGAGAAAGCTTTTGCAAAGAAAGATAGTTTCAAGGGTCCACGGAACCTCTAGAAGTAAAGCCTAACCATCAAATGGATTATAACCCACACTTGCTTGAAGTGCAAACCCTTCGACTCCAAGCTCTATAGGTCATTGAGAGGAAAAGACAGATTATACCCTATGACCCTTTGAATGGAGTATCAACCCGTTCCATTTGGGATCAACACCAATCTTTGCTCTCGAAAGGGAGAATTCAAGGAAAAAGGACCTATTTCAACAAATGAGAAGGACCATCCAGTCATAATCCCATGGGACTATCTTTGAAAAGGAAACGATAAAAGATTATGATAGTTTTACACATAAATGGAGCGAGACTAACCATTCAAGGGAAAACCGTGAACGCATAGAAAAACCCACAACCGAAGAATTAAGGATAATAAAGGAAATACCAAATGGAAATATAAAGATTACTAAGAAATTTTATACCAAAACCCGAAGACTGAAGGAAAGGCCCTTAAAAGAGGATCAACAAAAAATGAAAAGGAAACCTACTCCTCGAGAAGAAGTACATGAACCAAGCCACAAAAGAATTAGACGCCAGTCAAAGATGGATCAAAAGTCAAGACTTCTCAGAGAATATAATCTTACTACCTCAATTGAAGACATCTATATCCGAACCAAATAAGAAATGAATTATTGGCCTTCTCAGAAAAAGAAGCCAGGATTTGAAAGGAAACTTAAGGGGTTATATTGCAACTTTCATCTGATAAACGGACATGATACAAATCAATGTAAGGTACTTGAAATGATGGTCCTACACTTTCTAAGGCAAGGAAAACTCAAACAGTTTGTAAAAGATTGAACAAGTTATGGAATAAAAATTCTATTCTCAAAATAAGAGAAGTCTACATGGTCGGGAGAAAAATTCTCCTTAAATTTGGACAACCTAAAATGGTTGGCTACCAATAATGGTAGATTTCCCTTGGTCGCGCCAAGAGGGCCAGGTCAAGGCACCTCCTAGAGAGAGGGCGTAAGCCTTTAGCCGCGCCAAAGTCAGAAATGGCCAGGTTAAAGCAGCACAAGCCCTTATCCGTGTCACGCTATAGCCAGGAAAAGGCGCCTCCTGGAGGAAGGACGGGTAATCCCTTGGGCCCGCCATGCTATGGCCCGGCCAAGGTACCGAACAAGCCCTTAGCCGCATCATGCTATGGCCAAGTTAAGGCCTCCTGGAGGGAGGTCGGGTAAGTCCTCGGGCCCTGCTTGAGAATAAGCTAGCCGAGCGCATCGGAAACCCGGATGAAATGTCCGATGGACTAAGAAAGTCCCTGCCTGAAATGGGCACCACCAGAAATCGGCACCGCCTAAAATGGCAACTGCTTAAATAAGCACAAGAATTGGACAAAAGAGTCCCTACCTGAAATAGGCCAAAACAAATAAAGAAACTCGGGCCGAGAAAGAAAAAGCATGCAAAATATCATCAAAACCTGAAGATGGCGCATTCAACAAGAGAATCGGGAAGAAGTCACTGACTTCTTCCCATGAACATATGCCAAATTGGTTTTCTGGTCCTTTATTACTTATTATCAGCAATGGTATTCTGGTCCTCTGTTACTTATTTCTAGATTGGTATTCTGGTCTTCTACTACTTATCGCTAGATTGGTTTTTTGGTTTTCTATTACTTATTGCCAAATTGGTTTTCTGGTCTTCTATTGCTTATTGCTAGATTGGTTTTCTGGACTTCTATTACTTATTATCAGAAATGGTATTCTGGTTTTCTATAACTTATTGCCAGATTGATTCTCTGGTCTTCTATTACTTATTGCTAGAATGTTTTTCTGGTTTTCTGATACTTATTGCTAAAAACGGTCTTTTGGTCTTCCATTATTAATTCCAGATTAGTAGATATGGATTTCTAACCTTACATTATCCATTACCGAAAATGGTACTCTGGGTCAGTATTACTTACTACCGAGAAGGGTATTCTGATATTCTTTTACTGAAACTGGCATCCCAATCTTCCCTCACTTATTATTAGAGGATTTCGAAAGGTGACTTTCAACTTATCTTCCATCAACTAATACCCGAATCTGTGTCCGATGACGCCTCATAAAACTCTACCATTAACACCTGAATATGGGTGTCAAGGCTGTTGTTTATTTGAAAACCTTAATTAGGGTACAAAATCTTCGAACTTATATTCATCTCAAGTGCCTAAATCTGGGCCAAAAAATATTATAAAAAGAAGATCGCTATTAAAAGCCTCCGAATGGGTTGAAGAGCTACTAAATAAAAATTTCAAATATTGATATCTAATCAGGTTCTTTATTAAGTAAAGGCTATATTTCAATATCTATGCGAAAGTTACTGCTAATTAATCTTAGGCATTCCGAACAAGTAGAAGGAGTTAAATCCATGATCATTTCTCATCATGGTTAAGGATGAGATCTTGACATTTTGGATAAATTACTTTTCATTCAATTGGCAAGATAATTTGCTAATCTAGACAAATGATATACTTAGATGAATATGTCAATTTTGAGCTAACAATTAAGAATATTGTTTGCTACATGTTTCTCAGGAAAGTCAGAATGATAGGAAATCCGATAAGGAATGAAGTTTATAATCCTCAATATGTTCGAAAAATGAATTATAGGTATCAAGAAGATTTCCAGATTTATCTAATCAAGAGAGGGGTCGTGGGCTAAGACGGAAAACTCGAGAGGTGTATGAACCTTCAGGAGACACATTCAAATGAAAAGACAGATAAGGTGAAAACAAAGACGACAAAATAGGTAGTATTTATAACATTACAAATAGTGCCTTGCATTATGCTACATAACATTACTAAGGTATGGAAAATATATCGTATATACTGAAATTATTGTGGTCCAATTAACTGCATTTACAAAACTGAAGATACTGCAGGGTCAGTACCAGAAGTTGGGCTCCCAAGTATAATTCCAAAGATTTACATGGTACCTATATATCTTATAATTTTATTTCCAAACCATCAATTCACTCATAAAGCTTGGTCATTTCGGAGTCAAGTTCGATACAAGTATCTCCACCAACGGAATGCTTTAAGACTTTAATATCTCGGTCCCTTTCCTTAAGTTTTAACTTCAAATCTTCAATTTCTTTGATGATTGACTCCTTTCAAGCTCCGTTGTTAACCTATCCTTGATCTTTACAAATCTCGACGTAGGGGCTTCAGAAAGTGAAGCCAATCCTGCTTGAGTCTCCTATATAAACAAACAAAACGGAACATCAAATTTCTTCATTTCAATAATAAGAATACATGTTAAAGTGTGTTTCTAAGTTTTTAAGTTAAAAACCTATTCTGTTTTGATACAATTTTTGATGCGACTTCATTAATCTTGCTAAGAGAGTTGGCGGAAAGAGGCACATTGAGCTTGACTATCTCTAAATTTTAATTCTAGTTCACTTATTCGTTGGATGAGTTCAGACATCTCTTCATCGAAGTCGATTGTAGGATTAGACTTCACTTGTTGTTTAAATATAATAATCACTTCATCTTTTCTCTTAATATCAGTCTCAAGATAGTCAATGCGATCCTTATGATTGATGGCTGTGATCTTTTGGATAAAATATCTTTTATGCCACTTCACGACTTCAGTGTTACCTCCGAAACGCTCAAGAAGGACTTCATCATGAGCTACAGTCCCATCATTTCGGCTTAATAACCTATCTCTGATAACGTCAACGCGAGGAAGTAAATTTTGAGAACGACAGATCCTAGCTCGTATTTAAATCAAAATAAATGGAATGAGATCAAAATTGAGTTAAAAGATATCTTTATTACTATAATGATGGATTACAACTCAAGTAGCCACAAAGTTAAAAGGAACAATGAATGCTTTCATTACATCTAAAGTTGAGAGGCGACATTCCTAACTTTGCCTAGAGTATTAGCGGAAAGCATGACTGTTGAGTCAAAAGGTATAGTGACTCCTTCAGGGGTTAAAACCGGTGGACATTTACTATAATCCCATTTTACGGTTGGTGGACTATCGCGACCACAAATTAAATTGGAATGGAATGTCCTAATTTCTTTTAAGAATAATTCCTATTCTTCGCCGAGGAAGTTGAAGCGGAGACGGGGCTATTCCAAGTATAATTTTTGCAAATCCCGAAGAAAACAATATCTTGATAACTTCGAAGTCCTTAAAATTGGTCCATTTTTAGAGTAAACTCTCCTCAGGTTAACATACTGACTTAAGTGGTATCTTGGGACGACCCAACCTAAAGAACTGGTATTCTGAAATAACACAGTAAAAATGAGCCAAGCATAGAAAGCATAACAAAAACATGTATTCATAAATCAATTATTTGTTACATGTTTATAGTCATTCATTCGGTTCATACAAAATAGAATTAAAAAATAATTCAGAAATAGATTTATCCTTATAATACTTAAGCTTTTCAGACGGAAGATTTTGTGGAATCGATCTGACTCGAGGTAAATTTCAGCATGCCCCAGGATGCGGGCTAGATCCGAACTCATCTAAATGCATTTTATGGAAACGACTAAGTAGACCCCCACTGAATTCACCTAAGTATAAAATTTATGGTTAAGTGTCAACAATATACTTTATACAAAATATATATATATTTTGCGTCAAGTTCTAGTGGCCCAGTGGTTATCGACGGTAGGAGTTGCTGCATCTTGTTGTAGTGGCACCGGTTCGATTCCCAGCGGCCACAATAACGAGACATAAGTGGTACGGCCACTATAATCCGGCTTAACCAAAGGCGATGGAATACAACCGTATCCATGGCCCCAAAGTTTTACAAGTATGAAATCTGTTTGTTTGCCATTCTCGAAACCAAACTCAACTTCGCCTTATCCATTAAAGCTGCAAACTATATCAATCCCCAGTGGAGCTTTCACCACAATCTTGACTCTGCATGCTATGGTAGAATCCTTGTAGTTTATGACCCAACTGTTTTGACCTTATCTCCAATCCTATCCAGTAGACAATTTATTCATTACCATGTCCTTCTCTCCCATACTCAAACCTCCTTCTACTTAACTCTTGTGTACGCTGATAACACTTCTATCTCCAGGTTCTCTCTTTTCAATTCCCTCCCCCCTCTTCGTCAGAATTCGCATCCCTGGGTTGTCCTAGGTGACTTTAATTCATGTTTTAGCATTGATGATAAAATGGGAGGAACTCCTCTTCTTCCCAAAGACATAGCGCCTTTCAATATTTCCATTTATGACTCTGACCTGATTTTGGTTAATAAAGCAGGTGCTAAATTCTCCTGGAACAACCGTAGCCGTAGTGGGGTGCGCACTTTCACCACTATTGATCATTGTTTTTGCAATATTCCCTCCCTTAGTCTATGGCCATCAATATCTGTTTACCTACCTCACCCTATAATGTCTGACCATTCTCCTCTAATCCTTTCACTTGATCCCCATTTAAGAAGAGACAAAAGAAGTTTTAAATTTTTTAACGCTTGGGCTAATCATGTTGATTTTATTGATATAGTTACATCTGCTCATAACACTATTATCTGTTTTGGTAACCCAATGTACAAGTTTTGCAGGAAACTAAAAGCCATAAAGCAATCTCTCAAAACTTGGGCTACCTCCATCTTTGGGCATGGCAGTTTGCTTTCAACCACTCTCACTGAACAACTAAAAGCAAAACAAGACCACATGATGGAGTTTCCTGATGATGTCATTGCTGCCAATGAAGAAGGTCGTTTATTCTTGGAAGTGAATCAAGCTTTGCAGATGGAAGCTAGTATGAAAAGCCAAAAGCTTCGAAACAGATGGTATGAAGAAGGAGATAAGAACACAAAATTTTTCCATGACACTCTTCGGGTCAAACATGCCAGAGAAAACATATACAACATAATGGATGACCATGGTAATGTTTACTCTTCTCCTGAAACAGTTGATCAGGCATTTATTGATTACTTCAAAAATATTTTTAGCAACAGTTCTGGCTTCACTCCTAACCTTAACCTCATTTCCTCCCTTCCCTTAACAAAAATTTCAGTTCTGCAAGCCCAAACCTTAGTAAACCCTGTCACTGATGAAGAAATAAGAACAGCCCTATTTTCCATGAACCTAAATTCAGCTGCTGGGCCTGATGGTCTGAATGTTAAATTCTACATAGCTACATGGTCTGTGCTTGGACATGAATTTTGTAAAGCTATCCACAATTTCTTCAATAAGTGTAAAATGCTCAGACAGATAAATGCAACGAACATTGCATTAATTCCTAAAGTTTCCCCCCCTCACAAAGTTTCTTCCTACAGGCCAATTTCGTGTTGTAATGTTCTGTACAAATGTATATCGAAAATTCTTGCAACTAGGATTGTGTGTGTCCTTCCCTCTATTGTGTCTCACAACCAAGCTGCCTTCATCCCCTCAAGAAACATTCTTGACAATGTTCTCATTGCTCATGAGTTGATGAAAGGATATGGAAAATGTAATGCTACCCCTGCAGCAGCTCTAAAAATTGACATATCTAAAGCCTATGATTCTATTCACTGGGAATCAATTGTGAGGATTATGGCTATCATGGGCTTCCCCAAAATCTTCGTATCCTGGATATACACTTGCATATCATCCCCATCATTCTCTGTCATTGTTAATGGTAGGCCTGTTGGTTACTTTGGCTGCCAAAAAGGAATAAGGCAGGGTGACCCAATTTCCTCTTTTATTTTTCTCTTAGTCATGGAAGTGCTCACTGTTCTTCTTAACTCCAAATATTCTCAAGGTCTGATTAAGTATCACCCGAAGTGTTCACTGCACAACATATCCTCCATTATGTTTGCTGATGATGTGATGATATTCACAAAGCCTGAAGCATTCTCCATTACTGAAATTCTGAGTGCTCTCAATTCCTTCCATCTTATGACTGGGTTATCCATCAACAAGGCCAAGTCCTCCTTGCTGTTTGCTGGTATAACTGAAAATCAGGCAACTTGTCTGTATCAGCACAGCGGGTTTACTAGTATGCAGGATGATATGAAATACCTAGGCTTGCCCATTATAACCAAAAGAATTACCATAGCAGACTGCCTCCCCCTTTTTAACAAAATAACTGATGTTATGAATGCTTGGGAAAATCGTACTATGTCTCAAAGTGGTAGGCTTGTGCTTATTAAATCAGTTGTTTTCCCATCCCTGGTGTATTGGGCCCGCTTTGTTATTCTCCCTACCAAACTTCTGCAACTCGTTCGCTCTGCCATGATTAGATATTTTTGGACTGGAAGCATGTTCAATAAGAAATTGTTGCCCTGTTCTTTTGCAAAATGTGAAACTTCTCTTCAGTTGGGAGGTCTGGGGATCATTAATGCAAAAATATGGAACAGAGCTGCAATTAGCAAACACTTCCATGATGTAATAACAAAGAAGGACAGTCTGTGGGTCAAATGGACATGGACGTACAATATTAAGCATGCCAAGTTCTGGATGATGGATATAGCTCAAGGCAGCAGTTGGACATGGAGGAATATCCTCAAGCTCAGGGATGAGTACCTTCCCATGATCCAATATCCTGTGCAGTTCAACTCAAATACAAGTTTTTGGGATGAACCCTGGGTACGTTCTGGGTTCATTCTATCTACAATCATTGATCATGCGTTGATTATCCAATCTGGGGTTCACCGTGAAGCCAAAGTTAGTGAGTACCTAACTGATGGTAGAATCAACCTACCTTACAATAGTAGCAATGTTATTCGGCAACTATGGAATACTATCCAGAGTTCAAAGTACAATACTGACCAAGCTTCAATCGTGACTTGGGGTAATAATCCCCACAGTATAAAGCAGGTAACAAAACTCTTGAGTACTGACACTGAACATCCTGCAGCTAAGTGGTTTCCTATTCTTTGGAGCAATGATTCACCTCCGAGAGAAAATTTAATGTTCTGGAAGGTTGTTAGCAGTGCTCTCCTCACCAGAGATGTTTTAATTGGCTATGGGATTAGTAGTTCCCCTGACTGTGTTTTTTGTGACCAACATGTCGAAACTGTTGATCATCTTTTCTTCAAGTGCCCCAGTTTAAGTGCTCTTCTTGCCTTGCTTCTGAGTAGTCTTCAGAGAACAGCCCCAATCTCTGCGATAGATTGGAACATAATTCTCATTGCAACGAAGTGGAAGAGTAGTGCATACCGTGTTTTAATCATATGCATTAAAATTTATATGGATGTAATTTGGAAAGAGAGAAACATTATAGTTTTCGAAAACAAGAGAAGAACCGTTTGTTCTCTATGGTCTGACATGAAGCATCGTGTGTGCATGCAATTAATTAGGAAAGAGTGCCAGTTCCCAGACATTGTGATTGATGCTTGGCGATAATGTCTCTCCTTGTTTTTTCTTTGATCTTCTTTGTTATTCCCAGTAACTTTCCTTTTCTGATTCAAAGCATGTTTTGAATCATTTTTTATTGTGTTGCAATAAACTGGTAGGGGCCCAGTTAACCCCGCTGGCTTTGCCAAAAAAAAAAAAAAAAAAAAAAAAAAAAAAATATACTTTATACAAAATTAGTTAGAATATCTCTCTCTACCGCCATCATCTAGAATAGGGTTGATAACTCTCTATTTTCCTTTGAGAGGCGTCGTACTGGAGACGTGCTTTCTCTAGTAAAGAAGCATTTCTCTGATATTTAAAAGATACTAGCGAGGAACTTGTTGACAATTTAAGGGTTTTGCAATGATCCATGAATTCAAAGCTATTCATATAAAAGCTTGCCTTATGTAGGAATTCGTTTGATAATTTCTATTCATTATTCATCTTCAAATCGAACGAAAATCATAATTATACAAAATGAAAAAATAAATCTATTATATTTTCAAGACATATGAAAGAGAACGCATAAATTTTCCCACCAAAAATATCAATCTAGAACCTATTCGTCTGCTCCCCTCTTTTATATAGATAATAATAATAGCAAATCATTTATCTCCACAACAAAAGAGCACCAATTGCAGCCTGTAACATTAACCAAATTCATCCCGATTTTGTTGACGTGGAAGTGCCACACAGTTGTTGTTATGCATTGGGGCTATTAAATCAAACGCAAGAGGCGGAGGAAGTACAAAGCGCTCAGTCCAGCAACACAATTCGTCAACAATAATCACCACATAATAGCTACGTGGTCCATGCTTTACGACTTGACTATGGCCACGTTCTGGATGGATTTTTCCATCTGGGACACTTCCAATGAAAACACTGCGTTGGTGATGTATTCACTTTATCAGCCAATATGGGTTGAACCCATCATCGTCAACCCAGTCAATTTAGCTCCAGACTTACCCCCTTTTCCGAATGAGCAATGATTGGGGAGTTATTTCATCTTTTTGCTAATTCGTCCCCAATGTTTGATTTTGAAATAGTGGCATCTTTTTGAATACATATATGCTAACTGGTTACTAACAGTAGCTTCGAATTTTGAGGGATGTAACACATGCTGTATATAAGTTAAAGTTTCCTAATGTTTAAATTGTTGTTAAATGTTGATTCTGGAATGATATTATGTAACTAGAAATGCACTTAATGTATTAATATCTTGTTGAATGATGTTTTTTATACAGGAAGTAAATAGAAGGATTGGGTCACCGACTTTGAAGGAATATTGGTTTTCCTAAAATTTGTTGATCCCATCTGATAAAATAGCAAACAAAGTTTCCTTAAAAAGTCCGAGTACCAAAACATATATAAATAAAATGATGATGATGATGCAAAAGGTTAAGTCAAAAACTTGATAGTTAAAGCTTCCAACGAAGTCGAAAGGTTTATAGAGAAAGCTTTCGACAAAATCGAAAGGTTCATAGAAAAGCCCTTTCGACTTTGTCGAAAGTTCCATGGAAGCCTGGATCTACTACAAGTGTAACATAAAGTTAAGTGGCAAGACCTTTCGACATGGTCAAACCTAAAATCTCAAAATTCCTAAGATGAAAAATATCGATATTGTTGACATTGTCGAGAGGTCTAGCCAAAATCATCAAAATATATTATACCCATTGAAGTCGAAAGGTTTCAGGTTTAACTCATGTTCACTTAAAACGTTTTGACAGAAATGAACGGAAGCAACTCTAAGTTTTAAAACAATTCAACCTTGTCGAAAGCTCGTTGCCGAAAGGTTAAGCCATTAAATTATCTAATCTTTAGACAACAAGAAAAAGTTGGAGTCAAAATACCTTCCGACCCCAACGAGAGGTTTAGAGAGGGCAAATCCATCATTGTCGTCTCAATCTCCTTCGTAGGGGTAGAAAAGTCATTTTGAGTTACCAAAATTATATATAGTTGGGTTCCAGGCTACCCTATCAACTCTAACCAAATCCAAATCCAATAATAAATACAGTTTTCAAATCCTCCCTAATAACAAGTAAGAGAGGAGGCTAATCTAAAGTTTTGAATCGAATTTGAGAAGTTACCTTGTTGTTTTAAAGAAAAGATCAAGAAGTTTGGGAGAATTCTTTTACTTGTACTCGATAATTTCGTTTGTAGGAAGAAGGGGCGGGAAATTTTATAGCTTTCAACAAAGATGACTTGGAAAGTCAAGAGCATCCCTTCGAATAAGGGAGGGGGGAAAATGTTGCACTAAAATTCAACCTTTCGACTAAGATGAAAGGTCTTTCAACAAAAGCAAAGGAAAAGAAGCACAGCCCAAACCTTTCAAAAGAGTCGAAGGGATGCAATCGTCAAATTTCATTAGCATCAAACCCTTCGAAGGAGTCGAAAGGTTCCGTCTCTAGTATCCAAAGTGTTCTTACCTTTCGAAGGGGATGAAGAAGTCAAAGCAAGTGTGAGCAAGTACTTAATGAACTTTTTAAAAGCATAATAAGCCTTTCGAACCGGTTGAAGCGCATCCAGGGTAACTTTGGACAATGACGAAAGGTTTATGAAGAAAGCAGCACTCTCAAGCCAACAAAGAATGAAAGACAACCTTTCGACAACATTGACGAAGAGCAACCTTCCGACAAGGTCGAAAGGTTGACAATAAACAAGAGAAGAACAACCTTCCGACAACTTTGAAAGGCTCACAACAACCAAAAGAAGAGAAACCTTCCGACAATGTCGAAAGGTGAATAGCAGTATAAAGAAGACAAACCCTTCGATAAAGGCGGAAGGATCATGGAGGCATAAGAGTAACAAACCTTCCGACAAAGGAAGAAGGTTCATAATAGCAGATAAAAAAGCAAAACTTTCGATGAAGATAAGGGGTTTAAGGAGGCATATAAAAGGGAGACCTTCCGACCCAGTCGAGAGCATGAAGTCGAAAGGACGGCCGCCTGCATCTATAAATAAGACCCAAGGGGTCCAGTTTGGGATCTAATTTCTATCATTCTGATCTTGTAACTTCTTAATAAATGGATTGTAAACCTAATTGAGTATGATTTGGGGAAATTTAATAAAAGGAAGCTTTTTCCTAGATTTAAATGGAAGTATTTGGCTTTGTTAATTACCTTACTGTTTTCTTAAATCTTTGTTAGTTTAACTCATATTTTCAGGTTCAATCCCATCGGAAGGTTTTTGTAAACAAGGTTGACAACACTCCTGTGCAAGTAATAATTACAACCTTTCGAAGTCTTAAACCCCACAATCTAAACCTTTCGATAAGGGTGACAATTTACTTAGATTAACATCCACTGAAACCTTCCGGAGCTATCGATCAATCGTTTAAATCGTTCGACAAGGTTGAAATCTACTCAATATAAGTGATTAAACCTTTCGTCAAGGTCGGAAGTCGTTACCTATTCATCAAAGAAAACTTAATATAATCAAAAGAAAGCCTTTGTGAAGACTTCAAACAAGCTCAACAAAGCCAGAAGGTCACCTAGCCTAAGTTCTAAACCTTTCGACGATAACGAAAGGTTTGATATAGGACATATCAACTAAATAGGTTGAATTGAACGGCAATCAATAAAAGGAATCACGTCTTTTGTTCTCCGAAGAAGAAATCCATCCTTCTTATCATATCTTCAGGGTATTGAAAATAAATCTTTTTAACACCTTCAACTCTTCAATTAGAACCCTTCGAATAAGTCGGCAACCAAATTGGTACAATATTTACTAAATCCTTCTGAAATCATTGAATCAAAGGGCTAAACCTTTCGACAAGACTGATAACACATCTAGTCCGGACGCTAACTACAACCTCCTGGAGCAATTAACTTAGAGCCCCAAACCTTTCGACTAGGTCGACAGCTCTTATGCTACAACAATTCTAATAATCTTTCGACATTATAATCCAAGTCACCAAACCATTGGAAAAGGTCAAAGTTAAAGCAGATTATTCTCATACCTTTCGACAAGGTTGAAACTTACATCATATAAGAGATCAAACCTTTCGACAAGGTCGAAAGCTGCTACAAACTCAATAAGGAATCTGATAATCATCCTAAACCTTAAGGAAGTTTCCACCCTAACCTTACGGTAAGGTCTAAACCACCCTTAAAAGGACAAACTCGGAGAATCCAACCTAACCCAAAGGTAAATAAACAAGAGACTACATACACGTTCGACTAAGGCGAAAGGAATCAAACTCAAGTATCAAACCATTCAACGACGTTGAAAGGTCCAATCTAAGAATCCACAACAAGACAATGTAAATTTCAAAGTAATTCTCAAGGGTTTCACGCCCATCATTCAAACAAGCCTACCCATCCTTCTTGGAATAATTTTGGGGTGTTAACCATAAATTTGGTTAACATTTTGGTGCTAGAAGGAGGCTCGAACCTTCGATCTTATTGAATTCCCCATCTACTCTTCTACTTGGTTAAATCTCTTAAGGCTTATCAACACCTCTTTTTTGGACAAGAAAGGATTTATTTTGGATAAAAGGCTTACAACTCTTCTAAATACATCTAAAGGATAAGGGATGGAATCAATGTTCGAAACAAGAGAAAGCTTTTGCAAAGAAAGATAGTTTCAAGGGTCCACAGAACCTCTAGAAGTAAAGCCTAATCATCAAATGGATTATAACCCACACTTGCTTGAAGAGCAAACCCTTCGGCTCCAAGCTCCATAGGTCATTGAGAGGAAAAGACAGATTATACCCTATGACCCTTTGGATGGAGTATCAACCCGTTCCATTTGGGATCAACATCAATCTTTGCTCTCGAAAGGGAGAACTCAAGGAATAAGGACCTATTTCAACAAATGAGAAGGACCATTCAGTCATATTCCCATGGGACTATCTTTGAAAAGGAAACGATAAAAGATTATGACAGTTTTACACATAAATGGAGCAAGATTATAAATGAGGCTAACCATTCAAGGGAAAACCGTGAACGCATAGAAAAACCCACTACCGAAGAATTAAGGATAATAAAGGAATTACCAAATGGAAATATAAAGATTACCAAGAAATTTTATACTGAAACCCTAAGACTGAAGGAAAGGCCTTAAAAGAGGATCAACAAACAATGAAAAGGAAACCTACTCCTCGAGAAGAAGTACATGAACCAAGCCATAAAAGAATTAGACGCCAGTCAAAGATAGCTCAAAAGTCAAGACTTCTCAAAGAATATAATCTTACTACCTCAATTGAAGACATCTATATCCGAATCAAGGAAGAAATGAATTATTGGCCTTCTCAGAAAAAGAAGCCAGGATTTGAAAGGAAACTTAAGGGGTTATATTACAACTTTCATCTGATAAACGGACACGATACATATCAATGTAAGGTACTTGAAATGATGGTCCTACACTTTCTAAGGCAAGGAAAACTCATACAGTTTGTAAAAGATTGAACAAGTTATGGAATAAAAATTCTATTCTCAAAATAAGAGAAGCCTATATGGTCGGGAGAAAAATTCTCCTTAAATTTGGACTACCTAAAATGGTAGGCTACCAATAATGGTAGAAAGCCCTTGGTCGCGCCAAGATGGCCAGGTCAAGGCACCTCCTGGAGGGAGGGCGTAAGCCTTTAGCGGCGCCAAAGTCAGAAATGGCCAGGTTAAAGTAGCACAAGCCCTTATCTGCATCACGCTATGGCCAGGATAAGGCGCCTCATGGAGGGAGGACGGGTAATCCCTTGGTCCCGCCACGCTATGGCCTGGCCAAGGTACCGAACAAGCCCTTAGCCGCGTCATGCTATGGCCAGGTTAAGGCCTCCGGGATGGAGGTTGGGTAAGTCCAACCTTCCGACTAGGTCGACGGCTAACTACAACCTCCTGGAGCGATTAACTTAGAGCCCCAAACCTTCCGACTAGGTCGACGGCTCTTAGGCTATAACAATTCCAATAATCTTTCGACATTATAATCCAAGTCAACAAACCTTTTGACAAGGTCAAAGTTAAAGGAGACTATTCTCATACCTTTCAACAAGGTTGAAACTTACATCATATAAGAGATCAAACCTTTCAACAAGGTTGAAAGCTGCTACAAATTCAACAAGGAATTTAATAATCAGCCTAAACCTCAAGGAAGTTTCCACCCTAACCTTACGGTAAGGTCTAAACCACCCTTAAAAGGACAAACTCAGTGAAATCCAACCTAACCCAAAAGGAAAATAAACAAGAGACCACATACAATTTTGACTAAGATGAAAGGAATCAAACTCAAGTATCAAACCATTCAACAACGTTGAAAGGTCCAATCCAAGAATCCACAACAAGACAAAGTAAATTTCAAAGTAATTCTCAAGAGTTTCACGCCCATCATTCAACCAAGCCTATCCATCCTCCTTGGAATAATTTTGGGGTGTTGACCATAAATTTGGTTAACAACCTCATTCTTTAATAGTTTAAGATATGTGATCATCCAATTTGTGTTTTGAACATAAACTTTGTAAACCAAAATCTAGATCTACTTTATGTTAATTTATAGGCAATTTAAAAAAAAATTGAATGCATATTCCATCTCATTGAGGAACATAACGTTGTTTCAAGACATACCACATTCCTACCAAAGGAATTTCTTTTTGAAGAAATTATTGTAATGCAATGAACTTGGATAAGATTTGAGATTCTAACATAGTAACAGATTACATAAATGAAAAAAAATTGACCAAGCCTAAAATAGACATAGTTATATTAGAATATCTAATAACAATTCTCGTATATTAAAGAGAAACTACGAGTTTCTTATCAACATCGAAAAATGAATTGTTAGTAACAATAATCTCCTTAGTGTTTGACAGGCTACGGAGAGTATGGACTCTATCACATGGTGCAATGCTTTGAATTCAAAATGAATTCTAAGTACATTAACAAAATATGATTTTGATGAGTACCCAAAAGGATACAATCCACCGACCATAAATGAGCCATTGAGAAAAAGATCGATGTAGTTAGGATTGTATAAAGTGGTATTGATAGAAAATGGCTTCGTCGATTTCAAATGTTGAAATTAGTGGAATAATTTCGATAGTCAACATGCTTAAGTTCATTTATATTTTTCTCGCATATTATTGCATGATATAACTTTGAGTTTTGGCACATTGATGTTGAAACAGAACTTTTAAATGGTGATTTAGAAGAGACTGTTTGCGCACAACAGCCAATTTGTCTTGAAGTCATGGAAGCGATATTGTGGTTTGTATGTTTTTGGATATAATCCAAGAGCTGATACAATATTTTGGTCGAACAAGCATATAGAGATTGAGTAAGTATTTTGACACAGAAATTAAATTATTTGGTTTGATTCAGAATGAAAAGGAAGCATGTGTCGGTAAGAAAGAAAAATCAAAGGTACTAAATCATTTCTAATACTATAAGTAAACAACATACTATTGATTATTAACGATGTAACCGTGTTATAATAAGTTTATTATGGTTGTTTAATTCTCAATGAAGGATTTACAAGAGACATTTCTTACACTAACTATGTAACATACCACCCTTCGAAACACTCAAAATATCAGCGCCTCACATCAACGCCTAACTTTTGAATACTACAAAAGGTGGCTTGTTGGGAAAAGAAAGAAAGAAGAAGAAACAAAACACTATACCTAGGCGTAACGATATAGTCTCACGTTGGAATGATAACATATAGTATACATAATATATATGAATAGAATAGGACGAACAGTATACAAGAGACTACACTGGCGGAATAATTGATAAATAGTTTACAATACGGAGAGTCAAAATAAAACATCCGATACAATAAGTCTCATATACAAATAATATATGTCATGTACTACGACAATATCAGGTATATAAATATCCAAGTATCGTCTTCACCTCCAAAGCTCTAGCTGCACCATGCTGATAACGTATCCCCAAAAGCATCTGACTTCCAAACTACTCAATCGAGTATCTGAGAGTTGTCATGATATAAACAGATAAAAACAAAACACGGGTCAGACATAAAGTATGGTGTGAGGGGAACTGTCTCAAAATACTGTATATCAAAACTATATAAAAATATAATAGGAACTACTAAGGCACATCCGGTCCTCTCCATTAAAATGGCTTGAGGGTAATCTAGACAACCCATACACAAGTAAAATAAACCCATCACAAAGTAGGGAATCATACCAGAACCTGCTCTTCTCTAGTAATCAACGAGTCAACTGTGAACACCCAAAATTTTTGAGAATAAAAATTACTTTAAAAAAACAGGAAATGGAAAATAAATACCAAGAGTGAATAAGTGAGAGAATGATGGTTATAGAAAATAAAAATGGGGAGAAAAATAGCTAAGTAAAGAGGAGCATTATATTCACATATTTTATGTGTAAATATATATATGTATGTATTATATAAATAAACAAAGAATAAAAATAGCTTGAAAATGAATATCAGAAGTAAGTGAAGTAATTATGCAAGGAATAATTATTTTTATACAGTGATGAGAGGAAAATGATTAAGTATAAAATGAATTCTAAAATTCACATGACTTGTATATATGTGAATATTGTATAGAAAATATATATACATATGGTTAGAGAAGTATGAGATGATAAAATAAAAATCCTCTTGATAATTAAAATGCATAGAAATCAGTCAAGCAATATTTATGAGTATGGATGCATTTTTGGAATAAATCAAGAAAGAAGCAAATGGTAAATTATGTTAGTTAAAAACAAAACTTATAAAAAGAAACATGAAAAATAACTCGGGTATAATAAAAATACATTGTCAAGTTGAGTCATAGGAAAACAATGTGCAGGTAAAAATCATGCAAATAGCATGCATTCAGAAAAGAGAAAAACAACTGTTTTCACCTGAAATGGAAATAAAAAGAAAATGGCCAAATTAGCCATAAACATGCATACAGGCTTCTTTTATTTTTGTGAGGATAAAATGAGTGTTTCCTTTATTAAAACCCTAGTTAAATGATTTAAATCAAGGGGTAAGGCAGAGGTTTTCTCTAGGGAGGAAAAACAGAAATTTAATTCAAAAAAAAATAGAAAGGAGAAACTCACACAGTCTTCAAGCTAAAGCATTCTCGGGGAAGAGGAGAGGAAGGTGAGTGATAATCATTTAAAAGACTTAAGGAATTAAGACCCAAGTAAGGGCAGCCAAATTATTTTATAAAATCATATTATGTTTTTCTATTTGGTTTTATTCTCTGAATTAATACATGTTGCTCATGGGTGGTATTTTGGTTGAATCTCTGGTTAATGTTTTGATCTGTTTTGAGTTATTATAATTGTTTCAATTTTTGCTTTGAAATATAAATAATCTAACATATATTCACATGTTAGAAATGGATTTTATAATCCAGTTTTATATGAAGAATGAACTAAATGTTTTACTGAGAAATAGGATATCAAAGAGAAATGAAGTAGGCAGTGTGAATAATGAGATTCATGCTCATGTCTAGTTCATATTAAAAAAAGATAGGAACAATGCAATACTATAAACATGTGCTGATTTGTTCAGATCATGAGCCAATATGTTTTTATGGGTTTTTCTTAAAAATCCTATCCTATGTTCACAGCAAAATAAATATAGTATTTCTTATGGTTTTATCAGATTTATGCAAGCAATGGGAAAATTTCTAGAAACAAAAATAAAGGCAGTTTTATAAAATAAGATTAAGCTAGAATGACTTTGGATATGCAATTTTGCATGAATGCTTTGTATGATTGGATGTAAACCCTTGAGTGAGTTTAATAAATTTTGGGGTTTATGTAATGAAAGGAAGAACATGAGCACCTCTGGAATTAAAAAGAAAATTTCTCAGCAATTAAATGAGCATGGTCTCTAAATTACAAAGTAATTTAGGAGAGGTGGCTTGATCTACTCATCATCAGGTGGATGATGGGTATGTGCTTGACTTGTTCAAGTCCTGAAGGCCTCTGTGCAAAGGTTAACAGAACTGAGTCCTTTGCAATGCACACTTTATGTTCAAAGGCAAGAGTTTAGACCATATAAAATATAAAATGGGATTGAGAGGTTATGCTATGGATTTTAGGAAGCTAAAATCCATAGGAGTTTGTACATGTACAACTGAATGGATTGAATGGATGAATGCTTGGGTGTATGTTTGTTAGATAAATTTAAATGTACATATACTCAGGTTTAACATGAAATTGAATAGTGTCAAATATATATGTTCTCTGCACAGCTTTAAGAATTTATAAGTTGTTTTAATAATGATTTCACTCATACCAGAATTTTATTCTGACTCTATTTATTGCCTTTGCAATATTTGGGGTGTCTCATTTTTATTGAGGCAGCTCAAAATATTGTTGCAGGTAGAGATGCTTGAGTAGCTTGCTTGCTTGGAAAATTAGAAGACTTACTTGAGTTTATAAAATGCAGTAGTTCATTGTAATAAAGATAGCTAGGCAAACTTTCTTAAGTCTATGCAGACCTATCAGTATTGTTGTGGCTTTGTTCATTTGAAAAGAATTTGTAAAACTTAAATATTATATGTGTCTTGAGTTACAGATCTAAGTAACTGATCTTGATGTTTACTGGTAAACTGTGATGGAGAAAATTATGCCATGTAATTTAATATATGGACATGCTTTCTTTATCAAAGGTTGTTAAATTTTTAAATAGAAAAGTTGCAGTAGTTTATGGATAAGCCTGTAGCTGAAAATTGTTAAGTAATAATTGAATCTGGTATTGGCTAACCAAAAGAGCCTGATCATGACTTATAACTGATATAAGACCATGAGAAGCTTGAAATCTTAACCTGTTAGTTCTCTTTGAACATCTGATTTTCCAGTAAAGAATTTGCATTGTATTGTATAGTAAAAATGAAATACATGCCTTATACTTATAATCTGGAATGCAACTAATTTGGTTTAAATTAAGTGAGTTTTGTCTTTAACAAATCTGTTGAAAAAGAAATGCATTGCCATGTAGTCTATCTAGATATTAAACATGTTAATAATCCCACTGTTTGATTGATCACTATCATTTGTTTTATAATCTAAGAACTTATCAGTACCCTTCTCAAAAGGTTCATCTGAAAGTTTGCATTAGGCTGATTTTGATATTGCTCCAGTCATTCTGTTTTATATTCATGCAAGTCCATATCTGGTATGCTAGATTAAGTTAGCATTTTGCTTGCCTGTAGTCCTTCTTCTGCCTGGTCTATAACATACTTACCACCAAATGTTCATAAGATTATTACCAATATTATAAATTAAGACATGAGTATATTTACCTGACATAAACATTGATGAGTAAGGAATAAGCACCCCGGGATAAATTCTCAAACTTGAGTTGTTTTAGCACTTTGCATAAATTCAAAGGAAAACACTAAGCAACAAACTCCTAGATTCCCAGATATTAAAAGCATGAGTAATTAATCCAGAAATTAAATAATTAGGCTATAAAACAAGCTGTGAAGTAAGTCAATTAAATACCAGGAAAGTAATGCTAGAATTACATAAGAGATCCAGCTTGTTTAAAGAGGAAGCTTATGAGAGAGTATTAAACTCAAAAATGGCTATGTGACATAATATCTCCCAAAAGTAAGGAATATTGTGAGATTAAATTTTCTTTGCTAACTTAATTACTCTGATAAGCAAAGAAACATTTATATATCTTCATATATATAAATGGCAAGATTTGATTTATATACTAATATTTTTATATTGGTAAAACTATGGATCTTGGGGAAATGTATTAAAGAAGTGACCACAAAAAAAAACTCACTAAAAATCACTAAAACAAATGCCAAAAGAAGTGGGTCACTTCATCAACACAACTAATAAAATGTGATCGAAACATAACAACATAATATGATAGAGGCAACCCAACATCCAAAAGTAGGGTAATAATAATATACGTCTATCACAATGTACGCAATGATAATAAATGCAACCACAATAACACAAGCTAACTAATAATACACGCAACATAGCAATGAAAGACAACCAAAGAATACAAATTGATACCCGTCATTCCTGACGGGTGAAGTCCACTACGGACATCTATATGATCCAATGATTCCCTTCGAGGGTTGAAGATAAATAGAGTTAGTACCTGAAAGTACATTTTTGTGCTGAAAGTTGGCACAAACACCCAAAGATTAATAGTAGAGAATAAAATGAAGAAAGTAAATTGAAAATGAGGAAAATAAGACACGCAAAAATTATAGTGGTTCGGCAAACCAGATGTGAGGACCCATTTTTTTGACTCTCGAAAATCGACACTAATACATCCTCGGTATTCACGTGCCGTAAATCCAAGTGCTGGAGAAGCGGATTCTCAGGGGTAAGAAAGAAAAATAAAGACAGAACATAATCTCACATATGTTATTTCAATAAAAACTTTACAGCGGAAATTAAAATACATTTATTAGAGTTAAAAATATGGACAGTTATAAATTTATGTCCTTACAAATGCGGAATACTATAGTACAAGAGTGTGGTGGAAATAGACAAAAATCTTCAGTAAAATCTTCTAACTCCATGCTTTGAGCTCCCTCCAACTTTTCTTCTAAACTAATCCTGATTACTAGGCTGCCCGGGAAAATTAGGGCACCCAGAGTTTAAGGAAAAGGAAAATAAACTCCGGGTCAATCATGGGGTCGGTGTGAGAACTCAAAATACGCGTTTTGAAAACAAAAAGGTATCTCATATGACCACGCCGCACATAAACACGGAACGGATTTTTCCCTTATGATAACCAAAACGTTCTTACGTAAAAATACTAGATATTATTTTTAATGACATATCTTTGAAAACATTTGCAAGTAAACTTATCAATCTTAACCAAAATTGTTACCATTATTAAATTCCAGCATACTAGGCTCTATAAAAAAATGGCAGGCACTTATTGTGTAACGACCCAGAATTTTGAACAAATTAAATTGAGAATATTTAATTAAATTTAAAATATTTGAACGATGATTTAATTTGAATTCCCGATATAACTTTAAAATATGACGATTAAATTATAAAATTTAATCTATTGTAAGTTGAATAAATTTTTAAATCTTCAATCATAAGCTGAAGAAAAATATTTCAAAAGTTTTTAAAATTCGTATTGATAATATTGAAAATAATAGAAGCTTCAGAATCAAATCTGAAACTGCTTTGTTCGGTTTTGAAATTTATATCGTCGAACCGATATTTATAAAATAGTCATTTTTCAAACAGTCTCGGAATTCGATGAAATCAGTTCCATTGGATCCGTAATATTGAATTATTACCGGATTTCAAATTTCGTATTGAACGGAGTTGCCGTGTGATCGTACGATAGGCAAACGCGTTGAAATTAAAACGAATTCAATTTAAATTTAATTTTTAAATTTAGTCAAGATTCTTCCACGTCCAAATCTTTCCTCCTCAAATCATGCCGAAGACCACGCGATTTATCGTGCAAACCATACTCTATCAATTCTAAATAACCCTCTCCCTCACCTGTTCAAACATTAGAACAAAGAAATTATTTTTCGTTCGTTCAAAGTGTTAATGGCCGCATTCTTTTCTCGAATTCACGAGAAAGAAAGAAAAAATAAAATAAAAATCAACGCCTTCTAATTTATCGTCACTGCATACTCGGCTATTCCATCAGCCATCGCGGCTCATCCTTGCCTCCTACGCGATATTTCTGCTGCTGATTCGAAGTCCTGCTACAGTCTCTTTACTGCCACTGCTAATTAATTTGCGAGCTCGGGGTTGTCTAGGGTTGGTTCACCGTGACTCAATTAGGCGATAGGTGCTCGAACGCGAGAGGGAAGAGGGTCGCAATTCAGTCGAAGAAGCGTGGAAATCGAGGCCGAGGTTGATGTAGCCTGGGATCAATCGCGCATTGGAGTTAGGGGTTTCAACTGTCGCGAGGTCGACAGTGCAGTCTAGAAGCACGATGGAGTTTCGCGAATGCAAGGTGATTTGGGGGAATCGAAGTTAAGCTCGCGACAGATTTGGGGGCTGTGATGGCTCGCGCTCGAGCACGTGGATCATCGGTGGCGCGGAGACGACAAGGATCGGCGAACGTGGGTCATGTGTCGAGTAGGTTGGGCTTCTTGTCTGGCTGATACAGTAAGGTATTATTATATTTTAATTTTATAAATATATAGGTATAAATTGGTAAACAGAAAATGGGTATTAATAACAGTAAATGTATGTATATAGGATATGTATATAGGACAATAAAGAAAATTCTTTTTTTTTTGTCGATTTCTGAAAAGAAGAAAATTTATAATATGTACATGTTTTTAAAACTCACCATTTAATTCTAAAAATGATGGATAGGATGATTTATTAGTTAATTCGCTTATTTAATTAATTCAGCTACTAAAAATATTTATTATGGGAAAATCAGCTTTAAACTAAATCATTAGTTAATTAAATTTTTAAAACGGTTATTCGAGTTAATTCGAATATTAATAATTGTATAAACTATTTATACAAGGTTCGAAACCGTGAGGAAATGGAGAAAATTGGAAATGGATGGCAAATTAAAAGCTAAGGTGAGATCTTCTCACTCAAAAATTTAAAGTGGAATTTTTGCAGTTATTGATTGATGATTGCTATTGGATATGATATTAGATATAGTAGGATATATCTATTATATATATAGCAATATATACATATTGGCATATGTATATATTGGATTGATGATTTCCCGCCTCGTATAGCGGATGAGACCCTATTGCGCCGTTAGTAAGCGGATTTTTATAAAACCCATATACCGCGATATTCCACCTCGAAGTGGAATTGGTATTGTGCTAACGTCTTTGGATGCAGGGAAACAGGTTGGAGGGATCCAACTGGACCCCTCACATTGATTGAATTTATTTCTACTGTGATATGAATCTGTGAATAACTATATTGATGTTATTGATCATATTGATGTCTGGAAATTGTTTGAAAGCTAAAATTTAGCTGAATGGATGTTTGATATCATTGGATTCCAAAACTAAATGAAATTGAATTTTTGTAATTCAAGTAGAAATTTTTAAGTAAATTTAATTTTAGAAATTTAATAAATTTGGAGAAAAGAATTTAAAAGAATAAAGGCTGATTTTTGAAATCTTATTGAATTAATTCCAGAATCAAGTGAAAATGTTAAATAAATGAATTTCGTATAATAGTGATTTTAAATTGAAGAATTTAATTAAAATTTGGATTTCTAAATAGTTTGAAAAAGATAAAGAGATTTATTTTCTTCAAGAGGAATTTATTTAAAAAGGAAATAAGTTGGAAGTCCAACTATAAATTTAATTGGCAAATTGAAACGAATTTGGAAAGTCAATATAAAATGAGTTGGGATGGAAAATAAATTTAGAAATCAATATTGAAATTGATTTGGTATTGAAGTTTTTATAAATAGAATTGGAATTTATAAAAGTTGTTTATAAATCCGAAATCACTTATTTTGATAAGTAAAATATAGAAGTTAATAAAAAGAAGATTTATAAGTCGAGGTTGTTATTAAAATAGAAATAGAATTTATAAACGTGTTTATAAATTCGAAAATAGATTGGATTTGATAAATTAAATATAGAAGGTTGTTAAAGGAGATATATTCGCGATTTTGGATAGCGAATCTCTATTGAAATTAAAATGTGTAGAAAGGATTGAAATTGGGTTAAGTGAATTATATTCACGATTTTGGACAGTGAATATGTTGTTAAGTAAAATGGATTTATTTTGTAGAAGTGATATTAAAAATGAAGTTAAACATTTTAAAGATGTTTTAAAATGTATTATGAATCGAAAGCATAGATTTCAACATTTTTATTGTTGAAATAGACGTTTTCGAAAAATAAGGAAATGGTGGACTATAACACTGTTGTTATAGTAAATGATTTCCGAAAGGAAATATTTTTATCTAGTATTGGGATTTATATATCTATCTTAAATCCGAATCCCTATACTAGTGATTTTGAGTCATCGTAACGATGTTTTACGTAACATTCGTTTTGACTCGAATAAATATTGTCATAGTAAGTGATTTCCTTAAAGAATGAAATTATACTTAATTTTGATTTAAGTATAACGAATATTTTCAAATGTTGAAAATAAATAGACTTGTGAATTTCTTATTATTAATAAGAATGGAAATGCTTTTCCAAAATGAAATGAAACGTTTTAGAATTTATCTTTGTAAAGATAAATCGGAAATGGATATTGAAATCGATTGAAAATCGAATATCAGTAGATATTCGAAAATATAAATTCAATATGGAATTTATTAAGGAAATGGGAATTCGTTTTGAAAATAAATATTGATTTATTTTGAAGTGTGGAAATTTTATATCTAGTAAAGATATTTTTGGAAAATAAATAATTTTGGAAAATTATTTGGAATCTGATGATGTTGCGCATCTTTATTGATAGTTAAATAACCGACTATCAATAATTACCTTTAGATAGGTATTTGTTGTGAATTGAATGAATTTGAATGCCACACTTATTTTTAAATAAGCGCTCACTATTCGGGTTAGCCGGGAAAGGACCATGGGGTCGTATAACCCATTCCGAATATGTGATACGTCGTTATGAATTGCATTTGAAGACCGGATATTTTTGAAAACGGAAGGATTACCGTCGAGTTACTCTACATCGACTGATCTTCGATTTAGAGGTTTTATCACCCTTAGTGATGGGAAGTCCGGACGTGATTAGAAAATTATCCGAAAATGCAAGGGCTTCGTGAGAAGTGCCTTCGGTTCTGTTCGATCCCGGAACAGACTTGTATGGATTGTGTGTCTGACGTTACAATTTGAGATATAAAGCTGATTCCTTTCAAATACATTTCTGTTGGTGGCGGAGAATTTATTCTCTTAGCTTAACACCCTTCTCTGAGACGTACGAGCTCAGAGGTTATGTAGTTGAAATTTATCAGCGATATATCCCAATTTGGTAACGTGGCATACTGAGTGTTGCTGTGAAATGATCAGTGTTTGATCATTTGTGATATGATCATTTGTTTGATCTTATATCTTTGTGATCATAGGTTGATCATTTTGTTTGACCCGAAGCATGGCTTTGTAGAAAGCGTAGCTTTGTGGACGAGACTTCATCGAGCCTCACACCCCGGAAATGGTCGAAACAGGAAGGATGCAGCAAGGTTTTAGGGAGTAGCGCCCCTTAGTGTATGTCATTCCTTCTGGATAAAGGTGGTATCATGGTATGGAGCCCAGATACTTAACCTCTGTGGTTGCTGCAAAATTTATTTCTTTGTGGTTGTTGCGAATCGGGGATCCTCGGGAAGATCGGTGACGATCGGGGGATGGCATACGCGTGTCAGTAGTTACCTACTTTTGCAGAGGTAACCCGGCCTTGTGTTGGCAGAGATCTAACCGTAATGTTAGGTTAGGTTCTCGGGTCGTCTATTCCAGGGACGTACCCATCATGGATAGGAAGTTCCTTAGCCTGACCATTTGTTAGAAATCCAAACTCCAATACGTGACTTGTACGGTTTTAGTTGTAGAACCTGCCATCTAATATGGCAGCTATAGCAAGCATACTATAATGGTACCTATGCTGGCTAAGATTTATATTCTACTTTCGAAATGTTTTCTACACTATGCACTAATAATAATATCAAAAAGAATTTGATTTTTTGCGTAGTAAGCATCTTTGACTATCATAAGAAGAAATCTCCTCCAAGTCTGCGTTTGCATTGTGTGTGTGGCGGGAGGTCTTATGGTAGTTTCATTTTCCAAAAGCATTTCGAATTGACTTTAAAAATTATTTTGTTGTTATAAAGAATAACTGTTTTACGATCTCACACCAGTCACCATGACTGACTCGGAGTTTATTGTTCCCTTCTAAACTCTGGGTGCCCACCAATTTCCACACGGGCAGCCTAGAGTTATGTTATCAGGTTATTCTGAAGCTTTGGAGATAAGCTGGATGACGAGATGTAGTATTTGTATCTGATAGTATTTATTCCGCTGTGTATTCTGTATGAGGACAAGTTATATAACTGTCCATTGTTGTATATTGACTCTGATGATTGATGTATGTATAAACTGATATAGCTCTTTGTTTTAAAAGACTAGTATTTATTTATTATATATTGTTCCGCTGCGATGTGTAAGATTCTGATATTGTTTTCTGTTCTGCTCTTGTTCTGTTGTTCTTCTTCTTCCTTTTTCCTCTTTTCTTCTTCTTCTGCCTTTTTCTTCTTCTTAAACCATCATAGTTCGTATTCCTGTTCATTTTGAGTTAATCAATGGAGATTACTGGTTAATCAAGAGGTACGGATTTGCGGGCCATGACATTTGGTATCAGAGCATATGGTTAAGCGACAACCCTGCTCTGTTGGGTGTTACTCATTAGAGATAGAGTCAGTAGTACTCTAGAATGAGTTGAGTGTATTAATAGATACGAGTGCGTATTTGTTAGTGAATATGAAATTGTTTTGTATTGTGTTGACTTATCGGTTGATTGTTTATAGATTCTGGTCGGTACAGTCTAGCTAACTGTGTTGATAGGGGTTTCTAAACTCTTAAACAAGATAAACCGACACAGTATTGTTTTAAATAGGGTGAATGAGATAATTTTGCCCAAAACTATTTTTGTATAGAAAAGAAATGATTTTCTGTAAATTATTACAGTATATGGTTGCATGGTTGTTAGGAAAGTGATAATATTGAAATGTTATCATTATTATATGAAATTGGATAAGAAATTGAAATTGTAACTCCAAAGTTAAGAAATAAATTCTCATACGAATGAAAATTAAAGAATGTAAATTATAAATGTGAATTGTAATTTAAAACGGAATTCCAGAAAAGTTTTTGGGAATGTTTTGAAAAGAATTTGAAAATTTTGGAGATTTAGAAAGTTTAAATTCTTTTTGGTTTGAAAGTGAATTTCAAAGGTTTTGAAAAGTATTCTGAAGGAATGAAAAGCTCTAAACTCTTTTCGGTCGCTGGAAAATAACTTCGGTAATGACTGCAGCATTATCGATGTTTATTTTCGGGTTTCCGGAAGAGGAATTGCTGCCAAATTATTTTAAATGAAAGTTGTTTGGAAAATTTGGATTTTGTTTTAGAAAATTCAAAAGATAAATTTGAATTGTTTTCAAAATGGTTTTGAAAGGTTGAAAAGACTCTGGAATACTTTATAAGAATATTTATGGAATATTATTGAATTGATAACTTATACAAATAGAAATTGTTAATGTAAATTATGTAAATGTGATTGGAATTAAAGTTCATTAACAAATGAAATCTATAAATGTGAATTGAAAGTATAAGGAAATAAATTCATATATGAATAAAAATTATGAATATGAATTGTAAATATGATTTACAAATGAAAATAGAATTCCAAGAAGATAATTGAAAATAAAATTCCTTAATGAAATGGAATTGTGAATGTGAATGTATAAATGATTGTATAAATCAAGATGTAAATAAATTGATAACTTATAGAATATTTGAAATCTGATTGGAATGAAATTCAAATTGAAGACGAATGAATTAGTAAATAAAACTAATTTAGAATAGTATAGTTATCAACTAAAGATAAAAGATGAGATTGAATTCAAATAGATTTGAAATGTAAAAATTGAATGAAATTGAATATGTAACTTCAATAGTAAGCTAAAGATGTATAAATAGCCCATATTGAAAATTTTGTAATAGAATTTGCAAAATAGTTTGAATATATGTAACTAGATATTATGGCTAGTAGGATATACAGGTGTAAATGAATTGGGATTTTGATTTCAAAGATAAAGTGAATTGCTCGAAAAAGGTATGTGTTTAAATTTGAATATGAGATTTGATGACTTATTTCTCTAGCCGCTTGGCTTTTTCTTTTTCTTTTTGAAATCTGAGAGTCCGTAGGGACGTTTTGTAGTAGTGCCGTATTAGCCGCGCAAAGGAGACGCTGGCGAAATTTTTCGGAAATTTAGGGCGTTAGAAAATTTTTGAGAAATTTTGAAGCTAAAATTTGAATTTAAACTCGAATTTGAATTTAGAAGTTAAACAATGTTGTTTGAAGATTATGAAAATGTTTAGAAAGTTAGTGGAATTAATAACGAATATTTAGTAGAAAGATTTGTTTTGATAAATTGATAAAACAATTGAATTGTGAAAAATAGTAGACGAGTTAGGGACCTTTCTTCCTGACTTGAAATTTCGAGGACGAAATTCTTTTAAGGAGGGAAGTCTGTAACGACCCAGAATTTTGAACAAATTAAATTGAGAATATTTAATTAATTTTAAAATATTTGAACGATGATTTAATTTGAATTCCCGATATAACTTTAAAATAAGACGATTAAATTATAAAATTTAATCTATTGTAAGTTGAATAAATTTTTAAATCTTCAATCATAAGCTGAAGAAAAATATTTCAAAAGCTTTTAAAAGTCGTATTGATAATATTGAAAATAATAGAAGCTTCAGAATCAAATTTGAAACTGTTTTGTTCGGTTATGAAATTTATATCGTCGAACCGATATTTATAAAATAGTCATTTTTCAAACAGTCTCGGAATTCGATGAAACCAGTTCCATTGGATCCGTAATATTGAATTATTACCGGATTTCAAATTTCGTATTGAACGGAGTTGCCGTGTGATCGTACGATAGGCAAACGCGTTGAAATTAAAACGAATTCAATTTAAATTTAATTTTTAAATTTAGTCAAGATTCTTCCACGTCCAAATCTTTCCTCCTCAAATCATGCCGAAGACCACGCGATTTATCGTGCAAACCATACTCTATCAATTCTAAATAACCCTCTCCCTCACCTGTTCAAACATTAGAACAAAGAAATTATTTTTCGTTCGTTCAAAGTGTTAATGGCCGCATTCTTTTCTCGAATTCACGAGAAAGAAAGAAAAAATAAAATAAAAATCAACGCCTTCTAATTTATCGTCACTGCATACTCGGCTATTCCATCAGCCATCGCGGCTCATCCTTGCCTCCTACGCGATATTTCTGCTGCTGATTCGAAGTCCTGCTACAGTCTCTTTACTGCCACTGCTAATTAATTTGCGAGCTCGGGGTTGTCTAGGGTTGGTTCGCCGTGACTCAATTAGGCGATAGGTGCTCGAACGCGAGAGGGAAGAGGGTCGCAATTCAGTCGAAGAAGCGTGGAAATCGAGGCCGAGGTTGATGTAGCCTGGGATCAATCGCGCGTTGGAGTTAGGGGTTTCAACTATCGCGAGGTCGACAGTGCAGTCTGGAAGCGCGATGGAGTTTCGCGAATGCAAGGTGATTTGGGGGAATCGAAGTTAAGCTCGCGACAGATTTGGGGGCTGTGATGGCTCGCGCTCGAGCACGTGGATCATCGGTGGCGCGGAGACGACAAGGATCGGCGAACGTGGGTCATGTGTCGAGTAGGTTGGGCTTCTTGTCTGGCTGATACAGTAAGGTATTATTATATTTTAATTTTATAAATATATAGGTATAAATTGGTAAACAGAAAATGGGTATTAATAACAGTAAATGTATGTATATAGGATATGTATATAGGACAATAAAGAAAATTCTTATTTTTTTTGTCGATTTCTGAAAAGAAGAAAATTTATAATATGTACATGTTTTTAAAACTCACCATTTAATTCTAAAAATGATGGATAGGATGATTTATTAGTTAATTCGCTTATTTAATTAATTCAGCTACTAAAAATATTTATTATGGGAAAATCAGCTTTAAACTAAATCATTAGTTAATTAAATTTTTAAAACGGTTATTCGAGTTAATTCGAATATTAATAATTGTATAAACTATTTATACAAGGTTCGAAACCGTGAGGAAATGGAGAAAATTGGAAATGGATGGCAAATTAAAAGCTAAGGTGAGATCTTCTCACTCAAAAATTTAAAGTGGAATTTTTGCAGTTATTGATTGATGATTGCTATTGGATATGATATTAGATATAGTAGGATATATCTATTATATATATAGCAATATATACATATTGGCATATGTATATATTGGATTGATGATTTCCCGCCTCGTATAGCGGATGAGACCCTATTGCGCCGTTAGTAAGCGGATTTTTATAAAACCCATATACCGCGATATTCCACCTCGAAGTGGAATTGGTATTGTGCTAACGTCTTTGGATGCAGGGAAACAGGTTGGAGGGATCCAACTGGACCCCTCACATTGATTGAATTTATTTCTACTGTGATATGAATCTGTGAATAACTATATTGATGTTATTGATCATATTGATGTCTGGAAATTGTTTGAAAGCTAAAATTTAGCTGAATGGATGTTTGATATCATTGGATTCCAAAACTAAATGAAATTGAATTTTTGTAATTCAAGTAGAAATTTTTAAGTAAATTTAATTTTAGAAATTTAATAAATTTGGAGAAAAGAATTTAAAAGAATAAAGGCTGATTTTTGAAATCTTATTGAATTAATTCCAGAATCAAGTGAAAATGTTAAATAAATGAATTTCGTATAATAGTGATTTTAAATTGAAGAATTTAATTAAAATTTGGATTTCTAAATAGTTTGAAAAAGATAAAGAGATTTATTTTCTTCAAGAGGAATTTATTTAAAAAGGAAATAAGTTGGAAGTCCAACTATAAATTTAATTGGCAAATTGAAACGAATTTGGAAAGTCAATATAAAATGAGTTGGGATGGAAAATAAATTTAGAAATCAATATTGAAATTGATTTGGTATTGAAGTTTTTATAAATAGAATTGGAATTTATAAAAGTTGTTTATAAATCCGAAATCACTTATTTTGATAAGTAAAATATAAAAGTTAATAAAAAGAAGATTTATAAGTCGAGGTTGTTATTAAAATAGAAATAGAATTTATAAACGTGTTTATAAATTCGAAAATAGATTGGATTTGATAAATTAAATATAGAAGGTTGTTAAAGGAGATATATTCACGATTTTGGATAGCGAATCTCTATTGAAATTAAAATGTGTAGAAAGGATTGAAATTGGGTTAAGTGAATTATATTCACGATTTTGGACAGTGAATATGTTGTTAAGTAAAATGGATTTATTTTGTAGAAGTGATATTAAAAATGAAGTTAAACATTTTAAAGATGTTTTAAAATGTATTATGAATCGAAAGCATAGATTTCAACATTTTTATTGTTGAAATAGACGTTTTCGAAAAATAAGGAAATGGTGGACTATAACACTGTTGTTATAGTAAATGATTTCCGAAAGGAAATATTTTTATCTAGTATTGGGATTTATATATCTATCTTAAATCCGAATCCCTATACTAGTGATTTTGAGTCGTCGTAACGATGTTTTACGTAACATTCGTTTTGACTCGAATAAATATTGTCATAGTAAGTGATTTCCTTAAAGAATGAAATTATACTTAATTTTGATTTAAGTATAACGAATATTTTCAAATGTTGAAAATAAATAGACTTGTGAATTTCTTATTATTAATAAGAATGGAAATGCTTTTCCAAAATGAAATGAAACGTTTTAGAATTTATCTTTGTAAAGATAAATCGGAAATGAATATTGAAATCGATTGAAAATCGAATATCAGTAGATATTCGAAAATATAAATTCAATATGGAATTTATTAAGGAAATGGGAATTCGTTTTGAAAATAAATATTGATTTATTTTGAAGTGTGGAAATTTTATATCTAGTAAAGATATTTTTGGAAAATAAATAATTTTGGAAAATTATTTGGAATCTGATGATGTTGCGCATCTTTATTGATAGTTAAATAACCGACTATCAATAATTACCTTTAGATAGGTATTTGTTGTGAATTGAATGAATTTGAATGCCACACTTATTTTTAAATAAGCGCTCACTATTCGGGTTAGCCGGGAAAGGACCATGGGGTCGTATAACCCATTCCGAATATGTGATACGTCGTTATGAATTGCATTTGAAGACCGGTGTTGAAGACCGGATATTTTTGAAAACGGAAGGATTACCGTCGAGTTACTCTACATCGACTGATCTTCGATTTAGAGGTTTTATCACCCTTAGTGACGGGAAGTCCGGACGTGATTAGAAAATTATCCGAAAATGCAAGGGCTTCGTGAGAAGTGCCTTCGGTTCTGTTCGATCCCGGAACAGACTTGTATGGATTGTGTGTCTGACGTTACAATTTGAGATATAAAGCTGATTCCTTTCAAATACATTTCTGTTGGTGGCGGAGAATTTATTCTCTTAGCTTAACACCCTTCTCTGAGACGTACGAGCTCAGAGGTTATGTAGTTGAAATTTATCAGCGATATATCCCAATTTGGTAACGTGGCATACTGAGTGTTGCTGTGAAATGATCAGTGTTTGATCATTTGTGATATGATCATTTGTTTGATCTTATATCTTTGTGATCATAGGTTGATCATTTTGTTTGACCCGAAGCATGGCTTTGTAGAAAGCGTAGCTTTGTGGACGAGACTTCATCGAGCCTCACACCCCGGAAATGGTCGAAACAGGAAGGATGCAGCAAGGTTTTAGGGAGTAGCGCCCCTTAGTGTATGTCATTCCTTCTGGATAAAGGTGGTATCATGGTATGGAGCCCAGATACTTAACCTCTGTGGTTGCTGCAAAATTTATTTCTTTGTGGTTGTTGCAAATCGGGGATCCTCGGGAAGATCGGTGACGATCGGGGGATGGCATACGCGTGTCAGTAGTTACCTACTTTTGCAGAGGTAACCCGGCCTTGTGTTGGCAGAGATCTAACCGTAATATTAGGTTAGGTTCTCGGGTCGTCTATTCCAGGGACGTACCCATCATGGATAGGAAGTTCCTTAGCCTGACCATTTGTTGGAAATCCAAACTCCAATACGTGACTTGTACGGTTTTAGTTGTAGAACCTGCCATCTAATATGGCAGCTATAGCAAGCATACTATAATGGTACCTATGCTGGCTAAGATTTATATTCTACTTTCGAAATGTTTTCTACACTATGCACTAATAATAATATCAAAAAGAATTTGATTTTTTGCGTAGTAAGCATCTTTGACTATCATAAGAAGAAATCTCCTCCAAGTCTGCGTTTGCATTGTGTGTGTGGCGGGAGGTCTTATGGTAGTTTCATTTTCCAAAAGCATTTCGAATTGACTTTAAAAATTATTTTGTTGTTATAAAGAATAACTGTTTTACGATCTCACACCAGTCACCATGACTGACTCGGAGTTTATTGTTCCCTTCTAAACTCTGGGTGCCCACCAATTTCCACACGGGCAGCCTAGAGTTATGTTATCAGGTTATTCTGAAGCTTTGGAGATAAGCTGGATGACGAGACGTAGTATTTGTATCTGATAGTATTTATTCCGCTGTGTATTCTGTATGAGGACAAGTTATATAACTGTCCATTGTTGTATATTGACTCTGATGATTGATGTATGTATAAACTGATATAGCTCTTTGTTTTAAAAGACTAGTGTTTATTTATTATATATTGTTCCGCTGCGATGTGTAAGATTCTGATATTGTTTTCTGTTCTGCTCTTGTTCTGTTGTTCTTCTTCTTCCTTTTTCCTCTTTTCTTCTTCTTCTGCCTTTTTCTTCTTCTTAAACCATCATAGTTCGTATTCCTGTTCATTTTGAGTTAATCAATGGAGATTACTGGTTAATCAAGAGGTACGGATTTGCGGGCCATGACATTTTGGAGAATGGATTTCCATACAAATGACCAGGTGAAGGGACTACCTTCTGGCAGCACATCTCTAGAGGATTGTACTGAGGCCCAACTGATGGTCCTCTACCAACACAAGACCGACCTACCTCTTCCTAGATAGTACCGAATATGTCATCACCTCGGTCGTTACCAACCTATTCGAAGGCCCTCACAGCATGCATCCACAATAATTTAAGTCCCGAACATCACAGCGGGAATAAATATATCTAGAAGAGGATGATCATACCCTAATGGTTGCGAACCACATAGCCTTGCCGCATCTACCCAGTTTCGGTCATTTCCAGGTGTGAGGCTTGAGGTACCGATTTCCTTTCACATAGCACATCATCTTCCTTTGAATGTTGCACTGCCATTCCATCGATCCTTATTGACTTCCACAAATATACAACCTCCGAACTCATACGTCTCGGAGAAGGGTGTTAAGCTAAGAGAAGTTGCCTTCTCCACCACCAAATAGATGTTTGTTTATAAAAGTCAACGATGAAATCTCAAGAATGCAGTGTCAGACATCCATCCATACAAGTTTGTTCTCGGACTGAATGAAATCGAAGGCACTCTCCTACCACATCCTATCGGGAATTAACCCTAGGATTAGTAGCGAAAAGTCCTTGCAATCCAAAGAGTTTAAAAATTGAAGGGACCACTGCTACTTTAGTATTTGGGAGCTAACCAGAATTATCAACAAGCAGTCCTTTCATCCCGAAGATTTTTGGTCTTCATCCTTCATTCTCTCTATCAGGTCTTTATTTTTCGAACGCATACATTGGTTCGAAGTGGTCTTCGGATAGGAATTACCCCAGACCGACCCCGGTTACTTCGAACCAATGATAGATAAAAAGTGGTTTTGTGAATAGGGAATCATTCTTTAATTGATTAAGTTCTTTTTATCAAAATCTCATTTAGAGATATATATTTCCAAAACATTCTCTCCGGTATATATGGAATTATTAAACCTATTTTATCAAATCCTTTGATTACTTTAAACCCCTTTTAAACTTGGAATAATTCAAAATCATTTCATTTTTCACTTAGGAAAACATTTCCAAAATCATTTCATTCAAATCTTAACAAAGATTTCTTAATTCAAAAATTCATAATTTTGATTGAGTTAAAACCATGTTATCTAGGATGTCAATCCAAAACTAGTAAATATTAAGTGAGCAGAATCTATAGAAATCATCTAATTCTACTCAATATCAATTCTCGTATTCAACAAATACTATGGCGGAATAACGGTGAAATCACCTTTTAAATTCCACGAATAGTACGAGTTCGCTCTTTGGGCTTTAACACCGAGTACAAGAAGGTTATCTCCATAAAATCCAAGTTGTTTAGATCTGGAAAATATTATTCTTTATTCTTTGGAAAATTTTGATCCAAGTAAACCAAATTTACTATCCCATTCATCGGGCTAGTCCGGATAACCATGGAGAGCATAAAACTAGTTTTCCAAACCCAAGCCTAGACACTATCTCTCTGACACCTATAAGACGGTCAAGTAATTTGATTGATTCTAAATCATTTAACATACTCTACTAAATTTTAATTATTTATCTAAACACTTCCTTCAAATCACCTTTAAAATACATTTTTAATCATTTAAAAAGATTTACCAAAATATTTGAAAAAGAATCGTTAAGTTTAAAACCATATTTCAAAAGTTATTGAAAAGTGCTAAAGAAAAGTGTCGCGGAAAGCGCCTTTTTAAGCTATATTGATCAAAACGACCTTTTATCATTTGGAAATTCATTTTTATAACTCAAATCACTTTTAAAACATTTTAAAATATTTTAAAATTTTATTTCATATTTTTAAACAATTTTAAACATTTTCAAAGAAATCCAGTTTTGGATTCCGATTTGCAAAACCGCGATTTTTCAAAAACTTGTTTTACTCATATCTCAAAATCTACTTATCGGAATCTCAATTTTCTTTCTTCATTGGAAAACTATGGATATAATAATTCAGAAAATTCTTATCTCGAAAAATTCCGAGCTATATTCCAACTTTTACACTTGTTTGACTTTTACGGTGCAAAACCGCGAACTACCGTTACTCGACGCGTCTATTTTTGACTAAATTTTCCATTCTAATTTAGACTTCACCAAAATACTTTTAAATATTTATAAAACATTTCAAACTCATTTTAAACCATCTTTAAAGAGGTTTAAGTTTAACATTCCATACACACCATTTCATTAATTCAAGGAAAGTGATTTTCTTTGTGCTTATCGATGTGTATTTCCGTGACTTGCGTATATTTTCAACATTCATATGAAACAATCCAAACTTGATGATCAAAGCATATTAAACACCCATTTGCAAACATCATATCATCATTCAATATATTAAATAATAGTTTAGGAGTTCTCACCTTCATTTTCCCTTTGAGCTAATAGAAAATCGGCTATAGCTCCGCTGTGATCGAACCAAAGCAAATGAAACCAAGCCTACGACCTAAGTGAGAGCTCATCCTAGCCTTGATGGTGATGGTGCTCACGGCCATGGGAATGGTGGGTGGTGGTTATGGGTTATGGAAGTGAAGAGGAGGTGTTTCGGACTAGTTTTGAAGTGGATTGATATTATAAGCTAGTATATACCTTTTTCTCTTTTTATTTGTTATATTTTTTTTCTAACTTTTATAAAATATTTTTCTATGAATAAAAAGCCATTAAAGAGGCTCTTAGAAAGCTTGAAAAGAAAAGGAAGAAGTGGAATGGTATTAGGAATTTGTGAGAAAAGGGGTGGTATGTATAGGAAACACCTTAGAATAAAATATTCAATTGCATAATTACCTAAATACCCCTAGCCCACACCCCTCCCCTAGCCTCTAACGCATGGCTCCCCCCACCCAAGCCATGTGATGGTTGATGTGAGGTGATGGTGTGGTACAATGAAGTGATATTTGCTTTATGGTTACTTAAAGGTTAAGCTTATGAATTATTAAATCGTTTTTGCAATATATATATATATATATATATATATATATATATATTTATGTATGTACGTGCATGTTATCATGTGCATGTGACATATATATGTATGTACGTGTAGGTGCATAACACTTTGAACGTCTTCGAACAACTTTTGTTCGTTAAACCGTTGAAATCCGGAGAACCGCTTATCGGTCACATTTTCACTTATTTATTAACGTACATATATTTGTAAAAAAAATTCAAAAATAATTTTATTATCATTTTAAACTAATTAAAATGATCACATTTGAATTATAACACCATATAAATTAATATTAGAAATTATTTACAAACATTACCATTATATTGATAAAGCGTTATCGATTTTTCCTTATATTTTCAAATCAAATATATATCTTTATAAAACTATTATAAATGATTCGTTATCACTTTATAACTATTCAAAATGAATTACCATCATTTTAAATAATTATTTGGATAATTAAAATAATTATTAAATCATTAAATCTTAATTTAAATTCATAAATCTTTATTTAAATATAATGTCATTTTAGATATAAATTTTAAGGAAAATATTTATTCAAAATAAGATTACTATTACTTATTATCACTTGAAACAATGTTATATGTACTATCATCCTTTTATTTGCATAAATTTAAAAATAAATACAATTTATCAAAGTGATAAATTGGCGGGTCGTTACACCAGAGATCTACGTCCACTTAAACTTTGTTCAAGTTTGTACTGAGCTTTTACAAGATTGTTCTGATGGATCAGTGATGATCCGTATGATTACAGAAAGAATATGAAATTTTGTTAAATAAGAAAAAAGATCCCCTAAACAATGACCCTCGTCCTTTATTTATAGTGCAGGTCAATAGAGTTCACTCATCCACATTCTTGCCCACGTTCCCCATATTCTAAAGAAGTCATCCTCAAGAAATCGTGGCTAGCTCATCAATATCCAGGGATCGGTATCGATCCATAAGTTTGTTTTTTGGTATTCTCTCGCTCCTTTGTGAACGTCTAGTTGACTCATATCCTTGTCCTTAACGTCTTAATTACATTACTACTAGCTTGAACTTGAGTGAATTACTTAGTTTGGAGGTCATGTAGAAGCACTCGACTTATCCACTGATAGATTGAGTCGTGATGGGCTTGCGACCCATCCCACATGGCATGGTCTAACTCATAATTGCTCCAGCTTGACATGGCATGAGATAAGCGAACAATTTGTGGAAGACTTAGGGATCGATACTGATCCATGGTTATGGATCAGTACCGATCTATAACTTCACTTGTTTTTGGAGGGCTTTAGTTCTTGCACTTGAAATAAGATGTTGTGTGGGCTATTGTTAAAGATTTCTGGTATCTTCGGGCTTCATCTTTCGGTTTTGCTTGACATCTGAGCTTGGGAGTTACCGCTTTGCATTCCAACTTGATAATTCTTCAGTTTAGCCGATCTGATTCGTCCGAATATGGCATGGTCACAAGGCTGGATAACAGTACCGTAGACCCTAAGCAACATCCTGAAAGATAGATCTCGTGTAGATCTCACCGTACCCGTTCAATAGAGCTTAAATGATATAAGACCTACTCATATACTTGAAACCTAGTCCCAATAATAAATAGAGTAAGTACCTGATAATACCTTAGACAACAAGCCACATCCTAAAAGACGGGTTTCATGTAGATCTCGTCGTACCCCCTCAAAAGAGCTTAGGTGATATATGATATACTCTATATACCTGAAACCTTTACGGATCACACCATACCCTCTGAAACAAGCTTTGGTGTTCTATGATCCTATAGTAGATGTTATCATCAACTCCCTCTAAGACATCAAGGATTTCTCAAGTAACTCGCATATGCCTCTATCAAAAAAAGAACGTTGGTTGTGTCCCATGTAATATCACTACAAAAAAAAATACATTTAGTAGCACCCAAAAGACATTATCGTTTTTAATAATAGTTGTAATAGCTTTGGTGTCACACTTTTTTGGTATCAATGTGAACTACCAAAAACACCTCACTATATATTATCCAATCTTTACCTCTTAAAATAGGATATAATAATAAAATTCATTTATAATTCAAACGTCCCTAAAAGTAGGATCTAACGATTAAACATGTTTTCTAAATTCAAAACGCTTCTAAAAATAGGATCTAAAATTAAACTTTCTTTGCAAATTCAAAATATTTCCATACAAATATACAAATCTTAATATCACTTGAAAAACAAAAATTATTTTTTTGACTGATTTAAACATATACAATTTATAAGGAAAATAATTCACGCACGAAGGCGCGTGCCATAACACTCTTTTCTATGAATCATTTTCCCTTGAATGAGTTAAACATATACAATTTGCAGAAAAACAATTCACGCGCTCGTAACAAAACGCTCATAACTTATAGAAGCGTTTCAGAGAATGCCGTTATACGATATGCAACTAAAAGTCCAGGACTTTCCGTTGCATTTTCAAAAACATTAAGCAACATATTGCAACCTTCTGCAAATGCAACCAAAATTTTTATCGTTACGTTGTATAAGCGCTACTAAAAAGTACTGTTGACGCTCCTACAAAATATTATATTAGTGTTTTTTGTCTACCATGTATATTTTGATAGCGTTTCTTAAACGCTGCTAAAAATTGTTGCTTTTTTGTACAAATTTCCTCAGTTTCCATTCTATTTTGTTCACAACATATATATAATATAGTAATAATTATCATATTTCAATATGAAACTAACAATGACTCATATAATTATCACATTCAAACAATAGAAAAACGTATTAATCTCATAATAAAATACGATGTACAAACAATTTGATACAAAATATTTTAAACAAAATGACCACATTCACATAAAATACATAACTGTATAAATATAGTAATTTTAAAACAACTAAAATCCATAACCGTACATAGAGAAGTTTATCCAACCAAGTTAACGATTAAAGACAAATAACAATTCAACTCTGCTGCCATCATTCAAATCAATTGTCAACTTAGTAAAACTCTACTTAGTGCTTTGGCCATTCATTTTTAACCAAAATGTCGGGTTGCAAAACTCAAATAATTTCGGCCTGCATATTGCCTGGACGTCATTCATACTGCCTGCACATCGCCTGCACATTGCCTGCACATGGGTCATTCTTTTTTCCTGCACCCTGCCGACGCTTTGCTCATATACATGTTTCCACGCACTTTGGCCATTCTAATTATATTATATATCCTTCTGCATCGATGATAAAGAAACATAAAGCAATATAATAATCAGTTTCAATGTCATGGAATGCCAGTGACCAAACGATTAAATTTTAGATTTTAAATCTAAGATGTTTTGGGATGCGAATCCTACTTGCCAGTTTTCAATAATAAAAATATAATATAGCATAAAGTAACTTAAACTTACAGCAAATGAAGTCCATGTGATCCAAAATCTGCTAAATTCTTCATGACCTTTTAACCAAAGCATCAAAATTTTTGCAAATCAATATAAATAACTAATACAAACTCTTTTCTTAGAAACTAAATCAAAGTAGTTTTCATTTCATTTTATTTTTCAGCAAAAAATCACCATGATTTGAAATCAAATAGGGAATCTGGAATTACTAAAGCCGGTGTGTAATAATAAGTTTGCCAAAAGCTGTAGGAACTCACATTTGACATGGAGAGAATTGTAGTTTATAATTCTAGGCATAATTATGTTGAAAACGGTACCTCAAAGCTAGCAAAACAGCGAAAGCTATTCCATTGGATGGAGATGGCGGTGGTTTTTGATGATAGTAACGAAAAATCTTAACGGTTGACGTGCTTTCATCATTCTGCTTAACCATAGTCTCAATTCCTCCACATCCCAGTTTGACTGGGGTCATCATACGATTTGCTTCCACCAGCTGCTACTCATCACCATCCATATAAACTACAAAACAAAAAATAATAGCATATTGCAGTCACATCATGTTACGAACGTGCACAGTTAATTTGTTACGACACAAAGTTAATTTTTGGTCATACTGAACCAAAATGAGGTAAATTTTACAATATTTCTTAAGCCTATATCTATGTTGTATTAGAAGCTGCATTCTCGAACATACAGAACAAGTTTATAAGATTAACACACACTGTGAATTAAAGAAACACATGAGTATATATGCATATGCAGAATAAATGTTAACCTTCACAATTCAATTTGACATAGCTAGATACATAAGCATGAATTACTTGTTAAAACTATACTATATGATATTCTTTTGTAGATCAACTTCTCATTATATGTGTACATATTAGTAAGATGCTAAACCTTTTATTTGATTTCATGGGTACTAAAAGAAATCTTTTTCTTCCATTCGAGTGTGAAGAATGCAATATACCTGTAATGTTTTTCCATTTTCCATATCTAATTCATATTTGTCTTCATGGGATAGGCACAATGCAGACTGTAAATCTTACATGACATTGGTACAGTCCGTTTCTAGCATTTGTTTTTTACCATCATACAAAGTAATAAAACAAATATTCCATTGTATTATAATGATGCCTTGGCTATAATATTTCCAACGAACTAGATAGGAGGAGGAACAGATTTGGATCTGGGATTTGGTCATGTATATCAATAATGCAAACTTTTACGTTCACTTCAACGAATTAAATTACTGCATAGCTGATGTATGGTACACGCAACAGTTTAAACGTTTGGGTTGAAGTCAACTATAGTTTTTCATTCGTTATCTCTCAAACTAAAAGATGACCGTGTTAAAAAATTATTACAACATTATATATTTGCAACTTGAAAGAAGTGTTGCCAACTCGTACAAAGCATAAAACGTTATATTGACTTTGCATTTCAAAGTCTGAGCTAGAAAGATAATCAAACATTCCTCGATTTTATTGTTATTACGACTACATCCAAGACCACTCGAATACAATCGCAACGCGCAACGCGGAAAAGCCAAATCGTGCTAGATAGTGCAAAACAAGCAAACACTCGAAGAATTCAATAAAACCAAATCCGAACACGATCATAACACCAATACAAGCAATATATGAATGCAATAACAATAAGTAAATCACACACGATTTTATAGTGGTTCCACTAACGTTGTGTTAGTGTACATCCACTTGAGAGAGCCTTTTATTATATCACCAATAGAAAGAGTACAAGAGATTGTTAACAATGATCACAATATTCTAGAAAGAATATGATTTTGTAGAGATTAGAATTGAAGAAATAGGATTTGCCTAAACCCTAGATTTGGAGGATAAAACCCTTGAATTGGAATTAGATTAGGTTTTTCAATCTCACCTCTTTTCAGACCTGAAGAGAGAATATATAGTAGTAGAGAAAACGATGGCGAAAGACCAATTTGCCCCTGAGCGAAACATCACAAAAACAGCCCAGAAAACAGCCATTCGCCGGCTCAGACGTCTGCAGGTAGGGCTCAAACGTCTGACCGGACTTTCGGGCAACTGGCCCTTGTAGGGCCAGACGTCTGGCCCATGCCTGCAGACGTCTTGTAGCAGCCTGCAGGCAGCCAGCACACCAAACCCCCCTCCAGTTTGCTCCTCCGGACTCCGTTTCGCAATCCGTCTTCTCCTACGCCGAGCTACTTCCATCCTCTTCAACTCTCCTATATATTGTGTCGCCTAATTTCAACACTCCACCTCGACACTATATCCATCTCCAACACCAATGGTACCATACCATTAACAACCGATAGCTCCAACTACCAACACTTCTACCTTCAACCAAACGTGAATGTTTCCCCAACGGGTTCCGGCAAAGCCACCCCGTGTTGCACTCCATCAACGAGTTCAGGCACAAAGCCCCCACCCGCCAACGAAATGTTGAAAACATTCAAACAACGTCTCACCAAAGACAAGAGCACTATGAGTGTACACTAGCACTACACCAAGAAGATAGAACGACAATCTCATACCAATACTCTTCCACATCTACAACCAAGCTACTCTCTCACCCGTGCCACCTAGTGGCACCTAACACTTCTCCAAGTGAATCAAGTCCGAGCAATGCTCGAACTTCCCAACCGGCAATGCCTTAGTGAACATATCCGCCGCGTTCTCCTTTGTGTGCACCTTTCGAAGATATACTTGCTTATCCTCATCCATGGCTACCAAGAATGACTCCCTCACTTCTATATGCTTCGTCCGTGAGCTAAACGCCAAATTCTCCGCCAAGTGAATAGCACTTTGGCTATCACATTGAACATCGATGCTATCGTATTCAATACCCAAGTCACACAATAATCGCTTCAAATAGAGTGCCTCCTTAGCCGCTTCCACCGCGGCTATCAACTCCGCCTCCGTAGTGGATAAAGCTACTATGGTTTGCAATCTCGATCTCCAACTTATGGCTGTACCACCTAGTGTGAAGACATATCCGGAAGTTGATTTTCTCCTATCCCTATCACCGGCGTAGTCCGAATCACAATAACCAACTAAGTTGCAACTCCTTTTTCCACTACCGCCAAAAACAAGACCATGAGATGATGTACCTCTAAGGTATCTCAATATAAGCTTCACGGCTTCCCAATGCGATTTTCCCGGGTTAGACATAAAACGACTAACCACCCCGACGGCATTTGCAATATCGGGTCTTGTACACACCATAGCATACATCAAACTACCAACCGCACTTGCATATGGCACCTTTGCCATATAAGCCTTGTCTTTCTCCAAGATAGGTGAATCCTTACTCGAAAGCTTCACGTGCAAAGGTAATGGTGTATTTGACACCTTTGCATTCTCCATGCTAAACCGACAAAGCATCTTCTTTATGTACTCCTTTTGAGTCAATTTCAACTCAAAACGCTTTCGGTCCCTTTCTATTTCCATGCCCAATATCCTCTTTGCTTCTCCAATGTCTTTCATTTCGAATTCCGACTTTAATTTCAATTTCAACTTGTTGATTTCATTCTTGTCCTTCGAAGCAATGAGCATGTCGTCCACATACAAGAGCAAGTACACCCAACAATCATTTCCCAACTTCTTGAAATAAATACAAGCATCTTTGATGCTCCTATCAAAGCCACTTTCAAGCATAAAATGATCAAATCTCTTGTACCATTGCCTAGGTGATTGCTTCAACCCATATAGCGATTTCTTCAACTTGCACACCATATTTGACTTACCATTTACAACAAACCCTTGCGGTTGCTCCATGTAAATGTCTTCATCCAAGTCGCCATGCAAGAAGGCGGTCTTCACATCAAGTTGCTCCAATTCCAAGTTGTGAATAACAACTATGGCAAGTAATATCCGGATAGAAGTGTGGCGCACAACCGGTGCGAATATCTCATCATACTCCTTTCCTTTCCTTTGTGCAAACCCCTTAGCCACTAACCTAGCTTTGTATCTTCCATCGTCCTTCACCTTGTAAATCCATTTGCACCCAATAGCACGGTTTCCTTTAGGAAGTGGAACCAAACTCCAAGTTTGATTCTTCATCAATGATTGCATCTCTTCCTCCATGGCACAAATCCACTTCGAGCTATCACTCGAATTCATGACGTCTTCAAGGTCCATAGGCTCATCTTGGACTACATTGAGAGCATAGTCTAACCTATCACAAAAGCTAAGATAGTTCCAATCACCATATCTTTCGGGTGGCCTTATAGCACGACGACCAACCCGAGTAGCAATATTATCACCCAAACCTCTTTCGGCTCCACCTTGAACCGAATCTTCTCTAGGTTCGTGTACATCACCAACACTACTAGAGGCACCTTGTGGACTATGTGATGTATCATCAACCGCTTTCTCCTCACAAGCATCTTCAACTAATCTACTCTCTCTACTACTTGGACAAAATGTGGTAATAACTTCCTTCCCCTTCGATTCATCACGAACCAAGACCGGAATATCCGATGAGCTTTCATTCTCCTTGAACATAGCCGACTCATCAAAAGTAACATGACGAGAGTTGATTACCTTCTTCGTTTCCGGATTCCAAATCCGATAGCCTTTCACTCCATCCGTATAGCCAAGCAAAATCCCCTTGAAAGCTCTTGGTTCAAGCTTATCATTACCCGGATCATGCACATAAACCGGACTTCCAAAGACACGAAGATAGCTCAAGTCACTACTCTTTCCCTTCCACACTTCCTCCGGGATTTTATTGTCAATAGTCGAGCACGGAATTCGATTAATAATATGCACCGCGGTTGACAAAGCTTCGGCCCAAAATCCCTTAGACAAACCCGATGTCAATCTCAAGCATCGAGCTTTCTCTAGTAGAGTACGATTCATCCTCTCCGCAACTCCATTTGATTGTGGATCTCCCGGTGTAGTAAAATGTCTCTGAATGCCATGATGCTTGCAATACTCCAAGAATTCTCCGAAAACATATTCTCCGCCATTGTCGGACCTAATAACCTTCAAAGACTTACCACTCTCATTCTCAACAAGAGCCTTCCATACTTTGAACTTAGCAAATGCCTCCGACTTAGCCTTCATTACATACACCCAAACTTTACGAGAAAAATCATCAATAAAAGAAATATAATACCTTGCTCCACCTAAAGAAGCAACCGGTGCCGGTCCCCAAACATCCGTATGCACATACTCAAGAACGCTTCTTGAATCATGTTTTCCTTCACCGAATGAAACCTTTGTTTGCTTCCCCATGACACACTCTTCGCAAAACTCTAGCTTGTTGAAACTCTCACCACCAATCATCTCCCTTTTCCGAAGAATATCCAAACTCCTCTCCGAGACATGTCCTAACCTCAAATGCCACAATCTAGTTGCATCTAAGTCGCGAGAACTATCAACCCCAATGCTAGCTTCACCTTCTATGGTCACACCTTGAAGCAAATATATACCATGAGCCCTAGCACCTTTCATAACCACAAGCGCCCCCTTCGAAACCCTCAAGTCATCTCTCTCAATAGTGATCTTGCACCCCAAAGAATCTAATTGCCCCAAAGAGATAAGGGACTTCCTAAGTCCCGGAACATAGCGCACATTAGTGAGAGTACGAACTACTCCGTCAAACATCCTAATTTGCACGGAACCAATGCCCTTCGACTTACAAATAGCACCATTTCCCATAACAATCGAATTTCCCTCTCTAGCTTCGAAAGAAGAAAAACAATTCCTATTCGGCGTCATATGATAAGACGCCCCCGAATCGAGAACCCATTCGCTACCCGAAACATTTGATGCTACCGCCGTCAATACATCAATGTCTCCCTCACCAACACCTCTCTCCACCGCGACCGATGAAGATGCCACTTCCTTCTTGGCCTTCTCCTTTTCCGGACACTCATTCTTCCAATGACCGGGATTCTTACAAATATAGCACTTGCCTTTCTTTTCCTTCGACTTTCCTCTCCAACCGGGATTCCTAGATTTGGAACGCCCCCGATTCTCCTTCTTCGCATATCTCTCCTTCTCCACAAACAAACCTTGACCATTTCCGGCACTACTACCACCAACACTCAACTCCTTCATTTGATCTCTCAACTCCTCACTAAGAAGACCCGTCTTGACATCATCTAACGTCAATGTATCCCGGCTATAGATCAAGCTATTCGAGAAACCCATATAACGGTCCGGCAATGAACATAACAATATCATCGCCTTTTGCTCTTCCTCAATCTTCAAATCTACCGCCTTCATCTTCATTAGCAAATCATTAAACACATTCAAGTGTGACTTAAGCGAACTCCCCTCTTTCATCTTATACGTGAAAAACGTTCGCAACAAGATCAAACGATTAGTTAGAGACTTCTTCATATACAACTCCTCTAACTTGTCCCAAATGCCCTTAGCGGTCGTCTCACCACTAATTTCGGAGATCACATTCTCTCCCATAGCTAGTTGAAGTGTATTGAATGCCCACTCTTCCATTTCTTCTCTCTCGACATCCGAGATGTCCGCCGGCAACAAATGTGTATCAAACACTACCCTATGAACACGATTTCTTCTTAGAACCGCTTTCATCTTCCATTGCCATTTTTCAAAATCATTATCGCCATTCCACTTGTCGATAACCAATTGCGATCCCGACGCCACATACGACCCACGTACATACGGCGCTATACTACTTGGACCAACCATTGAATTTTCAGAGGTATCCGTTTCCGGCATTTCAACAACCGCCTAGCAACACCAAAGCTCTGATACCAAATGTTATTACGACTACACCCAAGACCACTCGAATACAATCGCAACGCGCAACGCGCAACGCGGAAAAGCCAAATCGTGCTAGATAGTGCAAAACAACCAAACACTCGAAGAATTCAATAAAACCAAATCCGAACACGATCACAACACCAATACAAGCAATATATGAATGCAATAACAATAAGTAAATCACACACGATTTTATAGTGGTTCCACTAACGTTGTGTTAGTGTACATCCACTTGAGAGAGCCTTTTATTATATCACCAATAGAAAGAGTACAAGAGATTGTTAACAATGATCACAATATTCTATAAAGAATATGATTTTGTGGAGATTAGAATTGAAGAAATAGGATTTGCCTAAACCCTAGATTTGGAGGATAAAACCCTTGATTTGGAATTAGATTAGGTTTTTCAATCTCACCTCTTTTCAGACCTGAAGAGAGAATATATAGTAGTAGAGAAAACGATGGCGAAAGACCAATTTGCCCCTGAGCGAAACATCAAAAAAACAGCCCAGAAAACAGCCATTCGCCGGCTCAGACGTCTGACCGGACTTTCGGGCAACTGGCCCCTGTAGGGCCAGACGTCTGGCCCATGCCTGCAGACGTCTGGCAGCAGCCTGCAGGCAGCCAGCACACCAAACCCCCCTCCAGTTTGCTCCTCCGGACTCCGTTTCGCAATCCGTCTTCTCCTACGCCGAGCTACTTCCATCCTCTTCAACTCTCCTATATATTGTGTCGCCTAATTTCAACATTTATTGTGATGTTCGAAATTATATAAATATTTCAAAGTTGGATATTGTATTGCATTCAAGATTCAATGTAACTTCTATTAGTGGTAATTAATGCTTATGTCATTCAGACTGAGTCAGATTACATCCAGTATCTAGTCAAGACTTACCAAAAACAAGAGGGTTGATTATCTAATTGAATTTAGCTACATATATGATGTTCAGATGATAACATGCATCCCAAGATCTAATGCTTCTTGATTAAAATTAGAAAAGTGATGCAAAGAGAAAAAATGTAAAATACTTTTATTGAGCAGAAGATAATTGTACATTATGTTACATTGCTCATTATTTATAGTATTATGAATACAACAATGAGTTAAATGCTAATGGGCTGCAGCTATTTGCATTATGAGGCCTGCTTTGATATTGGTTCGGGTTCCCTTCTATTTGACCCGCTCTGATTGAGATAAAATGCTTAACCCTTCATTTCATTCATTTATTATCCTCTTCAATCACAGCCAGGGTTTCGTTTCTTAGCCGACATTTTTTCTTCTCCTTTTTTTGGAATCAGAGTAAATCACCTTCGATTTGTATGCATTTTTTAGCTAGATTAGATGAAAGCCTCGTCTAAGAAATGATTTTTGCTTTCTCTACTTGCTGCTTATCACTTGTTCAAGCTAGGGTTTGCTTCGAACTTTGTTGAGGGGGGTTGTTTGAGATTATCTTGACTCCTTCATATTATTGCTGACGTCTTCAACCTTCAAATCTTGTCTGAATCTGATGAAATTCTTTGCAGAGAGCGGTTTAGTAAACACGTTCGCTCTTTGGTAAGTTGCAGGTAAGTGATTAACATTCAGATTTCCTTTTATTACCTTTTCACGCACAAAGTATAGGTGTAATTCCATGTGTTTGGTCCTTTAATGTAGAATCGGGTTTGCTATCAATGAAAATGTGCTTAGATTATCACACCATAAAGTTGATTTTTTGGTTGGTTTGACTTTTAATTCACTTAACAACGATTCGATCCACATGATTTCTGCAGTTGTGCTTGCCACACTTCTAAATTCTACCTCAGTACTTGATCTTGATATAGTTGATTGCTTTTTAGAACACAAGACATTGGATTTTCTCCAAGATATATTTAGTAGCCTGTAGTAGATTTTCTGTCACCTAAATCTGTTACCCAATTGGCATCAGTGAAACCACTTATATTGATGTTATTGCTTGACTTGAGAACTAAGCCATAGCTGATTGTTCCTCTGAGATATCTTAAAATTCTTTTCACGGCCTTCCAAAGCTCATCCAGTGGGTTTTGCATAAACTGACATACCTTATTTACACTAAATGATATTTCAGGTCTTGTTATTGTAACTTATTGTAAAGCTCCCACTATGCTCCTGTATTGCTTTACATTTGTGATAGGTTCACCATGATATCTTCACAATTTTGAATTGCTGATTATAGGAGTAGGTAGAGCATTAGCTTTGTCCATTTTTGCTTTGATGAGAGTCTCTGAAATATATTTTCTTTGACATAAGTGAAGCTCTGTGGTGTTGATTCTTTTGACATCTATTCCTAGGAAGTAATTAAGATCACCTAATCTTTAATTGAAAATTGCTTGTCAAGTTGCTGTATGAGTTTGCTGATTTCCTCTTCATTGCTTCCTGTAACAATGAAATCGTCAACATAAATTAGCACATATGTTACATTATCATTATTAGACTCTGTAAATAAAGAGGTGTCATATTTTGTTTGATGATAATTCAGTTTGATCGGCGTTGCCTTGAGTTTGTCAAACCAAACTCTTAGTGCTTGCTTTAGATCAAACATTGCTTTTCTTAATTTGCACACCATTGACATGTTGTTGACTTGTTTGAACCCATAAGGTTGCTCCATGTATACTTATTTCTGAAGCTCTCCATTTAGAAAAGCATTGTTTACGTCCAGTTGTCTGTTTTTCCAATTGTTATATAATGCAATGGTTAGAACTACTCTGATTGTTGTTGGTTTGACAACTGGTGAAAAAGTTTCTGTGAAGTCAAACCCTCGTGTTGAGTATATCCTTTTTCCACCAATCTTGCCTTATGTTTTTGAACTGTTCCATCTGAATTTTTCTTAAGTCTGAATGTCCATCTGCATCCCATTATGTTCTTGTGCTTGGGCATAGGAACCAATTCCCATGTTTTGTTTTTCATTAGTGCATTATACTCTTCTTGTATTGCTGCTTTCCATTTTTCATCCTTTATTGCCTGATCATATATGTCTGGCTCCTCAAGCTCTATGTTAGTTGCATATATCTTTGGTTTGAAGATACCACTCTTGGCTCTTATAATCATGTGATGTTAAGTTTTTGCAGGTGCTACATTTTGACTTGAAGTATCTTCAGTTGCTGCTTGTTGAGGTCTGGATGAATTTTGTTTTTCCAGATCTTGATGAGTTCCATGTGAATCGTTGTGACTGTGACTTGAGTATTTAGGTTGATATGAAGGTTCATAACCTGGTCTACAATTTGACACAGTGTGTTGTGGACGAATCATTTATAGCATCTCCTGTGCTATTGTCAGTAAGTTGATACCGATATATGGGTATTGATGGTATTGAAACTTTTGGATTGTAGATTTTGTCTGATGTTTTTACTGTTGTATTTGAGAAGGGAAACTCATGCTCATTGAATATAACATGTATGGATACTATTACTTTTCCATTGCTACTTAAACATTTGTATCCTTTGTGATTTTCTGCATAACCAATAAATGTGTAGGGAGATGATTTGAAGTTCAGCTTGTGTGAGTTATATGGTCTAAGCCAAGAAAAGCATAAACAACCAAAGGCTTTCAAGTTAAGATAATCAGGCTTTGTATTGGATAGCCTTTCAATAGGGCTTTTGTTCTTTAGAACTCTAGTTGGCAATCTGTTTATCTGATATACTGCAGTACTAAAAGCATCTGGCCAAAACTTAAATGGTACTAATGCTTGGGCTAATAGTGTGAGACTAGTCTCCACTATGTGTCGATGCTTCCTCTCTACCATCCCATTCTGCTTTGAGGTATGTGAACATGTTGTTCTATGTATAATTCCTCTATTCTTATAATATTCACTTAGTGGCTAGTATTCTGTTCCACCATCCGATTGAATTTTTTTGACCTGATGGTTTGTTTGCTTTTCAACTTGTGTTATGACGTGAATTACCACTTTTGTTGCTTCTGACTTTGCTTTAAGAAAGTATATCCAAGTGTACCTGGAGCAAGCATCAACAAAAGACACATAATAATTGAACCCATAATCTGAATTGATAGGTGTAGGACCCCATAAGTCTGTGTCTATCAATTCCAATGGCTTACTGTATTCAGTTTCAGAATTAGTAAATGCAAGCTTATGACTTTTACCCATTTGACAACATGTACATATATAAGATGACAATGTATTTTCAAAAGGAATTTTATTATCACATGAAATTTTCTTTACAATATTTGCACTTGAGTGCCCCAGCTTGTGATGCCAAATATCAAAAATATTTCTACACATTTTACTCTGATTAATCTCTGAACAGTTACAATAGTACTCCTTATTTCTAGAGATTCTTGAATCAACAGTATTGAATTTGTAGAGTCCCTTACAGACTTCACCCTGCAAAAGAATTTCATTAGTAAATCTACCTTTAACCAGGCAATGCTTAGGATGAAATTCAAAATAAACATTATTATCATTGGAAAATTGAGATACACTAATTAGATTTTTCTTGATTTGTGGAACTCTTAACAGATTGTTAAGATATAATTGTCTGTTCTCTTTTATGCTTCCAAAACCAGTATAAGTGATCTTAATTGACTCACCATTGCCCATATGTATGGATTTTTTACCTCTATATTCCTTATTTTCAAGATTTAAATTGTTAAGGTCGCTTGTTACATGGTTTGTAGCCCCAGAGTCAGGATATCAGCACTCATCTTGTCCTCTAGCTTTGTAATGTCACTTTGATAGTTTCTTGCACTGTCTGATTTCCCTTTTGTTTCTGACTGTATATTTGCCAAGTTTGCACTTTGACTGGAGTTTCTTTGTGAATTTGTCTGTTGATTGGTTGTGTAAGTAGCATCAAATCTGAAATAGCATTTGTTTGTTACATGTCCATATTTCTCACAGATTTGACATCTTAATCTGTTGCTGTTATTCCACCTGCCTCCTCTGTTTCCTGCTCTTGAGCTTGGAAAACCCCTTTGATAGTTTTGATTGTTTTTATTTTTATCATAACCTCTGTTTCTTGATGAAAGATTTACTGTTATGTCTGCACCAATTGATTTCTTTTGTTCTATCCTTCCTTCATGAACAAGAAGTGTTGCATTTACATATTGCATGTCGGGTATTGTTTCTCTTGATGAGATTATTGCAACTACTGCCTCGTATTCCTCATCCAAGCCATTCAGTATGGTAAGTATTTGTTCAGTCTCTGAAACTTTATGCCCTACTGCATCAAGAAGATCACACAGCAACTTAATCTTGGTTAGGTATTCTCTCATACACATATTATCCTTCTTTAAATTTTGCAACTGTCTTTTGTAAAACATAATTTTTCCGCTGATTGTGAGCTAAAAATTTGTTCCACTGTTGCCCAAATGTCATGTGTTGTTTTGCATCCAATTAGTTATGGCAAAAGATTAGAACTGATAGATGATAGCAGCCGGGGTGATAGTAAACTGTCTTGTCTTTGATGGTTTATGCATTCTTTGTTACTGATCAGCCTTCCTTCGCTACTTTCTATAATTCTTGTTGGCATGACTGTTGTTCCTTTGATGTAATCATCTAGACCATATCCTCTTATGGCTGTTTCAATTTGAAATTTCCATAAGAGGTAATTATTTCCATCCAAATGTGTTGTTATAATCTGACTTTTGGGATTGACAATTACTATTCCATTGGTTTCATTTGGCAGATTTGGATTTCTTGGAGCAGATGGTGATGTTGAGGACACATCTTCATTAAGCCGATTCATTATTTAATAGCGCTAATTTGTAAAAGCGTAGTAGCCGAAGAGAGCTAAGTGCTTTAGTGGGGATTTAGCTAGGCTTTAGCAATATTTAACTACAAAGCTCATATTTACATGCATATGTATATGTTGGTATAGTATATATTATTATTCTGTTGTGAGATTATATCGATATATAAAGTGAGATAGTTTTGTTTAAATTCACCCCGATGGCATGTCAGCTACAGTGTTCGTAATCATACGTGGTTGTTTAGCATTGATTCAAGGTACCATAAATGACGGGTCGTTACAGATTATTATCGTAAACCAAATCTCCCCTTGTTTATTGAATAAGTTTGGAGAGAGAAACGAAAGGTTTCCTTCTTTAAATTAATTTAAACAAGTAAGTATTTCACACAAATACATATAAGAGTATATTTTATATATTCTAATTTATATAAGCATTAAATTTATATAAATCTATTTTTTAAAATAAAATAAAGATTTTATTTAAAATATTTCAGATTGGATCTAAAGTCCCCTTTAGACTTCATAGGCCCAATAGATCCAAAATAGGATTTTTTTTTGAAATCTACCTTCACCTACTTCTGACTGGCCCAGTTCCAACAGGTGGTACCATTGGACTCAGTTTGTAAAGAAAAAGTAGGTGGCGGTGGTCGAAGGCGCTCCATAGTGGCGGTCGAAGGCGCTCCGTGGCGGCGGTCGAAGAGATGTCGTAAGTGTGTGAATAGGTTGAACTGGAATTTGATTTTTGAGGGAAGAAGGATTAATTAAGGTAATTTAAGTTAATTATTAATTAATTGATTGATAAATTTGTATTTTAATAAAATTCGTACCTTTTGCATATGTGGTCCAATTGAGACGCGGTTCTCACTGTTGTGACTCTATCGAGATTTTCTATGACATGACATAGGGTTTATTAGGGTTTGGATTATGCAAAAATAATGATAATATGTGGAAATAATTATTTGCATTTTACATATGTGTATAAATCCTTATATTCGCCTAAATTGTATTATAAGACCATGATGATATAAAATTATACATATAAACTGCACATATATTTATATAAGTTTAGGTTTGGCATGGATCAATTCGACATACGCTAGTTATTTGGGATCCTAGATAGATGTAGAATAAATGATTTGGATATATATGTTTATTACCTCATTGATGATTGGTTGAATTATTTCTATGATTGTATATGTGAATTATCATTGATATTGAGATAATGGATTTATTATTTGGTTGTTGGTTGCCTACATGTACGTATATGTGTACGCTACATGTGTATTAGTTCCATATAGTTGGACTGATTATTATATATTTACATATATGCAGTTTATGTGATTAACATATATTTATTAATACATGTTTTAAGTGAATTATATATAGGTTTGATATGCCTAACTTGGCGCACCACTCACCGAGTGGTGCACGAAGAATATTATATATATTGATTAAAATGATGTTTAAGTGTTTATATATAGTTTTGATATATCTAACTTGTGGCTACTAGAAGATGCACTGTATATATTATAAATATTTATTGATACAAGGTTTATTATATATATTTATTGATACATGGTTTAACCGGGCTATATAAAGGTTCGGTATGTCTGCCTTGGGGCTACCAAGTGGTGCACAGAGAATATTATATATATAGGTATGTGGTTTAAGCATATATATATATATATATATATATATATAGTTTTTGCATGTTTGACTTGGGGCCACCGACTGGTGCACGGAATATATTATATAGATTTATAGATATGTAGTTTAAGCGATTTATATATATAGTTATAAATACACAGTCTAGGGATTATATATATAGTTTTGGTATACCTGACTTGGGGATACCAATTAGTAAGAGACACTTCAAGAAATGAATCGATCATCCACACAGAAACGATAATACTTCAGTGTTGTGTATATCTATGGAAAAGTGTGTACACGAATATGGGCAGTTCCATACAGTTTCAGTTTGTCTGAAGCCACTAGAGAAGATGTCACTAGTGAAATGAAACCGTTGTACCATGAATGAAGACACAACCTGCATACGTGGTTTCGAAGTGGGAGCGAAGAGAGATGGGGACGTCATTCTAAAGTAGGTCATATAATGTCCATAACACAATTAGGTGTTTGGATGTCATTCTGAAGTATGTCATATAATGTCCATAACACAATTAGGTGTTAGGGCGAGATTGCAAGTCAACATTCCTAGGTGTTGAGTCATAGGCTATGTGTGGCTCTAGATCCGTGTAGTTAAAGCGCTATCCGTTTATAGCGATAAAGGTGCAAAAAGTTATAGCGGAGATAAAACATGGGTATAACGGAAAATAGCACAGGTGCAAAAAGCTTCATTAGATAAAAAGACAAAAGTTAATTTATTTTCATTTTCCCATCATTGTGTAGAAAAAAGAAATATTGTCTAATCATATATAACAAAACCGAAAAATATCATATTATGCTGTCCAGATTTGGTAACTACAATAGATTTCTAATTTATATTAAGCACTTATGCCTTAAAATTAGGTCTTCGCCATAACTTTGTTGTTTAAAAGAGAATTGGTCAAATCAACATTTTTATATTAATGTTGCTAAAGTGGATGCTAAAAAGCTTTGATTTAGCAGGTGTAGCGGAATATAACAAGGCATAAAACGGATCTACTTTTTAATAGCGCAAAATTGAAAAACGTAGCGGTCGAAGTGTGCTACGCGCTATAGCGGGGATTTTGCAAGGCTTTAGAGGGACTTTAACTACACAGCTCTAGATACCTCTGCCTTGGAAGCTAATGACAATTCAGCATATAGATATCATCATGGATATTCAAACGACACTAGCATAATACATTACGTATTTGATTCTTACAAGAGTTTTGGGCATTGAGATGCTTGGATATATAACATTGGTATATTATTGTAGTTGCTTTTTTATTTTGGGATTGGAAGATACCGTTGATCATGAAGTGTAATATTATGGCTACACTCATTTATCATGTTATCGGTAGCATAACTTATTATAGTATACACTATTTTAATAATACAACCACTATTATGTATTATCCTAACTTGTCGGTGTAGAGATAGGGTAGGACAATATATAATTAACACTACTCATGGATCCTTGCTGTGTTTATTAGATGTGTACAAGTTATATGTATATATAGTACGTAGAGACGGTCCCCTAACTTATTTGACCATCACTTTCTCTGTTTTTTCTTTTTGAATAGCTTTAGGTTACTCTCGCTAGTAAGTCTAGAGTTAGATATTTAGGGACATGCTAGTAGGATAACTGGATCTTTTGGACTATGGAGACTGTAATCTTTAGAACCATGATCTTCAATTATCGGTATATTGTTTTATGTACTTAAGATATTATTTGTATATGGGGCCATACTGATCTTTTATTGAGATGATGTATTATGACTATATTATTATATCAGTTTTATTCCCATACTATACCTTATATATAATGTTTTTCATATTCTGTGTAGTAAAGCCACATAGAAGTTCTATATCGGTGAAGGTGTAAAAAAAACTATAGTGGGGATAAAGCAATGATATAGCGAAAAACAGTGGATGAAGAAAAAGCAATATTAAGATTAAATCAATCCCAAAAATGGATTTGTTATTAGTCCCACTTCGTCAGTGTAGGAAAAAACATTATTTGCTCCTATGTAACACAATCCAAGAATGTCTTGATCAATATAGTTCAACTGGGGACTAAAAATAGTATTCTAACGTATTTTGAACATTTGACCCTTGAACTTATACATATACCATAATACTGTTGATTTTGTTCTAAAAAAATTGGTTAAGTTATTTTCTTTATTAAAACCGCTAAAGCGGATACTAAAAGCTCTAATTTGCAGGTTTGGTGGTATACAGCGGGGCATTAAGCCGATTTATTGTTTAATAGCACTAAATTATAAAAGCGTAACGGTCGAAGAGCGCTAAGCGCTTTAGCAGAGATTTAGCTAGGTTTTAGCATGATTTAACTACAATGCTCATATTGTACATGCATATGTATGCTTTGGTAAAATGTATATTATTATTATGTTGTGAGGTTATATCAATATATAAAGTGAGATAATTTTGTTTAAATTCACCTCGATGGCATGTCACTTACGGTGTTCGTAATCATACGTGGTTGTTTAGCATTGATTTAGAATATTACAAATAACGGGTTGTTACAGATTTATTATCGTAAACCAATTTCTTCAACCATAAATATCAAACCTTTGTATAAATGAAGACAATCATTAGAGATTATGATTTTCATGTTCTAGTTCTACATTCTTCTTACATTAATCATCCATGGAAATAAAATTATCAATCTCTTATAATCATCTTTGAAATTATTGATAAAATTTTATTTACTTCAAAATGGATGTATACTATCGATCGCATTAATAGTGGAACAACAATATTTTGTGTCCCATTCACTTTATGCTTGCTTCAGTTTTTCTTATGTTTGTTTGTGGACCGCTACATTAAGTTCGATTGTTTAACTTGTTTGTTTTATCTCAGCTATAACCGATTCAACGTAGCTTTATGTTGAGATTTGGGACATGCATTGCATGTCACAATGTTAAATTATAAAGCAAACAACACTTCTCCCCTTTTTCACCGCTTTATATCTGTTATTCTATCGCGGATCCCATTTTGAAGCTTTCAGAATTTATTAAGTATTCGGTTTTGAGCTTTGACGCCCAAATAAGTAAATAAATGGTAGAAATGTCTTTTTTTTCTCGTCATTTTAATTGGTATGGTTTAAAGTAGAGTCTTATCAGTAAAAACGAAGATGGAATTTATAGGTTATGCAAACGAAACTCATGGATGTATTTATGCCTCCATTTACACCAGATGTAGTTACAATTACAGGCGCATAAAAGATGTAAATTCCACTGTAGCTGAGAGATTAGGCACAATTGGCTTGTCATCAAGAAACATTTGTCTTATAAAACTTGTACTTTTTTTTTCAAATTTTGTACAAGTCTATAAACGCAGGAGACAATAAAGTAATGTGAAATAATTTAACTGTAAATGGAAATTTTCTTTTACTTATGCGAGCCAAACATCTGCTTGGAGCATATATATAATCATGAAGAGATTTTACATCTTTTCTTTGCTAAAATTAGCTACATAAAGCAGTTACATCAAAGTTAGAACCATGATAGTTACCTTCACGAATACCATCAACGCTAGGATAAAAGTTGGCTTTTAGTAAGTAACATGCACGTTTCAAGACAATACTTTTCATATTAAGGCCATTGCTGATATAAGGCTGCTGTTACTGAAATTCGGGTTTTGAACATGAAGGGGTAAAATTTTATGACCACTTCATGTAAAATTAAATTGCTACGAGAGAGACACATTCTAATAATAAAACATATATTTATACCGTTAAATTTTGGTGATACAAAATCATAAATAAAATGAAACAAATATGCGAAAAGGAAAGTAATCACGTATGTTTATTATGGAAATGCATTAATTATTGGATTGCATTTCTATTAGATGGCAAGGAAATAAACGCACGTTATGAAATAAAATATATGCAAAAAGATATGTATATTATTTCTTTCTCAGTAATCGCATTGCTTTGAGATTATTTTCTTCCATCTTTGTTAATTAAAGAAATGAGTGAATTACTTGCTATGTTTGCACCATTTGTTACCATTGTAAATTGTCTTCATTATCTTCTTACCATATCTTGGTAATTTAATCGACGACTCTCAAGGATTTGCATTGGTTGTATATTGAGGGTAGACTTCATTGTAAACCCATCCTGACATTTAGCCAGCGATCTTCAAATAGAGTGTCTCTTCTTGTTAACCTTAATTTAGGGCTTTGGTATGTAAACTCTTATCTTGTAACTCTCTTATGTGTAATAAAATCTCTCTTCTTTGGACTGGATGTGCACTATCTTGATGATAGTGGAACCAGTATAAATATTGTGCGTCTTTTTTTCTTTATAGTTATTTGCTATTTATGTGGAGTAATAGAATAATTGCTATTAGATTGAGTGATGTTCAAATTGACAAATCTAGATCTTGTTTATTGTTTTTCCGCATTTGTGCAATTTTTGCACAACAGATTTGTATCAGAGCAAAGCGATTTGTTTAAATTTATGCATCAATGGCTTCTAGAAAGAGCGGTAGATCCGGTAGTAATTATGCTATTACTCATTTGGATGGAAAAAGAGATTTTGTGCAATATTGAAGATAGAGACGGATGAGATTATGTTGAGAGAGAAGAGCGTTCCAGTCTTGGAACTTTGGTGATAAGGAGTTTAGTGTGTTGAAGGGACATCTGGATTTGGGAACATATATCTGCTTCATGCCTCAACGTTGTTGTAAGAGTCTTATATTGATTTTCATAGGAAATTTGTTGTTTGGCAGTTAAAGTATGTGGAAGGAGAGAGATTTGATTGGTGATTGAGAGGATTTTTTGGCCTTGGTGGCTTTGAGATTATTTTGGTATCTACTTTCTTTTGATTTTGGATATTTACAACATTTTGTTAACGGGCGGAGACATAGTTTGAGCTCGTTAGCAAGGTGTGATGGGGGGTGGCTGTAGGATCGTTTTCATCCTAGAGGGGGGTGAATATGGTGATACTAAAATTAATGCGGAAATAAAAATAATAACATAAAGTAATGCAGTAAATATCACACACAGATTTACCCAGCTTCGGCAAAACCTGCCTACGTGCTGCCCCCAAGGTTTTACTAAAAATTAAGTAGTCAGATGCTTACAAACACACGTAAACTTGCGACACCCGCTAACTTGACTAACCTAACTCTAAGCTCAAAACCCTACCACAACTCAGCCGCTGAGTTGCGAATTCTCAAACTATGCCCTGTAGTTTGTATCTAGTTACACAACTAGAAATTCACAATATTTTAAGAGGAAATTACAAATAAAAAAAACTAAAAACTAAACCCTAATTTTTAAATTTGAAGCCCAATATAAAAATAATAGAAGCCGCCCAAACAAATAATAGATGACAGTATTTATTTTTGCGGCAGCCTTATTTCTTTTTCAATCTGGTATTATGGTTTTTCAATTTGAAGCGCCGCTTGGAAATTAGAAGCTTGAATCCTTTGATGCTTTCGTTCCTGCTTCGTTGCTTCTTCTATCAGTGATATTCAATTGCTTGTGGCTGCTTCAGTTGTGTCGAGCTCGAATGGATGTTGCTTATATATGGTACGTGATTTGCCCCTTTTTGATTTATAATTATGCTCGACTTGATTCGAGTTCTGGATTAGTTTGTGATTTATTTCAAGGTTTGTTCTCTGATTTTTCTTGAACTCGAATGGTATTTTCCGATGATGAATTTGGGTTAAATAGGGATAAATTCCCTAAATTTTCATTCATATATTTTGGTTTTAATTCGTCAATTAATTTGCTTGGCTATTTGATTTTTGCTTGAGCGATTGTGATTATTCTGACTTGTTCATCTTATCATCATTTGAATTTGCTTTCCGTTCTTTACTGCGTTGACTTGTTCATCTTCCAGCTTGTCATTTGAATTCGAGATATATTGTTGACCTCCTGAAAACTGACTGGTTCACCATGATTTGCTCGGCGGCTTTATTCAAACTGCTTCCTTGCTCTTGTTCGAACTACTACTATTAATAACTGTACTATGAACCATGTAAACTGCTTCACTGTCATTTTGGTTAGTTTGTCTGAGTTCTTATTATTTCATTTACCTGGACTTGGTAGCCTAGCATTGCTTCGAGTAATGATAGTCTCCAAACATATATACATACATATATGTATGTATATATGTGTGCGATTGCTTTGGTGCCTTGCTGTCCACTCTATTGCATATGTATATACATGCTACTTCACTGTCATATTATCGCTCTGTTATGTGTCATCCCCATGTATATACATACATACATACAAATATATGTATGTATATATGTGTGTGATCGACTTTGCTTGTTGCATCTCTTTGTAAAACTACAATCACTTGATTATTCAGTGCACTTGTTCACTTGCATCATGTAGATAATGATGAACTTGTATACATGAACTGTGGTTTCCTTGCATTGTGTTATGAATCCTTTGTTGTCACATCTGTTATGTTCTGGTTCATGTCTGCATGTGTTTCATAGTTGTTGTGAATCTAGTCTGGGTTCTGACATTGTTGTATGTATGTGTTCATGTTTGCCACTGGTCTAGTTCATCTTGCTCATTCATTTCTTCATTGTGTTGTAGTCTGGTTCAAGTGTCACCATGATGTCTCTGGAGTCTTGTTTCCCTTGAAATCATGTTGCATGTTGTTGATTTTGTGAGCACTCCTGAAACTTGTTGTTGTTGTGCATTCCTGAAGCTACATGTGCACAGCTTTGTACATATGTGTTGCTTTCCATTTAACTTGAGTTTACATTGTGTTCATGAGAATTACAGTCCGGTGCACTTGATATGATTCTGGTCCATTGTATACATGTCTGATCTGGTTGCACTTTAGTGTACAGTCTGGTGTACATGTTGTATGCATGTGTGCCTCTAGTCTATGTTGCATTGTGTGGTGATCTGGTTTGGTGTTGATTCTGTCTGGTGCATTTGAATGAATGTTGTATGTTATTTCTGGTCTGGGTTCCTTTTAAAGTCTTGTTGTATGAGCACTTTGACCAGTTGCTTCGAGTTCATCCATGTTGAACTGGTTCCATTGTTCATGTTGTAACTGGTTGGAGTCTGGTTCCTTTGACATTGCTGTGTTGAATGTTTCATCTTGTATTGCACCTGAGTTGGATCCAGCTTTTGCTTAGGTTGACCTTGTGCTCACCTATCCCTGCGATTTTAACAAGCAAGTGTATATCGGTGTGCACGACCTTGTGGCATGTACAGTGATACACTGTGCATGTCACAAGTTGTTCGTGTAAGATGAATTAAAAGAAAATGATGACGAACAACCCAAATAACTGAAGTAAATAATATTTTCAAAACATACACTTTATTGTGTACTGCAAAATATTTTCTTTTTTAATTTTACTACGTCGGTGTTTATTTTGTAGATAGTTCAGATGTTGGATACAGGCTGGAACAGAGTTGAAGATCAAATACGAGTGAGAGTGAATATGTAGAGAGGTGAAAATTGTAAATTAAAAATTGTGTTGTAATTGAAATTGTAATTGAAAATGTGTAAATGTAGTGAGAGCTCAAATTTGTACCATTTGAATTTGTAATAAAATATTTGTTTGAATAAAATATTTGCTTAAATATGAATTCTGAGTTATTTATTTTATTCAACAAATATTTATTTAATTATGTGGAAAAATAAAATAGTACAATAACAAATACATTTAAACGAATATTTATATGTTTATTATCATCAAACAAAAATCATACACTAATACACTAGCATATTCTACAGTGGCCTTGCCGAAACCCATTGGATAAGTATTCATTTTGGTTTCTATCTCGTTAAGAGATTTTGATTGAAGGTGGAGTTCATTTTTAAGAGTTTTATGCTGAAAAGAGAATTTGAGTCAATGTGGGGTATTGGAGATTTGTGATTTTGCATCAAGGTGGAGTGTTAAATTTTGGTGATACAAAATCACAAATAGAAGGAAACAAATATGCAAAAGGGAAAGTAATCACGTATGTTTATTATGGAAATACATTAATTATTGGATTGCATTTCCATTAGATGGCAAGGAAATAAATGCATGCTCACGTTATGGAATAAAATATATGCAAAAGGATATGCATATTATTTCTTTCTCAGTAATCGCATTGCTTTGGAATTATTTTCTTCCATCTTTGCTAATTAAAGGAATGGGTGAATTACTTGCTATGTTTGCACCATTTGTTACCATTGTAAGTTGTCTTCATTATCTTCTTACCATATCTTGGTAATTTAATCGACGACTCTTAAGGATTTGCACTGGATATATATTGAGGGTAGACTTCATTGTAAACCCATCCTGACATTTAGCCAGCGATCTTCAAATAGAGTGTCTCTTCTTGTTAACCATAATTTAGGGCTTTCGTATGTAAACTCTTATCTTGTAATCTCTTGTAACTCTCTTATGTGTAATAAAATCTCTCTCCTTTGGACTGGACGTACACTATCTTGATGATAGTGGAACCAGTATAAATATTGTGCGTCTTTTTTTTTCTTTATAGTTATTTGCTATTTATTTGGAGTAATAGAATAATTGCTACCAGATTGAGTGATGTTCAAATTGGCAAATCTAGATCTTGTTTATTGTTTTTCCACATTTGTACAATTTTTACACTACATATACTTCTTTTGCCCTTATTTAGAACATACATTTACTCTCTTGTTTTTCTTTCTTTTTCAAAAAGAAAATAAAGGTGAGAACAAAAAGTTCATTCCGATTTTCACAACCAGATCCAATCTTTGCTAATTTTTTTTAATGAAAATGTAATTTCTTAACATAATTTATAATGCATTTTTTAGCTACGATAAAAGTTAGGATTTAAAATTACAGTGTTCAATGTTTTTTTTGAGTAAGAATCAACTTTGTTATTTTCTCTTTTGCAAGAATTCAATTTTTTGATTAATAATTTTATATTAAAGGTCGACGGTGATTGAGGGAAGATGAGAGTAAATAAAAAGAGTAATTAAGTCAAATTGATTGTAATTTTCTGAGAGAGCTGCTTTGATTAGTGTGTTTCATAGTACAAAAGTAATCTACTCACATCCAAAACTGAAGTGTCAATAACAATACTCATTACAAATATCTTTGATTAAATTAAAAGATATTTCAAGTATTCTGCCTATGAATTAATATAGTAGGCAAAGATGTAACTAGTATAGGAGTGGGGTGGATAATAGTCATATCCAAAAAAATGAAGGAAAAAAATAAAAAGATAGCTTCATCCCAACTGATCAAATCCTCTGTCTCATTTTTTCCTTATTCCTCTATGCCAAAAACAATCTCAGCTATTCGTTGCAACAAATTGATGATCTGGTGCGATCCACCATATTTGATGAATGGTTGATGATACAAAATGAATGGTTCAAATCATTGGGGCACATGAGGAGAACCAAGAGCAGAAGAGAAAAATTGATCCCTCATCCCAAGGCCCGATATTATATATGTTCCATCTCTTATTTCGATCTCATCTCCTTTCCACCTTCTCATCATAATTGCAGCAGGCAGTGGAGAATCAGATGCTTCCTTGAGTCTTTAACAGAATCAAAACCCTAGTAGTTATAATTAGAATCTCAATCAAGCATGTTGTAGCAGCAGACAAACGGCCAGTCATTTTCTTTTAGGTATTTATATTTTCTAAAAAACATAAAAATGATTACTCTTTGGTATTGAATTAAGAAATTCAAACTAGTTTCAATTTTTCTTGTTAAATTCAGAATATCGGCAAAAGAAAATTTAATTTGTTGTCCAATTTAATATATATTAGCAAAACAATTAAGGAAACAGCGAAATCAAATCATTGTTAAAATTACAATTGAATATAATTTACTCTTTATTATTTATTTATTTAACATGAGTGTTAAATAATTTTTTATTATTGTTTGAAGCTATGTCCAAAAGATCAACAAATCTTTTTTCATTCTACACAAAATAAAATCATATGGTAGAAGAATGTTTTCTCTAACTCATTTGAATTTGGATTTCAATAACTCAGACTCAACAAATGAAGTGCACGGTCCCACTAAAATTCAAAAAAGATAAGGACGATGTGAACCATGACCAAGGATTTGATTTAAATGAATGCTTTGTTATAACGATTATAAAATATAATTCACCGTAGTTATATCAAAATGGGACCGTATCGACTTATTTAAAAACAATGAATAGAAATGGAGATGTTCAGTGCATGGAACTTGAATGACTGTTTATATTAAACGCTATTAGACTAGATATTTATTTATTTTAAAGTACATGAAATCGACAAAATTTATAATGATAAAGTAGCTTGGTTAAATCATTTTATTTTCCATGTAATCTTTGATCACACATAATCCATCCATCACAAACTTAAATATTTCTGGTTACGTCTCTGATAGCATTTGAGGTTCAGATTATGAAATGTGAATACAACGAACATAGTTGAATGCAAGTAAGCTTAAACTTTCACATATTACTGCTAGTTTCATTAACAGAAATGCAATGCATAAGCGTATTGCGTATAATTTAAAGAAAACAATTGACAGTTGGCATGTTGACATTTAATAGAAGTTTGAGCTAGTATAAGTTATTGTCCACTAGGAATTTTATTACGATAGTTATTTATAAAAAAAATTAAATTCGCACTTATTGTATTATTGCAATCTAATTATATGATTATTACAATATGCTATTTACTAAAGACTTTTTTATTCAAAAAATTTGGACAAATATAATGATCATAATATACCTCACAAATTGTACTTATACCTACTTGTTAAAGGATGGCCAAGCCAAGTTTTAACATGTGCAATACTATGCTTGATCGGTTATGTTACTCAAAGCTTGCAAAAGGGCAAAAGGATCACTACATATGAATCATCACTATACAAAAACTAAAGAAAAATAGTTTTACAAGATTTAACTAGTGTCATGTTAAATACAAAATCAATTCATCACAACGCAAATCAAAATACAAAGGCAATAATCAGAATATTTCAAAGGGTAAATCCACCTTAATTAGTCTGCTTTACATTAAAGCAAAACACTATAGCCACTTTGTTTTTTCATGCATTTTTGTTGCTTTTCTACTTCTCTTTGTTTTGGACCATCGATAAAATTAAAGCACTTCATATATGGTTGAAAGGGTATTTTTTAAGGAGTGCTAAAAAAACCAAACGTTGATTTTATTTTAATTTAAATTAAAATTCGTCTAAATAGTATATTGTTTCATATTAGGTACTTAATAATTAGAAAATATACTTGTTGTGCAAAAAATTGTCACATCCCAAAGTAGATAATATATTGTAAATCTAACCAAAAAGCAATAAAAAAAACACAATTTTTATAGTGATTCGACGAATACCCCAGCACACGTCCATTTTAATCTTATTATCTTATGTTATCTCTCCGAAATACAAAGGTTATAACTCAAAACCCACCACAGTATAGTAGATTTCATATTTAAGAAGGTTTGAGGAAGAAGAAAATAGAAAATAGTCCACTAGGGAAGAAGCTAAGCTAAAAGTCCTTTTCAAATGCTCTAAGTGTTGTATTTATAGGAAAATCATCCAATATAATTTCTAAATCTCGATATACCAAGTCCAACTTCAGATTCGAAAGTGTAGGAGAGGAAGACAGAGTCTCCAAAGCAAGAATCTCTATACCAATCAAAAGTGACCGGTACCGATCTGATTTTATGATGGGGAGTTGTCCCATCTTCCATCCTTCGCTCTTCTATCTTCGATCCATCGAGTTCCGAGCACTTTTCTTTAGAAGTCATGTTTTTTTTTGAAAGGTTTTGATATCTTTAGTACTTGTCTTCTTTTTTTCAAGAATTTCTTAAAAAAATTCAACTATTCCTTCATAATTGGGCCTCAAGACGATCACTTTTAGCCAACCATCCATTGATCATCACTCTAGTTGCCATGAAAGTGCATGAAAAGTGATCGGTACTGACCTCTTTTCATGTCGGTACCGATCTCTTTTCTTTAGTGCAATCAACTCCGAACTTTCAAAGTTCATTCAAATCATCATTCTTGATAGTTCTAGTCATGTCGGTGTGAATCATATCGGTGAAAATCATGTCGACACCAACATGAATCATGTCGGTACCCACTTGATTTGCATTTCTGAAACATGACCAAATCTTCAATGTCTTCAATCTTGGTATCTTCCAAGCTCCTCAACTCATACCTTTATCAGTTTACAGTCCATCTTATCTGTTTGAGTCTATTTTAAGATTGTGGAAAATTGACTGTAATAATATGTAATTCAGGATGAATTTATCGATTTATTTTGTGATATTTTCTAGAAAAATATCTTCCCGTGAAGTCTCTTATTGTTTGGAAAACATGTTTTCAACAATTCCCTTTTATATATATGATACATACAACCATCAAGAGTGGCCTGTGGTAAAAGATTGTAAAATGGATTGATAAAAGGCTAATTCTAATCATACACTATCAAGTCCTTTTCAACACTATTAATTTTTTAATAAAACTTAAGAAAAAAACATCCTTCATTATTCAAAAAAATAATTAAAATCAATAATAAAAAATGAAATATTATTGTTAGCACCAGAATTGGTCACTAACACCCTTGAATAGATTTGTGTAGATAGATTAATGAAGACAGTAAATTGAAACAGAGGAAAAGCACAATATAATGCAAAAACAACAGCAAAAAACAAGAACACCACGATTATAGTGGTTCGGCGTAATTGCCTACGTCCACTTTGAATATAATCTTTATTGATTTTTCAATTGCTTGATTACAGATACAATCCGCAAAGTACAACTTGAATTCAGTTTAGAATGGAAAAGAGATGAGTACAAAAAATGACAGAGTCTCTCCTTGGTTTCTGAAAAAAAGATCCCTTAAACTGGACCCCTGCCCCTCTATTCATAGACGAAGATAGTCTGGCTTTCTTGTCTAGGCCCATGACTAAGATAGCTCGGCCCACAGTTGATGAGCTAGGTAGACCGACCCGAGTATGTCGATCCTTCACAACCGATCCACTTATTGCTGATCCGCTCATGCCGACCGGGACTCTCTAGATGTTGACTTGGAGTAGCTCCCATGCATGCTCGAAGTAATCTGGACCATGACCCAAAGTAATTCATGCTTTTGCTCATGTTAATCCACTTCTCCATTCTTGAGTTTAAGCCAAGTTAACCAATCCCATATGGCCGAACCACCAAGGCCGATCCCATAAGGACCGATCCCTCCGAGGCCAACCCTATCCAGGCTGAACCCAACACAGTCTCCCGCTATTGCCGACCTACTTATGCCGATCTACCCTGACCGAACCAAGGTTGCCAATTTGACCTAATGCACCGAACCAAATCTACTCTACCGACCCCAAACTCTCATGATTGATTGTAAACAACCGATCACAATAACCGATCGAGAATAACCGATCCACACTCCAAGCATCGACCCACAGTTTTTGGTGACTCCATCACCTATTGCCAACCCATCATCCGTTACACATTGACCCTTATTCATCGAGGCCAACTTGGAGTAATCGCCGTTATGGCTCGAAGTGGACCAACTCTTGACGTTACGCTTACTTACGTTCAATTATAACTTCTACAGCCACTATCTTGTAGTCGGGCCAAGGTGCCGGGTAACATTTGCCCCACAAAGTGTGTCTTGTGGACAACATGACGTCCTTTGAGTTAGCAATTAATCCCTGTATCCAGAAGCTAGTTCATTCAAACTGGTAACTGATTGTCACTTTTCCTTAGCCTTTGATGAAGCTTTACGTCGTCTGAATGCATTAATTTTATCTTAAAGGAATACCCCGACCCATGCTTCTCCACCTATCGGGCGAAATCCATCTTTCCATCGCACCATCACCTCCATTTATCATTATATGCACATATGCACATATACACACACACACACACACATATATACATATATGTTATTTTATCATTTATATTTCCTTTTTTTAAAAGGGGATCGGCACTCAAATACCGATCCATGAATCTCCATATGTGGGTCGGGGTCGGCATGTCGAATTGCCGACCCCTTTGGAATGCGACCGGGTCTCTAGGAGGAGACCGGTTCACATTCCACCCAGCGTATATAAGTCCTAAAATCACTACTCTTCTCCCTTCACTTTCATTTTCCAACTAATTTCATCCGGCTCTCCTCAAAACCAAAGTATCCTCTCTCCACTGAACTGCCATCACCTAAACCATCTTCCCAAACGCGTTCCCCCATCATTCTCGACTTTGAGCCTCAGAATTCACTCGCCCCAACTCCAAACTACTGCATAGGTAAGGATCCATGCCTCGTTTTGAACTCTTAAGCCATGCCTTCCTGAACTCGACTTAAGTTCGAGCAATGTATGCGTACGAATCCTCACGGTGAGTGGGAGAGGAGAGAGATAGCAGAGGTGAGGGTATGGATGAGGATAATGGAGAGTTTTTAACATGGGTTTGCACCGATTCGAGAGAACTTAACATAAGCGTTTTTAGGAAGGGAGGTCAGTGTGTTATAGGGTCAGAAGTATAAGTTTCAAGGTTATGCTCGTCATACCAAACGAAAAAGAGGGGTCGGCGGGCTTCTAACAGAAGAGCGGGTCGGTAGGATCCTAGCAGTAGAGCGGGTCAGTAGGATCCTAGTAGTAGAGCAGGTCGGTGGTTTGAAAGGAAGTGGGTTGGTCGTTTTAATTTAGAGGAGCGATCGGTATAAGTGGTCATGAGGTCGGGTCGGCGTTCTAAGGGAAAGTGGATCGATCATTTTAGTTTAGAGGAGCGATCGGGTCGGTTTCAGGAGTTAGGCATAGGGTCAGTACTAAGTGTTGGGGTCGGCATTGGTAATCAAGACCATCTCAATTTGAACAACGCATACATTATGACTATACACTTCAGTGCCTGAGCATAACATAATGAATAATGATAAGGACTAGAACATACAAGCCTATGGACTTAACTCAGACTAACGAATCCACAGCTTAAGCAATTATAAACATGAATTTAGCCCAACAAACGCAAGTAACAGCCTTCACAATCTATGATGCCAATGCCGATTCTGAGACTTCTGCCACCGACCCTATGACTAACTACCGGAGACGGTCACCGATGACAGTCTCCAGGACGATAAATCAAAACTTTACTATGTCATACTTGTCTATAAAATCCTAAGCTCTCTATACTCATGTTTGAATCATCACACTAGTTCACACACAACACGGGGGGATATATTATTGTTATGCCTAATATTGATTATCTTTCGAGTATAGCTTAAACAGGTATTTAGTCGCTCCAAGCGTCTTCCCGAAGTGTCTAAGAAATCAAGCTCAGCTACTATATCTAACAAGCCTGGCCAAGTTCATGGCAAGAGGTAGTAGAGATGTCAAGCCCGCTGTTTGCTCCCATTCCAGACATTTCGGTCCTTCCCGTTGAGGTTATAGATCTGGCTCCCGATACCGCAGACGAGGCTGTTGTTCTGTAACCCCATCGATTCACAAGCCTTAAAAATTGGCGAAGCCGCTCTTTGTAGACTGTGCTCCATTCACGGAATCCCCTTCGAAGATGTCTTAGTTCCATCGGGGCAAGATCGGCCCCATCTGCCCCCAGCCGGATACACCGCATGCAACAAATTCATGTGTTGGGCCGAATGCATGCCACCCTTCAATCCATTTATCTATGAGGTGTTAAAGTATATAGGGATCGCTCCTACACAACCGCATCCCAATAGCCACGCATTCATACACGGTACCTACCTACTCTTCATGAGTATTCTATTCAGACCTCCAACCCCTGAGGATATCCGCTACATTTACCGCTTCAAGAGACGTGCTGATAACCCATCTTATATATTCCTCGAACTGTACCCTAAATGCCAAGTTCTAATGGGCGTGTGGAACAAGCTCTCCCAATTCAAGCAGGAATGGTTAGACGTACGATGTCCTCCTGACTTTGCGAGAAGATGGCTGGAAGGACGTAAGTCTCATCCTTATCTCACCCTTCATTCTAGGACTTAAGTCACATCTTTCCTGAAGTTTGAACGTTTTTAATCCTTTTAGGTATTCGCCCATGGCCCGAAGGCACTAGATACTCCGAAGAAGTCGCAGCCATTCGAGCCAGCCCAGTAGAAGAGCGGGACATCAAATTGATCATTACCGACGAGTTGCTCTCACTGTTCGGATTATTAGAAGAGGGTCGTAGGATTGGCCTTCCGAGTAACACCGCGATCGCAAGAACAACTGCTGAAGTGAGTAGAGAACAAGCTGGTCCTTCAGTGCCCCCTATCAAAGGGGCTTATGATACCACCGAGGAAGGTGAGATTAAAGAAAAAGAAGCTCCAGCGCCATTAAATGAGAACACAAGTTCCGGACAGGCACCAGCAGCCAATGTTCCCTGCATAACCAACCACAGCCTTCTCCAAGGAAGAAAAAGAGTTTAGCATACAAACTTAAAAAGAGTAAAGTTGAGGGGACCCCAAAAATCGTGATAACTCCTACCGAGAAAGGATCGTCTCCCCAGAATATGGAAAGTTCGTTGAAGGGACTCTCCAACCTATCAATTCCTAATGATTTATTGAATTATGACTTCGATAATCTTGGTGCCATGGGGCTCAGCTCGCTTGCGAGAAGCGGTGAAGGCGTACAACTTCATACTCAGGGAGAAAAACTCCAATTAGTAAAGCGAAAATTGCTGGTCCGTTGGGGGATGCACGAGGACACACACAAACACTTACACTTCACCACCAACTTGTATTCAATTTTTCATGTGATTTTCACTAATTCGTTCTCATTTAACCTTATGTACAGGTGAGATGACTCGCTCGCACGACTTCGATCGTCTTCACAGATCCTTTATCTTTCATCGCTCAGGTCGAGATTCAGATTCTGGTAAACAGAGAGATAGAGATAAAGGTGAAGATAGAGATTATCATTCTAGAGAATCGTCCTCATCTTCCAGAAGGAGAACCTATGGGCACTCTTCGTATCCAAATGAACCTACAAATCCCCTAGCGCGTAGTGGAGACAAGTCTGCCTAGCGAGGCTCCCAGTCCGATGTCCCTCGTGACCAACACTCTGGTTCCTCGAGCACCAAGCAATCTCGTGAGCCTCACAAGAAATCGGTGACTCCGTTAAGGCAGACTCCTCCAGTTCAAGCTCAGGATCCGAATACGGATGATAAATTAGCCAAGCTTAAGGCTACGTTTCCAAAGATCCATTTCAACAGGCTAAAATTCCTTCTCGCCATACATCATATCCCCAGGAATGTCAAAGCAGACGCTCTTACATGCACGAACGATGTGTACGTTCAATACGAGGCGTTTGTGCATCTGGTCGAAAAAGTTTCAGAGGGCTTTGTTGAGCGTTAATATGAGATCGACCGCCTCAAGCTAGAAGCCGTTCATGACAGAGACATTATAAAGAGCTAGGATGAAGAACTGCTTTCGTACAAAGCCCAACTCGAGACTGCAAAGAAAAATGCCAAGGAGACAGCCGAGGCAGTCAGCCACTTAGAGGCAACCCACAAAAAGGAATTAAACAAAGCAGTTCAACGTAGCGGTGCTCTAGCTCTGGAAAAATATTCTCTCTTAAAAGAGAAGGACACTCTAGCTTGCCGAGTCAAGGAGTTGGAGGAGCTGCTTTCTAAAGAGAAAGAGGAGGAAGTTGCAGTGCAGGAAGAATCACAAAAATATTGTGATGAAATCGTCGAGACAAGGAATTTGAAGGCAAAACTCGATGGGGAACTATCCCAAATTGAAGCACTAAAAGATACAGCTCGTGAAGAAGGCAAAAAGGCAGCACTCACTGAGACCGACTCCCGAATTGAGGCAGCGATCGAGGCCGACAGGGAAGAGATTAAATGCTTATTTGACCCGCTTATAGCCGAGTACAATGCAAGGGTCCTCATGCACCGTGACTTTTCTTTCTTGGGCGATGGTTATCTCGAATCGCTAGCTGAAGCATGGGATACTCTGATAAAAATTAAGAAAGTGGAGTTGAGTGTTGAAGAGATTAATGAAGAGACTCTCGTTAGGGAAGTGCTCCGAGGAAATGAGCCTTCGGACTTATCTGCGGTGAAAGCCCTCTTTGGAAGAGATTTTCCGACATTGAAGGAGAAAGAAGATATTGCTGGCCCATCCAGCACTACCACTAAGCCCCAAGTTCCTCCTCCCATTCAATCGGCTAAGACTTCGTCACTTGAACCTCCCGAGTAGCATGCTGGTTATGACCCGGAGAAGCCCAGACTTGGCATTCACATCTTATCCCCAATCCCTGAGGGTGATACTCCAAGGACCACCGAAAGTCAATTGGAAGATGGTACGCAACTTCACCTTCTAAAGTTCAGGAAGTCACCGCTTTTGACGGGTAAAGGATGCATTCTAACATCTGCTTTTCATGAATTCATACAGGTCACTCTGGTCTCGAACCGACTCCAAGGAGTAATGTCGTCACGGAGTGGGAAGAAAAAGAAGCTGAGGCACCTCACACCGGAGATACCCCTGGTCCTGATGCTTAAGTAATCAGGGCGCTAGATGAGGATAAACCCAAAGACCCTTCACCTGTCGAAGAACATGACGATGTAGAAATCACGAGCGCTTCCGAGCACACTTCCAAGTTTAGCATGAAGGAGCAGCTTGAGGAGGAGGAGAAAGAGAGAATCAAGGTAAAGAAAGAACCCAAGGTGGTGGAGCTAGACGATCCCCTAAATAGGTCGCTGAAAGTCATTCTCCCTGGTGGGACCACACCCTTGGAAGTTCCTCCTCCTCCTTCGGATACCACGTCGCTAGAAAGCAAAGGGTCCAGGAAAAGATGCTTAGTTGAGGAGACTTTGAAGAAACCGAAAAAGGAAAGAAACCAAGGAAATAGCCGTCGTCTTGCCATATCTTGTTTAGCTGAAATAAGTTGTTGTTTTCCTTTCCTTTTCTCTTTCTTTTGTCAGTAGTGGTTGTAGATAGACTTGGCTTCCGATCTTTCAGAGAAGTTGTAAGGAAATTTTTTGAGAAGTAAATAAAATTTTGTTCCTTTGCATTTACAGATTTTCATTACATCACTTATAATTTAATCTGTAACTGAAATTCAAGGATTCGTGAGTCATTTAAACTCCAGTCTGCTTTCGATGGACTTAGAGTTCTCACATTCTGGGACTTAAGAATTTTTCAAAATTGCTGACATTCTAGTCCCCGCTCTGGGGACTAAGAGTACTTTAATCCGCACTCCGGGGACTTAAAGATTTTCTTTTTAGTCGTTTATACTCTAGTCCGCGCTCTGGGGACTCAGAGTACTCTAATCCACTTAAGGGATTTAGAGATTTTTGAAATCGTTTATACTCTAGTTCGCGTTCTAGGGACTCGGAGTACTCTAATCCACTTCAGGGATTTAGAGATTTTGAAATTCGTTTATACTCTAGTCCGCACTCTGGGGACTCAGAGTACTCTAATCTGCACTCTGGGGACTTTGAGATTTTTGAAATCGTTTATACTCTAGTCCGCGCTCTTGGGACTCAGAGTACTCTAATCCACTTCAGGGATTTAGAGATTTTGAAATTCGTTTATACTCTAGTCCGCGCTCTGGGGACTCAGAGTACTCTAATCTGCACTCTGGGGACTTAGAGATTTTTGAAATCGTTTATACTCTAGTCCGCGCTCTGGGGACTCATAGTACTCTAATCCACTTCATGGATTTAGAGATTTTGAAATTTGTTTATACTCTAGTCCGCGCTCTAAGGACTCAAAGTACTCTAATCCGCACTCTTGGGACTTAGAGATTTTTGAAATCGTTTATACTCTAGTCCGCACTCTGGGGACCCATAGTACTCTAATCCGCACTCTGGGGACTTAGGTATTTTTGAAATTGTTTATACTCTAGTCCGCGCACTGGGGACTTAGAGTACTCTAATCCACTTCAGGGATTTAGAGATTTTGAAATTCGTTTATACTCTAGTATGTGCTCTAGGGACTCAGAGTACTCTAATCCACTTCAGGGACTTAGAGATTTTATGTATATAGCTGGTTAGCTTTTAGTTTTGTGCGTGCGTTCATACACTAGTCTGTGCTCTAGGGACTCAGAGTACTCTAATCCGCACTTTGGGGACTTACGTATTTTTGAAATTGTTTATACTCTAGTCCGCGCACTGGGGACTTAGAGTACTCTAATCCACTTCAGGGATTTAGAGATTTTGAAATTCGTTTATACTCTAGTCTGTGCTCTAGGGACTCAGAGTACTCTAATCCACTTCAGGGACTTAGAGATTTTATGTATATAGCTGGTTAGCTTTTAGTTTTGTGCGTGCGTTCATACGCCACACAGATTAATGCAAATAAATTTTGTCATGAAATTATAAAACACGGAACACCAACAGTTCATAGAAAAATAGCTTTAAGCTTTTATTGATTGTAGAAAATAGGGACAAACTGAATTGTCTTATTACATGTTGGAAACAAAGAATAACAAAAGAAACATATACTATAAAAAATTGCTACTGAAATGCAAAAGAAATAAACTAAGTATAATAATAGCGCAAATGCTTGCTATTCCATGCTCTGGGGAGTGTCACGCCATCAACAGTCGCTAGCTTGAAGGTTCCTTCTCCAAGCCTCCGTTCGATGACGTAAGAACCTTCCCATGTGAGATTCATATGTGATGAGACCGGAAAAACTCCTTCAAAACAAGGTCGCCCACGTCGAAAGCTCTTGGTCGAACTTCTTCATTATAATATCGGGCGACTCGGTGCCAATATGCAACCGCCCTTAAATCAGCTTCTTCACGCTTCTCGTCGACAAAGTCCAACGACTCCAGTAAAAGATCTTGGTTTGTTATAGGATCATAATAAGTCACCCGGTGGGAAGGAACTTCAAGTTCCACGGGTATAACTACTTCAGTGCCGTATGCCAAGACGAAAGGAGTATGGCCAGTCACAGACTTGTGGGTGGTTTTGTATGCCCAGAGTGCCGTTGAAAGCTCATCCACCAACTTGCCTCTAGCCTTCTCCAAACTTTTTTTCAAGATGGACTTGATTATCTTATTTACGGCTTCAACTTGCCCATTCGCTTTAGGGTGAGCGACTGCTCCAAACTTTTTCTCAATGCAATACTTCCATCAAAACTCTTTGAATTCTCTACTCTCAAATTGAGTTCCATTGTCAGTAATGATAGTCCGCGGGAGACCAAAGCAACATATAATGTTCCGCACAACAAAATTAATGACCTTTTTGGCGGTGATCGTAGCTAGTGGCTCCGCTTCTGCCCATTTGTTGAAGTAATCGACCGCGATAATTGCGTATTTTGCACCACCTTTGGAGATTGGCAAGGAGCCGATAATATCGATCCCCCATACCGCAAACGGCCATGGACTAACCATTTGCGTGAGTTCCGTCGGCGACGCTCTCGGGGTCTTCGCGTACTTCTAACATTTGTCGCATCTCCTTACATAATCTGAGGCGTCCCGATTCATGGTAGGCCAATAGTATCCATAATGAAGTATCTTTTTGGCTAGTGTCCGCCCCCAGTAGGTCGCTACATTCTCCTTCATGGACTTCTCTTAAAACTCGTTTTATCTCGTTGTGGGCGATGCACCTAAGCATGGAAACGGAGAATCCCTTCCGATACATCATTCCATCCTGCATAATATACCACGAGGCCTTGCGAACAACTTGCTGTCTCTTGTTCCTTCTCTCAGGCAAGGTCCCGTGTAACAAGTATTCTCTGAATGGGGTCGTCCACAACTCCCTTCCAGTTTCCGTCTCCACCACAAGATCAACATCCATCTCATTTATGCTCGGGGCATGTAGAGTTTCAACGGGAACTAAACCCATCTGCTGTGCATCACCAGTGCTTGCAAATTTCACCAAGGAATCAGCTTCCCCGTTTCGTTCGTGTGGGATATGCGAAATATCATAGTATTCGAGGTGCGCCAACAATTCTTGGATCCGAGTGAGGTATGGAGCAAGCCTCTGCCCCTTTTCCCGGTAGTCTTCCCAGACTTGGTACACCACTAGTTGTGAGTCACAAAAGATTTCAATCGATTTTACTCCAAGTTCTTTGGCAAGCTTCAGTCCAGCGATCAATTCTTCATACTCGGCTTCGTTGTTCGTAGCGGGGAAATTAAGCTTCAAAGCATAACAAATCGATCGGTTCTCAAGAGTTACAAGAACAACACCAGCCCCAAAACAATGGTCGTTTGATGCCCCATCGGTATATAGCTTCCATCGTACAGCGGGAATTGCATCATTTCCATTCAGTTCGTCCTGCATAGTGAACTCTGCAATAAAATCCGCCAATGCTTGTCCCTGGATAGCCCTCCGAGGCAGGTAGGTGATGTCGAACTAACTAAGCTCAATGTTCCATTTAAGTAACTTTTCAGAAGTCTCTGGTCGTTGGAGCACCTGTTGTAAAGGTTGATTGGTATAGATACTGACCGGATGTGCCTGGAAATATGGGCGGAGTTTGCGTGATGCGATTACCAAATAGTAATCCAGCTTCTCAATCTTGGGATAATTTCTCTCTGCCCCCGTTAAACGCTTACTAACATAGTACATCAGCTTTTGTATTCGGTCCTCCTCACGAATCAAAGCCGCGCTGATGGCGTGCTAGGATACGGCCAAGTAAACATACAACTCCTCATGGTCTACGGGTTTTGACAGAATATGTGGCCTCTCCAGGTGGCTCACCAGAGCTCGGAACGCATCTTCACAATCCGGTGTCCATTCGAAATTTCTTTTCCCTTTCCTTATCAAATCAAAGAAGGGAATACATTTGTCGGTTGCTCTGGATATGAATCGACTCAATGTTGCAACCTTCCCATTCAGGCTCTGCACTTGCTTTATAGTTCTGGGTGCCCGTATGTCCCGAATAGCTTGAATCTTTTCCGGGTTCGCTTCAATATCTCGTGCGTTGACAATGAAGCCCAAAAACTTCCCCGATGCAACGCCAAAGGAGCATTTCAATGGACTGATTTTCATTCCATAAAATCTGAGTATATCAAACATCTTTGCCAAGTCTCAAATATGGTCGTTTGATTATCGTGACTTCACAAGCATATCATCCACATAGACTTCCATCGTTCTACCAATCTAATCTTTAAACATCTGATTCACCAGTTGCCAATAAGTTTCCCCTGCATTTTTCAACCCGAAAGGCATCACTACGTAACAGTACAGTCCAACATCTGTGACAAAACTAGTGTGCTCCTGATCTGGGATGTGCATCGGGATTTGATTGTATCCCGAATATGCATCCATAAATGACAACTCGTGCCCTGCTGTCGAGTCGAACAGCTGATCAATTCTGGGCAATGGAAAACTATTATTATGGCATGCCTTGTTCAAGTCCGAGTAATCAACACAGGTCCTCCACTTCCCGTTTTCCTTCCTCACCAGTACGAGATTGGATATCCATTCAAGATAGAGGGCGTCACGGATGAACCCATTAGATTTGAGTTTATCCACCTCCTCTTTTAGAGCAGCGGACCTCTCCGGGTCCATGCCTCTCCTCTTTTGTTTCACCGGTACATACTTTGGGTCAATGTTCAACATATGACTTGCGATAACGGGAGAAATCCCACACATATCAGAATGGGTCCAAGCGAAAACATCGAGATTCGCTCGGAGGAAATCAGTAAGATCCCTCATCATCGAGGGGTTGAGCTACGATCCTATCTTCAGTACCCGCGACGGGTCATCATGGCTGACCGTGATGTCAATCGTTAGTTCAGCCGGCGCCGCCTTGGCCTCCTTAGGTTCTTCATCGTCATCTCTCGGATCTATGTCTCTATGGATCTGACTGTGTTGCCCAAGCCAAGGCCCAGGCGCTACTTGTCAATCTTCAACAACATGGATGCAGACAGGTTTGTGCACACCCTTTCCCTTCTCTCTTCACTGGGCCTCTCTCAGCTCAACCAGATAACAAGCATGACCAGTCGCTTGATCGCCATGCACCACACCAACTTCATTGTCTGTCGGAAATTTCAAGGTCAAACACCACGGGGCCAAAGCTGCCCTAAACTCTACCAGGGCCGGTCGGCCCAGAAAAACATTATATGAGGAATCAACGTCCAAAACAATGAACGGTAGGATCCGTACCCTCCTACGTTCACCTTCTCCTAGCTCAACTGGAAATTCGACAAAACCCACTGCATCAGTAGTTGCACCATAATGCCGTGAATGCGGGCTTTAGATGGTTTTAAATCCTTCGCCTCCATCTTCATCTAGTCGTAAGCCTTCTTAAAGATAATATTGATGGAACTCCCAAAATCAATTAATATTCTCCTCACAAGCGCCGGTCCAATCAAAGCTGAGATAACCATTGGGTCAATACTAGGAGCTTCTACTTGGTTGGCATCCCGACTTTTGAAAACCATGTCATCCGTTATCATCCGCTATTGCTTCGCCGGAGTCCCGTCTTCTGTGTTTGAGCAGCATTCAAAGTCCGCATGCTTCAAGGAACTAGCATAGCATTCCATTTCTTGCCAACTCTTGTCTACAGGATGAGGCCCATCAATTATCGTGTTTATGACTAGTCTTCCTCCAGTCCGAGCAGGTTCCTCTGGTCGGTGTGAAGCTTGCCCGCGATTGAGGATGCCCCATGTCCACCTTCCTACGGATTCTTAACAAATTGCTGCAACTTCTTCTGGCGAATCGGCTTTTCTATAGCGTCGTCGAGGTGCCTACATTCATCAGTATTATGCCCATAGGTCTCGTGAATCCGACAATATTTCCCGGTCTGTTTTTGTTCCTCGGTCGATTCCTTTGGGCGCAGCTTTCGGTACTGAAAAGTATTACAAGTTGATAGGTAAATATTCTCCAAAGAGGTGTTCAAGGGTGTATACTCATTGTAGGTCGGGATCCTTGGTTTCCACTTTCCTGCTTCCCTTTTCCATCTGGAATTTCCTCCTCCGGTTCCTTTTGATTGCTCCGGCTTATTTTGAACATTGACTTGGACCTTACCAGAGCTCTCGCCAAATTGCTTCACCGCAATGTTGCTTTGCACCACTTCCTTACTGGGTCCTGGTGCACTGCTCCTTCTTGACCACCTGGCCTCTTCCTTTTTTCATGAATTGGTTCGCCTTCGAATAAAAACGTTCTAGGGTAGTCAGTGGTTTGTCTGCCAACCAGTCACCAAACTCAGGCTCTGGATCCACTCCTCGCATCACGACCATAAGGATGACATAGCCATTCGGATTACTAACTTCGGTGGCAGCAACGTGGAATCTCTGTAAATAGTCCTTTAACGACTCACCAGGAGCCTGAATCACACTGGATAGCGACATCACGTCTTTTGGGCGAGTAGCATGGATCCTGAACTGCTCCATGAACTTCGTTGCTAGCTCATCAAATCTGGAGATTGACCGCAGGGAAAGTCTCGTGAACCACATGGTGGCGATTTCGGACAGAGTTATTGGAAGCACCTGCACTTGGTCGCATCATTCGCCCTAGCCGAGTCCATCATCCACTCATATCTCATTATGTGCTATCGAAGGGCGGTCTTCCCTTCTTAAGCGGGTATGGTAGGCATGCTAAACTTTCTGGGGTACCTAGCTTGTAGAATGTTATCTGTAAATGGAGTATGACTCCTCGATACACCCCAATCGTCATTAGTCAAGCCCTGGTTCTCCCTTATCAGCTGCCTGACCATAGCTGATAAATCTGAAGTTTGAATGGGGGTTGCCAAGTCGGTATCCGTCCTACGCGATTGCTCCGGCTGGTGCCTCCTCGGTCGGCGATCATCTAAGTGTGCATCCTGAGGACCCGCTTCATTACGATCCTGGTGAGGTGGTTGACCAGCTCCCATGCGTGCTCCAGATCCTAAGTTTCTCACTCCAGGTTGGGTGTGACTCCCCAGGTGTAGTTGAGGAGCCACGGTTCCAGTTAAGGAATCTGGATCATTTATGTTGGTTTGTCCTTGGCGACTCGTCACCAATTGATATGTTGCTCCATTTTGTGCCATTCCAATTCTGCGGCGTCTACGCCTGGGGTGTTCATCCGACGAAGCAGAGCTGTTGGATGATGAGTAGGAAGTAGGGCTTCCTCTAACGTTATGACGCTGATGCTGAGCAATCTGGGTCATCAGGTTGGCGTTTGGTTGAATCTGCTCGTTAAGCCGTCTCCTACTTTCCACGAGCTCCCTCATCAGCTCATTAAACTCTGCCCTGATGACACCTTCTGCTTGGTTTGGGATGGTGGTAGGTTCTGCACCTGCATTAGCTTGTTGATTGCTTGGTCCTACTTGCTGGACACTTGCGGCCTCATTAGCATCGGCGTTGTGGGAGGCGGATCTGGTGCATGGCCTTGACATCTTAGAGTTATTTGTAGGAACTCTGAGTAGAATCTGTGAACTCCTGAGAATAAACTTGGTTCTCCTTCGGGGGATTTCCTCAATCTAGTAGCAACAAAGTAGATCCTAACAGCCTGAGAATGAACTTTCTCAATGAAAGCACTAAAATGTTAGCACTAGAATTGGTCACTAACACCCTTGAATAGATTTGTGTAGAGAGATTAATGAAGACAGTAAATTGAAACAGAGGAAAAACATAATATAATGCAAAAACAACAGAAAAACAAGAACACCAGAATTATAGTGGTTCGGCGTAATTGCCTACGTCCACTTTGATTGTAATCTTTATTGATTTTTCAACTGCTTGATTACAAATACAATCCGCAAAGTACAACTTGAATTCAGTTTAGAATGGAAAAGAGACGAGTACAAAAAATGGCAGAGTCTCTCCTTGGTTTATGAAAAAAAGATCCTTTAAATTGGACCCATGCCCCTCTATTTATAGACGAAGATAGTCTGGTTCCCTGTCTAGGCCCATGACTAAGATAGCTCGGCCCACAGTTGATGAGCTAGGTAAACCGACCGGGTATGCCGATCCTTTACAACCGATCCACTTATTGCCGATCCACTCACGCCGACCCGAGACTCTCTGGATGTTGACTCGGAGTAGCTCCCACACATGCTCGAAGTAATCTGGACCATGACCCAAAGTAATTCATGCTTTTGCTCGTGTTAATCCACTTCTCCATTCTTGAGTTTAAGCCAAGTTAACCGATCCCATATGGCCGAACCACCAAGGCCGATCCCATAAGGACCGATCCCTCCGAGGCCGACCCTATCCAGGCCGAACCCAACGCAGTCTCCCACTATTGCCGACCTACTTATGCCGATCTACCCTGACCAAACCAAGGTTGCCGATCTGACCTAGTGCACCGAACCAAATCTACTATGCCGACCCCAAACTCTCACGATTGATTGTAAACAACCGATCACATATAACCGATCGAGAATAACTGATCCACACTCCAAGCACCGACCCACGGTTTTTGGTGACTCTATCACCTATTGTCGACCCATCCTGCATTACACATCGACCCCTATTCATCGAGGCCAACTTGGAGTAACCGCCATTATGACTCGAAGTGGACCAACCATTAACGTTACACTTACTTACGTTCAACTATAACTTCTGCAGCCACCGTCTTGTAGCCGGGCCAAGGTGTCGGGTAACAATTATACTACACAAATCCTCTTTATCTACATTGTATATAGTCAATATAATTTTTTTCATAAAATTTAATTCTTTTTTATTATAAATTTCAATTCACATAGTTTAATCTTGCATTTATGAATGATTAGCTTTTACATTTTTAACTTCAAATGAAACATAAAAATTAAAATTTAAAATTTTGTGTTAAAATTAGTATGATTCATAGAGTACCGTACTCTTTTGACTTTTGACTTTTAACCTAAATTAAATTAGGTTTAAATTTAACATTGAAATTTGAATAGTTAAACATTTTAATATTCAAAATTTTAATTCCATTTTTTATTATAAACAATTATATAAGTTTAAATTGCATTCAAAGTTTTTGAATTTAAAATTGGAATTTGCTAAAGTGGATGTGGAGAATTTTAGAATCGAGCTCCTTAGATTGATTAATATATAAGAGAGAAAGGTAATGAAAATGACTGTTTGTGTTTTTTAATACATCGAGGGCAATTTCGTAATATCTATGCTGTCATTTATGGAAAAGGCTTGAGATTAAAATCAGCCCTGTTTTTATTAGTCAAATTTATCGGTTAAATAGGCCCAGTCCGTAAGTTAAATGACAAAATTAACCCGTTTCTTGTTCTCTTCACTTCCAAAGTATAACCCTAATCCTAATTTTTTCACTTCCATGGCGGCGGCTGCGCCACCTTCTCCTTCGCCGCCACAGGATAACCCCGACGAACTTCTCTGCTCCTCTCTATCGGCCTTTTGCACCATAGCGGATCCGGAACCATCTCCTGCTGCTCCCCTCCGGACTTCGAAATCATTTGATTTGGACCAGCATGTGGTGAGGGCATGGGAGCACTGGAATAACTTAGGTGCGCCCAAGCTAGTGGTTGCACCCATGGTGGATAACTCTGAGCTGCCATTCAGGATGCTGTGCAGGAAGTATGGGTCACAGGCGGCGTACACACCTATGTTGCATTCAAGGATTTTCTTGGAAACTGAGAAGTATAGGAAAACCGAGTTTACTACTTGCAAGGTGATTGACTTTGTTCGTTTATGTATTTGATGAAGGAGTATTTTAGGTTGATTTTAAATGTACGTATGTTCATTTTTTTTTAATGAATTTTTAGTAGAGTAAAATGAAAGGAATGTAGTTTGTAAAGGAGATAGATGCTATAGTAAGTACTTATAACAATATACTATTAGAATATGTGTTTGCACATGATTACTGTTAGCATATAATACATTTGTTCTGTTAAATTGAAAATTGAATGTCACAACTAGCTTTTTGTGTTTTCATGTTTACAGGAGGATCGACCTTTGTTTGTTCAATTCTGTGCTAATGATCCAGATACTTTATTGGAAGCAGCTAAATTTGTTGAACCTTATTGTGATTACGTGGATATAAACTTCGGGTATGTGACCATTCTCACAATTTTTATGTAAGAGATAGGAAATACATTACATCGTTACACTATTTATACATTATATTTATTTTTTATTTGCTTACCCCCCACTATAAAATATATATGATATGAATATAACTCTAGAATGCACATAAGGGTTGAGAGCATACTCAATTTTTATGTGCAAATGAATTCGGTATTGTCTTAAAAGCAAACTAATTTTTGTTTTATCTCTCAACAAGATATCACCTGATGAGCACACATCATTCATGTTTTGTCACAAAACTCTTATATCTTTTTTTACACTTCATCCAGTGTTGCAAAAATTATATGGACAATAAATGCAACTGTTCTATTAGTCTCCCAAATCGTGGGCATATCAAAATTTGTCGACTCCTTAGATATACATCCAATTTGATTCATCGCAAACCTTAGCTACTACTTCCATCACCTTTCAGCTCATAATGTTTATACCGTTTAATATGATTTCGTTCTATCCCTTATTTCTGTGCAGTCTAAGCTTTCCCCTAGTCCTTGAATATAAACGAACGTTTTTCAATGCAGTTCCGAACCAGACAACTGAATATTAGGGTTGACATATGAATACTAAGTTATTTACTAGAGAAAATATCATCTGGTTTTATAGGCAATATTTGGCGTAGTCCATTATTAACTTGAATACAATATTTTTGTTTGCTGCCGAAATATTGTGCTTTAAGAAGGATAAATGATGCAGCTGTTTGTTGGGTTGAAACTATGGGCCATGACATGTTGTGGATGGTCTGTGGGGTTAAATGTACATGTTGGTTTTAGAGTTGTACAAAAATCGTACATGACTTTACGAATGCATTTTAGGCTAATGTAGGATGATGTGGTTGATATTCAGCTTTTTCATGATGTGATGTTCAAGTAGCATAGGATGTTGAAAACATCAATGCTGGTAACTTTGCTTAATGAAATTAATATGGCACAATTGGGTAATGAAACAATAATAATATCTGACAACCAAACAAGGGTGGATCTAGGAATTAACAAAGGGGTGGGCTGATTTTTAAATTTTAATTTTTTTTTACAATTTTTTTGTTGTGTTATCAATATTATTACTATAAAACGCAAATGAAAAGGGAAAAAATACTTCATAGCAAACATCAGTATCACAATTCACGTTTTAGTACAAAACGTTTAGCTTAATTGTACTCGACGGGTCTTTACAGAATCAAATTCCTTAACTATAGAATCTAAATCAATCTTCTAAGTGAAATCACGCTCCAAATGAAGACTCATGCAATCAGCAAGAAATTCATCCCCCATAGTATTACAAATTGCCGTTTTGATATGCTTCATACCTGAAAATGCTCTTTCAGCGGATGCCGTAGTAACAGGAAATGAGTGAAATCCAACAACTATTGTACTTTGTAGTTAAGTGAATACTGACATTAAAATGAGTGAATAGTTACTTCCATCCAAAAGAAAAAAGTAAAGTAAGGTAGCAATTATTTCAGTATTCAGGTAAGTCTCTTCTGCAAAATTATGTGTTTCAACTTGTGTTTCAACTTGTGTTTCAACTCTTATACACATATGACAGTAAGGTCTGGAGATATAAAGTACCAATTCAAAGTTATGTGACATTTCCAATTAAAAAACCAGACACAACTCTTCTGCAAAGTAACGTAAGCTTGTTTATGTGACATTTCAAATTATGCAAAATTATGTTTTCAACTCTTATACAGACAAAATTATGTATTTCAACTTTTCTGCAAAATTAAGGTAGCAAATTATGTGTTTCGGCATGATATAGAATTGTGATTTTCCCCGATATGACAGTACCAATTCAAAGTTCTAAGTTCTAATTCTAACCTGAATGAAGAATGAAGAATCCAAGGCAGGCAACAACACAACAGCACATGGCGCGATTTTCTCCAATAAGAATCCAAGATGAAGACAGGCAACAGCACAGTTTTGAATTGAACTTTGAGATAGTTTTGGTTTTTGAATTGAAGCATGGGCTAAGAGTCGCGGATTCCATTTGTCGGGTTGCGGTTGCCAAGTGACTGAGTGAGGTACTAATCGGGAAGCGGGATAGATTTTGGAAGCTGGAGCGAGACAAATTCGGGAACGGAAGCTGAAGCGAGGTGCTAATTGGGAAGCGGGATAGATTTTGGAAGCTGGAGCGAGACAAATTCGGGAACGGAAGCTGAAGCGAGGTGCTAATTGGGAAGCGGGATAGATTTTGGAAGCTGGAGCGAGACAAATTCGGGAACGGAAGCTGAAGCGAGGTGCTAATTGGGAAGCGGGATCGATTTGGGAAGCTGGAGCAAGACAAATTCGGGAACGGAAGCTGAAGCGAGGTGCTAATTGGGAAGCTGAAGCGAGACAAATTCCTTCTCTGTATTTTTTTTCTGACCCTGGGCTGCAGCCCAGGCCCAGATCCGCCCTTGCAACCCAAAGAAAATTTCTAGTTGCTTTTATTTAATATGTATTTAGATTCTACAAAGCGAATAAGTAAAAAGGAAAAAAAATCAATTTATCGAACCATTCTTTAGTTTGGTTGGAACAAAAAAAAAGCCTTTTTCAAATAAGGAGAAAATACATTTGTGGAAGGTTTTTATTTACTATATCGGCATTTTTTTCCTTTTAGAAAGCAAAAAGTTACCTTTACAAAGCTATGTAAATACACCTTAAAAGGTTACTTGTCGCCTCAAACAATTAGCTTAACAACTGTTTATTCTTCTTTCATGAAAGCAAGATGAGTTGCCTAAGCGGCGATGATACAATTTTGAAGATCAACAACAATCTTGGTATCAAATCGAAACTTTTTTTTTTGGTAAAATGGTACTTAGATACAACATGTCACTGAGACAACATAACATAAATCACATGTCAATGTTCGAATCACGCTACGCAAGTTTCGAACTTGTGGTCTCTCGCACCAAAGTCGAATCACTCAACCACCGGGACAATGGTGCTTGTCATCAAATTGAAATTTTGTGAGAAAAGAAAGTCAATATCTTAGCTTGTACAGATGCGAAAAATCATAAATGTGAATAAATAAGAATGGTTTCCTTTCATTGTATATGCAAACACTTCAAGAAATATATTGGTATGTACTCCTCTTTTGTAACGGGGTACACTATACATAAAACATCATTCATGGGACCTGCAGGTGCCCACAAAGGATAGCAAAAAGAGGTTACTACGGAGCATTTCTAATGGACAACCTTCCACTGATAAAGGCCCTTGTAGAGAAGCTTTCGACAAACCTGCAAGTTCCAGTCTCATGCAAAATCCGCATCTTCCCAGACCTCAAGGACACAGTCTCCTATGCAAAGATGCTAGAAGAATCCGGATGCTCTCTGCTAGCAGTCCACGGCCGCACCCGCGACCAAAAAGACAGCAAAAAGGTCCTTGCAGACTGGACCGCGATCAAGGAAGTAAAGGCCGCCCTCAGAATACCAGTACTTGCAAACGGAAACATAAGGCACATGGACGACGTCCACAACTGTTTAAAACATACGAACGCCGATGGAGTGCTTTCTGCGGAGACCCTTTTGGAGAACCCTGCCCTGTTCTCAGGGTACGTGACCTCCGATTGGAAGGACAGCGTGGGTGGCGGTGTGGATGGTGAAGTGGGGCTGAGTCAGGTTGATATGGTGGAGGAGTATTTGAGGCTGTGCGAGAGGTACCCGGTGCCCTGGCGGATGGTTAGGTCCCACGTGCATAAGATGCTTGGGGAGTGGTTCAGGCTTCATCCAGAGGTCAGGGAGGAGTTTAATAGGCAGTCAGTGCTCACGTTTGAGTGGATGTATGAAATGGTTACTCGGCTGAGGAGCCTTGGTGGTGGTGTTATGCTTTATCGGAGTCGAAGGGACAATGGATGTGCTGCTGCAGGTTGACTGAAATGATATGATGGATATTGAATGTTACTATTTTCTACTTCTACCCTTGGCTATTCATTTTTACATACGTCCTATATGGCCGTGCACCCAATTGTTAGTCCGTGGCATTTTTGTTGCATTAACCAAGGATTTGAGCTAGTATTATGCATAGATGAAAATTTGTAACACGATGATTTATTTTATTTATATATGATTTATACGAATGAGAATGCCTGGATGACAATTGTGGGTTTGGATAGGGAAAAAAGTATCATGTTTGTTTTTTGGCATAATTTTGTTTACTGTGTATTTGTATTTGATCCCAATTGGTTTCATTCTTGCTTTTTGTTAATGCAGTGGATTTCTTGAATTCTGTTATTACTATTTTCATTTTTATCATACTCATCTTTGAAATGCTTGTTTTTTTTTTGTTTTTTTTTTTGGTATTTTCATTTTAGTTCTATCCGTCTTCAAAATAATCCGCTGCTTGTGAACTTATCTTTCCTTGGTTTTCTCTATAGTATTTCGTTTAGGTTTTACTTTTACCTTTTTAAACAGATTTATTTGCATTTTCCCCTCTCAATAAGTAAACAAATGAATTACTGAAACAATTTTAAGTTGCACGATGTGTCTGTAGTGTATAGAATGCAATATGAGGCGATGAGTTCATTCACTCCAACCAGCTTCAGATTGGAATGGCTACATGTTATGTGATGCAAATTGGAGACAAACACAAGATTCGTAATGAATGAGGTGACCTTGGGAACCGGCTCCTTTCTTTCTACCGAAGTAACTGACGGGTTTTCATACTTATTCAAAGAATTCAGAGCTCCCTCATTTATTTAATATAGATCATTTATTTCGTACACTGCAAACCGTTTACAGTGGAAGATTATTTAGTCAAATATCTCAAACTAAAAAAAAACCTTATAGAAAACAATTTTTTATTCGAAGGTACATTTTGAAATAGAAATTGTATTTATTAGTCCTAATGTTAAGTATCAATTGCTATTAGTACAATTTCCGTTTTCGTCGTTTCGTTATAAAGCAGAAGTGGTTTTTCACTCTCTTCATCCTAATGTACCTTAAATCGCATCTACATTTGTACGCTTGTTTTTCTTTTTAAACGGTCGAACCATTCAAAAGAAAACCCTTACTATAATATCATAAAAGACTTCTTACAAAAGTGCACTCGAACATCCTTAACATTTAAAGACATCAAATATGTTGCATTTTACGTAAACCGATCAAACTAATATATCAACATCGAGCCCTTAGAGTTATATTGTAGTTTTGGTCTTGTCTTACTTTTAACACAATGTGATCTTTATCGTAATTAACCAAATTAAATATTCGATCTCGTACTATGGTTTATTTGTTTATTTCAGATGAACTAACCTTATCGAAGTATCTTACATTACAAACTGGGAGCGTTCCCCAGATAACACTTATATGCGATATTATATGGATCAAATATCCACAGCCTTGTATTGCTTTTAGAGTTCAAAACTCATAGAATGCAATACACGGTCTCGACCAAATAAACGCATAAACGATCAAATTACGAATGAATTTAGCAGTTGTAAAATTAGGTGTTTGCATGGGTATTGAAACATTAACATGCAAGAAGCATATATTAGTAAGTATATGTTATATTTATATTTGTCAATCTTCAATTCAGTTCATTTGTATATCTTAATTGATAAACGTTTTATCAAGGTATTAAATGCACAAATTTATCAATATAGATTGTTATAAGATTATATAGCATATGTTCTTACTATATTAGAAATGTTAAATATTATCATTTTATTTTTCTAATAAGGCTCTCACTAGTTTCTTATGTTTCATCGAACCCTAAGCGAAACATAGAAGTCTTTCGACTTCACTAGTAGGTGTTAGAATTCATCTGTTTTGGAATTCTAATGCTGAGTCTACTCAACAAGTCTTGGCTTCATGGACGATGTATAACTCCTTATCAGTTGTATCATATACAACTCATAACCTTTTGGTACCTTGTCCTAATTCTGCTTCGACCTTGAGTCTGCTGAACAAATCGAAACAAAATCCCTTGTACTTGTCATATCGTGACGGCCTAAGTATAGTATATGTACCTTGAGTCCGCTGAACAAATACATATAGTTATCTTACCTCATCTATTCAATATATTAATAATACTACGTATAACATCCCAAGCTTGAGTCTGCTCAACAACTAAGGAAGGAGTATGCAAGTAATTAATTAATATATATGGTTACAGGAGTACATTGTATTAAAGATTCATAATCTTTAATATTTAATATTGAGTAATACCGACTTATGGAATAGTTTATTTCTTATGAAATACTCTTGTGGTTCAAGTGTCGGACACATCGAAAATCATGGTATATGTACATTTACATATGCATTTATTCCTCAAGTCCTTTTGGATTTCTTTACCGTTCCACATTTAGTTTATACATTCATATTATATAGGTTTGATTATTATATAACTTTTATATATCATATTACCTATATAGTAGTCTTATGCATACTATTTTATTAATTAAATCTTATTTAATTAATTTTGATTAATTAACATTTTAATTAATTTTATGTTATTTTTATATAACATTAATATTAAATATTTATTATATACTATAACGTTTATAGTATAAAATGTATATCATATATGTGTGTGTATTATTTAATTAATTAATTTAATTAATTGATATTTAATGAATTAACCTTTAATTAATTTATTTAGTTATACAATTTTTATTAAATTATATTAATTTTGAAAAATTATATTATACATACACATGTATATTTATGGTATCTTAAACATTTTAAAATATCATAACATATATATCAAACATCTATAATACATTTATATATTCTTCATAATTAACTTATTTAATTAATTAATTTTATTAATCTTAGTAATAATTTTAAAATTTAGAAAGTAATTTATATTAATTTTCAAATGTTTTGAATTTTTTTATCATATTATAACTTTTATAATATATGTATATCTTATATTAAATTTAACTTTTAAATTTTAAAATCTTACATTTTCATTTTTCAAATAATTTTGATAATTAGCCCAAGGCTTAATTCAAATTTGGGCCTTTTCTATTAGGAACAACCTTTGGGCTGTGAGTTTAATAGTTAACCCTAACATGGCTAATTTAGAACGCATAGGCTATTGGGCTCTGATATCATTGTTGGAACTAGGCCAGTCGTAGCGAAAGTTATGGGTGAATTTAAAAAAATTCCCTCACTGAATCTATATTGGATCTATGAAGTCTAATTTATTTAGAACATTTTTAAATTTTATTTAAATAAAATCTCTTATTTTATTTAAATGTATATATATAATTTATATTTTAATACATATATATATATATATATATACATGTTATCAATATAATTTCAATATCAAAAGTAATGCCATGAGCGAGAGCGTCACAAAGGAATCAGTGCACTAAGTTCTACGTCAAAGATCAACAGTGCCGCATGTGATCAATAACGTATAAATCGATGACGTCTCTCTTCGGCGTCGCCCTTTATCCACACTGCACCTTACAACACATCGATAATATTGCTCTTCCATGATGCCAAGGATCAACGTCGCAGTTAAGCAACGTTGCTCATCATCAGTATCATCCATACCGCCTTTCATACATATCAAACGATGAAGTTCTATTACCTATATCATTTGTTTTCAACATAGTGCTTTGTTGGTATTGCACTTCATCATTCATTGAAGGAGGCTACTTATAATAAAGACGCCAATCAATCAATGTCGCTAATAGACCATGCCGCAAATCATCATTTCCACCTCTTATTAATGCCCCTACAATGACGTCGAGACTCATTGTGATAAGCCACTGTTAATACTATGCTTTAAGAATACCGTCACTACGTATCTTAGAGACGTCAATGATGAATGTCGTCGACATCCATAAAGGAGGGACAATGGTCGATGCCACTTCAATTTAACACTGCCATTAGCCAATGAGCAGTGCCAACCATCACAATGGAGGTCATTGATGTCGAGGGTCATCAACTTTGGCACCAAACTATATGAAGTCAATCTTTCACAACACTGCCGTTTCTCATTAATGTTTAGCACCGCCTATCATGAATGGGGTCGACAATCAATACTGTGTTTTGAAACTCTACATTTGTAAACGTGCGATGTTGATATCGAGAATCATCAACATCTATTGAGATCGTCAATGCCGACACTATATGGATTGTGGTCGCTCTTCATCAACTGATGTCGTCAGCAACCAATTAAGGGCACCTTAATACATTAGATAACAAACGCCGAAGGTCATCATTGCTAAGGCGGCATCGAAACTCTACTATCATAATCATCAATCAAGCCTAGCGCATAGCAATATTAAAGTCGTCGAAGTTGTTGCTAATGCTATCACCAAAGCTGATGCTAAAGCACGTCGAAGATACTGAAAGCAGGACAATGTTGCCTCTTATATATGCTACTCAGCGACGAAGGTAATTCCAGGTTGACACTGTCAAAGCCAAGCATGCCAAAGCCGAGCATGCCGAAGACATAAAAGGCGGAGTAGAGCTGCATCACCTCTGTAAATATGGACCTAGGGGTGCACAAAGGGGGTGAATTTTCTTCTCACCATTTCTTGAAATCAAATCATTGAACACCCTAAATTGAATTGGGGACAATCTCTATTTGACTATAATCTTGCATAATCAATATGAACAAGGACTTTTGGACATACATATCATATTTGATTACCTTTTCGAAAATTATTGAATTGGACGTGCATATATTCGAACTCCTTAAGTTTAAAACTCGACGACATTATTTAAATAGTGTTTTGGACTATGACGAGTGATATATGCACAATTATATGGACATTAGACTTCAAACATAAGAACGAATTACATAGCCCATTTTTGAGCCTAATTGACTATTTCAGAAGGTTTGTTACTTGTTTTCTTATCTCTTATGAACATATAGCATGACATAGTTTTGAAACATCTTTTCCTTTAAGACCATATGGACTCTTGAATATGTTGACTTTAAATGGATTTAGATAATCTTGAGAACAATAATCCACAAAAACATATGGACTCTACTATATTTCACTCCAAAAAGGTCTATTAACGTCATAAATTCATACTTTAATGATTCCATTATGCATAAAATCTCAAGTGATAAATAGGTCCTTGATAACACAACTAAGACGATATTAATTGAGTTATGCTTAATTAGGTCACCATATTTGATCAAGTCAAGGATTATTCATCGCCATTGGCATCATGGATGTTATATCAGTTTTTGATCTAACAACACACATATGTATCATATACATATACGTATGTCTGTGCATATCTAACATGTAAGCCCGTGCAAGGTATAATGCATGTGTATAAATGTTGGGTCATCACAATGGATATGTTAGCTCATCCAATATGTAATGTATGTTGTCCAAATATACGTATGTATTTAAACTTGTTATTATACAAATATTATATATATAAGTATATGTTAATATTGTTTAAATAATTTTATGTATATGAAAATAATTAAAATATATATTTATATTTATCTATATGAATATATAAAGTTTATATATAAAATGTTATTAATATATTTATGCATATTATAATAATATGTAATTAAAAATAATATATATATATATATGTGTGTGCATATTATTAGAATATGTACTAAAAATTATATATATGCGCATAATATTTTTTTAATTATGAATAAATATATATGTATTTCTATAACTAGATATATATATATATATTATAATATATAATATATATATACACATACATACATACATACATACATATATACATAAACATACATACATATATATATATATTAATTGACAATTTTTTTTTTAATTTCAGATCGTAAGTACAACATTATAAAATTTTATTATTAATTGTTATTATTTAAAATATATATTAATTAACCTTTCACTCGAAAATAGATAAGTAATTAATAAAAATATTTGAAATAAAAATTCAAATCTTTTTGATCAAAATCTAATTTTGATTTATTAATTATTTTTTTGTAATAATTTTTAAAAATAGCAAAATGGTTTTTGAATTTTCATTCTCTGGCTGAGAGATTTTCTTATGATAAAATAATTTAAAAAATAAAATAAAAAGTAATTTCAAAACATATTTTATTTTATACAATTTATTTGGATAGCATATTGATTTATATAATATTAGAAATAATAAATAATTATAAAAATATTTTATTGCTATCGAAAATTATTATTACTATAAATATACACGTATAAAATTAAAGGATCAATTTTTTAACATAGAATGATATTATAATTAAATATGAAATATATATATATATAATTAATATATATATATATATATAATTAATATATATATATATATTATAATAATAAAATAATAATATTATTATATTTAAAAGTTGGCTGTACATGCTGACATATTTATAAAAAATTGTTTTTTAAGGTGAATGCGCACATATAACCAATGTAGATTGTGACAACAACAATACATATAAGGATCTCGCCTAACTGATAATATAATAATAATAATATACATAATGAAATATTAATCAGAAATCATATGCTATAATACAATGAATAATATACCTGAGAACCAATGCCTTGTAGCATATCTTGTAGTGACAAACTCTCTCCTCTTATAAGCTTTTCGATTTAGTAAACTGCTAATCCTTTAACCGTTGACCTTTTGACTATCGGATAGTAATTGATCTTGAATTGGTTTGAGCTTAATATGGTGAGGCTCCTAGGGATTGAGATCAGCCAACAATAGAAGGTAGGAAAGGCAACCAAAAGTTCTTTGTAGTTAGGGTTAGAGGTGTTTAATAGTGGATAGAAGAGAGAGAATAATGAATCTCATCTTATACTATTTCTCTCTCAATTTGATCCATCCAAACCCCATAACCCTAACATATTTAAGCCGCCCCTTTAGTCCTATTTCAGCCGAAAATACTCATCGATCATCATGGGCCAAGATCCTATTTAAGCCCGTAGAAAAGATTAATTAGTTAAATTTAATCACTTATCGATATCGTATATCGATTGATATATCTATAACTATTATAAACATATTTAACAATATTCACATCTCATATCAAAATAAAAAAATTATAATTAATATTTCATAAATATTAATTAATTTATAACAACTATAAAATAATTAAATCATTTGGTCAAAAGAGAATTTGTCATTTCGGTTGTATGACTCATTAGGTGTAACTTTGGTCAGCAACTAACATCGAACTATTCGAATGTTTACATTCACAGATCACTTAACAGGTGGTGTGGCATTTTGGCCAAATTTATTACTTACTTGGTTTCAGTAAAATCCAATTTCACTTTGTTAAGCGTTACCTGGTTGTGACTTTTATTTACATCATTCTCTTCATCAAAATTATATCACTTTGGACTAATGGAATTTGGTAATGGTCAAAATTTTATTATCGTCCATATTCAACTCTATAGTCCAAACAAAAAATCCTTAATTCAATAATAACAATTATTATTAACCAAAATGCTCTAGTTAGAGACTTTGACTTTGAGTTGACCGTGATACTAACCCCATATAACCGAGAAGACGAATCCACTTTTGAATGGTGTTTCACTTCCAATACTTCCACTCAACCTAACTACAGTCACTTGATGGACTCTGTGCCATAATTTGACTATAATCAAAGTTGAGATTTTATATTGAAGATCCATAGTATTCTCAAGTCAAGATAACAGTGTAAATCAGTCACATCGATATTTTCCAGTTTGACCGTAGTTATATTAACCAACAGAAAACTATCAAGCGAGTCGTTCTATTATTATCGAATAATTATCAGTACGTAACCCCTAGGTGCCCCCAACAGTCATGAGTAATACACTGTCTAACATTTGGAGAGCGTTATGTACTCTAGTCTCAACGAATATATCGATATCCAGTCTCAATGCATCTTGACTAGGAACATTTAAAATGGTATATTTGTTTTCATTGTGATAAATTACTCATGGTTACAATACTTTGTAACTACTATCATAAAATATAACATTATGGATTTTCTATTAAAGATACTTTTAATTTAATTAATTAATTAACATACCATATTATATCAAGTATATAATTGTTGAGGGCAATTTTGCCTATGAGATTGTAGTTCCACCGAGGTAAGGCAGAAGGCAGAAGGCAAGAAAGAAGGGCGAGAGAAGAACAATCTCCCCCTCCCTTTGTTCGGTGGCCCAAGTACCGAACATAGTTTTTAGTTTGGTACCTTAAGCACCGAATAAGATTCTCTATTCGATGCTTGGAGGCCCACCAAAGCATGTGGACATGGATCCACTGAACCATAGGGGTATATACACCATACCAAGCCCTGTGTCCTACCAAGTCTCATACCGAGCTGAACCTAGGGGAGGCCTACCGAACCAATGGGGCCGAACAAGGAGAGGCAAACACACGTGGCCAAAAACTTGTCTGCATCCATCCAAGCAGAACCAACATCCTCCGAACCGAGTTCTTAGTCGAACCGAGCAGTGTATGTATGGAAGGAAATCTGCATATATTTGGAAATAATCAAGCATATTCCATATTCCCATGAATATTCCCTCTGGGCAAGATATATAAGGAAGCATCCTAATAAATGACACCACCTCCTCATCTCTATAATACCCAAGCATTTGGCATTTAAACGACAAATTTTTGATATCTACAAGACTCCGAGCTACAAAATCAATTCCACGGAGCATTCAGACCACCATTATCTATTATAAATCATTGTAATCTTCATCAATTTCTTGTAATATTAGAAATATAATAGAAAGGAATAAAAAAATAGTGGACTAGGCCTATAATGGTCGAACCATTATTAAACCTGGTGTATTTTACTTTTTCCGCCTTTTATTTTTCATGTAATTCACTATGGAAAATCAATTGGAGGTATTTGCCCATTTTTTTGTGCAAACATTTTTGGTATTTTCATTGAGAGCATAATCTATCCTCAACATGCCTCCCAAATCTAAGAGCAAAGCAAGTGCTACCAGTAAAGGTGCCAAATGCAACATGGTAAAACATGATAACCATTCTTCCAGTACTCCAGCCCCAGGTGCCATCACCAGAGGTGACTTAGACAGAGTTATGGCGGAGCTTGATACTCAACTTGCCCCCAACTGTAGGCTATTGTGGATCAAATCATGACACACTTGGGGCAGGCATAGCCAATCGTACACAACATTGAAATCGAGGGAGAACCCGTACCCTTCAATCGAGGGAGAGAAGGAGATCATACTCTAGTAGCGGATATAACTAGGAAAATCAAGGAGTAAGACGAGTGAATGCCGAGGAAGTAGGTCAAGCAAGGGTTCAATCGCATGCCGCACTCGAGGACCGGTCCAACACCGAACCGAACAAGGAGGTGGTCGACCAGGGGTGACTATGGCTGGACCCCATCGACCTAAGCAACACTCTCCGGACTTGGATGAATCAATAGTTTACATAAGACATGTTTACAGCTGTGAGTGATCCCGGAGTAGAGAACGCAGTCGGGATCATAGAATGAGTCATTAAAGGAGACATGATAGTAGCCCCATGCTTAGATAGGAGAAGTCGGTTCATTCCCGACCATCCCCAGAGTCGAAGGACTGTATGGTACATATTATCAGGGAATGTGTTTGTCGAGAGAAAATAGAGCGAGGAATTGACGCGAGAGTTGGCAACTCATTTACTATGGAAATAGAGACTACTCGGAATCCAAGGAGTTTTCGAATGCCTACTATGGATCCTCATTAAGGCTTAATTGATCCCATAGTGCATTTACAATGATATTCGCAACATATTCTAATGAGTTGAGAAACAGAGAGGTTATGTGCATGTACTTTCCCTTGTTCTAGACAGACCTAACAACTATGTGGTTCAATCGCCTTCCCCCGGCTTAATTCATTCATGTGAGATGTTGAAGGAGAAGTTCATCAGTCAGTTCCGGGTACACATAGAATAGCCCAAGGACCTGTATTCTTTGTTAGATGTTAAACAATGGGAGGACGAGACTCTACGACAATATTTAACTCACTTTAATGTTATAACTGCGAGTGTTCAAAATGCTGATGAATGGTCAACCTGATGGCACTCTATGAAGGTGTACACCCCGACTCGAAGATGACCTGGAGATTGATTATAGCGCCCTCTAAGACTTCTTTTACCAAGACGCGAAGTACATGCGATTGGAGGAAGCTGCCTCAGGGCGGCAAGCTGATACCAAGCCATTAGTAGCTTCTAGTAGTGTGAATGCTATGATTTAGAATGGTGAAGAGGGTAGCATGGAGAAAAAGAAAAACAATAACCCTGGCAATTCCAGTGGGAAGAAAATGGGTCGAAGGAGATTTAAGCCTGGCATGAGATTTGACACCTATATGGACATGAATGATATTATAGAGAACATCTACTTGGCCACTCAAGTAGAGCTTAAGTACAATAGGCTTGCTCCGAAGAAAGAAACAAAGGCTGAAAGAAAATCCTAGAAGCATTGTAGGTTCCATGAGTCCCATGGATATAACACCAAAGAATGTCGTCATTTACGGGACTTAATTGAGGAATACATTAGGAAGAAGAAGTTAGAGTAGTATATCAAGAGCCTGGAGGCACTTCTCGCTCCTGAGAAGTAGGCCCCGAGATAGCCCCCGTTATGAAATGGAGCTGAAGGATCTAGTGCCAACCGTGGAAAAGATGGGAGGCTAGTAATTAATACCATAACATGGGGACTTCATGTAGCATACACGAGCTGGGATGAGATGGAGAGGTATGTGAAGTCTTCGAAAAAGTGAGATGCCTATGTACGCACAATAGGTAAGGAACAAAGAGCTAAGACTCCCCGACGGGAGCAGGAGGTGATAGCTTTTGATGACAATGACTTATGAGGAAAGCAATACCCGCATATGGATCCAATAGTGATTACATCCATGCTTGGCGTAGTAGAAGTACATAGAATTTTGGAAGATAATGGAAGTTCAATGAACATTTTGTTCAAGGATGCGTTCGAAAAGATGATATTTTCCATGGAAGATGTTACCCCCTGCAACCAATGACTACATGGTTTTATGGAAGAAGGCACCATGCCCCTAAAGAGGTTGGATTTGTTTGTTAAGATAGGAACTTGTCCCCAATTAGCCATGTGAAAGCAAACTATTGTATTGGTGGATGGATTCTCAGCTTACAATGCTTTCCTAGGACATCCAGCCTTATCCTATTTTCGTGTAGTAGTGACCCCGTGGTATTTAACGATGAAGTTCCCGACGGCCAACATGATAGAAGTGGTGGAAGGAAATCAAGAAACATCGAGGGAATGTGTTGTAGAGCTATGGGAGAACAAACAGAGAGAGAAGGGGAAAGGCGTAGCAGTTGCCTTCTTTGTCAAGAACCCCCTCACATAGCAATTAAAGGATGGCCTTCCTCTCAAGTTTACAAGTGATCCTCAAAACGAGCTTAACCCAAAATATGGAGGAGAGGGGGTCGTAGCTAAGCCCAGAGAGGCTCTGGAGTTTGTGGAAGTTGATGATAGTGAACCTATGAAACATATGAAAATTGGATCTGGTCTGAAGCGGGATCTAAAGATATAGCTGAGTGGTTTTCTATGGGATAACTGAGACGTGTTCACTTGGTCCCATGCAGAATATGCGGGATTTCTCCCCCAGTTGCTTGTCATGCCCTGAACATCGACCCAAGGAAACCTCCTATGAAGCAAAAGAAAAGGAGTATGGGCCTGGAACGATCGACGACACTAAATGAAGAGTGAAAACCTTATTGGAAAATGGTTTCATTCGAGAATCATTGTACCTAGAATGGATAGCAAACTCGGTCCTCGTTAAAAAGTCGAATGGAAAATGGTCGACTTGTATAGACTTCTCTAACTTGAATGACGCATGCCCTAAAAGCTGCTTTCCGCTCTCGAGGATTGATCAGTTAGTAAATGTAATTTCTAGCCACACTACAAGAAAGTATGTTATTAATAACGCCATTCGATAACGCATTATTCTAAAGCGTTATTGCTTAGCGTGGCTATTTACTTTTTTTTTCTTTATTTATTCTCTTCTGTACACTCTTACCACATAACGCTTTTGCCTAATTCTCCTCTTTGCATCTTCATCTTCTAAAGCTTTAAAATTCAATTTTTACCGTTGCTTTACTGCAAGCATGCGTTTCACCAATATATTTTCCATAATTAAGGCAAATAAATAAAGAATGAGGGTGGATTTCAAGGACAGGGGAAAACGAGATTAGAGGATTATTTCCTGCTATGTCATGGCTAAGCTGAATTATACTGGTCAAAAAAATAATGGTTATATGAAATATGAATGATTGTAGAACAAATGGATACTAGAGATTCATAAAGTATACTTTGCGACAATTATTTTGTTTTACACATATACATATTTTGATTTCAAATCATTATACAAACTTACAAATTCTCAATATGATTATCTATTTTGATTCAAAATGAAATATTTTGATTCATTCTTACATACAAAATTGCAAAAAAATTGGTAAAAATTGCAACAGTAGCATATCTTGATGACAAATTTTATTGTTCTAGTGTATATTGCTGCCAGCAAACTAGCTGACCAAAATAACAGCTTGAATCAATCAAAATGCATGCTTTTTTCCATTAAATTTAACTGAATCAAATTTCAACTTTTTTTAACACCATACTCAAGACTCTACATCGGACGAAAAATCTTTAGCCTCTTTCGGTCCAACCCACAGAACTCGAATTTCTTTTCTTATACATCCTAGTACTGTAATAAATCCTAAAAATCAATTTAACATTTATAGTGAATGGGGAATAAATTCTATTTTTATAGACTGTTTGATGCTCTTAACAACCAATATGTTTCTTTACATGTGGACATTATATTATATCGATCAATGAATATAATTGAAACCCAAAGCTACTCCTGCTTCTGCTGCTTGTATAATTGAAATCCAAAGGTTTATTTTCTCCTACTTGTATAATTGAAACCCAAAGGTTTATTTTCAGTTAAGCTAGGATTCAACAAGTAATTATTAAATGCTCCAATTTGATAAAATAGGATTGGTAAGCCTCTTTCTTATCACTTGGACTGGACAATTACTTGTATAGAAACTTCTGCAAATTTTATGACTTCCCTTTTATCCATTTATATCATCTAATCCACTTGGGATTCTAATAAAGCTAGAAATTTGTGAAATACCTTGTGAAGTCCAAACTTCCAAATCTGTACCGTTTATATTGACCATATTTGTACTATGTTAATCTTCATTTCTATGCAAACAAACCAAGTTTATAAAGATAATACTAACAATAATGACGATGGTCATAATAGTAATAATAACAATAAACAAACCAAGTTTATAAAATTTAACTAAGTTTAATAATAGTTCACTAAATTTAGAATAATAATAATAATAACAAATTATAAAGTAATGATCAAGTTAACTAAGTTTTATAAAAATTAACTAAGCGTATAATAATAATATATTAACTTTAAGTTTATAAAGATTAACTAAGTTAATAATAATAATAATAAATTATATAATATTAACCAAATTAACTAAGTTTTATAAAAATTAACTAAACTTATATAATAATATTATCATTACTAATAAATCATAAAATATTAACCAAGTTAACTAAATTTTATAAAAATTAACTATACATATATATATAAACAACAACAATAATAAATTAACTAATTTTATAAAATTTAACTTTGTTTATATAAACTAATAAATTATTAACCAAGTTAACTAAGTTTTAAATTTTAACAAATTTTTTAAAAATTAACTAAGATTGATAAAAATTAACTAAATTTTATAATAATAATAATAGTAATAATTCATCTAATGCTTATGATAATTCACTAGATTGATAATATAATAATTTCACTAATGTTTTTTAAAATTAACTATAATAATAATATTACTAATAATAATAATAACAACAACCGTAATAGCAATATTAACAACTAATAAACTAAGTTTTTAAAAAATAAATAAGTTTCATAAAAATTAACTTAGTTTATAATAATATTGATGATGATGATAATAACACCAATAATAATAATACCAACACTAATAAATTACAAAATTCATTAAGTTTCATAAAAAATAACTAAGTTTAGAATAACAACAATAACAATAATAATGATAAAGTATTAACCAATTTAATTAAGTTTTATGAAATTTAACTAAATTATATAATATAATAATAATAATAATAATAAAATTGAGTAAATTCATAAAAATTAAAAAAGTTTATAATATTAACTGAGTTTATAATAAAAAAGTTAATAATAACTATGATGTCCCCATGTAAAGCTATACAAAAACCTTGAGAGTCCGTCATCATCAGTTTTCCTCATCCATATCATGCAGGTTTTAATTATGGTATTTCTAGGTTTCAATTGTTGTGAAGCTGTTAACTTCGCATCGGGTGATTGGTTTTCCACTTGGTTCAGCGAAAGCTATGCACTTGCCAAAAATTGTCGCTACTTCCTCATGAACAACTCCTCTTTAAAGAAGCAACAAATCTTCATTAGAAAATGTCAAAATTTGATCCAAAATGAGCATGCACCTTGAATTTAAGAATTGATGACTCCAAAAGTGTATCAAATTTTCATTCATCTAGCTAACGTAGTTTCAACACCATAGTTGATGTTTGCTCGGCAGGTCAGGAACATAAATTTGGTCTGTTATTTATCTCATGTTGCATGCAAGTTAGGGAACGACCAATATGCCTTCACCTTGGTATTAAAGGCCACCTTATATTCTATTTTCTTACATTTTTTGTAAACATAAATGTACCTCATGCACAGTTCTTGTTATTATTTCAGTTTATGATACAATGAGCTGCTGATGTGGTTATGCTATATCATCTACTTGAGGATTAACATCTTAGAAATGGAGGCGGTTTCACGTGAATTTACAAAAGAAGATGTTATACTATATGAGGTTAAAAGCAAGCACAGGAATTCGGCAATGATAGGTATTATCCCTATTGTGATATCAAATTTGAAGCAGCTTTTGAGTTCAAAGAACATGCTCAGAGTGATGCACATCCACTTATAATTGAATTACCTTCATCTTCAAGAGTATTCGAAAGTCACCTAGCCTGTGTAAATGTTGCCTCAGTTTTAATAAGGCAATCACCCTAAGTTTTAACTGAGGATGTCAGCCTTATTTAACACTTAGCCTCAGCTACTACCAAGATAAATGTTTGTTCTACAAAAGCAGATAATATAATTGCTAATTGAACTTCGATTTGTAACTTGAAAAGTATACTAGATTTTGTCATTCTATTGTAAAATCACTTGTACATAATATATATGTTATGCCACTTTATTCTAAATATCAATAAAATGCAACCAATATTATATGGTATGTTGATCACATAGGTATTGCAAGTGTTTTGGGTGGATATAAAGAAATTGCTAAGTTGAAACACCTACAAGAAGTTGGAAAAACCATATACGCCTGGGCTACTTGGGGAATTGCTCAAGCCAGGTAAATGCAATGGGTACTTGTATTTGTATTTGCCTTAGTAGAAATTTACTCTTATCATTCAAAAGTACTAGGCATTTTATTAGACAATAGGTATTTGCAATGGAGGTTCATTAATGCGAAGGAAAAAGCAGCATTCAGTTCTCAGACCACTGAAGCCGAGGTTAGTAGATTGGATGTTGTTTATTTAAGATCGATATCTTAAGATTGATTTATATTTTTTGTGTTGGATAATGTAGAAATCATTATTTCATGTCTTGGATGATATTGTGGAGAGGAGGGATGTGCTGAATGAGAAGAGAATCGAGGTTGCTAGGTTGAAAAAGATGCAAAGTTTGTTTTATGTTCTAGAATCTCAAGTACGTGTTTTTTTATTTATAAGTTAGAGTATATTGTTTACTATAATCCATATTTTCTTCAACATGGTTAATTCATGTCAACTGGTTTTGATCCCACTGTGTTTACTATGACAGTCCAGAGAACATACCACTGTCCTGTGAAGGACTTATCTTTTATCATAATAACTTAAAATAAAGAATATTGAACTGCATTTGTATGATTATTAACTAGTAACGACTAATGAGTTACTGTTAAAATGTAAAGATTTTTCTGTTTTACTTCATACACAACTGGAGTTTTCGAATTCATACATGCGATATCACATTTGATGCGTTCATAGTTCATTCAATGTTGATATGTATATGCTTATAATGTAAATGAAACTGTAAAACGAACTATTGTTCTTTTCAACTAGTATTTTTTTCTTTTTTCTTTTTATGTGAGATGCTTGGTTGAGCATCTGCATCTGCATCAATGATCAATGAAATGATTGAACTTTTGGACGACTCAAAAATTTGAACCAATAACAATGATACTTGAAATAGTACTCAGATTTATCCTAATGATACTAATCTTAAAATTTGACCGAACATTGCAGATGCCACTTTTGAATGATTACTCAAATTCGGAAGAAGATTACTCTAGTTTCATCTTAACCTATTTTTATGTACTAGGAATGGCTCGACTGGCTGAAGATCTGGTAAGAAAAGAGTAGTTTATTTGGTAAGAAAGGCTTTGGGCAATTCAATTTCTTAGTGATGCATTTGGTACTTGTAGACGTTAACTTTGAACTATGTTGTCTTTTGTTATCATGAATATGTATTGAATTTGGTAACTCATGTATTGAACTTATTTTTTGTTAGTTGATACTTTATTTTACTATCATACATATGCGTTACATTTGCTGATTATTATATTTTTTTGTTCATACATTGTTCAAATTGTTATCTATTTAAAGAAGATTCATTTTGATTGTTATATTAAAATGTAATAGTGGGGTGCATCAAATATATAGTAAAATAAAGCATAGCTCCTAAAAAGAGTTATAACTATTTGACATAAGTTCTATAAAAAGATAATGCAATGTATGAGGTTACTGTCAAAGGATAGCAGCAAATAGGCATTATTGTATCTACACATTTTATAGCGGTAAATATATGCTATAAATGGATGTAGAATATACTATAAACATGTTGATATATAGCGCGAAATAGGCGCTATAGAATACTATTTTATAGTGGCTATACTATGCTATGAAATCATGCTCTTTTATAGCGGTTTTTGTGTGTTATAAATGTGCAATTCGTTTTTATAACATGTCGATATACAACGTTTATCAAACCGCTATAGTTGTGTTTAATAACGGCTATATGTCGCTATAAAAGACTGTTTTTCTTGTAGTGCCATGAGCTTCTATCATTTATGGATGCTTACTTCGGGTATAACCAGATCGCAATGCATGTCCCCGACCAGGAGCACACCAGCTTTATCACCAACCTGGGGCTCTACTGTTATAAGGTTATGTCATTTGGACTTAAAATTGCAGAAGCAACATACGAACGTCTGGTAAATAAGATGTTCGTCGAGTAGATTGGAAAAAAATGGAGGTACACATTGAAGACATGTCGGTGAATCAAGGAGGGCCGGAGACCACATCTCGCACTTGGATCAAAATGTTTCAAATTCTATGGAAGTATGGGATGAAGCTAAACTCGCTGAATGTTCTTTCATAGTGGCGCCTGAAAAGTTCTTAAGTTTCATCATGCATGCAAGGGGGATAGAGGCTAATCCATAACAGGTCCAGGCACTACGAGACATCAAAATTATTGAAACTCGAAAGGAAATGCAGAGTTTAAATGGAAAGGTAGCAGCTTTAAGCAGGTTCATATCCAAAACCATATACAAGTGTATCCCATTATTTGAAGCGATCAAAAAGGAAAAAGGAAAGGTCATTTGGATAAATGAATGTCTACTGCATTCTTGAACCTATTGGAGCACTTCAAAAGCCACTGGTCTTGTTTACGCCAGTTAAGGAGGAAGATCTTTACATCTTCTTAGTAGTGTCACATTATGCTCTGAGCGTAGCTTTGGTCAGGAAGGAAGATCGGGTACAACGTCCTATGTACTACATAAGCAAGCACATCACCGAATCAGAGTCCAGATATCCTAAGCTGGAGAAGTTGGCATACTATTTGTTGATTGCATCCAAGAAACTGAGGCATTACTTCCAGTCACCCCCTATCTTGGTGCTCACGGACCAGCCCCTGAGGTAGGTTCTGAATAGGCCAGAAACTTCAGAAAGGCTTACCAAGTGGAGCATCAAGTTGAGTCGGTATGAGATAACCTATCACCCGCGGACTGCAATCAAGAGGCAAGCACTAACAGAATTTCTTGATGAGTTTACTATTCAAGATGACGAAGTAAAGCCCTAGGAGGAGCAAGCCCTCAAGGGGCGAGTGTATGTTGATGAAGCATCTAATGATCACAACTCTGGTGCGAGGATTTCTGACCCTCGAAGGAAGGAAGTTGATTTATGCGATTAGACTGAGATTCAAAGCAACAAACAACGAGGCAAAGTATGAAGCTTTGATAACTAGATTGGAGTTAGCAAAGGAGCTAGGTATTAGGTCGTTGTGTGTTCACAGTGACTCACAATTGGTGGTGAATCAAGTGCTTGGGGAATTCTAGGCCAAAAGAGAACGCTTGAAATCTTAGTTGGAAAAGGTAAAGGACTTTTTACTAGGATGAAGCGCTGCGTGGTTAAGCACATTCTGTGTATAAGTTAGCAAAGCTGGAAAGTTTGGGAAACTAGTCTTTGCTGGGATCGGTACCTATTATGACCCTACATAGAAACCAGATTCGAGAAAGTGAATGTGATTGCAGCTATTGGAGATGGAGAGACCTGGATAACCTCGTTGGTAAGGTACTTGAGTGAAGGAATACTGCCTGGAAGCTAGAATGAGGCTAGGAAGATCCTACGGAAGGCACCTCGTTTTGTTATCCAGGATGGACTGCTGTATCGGAGAGGATATTCAAACCCGCTGCTGAGATGCATCGTTGGGAAAGAGACCGAATAGGTGCTGGGAGACATACATCAAGGTAGCTGCAAAGACCATACAGAGGGACAGACTTTGGCGAAGAATGTGTTGTAGTATGGATACTTCTAGCCGACCTTGAATCATGATGCAATGGAGTAGGCGAATAGGTGTGACAAGTGTCAGTGGTTCTCTAAGATTCCCAAGCTACCCCCAACTAAGCTAATTCACATAGTCAGCCCTTGGCCCTTTGCGGTTTGGGGAATATACCTAATCGGGGAGCTTCCAATACCACGAGGTGGAGCTAAGTACGATATAGTGGCAGTTACTACTTTACAAAGTGGGTGGTAGCGGTGCCTTTACTAAAGTGTCGATGGCCAAGGTCATAAATTTCTCAATAAGAAAAGTGATATGCAGGAGTTCCCCTTCAGATTATCTCAGGTACTGGATTGCAGTTCAACAGCGAGTTCACCGACTACTACTAGCAGCATGAGATAAAGAAGAGCTTTTTCATATAAAGCATATCCACAAGCTAACGGGCAGGTAAAAGAAATCAACAAGGTTTTGAAAACTCTCATAAAGAAGTGGCTAGAGAAAGTGAAAGGAGCATGAGTGGATGAGCTTTCTCTAGCATTATGGGCCTATCATACTTCTTTCAAAACAGCAACGGGTCTTACTCCTTTCTTATTGACTTGTGGGTCGGAAGCAATGTTGTCAGTTGAGACAATAGTTCCATCACATCAGAGGATCTACTATGACCCAAACAAGAACGCGGAGTTGTTGAACATGTCAATTGACTTAGTTGATGAAAGATGCGAGGAAGCCGCTCCAAAGGCAAAAGCATAAAGTGAAGGAATGCTGCCCAATACAATGTTAAGGTCAAACACCACCCATTCAAGGAAGGGGACTTGGTGCTTAAACAAATATTCCCCAGACGGGGCGCACTAAATCCAATCTGGGAATGACAATTTGTCATCCACAAGGAAATGGAGCTTTCACCTTCAGTACCGTAGATGGAGCCATATTCAGAAAGGTTGGAAGGCACACCATCTCCATCGTTATTTTGCTTGAACTTTTGTCATGTTCATTGTTTTGAATCTTTGTAATTGAAACTATTATAAAACGAATTCTAATAAAGTGTGTTTTCCTTGAAATTTTATCTCAATATATAATCAGTAGGAAACATAACCTTGTGCTATCAATTGAAAGAGTTGGGTTAACGTAGGCGCTTTGAGGGAATATTGCATAAGCTGAAGACCTTACTCCTTGACTTAGGAACTAATCTCAATCATTATGTTATCTTCCCTCAAAGAATCTTTGCCTGCAATGGCGGGCTTGATCAACCCATGGTCAAAACATGACCTCCAAATGAGTGCTCGTTGTTGACGACCGTCCCAAACTCTCTACTGGCAATGGCGAGCCCGATCAGCCAATGGTCAGGACATCACTATCAAATGGGTGCTCGGCTTTGATGATTAGCCCAAACCTCTGCCGGCAATGGTGAGCCCGATTAGCCCATAGTCAGGACATGATCGCCAAATGGGTGCTCGCCATTGACAATCGACCCAAACTCTCCACCGGCAATGGCGAGCTCGATCAGCCCATGGTCAGGACATGACCGCCAAATGGGTGCTCGCCGTTGACGATCAACCCAAACTATCTATCGGTAATGGCGAGCCCGATCGACCCATGGTTATGACATGATCGCCAAATGGGTACTCGCCATTGACAATCGGCCCAAACTCTATACGGGAAATGGCGAGCCTGATCAATCCATAGTCTGGACATGATTGCCAAATGGGTGCTCACCATTGATGATCAGTCCAAACTCTTTGCCTGTAATGGTGAGCCCGATCAGCCTATGGTCAGGACATGACTGCCAAATGGGTGCTTGTCGTTGACGTTTGGCCTAAACTCTCTACCGAGAATGGTGAGCTCGATCAGCTAATGGTCATGACATAACCGTGAAATGGGTGCTCGCGATTAACGAATGGCTCAAACTCTCTACTGGCAAGGGTAAGCCGATCATCCCATGGTCAGGACATGACCGCCAAATGGGTGCTCATCATTGACGATCAGCCCAAACCTCTTTGTCGGCAATGGCAAGCCCAATCAGCCCATGGTTAGGACCTGATCGCTAAATCGGTGCTCGCTATTGACGATCTGCACAAACTACTCAGCCGGCTATGGTGGACTGGAGTGATGCCTATTCAGGTGCCAACAACTGACGATCATCCTATATTTTCCCTTTGGCAGTGGAAAGCCGAAGTAACACTATTCAGGCATTCACTATTGTCAAACGGCTTCAAATTGGTGGAAGGACAAGGAGAAGCCAACTTACCGGCTGTCAAGACGTGACAACAGCCTAGTTGGTTCTCCCTTGGCAAGTAGATAAGTTAGATGATAACAAATAATCACAACTAATTAAAACTATCTAGAGCGCATTAAACATTGCATCATATTCAATAGAAGGTAGAACAAAATTAACTAGAACAATCAAACTGCAATATGGGTATAATGTCTGACATGCAAGTGTTCATAAGGAAAAAATCATAAAGTATCAAGAAAAACTACGCGCTGGACTTAGTAAACATATCAAAATTGCTCAAGTGCATGTAGGAATATTTAATACAAAGAACGAATTATGTATGCACGGTATGTTTGGCATTAACAAAAAGCAAAACACAGATGAGAAGCAGGCATTGTCATCACTTCGACCCGGAAGTGGTCGACCCAGACTTGGAAACAGATTTCTTAGAATGATGCCTCGAGCTCTTATGCTCATGGAAGTTCACCGGGACTTGCTTTTTTAGAACCGCCTCCCCATCAAACTCCTTAGCAGGGTCCAAAGTGCCCGTAATCTTAATATCAGTATTCTTTTAAAGAGAAACAATCATCTTATTACAGGCCTTATCAGCTGAAGGATCGATGGGGCCTGGGGGCATGATGCCCGAGGAGGGAATTTCAAAAGTCATAGGAGCAACTGAATCTATTATTATTAAGTCACCTGCACAGAAGTAAGGGGGACTATCGGGCGAAGTCCCACTCAAACATGCCCACGTAATAACCAGTAGCTCGCGGACTATAAAGAAAAATCCTACCTCCATTATGGGACTTAGGAGCATCGCCGGGGATCTGAGTATGAGCCGAAGGAGGAGGAGCATCCATAGGCTAGCTTCTAGCAGAAGGCTGAAGAAATGTGTAAAATAGTTAGTGGAACATCATGCATGGAGGCATAAATCACTAGTTTAGGAGCACGACCTTGCATAGCCCTTTCAAAGGTTGGGCCACCCTTCTTCTTCCTCTTCGCCTCTTCCTTTAAGGCCTTCTCAGTCTCAGCTAACTTGATATTACCCTAGCGAAGAGCCTCTATCTCCTCTATTGAGAAGCGAGCATCAATGGCTTTAAGACTAAATGGTAGACCACCTTGCTCACTGGCAGTTTTTGCCTCCTTAATCAACCTCTTATGGATGGAGACCATGACCTCCTGGTAATTGTCCATCCTCATCAGGCTCTTTTCTGTGAACATACTATATTAAATTTTGTCCAACAGCCACTTCACCCGATCTAGCTAGCTGTGCAGCTCATCACATTCAGCTTAGAATTTTTCAGCTTTGGAAGATTCGATATTTTTTCCTACAATCAAGGCTTGAACTTCTACCCGAAGGGAAACTCACTAATCTCTCCACTCTACCACCTTCTTTATCAAGTCCAAAATGCCAGGCTCCACTCTCTCGGCTACTACTCAGAGTTCATTTAACACATTAGTTAATTTGGTCTTGACATTTTTGTAGTCTTCAAAGAAGTGATTGGTTTTATCGTTGTATTCTTTCTTGGCGTTTTTGATATTGGTGGAGCACTCCTTTATTCACTCCAGTTCTTTGGTGTGAGCAGCTTTAAGCTCCTCAATCTCTTTGGCATGCTTATTGATCTCATCAGTCAGAGACTGCTCAAGCGCCTCCACCAACTTTTTATAGTCCAATTCCTCTTCGTATAGTGTTTTCCTCAAGTCGAAGGTTCTTAAGTTATGCTTGACATTATTTTTTTCCAATCTCTTCTCCCGTCTTGACAACCTTAGCATGATATTCAGACAGGGTTTTGATGCTGCCCAACTTATTGGCAAGAAGATTGATTGACCCAACGAAGGAAAGAGGTGGTGCCTCGGCAAGCAAGCAGGCCAAAGGATCTCTAAACTGGTAAGGTTGTTGGAACTCATCGAAGTGTGGGACGGAGGGATTGGTGATAATGGTTACTCACGCCGGCTTTTTTCCCTTGTCCTTTCTCTTGGGGATATGGACTATTACTCCTCTATTATTGGTCTTCTCTTGTTTTTGGAGGCCTTAGAATCAAATAAAGGTAAGGTTGAGAGCCAAGGAGACTTGGAGTGCTGGGTCGGAGTTTGCGACCTTGATTTATTCCCATGAGAATGGGACCTCATCCGTGAGCTATTTTTGGAATCTCAATCGCCTTTTGTCCTCGGTTGGGAGACAACAGACTACCTTCCTAGTCACCAGCTTTGTAGCTGGTTGCTCGACATTTTCGCTTGGGTCGAATGAAGATACAACCTTCTTTATTTCCTTCGAGGGCATTTTCGGTCCTAGCTGCTTCAACTGGGATGCTAACTTCACACTCTTTAAGCTCACGCTTCCTGTAATTATAAAGAACAATAGTTTAGAATCATCCAATCACCTAGAAAAATGCAAGACCATGACAAGAACGTGCGATGGTGTGAGTAAAAGTGCAAGAAAGTGTAACTATGGTATGAACCCTTAGGGTCCTCGTGAGTCTCTAACTATCGCTGAATCTCTACGATGGACGCAGAATCCCCGTAGATGATTTAAAGATCTAATTCCAAAAGGTAATCGAAAACATTAATGTCTTCGGGGAAGAAAGCCTCTTCCTCCTCCTCCTTAGGACCAAAAATGAGACGTATGGCTTCATCCACTTCTGGGTTAGGTGAGGTAGCCGAACCAATACCCCCGGAAGAGTGAGCTTCATTATGATCTAAAATGGTGTGATTGTTGTCATAGGAATGAGAGCCCACCTCTTCCTCCATACTTGTACAAATAGTACCATCTTCCTACTCCCTTAAGATCTTCAACCGACCACTTTCACTGGGAACTACCTTGAATGCACCTAACTTCGGCTTCTCTAAGCCCTTACCATAGTAGGGACAACTCCAGATGGATCAATAGTTGAAACAGCACCTGAAACAGAAGATTAGGAGGATGGTGCCTCGCTTGTCTCATCGGTGGCCGAATCTTCTTTTTCTTAGCTTAGCAGGCTTCTGTGTAGAAGGTTATCTACCCCTTCGATCGAGCGACTGATAGCTAGCAATCCGAACTGCCTTAAGTTGTCATTAGCGACAAGTCAGAGAAACTCCCGAAACTCTTTAGGAATCTGCTGGAGCCTGTGCAACATGTCCTCTAAATCCTTCCCGTGGCTTCTTTCACTACACTTGGAAGAGATAGAAGATTTAAAGTCTAGCTCGTGATGTTACAAAACAATGGAAAGGAGACAAATAGAGAAATACTTACATCCCGAATGCCACTGATGAAAATATGGAGAATTGTCTTGAACAAAGAAGTACTCCCTCTGGAACATGCTATACTTGGAGTATGAGTTCTCGACCAGTTTAAACTACTCCCCACCTCGAGATAAATGAAAGGAGAGCCCTCAAACTTTCTCTTTACAACACATAGATATCTAATCTGAAGATGAGTTGGGGGCACTTAGAACTACCTCATAAAGATGGAGTACAAGCTAGTGAGGATAGCATACCTGTTAGCATGCAGCTGAAATAGAGCAATTTTCAAATATACAAGAAATCCCACAATCCACTGAAGAAGAGGAGGCAGAGCTCCAGCTGTTCGGTGGTAGCGGGAGTAGGCCATATATCCTTCAAGAGGAGCATGAGCACACTATTTTGAGGTGGGTAGAAGAAGATCTTCACTGGGGATGCCGTGCGCAACTACAATAAGGTCAAGCTACTTAACTGTCAAGTTGGAGGCCTCAAAATCAATGGGATTTATTAATAGCTCCGAGGGACCATATCCTTGAATAAGAGAGTGAGCGGAGCTAGGTTGGTTAAACCAACGTCCCAACTGAGTAGGACCATGGGGGATGGATGTAGAAGGAACCTGATCTCCAGAGGTGGTGAAAGAGCAAGTATGGTGACGTCCCGACATTCCTATCTTGCATGATAGATCATTTCATGCATAATTATTAAGTGTAGCAGTGTTTGTGTATGTGTGTGTGTGTATGCATGCTTACTTTTAAAAAAATGCAACACTTCTATTCAGTAGCTGAACCAAACCCCAAACCCTAGCCTCAAAGCCATGTCAATTCAAGTACGGAAAGGTACAGAGTTGTATAATCTATGATGGTTCAGGTCAGTGGTATAAAGGCGAGAATAGATAGGGATGCTCACCATATCGACCTTGGATCGAAGATTAGATTGGATACTCAAGCAACGGGGCACACCAATGGCAGTTCGGGGAGACAAAGGGTCGTGTGCTTTATTGAAGGATGGAAAGTGAATAAGCATGCTTAATAGGATGAAGTGCTTCAGCTCATATAGAGGAAGTGTCCTATGAAGAGCCGGGTCGACATGGTGCCAAGCCAAGCATGGGACCGAGCAAGATGCATGCCGAGCTAACCCTGGCCAATGAATCTCGAGCATACTAAACCAAGCTAGAGAAAGAGAGAGGTACATCTACTAAGAAATTCAAGGAGTGATTCATCAAAGATCACCTTATAATCTATGAGCTAGGCTTTGGGAAGCATGTGTCATGGGCAATTTCGCCTATGAGATTGTAGTTCAATTGAGGCAAGGCAGAAGACAAGGCAGAAGGCAAGGAAGGATGAGAGAAGAACAAGCTCCCTATCCCTCCTTTCGATGGCCCAAGTACCGAATAGAGTTTTTTGTTCGGTACCTAGTGTACCGAACAGGAAATCTTGTTTGGTACCCTAAGCGTCGAACTGGATTCTTTGTTTGGTGCTTGGAGGCCCACTGAACCAAGTGGCTAAGGATTCACTAAACCGTGAGGGGTGCATACACCAGACCAAGCCTGTTCTTACCAAGTCCCATACCGAGCCGAACCTAGGGGAGGCTTACCGAACCAATACCAAGCCAATAACTTGTCAACATCCATCCAACCCAAACTGACACCCACCGAACCAAGTTCTTAGCTGAACCAAGCAGTGTATATACATAAGGAAATCTGCATATATTTGGAAACAATCAAGCATATTCTAGATTCCTAGGAATATTCCCTTTGGGCAAGATATACAAGGAAACATCCTAATTAATGATGCTACCTTCTCATCCCTATAAATGCTCAAGCATTTGGCATTCAAACGACAACTTTTTGAGATTTATAAGACTTCGAGCTATAGAATCAATTGTGCGGAGCATCCGGACCATCCATTTCTATTCTAAATCATTGTACTCTTCATCAGTTGGTTGTAATATTAGAAATATAAAAGAAAGGGGTAAAAACAAACAGTGGATGTAGGCCTATTATGGCTGAACCACTATAAAACCTGATGTATTTTACTTTTTTTTCTTTTTATTTTTCATATAATCCACCATGGAAAATCGGTTGGAGGTGTTTGCCAATTTTGTGTGCAAACAATAATAGAAAGAAAACACCTTTATCTCGAACAAGATGGTTATCGAGCTAGATATATGTAACAAATTATATAATTACCCCTAGGGCATACCCCTAACTCTACCAAGCTCATATAGTAGGTTTCTTCATCTACTTCAAACTTCATATCCAAGCTCTTTCTCAGTGAAAGTACTAAAAATGTTGTGCCAAAAAGTGGCACAACACCCCAAAGTAGATAAATCAAAATTAAACAAGCAAAAACAAGAAGAAAATAATAACAAATAACACTTTTTATAGTAGTTTGACGAATACTCCGGCTTACGTCCACTTTAACCCTTGTTATTGATTGTTTTCTCTCCAGATTACAATGAATTCAATCAGATCCAACCAAAATCCAGTGGATCTCAAATTTATAATGGAACTTCTAGAGTTAAAGAAGGACCAGATAACACATAGATCTGAAAATGCCATTCCTAAAGTCCAAAAGAGAAAAATTCCCCTTCTATTTGAAGTTAGTTTACAAGTTATAAGAAAATCTCTGCTCCAATCTCGTAATTGGGCCAAAATTTGTCTAAGTCTCTAAGATCAACGAACATGGCATAAAGAATAGCTTACCCTGCATGAGTTTCAAGGTAAAAACTCTAATCGGCACTGAGTTATTTTTGCTTCTTCTCGGCACGAGTTCCTATGTATTTTTGCAAGTGTTCATCTTCCAAAGCTCTAAAGTGGACCCCACCTAGAGAAATTCTTCTTGGCACCGACCACTTTTTATTGCTTAATCTATTTCCATATTTCTTGAGTTACTTCTTATCATCATTCAACGTAGTTCTAATCATGTTGGAATGAATCATATCGATGAAAATCATGGGCTTCAGTTGGTGTTGACCTGACTTGGTTTCGACCCGAGTGGTTTGTGTGTTTTAGGTCTAGCTTGGAGTCATCCAAAGGGTGAAGTGCTTCACATCCTACCTGGAAGTTGTGTGTCCGACCTAGAAAAATACCAACTCGGTACCGAGTTGTGACTTACAACTCGGTACCGAGTTGTGACTTACAACTTGGTACTGAGTTGACTCGGGTCTAACCCGGGTCTAACTTCGGTTTGACTCGGGCCATATTGTCTTGCCTTGCTATTTCTTGACTTAGGTATTCCTTTATTTTTCCTAGGTTTAGCTCAGGTACAAATCGGGTCCGACTTGAAGCACCAAGTTGAAAGACCGAAGTTAACTTCTTTTGCTCATTTTTTTATATTTCCTTTTTCTTGCCTTTTATGATGTTTCCAAAGTCCTTGGGTCATTTTTTCATTGTTTGTTTGTCCAATTCGCTCGTTAAGTCCGTTCGAAGACTGCGAAAAATTTGTTTATAATAGTGCTCCTCATGAATTCTAAAGGTTGTTTTATGGATATCTTCTTCGCTCATTCTTATGTGATGATATCCAGACTTTAAATCCAATTTTGTTAAAAGATTTAAATCATGCAATCCATCTAGTTGATCATCAATCAAGGAACGGAGAATTTGCTCTTAATTGTCTACTTGTTTGGTCCCTTATAATCAACACATAATCTCCAAGTTCCATCTTTTTTTCTAACCATTACTATGAGTAAGCACCATTGTTGTTTCTAATTTTTCCAGAATTTAACATTTCATTTGAGAGCTTCTCTAGCTCATTTTTGATGTGATGAGAGTGTCTGTAAGAATTTAGAGAAGCAGGTTTTGCCCCATGCAATAGTGGAATCTTGTGATCACAATCTCTTTATGGTGGTAGCTTGAATTTATCAAATATGACATTAGGAAGTTTAATGGAAATGCCTTCAATACCTTGAGTAATATTTGCAGCTTGTATTTCAGGATCAACAGTAGTGGCATAAAGCATGAAATATATTTATGCATAATGTACCTCCTTGTTGAATTTTTTTATAGTAATTTGTTTGAAATCTGCAGAAGTAATGCCTTTCCAGTGGTTTTTTTATCATTGTAGTGGAATTTTACTTGCATTTTTTTGAAATTTGAAAGAAATTTCATTAAGATCCCTCATCCATTGAGCTTCTAAATCTATTTGATAACCCTACATAGGTAGTATTAACAAGTCAAATGGTATTTGACATCCTTGACATTTTAACGAAACTTGAGAACATAGACCATTTCCTTGTAACCTATTCCCATTAGCCACTTGTACTTCATAGCTTAAAGATCGATTTACTTTTAATCTCAGTTCTTTTTCTAAAGAACCATTACCAAAATTGTAGTAGAACCAGAATCAATAAGAAATATGATAGATTTGTTATTAATAGTTCCCTAGATTTTGACAGAGTGTAATGTGGGAATAATAAAAAAATTAATGGAAATAGATAAAAGAGAATTATTATATGTGTCAACATTAGCATCACATTCATTAGTACTATATATTACATGCTCATCATTTTTAGGTTCTTCTAGATTTGCAATTCCCTCCAAAATGTATATCTGCTTGGTTCTGCATTTATGATTAGGATGATATTTCTCACTAAAGCCAAAATAAATATATTTTCTTCTTTTTTCCAATATTTCCTCTAGGGTTAGCCCTTTAATTTTTGCAGAATAATCAAAAGAAAATTTCTTTTTAGAATTTCTATAACTAGAATTCTTTGCAAAATTATTTTTTAAAGCAAAAGAATGTGTTGAAATGTTTTACCAGATGAAAATTTTGCTTCTCTTATGCTCTGCCATTTTATTTCAAAAGTTTTTGCTTAAGAAAGAGCTTCTTGAAAATCAACTGGTTTAGATGTAATGAAATCATATTTGATTTCTTCTCATAATCCACCTAATTTTTTTTCTAATAAATGAGTTTGATGAACATTATTAATCATACCATGCAGTTGTTTAAACATGTTCACATATTTATTTACTGAGGTAGTTTGCTTGAGGGAAGAGAATGTATCATAAGGTCTTTCTAATTCTAGTGGTTTGAACCTAATCTTGATTTACCGAGAGAAAACATGTTTCTATCGATTGTAGTTTGGATTGTTGTTTGAAAACTAATAAGCACCACCGTGCTACTATTTTCAAATGGAAGAAACGTATATGGACCTATTCCTGAATTTCGGTATTATAATATCTTAAAAATTGCTTTACTTGTCTAAGCCACTATAAACCCTATCTTTATAAGCGAAATTAGAAAACCAGACTTAATAGATTTATATTGATTTCTTCTTGAATTGTCCCTTACTTCTAATTCCAAATGATTTGCAAATCTTACTTGTATGCTCCATTATTATTTGCAAGCACATGATAAATGGTGTACTTTGAGTAGGGTTTTCATCTAGCCTTGTTAATATAGGTGGGCTATTATTTGGGAGAACATAAATGTTTGATATTGTAGGATTATAGAAGAATTGGGGTGAAGAAAAGCTTTTTGGTAGTTCTTAAACTCCTGCTAAATATTTACGAGTCTTTAATCCTTCGAATACAGAAAAAAATTGTTAATAATTCTGACATGTTATCCATCTTCGTATCGAGTTTCTGATTTGATTTAGCTAGTTCTTTATGAGAATTCTCCAATTTCCTTAAGCTAAGTGTAGTTCTATTGTTGATCAATTCTTGTCTTTGCAGTAATTCTGGTAGTTCCCCAGTCTGGTTCAATCTTGATGCATCATTATCTTGCTTTCTTGCTCAAGATCAATGAGATAGGGGTCAGTATTTAACTCATCTGTTTGCTCTGATACCACTTTGCTAGGTGGTTCTTTTCTTGCTTGACTTCTGGTCACTACAACAAACTGGGGCTTTCATAGCCTTTAAAAAACGCTATTATACCTAATCATAGCGTTTCAGTTAACGCCGTGGAACGACATGCTATGGTAGACCATAAACTTTAAATAGCAGGAACAAAAACGCTATGGAAAATTATTTTCTATAACGTTTTCTTAGTGCTATTAAGCAAAAACACTATAGGAAATATTATCTCATGGTTACTTCCTATAGCGTTTAAATTGCACATTTCTATAGCGTTTTCTTTGCATATTTTATAGCATTTGGCATGCATATTTCTATAGCACTGGTTTGCATATTTCTATAGCCTTTTTGTGCATATTTCTATAGCGTTTATTTAGTTATATTATAGTGTTTGTTATTCATATTCCCAGGGTTACTTTCTAGAGCGTTTTAGCGTTTTGTAAACGCTATTAAATGTAATATTAATCTATAGGTTTCATCCCTCGCTGTTTCAATATTTCCCATATATAAAATCCATTTACCCATTTTTTCTTTGCATATAAATATAAAAGATTTCCGCTGATAAAAAATATGTGAATTAAAGCACAATATTTCATACATATCGTTCAAAAAACTTTTGGCATGTTCATACAGTAGTTCATACATATCATTCAAACAATTTTTCCCATATCCATACATAGTATTTCATACACATCATTCGAGCAATTTTTCTAATGTCCATACATATATTTCATATATATCTGGATCAACAACTTACTTGTAGGCCAGTCAAACAATTGAGTTCATCTTGCTTTGCTTTTGATATTTTCTCTCTAACATCTGCAATAATCAAATAAACAATCTAGATATTAGTAATAGTTATGTCAAACATTCACAAAGTAAAAGGGTGCCAAAGGAAGAAAAAATATGTAGTTAGGACTTAAAATATGATGCAGCAAGCTAATGCGGTGTATGATGTTTTTTAAGTGTGAAAGCATGTTGTCATTAGCAACATGCAGCTTGAGGTATCCAATTTTAGGATAGCAAGATAAAGCAAGAAGTCTGGATATTCATAGATGAATCTTCTAGGTTTATCTGTGCACCCAAATTGGATGCAAGCGGAGCCTATCCTACATCGCACAAACACTGTATTGGAACTGCGCTTTGTATTCATACTTGTGTGTGTGTATATGATTTTGCAGAGGTGGTATATTCTATAGGCAAAATCATGGCACTGATTTATTATTATTTTATTATTATTACCAGTTTTTTTAATGCCATGGTCGTTACTCCAAAATTCATAATTGAGAATAAGAACACACTTTTGTAATCTCACATGTCTACCTAAAATGGTTTGACTCCCCCACTAGTTATGGGTTAATCGATGACATAAAGTTTTTCATAAGCAAACAAAACAACTTTATGGTCTTCTATGTCTAAAATACATGTCAAATTATATACTTGAAAATAAAACACATGTCTGCAATCTTTGTAAAATGATTCACTCACCCATTACTTGGATGTCGCTAACATAAATTTGTTCCCTAGCATAATAGAACATTTATCTGGTTCATGTGTCTGTAATATATGAATATATGGATATATGAGATACGCCAAATTTTATAGTTGAAATATAAACAACTTTTCGTAATTTACACATCTTGCTAAAATTGTACACCCCTACCCATTACTTAGGTGTTACTGCCATAAAGTTGTGCATGAGCAAAACATTGATTAGCCTACAATTAAAGTGGTACGTTCAAGACATTTTCAGAAATGTCTTAATTTGTATATGTCTGGCTAATGGAATTTGCCAGCATTTCTTGAGTGTGCACAATACCATATGAATTATAAGACTGTCAAAACTAAAGTAGAGATTGACAGCAAGCCTATGATTAATGATGTTAATTGCCACTTTTTTGGGATTTATATGTCGACAATGTGAACTAAATTCTTTCATTTTACTACTTGTAGAAGTACTTGTTTGGTCTAATTTGATTACTCCTTAGTTCCCAAGGTTGTTTTTGATTAATTGCTTATCACATATTTTACATAAAATATAGTGTTTTATTCATTTTGTAACACTTATCAGCGCCCAGCTCACCTTTTTATTGTGTTCAAATTCAATAACATTGATACTGGTAGGTAGCAAATTAATCTGAGATACCATGTACCTTAATTGAGATTTTATATTATACTCGCATATTTTTCTTCAAAAACTTTTTCCTGATTCATGTTATATATTAAATAAAGAGTACAAATGAGAAATAGGGTTTCGTATGGCCGGCTGTATGCTTTTATTTGTCTTTGTATCTAGCTTCATGGGCTGTGTATGTTAGGCCGTGAATGTTCAATCCCAAACACTTATTTCCTTTTACATTGTATCGGTATATAAGATACAACAAGTACTCTGTAAATCATTATCAATTCATTCTGAATAAAGAAGATTACATTTCTTTCATCTCTTATTTTCTGAAAATAAAAATTCCATAAAATCCAATTTGGTATCAGAGCCTCACTGCCTAACGGCATATTATCATCAGATAGAATATTATCATTTGATTAAGCAAAGTTTTCAAAATCTCATCAGATTAATCATTATCATTTGAGATTATCTGATCAAGTGCCTCGCCAAAGACCATATACTAGATCTGGCTGCAACAACATTAGAATTTCAGAAAAGCAACCAAAAATCAATTCAAGAAATCATCAAATATCATCAAAAGATTCAGAAAGAGAAGTGCCATGCCAGAGAAACCCATCAGAATACCATCATACGGGTTAATGACTGCACTTACCTTCTTCTTTTGAAGACTCACGATCATGTGTTCTTGTTTTCAGGCATTTCTTGCTTTTCTTGAAATATATTTTATTTCTTTCGGTGCAATATCCACTGTATCAGAGAGCCCATCATCCTGATCATCTGAATTCTCTGCCTGATCACGGTTGGAGAAGATTCTACAAACTCCAACAATTCATCAACATCTCAGCAATTAGCCACAGAGGAACTGATTAAGGCAACAATCAGCCCACATAGTCAATTGATAACTACTCAGCTTGACGAAAGCAATTATCTCCTTTGGAAATATCAAGTGAAAACTACAATCAGGGGGTATGGTCTCAACAAATTCATCTCTGCCAACCCCATCATTCCACTAGAATTCCTGAAAGACAGTGAATGTAACACAATTGAAAATAGAGAATACATTGCTTATCAAAGACAAGATAACCTCCTGAGTTCTTGGTTTTTATCCTCTATAAGTACAAACTTATTACCACAAATAGTGGGATGTGATACAGTATATGAAATATGGTCAACTTTGAGCAAATCTTTAGTACTCAGTCTGCTGCAAGAATCATGCATTATAAAAGGCAACTTCAAAACTTAAAGAAAGAAGATATGTCAATGAGAGAATATCTTTCAAAGATAAAGATTCTGTGTGATCTATTATGTACAGCAGATCATAAGTTTTGAGACATAGAACAAGTCCTATCAATTCTAAATGGACTTAATGAGGAGTATGAATCTGTTGTGGCAGTAATATCATCAAAGAAAAATCTATCATCTATTCAATATGTTCATTCTACTCTATTGGCACATGAAGGAAGAATTGAGCAAAAGAAACAGACTATATTGTTAATTATGCTGCAAACTTCAACAACAAGCATCAAGATCAGAGACAGTCTAGAAGAAATGAAACTAAAAACAGATCAAATCAACCTGTTCAAAGAGGAGGCCAACCTTTCAGAGGAAGAGGCAGAGGTGGTAGATGGAACAGTAACAATAGGATCAAATTTCAAATATGTGGAAGAAATGGACATACATCCATGAAATGCTACTTCAGATATGATACTCAACATACACAGCAAAATCAGAGTTCAAGAAATCAAAGAAACATGAATCCAAGTGCAAATATTGCTCAAATTTAATCTTAAACAGAAGGTACCTCGAGAAATGTCAGAGTTCATCACCTGGAAAATGATGAGGTGGTAAGAACTGAAGACATAATGAGTGAGAGCTAGTACCTTGATTCAGGTGCCACAAATCATATCACTGGCAACTTACACAACCTGAACATAGACAACAAGGAGTACAAAGGTAACAAATTAGTATACATGGGAAATGGTGAGTCAATTTGCATTACTCATACTGGAAATGGCATTATACAGGGAAAAAGATGTCTTTACAGTACACCAAATCAGTGATTTTGCAACAGTTTATATATGTTAATTGCTAACACTTATAAACGCTGCAAACTCCTAACAGTAAAATGTGTTAGGATACCTAAAAAGTGTTGGTGAAAATAAATACTTTTCTGAATAAACTTTGCAACACAAATAAGTGTTACCGTAGTTGGTAAAAATGTAAATAATTTATTAACAAGAGGAGTCTTCTTAGACATGCGTTCTCTTCTCACGCTTACCCATCCATTCTCAGACATATTTCGGTCGCATAAAAATTAATTTAGGGTTTTCTCTTCCTCCCAAAATCAACGTCGATTCAACCACTTCCTAAAATCAACGACACTTCATCCACTTCCCATTATCGAACGCCGACTACAACCACTTCAGCGATGCCGACTTCAATTCGTTTTGTTGCAAGTTCTTCTTCCTCTCTATTTTTTTTCATTTCTTCGCTTTGCTACAGGTTCTTCTTCTACTCTATTTTTCTTCTTTCTCTGCACTTTTGAGTGATTGTCTGTTGAGAAATAAATGGTGCCTTTTACAATGAATCTGATCGATTCCTTTGAATTTTCCAGAGCCGTTTGCCATTAGTTAAGCTCAAATTGATGCTTCGTCTTCCCCAATTTCAACAGCCATTCTCAGATTTCGAAAAAGAAGGCCTTTGGGATTTTCAAAATTTGCTTCTATGATGTGAAGACTTGAATCGCGATTTGATTTTAGGTATCGATATTTTCGATTTCACTTTGACGCGTATGATTTTTAACAGTTGCGATTCAAACTGAATTTTGAATCGAAGATGGTACGTTTTCAGGTATCGATTTATTCCTCTAAAGTTATTCTTTCCCGTGGGTATTTTGTATTTAGCTTGCTTTTTTAATGCAAAAAACTTGGAAGTAAAAGAAATAAGTTTGGTCTATGGACGAATTCTGCATACCATTCGAGTATTTGTGCTTCTACAATTTCACTATATACTTGAATTTTGGACGATTTTGAAACAATAATAAAGAACTTCAACAGAAACAGCAAAGCACAAAAAGGATATACTAAAAACCACATATTTTTCGATGTTATTTCAACTTTATTTGATATTAGAAAATCAATAAAAATATTTCAGTATAACATTTATATTGCATTTTTAAATCACGATAGAAAAATTAAAATAGTTTGCAAAGTACAAATCTAAATTGAGAAAAACTAACAGTTTTCATTTTGGCTTTTATCAATAAATTTTAACTAGTTCACGATTTTAATTCCTGTTACTGGCTGACCTGCATGAGACAAAAGTGCATAATCACCTACTACCTGTGATGCAAAGAAACATATAAAATTATTCTGAACTTAATGGGTAATATGACAACTTTCAATTCAGCTCTCTATATAAACACTTTCCCCAAAGACCTTAAAGAAAGGATGAAGGAGAAAAGGATACTATGAACTTTTGTTTTTAAGCCGCCAAAACATTACAATTGATCATTTCTAGCAATGCTTACTTAGTGAAAGGGAAAAATTGTAAGCACCTTTACCATTGTTCGATAAGAATATTCAGAAACTCCAGCCACATGAGGTATGATCAAGACATTTGGAAACTTCAAAATTCGATCATTTGTATCAAATGGTCCGGTCCAAGCAACATCAATTGCTAAACCACCTAAATGACCTGATTCCAGGTTATGTAACATTGAATCATAGTCAAGAATTCCACCACGAGAAATATTAATAAGATAAGATCCTAAAAATCAAATTAATAAAAAGAATTAATTTATTTGATATAAAATACATATAACTAAGAAGATAAGATATATGATTTTAGTTGAGTTGGATTGTTAACAAAGTTATTGCAAAATGCTTTCATGTAGACTTTGTCCTTGAAGGCAATACTTTTACTAACATAGTAACGATTAACAAAATCCCAACACACTTGACATGAATATTAGATATCACAGTAATTCTTCTTACTTAATACATAACATGGTAATAAAGATTCAAAATAGATCAAATTAAGATAACTTTGAAAACACTGTTAAATATGAAGCAGGAAAACCTTGCGCATGTGAGATAAGAACTTCTCGTTTATAATGCCAGCCTGAAAGTTACATCGGTTTTAGATGTATACGATTGCAGAAAGTATAGAAAACCAAATGAGGTTACCATGCTTACTGTTTCAACATTTAGATTCAAGCAAGGAATAACTATATCTGCTTCTTTAGCAAATTCATATATGTTTTCATGGAAGCCTTTCTTATCAATGAGTTCATCATCTGCAACATTTTCAGAATTGGTGTCTGAGTATAAGAACCACAATAACTAGGAGGGGGTGTGTAAACTATTAAATCTGTAGTTGCACTACCAAATTAAAATTATAATTGTACCATCTAGGCGGTTGGGATTCAATGACCAGTTTCTTTCTGTTGCAATAACTTTTACATCAAATGGTTGCAGCCTCTTTGCAAGCTCTGCTCTGATGGCACCATATCCCATAATAAAGACCTGGATTGAAGAAGGAAAAAAATGTTGGGTATTTTTTGGTGGAAAAAATGTAAAAAAGTCAAAAACACAAGGGAAAACGTATAATGCAGGTTATGCAACACAAATAAATGTGTGGTAAACACTATGGATGGAAACAACTGAACCAATCCTATGTAAATAATCATTTTTATACACGGGCTATTAATAATACACATTGTCTCAAACATAAAAAAGGCAGGAGGAAGATGATGATGAAATATTTAAATTAAACAATTTGTAAAAAATGAAGCTTACTGTTTTTTCGAATATATTACAAGCAATTGCAAATACGATCACAAGCAATTGTAATTGAAAATGGGTTGGGTTTAATTGACACACCGCTTATACATTTCTCTTTGCAAATCTATATGACACTAATGTAATATTATACATTATTTTAGTTATGACAGAACAAATGTCAAGAGAATGGATTAAAAATCCACGTAGAAATGAGGATGAATATAAGCAATGTGAGAAATGCGGATTAAGGATCTTAAGGCTAGAATTAACACTAGAGAGGGGGGTGAATAGTGTTTTAAGAAATTTGTTAATCTTTTTGAGTTTATCTTAATTTGTTAACAATGTATGCACTAATCAGACACAAATATGAACACAGAATCAAACACAGATGCAAATATAAAGTAAAAGCAGTAAAGGAAAGAACACACCATATTTTATACTGGTTCGGAGTTACCCTACATCCAGTCCCGCACAACTAAGTACAGATTTCCTTTCAAAAGCAATTCAACAAATACAACCCTCGGTTTCAAGGCTACGAGGTACACCCTCCAGAATAACAATCCTCTGGGTAGAGATACTTGATTTTCGGGGCAACAAGTTCACCCAATTGATTTCCAGGGCTACAATCACACCTTTTCCCTTTTGATTGATTTCCAAGGACAATCACACCCTTTCTCGCTAATAGATTACAAAGAAGTCTATAACTTAAATTAGCACTTGGATCTTGTAGAGATAGTGATGGAGAATCAAACTAGAAGTAATCGAGTATGATTCGATGTTGATTTCGGCAGAGTAATGGTATAAATTTGTATAAAGAAATGTGGAAGAAGAAGAGGAGTGAAAACCAGAAAAAAAAGTGATTAAAAATTCGTTGAAACTGACCCCTATTTATAGAAGAGCAACAGCCATGACCATTCATGAAGAGTTATGGCGAATAAACACTTCTTTTGAAATTTGAATTTTGAATCAAACTGACACCATGTCGACATGGTACCTATAGGCATGTCGACATCCCACAGCCTTTTTTTATGTTTTGAATTTCTTTGAAAATAACATTTATCTTATATAAAAACTATTTTAAACTTTATAAATATACTTGACTTTAGTTGAAATTCATAAATAAATATAAAAAACAATATATACATAATTTAACTATAATTTTATATTTAAATCTAAGTATAAATATTTAAAAGTTAAATATATTATTTGAAGATAGTTTAAAATCAGGAGTAATTTGACTTTGAAATTAAAGATGTTTTTGAGGCTAAAATTATTTAAAATCAGGATAGAGAGTTTTGAATCTTTTAAAAGGAAAGTTTTGAAATCATTTTGAAAACAAGATAATTTTGTAAAATCATTTGAATTAAAATTAGTGGATACAAAACAATGTCCCACTAGATTTTCGTAGGTTCCATCCTACTTAGGGTTCCATCCCTTTAACGGGCTCGAAGTGGATTCCATTCCACGAATAAATTGGATATTAAGATGCCAGTGCTTTTCTACGAGTTTTAACAAATATTCCTAATAAAACAAAATCTTAAAATCTTGAACTCTTGATAATCTTGATACTCATGAGTCTTCTATCTCTATATCTTAAATCTCTATACTGTACAGTCTTCATTCTTGATACCTGCATGGTTAGATCCTGCATATACATATATATCTAAATTTGTAATGTTAGTATTTATATTTTATAATCTATTCTAAGGTTGTTGTCATCAAAACCATCATCTCATGGACTAACAATCTCCCCCCTTTTGATGATGACAACCTTTGTTTATAAAATATTCCTTCTATCCTAATACCTCCTAATAACTCCCCCTTAATCTATGCCTAACTATCCTATTTTATACTTCTCCCCCTTTGTCATCAACAAAAACTTACTCTAAACTAGATAACTCCAAACTATATAACTCCCCCTAAAACTTATCACTCTATGACGTGTGATTATAATGATAGTGTTATCATAAATAATTAACACTTAAATCTAATACTAAAATATAATCATAAACTATTAACTATCCTAACTAAGAATTCACAATAATACTAACACATATAAGAACATGAGTTTATTTATTACGAGTATGGTTGTATTTACATTTGCGTTTGAAAAACATAAAAACACAAATAACAACAGAAAGAAAGAGAAGAAACTAATGTGTGTTTCTGAACATAGGAGATTTATGAATTGAACGGTTTGGATAGTGGAAACAGAAATTTCCACGTTGTTCGACAAGATTCCCATTTTTGTCGAAACACACTTCTCCAACGCATACTACTTGGTCATTATCCTCCTCGTGTGCTTCTTCCATTGGTTCTTCTTCTTCTTCGTCGCTAACCTCATGTTCTTGATTGAGTGAAGAGTCTTCATCGATCAAGATAGGGTTGGCCTTGTTATCCATTAGGAATTTTTGTAAATTCCTAAGAATCTTGCCTTTCCTCTCTTGCTCTTTCGCCATACGAAGTTGAGTCACTTGAATTTCAGTCAACATCTAAAGAGTATCCTTCGTAGACTCCTCCAATTTAGTTATACGTGCGAGAGTAGAGCATTGGAATGGACCAGAAGTAGGAGAGGGGAATGAGAAAGTTGATTTTATGTTTGATTTAGAGGAAGATGCCATTATTTTATATATTTCAGAATAGAAAATGAAGAGAAAACAGAGAGAATGAATAAGAATTCGAAATAGAGAAGAATATATAACTAACTTTTTGAATTTTGGTGGGAAAATTTAAAAAAATAAAAACGTTACATGTCGACATGTCTTCCTAGGGGATGTCGACATGGTCCTCATTTTTTAACTCTATGATTTATTTTTATATTAATTATTAATTATACTTGTTATTTATATTTTATATTTCAGTTATAGAACAAATACCTAATTCTCTTCTTAATTTAGTAAATATAGATTCATTTAATGGTTTTGTTAAGATATCAACAGTTTGATTCTCAGAGTTTATATATTCGAGAGTAATTACTTCTTTAGTTATATTATCTCTAAGAAAATGATGTCGAATATCAATATGTTTAGTTCGAGCATGATGAGTAGGATTTTTAGATAAATTTATTGCACTAGTATTATCACAATAAATTGGCGCTTTTGAGATATTTAATCCAAAATCTCTTAAAGTTTGTTGCATATATATTACTTGAGAACAAGCCAAAGCATCAGAAATATACTCTGCTTCAGTTGTTGATAAAGAAACTGTATTTTGCTTTTTACTAAACCAGGAAACCAGAGAACGTCCCAAAAAGTGACAAGTTCGACTTGTACTTTTTCGGTCTGATTTACATCCAGCATAGTCAGCATCACAGTATGATATTAAATCAAATGAATCATTTTTAGGATAAAATAAGCCATAATCAGGTGTGTTTAATATATCTTATGATACGTTTTATAGCTTTTAAGTGAGTTTCTTTAGGATGAGATTGATATCTTGCACAGAGACATACACTATGCATGATATCAGGTCTACTAGCAGTGATATAGAGCAATGATCCGATCATTCCTCTATACAACTTTTGATCTACATCTTTCGAGAAATCTTCTTTACTTAGATATTCATTGGTTTCCATGGGAGTAGGTTTTCCACTCGTAGTAGTCAAACCAAATTTATTAACTAGTTCTTTAGCATATTTTTCTTGACTAATAAAAATACCATTATCTAACTGTTTTATTTGCAATCCTAGAAAGAAGTTTAATTCACCCATATGACTCATCTCAAACTCTTTTGTCATTATTTCAGAAAATTCTTTATTCATTTCGAAGTTAGTTGAACCAAAAATGATATCATCTACGTATACTTGAACTAGTTGAATATCATTTTTATTTCTTTTAATAAAAAGAGTATTATCTATTTTACCAATTTCAAAATTTGATTGTAATAAATAAGATCTTAGTCTATCATACCAGGCTCTAGGAGCTTGTTTTAGACCATATAAAGCTTTCTTAAGTTTGTATACATGGTTTGGTAAATTTTCATCTTCAAAAAGTGGTGGTTGTTCAACATATACTTCTTCTTTTACAAAACCATTTAAAAATGCACTTTTAACATCCATTTGAAATAATTTGAAATTATTATGATTTGTGAAAGCAAGTAGAATCCTAATGGCTTCTAATCTTGCTACAGGAGCAAAGGTTTCGTCACAATCTATACCTTCTTCTTGACAATAACCTGGGGCGACTAATCGTGCTTTATTCCTAACGACCTCACCTTGTTCATTCATTTTATTTTTATAGACCCATTTAGTTCCAATTATAGTTTTATCTTCAGGTCTAGGAACAAGTTCCCAAACTTCATTTCTAGTGAATTGATTTAATTCTTCTTGCATAGCCAAAATCCATGAATCATCAGTTGATGCTTCTTTAGGATTTTTGGGTTCAATAGATGATATAAATGCTACATTACTCATTTTACTTAGTTGATTTCTAGTTGTAACAATAGATTGCATATCTCCTATTATATTTTCAATAGGATGATCTTTCAAAAGTTTAATCCTTTTATTAGGATGATTAATTTCATTATTAATTTCGGTTGATTCCAGATTTTGAGTAATTAAATCTTCTTCATCGTTTGTAATTTCAAAATCTTTTAAATTTTCATCAAACGAAACATGCATTATTTCTTCAATGGTGTTAGATCTTAAATTAAAAACTCTATAAGCTTTACTTCTATTAGAATATCCGATAAAGATTCCTTTGTCGGATTTAGGATCAAATTTATCCAAATTATCTTTTGTATTTAAAATAAAGCATTTACTTCCAAAAATTCTGAAGTATGATACCTTAGGTTTCTTTCCATGAAGAATTTCATAAGGTGTCTTATCAGTTAAAGGTCTAATTAAAATTCTATTCAAAATATAACAGGCGGTAGCAACAGCTTCTGCCCAAAAGTGTTTTGGTAAATTACTATCTGAAAGCATAGTTCTCACACACTCTTGTATTGTTCTATTTTTACGTTCAACTACTCCGTTTTGTTGTGGAGTTCTTGGAAATGAGAAATTGTGAGTTATTCCCTTCTTATTGCAGAATTCCTCAAACTTTTCATTTTCAAATTCACCACCGTGATCACTACGAATAGTTATAATTTTTAAAGATAATTGATTTTGAATCCTTTTTGTAAAGTTCTTAAAACATTCAAAAGTATCACTTTTATGTTTCAAAAATATTGTCCATGTAAATCTAGAATAATCATCTACAATTACAAAAACATATTTACTATGATTTATTGACTGAATTTGAGATGGACCAAATAAATCAAGATGAAGTAACTCAAGGGGTTTTAAAGTTGAAATCATATCTTTTAATTTAAAGGAACTTTTTCTAAGCTTTCCTAAATGACATGCATCACATAAACTATCTACTTTAAAATTCATTTTAGGGAGACCTCTTACTAAATCATGTTTTGATAGTCTAGATAAGAGTTTGAAATTCAAATGTCCAAATCTCTTATGCCAAATCCAAGGGTCACTTGTATTTGCCAAAAGACATAGGTTATCATTTGAAACTTTCATACTAAGAATACAAATATTCTTTTTCCTAGTTCCCTCAAATATTATGGTTGAGTTATTATCTTCAATATGACATTTATCCTTTTCAAATTTAATTTTATATCCTTTATCGCATAGTTGACTTATACTTAGCAGATTGTGTTTCAGATTCTTAACTAGCAAAACATTAGTAATAATAGGAGTTTCAGAGTTACCGACTTTGCCGATGCCGATCACATATCCTTTCGAGTTGTCTCCAAAGTTAACCAGTCCTCTGTCTTTGTATATAATATTATTCAGCATATCCGGATTACCAGTCATGTGTCTAGAGCATCCATTATCAAGTATCCACTTATTCCTTTTGATCTGCATAGATTGTTCATTGTGGATTGATTCCTTAATACCCATAAAGCATCTTTCCTGCACATTATAAAATTTGGGTAGACAACTAGAATTTGAATAACATTCATATGCAGACTCATGGAACAATGATGATTTAAACAATTCTAAACTAGTTTTAACAGATTTTTCAAAAATAGCCATTTTAAAACTTTTCAAAATTCAGATTATGAAACTTTTGAAAACAAAGCTCTGATACCAAATGTGAGAAATGCGGATTAAGGATCTTAAGGCTAGAATTAAGACTAGAGGGGGGGTGAATAGTGTTTTAAGAAATTTGTTAATCTTTTTGAGTTTATCTTAATTTGTTAACAATGTATGCACTAATCAGACACAGATATGAACACAGAATCAAACAAAGATGCAAATATAAAGTAAAAGCAGTAAAGGAAAGAACACACCAAATTTTATACTGGTTCGGAGTTACCTTACATCCAGTCCCGCACAACTAAGTACGGATTTCCTTTCAAAAGCAATTCAACAATTACAACCCTTGGTTTCAAGGCTACGAGGTACACCCTCCAGAATAACAATCCTCTGGGTAGAAATACTTGATTTCCGGGGCAACAAGTTCATCCAATTGATTTCCAGGGCTACAATCACACCTTTTCCCTTTTGATTGATTTCCAAGGCTACAATCACACCTTTTCTCGCTAATAGATTACAAAGAAGTCTATAACTCAGATTAGCACTTGGATCTTGTAGAGATAGTGATGGAGAATCAAACTAGAAGTAATCGAGTATGATTCGATGTTAATTTCGGTAGAGTAATGGTATAAATTTGTATTAAGAAATGTGGAAGAAGAAGAGGAGTGAAAACCAGAAAAAAAAAGTGATTAAAAATTCGTTGAAACTGAACCCTATTTATAGAAGAGCAACAACCATGACCATTCATGAAGAGTTATGGCGAATAGACACTTCTTTTGAAATTTGAATTTTGAATCAAACTGACACCATGTCGACATGGTACCTATAGGCATGTCGACATCCCACAGCCTTTTTTATGTTTTGAATTTCTTTGAAAATAACATTTATCTTATATAAAAACTATTTTAAACTTTATAGATATACTTTACTTTAGTTGAAATTCATAAGTAAATATAAAGAACAATATATACATAATTTAACTATAATTTTATATTTAAATCTAAGTATAAATATTTAAAAGTTAAATATATTATTTGAAGATAGTTTAAAATCAGGAGTAATTTGACTTTGAAATTAAAGATGTTTTTGAGGCTAAAATTATTTAAAATCAGGATAGAGAGTTTTGAATCTTTTAAAAGGAAAGTTTTGAAATCATTTTGAAAACAAGATAATTTTGTAAAATCATTTGAATTAAAATTAGTTAATACAAAACAATGTCCCACTAGATTTTCGTAGGTTCCATCCTACTTAGGGTTCCATCCCTTTAACGGGATCGAAGTGGATTTCATTCCACGAATAAATTGGATATTAAGATGCCAGTGCTTTTCTACGAGTTTTAACAAATATTCATAATAAAAAAAACCTTGAAATCTTGAACTCTTGATAATCTTGATACTCATGAGTCTTCTATCTCTATATCTTGAATCTCTATATACTGTATAGTCTTCATTCTTGATACCTACATGGTTAGATCCTGCATATACATATATATCTAAACTTGTAATGTTAGTATTTATATTTTATAATCTATTCTAAGGTTGTTGTCATCAAAACCATCATCTCATGGACTTAACAAGCAAGGTGTTCAGAACTTCATCAACTTTGTAAAGCAACACTCACCACAAGATATCTAGTTATGTGTGTGTCCTTTATCAATAGTATAAAAGATATTTCTTGTAAATATTAATAATGAATAGTTAATTAGTTTAAAATATTTGTTCTTGCAGGTCAAACAAAATCCGAAAGAGAAAGTTACGCGGATAATGGTTTGGAAGGCAGGACATATAAATAAGAAATCTGGACAAGCTCTTCCATCTGCAGCAAAAGCCTATGTAAGTATTTTTACTTTGGTATGAATTACCGATCAATTGTAAAGGTTCTTATCCCAGTGAAGGTTCCCCTTCCTCGCCTCCCTCCTCGGCAATGGATTCAGAAAACTTCAGATTCTTCGCCTTTTGTTATTCCTTCTGCCCCAAATATTCCTAATCCTATATTACATACTTCTGCCCCTATTGATGCTGATGTTGTAGCTAATATTGTTCCTTCCGTAGTCAGGACGGTTGTCTGGGATCCCCTCGATCAATCTTGGCATCATATAGCTTCTGATATGAGGTACAGTCCTACCTATCAGATTTTTTATAAATATATTGGCATTGGTGATCATCGTCTTATCTACCATATTGTTGATGGAAAGTTGTCTCTCTATTCAACTGGAGATTATGGCTCTAGGAACACTGTTTTGCTTGGTACTCCATCTTGGGATAGGAAATTGTTCTATGGGCCAGGGTCTATTGATTTTGATGCCTCTCTAGCTGCTCAGTTCTTGGATTTCCTTCATGTCAGTGGGCCAGAATCTGTGGATTCTGGCAGTGGATCTTCTTCATCTGAAGAAGGCTAGCTTATTTCCTTAGTTGCTTTGGTACTGTTGCCAAACACCTGTTTTATATTTTTTTTATTCTTTTTAGTTGCTAGGGCATCTCTGCCTTACTCCTACTTTGTTTGTTGTGGGCTGATCACTATTTCTATCAGCAAGTGGTATGGCCACTATAAAACCAGCTTGCCGTGCAAAATAATAACTTTGTTTTGCCTGCAAAAAAAATTGTAAAAATTTGATTACCTTATTTAGCATTATTTTGACAGTACAATTCATGTATTTATAGTTCTCATATACCCAATAACTACTTAGAATAGCAGCCTCATATGCAATTGACTATGTAGAGTCACATAAATATAGCTCATTTGTTTAGAACTAATATTTCAATTGAAGAAATATATAACTTTTAAGATGAATATTTATTCAATACATATTCACCACTAATTTAAATTTTATGTTATAAAATTGGAAAAAATACACCTAAGCTAAAGCCATGGTTGCAACTCATATGCACTAAATATCACTACCCAATGACCATGGCCATAATCGACTAGATTATTGTCTTTTGACCTCATCGCTTGATGGATATCTCTCACCATTTTGTCAACTTGTTAAAAATTATTTTGATCATATATAGTAGAAAAGGATTATCATTAACATCACTGATGACGATTTGGAACCCAAAAAAAATTTAAATTATGCAAATTATTCTACTTTATTTGAGATAACTTACTCTTGATTTCACTGTTCATTTCTTTGAGTAAAAAGGTAGAAGAAACATGTGCTTTGAAATAAAGATAGATATTAATATGCAACACTTTATTTTAATCCTTTTGAAACTTATTTATTTGAGATACCTTATTTTAATTGCTTTATCCTTAGTAATTCCTTTTAACAACTTTTACTTGACTTATAAAGTAATATAAAAAATCGTAGTTAAATATTTTGTATCCGTTTTACAAATAATTTCTTGTAATTTAATAAGCATTAAGAGTGTATAATGTGTGTACACATATTATATGATGACAAGTAGAGCCAACATAATGATGAGACTTTCACATTCTCGATAATGTTCTGGATTTCAGGTAGTTTTATTAAATCTAACACTAGTGGTTATCAATTTCTATTAGGCTTAGTTATATATTTTTTGTTCCGAGAGTTGTATTTTAACAGTAACATATCTTACGTAACCATTATTATTTGTAGATTATACACAGCTTTTTTTTTAAACAAAGAATATATAAACCAAAAAAAAGGAGAATAATCGCCATTCTCCGGTGGCTTACAGAAAAAGGCGAAACATATGAAGGGCATATGCCTCCCAAAGACGAAAAAGCAGAGCTACAAAAATGAAAAGCCAGAAGGGCAATGACACAGCTCCACCAAAACCTACACAAAAACAGAAAATAGAAAAAGAAAACCACCAGCAACCGCCAACCCGCCTTTACCAGAAAGTATAGGCCAGACCACCAAGCCAAACCACAACAGCACCACACCGAGATACAGTAATGACTGCGAAACCAATGAAAGCAGACACCTAGGGAAGGAGTAAAATCCTTCCGGAATGAGAAGCCAGGACGGAAGAACCACGAGGGGACGCACATAAGCTGCAAAAACAGGACGGCAAATCTGGAAAAGTCTAGAAAATACCGCCGCTGCTTGGAAAACCTTCTAGCTTACCGGCAATGCCACCGACCAATGAAGATGGCTACGGTACCTCGGACAGAGCACAGAGATGGAGGAAACAGCCTAAGGTCTACCATCGAAATCCACCACAAGAACACAAGGAGAGGAGCGACAGCGGAACAAGACGAAATAATGCCCGATCAAACAGCCCTGGGAAACACCAGAAATAAACCGCCAAACCAGCCCAAACGTAAGCCAAGCGAAGAAAAGACCGAAAACTCCTGAAGAGAAGACTAGCAAACACAATAAAAATAAAAAAGGGGGGGAGGGGGAAAAAGTGGTGTGTGAAGGACACCACCTCATAACGATGACTCAACCAACTCCTAGTCTAGCGGCTGATAGAGCGCAGGAGATCGATAGGAGTCCCACTAGCCGCCGGGACCGGTGGCTCATGGGTCTCCTGAAGGGTCTTCCCCGATAGGCCAGGAAGACATCATTCCTCACACGCTGGATAATGGACTGCGGATCCATAGGAATGGTGTCGAAGATGGCCTTATTCCTCGCGCACCAGACGTGCCAGCATATGAGACACGGGATTAATCTGAACACGCTAGACCGAAGAGATTTTCCTGAGTTCCCAGACCACCAAGAAAAAAGAGGAAAAGAAGGGGATCTTGCATTGCTCCGAACACCAACCAGATTCCCGAAGTAATTCCAGCAAGCTCTGGCAGTGAAGCCCCCAAAAAACAAATGGTTCGAAGATTCCGTTTCCCCGTTGCCACAGCAACGACAACGGGAGACGAAAGGGATGCCGATCTTTTGGAGATTCTCGTCGAGTGGCAACCCATCGTGCAGGATTCGCCACATCAGAAGAGATACCTTGGGAGGAATACGAAAATCCCATATGAACGAAAATTCCGGACGATTAGGGGATAGAGTTCTGATTGAGGACCAGGCTTTCAGGATGGAGAATGAATCGCCATCCCAGCCCGTCAAGCCGCCGTGGGAGTCAGATAAAGCCTTAACCGACTACATATGCTTCCAAGTCTCACTAGCATAAGACGGAGAGCCCGAGAAATTAGAGCCCGCTAGTCTATGGTATTTAGCTCGGAGGAACGATGCCCAAAGGGAGTCGTTAACCCCAAACCGGTACCACAACTTACATGCAAAGGCCTTGCAAAGGTCAGATGGGTTTCGCAGGCCTAAACCACCTTCAGATTTTGGGCGACAAACCACGTCCCACGACACCCAGTGGTGGCGGCGACAGTTTACCTTGTTTCCCCAGAAGAACGAAGATGCCAACGACCGGTAAGACCGGAAGAAGGATGAGGTAGGGGTCATAGCCGCGAAAATATGAGTTCCCATCGAATCCAAAACTGACTTGATAAGAAAAAGCCTGCTGGCCTGGGAGAGAAGAGACGCATTCCAGCGTAATATCTTACCCCTCACTTTGTCGGTCAAGGGATCGAAAAGAGCATTAAGCTTCCTGCCCCGATAAAGGACAATACCAAGGTAAGGAAGTGGAAGGGAAGTTTCCTTGAAACCGGAGGTAGTCTCAATCCAGGAAGCGCTAGATTGAGACAAGTCCTTCGAATGAACGAAGCAACATTTGGAGGGGTTAACGAGTTGACCCGAAGAACTCTCGTATTGATGGATAAAGCTAAGGAGCCTTCGAACAGAGGAACGGCTGCCATTAGAGAAAATGACAATGTCATCTGCGAAGGATAAGGAGGAGATAAGGGGACAACCCCGCGGGATACCGAATCGTTGGATTTGACCATAAATGGTTAAGGATTGTAGACCGCGAATAAAAGCCTCAGCCGCAATCACAAACAAAGAAGGCGAGAGCGGATCTCCTTGACGCAATCCCCTCCCAGCTTTGAAGTACCCATGGGCTGAGCCGTTAATGAGGACAGAGAACCAAACGTTGGAGATAAGCCTCCACACCATGTCAATCAACGCCTCCGGAAACCCGAATGTCCTTAAGACCTTGATGACGAAAAACCAGGACATGCGATCATAGGCCTTAGCCATGTCCAGTTTAAAAACTACATTAGAACCCCTAACTTTCCGATCAATTTGAGAGATCAGTTCCTGGGCGAGAAGGACGTTATCAGAGATAAGACGTCCTTTGACAAAACCTGCTTGAGACGGGGAAATGATACGCTCAAGGAAAGGCGCCAGACGGGTGGCCATAATTTTCGAGATAACCTTGTTCGAAAAGTTGCAGAGGCTTATCGGACGAAAATCTGAACACGACCTTGGGTTGTCGCACTTAGGAATGAGAATCAGGTTGGTGGAAGTCCAACCAGCGGGAAGATTCCCTCCCGAGAAGAAGGATTGAATAGCAAGACAAAAATCAGCCTGGATAATAGACCAGGCAGACCTATAAAAGACACCGTTGAATCCGTCAGGACCACTGGCACTATCCTTGCTCAAAGCAAAAACACAAGCATGAATCTCCTCAGGGGACGGGAGATCCGTGAGCACGGCACTCTCCGTGGAGAGGACCAAAGGAGGGATGAAAGCTAAAAGGGCCGGGTCTGTAACCGAGACAGAAGGGGAGCCCAGAAAGGAATGGAAGTGGGAAAGAATGATATCTTTGACTTCTTCGGGCGAAGAGGCCGATGTGAGATCAGGACGCATAATCTCACCAATCGAGAGAAGGCTATTCTTCTTACGAATAGAGGAATGGAAGAATTTGGAGTTCGCATCACCGTCGACTGCCCACTTGACCCTCGCCTTTTGACGGAGGTAGTCATTCTCGACACGAAGTTCCGAAGAGAAAGAAGCTTGGGCAAGGGCCCACGCCTCCTTGTTGGCAGCGGACGGATGCTCGTCAAATAAAGATTCGGCAACGATAAGCACCTCTTCGGCCAAACGAACGCGATCGAAAATGTTCTTGAAAACATCAACGTTCCACACCTTAAGGCAAGCCTTGAGACGCGTCAGCTTGCGCCCAAAAGCAGTACAGGGAGATGCAGAAACAGGGTCGCTCCAAGAGCTAGAAACCACTTGAAGGAATGAGTGGTGGGACCTCCACATGCTCTAGAACCGAAAAGAAGAGGGCCCCGAGAGTGATAGTGGAGAACAGCGAACAATCATAGGAGCATGGTCCGAGAAAGACCGATGGAGATGAGCGATAGAGAAGGAGAATGGAAGGCGAAACCAATCCTCCGAACCGAACACCCGGTCCAGTCTAGAGAGGATACGAGTCGGACCTTCTTGGTTGTTAGACCAGGTGAAAGCAGATCCCACAAAGGGAATCTCCGAGAGGGTAGATGAGACGATGAACGAGTTGAAATCCGCCATTGCCCCTCGGTTAATGGCCGCTCCACCCTGTTTTTCCGCTTGGCATGCGACGATATTGAAGTCGCCGCCAATCACAGAAGTAGAGAAGCCAAAAGAATCGAGAGTAAGAATATCAGACCAAAGAGCCAACCTACCCAAACGATCACATTTGGCGTAGACTGCCGAGAAGAGAAAAGAGGGAACAAAGGAGGGGGACGAACACACCACGGAAAAAAGTTGAGAGGAATCGAAAGCGGGAAGAACCACAAACGATTTGGACCACAAAATTTAAATCTTGCCCGAGACATTCGCCGAGCCACCGCCAAATCCTAGGGATAATATGATCCGGGAAATATTAGCCGGATCAATCATGGGCTCCAGGAGTGCGACCAACCCAACAGAATGCTTCCTTACAATGCGTTTTAGCCTAGCCAAAGACGCATCGTTGCCAACACCATGAATATTCCAGAAGAGAAAATTCGCCATGAGAAAATAAGGGAAGAGAGCGAGGAGAAAGGGTCGAAAAACAACTCAAACTCAGACCAAATACAGAGAAAACCGAGCCGATCGGTCGATTTTCTCGGACGCCGCTATAAAGCGTGTGCAAATGGTGCGAGGAGTAGAAATGGCTCTCCGCGCGACCTGCGACGAGACGATCGAGGAGGAGGGTCGGACGGCTCAAACATCACCTCACCCCCGGTCCCGTCCAAAGGAGACGAAGAGGAGCTGACCAAAAAGGACGAAGGAGAGGAGTTCCTAGCCAAACAATCTAGCCGCTCATTAAGGAGCGCAATCTCAGCCTTGCTCATCAGGGGAATAGAGATGGAAAGAGGGCACGGAGATGAGGAAAGAGAGCACTCCGAAGAGCAGCGCAGGGGAGAAGGGACGACACAGACCGGGAAACCATAAGGAATCCGAAAGCAAGACGGGATGCGATCCACTCGCAATCCAGCCTGCCAGATGAGCCAGTCGAAAGAAGGCGCGGCATGCACTGCGATGTCGGTTGAAGAACCGACGGAGTAGCCTACAGCAGAAGCAACCACCGAATCTACCGACGAATAAAAGGAGGTGATAGACGAATGATCGGGAAAAGCATTTACAGACTGACGACTAAAAAGTGTAGGAGAGCAATCAGGTTGCTTCCCAAATTGCTGTGGGAGTCCTACCACTGCCAGACTGTCACTAATCAGACAGCCCCGCGAAGAGGGTAGGAGTCTCGACTCAGCCCAAGTGAATAGATCACCCGAGCAGACCGAAGGTGACTGGCAAGAACCCAACCTGCCCGTATAGCGGTCATAGACGATCGCTATACGTCCAGAGCTAAGAGAACGCCCACGCCGACCGCACCAGGCCTGAAACATCCATCGACAATACCGAAAGGTAGCCGACCGGGAAGAAGCACAATAAAAGGAAAATGTCACAAACGACACGGTAAAGAACTCGTTATGACAGAATACAAGAATCCAACAAACGGATTCCAATCGGTCGAACCATACCCTAATAAAAGTACGGTCATAACCGATAATGCATTGGGAGGCCTGCACACCATTCAGAAACCAAAGCTTCTGAAGCAAACAGCAGGACAAGACACCACGGCAGGGCAAGGCAAACCGAGGAAAGCAAAAGGGACCTGACCGGGTACTAGATAATGGCGATGAAACCAAGTCAGGAGAGATGACAGAGAGCACACACAAGCGAGTGACAAAGCTCAGGCAATCAGAATCGGCCTCAATGGGCAGCAACCCAACAAGTAAAAGGTAACCATCAAACACAACGAAAAAGAAACAATAAGAAGCAGAAGAACAAACCTGCCTACCCAAGGCGCCACCAACCTGCCGATTAGAGGACGGAGCCCACAGCGGTAAAGAACTGGGGAGTTCCTTATCGATAAAGAACCGATCAGATGACAAACCAACACCAACATACGGAGACGCCAAGGGTGCTACGTCCGAGGTTACAGGCGAGCTACCAGGCAACAACTCACCAGGAGTAAACCCAGATACCAACCTATTAGCTGAAAGCAGAGGAATGGTGGTCAAATCCCTTGCCCCACTGCCACCAGCGAATCCGACAGAGCCAAACGATCCAAAAACACAATCAACCTCACGCAAACACGCCGAATCCACTGCCCCGCGAACAGAGAGACGAGGGGCAAAGCAAGTGGAAATAACTCGCTTTTCACTCGAAGTAAAACCACCAAAAACGGAACCAGATCCAGACTCCAGTGAGCCAAAACACGACCCAAAATGGTGCAGCTCCAGGTCACCCACTGCTTCCCCGAAATGTAGGCACGGTTCAAATCGGGTGATGAATTCCCGATCACCGAAGGCCGCCAATAAGCAAGGGAAGGCGGAAAAAATGCTCACGCTCAACAACAGTTCTAGAGAGCGAGTTAGGGGTGGACGGGCCACGCACTGAATAAGAGAAACAAGGTAGTAACTCCATAAATCGCCCACCCACAACCAAAAACTGGAATCGGGACAAAGCCAAAGCCGATAATTGGGAAAACACGCAAATCTCAACCGAGCAAGAACTGGTGAAGCAAACCGATAACGGCGGGGCCACAATCGCCAAAAGAGCATCAGCTAAATCAACAAACGAGGGACAGGAATCCACGAAATCGCCTCGATAATAAAAAAGCCCCAACTCCATACGAAACCCTAGTTACCACAGTGAAAGAGGGTGACGAGCGCGCTCAAAAGATGATAGCACGCACGAATTTAGGCAGAAGAGATAAACCGGGATTAAGAAATAGAGATTCACAGCCTAGAGAAATTAGCAGGAAGCCATTGAAAATAAGACCGTTGCTTTTTTTTTTTACAAGCTGTTATGACCTTTTAGATTATACACAGCTTCACTATCAAGCAGGCTTTGAGATATTTATTCATGTTTTATCCATTATGATTTGTAGATTATACATTTACTGAAAAAAATTGCATTTGAAATTTGATGTTTTTCTGAAAATACGTACCTTCATTTTTTCTAATCTTGCTCATATCTCGGTTTAAGTTTCAAGTGGTAAATGATCGTGTTAAGCTCTGGGACATGGGTAGGTGAAGGAGTAGTTTGAGGTTGGGGATCAATGAATAATATTTTTATTTTTATTTTTAGAAAGAAAAGCTTCAGGGTGCCCAACAGTGCTCGCTAGTGTCCAAGTGCATCAGAATGACGCACACAAACCAGATGCAATTAAAGGTCATAAAAAATAATCAGGTCCTTCTACAAAAATAGTGAAAAAGAAAATTAGGCATCAGGCTTACATGACCTTTTGGGCAGCACTCCAGAAAAACGTAGTTTATTGCTCACTGCAAATAATATTTATGCATTCAAAACTGTATAATGGTACTTGCAAAAATTAAATTAAATAATATAAAAAATGGCATTAAGAGATAGAGAAAGTATGGGTTGAACCAAGATTTATAAACAAAATATATATCAGAAAAGGCCCAAATTAAATTCCTATACAATCAAATTAAAATGGGCAGCCATAAATTATCAAGACTAATTTTTATTGATAAAATTGATGGCTATCATGAGCAAAAGGGGAATGACAAATACAACATGCTAGAATGCAATCTGTACTGTCGAGTTTGCATGCAAGAATAAGCATGTTGAATTCAGAAAATGAGACTTGTGAAGCTGTTATAATGATATTATTTGGGACAAGTAAAGGTAATTCTTCTATTCGAACTGAACTTCAACCCAAATAAATACGCATGTTCTAGATTTTATGAAAACGAATTTGCTGAAAGGCATTTTCAACATGACTATGAGTGGTGTTCAAAAATGATCACGCACTTTATAGTTAAGTACCAATAGGTTGTTAAGTTTTTTACTTGAGTTTGAATATGATATATTAGTGCCATTAGTCTAACTCTTCAGAATTCACTTTAAGCTTTATGGTTTAGAATGCAACTTATAGTATGGATAATGTGCAGGTCAATATGTTGAAGATAAATGATAGTGTTAATAAATATTACAGACAATTAAACTTCTGTTGGTCTTAGAAGCAAACGATAGTATGTCAAATTTGTTAATTTTATAACCTTAAATAGTACCCCGTATTCCTATACTTTAAGATAAGATTTTTCAAGATATTTTGTATATACATCCAACTGATTTTGAAAATTTTCAATTTCTCAGTAAGCTTTCTCATTAGTACACAAAATTATACTTTGTCATGCTTGTTTTCACAGATTCTATTTTAGGTTACTTAAAAAAAAACTTTGTATTGTTCTTCGAGTTGTTTCATATTGATGTTTTAGCCCAGGAAGAAATATCAACTGGAAGTAAAATTCAGCAATAACATATTACTACTCAGTGAGTCTCCAGTCATATCATTTCATACTGATTATTAATATGCAAACAACGCTTTATTGTGCATAAGTATTTCCTTTTCTACTATAGTATAGTTCTCCCAACACAACCTAATTCCTACTATCAAACAAGGGTTTCCTTCCTTGTAAAAATATGCCTCAATATGTTTTGTTTCATAATTAATCACCTGAATGCATTGGTCCATTGGACCAAGCTCCCTAACTATAGTTATTATTATTGCTTAACCTTAGAAATAATTACTAGCAAATTTAATTAAATATCCATGCCTTATAATATAAATGTGATACATTATAGTTCGACAATCATTCTATAATATAATAATAATCCCAAGCCTCGATACGAGTGGAGGATAATAAATTAGGCAACCCATTATTTTAGTAAGACCGCTCTTGCTTTTTTACAGACAAACAATTTGAAAAGATAAAATTGATAGTGGGAATATTGTTGTGTGATGTATAATTGTTGGTAATGTCTATATGATGAATGTTCATGCATGTGGAGACATTCAGAATATTTACATTGTCATTGCCAATTTCTTATATTTGATTTGCTACATTTTGTATACATATTTGCTGCTTATCTTTAAGAAAAATTGATGTTGGGAAGTGTTCCTCATTTGTAGAATCTGAATCTACGTTAGTTTCACCGATTTCTTCTTCTGTAGTCATTTTACATTTCTAGTTACATACACTAATTGTTTCATCTTCTGCACATATTGAATGCAGGCACTTGCGGAGGAAGAGAAAGAAAAACAAAAGTTGAAATGTAGCGGCAACGAGGAAGCAAACACATATGACCTTGACAATGATCTCATCTCTAAAGTTTTTGGCTCCGATAGAAAGAAAAACTATCGTCGTGCAATTCGCTCCACTTCCTCTGCAAAACAAGTAAAGTTGATGCAAGCTTCAAAAGCAAATGCCGATAAGAATAAAAAGGAAGATTTTCGTCAATGGTCATCGGAATTACAAAACCAAGTTGCAAATCAAGTTGCAAGTCAAGTGGCGAATCAAGTGTCGAGCCAAATCAAGGCTCTTAAATCATTTGCTTCATCTTTCCTAACTATGGTATCGGGGTTACAACATAACCTTAATGGTGGTAATGTGATGCCTATGATGGAAATCGCTTCTAACTTGGATAAATCACCTTCAAATATTGGAGTTGCTAGTTCGCTTATTCCGTCAAATGATGTTGGATCATCTACAAGAGGTAAACAATTTGTAATGCTACTATCACAAGATATGAAGAATAATGTAGCAAAAGCTTATGTTGGAACACAAACTATGTGTCATTTCAGAAAGATAGTTTCAAATGTTGAGAAAGTTGTTTGGATAACGGAAGTTTTAGAACCAGAAGCACTAATTTACGATGGTCCTCAAAATGAGTATTACAAGCTTTGTGAATTTTCAGATGGGGGCTTTGTGATATGGTATGTGTTTCGTCTTCGCAATATCTAAAATTCTATTTATCAGTAGCTCATATTATATTGAATATTTAAAATTGGATATGAAATTGCTTTTTTGTAATTTGGATATGATATTGTGGTATTTTGAAATTGGAAAGTTTGTAGCTCATATTATAGTATTATCTAAATATGATATTGTTGCATTTGAGATATGGAAGCATTTTAGACTTCATATTGAATTGATATGATGAATTATATATGTGATATGGACATCATCATTTATGAGATATTATATATGGCATCTTCGTTACTAGTACAAGACGAGTTCTAAATAGCTCATGTTTTAGAAAAGAGAAGGCAGATGCAAAATAACTATGTTGACAAATATCATAGATATAAAAAGCCTTCAAAATTAATCTTTTACAGATCATAAAATGGACAGCCAGTCACTAAAGGTAGTCAGATATAAAAAGCTAGTCACTAAAGTTTATGCTTCTTAACCTGCACAATTCTCAAAGATTCACATTTTGGAAAATATAAGTGTATCAAGTTGGTGATGCAGGGGACAAGCAGTGTTATCATTAGAAATTTTTGAGGCAATTTGTGGTACGACATGTTGAAGAGCATGAGCACCAGTGCCATCGTAGCAGCAACCCTTTTATTATAAAATTTGCCCCGCCAATTTAGATACCTGGGCGTTCCCTCTACGCATTATCGTCGTAACTGTGTGAACTGTTATCTTGGACATCACCTTGCTTGGTTTCATGAATGCAGCTAGAATAAAAAAACATTTGTGACTCCCAAGTTTTTTTCATCTTATCCAATATTTCGGTTATTTTAATTAACTTTTCTGAATTTTTTTTGTTAACCAAAGAAAAGAATCTGTTTATTGGGTCTTTAACAATGACAAATCCATCTACAAAATTTCCCTACAATAATAAATATCTTTACCCGTTTTCTATTACAACTTTTCTTTTTTCAATTATTTGTCATTTTATTAAAAGCATAACCTATACAAAGAACAAAAATATAAGAAAAAACAATAAAATTATAAGTTAACCACTACGCCATAGATTGCATACTGCAACACCCAAGAAGTGATGCAGGAAGTGCCAAAAAATGTTGTTGTAGGCTAAAAAAGGGCAAAGGCAACACTTTCTCGGTGATGCATTTTGCCGCGTTGCCGCAGACCTCAAAGGCAACATTTTGACTATCTAAGGCAACATAAGAAATATTGTTGCAATAGAACCCTATTTGGGTCTATAGCAACATCCATAGGTGTCTGTAGCAACATTCCAAAATGTTGCTATAGATATTAACTTTCTGAATTTGTGGGACCCACAATGTAGAGCATATTTGATTTTTTAATAGAAATAAATATTTATTTAATAAAATGCTATTGCACAGAATTTGATATTCAAACAGTAATTTATTTAAATGAATATTTTATTTCAACATTTGAAATAGTACAAATTCCTGACTCCACTATTTTACAATTCAATGATATATAACACTGATATTCACATATACAGATATTCCTCACTACATCACTCAGGTCACTCATTACATATGCAGTTTCAATTTATACAGACACCGACACTGACAAATATATGACGAGCCGAGTGCCGAGCCGAAGGCGAGCCAAGAAGCGGGTCCGGGCGCAGCGCCCGATTCATCCGATTTCGGAAGATCGAGCCTTCATTGAAACCTGTCTTCAAGCTCATGCACATTTGATTTGACTCTGTCTTCAAGCTTGTATCCAGTTGTCCAGTGTTCAATACCTGTCACATATAATTCAAAAGCAGTTCACAGATATTAGCACAATTCAAAAGCAGTTCACACATATAATTCAAAAGCAGTTCACAGATATAATTCAAAAGCTTGTATCCCTTCTTCTTTTTCCTCTATTTTATATAAATACTCTTTCAAGCTTCCTACCTTAACTTCTTTCCAAAAATTTCATAAAAATATTGATCTATATATAAATATAGTTTTCTTCCATATAACACAATGATCATTGATACATAGAAATTTGCTTTCATATGGAAATTTATATTTCCAGCAACCTCAAAATTTGAACTATTCAAATTTCATAATTTGATTCCAACTTAAAACATCTCCAAGGCCATGCTATTCTTATCAAGCAACAGTCAACAGTGAAGAACATAAAGTTCAAGAACCAAACAGTGAAGAAACGTAAGTTAAAAATGCAGAGGTGAGTAAAATTTACTCACATAATAATGTGATGAAGATGCAGTCGATCGCGGCCCCTTCTATATCGCGACCATTGCCTTGCGACTGTTGCCCACCGTTGACGCGACTACCCCCAACGACAACCATGACTCCTCAAGCTTGCCCCTTTCTATCATTCCCAGCAAGAAGATTGGGAGCATCAATTTCAATTTTAGCAGCATAGCGATATTTGGATATACCTCTTACTACTTTAATGGCTATAACACGTTGTTCATTTCCAGAACCAAAAGAGGGGACCCAAGCATTAAACATGCAATTGGTTCGCCTCAACATTATTATGCTTGCGCCTAGCAATATCTGGATAGGAAAAATGTGAGCGTCAATTACACAAGCACCTTGCGTGCACTCAACTGATAAACAATCCTCAACCACCAATGCTCCAACAAGATTAGGAACAACGTGAACAGCCACATTGCCAAAATCAGCGTCAACACACGCATTATCAGTACCATGAACAGAAGCCAAATTTCCAATTTCAATACTAGCATTATCAACATGCCACTGCCCACCTTAACGACAAGATGCTAGCATAGGAGGAATATAAGAACCAAGGCCAAGAGCATCTACAGGCAGGCCAAATAAGGAACAGTGTCTTCGAATCATTGCAAGGAGGATTCCAGGGCATGGAATGGATTCGACAGAAGGACAGACGATACCTGAGGCGGTAGGCGAGTAGGAGAAGCTCGTAACGGAGGAAAGTCAACTATAGAAACATCAAATGGCGGTAGTGACAAACTGGAGTGAAGAATTGGAAGAATAAGGCCTACCAGATCTCGTCGACGAAGGCGGAAGTAGAAGAGGGCATAACCGAATAACCATGGCTTCACGATCCCAACATTCCAATACTCGACCAACGTACCTTCACCGATCTTGCCTTTTGAATCTGCATTTTTAATTTGATTTTGCGTTTCATCGGAGAGAAAAAGTGGAGAAGTCGATAATTTACCCAGAAAACTGAAAGGGGGATCGGCGGGAAAACGAAAATTTGGGATAAATTGCAGTGGTGATCCGTTTTAACAATCGGATCAAATGTGGATCGTTGGATCGTATTCACGCGGATTGCTAATTTTATTAATTTTTTAATTTGAATACATCTATAGCTACTGCAACATCTTGTTGATACCTATGCTAACACCTTGAAGCGAGTGTTGCAATAGACAAAAATCAACATACCTATCGTTACATTATAGCTAGCAACACCTTGTAATTTCGTTGCAGTAGGCCATCTATGGCGTAGTGGACATTCATTAATTAGTTTAAGCATTCCTATATCATATGCATATATCAATTTTTAATAATTGCTGCCTAAAAGCATTTACCAGACTTTTAAACTTGCTATATGCACTTTTCGTTGTTTTTTATAAATGTTGAATTGCTTTGAAATGATTTCAATTTTTTTTAAACAAGTGTCATTCGGATATGTAATAACATACGTACTTCATCATATGTCAATATGATAAAATGTTTAGTTTTTTTTACATATCAGCAGTTTTATTAGGCATGCTGCTGGTTAACTACTGTTTTTGACTAGATTCATTGCTTAACTATGTTGTGTATAATAACATGCAACCTCTTTTCCCTCACTCTATCATTCATACCAGCTGATTATTTACAGCCACAAATCCATTACTCAACCATTACAAGATAGGGCACAAAAAATAGCTGATCACCCTTCACCTATTATGACTTCTCTTTCCTGTTATGCCTGCAGAAAATAAATATAAAAATTGTACATTTTATTCGCTACCACGCCTGGGAGACGGATCCTCCTTCCACTAAACCTTACATTATTTACTAACTGGCAGCAAATCATTTAACTTATAGACATATTTCATTCCTTAGTAACAGTAGTACATAACTACTAAACTGCTATTTTTTTCCTACTACAGGTGCTGCAACACCATGACAGAATTCAAGTACCGCAGTAGTGGATCCACATACGCATACGCAGCAAAGCTCGTTATGCCAAGACTAAAGTAAATGGACTAGATTCTATAAAGACAAAGATAATGCCCACCCATTGTAGTTCACTTTTACATAAATTGGTGTATTACAAAGTACAAACAATGTATTCTCCCGTCTTCATTTTTCAGCTGAGTTATGTGCATCCCGCATCCAATGACACAATATGATTAAATGTTACGATCTAAACTTGACTATTGCAACCAATTTTCTTAATCGGTGTTAAATATGTGTTATCCAGCTGTATAATCTCTTTATACACATACTTTTATGCAATGTTGGTTTCGTGCTCCTTTGCAAAGAAAGAGGGAGGTGACTTCGAAGCAATCGCTTGATACTATGGTCTGGTTTTTATTCTTCTTTATTACCTTTAGTAGATTTTTGTACTCACTTACCTGTTCTCTGTTTTCCAATCATTTTGCTCATAAAAGCAATCACATGTCTCATAATTTCTCTATTCAATTAGTTTGTGACATGGATACGATTAAAAATATACTTGGTAATTTCAGATAGTTAATTTTCTTATTTAGATGTTAGTTATTTTAAACTATTTTTATTGCCAAAATCCATATCAAATTTGTATTAGGTATCGGCAGCCGATTATTTGACTTAAATTTTTTATCAATCATTATGTATTTTCAATCTTCTTGATATATCATTCTAGCATTTGTCATATATCAATTTCAAGAAAGTTAATCGTACTTTACTAGAATTTGAATTATCATCGTAAACTATTTTAATATGATAACTTGACTTTACTTTTAACCATGGTTCATCAATGATCTTCAAAGTATTAATTTACTTTCATGTTTAGACAATAATCATCTTGAATTAATCATCTGAGCTTTGCAGCCTTTGCAACTTTGCAAATAGGTGCCAATATTTAATTAGAGACCTACGTTAGGATGTAGTCAAGTGCAAGTATTTTCATTTCAGTTTTTCTTGGGATAATTAATTAGTGTGAAGTGTTGCCAAGAAGCAACAAATTCTTCCCTTGATGCTTTTATGCTACTTCTTTACAAATTGCATAATCAACATTAAAAAAAGGTGGAATTTATTATTTTTCCTTTTTCATAAAAAAATTCAAGAAAAGACTAATCTATAATGGTTTTCAAGGCTATATTTTTATTAACATTTATTATGTCCATGGGATACACATATAAATCTCATTTTAGAAAATTGTACTGCTCAACAAGGTTCTTATTATTTTCTGTTTTTTTCATAGAATGGACAAGTGCACACTCGTTCAACAAAATCCATCTGTCCTTGCCTTCCCAAGGCCAACCATATCCGAAGGAGAGAAAATCAAGGAAAATACAAGAGAAAATTCCAGGTTCCACTCATGCTGCAATCAATGATCGTCTTGATCAACAATTTGATATGTTAAACCATTCTACAAAATCTAATTCTTTATACCATGCCTATAATTCTTCAGTCCATTCCCCTGCACAATATCTAAACCATGGTCCAACCTCTCGACACATAAAAACCTGGAAGTCCCCTCATTCAATGAATCCCCTTCTAATTTGACGAATTCGCTAATACAACCTATCATTGTTACTGTCGAAAATAATTCACCTAATGCTATTATCCTGTTTTCCTACTAGAAATAATCGAAACATCAGTCTCTTCCATAACTCCACCTTCTCCACTCGAACCATCTGAAACTCTTACTGATCATATCCAAATGTGTACAAGGAAAGCCAGATCCCCCATAAAAGCCAAGAATTCTAAAGTTTCCCCTATGGTGTCATGGAGTAGATCTAAGGATAGGGATGGTGGGAAAATCCTTGATAAAAAAGCTACTACTCCTATTATAAATCCACCATTTGAAGGAAGCAAAAAAAAACACATCAAATGTTAATCTGTCAAGCAAGCAAAATCCATCTCCATTACCAACCACTCCAACACTTATCCATGATTGAAAATATAGGAGTCTGGAATATGAGATGGGCAAATAATGTAGCCAAACATTTGGAAATAACAAACTTTTCGAGAGAAAAACCTCCATATTATTGTCAATCTAGAAAATAAGCTAAACATAAGCACTGTACACCATACCTGTCAATCTAGAAAATCTGTATACATTGTATCACCATCGACAGAACAGTAGATGACCATCTAAATTCCTCAATTTCAAAATCAAAATCATTACGGTTAGTAATTTAAGTTATGGAAATCAATACCAAAATCAATACCCTAACTTCAGAATATCAACAATCTGTAGAACCTTGTTTGGTCAATTCCTAGCGTCGACCCAAATTACTACATATACGATCGAACAAGCAATGAAGAAAAAATGTTGTGGTACCTCTCACGGCAGCTCAAATAGAAGAGGCACAAATTTAGGGTTCCAGGCAGAGCTAGCGATTCCAGACAGAGGTTACGGGTTCCAGACAGAGGCTGCGTTTAGGGATCGAGTGTTGACGATAGAGGCTAGCAATTCACAATTCAGAAGTTGACAGTTATGACAGAGGCTAGCGATTCGCACAAAATTTGGGGATAGATTTCTGAAAGAGGAAATGATTCATTTGGAGTTATCGACAAAGGCTATGCAAATTTGGAGAGTGTGTTTTCTGAAGGAGTTAGATACGAAGCGAATAGGGTTCTTTTTTTTCCGCACAAAATAATTCATTTCCCATGTTTTTGAATAGCGTTGAGCATACGTACCAATTTTTCTCAGCGTTGAAACCATAATTTGCATAGCGTTGGAAGGAGGAAATGCGGAAACGCTATGTATTAGTGCTATTAAAAGCCATATTTTTTTAGTGGGTATTGGCCATGATGCAAGTTGCTGGTTCTAATGGAATTCGTTGGGTGGTAAGGAAGTTATAGGCGGTATAAGATGGTGAGTTAAAGGTTCAGACTGAACAAGAAACTAAGGGTGAGTTGGTAAGAGAAATATGAATTTAGAACAATAGGAGAATAGAAAGAAGATAATAATAATCTAGTAAATTTTTATTAATCTTCTCATTATGACCATTACAAGCCTTAGCAACGGATAGTTGTTGGTAAATTACAATTTAAGCCCAAGGCCTAATTACATCACATATCATGCAAATTCTACAATTAAAAGGTACTAAAATGATCCAAATAGTTGTGCATGTGTGTGAGCGGATGCACACACACGCACATTATAATCTTTTAATCCATGCCACATCAGGTTGTAATGTTGGCTGCAAAAGTATTCATTTAGGTTCTTCTACTTCCTTAATCACATTCTAGACCTCTGTTCTGCTTGATCTACTTTGATTCTTGAACTAGCTCAGGCGTTCGATGAAATGCTTTCTCGTCACTATGCTTACCACCTATCTGTATAAATGCCAGATTGTAACATATGCATTATCACTTTTTGAGCTAACGAGGCAATGTGGAGAAAATCGTGACTCGGTTACTATTATTACTCTGCTACAAGCCTTCTCACAAACTACATTATTAGAAAAAGTTAAGGAGATTCATGTGCATATCTATAGAAATTATTTAGAGAAAGACATAGTCACTATCAGTTCATTGTTATTAACATACCCAAATGTGGTTAATTAAACACTGTTGAATCTGTGTTTAATCATATAGTAGAAAGAGATGTAACATCATACAATACAATGATATCTACATATGGTATCCATGGTTATTATAACCAAGTTCTTGATATGTTTTATAATGCGTGATGAAAATATAAAGTTGAATGATATGACATTGTCTTCAGTGTTATATGCTTGAAGTCACACAAAGTCAATGAAAGAGGATTGAAAAATATTTTACTCTATAAATTCTAAGTATTTCATTATAGTACTGAACAGAGAACATTTTAGATGTATGATTAATATGCTGGGTCGAGCTGGTGGGCTTGAAAAAGCTTATGTTATTATTAACAATGTGTCATTAAGTGAAAAATAAATGCATTATGCACTGCACTTGCTTGGGTAGAGTTCGTATGAATTTTATGTTGGAAGAGATTGTTGGAAAAGAACTTATGGAACTAGATCCAGAATATTCTAGTGTTTCTGCCGTGGCTTCAAATTTATATTCAAAAGTAGGAAAGTAGAGTGAGGCTGTGAGTATGAGAAGTGCAACTTAGGAGGAAAAACTGAGCAAACTACCTGGTTATAGCACAATTAGTTGATACTTAAAATAATTCGAAAAAGATTGAGGGTTCAATGACAATTGATACCCATGACCCATTAATTTTCATATAGATAGTCATACTTAGGAAGAATATGGAAGGTCAATTCAACAAAGATTTAAACAAGAAAGTTCGATACTCATCCAACTTGCAAACTGTTGAATATTTATCTGCTATTTGGCTGTTGATGAAAAATGATTAGCATGTTATGCAGTGATAATGCTTGCCAGTAATTTACTTGACTTTCCCACTCTGGCAAACTCAACCACTATGGAAATAGAAGTTTTAATTGTTAGTGCATGGCATGATAAAATATTAAGACGTAGTTTTCTGTTTGGTTTGTTATTACGGTTATATTGTATTTGAGGTTTGATTAGTTTTTCTTGTTATTTTACATTTTCGATAGAAGGGATGTAAGATCTGCAGATCATACAGCCGTGTGTAATGTATAAGGGTCCCGGGCATGAGGCCCACAATATAGAATAAAACTACTAACATGTCAGGCCAATAGCAAATAATATGATAAAAAGTCCAGGGCAAACATGCTAGGCCAATATCATCTACAAAAAGCAATGGAACAACTACATCAACAATTACATGCAATCAAAGTAATAGCTAGGAAGAAGTCTAGGCTACATCCCTAATCACATACGAAATCAGCCAATAAGCTTGAGGCAATACCCAAGATTTGATGGGGAGAAAATATATTTTCGATCCCAATCAGGACAGCCAAAATTTCCTCGTTGTTGGCACCATATTCACTGTCATTGTAGAGGACAAGCTCATTATCTATAAGCCTATGGTAGAGTTCCCGCTCATTTTTTTCATCTTCCGAAATCCATTTTGAGAATACCACCCATCTGGAGTGATAACACAAACCGATTTCTTTATGGGTCCAAGTTCCGACCTTACTGCACCATGACAGCTAGGTTCCTTTGGCTAATTTATCAGATAGCTCTTGCGCAATACGCTCAGCACTAAGAGGATCAAAATGAAGAGCGGTTACTAATTTCTTCTTAAGGCAAGAAATAGGGGAATCAGTGGGTGGCATAATGGGAGGGTCGAAGAAAGGGGGTATTTGATTAGGCGGGTCAGGAGGCGACACGGCAGTACGAGGGGAAAGGGGCGGCGCAAGGGAGGGACCTTCGGAGGGATGGAGGTAGACGAAGGGGGGCTGGATGGCTCGGTAGAGTCGGACTGGGGGATGTGGGGAACCTAGATTTGCCAGGATCTAGTTGGAGTTTTAGGAGGGATTCTTAGGGAGATAAGGGAGAAGGTTATCTGGCTCAGTCTCAAAGTGTGCGTAAGAGGAAATTATGTGGCCAAAGGAGTGATGAAGGTCACATATAGCTGGCTTCCACTGGTACAAGATATCGACGTAGGCAACTCTATCCTTGGCAAGGAAGATGGAAATACGAGTCCTTAACTGCTTAGATTGGAAAACTTCAATCAGGGCCTTAGCTAAATGTAGGAGCTATCTACGTTCAGTAGAGATATCAAAACAAATCAACTAATCGATATGGTTGACAATCCAATTAACTCCCTCCAACAATTGGAAAAGGGAAGGGATATTGGAGATATGTGCCTAAACGGGGATAGATAAAACTTGCACACGAGCAATGTCAACAGAAGGGCTCCATTAGGTAATGATAAAAACTTTATCTTCAATAATAATAGGATATGATTCTAAGACACAGGTTCTTTCTTGAGGGCACGAAAATTTGAAAAAGTACATTGAATTATCGCATCCGACATTGACAGATCCATAGAAGCTCCAAACACCCAGGATATGATTCTTTACTATGGAATAGTGGGAAGCTTCATCCTAAAAGAAACCGGCAAGGAAATCTTTCCAGAATGAAATACTCGTCCTAATAATTTATTTTGGAGGCGGGACAGGTTTATCTGCAAAATCGACAACATACTGTATTGGAAAACAAGCCAGCATTTTTGGTTTCTTCTTAAATAAAGAGGACCAAATGCTACTCGATTTGGTATTCTCAACAACATTTCCAGAACAAAGATTATTTCCAACACAGATAAAATTTGACTTAGCAGAAGCAGAACAAGATGCAGGATCTGGAAGTACCTTTGGGTGCAACGCTTTGGAGGAAGCTTACTGGCCAGAACTAAAATGAGAAGAGAACCAAGAGCTCCTTGCGAAGCCAAATCAACATGAATCGCTACAAGAAAACATCAAAGTAGAGACTGTAAATCAAAGACAGAAATTTTGCTGTTTTTATATAAAGACAAACTAAAGACTAAAATTTATAGTTTCTAACTATAATGATTAAAGACTGAAATTTAGTTCGAGTTTTGTCTTTTTAATTTTTGAGACTCTTAACATCGGTCTCTAGTTCTATTTTTTATTTATCTTTTAGATAATTTAAAATCTAACAAACAAAAATTATTTTCTTTTCAAATCTAAAGGTTAAGATTATTAATCCATGTGATAGAATTTGGAGTAAATATGGATTCCTCTTTGTAAATAAACTAAAATCCCACAACCCTTAAATTATGGCCTCTTCCAGCACTACACAGTCTACCTATTATGTTAACTAAAGATTAAAATATTCATTTAACCAAAATACCATCACTTCCATGGTCACAGACGCACTCTACCTCCTTATTCATAAACTCGATTCTTTAGTCTCCAAAACAGTTGACCTTATTAAATTTCTTTGCTCCATGGCTAGTAAAACGTAAGATGCATCACATCTTGAGCTCGGATTTCAGATGATGGTCGCTAGGAAAATTATTGAATCTGGGTCTGTTTCGCTGAAAAGTAAAAGTTTTTAATATTATTAATCTGTTGAGACCCATCTTCATAATCTATTCAATCTCTAGGCTATTGAAGTTATCGCAGAACTCACCACTTGACTCAGGCAATATTGGTGTTGACCAAAATTATGGCCAACACCCCAAGAAATGTCTCATCAGAAATGATAAGTGTAATTTTAGGTAAGGGGGAAGATGTCTTCCAGATTTATTTTCGTATTTGCTCTAACAGTTTTCATTTTTTGGTTTGAACCTTTCGACATAGTTGGTAAGTCTGATCTTCTAAATAGTGTGTTTTTCCTCTGTAGATCTTATTGAATAACATGTGAAATGTTTCCTTAGTGTTACACATAATTGTTCACTGGTTGTACCCCTTTAGAGTGGGCATTTGGTATTCCCGGAAGGTTTGAGGAATAAATCTCGTTACCAGTATATGAAACAGCCGATTCCTGGGAGGTACACAGGTGCTTTTAATCTTGTCGAAAGGTTTAATTAATCGTACAAAGTCAGATTTAACTTAATTGTGAGGTAGATGAACTCTTCCCCTTAAGTTGAATCTCGTATTCCTGAATTTGAACTTTACCGAAGGGTTATGTAACTCAAATGAAGGTGACGAAAGGTTTTGGTGCTATTAAAGTGTGAAAGATGTCTAATTCGATTGACTCCGAAAGGTTATTACTCAAGTTAATTCCATTCAGCTAATATCCATGTCAGAAGATTAGGGTAGATATGCGGTGAACTTTTGAGGATCAACATTTCAATTCAATCGGTTGAACCTCCGACCCAGTCGGCAAGAACCTTCTGGAAGAGCTCATCCTAAAAATACAAATTAATCTAACAATGGATTTGATATATTAATAAATAATTTGAAAAAATGTTAAACTTCCCTTTTTATTCCAAACAAGCTCTATTACAAATCCTCAAATTAATTCTTAATTAGGGTTACAAATTCTTTCTTTCCATATTAATAGAATGAAGTGAGAGAAAAAAAATCGACCTCCAAAACAGGACCCCTTAGGTCTTATTTATAGACGTCGGCGGCCATGTTTTCGCTCATATGCCTTCGACTGGGTCGAAGGGTTCCCTTTTTATATACAGTCCTTATGCTTTCATAAGTCTTTCGTTGTCGTCGAAAGGTTTTTCATTTACATGTTGTAGTGAACCCTCCGTTCTTGTTGGAAGATTGCTTCTCTACTCTTTGTTGACTTATGATTCCCATCTTCTTTACAAACCTTTCGATGTTGTTGAAGGGTGTCTTGTATGTTTCTCAACCTGTCCGAAAGTCTTATTATACTTCCAAAAAGGTCAATAGGTAGCCACCCTTACTTGCTTTGACTCCTTCTTTTCCTTTAAATTCTTCAGACACTGGAGACGAAACCTTTCAACCCTTCGAAAGGCTTCTGGTCAATGAACTTCAACACTCGCATCCCTTCGGAAGGTTTAAGCTGCGCTTTTTTTCTTTATGTTCTTAGGAATCTTTTGTCTTATCCGGAAGTTAGTTTTTAGTGTAAATTTGCCCCCCCCCCATTCTAAGGGATGCTCTTGACTTTCCAAGTCATTACCGAAAGCTTCAAAATTCTCTGCCTTTTGATCTTCCCGTGTTGATCTAGAGTACCTACTTGAGTCTAATCCAAAGATTAAGAATTTGGGCGACTTTTCTGTATAAATCTGCTTCTTCTCTTTCTTCTACACTTACCTGAAATTAACATTATCACAAACAAGTAAAAGAATTCTTAAAACTTTCTAGATCTCGACTTACTGCAACAAGGTATTCCGTTAATTTACTTTATAAATCTTAGTTTAATCTTCATCCTCATCAATTTCTAATCAAATTTCCAGTTTCCCGCATTCAAAATCGAACATTTGTTTTTTTGGAAATCTATTTTTCCTTAAATCAGTTTTTGGATAAAATTCATTTATAGTTTTAGATCTTAGGCCAGCAATGCTTGCCGTGAGAAAATCCTCTTATAGGGTTTCATTTTATACCCAAAATATCCAAATTCGGCTTTAGGCTTTTCAAATTTGATTTTTGATTTATGGATAATGCTATACTATTCTCCGGAATCGAACTATATCGATTCCAGATGGGGGTAATTTTGGTAATGGGTTCATTTTGTTTGTTCCTCAAGAAAGTTTGAAACCGCGTTTATTATTGGGTTCGGGCTTTCTTAGACCCGATATGGTAACCTGGGCCCCACTAGCATATAATTAGGTAATGCCAAATGACTTTTCTACCCCTTCGAAAGAATTTGAGGCGACAAAAACCAAGTTTTACCCCTTTTGGTACCTTTCGATGAAGTCGGAGGGTATTTTGACGTCACCTTTTCATTGTGGTCGGAGGATTAGGTAACACCATAGTGAAACCTTCCGACCAAGAGCTTCCGACAAGATTGGAGAATTTGAACCTTTTGTCTACCTGCCTCCGATAAGGTTGAAATTCTCCTATCTTAGAGTCATATTTCAACACCTTTGACCAGACCTTTCGGCAATGTTAACAATATCTATGTTTTCCACTTCGGGAAATTTTAGATTTCTAATTTTTTTTAATATCGAAAGGTCTTGCCATTTAACTTTAGGTTATACTTGCAATAGGCCCAGGTTTTCATAGAACCTTCGGCATTGTCGAAAGGTAGTGACTAGGCAAATGTTTCACTTTTTCCTTTCAATCCTATCGATAGCTTTTAGGAAGTTACATTTTTGCTTACTTCTAAATTTTGTTAGTGTATAGTGGTCAAAATTGAGATCACTATTCTTTCCGGCATTGTCGAAAACCTACTCTATTAACCCTTCGATATCGTCGAAAGCTTTTGTTATATTCCTTTCGGCATTGTTGAAGGCTTCAGCTGTAAACCTTTCGACATTGTCGAAAGCCTAAACTGTTAGATTCTTTAATTAAAAATCTACATCCTTTTGGAGCTTTGTGCATATTTTATGCTTAATCAATCCAAACAAACTTGTTATTTTTATATTTTTGGTTGCTATCTAAATTTATAATTGATTAAAGGTTTTTAATTAGAACATTTTAACCTGGCAGGACAATCAGTTCTCCAAAAATTGAGGCTACTGCCGAGCAGTCTCTCATTGAATCACAGAGTGAAGTTGACGTCATTCTGAAGGAGTTTGGCATCACCGAAGTTGAAGTCATTCCTCCCAAATCTTCTGACACTATTGACAACCCTCCAGAAGGGTACTTTGCATTCACCGCCATTCATATATGGCACGGTGCTTTCTTCCTTTTCATGCATTCTTGCGCTCTTTCTTGTCTTACATTGGAGTTGCTCCGATTTAACTATCTCCCAATGTGTATACCCATCTTTTATCTCTCGAGATGCTAGCGCTGGAATCTGGACTTCCTTCGCTTAGCCTTGAAATTTTAACTTCCTTGACCAAACTAGCAAGGTCAAGTAAATCTAATAAGAAGATTTTCAGGGTGAATGTATATAAGAAATTGATATTGGACGGTATTAACAAGTTTAAGGAATTGGAGAACCAATTCTTTTTTGTCAAGTGCTTTTCTGATGTCCATGGTGCATTTGCTTTACCTCGTAAGTTCATTCTGATACTGTCTTTGCTTTCCTCTGTGTTTCTTGTCGACTAACCTTCAATCTTTCTCAGATGAGCCTCCTAAAGTACTCAGCAACGCGGATCAAGAAATTGTCAACTCATTAACTGCGGTTCCAAAACATCATAGGAGTAGGTTGACACTTTCGACCCTTAAGGAAGCATTCCTTATTGCCAGTTGGCCAAAAGATTCATGGTACTTCGCCTTCTATTATATACACTCGCTGAGGAGTTCGTTTCTATTCTCCGGGCAACACTGATCATTTCTCTCCAATATCGCCGATTGGTTTTGGTGTTTCAGGTATCTCATTAACTTGGTGTTGTTTCCCATTGATTTCTCGAACTCACTTTATCTGATTTATGTTTTCTGTTATTTGCTATAGCTCCTCCCAAGGTTGTTTGCCCTTAAGGGAAGTTCCCCCTCCTTCATCCTCTACGGATGCTTCATAGGTTATGGGAATTTTTGCTAGCTCCATGGAATCCCTGAAAAGAAAACAAGCAGTGCCTCCTAAGGAGGCTCCTGTAGCCAAAATGACGAAAGTCATCGACATTGATGAGGGAGATGAAGACACTTCCCCGAGAAAAGTTTCAACAAGTCCAGCTAATGAAGCTACGGAAAATCTTATAGAGCAATTCCTCCTTCTCCTACTCCCATTCCAACTATTTCTATTTCTAATTCTCCGTCTTCGTTGGCATAGATGTAGGTGACTCTTTTTGGAACCCCTTCCAAGCCTCATACTCTTCCAGGATCATCATCTTCTACTTCTTTGCCAACTGATTTCGGCAATCTTGTTAAGTCTATCCTTCAGCCAGAACCCTTCGTTTCCTCTTCTCCGCCATCTTTTACTCCAGACTTGGAGGAAAACCGTCGCTCTCTTATGGAACAATAGCTCTTAGTAGGTTCCTATCTAATCAACCCAATTATCAATGGGTCCTTCTTATTGCTAACCTGCATTTCTTCTTTTGTCGCAGATTGCCTGGAATTTGGTTTCCCTCAATGAATATGTTTCTTAACTTTCTTCTGGGTCCTCTGAGCTTCAGGAGGAAAATTCTGAGTTAAAAAGTCAAATATCTTCACTTACAGCCGCTCAAAATGACTCCTCCTCCGAGCTAGAATGAGTCCGGGCTTCCCTCCTCAAAGGCGAAGCTGACCTTGAAGCCGAGAAGCAAGATCATCGACTTACCACTGTGCGGCTTCAAGCTTCCGTATCCAAATTTGAGGCCGACCTTGAGGCCGAGAGACAAGCTCACCAACTTACCCAGGATGAGAAATTTGCAAGAGAGCTTGCTTTAAAATACTCGGAGGATGAGAAGGCTCGTTTAATTTCGAAGACCACATTGCTGGAAGATAACCTAAAAAGGTCTAGAACTTCTCTTAAGCTTGCTGTCCAAACTCTCTCCAATTTCCAAAAGCACGTTTCTGATTTCGTTGATTCTTCCTTGGGGCCCATGATGATGAACTACTATGTGGAAGCCCTCATGCTTGCTTATATTGATAACTGCGATAAATGTCCTGACCTCGGTTTTCTTTCACTCCACCCAATTTTAGCTAAAAGAGTCATGGATAAAATTGAGCAATTCAAGCAGAACCTTGAGTTGGTAAATGAAGAGGGGAAGATTGACTTTAAGAAAGCTCTCTCTTTTGACATCCCATCATTTGACATTGAGTCTGACTCTAAGGAGGAGGATGACCAAAATAAGGATCCCGCTGACAAAGAAGATGATGATTATACGAGTTGGGATGTTGACGATGGTGATGATGACAATGACAATCCCCCTAGAGGCCAGGGCCATAGTAATGACAAAGGGAATCCTCCTGACGCTTAAGAGGACGATGATGGTTCAACCAAGTCCCCTGAAAAGGAGCCATCACCCAATAAAAGCAAACCTCCAAAGTCCCCTGGACCAAATGCGCCTCAGGAGGAGGAAATTGGTCCAGTCCAATCCGAGGGTCCTTCGGGGAATGAGCAAGTTTCTCAAGTTCCTATCAGCCTCTCAGGTATGAGCTTCTCTGTTTAAATGTTTGCACTTGGTAGATAACAGTTAGTAATACATCATTTGTTTTAGAGAAAGAAGAAGCCAAAATTCCTCTATAGTACAAAACTCGATAGAAAACAAGTGGTAATTAACAAGCTTTATAGGGAATTAGACAAGTTAATAATGGATCATAATGCCTTGTCTGAGAAATATCGCAGTCTCGATAGGAGTACCTCCATGCTTGCATCTTTTAAATTTCAAAGAGCGGATCCTTTATTAAAGAAAGCGCGCCTCCGATATGACGCTTTATTGAAGGAAAATAAAGAACTAATAACCTTGTTCTGGATGATTGAGGAAAAAAACATTTTGGTTAACTTCTTGTATAAAGTGTATTGCAGACATTCAATCATTGATTTCTCATACCTAGGTGAATTCAGCGGGGATTTACTCAAATACCTTCACAAAAGATATTTAGATGAATTTGGGTCTGACCCGCATCTTGGAGCATGCTGGAACTTACCGCGGGTCAAGTCAATTCCCCAAGACCTTCCTGCTGAGAAGTCTAAGTATTACAAGGACAAATTCATCCTCGAATTTTTCTCTAAATCTGTTTTGTACGAACCTGACATGTAATCGTAAATGTGTATCTAGTAATTGTTTTATGCACACTTGTCTTTTATAATGTTGTTTATGCTCAGCTTTCTCCTTTATTGTGCTATTTCAAAATATCAACTCATTAGGACGTGTTGCCCCAAGAGACACTCTAAGTCAGTACGTTAACCTGAGAAGGTTCTATTCCGAAAAAGCAACTCTCTTAAAGACTTCGAAGCTAGCAAGATATTGCTTTCTTCGAGACTTGCAAAAACTATACATGGAATTCCCTCGCCTTCGTTTTGACTTCCATGGTGAAGAGAAAGGAACTTTCTTGAAGGAAATTAGAACATTTCAATCTAAATTGATTTGTGGTCGTGATAGTCCCCCAGCTAGGGAGTGGGATTACTGCAAGTGTCCTCCAGTTATTACCCCAGAAGGAGTCACTATTTCATTTGACTCGTCTGTTATGCTTTCTGTTAACACCCTAGGCAGAGTTAGGAATGTTGTTTCTCAACTTTAAACATAAATGAATTGATTATTGTTATATTTTTTTTTTCCTATCTGTATGAGCTGTGATTCCTTGTTGTGATGACAAAGTTATCTTTTGTCTCTACTCTGATTCTATTTTATTTTTCCCTATCTAAATAGGAGCTTCAACCATCTACAACTTCTCCAACTCAAAGTCTGATATCCCGAGTTGGTATTATAAGGGAAAGACATTTAAGTGAGTGTGGAGCCTCTGTGGCTCAAGATGAGATGTTACTAAAGCGCTTCGGTGGTAACGCGGGGGCTGTGCAATTATATAAAAGATACCTCACCCAAAAATTCATAGTTAGAAATAACCAAGATCGTATTAACCATCTTGAGGCTAAAATTAAAAGGAAAGATGAGGAAATCATCTCGCTTAAACACCAGGTAAAGTCGAATCCCACAATCAACTTCGATGAGAGGATGTCTGCGCTTATCCAGCGAATCAACGACCTAGAGCTGAAATTGAAGGATAGTCAGGCACGACGTGCCTCTCTAGAATTTATTTTGAGTGATAAAATCTCGAAAATTAAACTTCCGGTTACACAAGCATCTCCATCGACTGCAAAGACTACTAGATCAAAACGTCTCGCAACTTAGAACTTTCCCACTATGACTAATCCTCCCCCAGGCTTAGATGAAAACGTGGTGGGAAGCTGGTGTCGAAGATTGATATTTGAAATTAGACAGCATTTTAACGAGCAACAAAAAGTTAAGTATTCCAAGACTATTAACGATTATGCTGCCCAGAATCAAAAATTAAAACAAAAAATTTACTTGCTCGATAAACGTATTGCAAAGTTGGAAAGGGAAAACGAAACCCCTAGGGCGATAAATATGGCCTTTAATCGTGCCCTAAAAACTAACATTGAAGAGATTGACGACAGGAACACAATCAGGCAGAAAGAGAAGAAACTTAAGCAAGTTCTTCAAGTTGCAATGAGTCATATTATTAACCCTTCGGTAGTGGAAACCCTTAACAAAGTGTCTCAAGATTTATAATCAGTGAGTTTGGGCCATGTGATTTTATCCCATATATAACTATGTTGTGTGTAAATGACTTTGTAAATTATGATAACTGGGTAAATGTCACTTGATGTGTGATCCTTTGTAACGAAGTCTTTAATACGCCCTCAATTTGTTCATTCGGCGGCTTTTATTCATTTTGAGTCTTTTGCCATCCCTTGTCATTCCATTTTTCCTAGTTTGGGAGCTAATATCCAGGATTATGAGGCAGTGTCCTTCCCATCTATTATTTCAAGAATATATTTTGCCCCAGATTTGGGCATTTGAGATGAATAGTAGTCCGAAGTCCTTGTACCCAGATTAGGGATTAAATAAGCAGTAATCTTTGATACCCAGATTCAGGTATAATAAATTAGCATTTGACAACAATTCGGAACCCGGATTCGGGCTTTCGATGGTTAGTGTTTAGAACCCAAAAACCCAGATTCGGGTGTTAGACTTTGAAATCTGAATATGAGAACTTTGAATTCCAGAATACTCTTTTGAACAACATGCTGATTGGGTGTCAATAACAGGGGACAAAAGACTGTCTTTAAGTCATGTGCATCAGAAAACCAGAAAACCAATTTAGCAATAGAAGACCCAAACACCATTCGTTGTAACAAGTAATAGAAGACCAGTGTACCATTCTTGGTAATTGATAGATAGTAGAAGACCAGAATACTATTTTTGGTTAATGTCTGTGAGAAGAAGTCAGTGACTTTCTCTCAAATTCATTTTGCTAATCGTGCCATCTACTGGATTTGATATTGTTTCGCATGCATTTTCTTTCTCGGCCCCGAATTTTCTTTTTCCATTTATAATTTGTTTTGGCCTATTTCAGGTGGGGACTCTTTTGTCCGATTTTATGATTATTTAAGCAGAGTTTATTTCAGGCTGTTTATCATCTTTGACAATACCGACCTTTTAGGTGGTTGCTATTTTAAGCTATGCCAATTTCTGGCCGTGCCTATTTTAGGCATGGACTTTTCTTAGTCCACCAGACATTTCATCTGCGTTTCTGGTGCGCTCGACTAGCTTATTCTGAAGCAGGGCCAGAGGACTTACCCGACCTCCCTCCAGGAGGCGCCTTAACCTGGCCATAGCATGACGCAATTAATGGTTTGTTCGGTACCTTAACCAAGCCATAGCGTGGCGGGACTAAGGGATTACCCGTCCTCCCTCTAGGAGGTGCCTTATCCTGGCCATAGCATGACGTGGATAAGGGCTTGTGCTGCTTTAACCTGGCCATTTCTGATTTTGGCGCGCGGATAAAGGCTTATGCCCTCCCTCCAGGAGGTGCCTTGACCTGACCATCTTGGCGCGACTAAGGGCTTTCTACCATTATTGGTAGCCTACCATTTTAGGTAGTTCCAAATTTGAGGACAGTTTATCTCCCAACCATGTAGGTCCTCTTTTTGAGAACAGAATTTCTTATTCCACAATTAGTTGAATCCTTTACAGACTGCTTAAGTTTTCCCTATTCTAGGAAGTATAAGTTCATCCCTTTTTGACATCTCATACCAATCTGTTTCATGCCCCTTTATCAGGTAAACATTGCAATGCGATTCTTTAAGTTTCTTTTCACTTTTCATCTTCTCTTTATGAGAAGACTATTAATTCAGTTTCCTTCTCGGCAAGGATGCGGGTATTTTTGGCCGCAATAGTAGGATCACATTCTCTAAAAAGCTTTTTAATTTCTGAGCTATTTTTGACCGGCGTCCAATTCCCTTCCAGCACAATTCAAGTATTTCTCTTTGAGGAGCAAGTTTTTTTTTGTTCCTTTTCCAAGGGCTTTTTGTTCATTCTTAATATTTCAGTTGGAAATCTTTGGGGAATCTTCATACTCCTATTTGGCAATTCTCTTATTATCCTTAACCCTTTGGTTGTGATCCTTTCTATGCGTTCATGTATTTTCCTTGAATTATGGACTTTATGATCTTATTCTATTTGTGTACGAAGTCACCATAATCCTTTTTCATTCCTTTCTTGCTCACTGAAATAGGTCTGATTAGGTTCAATTCCGAATAGACCTATTTGATATTCCACTTCCATAAGTCATAGGGTATATCTCATTTTTTCCTTTGATAATTCGTAAAGCTCAAAAGCGAAGGGTCCGATCTTCAAGTGATGGTTAACCATGTCTTGTTCATTAACCAAAACCTATATCTAGCAGTTCCGTTGATCCTTAAATCAACTTTTCACTACAAAGGCTTTCTCTTGTTTTGAATATCAGATCCATACTTTGTCTATCATTTGTATTCAAATGGATTATAAATCTTATATTCAAAGTTAACCCTTTCTTATCCCAAAAAGAGGAGTTAATAAGCCTTATGAGAATGTTTAGGTAGAAAATGTGGCGGGTAACCACAAGGACGGTGGTTCGAGCCCTCCTTCTAGCACCAAAAATGTTAACCAAAATTATGGCCAACACCCCAAGAAATGTCTCATCAGAATGATACGTGTAATTTTAGGTAGGGGGAAGATGTCTCCTAGATTTATTTTCGTATTTTCTCTAACAGTTTCCAGTTTTTGGTTTGAACCTTTTGACATAGTTGGTAAGTCTGATCTTCTAAATAGTGAATGTTTTTCCTCTGCATATCTTATTTAATAACATGTGAAGTGTTTCCTTAGTGTTACACATAATTGTTCACTGGTTGTACCCCCTTAGAGCAGGCATTTGGTATTCCTAGAAAGTTTGAGAGAATAAATCTCGTTACCAGTATATGAAACAACCGATTCCTGGGAGGTACATAGGTGCTTTTAGTCTTGCCGAAAGGTTTAATTGCTCGTACGAAGTCAGATTTAACTTAATCGTGAGGTAGATGAACTCTTCTCGTTAAGTTGAATCTCATACTCTTGAATTTGAACTTTACCGAAGGGTTATGTAACTCAAATGAAGGTGACGGAAGGTTTTGGTGCTATTAGAGTGTGAAAGATGTCTAATTTGATTGACTTCGAAAGGTTATTACTCAAGTTAATTCCATTTAGCTACTATCTGTGTCGGAAGGTTAGGGTAGAGATGCAGTGAACTTTTGAGGATCAACATTTCAATTCAAACAGTTGAACCTCCGACCCAGTCAGCAAGAACCTTCTGGAAGAGCCCATCCTGAAAATACAAATTAATCTAACAATGGATTTGATATATTAATAAATAATTTGACGGAATGTTAAACTTCCCTTTTTATTCCAGACAAGCTCTATTACAAATCCCTAAATTAATTCTTAATTAGGGTTACAACTTCTTTCTATCCATATTAATAGAATAAAGTGAGAGAAAAAAAAATCGGTCCTCAAAACAGGACCCCTTAGGTCTTATTTATAGACGTTGGCGGCCATGTTTCCGCCCATATGCCTTCGGCTGGGTCGAACGGTTACTTTTTATATATAGTTGCGAACCTTTCGACATGGTCAAAAGTTTTTGTGGGCTTTCGGGCTTCATTGAAGGGTCTGTTTTCCTTCATGCTTTCATAAGTCTGTCATTGCCATCGAAAGGTTTTTCATTTACATGCTGTCGTGAACCCTCCGTTCTTGTCGGAAGGTTGCTTCTCTACTGTTTGCTGACTTATGATTCCCATCTTCTTCACAAACTTTTCAATGTTGTTGAAGAGTGTCTTGTATGTTTCTCAACCCGTTCGGAAGTCTTATTATGCTTCCGAAAAGGTCATTAGGTAGCCATCCTTACTTGCTTTGACTCCTTCTTTTCCTTTAAATTCTTCAAACACTGGAGACGAAACCTTTCAACCCTCCAAAAGGCTTCTGGTCAATGAACTTCAAACCTCGCATCCCTTCAGAAGCTTCAGAAGGTTTAAGCTGCGCTTTCCTTTTCCTTGTGTGCTTAGGAATCTTTTGTCTTATCCGGAGGGTTAGTTTTAGTGTAAAACTAGTTGTAATTAGAATTTCCACATCATGGAGTCAAACTAGAAGTTATATGGATTTGATATTATACACGTATTTCTAAGTTAAGTATCCCTTGATCTGAATAGCTTCATCTTTTCACCCAAATTCTAATGGAGATGTTATGAGATTATGTGAGAAGCCATTTCAGATGGTGATCGATGCTTAGAGTAAATATGACGAATTTATAATGCTACAATGGCCCTAAGGGGAATCCTATTACCTTCATTATTACTTTTGATTGATATATATGAATTTCATGTTAATATGATATTCATGAATTTAATATTGAATGTGAGATAGTTTAGCTTAACATTGTTCGTGTGCTCGTAAATTTGAGATTCATGTATTTCTTTTATACTACTTGTGTTGTATTTGCATTATTCATTGAAATGTTTCCTTTTTTTAATACCATTGAACCATCTTTAGTGTTTTCTCAAACATCGTAGTTTAATAATTTAAATAATTTATTTGCTAAAAAAGAACAAGAGATGGTGTTTCACCGTTTAAAGTTTAAAATTAAAAATTCACAATATTATTTGGTATTTCGAGACTGAACAGAGACCATATATTGGTCTTTAATACTCGGTCTCAATCAATGTTTAAGACCAATGTTTCGTCTTTATGACTTAGGTTTCGTTTGTTTTTTCTGAAAAACGCTTTTTTAGCCGTTGGAAAGAAAAGGCTGAATTCAATCGGTGCTTTTTGCTGTTTGCTAACATCCTTCGTTCAGCAATAATTGTTCAAAATGGCCGAACAGTCATAAGCAGACGTTTTTTGCTTTTTGAAGTGTCGATTCAAAACAACGGTTAATTTATTAATAAATAACAGCACCTATCATCTTTTTAATATTTGCAAGAATAACACCAATAGCAGCAGATTTGTGGACATCGGCTCTCTGCTCTTATACTTCGAGGTAACTTTTATCTATGTTTGTTCATAAATTACATATTCCGCTCTTGCCTTTATTAGCATGGTAATGCCACTGCACACATATCTCACTCCTGTCTTTATTAGTACATCACTGCTTTGTTTATATGTTCCATGTACAAGGAAAATCTTCAACGCTTTATCCATGTACTATCCATAATAATGAAAAGTAAAGCTTGGTAATTATTTATTTTTAGTATTGATTCTACTATTTAAATCCAAATTTTGTCGGTAGTCATTAACTTCTAATGCATCCTTTTGGTTACAGTACACATATTTATGTGCTCCTCTATTATATGTAATCTAACGCAGTCCGTAAATACGAATGAACAAGCAGTCGATTCTTTATCTATTTTCCAACTATTTTTATATCATTATGTAAAAACTTAATTGTAGCCTATAATAAGGTTAATTGGTTTTAAAAATGTGTTAAAAATATTTATTGGATAATTTATTATGAAAATTATGCACTGCCAAAAGACATAATTTAAGCTTTATAGCAAAAGAATATGTCTAACTAAAGGAAATGTATTGTTTCAAACACTTATAGCATGTGTATACACGAAAAGCATTCTAATAAGAAATGATATTAATGATGAAGGGCACATTTGTCAAAGAAAAGTGTATTATAATAGAAAAAAAATTTAATCAGCAAACAATCAAACAAGGTTTCAGATATTTAGCATTCGGCATTCAGCATTCAGCTTTCAGCATTAAGCAATAAATATTCGGCCATTTTAACAAACGAAGCCTTATGATTGATATTTCAGTCTCAAATTTAATTTTGGACTTAGAAAACAAAGACTGAAATCTTAGTATTTTAGTCGGTCTCAATATTTATTGTTTGTACCAAAAATGGGCACAACACTCTTCGGAAGTTTTTGAAGAGATAAAAGTGAAGAATGAAAATTAAAACTGTGGGTTATCTAACAAAAACTCCAAATAACAGAAAGTAAATTGCAAAGACAAGCGATTTAGAGTGGTTCGGCGTTTTTGCCTACGTCCACTATGAAGTTTGATGATTTTATTGCTCGATACTTGAAGATTACAATTCTTTATACTGTAATACAACTGAATTTATATGCTAAGTCTCAATCTAAAGCAGCGGCGGTGTTCTGGAGTAAATCTGGCAGAATCTGGGCGCTCTTCAGTACTTAGAATTATCCGACCCCTTTTCTGAATGACTAGGGGCTCTATTTATAGGTGTAGGAAGCTGATATTTCGCCTAAAATGAGGGGAGACCAGTTCTAGTACGTCAGGGGGCCCACATGGCCGAAATCTGGAGATCCGGGCCCACTTTGGGATCGATTCGACCCTTGGTTCGAATCGATCAAGAAATCATCCAATCGAGCTGAAATTTGGCGTGGACATTCTTCATCATGTGCTTAAGCTTCTGTGAAAATTTCATGGCATTTGGACTTGTAGAACTCGAGATATGATTGATTCAATGTTGCATTTCTGGAGAACATGGATACTTCGAATCGATCTTACTTCGAATCGATTTGCTCGAATCGTTCCTCCTACGCGTGAAGACAATGGCGTGGCGCGCATGCTTCGGGTCAACCCTCTTTTATCTCCGGGTTTTACTGAGTCGTACCCGGGGTTTTAGCCGCGTTTGCTTGGTGGATTCGAAGTTATCGATTCGAAGAGGTGGTTTCTTCGAATCGGTTGAATTCGTGCTCCTTCGTATCGATCGTGGAAGGTTATGGCTGATCGATACGAAGCATCCTCTGCCTTTTGCGATTCGAAGACAATCGTAGCGTGGAGTCGAAGCTCCTTCAACTGTATGGAATCGAAGGACTCTCGCTTGATGGATTCGAAGGTGGATAAAACCCCAATGGATTCGAACAAAGGGCACGCTTGATGAGGTCGAAGCTAAGCTACTCCTCCTGGATTCGAAGCAAGGTTATGCTCCCTGGACTCGAGGCACCTTCTCTCTATGGATTCGAACCGAGGTTGGATTTCATCGATTCGAAGTAGTATATGTCTGATGGATTCGAACTGAGACCGGTCTAATCCATCTTTTGTCGATGATATCTTGAACATACGACCTCGGATTGACTTGAAACTTGGATCGTTGGTTCCCACGGATTTGCTTGACGTGCCTTATCAATTGTAGCCCGATCCGGACTCAGACAAATTTCATCGATATCCATAGCGATCCTCGCGCGCAGCTGGTCTTCGAGACGATCTGTCACCGGTTTCTAGCTAAGCCCTTGGTGTCACGGCCTTGCCAAAAGGCGGGATAACATTTGCCCCCCAAAGTACGTCTTGTGTATACATGACGTGCTTTGACAAGCTGCAGTCTCTTACTGGACGGCTATGACATGCTTTACCGAAAGTCACATTATGTATCGCAGTAATCGACCGTCGTATAATTGTGACTGGCTGTTAGGTTTTTGAGTCATGACGAGATGAACATTTGATTCCTATAGATGATAAAGACCAAAACATTAGTCAGAAATACGTGCATACGTGTGTTATCTTGACTTTGGTTAACGCTGCGTGATCGCAAGTCATTGTCAGTTCGGTTTGCTATCGAAATCTGCATCGGTCCTCTCCTGAACCGATTTGAGACTCGAGTTAAAACATCGCTTTTATGATTGCCTATGGTCATCCTCTTGTATCGATCCTCTCCTGAATCGGTACAAAGAGTGGACAAGCAATTTTTTATATTGAAACGATTCGTCCATTTGATCGATGGTATTTGATGGATTCGAAGCAATGTTTCTTGATCCGCTTCGAGTTGATGGTTTCGAAGTAGGCACTTCGAATCGATGGGGCACAGTGACCCAGGTTCATCTTCGGTTGTCTGCTTCGAATCGATGGTTCTTCGAATCGATACTGTGTGGATTCGAAGTTCTCTGAGTTGGTGGATTCGGAAGTATGGGGTCGAAGCTGACTCGTGACGTACGCACGTTGGAGTTCGAATCGGTGAATTTGTATTGTCTACTTCGAATCGATGAGGTTTTGATACTGCATGGATGGATTCGATGTAGTTTAAGGGTTCGAAACTAGATGGTTTCGAAGGCGATGGGTAACCGAGCGATCGTTCGAATCGATGGAGTTGTGACCTATTATGATCGGTCAACATGACCGGGAGACGAAGAGCCTCGAGTTGTCTTTGGAACCCATATAAATACGCGAGGCCAATTTCATTTTTACTTTTACCTTTTACCGTTGCTATTTCCTCTTCTTCGAATCGACCTCTCCAAGGCCAGGACAAACGTGCTTCCCTCGAAACGATCGATCCCCTTCACGCTTTCATTCGTAGTAAAATCAGGTACCCAAGGGATCGATTCGAGAGGAGACAAATAGAACTTAGAAATTTTTGCACTGATTCAGTCTTTCCTTCTGAAAATTTCGAGGAGTGATGAGATCTGAACGAAGTGGGTCGACTCGATGGAATCGAAGAGTGAAACCTTTCGAGTTATATCGATCAGAGTGTCGTCTTCCGTTGCTTCGCATCGATCCAGGCACGAGTCATTCGAATCGATTTTGAAAGCATAGCTTCGAATCGATAGTTTTAAGAGAGAAAAGGAAAGAAAGCTCGTGGCAATCGATTCGAAGTAGCGATACTCCGATCGATTCGAAGGATTTCAGTTTTGATCGATTCGAAGTCATGCATAGATCTTGGATTCGAAGTGTTCCTCTATCCCAATGTTGCATCGAGTCGAACCATATGGATTCGAAGCACCTGGAACCGAACTTCATCGATTCGACCCGCATCGATTCGCGCAGATGGATTCGAACGTCTTCGTCCTAGGAGACCATTACTTTTTGACTTGCTCCATCATATGAACTACGACCAATTTCAAGTTATTCTCTGATGAACTTAATGAACTTTAGCATACTTGACTCCGACGAGCTTCGGCCTTGCATAATCGAACTTGACTGAAAGACTTGAACTTGAATTTCCTTTGAAGCTCGTCGATGGAACTATGACTCAACCAATAATACAACTGATTTATACTCGAAGTTGGTTCGTAGCGTTTGGATGGTGTGGAAGTGACGGTCAGCGATGACGGTCATTTTCATTCTCAAATTCCCAAGTTATGTTGTACGGACATCTTGCTTCAATCTGTTAAATTTGCTTAAGTAATGCACAGCACTTGCACTGCACGACACGCTTCACACACTCTATACTGGGGAATGCACGGGCTCTGCATGTACTTAACGTTTCTTTATGATGAGTTAGTTAATTATGGAATCTTCGAGCTCCCAACAACAAGAGGTACAGAGCTCGACTCCTCCGGTGCTTGAGATTCCCGATATCCCTACCGATGTAATCGATCCAGCTCCAGATGAATTGCCAGAGGCTATATTTATTGAGGACCCTGTTGATTCGGTTCAATCTAACATCTCTGAATCCTTATTGGGACGAATATGCTTAAAGCATAACATATCTCTAGGTGACGTATTATTGCCCAGTGCCACTGATAGACCGCACAATCCGCCTGAAGGATATACAGCATTCTATCGTCATGCTTGTGCGGCCGGAACTCTTCCTCCTTTCAATCAATATATCAGAGGGATGCTATCATATTTAGGAATCGCTCCTTCACAACTTCATCCCAACGGGCACGCGTTGCTGAACAGTGCCTTTGTCATATTTATGGATTGTCTTTTTCGCCCGCCAAGGCCCACCGAGATCAGACACATATTTAACTTCAAGAGTAGAGGTGATAGCCCGTCTTTTACGTTTCTGGAGGCAGTTAGGAATTGCCAAGTTGTAGTTGGGGCTTGGACCCGATTGAGTTATTTCAAGAACGAGTGGTTCTATGTTCGGTGCCCTCCAGGTTTCGCTAGGCGATGGTTGTCTAGACGTAAGCGCCTTAACCTGTTTTCTTGACCAATAGCTCTTTGGTATTAAAATTGACATCTCATTCCCTTTACAGCAATTATCTCCAGACCCGATGGAGGGCGTTTCAAGGGTATCGTCCGAAGTCTTCAAGAAGTTCCAAGCGAGTTGAGACATATTGACTCGGTGCTAAACGATTATAACTTAAGAATTCTTGGTTTGATCGACATCAATCAAAGTATAGTCGTCGAGGGATTGGCAAAGCCCGCCTCCAAGAAGGAAGATAAGAAGAAAACCAAGAAGAGAAAAGTGAAGAAGTCACTTGGAATCAGAATAATCGAGGCGAGTGACGAAGAAAGAACCCACACGGATTCGGAGCCGATGGCTGACCTCTCGGGAAACTTGGAGGAGTCGGGAGAAAGACGGAAAGGCAAGGCCGCCGTTTCCAAAAAACTTAAGTCTAAGGGGTGGAAATCTGTGGATGTGTCTCCTCCTATTTCCGGAGTTATGATTTCTGAGGCCGCCCCTTCTCATTCGAGAGACATTTTCAAAGGGCTTGACGATATTCCCATCCCAGATTATATATCGATTTCTCATAATCCTGGGTTGGAGGAATTTCAAGATGTCCTAAACATGAACGAGCCCTTTCCTTTAAGTGCGGTCAACACTTCCGGTCGGTTTGGGGGTTTACACATTTACACACACTTCCACAGCACTTCATTACTTTTGCATAGTAAACATTGCTTTATGGGATCTTAATCCGTAATTCTTTCTTATCGCAGGTGAGATGTTAGGACGAGGCTCCACTCTGGATAGGCTCCGGAACGTGCGCCAATCTTCTCCATTTTACGATTCCCGCAGGAGAGAGACAGATAGAGATCATGGGCGAGGCAATTCAAGTCAAGAACGTTATGATAGAGATAGAGATTACTCGCGTGGCCGTTCTGGCTATGATTATTCTGACAGAGACCGAGGATACCAGTACCGACCCCGATCTCGCTCTCCTCCGCCTCCCAGGGCCCCAGTAGACCTCCCAGGGCCTTCTCATCAGCAGCAGCTGCCTTCTCAATCTTCTCGGCCGGATGCTCAGCGGACAAGAATGGAACCGACAGCAGCCGCTATAATAGAACAAGCTCCGGCTGAGTTGACAAGTGAGGGAGCTGCTAAACTTGCTCAAATGAAAAATGACTACCCTGAAATTTGCATGGATGGCTATGTCTTCCCTCCTAACTTTAAAAGAATTCCTTCGGACGCTGAGACCACTGCTCATAGTTATATCCGCGACTTTTACGCTCAGTATAAGGAGTGGTACAAGGCAGCCGTGAAGGCTTCTAGAGTAGCTTTTGACCGGGCGAAGATTATCGCTGAACGTGATGCTGAAATTGCTAAACAGAAACGCATCATTGAAGTTCTTCAATCTGAAATGGAGACGTCCCGGAATTCTGAACTTCAAGCTCTCCAGAAGCACGAGGACGCCGTGGCCAAAATGGCTAGGATGCAACAAGAACATTGCGCCACGGTAGAGGAGATGGGCCACCGCAACACCACCATTGCAGCTGAGCGAGACTTAGCCGTTAAAGAGCTAAACGAGCTCAAGGCCAAATTTGCTGAAATGGTAAAAGAGAAGGACGATGCAAACGCCGCTGCACAAGAAGCTTGCGATCAAGCAGTATCTCTCAGGGCCGAACTTGCTGCGGTGGCGGTCAAGTCTAAGTCTGCGGAAGCAGAAATCCAGGAAAAGATTTTGGAGGAGAGGTCCAGGCTGGACGCTGAGTTTGACGATCTCTTGGTCACGTACAACGCGAATGTGCTGGAGCACAGAAATTTAGCGTGGCTGGGAGATGACTCCATGATTCTATATAACGCCTGGACCCGGCTGATGGACGAGAAGAGGGCAGCGCATCCAGATGAATCGCTTGATGACTTTGAGCTGGAGATGCGTCTGCTTACCGAGGAGGAGAGGAAAGTCCTTCATGAGGCGGTGATTTCTTTAGCAAAAGAGAGGCTTGGTGTTCAACCTTCAGAGACGGGTGAAGGCTCGGGGATCGCGCATCACGAGGAAAATGTTGAGGCCGTAATTCCAACATTACTTGAAACCACTGGTGCGGTTGATCCCCAGCCTATCCCTGCATATAATCCCGACCAGCCACAATTATCTTCCGCTGACGTTTCTGCTCGTGCTCCCGTCCAGACTAAGGAAGGTATTTGAACGCTTCTCGTAGTTTAGTTGTGAAGAACCTTAAGCAACACACTTGGCTAACAATCTTCGTTTTGTCGCATTTCAGTGACTGAAGTCGTTGTTTCTGCGCCTCTTGCTCTATCAGTTTCACATCAAACACAAGGGGTTGTTTTTACTGAAGCCATCACGACTTCTACCTTGATCGGCGAAGAGGGAGATGCAAATATGTTTTCTTTCAACGCTTAAATGATTGAGGAGCTTCTTAATGAGCCCATCGATCCCTCCGTCAACCCGTCCGATGCTGTGAGTGGGGCTGCTCCGGCCGTTAGTTCATCTATGCCAGCTATTGGCACATCCGATGCGGCCCAAGTTTCCCACGAGGATGACATTATTGCTGAGATTGATGCCGAGATGGCAGCAGGGAATGCTGGTATGAATCCGCCCGGGCCTGCCCCATTAATGGTGATTTCACCGGGCGGCACTGTAGCGATTGAAACTGCTCCTGTCCCTCCTCCTGCTACTACTCCGATGCCTCCAGCTCGACCTCCTAGAAGAATTTCCGTCGCCTCCAGTTCTGAGGAAGACGTTGATATTATATCGCTGTCGGAGGGCAAGTCTGAAAAGAGTAAGCGGGCGAGGGGAAAATCAGGCAGTGGATCTGGTGGAGCTACCCCGAAGAAGAAGATAAGGAAGAAGAAAGATTGAACTCTTTCTTTAAATCTCTGTTGCGTAGGGTAGCATTTTGTTGATTTTGATTCTTTTTATAGCCGTGTATAGATGTGGATTCGGCTCCCACTAGCAGAAACTTTTTGAAACACTTTGTAATCAGATTCTTTTGGTTGATAGTGGAAATGCAAATTTATTCCCTTTTTGTCTTCAACTTGTTATGTGTTATGATTCTGCCCCCAGTATTGGGGATAAGTGTGGAGTTGACGTATGTTTATACTCCGCCTTGCACTCTGGGAGTACGGAGTTGAGTAATGTTTATACTCCAGCTCGCGCTCTCGGAGTCTGGAGTTTGTCGATATTTATACCCAGCTCGCGCTCTCGGAGTACTCTGGGGTTTTAGGAAAACGTTTATACTCCGCCTCGCACTCTGGGAGTACGGAGTTAAGTAAAAGTTTGTACCCAGCTCGCGCTCTCGGAGTACTCTGGGATTTAGGAAAATGTTTATACTCCGCCTCGCACTCTGGGAGTACGGAGTTGTAAAAAGTTTGTACCCAGCTCGCGCTCTCGGAGTACTCTGGGATTTAGGAAAATGTTTATACTCCGCCTCGCACTCTGGGAGTACGGAGTTAAGTAAAAAGTTTGTACCCAGCTCGCGCTCTCGGAGTACTCTGGGATTTAGAAAAATGTTTATACTCCGCCTCGCACTCTAGGAGTACGGAGTTAAGTAAAAAGTTTGTACCCAACTCGCGCTCTTGGAGTACTCTGGGATTTAGGAAAATGTTTATACTCCGCCTCGCACTCTGGGAGTACGGAGTTAAGTGAAGGGTTGTCGTGTATCAACCCATTTCTGGCCTGATGTGATGGCTTGCCCCCGAGCTCGGGTTTCATTTGGTGAGTGGTTGATTGCTTCATAGCCACTCCCTACTTGAATAAATCCCATTGTGTGATGGAATTTAGCTCTTCGTGCATCGTGATGCTGTACATTGTATTTAATGAATCACAGCTCTGGCTCAAAGAGATGACATTTTATTGCTGAAATAAGAAAACATGGCAAAGTCAGTTGCCTTATTACAAATTCTAATTTCGAAATGCAGAAACAAAATTTAAAACAGAATTAAACTAAATAGATAAACATAGCCTGTTATGTGCAATAGCGATGAAGACTTTCGCTATCCAAGGCCTTTGGTGAAGCTAGACCATCAGCGGTCGTTAACTCATATATACCATCCCCGAGCTCCTGCTTAATCTCGTGTGACCCCTTCCATGTTGGTTTAATGTGTGGGAATTCCGGGTATTCTTTTTTAATGATAATCTCATTGTTTTCAAAAGTTTTAAGTCGGTCCTCGGCATTGCGTAATCGGGCGACTCGATTTCGGCGTATGATCGTTCTCAAGTCAACCTGGTCGCCCTGGATGACTCCAACTCCGTTGACGGTAGGGAACTTTAAGGTTAAGCACCACGGGGCAATTACGGCTCTGAATTCAGCAAGGGCAGGTCGCCCTAAGAAAGCGTTGTATGGCGAGAATATGTTCAGTACAGCGAACTGTAATGTCCGAACTCTCCTATGTTCCTCGGATCTCAACTTAACTGGTAACTTCACCATCCCAATAGGTATGGTAGCGCTACCGTTGAATCCATGGAGGTGAGTTTGGCAAGGTTCCAAATCCCTGACTTTCATCCTCATTTGATTATAAGCATGTATAAAAAGGATATTCACAGAGCTCCCGCAGTCAATTAGTATCCTCTTCATCCAAGCTGGACCTACTTGTGCCGATATCACGAGTGGGTCAGTAGTCGGGCTTCCGACATAATCAGTATCGTTGTCTCGAAAAGTGATGTCGTTAATTATCGCTCTCTTTCATTTGGTCGAAGGTTTATTGTCCAAGTTATCATCATACTCAAAGTCTGTTCGTCTAGCTAAGTTGTTATATGATTTCCTTTCTTCCCAGCTTCGCTTCGCTGGACGAGGATTATCACTTACAACATTAATTACCAGTCTTCCTCCGACACGACCTGGTTCTTCCTGTCCTTCTGGATTTTGTACGTGATTTTGATTTGAGGGGCCCGCCCCCTCAGACTGCGGTGCCCGCACAAACTGGTCTAACTTCCTCTCCCTGATCAACTTCTCAATGAGGTCCTGTAAGTGTCGACATTCATTGGTGTTGTGGCCATAACTTTCGTGGAATCTACAGAACTTCCCTGTTTGAATCTTCCTCTTCGACGATTGCTTCGGAGCCGGCTTCTTGTATTGCATAGTATTGCAAGTCTGTAGGTACACATTTTCCAACGATGTATTTAATGGTGTGTAATTATCGAACATTGGAGCCTCACGCCGTGGACCTCGATTTGGATCTCTTTTCTTATCTTGACCACTGTTGTCTCTTGGCTGAGTTTGTTTATTCTGGATATTTAACTGAACTTTTCCGGAATTGTCACCGGACTGTTTAACTGCTACATTGCTCTGTATTCCTTCGCTTCTGGGTCCCGCATCGTCCTGCTTCCTAGACTGTTTCGCATCCTCTTGCCGTAAGAATTGTGCGGCTTTGGAGTAGAAACGGTCCAACGATGCGGGTGGTTTTCCAGCTAACCAGTTTCCAAATTCAGAATCAGTGTCAATCCCCTTTGTCAATGCCATTAAAATTGAGTTATCATTGGGATTACTAATCTCCACACATGCCGCATGGAATCTCTCCAAGTAACGCCTTAGCGTTTCCCCACGAGCTTGGGTAACACTGGATAAGGTGTTGACATCTTTGGGCCTAGCGACATGCATGCGAAATTGTTCAACAAATTTCTTAGCCAGTTGATCAAACGAAGAGATAGACCTAGGTGGCAATCTCGTGAACCACATCGTTGCAATTCCACCTAGAGAGATGGGGAAACTTCGACATTTTACTGCGTCATCGGCCCTTGCGGCGCTCATCGACCATTCATATTTCAAGACGTGTTGATTGGGATCAGAATTTCCTTCGTACATTGGAAGAGTTGGCATTCTAAATCGCCGAGGAGGTTCAGCGTACAGTATCTCGTCCGTGAAAGGAGTATGACTTCGAGAAATCCCCCAATCGTCATTGGTAAGACCTTGGCTTTCGTGGATCATCTGACGTATCATAGTCGAAATGTCGGGCATTGCTACATTTTGAGCTTGCTGAGCTAAGGTGTGGTCGGGTTCCACAGCGCGAGTTCGGACCGGGCGCTGTCGACGGTCCAAATTTCGCCTCCTTGGCTCAGCGTCTTCTGGGACGTATGGTTCAGGAGTACGCCCATGTTGCTGATTATTTGGCTCTGAAAGATTCCGGGTATCAACCCTTGTTTCTATTGTGGCAGCTGCGGCATGATTGTCCGCGGTATGCTGTGTAGTAGGGCCTCCTTGTGTTGAGGGCCCGGCCTGAAAGCTGGTCGACGGTCCTGCCCTCAACTGTCCAACAGTCAAAGCGGGTTGATATCCGGCCGTTTGTGCATGACTCCCGTCTAATCGAGGACGGGTAGATCTGTGATAGTAGTCCGATGAGGCGGAACTTTCAGTAGACGATCGGGAGATACCATCTCGTCTGGACCTTCTGCGGCCTTGGCGGTTCAGTTGGTTTGTTAATTCAATATTAGCACGCAACTGTTCGGCCAATTATTGCCGACTTTGAGTTAGCTCTTGGAGCAACGTATGGAGCTCCTGCCTGGTGACTGGTCCAGACGGTTCTGAATGAGCGACATTGTCTTGGTTGGATGGCTGCTGTTGAGCAGGATTCTGCCCATCCCTACCTTCTTGTCCAGCAGCTGTAGAAGTGGTTCTCGTGCTAACCATTTTGAATGATGAATCCTTTTCCTAGACTTTATGCAAATCTGAATAGAATGGAAGGATTATGAATTAGAGATCTGGATCTTCCTCTTGGATTTGTGCAATCCGGTATCGATGGTAGATCCAAGGAGCAGGAGAAAAAAGTAGGTTTTTTCTCAGTGAAAGCACCAAAGTGTTTGTACCAAAAATGGGCACAACACTCTTCGGAAGTTTTTGAAGAGATAAAAGTGAAGAATGAAAATTAAAACTATGGGTTATCTAACAAAAACTCCAAATAACAGAAATTAATTGCAAAGACAAGCGATTTAGAGTGGTTCGGCGTTTTTGCCTACGTCCACTATGAAGTTTGATGATTTTATTGCTTGATACTTGAAGATTACAATTCTTTATACTGTAATACAACTGAATTTATATGCTAAGTCTCAATCTAAAGCAGCGGCGGTGTTCTGGAGTAAATCTGGCAGAATCTGGGCGCTCTTCAGTACTTAGAATTATCCGACCCCTTTTCTGAATGACTAGGGGCTCTATTTATAGGTGTAGGAGGCTGATATTTCGCCTAAAATGAGGGGAGACCAGTTCTGGTACGTCAGGGGGCCCACATGGCCGAAATCTGGAGATCCGGGCCCACTTTGGGATCGATTCGACCCTTGGTTCGAATCGATCAAGAAATCATCCAATCGAGCTGAAATTTGGCATGGACATTCTTCATCATGTGCTTAAGCTTCTGTGAAAATTTCATGGCATTTGGACTTGTAGAACTCAAGATATGATCGATTCAATGTTGCATTTCTGGAGAACATGGATACTTCGAATCGATCTTACTTCGAATCGATTTGCTCGAATCGTTCCTCCTGCGCGTGAAGACAATGGCATGGCGCGCATGCTTCGGGTCAACCCTCTTTTATCTCCGGGTTTTACTGAGTCGTACCCGGAGTTTTAGCTGCGTTTGCTTGGTGGATTCGAAGTTATCGATTCGAAGAGGTGGTTTCTTCGAATCGGTTGAATTCGTGCTCCTTCGTATCGATCGTGGAAGGTTATGAATGATCGATACGAAGCATCCTCTGCCTTTTGGGATTCGAAGACAATCGTAGCGTGGAGTCGAAGCTCCTTCAAGTGTATGGAATCGAAGGACTCTCGCTTGATGGATTCGAAGGTGGATAAAACCCCAATGGATTCGAACAAAGGGCACGCTTGATGAGGTCGAAGCTAAGCTACTCCTCCTGGATTCAAAGCAAGGTTATGCTCCCTGGACTCGAGGCACCTTCTCTCTATGGATTCGAACCGAGGTTGGATTTCATCGATTCGAAGTAGTATATGTCTGATGGATTCGAACTGAGACCGGTCTACTCCATCTTTTGTCGATGATATCTTGAACATACGACCTCGGATTGACTTGAAACTAGGATCATTGGTTCCCACGGCTTTGCTTGACGTGCCTTATCAATTGTAGCCCGATCCGGACTCGGACAAATTTCATCGATATCCATAGCGATCCTCGCGCGCAGCTGGTCTTCGAGACGATCTGTCACCGGTTTCTAGCTAAGCCCTAGGTGTCACGGCCTTGCCAAAAGGCGGGATAACATTTATTTTAGAGACAGAGATGCATTATTAAAGACCAAGATCAAACTTTTCGATCTCTAATTCATTATTATTTTTGTAGTGGATTGAAGTACAAGGGATGGCTTCAGCACGTCGAACCAAATCAGAACCCAAATCAGCCTAGGGATGTCAACGGATGCAAACAGATGCAGATATGGCTGTATCCGCATCCGAAAATTAAAACCGCATCCGAATCCGCATCCGATATCCGCGGATATCAGAGAATTAACATCCGCATCCGCATCCATGGATATTTTTGGGATATCCGAAAATATCCGCATCCAAAAATAAAAAGCGGGTATTTCCGGATATTCAAAAATATCCGCATCCGAAATTGAATATCCGCATCCGAAATAAACAAGTTCGTACGATATTACAATAATTCAAATAAACAAAAACAAACTAAAACAATAGATAATATTTGTTTTCAGTTATCATATGTTTTCATCTTAGCCATCTCATATAAAGTAACTAATAATCTAAACAAAATACAAAGTATAGCACACTAGAAAATAAAATATCAGTAAATAAACCAAATAACATAAATATTCCTCTAACATAAATTTAGATTGATATCGTTACTTGCTTAGTTAGGGTTTTACTTTCTTTCTTGAGCAATTTAGGTTTGGGCCAATTTATTTCTAAATATATTTTACTATAACTTAGGGTCATCTTAAAATAATAAATCAAGAATAATAACAATTTTTATTATAATTAATTTCTGATCGGACGGATATTTTTCGGATATGGATATGCCCATATCCGCATCCGCATCCGATTTTCTTTTCGGATATCGGATATCCGCATCCGCTTTTCGGATATCGGATAATATCCGTTTTTCCGGATACGGATCCGGACGGATTTCGGATTTTTCGGGTATCCATTGACAAGCCTAAATCAGCCCGAGCACGCGGAGCTACAAGCAAGGCGCTGGAAGAAAGGGGAGGGAGCTTGTCAATCGCATTTAGCAGAGGAGGCAGGTCTGCTATCAGTTGACTGCAAAGGGAACGACAAAGAGCGAAGGCGCAAGCAAAATGAGGAGGTGGAGATTCAGATATCGAATCACGAGTTTTCAATTTTCAAAATAGTCCGCCATTAAATATTTCAACCGTTTTACTTTTTTTTGGAAAAATATATTCAATTTTGGATTAAAATTTGACTTAATTTATTTCTTTTGTTATCTGGGTTGTGTTAAATAAGAAAAATATGAAAATTATATATTGGAGTGTATAACAATATGTTTTCTTACACTTGCTTGTTTTTGTATTATGTTCATAGCTACATTTTTTGATTCATGATCGAGTTGCTTATTTTTGTATTATGTGTCCATAGTTACATTTTTTGATTCGAATTTTCTATTATGTTCATAGTTACATTTTTTGATTCAAGGTCGAGTTGCTTATTTTGGTATTAAGTTCATAGTTACATCTTTTGACTCCAGGTTGAGGTGCAGATATTGAGTGATAGCTGCTTTCCAAACTAAAAATTTGAAAAGAGGAGCGGAAAAAAAAATGGAACGGTGCAAACCAGTGTGAGCAGTGTTTGAATGGATGAAGAATAAACGGGCGAGAGATAACAATGTCCTGTCTAAACCCATGTGATATCAACGTTCTTTGCTTTTATGTGAATCGATTAATTCTCGAATCAACACCGAATGCTCTAAATAATCTTTTATGCTTCCATGTCCAAATTGCATTCAGAAGCAATAACAACACGACTTAAAACAATTTTATCTATTCTAATGAACAAGATCAATAAAGCGATCGATTAAATCATTCAAATGTGTGAATACTCTACATCACAATCAACATTCCCAAGTAAACTTAAAATGGTATAGTTCATTACCAATATGAAATAAATATAAGATAAAAAATTGCCAATAAACACCGTTACAATCCAGTCTTACTGCCAACTTTTATTTATCGGAAGAAGCAGTAGCGCTGGCAATGGAATCGTTATACTCTTGAAGCTCGTCATAATAAATATCCCAAACGCATCTCACACATCCGCTGCCGCAGCAATCGCCAGGCAGTGGCTTCTCTGGTGGTTCTAATACTTTGATACTTTGATTCGGAGGTGTTGCTTGCAAATTTCCATTATTTTCCTTTTCTTCCTCGTTTTTCAACTCTCCGATTCCTTCTTTTGCGATTGTCGATTCCATCTTCAAAGTATTATTTATAGTACTGCTGTTAGACGATGATGAAGATGACAAGCTTGGGAATTGAATTTGGGATCGGAAGAGTATACTTGGAGGAGAAATTCTGAGAATTTTATAAATTGGGATTGGGGAAAACAGCAGGACGCTTCCTCCCCTCATAATAAACAAAAGTGTAATATAGTTGTTTGTTATATTTCTGGCTGTTTATCTTGCTTTTGTTTATTGGGCTTGAAATATTAGTTAAAGCCCATAGACAATAGTAGGCATAATCCTTAAGGTTCCAACAATCACGGAAGGACTAAATTCATTGAGCATGAGAATAGAGAAGTATTTATATGGACATTCTATCGAATACCAATTTTATCTTCTTTTCATACATGAGACGTTGAAGCTTTTTAGTCTCATTTATTTTATGCATTGATTCTTTAATCTATTTGAGTGTAAATTAAATAAGTCATACTTCAAACGTATAGGGAATGGATGCTAGTTCATACACATACTTTTTCATCTTTAATAATAATTGTAATACATTTGTATTACACTTTTTTGACGTCAGCGTGAACTACCAAAAATGCTTCCAATACCAAATCTTAATATCACTTAAAAATAGGATCTAACTAATAATTTTTTTTACAAATTTAAAACATCCATCTACAAATACTATCAAAATTTAATATCATTTAAGAATAAGATCTAACAAATAAATTATTAATCAATAATAAAAAAATTCAAACTAAAAAAAAACAGATGTTGCAACTTAGAAATAAAATTTAAACTAACAAAAATGATTTCAACGGTTCTAAAAGTAGAATCTAACAATTAAACATGCTTTACTAATTCAAAACGTTTTTAAAAATAGGATCTAAAATTAAACTTCCTTTACAAATTCAAAATACTTCTTTACAAATATACAAATCTTAATATCATTTAAAAATAAAAAGTCAAATTTTTGACTGATTTAAATATATACAATTTATAAGGAAAACAATTCACGCGTGAAGCGCGTGTTGTAACACTCGTATTAAAAGATGAAAAGGACTTGGAGTACCAATTCCTAGTTGTAAGAAAAATATTTGTTACAATAAACAAGTAAATTAAATTTGAATGTTGAATAAAATTCGAAAACTAATTTGCATTTGTAGAAGTCTTTTATGATTTTGAAATTTATATAAAATTCTTTAAAATTTAATAATTGTAATAGTTAAAGTTATATGATAGCGCGTTCACGCGCACAAACACAAACACACACATAAATACATCACATTCGACCTCGACTTCTTTCCAACCCTGTGCATAATTGTCACCGATTACAATTCAAATTGAATCGGGCAACTACATTTCCCACCTCATTCCTCCTTGTCACAAGGTCAAGAGCATTTCTATCATTCACTTCTTCTGACCACGAGGTCCAATCATTTTCTCTCACTCCTACTTCTCAATTAAGATCGCGCTCGAATGAAATGTGGTGGCTATTAGTTGTTGTAAAGTAGCAACATGCCACTTTAGATAGCTGCAAGCACAACTTTCCAACCTTACTTGATGGTGGCATTGGTGTCATAATCGTCCCCACTCCATCAAACTCTCTTCGACAATTAGCAACCTAAATATTAATTTCGATGACAGTAGCCATATAAATATTTATGCTAACTTTTCTCTTAGTTGTACAAAATTTGTAGATATATTATGGAGATATTATATAAAGCAAACAAGATACTCAATGAATAAAAAGCAAGCAAATGAGTTACATGTACGAAGAATGGAATCAATCAAATGAATGATATGTTTGACTCAAGTCCAATGAAACACAAAGCACTTCAAAGACAAGAATACAAGAAGTCTGTGGTAAGTCTACCAGCTTATACTTTATATTAGAAGCCCCATAGTATTACCTTTTGAAATTCTTCTTTTATTTAACTCTAATTCATATCCAAGCATTTTCATATAAACATCATTTTAAGTTCTGAAGCATGGAAGTCTCTATTTGAATTTTACAAAAGAAATTCAAAATACACCAGATATCACACCATATCCCTTGGGACTATGTCGATATAATGACAGTTATTCAGTTTAAAACTCAAATGAAAGGATTTTGGCACCAACTCTTCATCAATAGACACATCGTTTTATCCAATATTTATTGAGGCTTAGAAAACAAATTTTAATGTTCAATTTTATGATTCTCTCTTACTCTTACATTCTTAAACTTTTGTGAGAATAACTCATTAATATACTTCCACTCTCTTTGCAAATCCATAAGCATTCATTCAAAATTTTCAAGGATTTGCAAACCACTAAAGAACAAAGAGTTTGTACTCAAATTCTCAACCATTCTCTCTCAGGTCTCATCCTATTTATCATCGATTTCAAAGAAATATTGCTATTAAAGGTCAACCAACTAAAAGAGAAGTGGATGTTACCACCCGTGAAATTGTAAGGCGTAAAGGTGTAACAACAAGTCGTCTGCTACTCTTAAGTTATGTGTTCCAATCGAGCTCAAATCCTCCAGAATAGTAAAAAGTGGATCGTTGGGGTAAAATATGATATAAATTGTATATAGAGCTATCTATTTTCAACTAGATTTTCAAATCTCATAGCGATAGAAATAAAATATAATAGCACACAACATAAATATCTGAAGTAAAGCTAAAAATAACCATAGGTATTATTACATAGTTTCAAATAACAATTTAGAATATGTAGTTCAACATAACATAAAGTACCAAAATAGTACACTATTTATCTCCAGCGGTCTCCATCGATTCCATCTCACGTCCAACATTCCCTAAACCCTGTCAAACTATCATATATAGGTAAAATGGAATATAGAGTGGGTCAAACATATGCTTAATGAGTGAGAAAATATTTCTTAGTATATGATAATATTAATAAAGCATCATTGAAGGCTAGCTAATTCTACTTCTATCATTTTGGAGTTAACTATTTCAATAATTTAGCCTACTTTCATAATATTTTAGACTTAATCATTCCTTAACCGCATCATATATCTATGAATAATAAGCAATCAAGACAACAACATAATCATTTAACTTCCCTTATTGATTATTGAGACAACGACCGTATGCAAGCTTTCAGATCTCAGATTTGGATGAAATCTCGGAGACATCTCGGTCCATGTATTGGGTTGAGATCCTAAGATCTCAGGTGAGACGAGTCTATCATCGGCCAAAGATGAGAGAGGAAGAATATAAAATTTTATTTGAAAAGGCAAAGTAGTCACTAAAGAAAGGCAAAAAATCTATATCTTTTAGTTCTCTTTTATTACCTTCTTAAAACGAATTCATGCATCAAATTTTTTCTCACCCACTTCATCTTCTCTCTGCTGAAAATCCATGGCTTCCATGGAATAAAAATTCCCAAAATAAAATTCAAATAAAATAAAAATATTCAAGGTAGTGTTTGTCTCTATATCCTTGCAAAATTCAAAGGCTAATTCAATCAAATCTTGGAGTTTTATTCTTCATTCAAGGTGTGATTTTTGACCTCATCTTAAGGTAATCTTCTAATCTTATTTTATTATGTAACACATGATGTTAAGACAGTTTAGGTCCCCATATGCTACTTCTCTTTTGATTATGTGTTCATCTTGTATGTAGAATTAGATCCCTGCCTTTGTACAATAAATTTATATACTTGGGTTTTCCTGTCTAATTTTGTAATTAACTTGGATATTAGTGCAAAAAAATCATTTTGATTTGAAAACTAATTTAATTAATTGATATGATTTTGTAACTTATTATATGCACAAACATAAGTAAGCTATGTATGTTGATTACTCGAAATCATGTTGAAAAATTGAACACATGTTACGTATGTTTGTTGGTTTGTATGTAAATTCATTTGGTTATTGTTTACATATTTTAAAAGTTATTTAATTCAAAATTTGTAAGTGGACTTTCGTGCAAAAACCATAAACTATTTCGAATCCTTCATTAGTTAAAACTAGCTTTCTATTTGCTAACTTTTAGTTTAAAAACATATAAAACTACAAATTTTATGAATTTACGCTATTTTAAATTTAATACATTATTTGCAATTATTTATACAAATATGCATATATGTATGATTTTTCAATTTAGAGTTTATAAAATAAGTTTTTGTATAAAACCATAAATTTAATTTTAAAGCCCTCCTAAGTTAAAACTAGATTCAAAATTGTTAACCCCAGAATTCAAAACACATAAAATAGTCAAAATAATACATACGTACGTGTGTGTGTGCGCGCACTCGCACGCGCACGTGTGTAATCTTTATTTTATGTATATATTTACGATTGTTATTTTGTTTAATTTTAAAAAAGCTTTGGACAAAAAAGACTTATATAAAGGGACAAATGTGTCCATTGCGGCGTAAATCCCAACATACACATACACACACAAACATATACATATACATATACATGCATACATATTTATATTAGCCGTGTACATTTCATATTTGTTGCACGTGCGCTATATGCATATAAGTGTATTTGATAAACTTATTAATTAAAATGCATATAAGTTAAGTAAAAGGGGTCGGATATTTGGATATAAAATAAAATACAATTGGTGACACAAAAGATCTGAACCATTGAACCTTTTGTTTCTTATATAGGAGGAAATCAGGGGACAATCCAATGGTAGGGACCCATTGTTTCACCAATTATGTCTACATTTTGTTCTCCAATAGAGTTTCCCTAAATAAAACCTTTTATAAACAAATAAAATAAAATAAAGATTTTACTTAAAATACTTTAGATTGGATTTGAAATCTATTTAGACTTCATATGCCCAATAAGGGTGTAATGATTTTTTTTTTAAAGTTTACCCATTTAACCTACTACGACCTGGTCCGGTTTCTTTATTATGTGACTTACCTTTATGAGTATGGAAATTGGACTATTTCCTAAAATAGTAAGACCACTTTCTGTGATAGACTCATGAATCAAGGATTTTAAGCACATGGCCACTGACGTGTTAAGCATACATAACACTTTACCTAAAGGAAATCAATTTGTGTGATTGTTTCAGTCCTATCATAGCGGCACATGGCACAAGTTAGTTCACCATAGACCTTGATGCGACCTAGAAGAATCTACACTAAGGTTCAAATCCAAAAGATATTTCTTATTTGTGTATAAGTTCCACGATAATGCAATTTTCTATTTTATTAATTACATCGGTTTGATCCATCTTGGGGACATAAGTAGTCACCTGAATGATAAGATCATTCCATTTTTTCATTAATTTAAATTTATTTATTTTGATAGTATAGGGAAAATGTTGAACATTTACGGGTTGAGTTCTTTGTAACGAAGAAGAAATTTTGAGATTTTGCATTTGTCGCACATTGCCAGAAATAAAGGAGTATACTTATGTAATTAATTTTTTTGAAGATTTTTCTTTAAATAAAAAGGAACCAAAGCCATAAAAGAGCAAAGACATAGTGTAGTGCACCACATCGCGCACGCTTGCATGAGAAAATGGACATATAGGGCACACTTTGCATGTCACACGTACGAGTCATCGCTAGGAGCAGAAACCCTTTTGTACTAATATTAAGGGCCATTAAATAATGAATCAAAGGGTCAAGTAATCTATGGCTTAACGAATCTGATGACGAACACATCTATTTTGAGAATGGACAATTTAAGACATTATTAAAGTTACAAATCCATAGATTTCAGAACAATTCTTTTTCCCTCTACTTTCTCCCTTCATTTTCTCTCTATGCATCTTCAGTCATTAATATAAATTAAGCATTCTTGGTCGAATGAAAGTAGTACAAACTTTGAATTCGGTTATGTCATTATAGGACTTCTTTGATCCCTGAAATCAGTGATTCTATGATCCATTTGTACTCGATAGAGCTGATATATTGTTTAAAAGAATCTAGACAAAATCATATAAACATGAAGTACGATATTATCATCCTCACTATAAATACAATATTTCTAATAGTCACCTTCTAGCAGCACACGAAAACCTGGTGCTATCGAGGAATTATCGCAACTACGTACTTTAATTGGCTCAGGGTCCTTATGATATCATAGATGTCCAACCTATTTCAATTACAGATGATCTCGAGAGAGAATCAACTATGATATCATATATGTCCAACCTATTTCATGGCATATCTTGTCCTAACTCCTTTGGATTCCAAAGGACCTTATCATGATATTGATTACCTTTTCACCGTACTACCACCTCAATCACCAAATCATCTATCTCATTTTATGTTGAGATTCATGTTTTGGGAAACGATCTCTCCCTCAGTATTGTTTTTCTTGAATTCAATCTAAGATGAGTTGCATTCGAGTTGCTTGGTTAGTTTGCATCCATGCTAGCATTTCTATAAAGTATTATGTATATATTTTTTCTGGTATAACAAAAATATGTTTCTCTAGTATTACGGGAGTTATGCAGTAAATGAGGCTTGTCCTGCGTAAAATTATGTTTTGTAAATTTTGGTATGAAACTATTCAACCTCGGTTATTTTGAATTGAAAGCATTTAGTCATTAAAATCATAGGTAGAACATGTGATTTAGGTGATATATCTTATACCTCAAGAATGGATAAAATAGAGATTATATTTTCTTATGGATACTAAAAAAATTGCTCAGAACACTTTAAATTATAGTACAATTCATTTTCTTCTTTATACAATATTTTTAATTAATTTATAAACATATATTTATTTGCAATTCACCATTATCATGTTTGACTCACTTTTGAACGCATCTTGTGTAATAAACTACTACCCTATATTTTCTATAACTTCTATCCTCTTGATAAATAGTTGTTACATTTTTTATAACTTCTATCAACTAATTGGCCACAAACAACCACTACACCTGCCATAATTATTCAACGGCTATGGATCATTGCAAATGATTGGAAGTGTTTATTTAACAATTAGCAACCGTTTTGGTCTGTTCCGAAATAGTAACGACTATGGACTGTTCCAATTTTGCCCTAGCCATTGCTATACTATGCAACACCCATACTACAACCCTAATTATTTCCCATTCCTAAATTTTCATCCTCCCACTCAAATTATTCTCCTTCCCAGTATTTTCATCCTATACTCAAATACATTGAAATCAAATCAGAGATTGGTGATTTAAAAACTTCACTTAACTCAGATTCGGTTGCGGATTCAAGGAATCCCCGATAATCTTTTCGTGAAAGTTTATTATTAGAATCTTAGTCGAAACTAAGATACATGCTACTCTTCCCTATTATGTTTATCTATCCATTATGAAGTTTTATATCTATGCCACTCTTCTTCTTAATTGTGATTTCTTATATATAAATTTATCAAAATTTAGTCTCAAATATTCATGTTCTTGTCTATGAAGGTGTTATTTTTATAGAAGTTTTGTGCTATCTGATGGTTTATATACATAAAGTTATTGGGAGATCTCATTATATTTTTTGTAATTTTCTACTTTGAAGTTAAGTTGTTGAAGGAGTTAGTTTAAATTTAATTAGTTGATGATTAAGAGGTTTAATGACTAGTTTTGCAACAAAGACCCAAGATGGTTTGTAAAAAAGATTTAAAATGTTTCGAAAGAAAACTTACAATTCCATTTTATGTGATAATGTACGTACAAAGTAGTTCAATAGTTTATTAAATGTTGTATAATTGTGATGTTTAGAGCAATCAAATTGATAATGTGTGTATGATGATCCTATGTTATTTGTTAACGGATAAATTATAGCATTATACTAATGCCTTAGATTTTTGTGTACTATTGCAAGCTTCATGACCAAGTTTGGTTAATGATCTTTTAGCTAGTATTTGACTTAAAATATAAAGGTTAATACCCAACAATTTGAATGGTTGGTAACAGAGAAGTATATATAACGAGGCACTTGAAATTGTGTTTTCAACCTAAAACAATGCAATCTCTTGATTATCTTGCATCAAACCTTACTAATTTATTTAATGTCATTAAAGATATAAATATTACTCAAATGACTCATGGTATTTATTCATAAATCTGTAATACTAGAATAATGATCATGGTACCTTCACTATAAGATTTTATTTTGATTTATAAACCATATTTTAACGATAAATAAATAATAATCTCAACTCTATCAATAATTTATGTTGTTAAAGAACCATAGTAGATTCAATAAATTAAAGAAACACAATTACTTATGATGCGGAAAGATTGTAATAGTGTTGTAAGAATCGATAACATTTTGTATATGATAAAGCAAGGTAATATATCTTCTAGTGTACAAAAAATGTGACGACCACCCTATACCACCGACACCAATAATATAAAAATAGTACACTGCTACCGTGCCCAATCGATATAAGACGATCATCAAGATGAATAATAACAAAAACAATGTATAACATGTCGTATATCTCATAGTGCACGGATAAAATATAACATCACAGATACAATAAAAACGGTAGTAATAACAATGTGAACCAATCATCGGAGTATAATATCCACAGAGTTATACATCAAATGTCATAGAATATATAACATGATCAACTCAATAAACTATCTCAACAAATAGAAATAAGTAATTACTGCCACGGGCTCCACGGTGTTGCTCAGCTGAAAAGCGTAAAAATCCATATATGTATATAATACAAGACAACTCCATCTAGCTCATCCTCCGAACAGCTACTACGTCACCGAGACCTGTTATATAGTGTACTCATTTAAGAGTACCCAAGATAATAAGAAGCAAAGTATAAAACCTTGGATCAGACAATAGTTTGGGGTGAACGGCAAATGAATCTCAAAATACTATACAAGTAAGTATGGTAAGGAATAATAGTACACGGAGCATACCCGACCTGTCTCTACAACCAAAGAGTTAGAACATAACACTGTAATATGTACTCTACAATATCATAAAGGTACTGTACAATATAGAATGATGGACGTCCAAACACCCTTATCTGCGGTACTAACTCCCAAAGTTAACCCCGATTGATAGCCTACTAAAGAAAGCAACCAAAGAAACCATAGTGTCCATCAAATAATAATCACTATCACTCGTCCCCGTGCTTTGAATATATGATAACTTGGCCTCCTTACTGCCAGGGACTAATGAAAATCCCATTTTTTGTTGTACTCTCATATCACATAGCCTAAAGCTCGATACATGTCTCGAGCCCAAAATTAAACACTAGACCTAAAGCCACTGGTCTAGGGTATACGTCCCCACTTACAATACCCTCCTTCGAGTACAACAAAAAACATTCCAAGTTACTAACGATTCCTTAGCACATTCACATCCGAGCCCTCCTTTGCTCCATTCAAATTCCAAGCCCTTATATTGCTCAATCCAGTTTCCATTATCTAAGAACCTTTCACGTTCCTCATTCTACAGCTCTATCCTCTATCGAGCTGCTATCTTTAATACATACTCCCACCACAAGTCACAAACCAAAGATACATAGCTTTCATCATGTGGTTACATCGCCATCCAACCTTGATGCAAACGAGCCAACACCTCCAGCACGATCTACATGACCTCTACTTCATCCTCCAGAAGTTCCACCATTACTGGACCCACTAGCACATCTCGGTTCCAATATGAACAAGTCGGTACCGACTTGTCTGCTTAGCCAATCTATGGCTAACTCCACTTCCTTACTTCTAGTAATCCATCTCTAAGTGCTCTGGACATCAACCTATCCATCAAACATCTCAGTCCTCTCTCCAAAGCATTTAACTTCAAGTTCTAGAAAAAAGTCGGTATAGCCTCCAACCCTTAGCCAATTACCTATCTCTTGCTTTGGGTCACTTATAATAGCCTTGCCTTTGAGTTCCCCCAAAACCACCGAGCTATTTGACCAACACAAACATGTCGGCACCAACATAAAAGCACTTAACGAATTGGAGCTTGCGATTTGAGCTATTGGCTTCCTCTATGCTCCAGAACCTTCCCTCCAAGTTTCGTCCAATTCCGACTATCTTTGCCTTCAATTTGCCAAATTCACCAACCTATATTCCTAACATCCAAAACACTAGCAAACAACATCAAAACACAAGATACAAATATGGAACAACATGCAATTACATTCATTAAAATAAACAATGCATAGAATTATAACAATCAAGCATACTCTAATCCAAATCTATGCAATCAATGAACATATGAATACGAACAAGGTGGATTTCAAAGCCATTTCTACAAATCATATAAGAATTTCTCTATTTAGGTCATAAACATATGTCAACATGTGATTAAAGTTAGAAAAGGATTTTTATAGTCAAAAATCATGTTAAAACCTATAATCCTACTATATAAACATGCATATAATAGCAAAAAGTCATAAAACAGTCATCGATTACCAAATTCAACCAATTTCAGTGTAGATCCAATATGGATAGTGATCAAAAGCAATGCAAATCAACCAAATTGATGATCCCAATCTTCTAATCAACGATCTATTCACTAATCTTCAATTCGATCTGATTTAGAGAGCAATTTGGGTGATTTTGAACAAATCTATTTAATGGGGGTTTAGATCTGATTTGGGAGAGAATGAAATTTTTTAATTTGACTTTCTAGCCCTTTTTTTATAGTGATTCTCGAATTAGGCTAACGGGCTTAATTAATTACACACTAATTCTGACCAACAATTGTTAAAACATAAAACGGGCATAACTTCCTAACCATAAGTCCATTTTTCTGTTATGACCACTCTACGAAATGATAAACCATCATCTTGAAGCAATGAAACTAGTTTGTGACTGTATTTCGACTCCTATCAAAAGTTATAGCCCAAACAAGGTGTTCAGGGTCAAAATAGTCACATAAAAGTTCGGAAAAAATCATATATGTGTAAAATGTCCCTAAGAGTCATATTCTAAGTCATACAACCTCATATGAGTAAAATAAATATATTTCATAATCCTCCGATACGTAAAATATGGGTCATTACATTCTCCTCCCTTTAGGAATTTTGCCTCCGAAATCCCTAAACAAACTAAAGTATAACAATCATAGGTATCCTGCTTGCCTATCAATCATAAGCAACCATCAAACATCTCAAATAAGTAGCCATGCAATCAACAGTATAGGTAAACTTACCCTAGCATGCAAGATACTAACCTATCAAATATAATATACAATGGTGAAAGCAGATACGATAAACGGTGGATTTTACCATTCAAAGAGCCCTGGACACGTAGTCCTTATGTTGTCCTCGGTCTTTCACATACAATCGTCATCACTTCGACTCCATGGTACTTTCACTAGCTTCACCTACTTTCTCCTAAGCTATTTTATATTGTACCCAACAATATGAAACGACCTACGAGATCTAGAAATTTCTAGCCTACCTCACCATCTTCTAGCTGATCCAACTAATCATCACGCCTGAGTCATGGAAAAACTTTGCAGATAAAAGACACGAAAACGTTATGCCCACGTCCACCATCTTTTGAGGTAAGTTGACCCTATATGCTAGCTTTCCAATTCTCTCAACTATCGAAAAAGTACCTAGGAATCTTAGTGTCACTTTCCCCTTTCTACCGAGTCAAACAATATTATTCAGAGGAGAAACCTTTACAAATACCATATCTACGACATAAAACTCTAAATTTCTTCGTCTCTTATCAGTGTAGCTTTTCTATCGATCTTGAGCAGCTTTCATTCATTGCCGAACAACCTCAATCTTCTTCGATGTCTCTCTAATCATATCTGGCCCAATTATCAGTTTCTCGCCTGCTTCCCACTAACATGAAGGACCATTACATGGTCGGCCATATAATGATTCATATGGTGCCATATAAATACTCGACTGATAACTATTGTTGTATGCAAACTCCACCAGATGTAGAAGGTCGTTCCATGATCCTCTAAAATCTATAATGCATGCTCGCAAGAGATCTTCCAATATAAGATTCTCTTTCGGTTTGTCCATCCGTTTGTTGGTGATAAGCTGTACTAAGATGCAGCTCGGTCTCTAATGCCTCTTGTAAGCTCTTTCAAAACCCACTGGTGAACAACGGGTCTCCGCCGTTCACAATGCTCTTTGGCACACTATGAAATCATACTATCCACTTTACATATAACTCCACTAGCTTGGATGTCGTTCTTCTTTACTTGATGGGTATTAATATGGCGCTCTTGGTTAATCGATCAACCATAAACCAAATTCTATTGTACCCTGCTTGAGTCCTTGGCAATCCATCAGTATAATCCATCGATGCTTGCTTCCATTTCCACTCAGGAATATCTAGCGGTTGCAAAAATCCACTCGGTTTCTTCTGCCCTGCCTTTACCAACTGTCAGTTCATACACTTCGAGATGAATGCCCCAACATCCCTATTCATGCCTTCCCAGTAATAAATTCGCTTCATATCTCGGTACATCTTATTACCACAGAGATGAATGGTCAACCTAGAATGGTGATATTCTCGTAACACTTCATCTCTTAATCCATCAACATCGGGAACAAATAATCTTCCATCCTTACGAAGCCAACCTTCTTGGCCGATTTCATATTACTTCATATCTTTAGATTCTACTCCTTCTATCCTTGCTATGATCTCTACTGGCTAGCATCTCGCTTCTGACTAGTATCGATCCTTTCAATTAGAGTAGGTCTGATTGAAAAACTTGCTAACATTTCTGGTTTCAGCTCGCAATGAGGCTTGAAATGGTAACCAACATTATACTCTATATGCTTCCATTCCAAGAACAATGCTCTCAAACTAGCATGTCTTCTACTCAATGCATTGGCGACGGCATTCCCCTTTTCCTAATGTATAGGAAATACAAAAATCATAAGACGTCAAGAATTCAAACCATTATTGTCGGCGAAGGTGAGATCCTTCTGAGAGAAAAGGTACTTCAATGATTTATGGCTCACGAACAGCTCAAACCTTTCTCCTTGCAGATAACGCGTCTACATCTTCAGAGCAAAAACAATTGCCGCCAATTCCAAATCATGAGTCGTATAATTTCTTTCGTGCGGCTTTGGCTGTCGACTAGCATAGGCAACAACTATAACACCCCTAATTTTTAATAACAATGTTCATGAGATTTAATTAGATAAATAAAATAGAATAATGTAAATGTTAAGTGATAAGGGGGTTGAGATTTGAACAAATCTAATTAAGGTCGTGCTTAACAAAAGAATTAATGGGCTTAAGAATGGGGATTTTGTTAATTAAATCACATAACGGTATATTAAGAAATTTGTCGCCCAATGACCCTCACCCTTATATATTTTCATTCCTACCACTTACTCCTCATTCACGTCATTTTGAAAACGTAAGTAAGAATATTAAGAAGGGCCGGCCATTACCAAAGAGAAGAGAAATTTAATCAAAACTAGAGATTCAAGCTTAGGGGAAATCAATCGCAATCCAATCTCCTTATCTAAATCAAGGTGAATAATAATTCCATCTCTATTTTGTTTTGAATCATATGCTTCATATTTAAGGGATAAATTGGTTTTTAAGATGAATTAAATGATGATATGCCTGAAATTTGAGTGGTTTAATTTGGATTTATACGGTTTTAAGATAAAATCGAGATATGTTGATGTTTAAATGCCAGGGAAAAATTATATGTGACAGAAAACATGATTTTGGAGTTGAGTTTCAATTTTTATAATTTTCCAAGCTGTGGAGAATTAATCATGAATTTTCAAAGGAAAATATGGTTATTTGGGTTTATAAATTTATTTTGGGAAATATATCAAAAACTTGGGTCTGGAATTTTGATATGTTAATAACACGATTAAAGTGAATTTTTGGGGATTTTTCCATAGTGAATTGCTATGTGAATTAAATTATTTTAGAAGAGGGACTTCTTTGTAAAAATTGGTTTTGCTTAATGGAAGGGCATAATTGATTAACTTAACCATGATTTAGATCTAAAATTAGCAGTAGTTATTATGGTAAAGAATTTGAAAAATTTAAGGAAACCAACCTGGTGTTGACACGTAGTAGGCTAGTTAGAAAAAGAATTGCTTTAAGTAGTATTAAACCAGGTTTACTCAGAAAAGCGGGTTCCGCCTACTTTAGGAAGTATCTTTCAACATAGAAGCTTTTGCCTTAAACCTGCCGAAACCAATACACAAGGTATCGCAATGATGGTACGTAGTGGATTGAAGACATATAGAAGATTAAGTGTCGAAAGCATGGCTTCCGAAGGAGTCGAAACCTTGGTTTGTTTTTTTTAGAGAAGCCCCTGTCTTTGTTTTGTTTTAGCCTTCGAAGGAGTCAAAGCATATGGTTAGGAAAGAGGTTTTAAAAGGTTTCGAAAGGGTTTCCTTTAACTTAAGTTTTCTTTCGAATGAGTTCCTTTACTTATGAAATGCTTTTGAAAGAAAGGGTTCCGACCCAATCGAAACCCTACTGCCATTCTTTAGCCTTTCGATGGTATTGAAGATATCAATATTGTCGAAAGGTGCTTTGTTTTATAAGTATAAGCCACTTCCTGTAGCTCTTGAAAGGGGTTAGGGGTTTCGAAGGCAATAGTTTCCAAAAGGGGTTTCGACGCCAACCTTCTAATTTTTACCCAGATGTTTTTTGCTTTCGAAAGGATGGTGCCGACGCCATTATATTTTCCCCAATATTTTTATATGATAAAGGATGGTTTCGAAAGAGATGCTTTTGCCTATATTCATTTTGACCCAAATAACATTTTAAGTATAAACCCAAAGGTTTTGAGAGGGGGACTTTCAATGATTCTGGAAGGTTAATTCCAATGGTTTTGAAAGGAGTACTTTCAAATGGTTTTGAAGCTATGCTTCCAAAGTTATATGTTAATACTTTAATACAATTGAAAGGTTTCGAAAGAAAGGTTTTAAAGTATTATAAAGGCAGGAGCCTAATGGTTTAAAGACAGATTTTAATGGTTTCGAAGGAGGTCATCCTATTAAATCGAAAGCAAGGTTTCAAACAGTTTTGTAACCCAAACTCAATTTTTAGAAGGAAAAACCCATGGCTAAATTAAAGAAGTTTTGAAATGATATTAAGAAGAAGCTTTCCTTGATAAAATTATAGGTTAAAGGGACTGACCATGTTTTATATGAAAAGTGTTTCAAGGACATTAAACCCACAAGAGTGGTATTGTTTTGTAACGATGTTTGCTTCTTCAAATATGAATATATTCACATTATAATGGACCCATAACTGTATTTTGGGGATAAAGGGTTGAAGAACCAGTTAGGTTAACCCAGTAGTGGATATAAAAATGATTAAACTCATGGATGAGTAGAATTACATCTTGGAGGTCAGGGAGATCAGAATATAGGATGCCTAAATATGGGAGTTGTCAGGGAGACAGGTTCATAATGATCTCATGAAAACTATGATTAGGAAGTTATTGGAGTTACCAATAGGTTCATAGTGATCCCATGAAAACTATGTTATAAAGAGTGGTTGGCAGGGGCCAATTGGTTTGTAGTCAACACATGAAAACTATATCTAGATTAAGTTATTAACTGTTGTCAGTAGGTTCCTAGTCAATCCATGAAAACTAGGATAAGAGAGAAGTTATTGGAGTCATCAATAGGTTCATGGGAACCCATGAATTAATTTAATTAGCAAGGGCTAATAGGTTCATAGTGCACCCATGAAAACTATGAAATGAGATAGGGAGTCCATACATTATATAAAGGTTATTAGTGAGCCCATGAAAACTAATAAGTTAATAGTGACCCTAAAAACTATAAATATGACAGGAAGTCAGTTAAACAAAGGTTGGGAAATCCAAATGTTTTAACTTGTATGCATATCATCATAATATTATGAAATGATTATGTTTTAACCATTGTGGATGCAGCAACACAGTATATGGTTTTATAAAGGTTATAGGATACCAGTGAGGGGAAAACCCGTTCCGCTAAACGACATAGTCTCACCAGATATGAAAATGGCTTGAGATGGTAGATTATTATTCATACCAGGCTTTACGTCTGACTCGAAGTTTATGTTTTTCTCCTTAAACTCTCGGGTACTCAATTGTTTTTGAGTAGTTTGAGAGTTGAGGTTTTCAGGTGCCTCTTTAGAAGAATAAGCTTCTGAAGATGTGCTGGAGGCATGATAGCTATTTGGAGTTCCCTTTCTTTTAATTTCGTTGTGTTGTTTGTAATGGAAAAGTTGTTAAATTGCCTATATATACTCTGATCATCCAAGAGGGAATCTTCATATGTCGCCCTTGGCGTATATTGTAATAAACATATTTTCTCTGAACGTGATTTGCGATTATGGGATTATGTAATGAATAGGAAATGATTTGAAATGAAATGTAATTTTGTTTGAAGTTTAAATTTTTTCCATATACATGTGTATTTGTGTATCAATGAATCTAACACCGCCGTATTTGGTCATCGAGGATTAATAACTATGGATGACTGCATCATCCATAGCCGTTAGTTTTGGACCTCCAAGTAAGGGGATGTTACAAGTTGGTATCAGAGCATAGGTTTATGAAACTTTAAAAGAAAAGTTAAACCTAAAAGCTTTTTCAAACATAATCCAATGAACCAGAAATATGATCGGGGTTTGGGTTAGCGCTATAGTAACGTACTTGTATTTGATATATATATATATACACACACACATATAACTATGTGTTCCCCTCTCTATTATACCGTTCTTCTGTATCTTACTAAGGCTTGTATGCCGATTTACAAGAAAGAAGATATGGAAGTAAGAAACGAAAGAGGAAATCTAGGTGGAGGAAGCACCACAACCAATGGAAATGCTCGACCTAACACCAGAAGGAATCAAGATTGACATGCTAATGTTAATCCAAATGCTGAAGCCAATATAGGTGCTGGAAATCCGCTAGTAGATGCGAGGATGGTGTATCAGTTGTTGGCCAATCTTTTGCAAGCTGGAGTAGCTAGTAATGTGGAAGGAGCTAACCTTATAGCTCCAGTTGGATATAATTATGTTAGGCTGAGCAAAGACTACACCAGTCTGGGTGGAAAGCCGTTTGTTGGAACGGAGGATGCTGTTGAAGTTAAAAATTGGCTATTGAGCTGTGAGAGGATCTTTACTGATCTAGGTTTGGATGATGGACAAAAGAGGAGGCTGGCCTCTAGGCAGTTGCAAGGGGCATCACTTCACTAGTGCAATAGTGTGACCGTCGGAGTTCTAGAGGAAGAACTGACATGGGTTGATTTCAGAGTGAGGTTTGAGCAAAAGTTTTTATCTGAGGCTGCTAAGTCGGCATTGATAAGGAAGTTTATGGATTTAGTCCAGTGAAATATGTTGGTAATCGAATACACCGCCAAGTTTGATGAGCTGTCTCGATATGGATATGCCACTATAGACACTGACATTAGAAGGAATGAGAGGTTCATTCGAGGACTGAGACCTGAGCTTGCTAGGATGACCATGACCCATATTCACGATCCTAGTAATGTGGTGGTGGAGATGGCCATTCGCCATGAAGAGATGCTGGCTGGTTGTGCTAGAGAGAAGCCAGTTGAATCCTAGGGTCCTCAGGAAAAGAAGAGGAAGTTCTTTAAAAAGAAAAGAGCCCAGAAAGGAGATGCTACCTAGAAGGCAAAGGCCGATTTGGTGTGCTTCAAATGTGACAAGGAGAGTCATTATGCTCATGAGTGCCGGACAGGCAAGGGGAAGAAGGCTGCAGATAAGAAGAATGTGAAGTGCTTCAATTGTGATCAAATGGGGCATTATAAGAACCAGTGTCCAGAGCCAGTCAGGACGGACAAGGGGAAGGTATTTGTTGTTGGATCATCAGCAAAGTCTACTGCAGCTAATAAAGGAAATACTATGATGGAAGGTACGTTTTTGATTCAAAGTATACTAGTTAGGATACTATTTGACACCGGTGAATCACATTCATTTATATCATAGAATTTGGTTGATAGGTTATGCTTAGAACCCACATACCTTGTTACTTCCTTAAGGGATCGAATCCAACAGGAGGGTATGCAACTCTGGGGATGAGATGTGACCAGTTAGAACTTGATATGTTATGTCATAAGTTTGCATACAGCTTGTATGTTTTCAATTTCATAGATTTCAAAATCATTTTGGGTACTGATTGGTTGAGAAGGTATGAGGCCGGGATATTTTGGTAGGATGGGGAGATATCTTTGAGACATCCTGATAGTCATAACCGAATTATACTCTTAGCAGATAATTCTAGCCGGAGTAGTTGTGCTTTGTTAAGTGCAATGGAAGTGGAAGAAGATCTACGTCAGGTTCGAGTAGCGAGAGAGTTTGCAAATGTATTTGAGCCCGTCATAGGACTACCACCGAAATGAGTTGTTGAGTTTCAGATAAGTCTTGTGCCAGGAGCTGAACCTGTGAGTAGACCACCTAGCAGGGTGATACCGACAAAGATGAAGGAATTGAAGATGCAACTAGTGGATCTAGAAGGAAGGAATTTTATAAGACCAAGCAGTTCGCCTTGAGGAGCGGCCGCGTTATTCGTAAAGAAACCAGATGGACCGTTAAGGATGTGTATTGACTATCGTAAGTTGAACGAAAGGACGATAAAGAATAAGTACCCTCTGCCGAGAATTGATGACCTATTTGATCAATTGAGTGGAGCCAGAGTGTTTTCCCAGTTGGACTTGGCGATGGGGTTTCATCAGTTAAGAGTGGCAGAGGACAGTATTCCTTTGACAGCATTTCAGACTAGATATGGTTCGTATGAATGGTTAGTAATGCCATTCAGGTTGACCAATGCACATGCTTTCTTTGTGGATTTGATGACCAAGTCTTCCGAGAGTATTTTGATAGATTCGTGTTGGTGTTTATAGATGACATTTTGGTATACTCTAAGGATGAAAGAGAGCATGAAGGTCACCTTAGAGTTGTGCTTGAGACGCTGAGGCATAATAAGCTAAAAGCGAAGTTTTCCAAGTGTCGTTTTTGAAAGAAAGAGGTTAAGTTTCTTGGTCATGTGGTTTCAAAGAAAGATTGCCAGTCGATCCAGATAAGATCGAACTTGTGAACAATGGGAAGAGACTAGAGACGGTGACCGAGATCATAAGTTTTTTCGGACTTGCTGGCTATTACCAGAGATTCATCAAGGATTTCTCGCGGATAGCAGTGCCTTTGACTAAGCTTACCAGGAAGGAGGTGAAGTTTGTATGGTCCGATAAATGTGAGGAAGCATTCTTTAAGCTAAAGCATTTGTTGACCAATACACCAGTGCTGGTAGTTCCAAGTGGAAACCAAGGGTTTGTAGTATATACTAATGCATGTGGGACTGGATTGGAAGCAGTGTTGATGCAGAGGGGCAAAGTTATTGCCTATGTATCTAGGAAGCTTAGACCACATGAAGTAAGATATCCTACTCATGACTTGGAGTTAGCTGCGGTGATTTTTGCCTTGAAGACACTACAAGAAAATTCATTTTTAGCAGCATCAAATTGCAGCATTTTATAAAAAATGTTGTTTCTTACATCTCAAAACAATATTAAATATACCTAAATCGCTGCTTTTCAATAATTTATGGCCCGCGCTTTTTTATCCCACGCTCGCTTACACTTTCCCCAATCTCTTTTCCCTCCTAAATTTCCTTCCCTCTCACTTCCCCTTTTTTACCCAATTTCTTTTCTCTCGCAGATACCCTAATTTCTTTCCAAAAACCTACGATTATAATTCATTTTTCCTCCTCTTAACGTTAATCCTCTTTTCCTCCACATACGAACACTGCCTCCTCTCAAAACTTCACTGATTTGATTTATTATTAGCATTGTTGATAGAGTTTCATATTTGATTTTGTTTAATTAGGTTTAGCAACAATTTGATCCAGCTACAAGCTATTGTGCTCCAATATATCGACCTGCTGTTATTGATATAGATGGTCGTTTCTCATTCTTTTTCACAACGCCTACTGCTGCTGCCAAGTACTTGATCAACTGGCCAAACATAACAAGAGGTACATCGCTGATTTTTTGACTACTTTACTCTTAGCTTCAATAATGTTTACCATATTGTTGAAGTTTTATATTTGATTTCTTTGGTATTGGTTTTTACTCTTTATAGTCAAAAAAATTTCTTCTAATTTAGTTGAACGCTAGGGGATTCAATTTCATTTAATTCATCCCTTTGCCAATAGTTATACATTTATTCTCCAATTATATTTATTGGCAAGCAATACAAATGATTTACATCTTGCTTCTTGTTTGAAAATTAATACTACTGCAATTACACTTCTTCTTTCAGAAGTTTTCTATTGTTATTATTTTTTATAAAAAAACATTGAAAGTTGGACAAACCAACGTAAGTGCCGATGTTGAGTTTATCGTAAAGGTTATAGTGAGCATTTGATAAATGGGAAGAAGGTGCTTTATTTGTGTACATGTCCAATTGCATCCCGGTCCACATTTTGTTGATTCATATTGCATTAATATATCTATGCAGAGTGGGATGTCATCAAGTTGGGTAACTTCGACGGTAACGCAAGGTCCAGGCATGATCTAAAGCTCAGTTACTGTTAGCCAACAGCCAGTTCCTGTATTTAGGCAGCCACCTAGCATGCATCTCTCACACTTTCCTACCAACTACCTTCCATACAGCCAATATGTACCACAATTCTACTTTCCACCTCCTCTTATGCACCCTTTCTTAAGCAATGGTACCTTCTCCCAGCAAGCCCAGCCCGGTAATGTGTATCCAGGCACTGGGCCTACTTCACCTGTTAAATGTATCTCTCGGTATAAACCCACCACTAGTGTTGGCGGTCAAACTCAATTTGTAATGCCAGCTGCAAGTGATGACCATGCTTCTTCTCGGTACAAGGAGAATAACAATGTCTATGCTGCTGGGCAATAGGTACCACTAATTATTATTTTCTGGTATCCATACAGTTAGGAATACAACAACTAAATGTTGAAATTTTTTTACCGAATGGATGAAATTAGCAATATAGGCAAACATATAAGTAAATGAGAAATGTGTCGGTGGGTAGCTTTAAATCTATTTATAAGAAACACATTGTGATAGATGGAAAATTGTATTTGGTTAATAAAATTATATAATAGATTGCTAGGTAATAAACATATATTGACTGTATATTAGAAATGACCATTTATGTTTTTCTTCTTAGCACCTAATCAATATACTAGAAAATTATGTTTATATTACCATTAATTTTTGCAATGGTTCAATAATAATAGCTCATAAATATATTATCATTAATTTTTTTAAGTTAATTCACTTAAAATTACAATGTTTTTCATTTTAATTTCTTCTAACATTATGTTTATATATGTCAACTTGTGGATAGCAAGCTGATACAATCTTCATTATTCTAATTTTATTGAAGTTCACATTTCTTTTTCTGAAAGTGTTGTTCATAGATGCTTAGAAGGATAAAATTGTATGAATCTATAATTTTGTATCCATTGATTATCTTAAGTATCGTACAATTTAAGATGTGAATTGTTTGTATTTATTGCTGACTGAGCATGATATGGACCATTTGTCTTCTTACTCCGTTTTATTTAAAGAATAGCTCAAATGGAATAACTTTCTGATGAAGTTAATTATGATACTTATTGCATTATTTTATTGATTTTTATCTTCATCATACTTAGATCAACTATTTTACATATGGATATTTTGATTTCCCTTTGTGCCTTACAACTAAGAATAGATCTAAGATCAATATTGATGGGCAGTACAAATATAATGACTGTTTCGGAACATGTACCAAACAAAATTGCAAATAATAATAATAATACTAATAATAATAAAGTTCAAGCATTTAATACTTATGCTCGATGAGAATGTAAACTGTGATAGAGTTATTGGAAAACACACACGATGACTTGATTCATGAGTACTTGATTCATATTTAGGACATTGCACCTGTTGATTTTGGGATGGAGTTGTACAGGTGATTTCGTGATAAATTCAAACAGTTTAAATTTCAAAAATGGGATATTTTAGATGGAATTTGACCTGAGAAGTTATTTTTTGCTTAAGTCAATGTATGTAAGTTCTATACAATATTGTAGTGAGATTGGAGTTGAACCAGAAAGAAAATTTCACCTAAGATCCGATTTTACTAGCTTATGAAGTTAGGATATTAAACTCTGTAGTGTACCATGGAAATTGTTGTAACTAAGGAAAAGGGATTCTAAGTCGAAATGTTTTAAAATAGGACTAGGAATCGAACCCGATAGTAAATTGTTTGATTAGTAAAGTTGAGAAAATAGAGACAGGTTCTGATCAGAGTTCAAGTTTATGGATATAGACCCATATAGATAGTTGTAACATAACTTAAGTAAATTGAGTTCGGGCAAGCAAATGAAATTTGAAGGAATAGTTCCATTAAAGTAGTTTTGGCCTAGTGTTAAGGGTTTGTAAATCAGAAATTAAAAAGGCTTATTACAAGTTGGCTTTACGACTTCATCTTGACAAAAACCCTGGTGATGAGGTATTTGATAATTTCTTTATTGGAGTAACAATTACTATTCTTTTAATAATGTATTGGATGTCTATATTATTCTCAACCTCGTTATTCTTTTTTAGTTCATGAAGCTAAGGAAAAATTTCAGCTTTTACAGAAAGTGACGTCAATTCTTGGCGATGAAGAGAAAAAGAGCACTTTATGATCAGACTGGGTGCACCGATGGTGAGGTATCAGAACTTGTACTGTTGAGCATCATTCACTCAGTAGTCATGATACTTAAATATTTACATATGAACTAGAAGGCGTATATCAAATTGCATAATAATCATTTGTTAGTGGTTACAACTCTTTTATTTTTAGATTGTTCTTTACAACATACATCTCATATTATGAATTAAACTTTTAAAAGTGTGTGTGTGTACTAACAAGTACTTTAAAGTTAGTTTTAGGTGTAATTTATAGTATATCATAGAGACTTCTGTGTGGGTAGTGCATTACTCTTTTTAAGTCCATTCTGACATATGCTTATATTTTTGCCAGGCGCTGTCTGGTGAAGCTGCCGATAATCTGCAAGAATACTTCAGGACAGTGTATAAAATGGTATGCTTTAATATTTAAACACATGTTAACCAAATTAGTATTAACATATTTATTATCACAGAGTTTTAACCTAGAGCTTATTTCAGAACCCTACAAAAAATCGTTTTGATTGTATTCTGTTAAGTTTTCCTGGTTGTTGATCATTATTGCTTGCTACAGGTTACAGAAGTTGATATTGAAGAATTTGAAGCTAATTATAGGGGATCAAAATCCGAGAAGAAAGACTTAAAGGACCTATACACACAATTCAAAGGCAACATGAACGGGTTCATTCAAATAATTTTTGATGGTTTGTTCAACAAAAATTAGTGTGTATTTCAACAAGTGAATATCTTTCCTTTTCATGTTCGACAGACTTTTCTGTTCAATGCTTTGTTCTGACCCGAAGCTTTATTCACATCGCTTCATGGATATAACTGATGCAGCAATAGCTATTGGTATGATATGTTTAAAATATACAGTATTCAATTTTAAATTTATATGTTATAGGAATAAGGACATGTCAACCTTTATGTATCAAATTTTTTATTTTTTATGCATTTTCAAAATCAAATGCAATAGAGCAAGCAACATTATAGGGCAACAGTAAGACGTCTTTAGGTTTTCATTTAATCTGCAACCAGTTTTCCACAACCTATGTTTCCCGCTAAAAATAGATCAAAAGCGTGATTCAAATTCCATTAAAAGCTATTTTGCATGACACTGTAATTGCACATATATTCCATTAAAAGCTATTTCCATCGCACTCTCGATTATCACTATTTTCCTTTGCACGTGCTGCTCCAATGTTGATTTTTCTTTACTACCTGCAATTTCCCCTCGGTTCGTGTTAATGAATAGCCTCACGCTACCTAGTTTCTTCTAAAGCATGAAAATCATAATCGACTACCTTTCCTTGCTTCTCACCTCAAGAGTCAAGACCCCGCCTACCACTTGCTACTTCTACTACGTTTCATGTGAGTACTAATTAATTATGCCTTTTGAATTAAAATTATATGTTTGGATCTTTAATTCATAATACTGCAACTAAAAGTGAATTTAATCGAGGGTGCTCTATTTTTCAGATTCTAATTTGATCTGGAAAAGAGGAATTTTTATCCGTGCACCACTTTGAATGTTTTATAGATGGAAGAGTTTTAGTTTTAATGAGCTGTGTCGATTGTTATGGAGTGAATCATGGTGTAATCTAGGGGTTTTCCTTTTTGTTTTGCTGGCTTAAAGGTTTAATGAGATTCGGGTAGAGTAGCCGGTGCATGCACCCGAGCATTCGCTGTTTGTATGTGTTTGGGCCGCCTGAACCAGCTGTTTTTTAAATTTATGGTTTATTAATTTATTTGTTAAATCTAAATAAATAAAAAACTAAGCGGTTAATTATCAAACATATCAAGTTGCATAAGTAATTTCAAATTTTTTTTACTACTCATAAGCTATTGGCAAACAGCCTTATACGTTTTACGGGGATTAAATAATAAAAAATAGAAACGTTTGGATAGGTAAGCAGAAATTTTCGCAAAATATAGTTGTAAACTATATGATAAGTAGTAACTTGTCAAATGTTTTTAAGTCACAGAAGTAACTTATATACTATTATTTTTTCTGTGTATGAGCTATTGCCGAACACCCTTTTGGAGCATTGCTAGGGTTGATAACCATGTTTGTTATTATTCGTTTTGGTCACCAAACAAGTGCTGTTATTTTTTTATTTTATTTTTTATTATTATTTTATTTTTTTGCTATTGACTTGGGTAAAAGTAAGAATTGGGTGATAATACGTTAAAAAAATAATAAAAAATGCATAAAAAAGGCTCTCTATTCGAGTGACCTTGCTTACATGGTAATTGAAAACCTTTAATTGGAGAAGCTTCAAGTTCATATCCCTTGGACCACCTGTATGCATGGGGATTGAGTGAACTTAGGTTTCATGGTGGTCTCTGACAGGCTGTGTGGATCCCACACTCAAAATGTTTCGTGCACATCTTTAAATCATTTAGTTGTTTGTGTGGTCACATGAGTTATGTTTAGGGGTCACAGTGACAAAAATAACATGTGTATATTAAATGTTGATGTTAGGCTATGTAAAGTGCAAGAGACATTACATTATACTCGGTTTTCTCTTTTATAATTGTTTCATTTTTGGTCTTTCCAGCAAATTTATAAATTGTTAGCAATTTTTTGGGTTAGTTTTTGATTTTTTAATGAGTGAACCATGCTAATTATCTTGAAATTTACGTGTTTGCCCATCCTAGTCCATATTGAATTAAAGATGTCGATGAGAAGTTAGTTATGTTTGAGCATGGTAATGCTTGGTTTAAAGTTTACTTCTGTGAGAATGAGAATAATAGATTTTGTTCTGGAAATTTAAAATTGAATTTAAAACGCATTGGGGTCTTTTCATCCTGTACTCAAATACCTTATAATACAATAATATAAAGTATAAACATTGATGTTCAATTGTGAATCATATCATTAGTAATTAAAATTGGTAAAAAGAATAAAAATTAACAGTGTCACCACAGTGTCACCGTTACAGATATGTAGCAATTGAGTTGGCAACAGATATCACTGTGATTGTTGGGGACGTGAAGTTTCATTTGCACAAGGTATCAATTCTGTACTTTGTTGAACAAGCGTTATTTAGTTCATAATTGCTTGCATACAGTGCTTTCACATTCCTCATTGTTTTACACATGCAAAATTAATAAACCTCTCTAAATTTCTTCTACTAGTTACTTGGTTATTTTATGTCTTTAATACCAATGCCTTGCATGCATATAGAGCCTTGTTTTCCTTGATAAGTTTCTGATATTGTTCTATGTTATCTGTAATTTAGACTGTTTTGGATAAATCTAATAGCTCACATGCTTGGGTGAACAAAGTTTTGTATTTCATCAGAGCATGTGATCTCAGTTCATTTTTCTGATAAGTATATGGGACCCTTAGATTATTCTTTGTACAAGTTAGCAGTTTCCTCTCCTGTCAAAAAGTGGACGCTTGCAAAAATTAACGAGTTTAGCAGAAGAAGTAAACAACAATGTGATCAGCATCCCTAATATTCCGGGGGACAAAGCCTTCGAAATATGTGCCAAATTTTGCTATGGCATGACCGTTACTCTGGACCATAGCTTATTAACTGCGTTTATAGCATCCCCATTTTATAGGCGAAGAGGTCATAATATAGTCGTTGCATTATGTAAATATTATCTCCGTTGAAGGTGTCTTCGTTATCGTATGTATTAGGGACAACAGTTTTAAAGCATTTCTAGCGTCCTGTTGGCTTTATTTGAACACCACTTCATCTCACCTCCTAATTCAGTTGAAACTCTTCTAGAGGAAGCCAACGATTTTCATGTTTCCTTACAATGTGCAGCCACAGGGTATTAAATTTGGTATTAAATAAACTAACATGTAGAGTATTTTTGGCTTTCCTATCCTGTCTTTCTAATTACTTGTATTAATATTTATTTTTGATGTTATTGTATGTATGGCAATTGAAGATCCATTCTGCTGCTAGCATCTTGGATAAGAATAATTTGATCAAGTATGATAGGAAGAGTGGCTATTTCCAAGTTACTAACCTTGATAGAATTGCAAGTAATTACAATATAACTCATGGAACAATAGCTACATACAATGAGTACTTAAAGCCCACAATAGATGATATTTTACTGTTGCGTATTGTCTCCCTCAGTGAAGAATTTAAGCGTGTATCAGTTAGGCAAGATGAAAAGATGGAATTGACAAAGCTTATCGATACCGTGCCTGTTCCTGTAAAAGAAAGCTTGGAAGAACCAAGTGCCAAAGTCAATGTTCTTCTATAGACTTATATATCATAGCTAAAGCTTGAAGGGCATTCACTCACATCTGATATGGTGTATATCAGACGGGTATGTTTTACATTCAAAGTTTGCGCTGATGCATTTGTTTAATAATAGTGTGCATCTTAATGACTTTACAGTCGATCTTGCATTTTAGTATTTTATCAATGTAGCATTTCATGTAAATTGATTTGTGGGTAACATGTTGGTTTTACTTGACACTTGAATTATGTGGTAGGATTATTTTTGGTAGTTTGTATGAAACTAGAAATAATTGCTTATCATTCTACTCGTATTTTTACTTGTAGCTCAACTAAAGTAGAAACCGTGTAATGGTTGATGAGGCAAGTTCTTCCAAAAGTATAGTCTAACCTTTATTCTCTTGTATATGGTAGACATGACATAAGTTCTCTACTGCATACATATCAATGTGGTTCCACTATCAATGAAAGGAAAGCACACAAATTAATAATAAATGAAAGGAAAGCACACAATTTTTTTTAATGCGGTTCCACTATCAATGTGAAAGTGTACATCCACTAAATATTATAAAAATTAAATAAGTTTATAAAAATTAACTAAGTATTATAAAAGTTCAACTATGTTAATTAAGTTTTATAAAAATCAACAAGTTTATAGTAATGATGATGATGATGTTAACTAACTTAATAATAGTAATAATAAAATTAATAACCAAGTTAACTAAGTTTTATAAAAATCAACTTACTTTATTATAATAATAATAATAAATTATAAAATGTTAATCAAGTTAACCAAGTTTTATAAAAATTAACTAAATTTATGCCATAATAACAATAATAATTTGACTAAGCTAACTAAGTTCTACTAAAAATAATAATAAGTTAACTAAGTTATATGAAAACTAACTAAGTTTATACTAATAATATAACAACAACAACAATAATACATTAACTAAGTTAACTAGTTTTTTTTAGAAATTAACTAAGATTTATAAAAATTAAATAAGTCTATAAAAATCAACTAAGTATTATAGAATTTTAACTAAATAAAAATTAAAAAAGTATATAATAATAATAATAGTAATAATGGTTAACTAAGTTTATAGCAATAATAATAATAATAAATTATGAAATATTAACCCAGTTAACGAAGTTTTATAAAAATTGACTTAATTTATAATAATAATTTAACTAAGTTAACTAAGTTTTATAAATAATAATAATAAATTAACTAGGTTAGTAAGTTTATAGTAGTAGTAGTAGTAGTAGTAAATTAACTAAGTTAACTGAATTTAATAAAAATAAACTAAGATTTATAAAAATTAAATAAGATTATAAAATATTAACTAAAATATAAATAAGTTAACCAAGTTTTATAAAAATTTACAAGTTTATAATAATGATGATGATGATTAACTAAGTTGACAATAATAATAATAAATTATAAAATATTAACCAAGTTAACTAAGTTTTATAAATTTAATTAAATTTATATTAGTAATAATAAATTAACTAAGTTAACTAATTTTTATAAAAATTAACTATGATTTATAAACAAATTTATAAAAAGTAACTAAGTACTGTAAAAACTCAACTAAGTTAACTATGTTTTATGACAATCGACAAATTTATAGTAATGATGATGATGATGATTAACTAACTTAATAATAATAATAAAATTAATAACCATTTTAACTAAGTCTTATAAAAATTAACTTACTTTATTATAATAATAGTAGTAGTAGTAGTAATAGTAATAAATTATAAAATGTTAATCAAATTAACCAAGTTTTATAAAATTAACTAAATTTATGCAATAATCAACAAGTTTTATATCTTTGAGAAGTTTGTTGATTGTAGTACAATCAAAATATATCTAGAGTATTTAAATGTTCCTTGTAATATAAATTCGCGTAAACCTCTGTCTTAATTCATTTCAAATACTAATTAAATAGAGTATTTATGCATGTGTAATTTTTAATACTGCTTAAGTTTTAAATTTACATATAATTGTGTCTAGTTGGTACTGTTTATCAATGGCTTTGGTTATTGTGGTTCCTAAGCATTTTTAACAGTTTATCGCCTCATTGATTTAGTTTTTTTGGTGCAAACTATTAAGCTTTCAAACAGGAGTTTGAAAAGTCAGTTTCTACATATATGGTACTTGATTGACTATTTTGGCACTTCAATACCAAGGCTCAATACGAATGATGGTGTTACCTAGTTGTTTACCTTTCCACTAACTGTCTGATCAGGTATTACAAATTTTCTTTGGTTCCTATGTTCATTAGAAGTTTCTTATCTTGTTGTTGTGTTGGGTTATAAAGCAAATCCATAATAAATGGAGAACACCATAATATTTAGCATTCAATGAATACAATAAATTTTACAACCATAGATGTTAGAAGAAATGGCTTCCTTGGACTGCCCACAGAGTTCCAGGTTCAAATTCCATGTCCTGCTCCAAGTGCAAGGTATCCATTTTGAGCAGTGCCATCTAAATCCAGTTTTATGCTCCATTTTACTCCAATGGACAAGATGAAGTATAAAAAGTACTCGTTTAGAGACATTAAATATTACCCACTATCTAATAACTATATTTGACTATGCCAATTTGGTGCAGTGTAAGCGTGTTTGGTGTTTCATCTGAATCGGTGCAATGTAGCTATGATTCGAATGGAAACAGCGTGCCAACTATTCTGTTACTTATGCAAGAAAGATTGTACTCACAAGGAGGTCTTAAGGTGCAACTTAGTTCATCTTACAACTTATATATGGACGGTTTATACAAATATATCTAAAATGTACTGTCAAAATGCACAACAGGAAGAAGGTATATTTAGAATAACCCCAAAAACAACGAAGAAAAAGATCAAAGAAATCAGTTAAATAAAAGAATCGTACCTGAGAACATTAGTGTGCATTGCTTAGCAGCCCTGATAAAGGTATGAAAATCATTATGCATTTATATTCCAGTTTTCAAAGTTCAACATTGTGAAGTACATTTTGATAAATAGGCATGGTTCAAAGAATTACCTGAAGGAGTACTTGATAGCCTTTCACCTGGACAAGTTCTACGAAGCGAAACAGAAGAAGACTGTTATAAACTTGTTAAGTCGCTCCCTAGTACGCAGTTTGGACTACTGAGCTGGGCAATTGATCTAATGGCTCATGTTGTTGAGGAAGAGGATTTGAATAAAATGAATGAACGAGATATCTCTATGGTATTTTCTCCTAATATGACACATGTATGTGGACAACGATGTTTATCCATAATACAGAGTGATAATCATACACCGCTCTGTTTGAATTTGACAAATGGTCTTCATCTTCTCTTTCTTTTCCTTTGAACAATAGTCTCTGCTCTATTAGTTTAATCCTATCACTATTGACACTAATAGCTTCAGCTCTCCTGCATTAATAAAATCAAATAATGAGACTGTGATTTGGTTGAAACACCCATTATGTATATTACTCTTTACTTAAATTTTTTAACGCAATTTACTGTATTCAAGACTGTGATTTGGTCGAAATTTTTTCCATGCATGAGTACCAAATTCAACCAGACTTCTGTTCGTTAGGACAGTATGCCTCACATACATGTAAAATATGTGAATTTGTGTGCAATTGTTAATATGGAATTCACCATGCTAGAATTTCAAGTTTGTTTATGGTTGTAATCATAATTCATAATATACATATATTTATTAGTTGCGGAAAAAACATATATCAGACCAGTGCATTAATAATATCTTATATGAGATAGTGGCATCGCCCTTGATTATCCGTGAAGATGTGTTGGCATTGAATCCTCTCGCCGACAACTAAATAATGTTCAAAAAAATAGTTTACGTCTAACAATAGTTTTTTCAAATACAAGGACTGTTAAAATTAGGACTGGGTAGTCATAGCTAAAATTAATTTTAATATATTAGAAAAGGTAAAAATAAGTAAACGTCTTGTACAGATGTGGGATAATAAATTAAATTCAAAATTTATGCCCAACAATATATCTTTAAAAAATAAGACAGTATGATTGGAATTGGATTTGAGTGGTTAAATTTGAATTTAATGTTTATTTTGTAATCTATAGAAAATTATAGGCCATTTTCACCGTACAGTGGGCCATTGTCTTCTTCTCCAATTAATAATTAATAATCTTCATTGTAGAATTCGTTCCCAATGTTTGGTTGTTATGGCTACTACTGGTAGAGCCAATTCTTACTTGAAATACATATAATGAGATTCACCTGCTGATAAGCAATTCTATATTTGACTGCTAACAACAAGAGTTTTAGTTCCTTCTAAATTTTGATAAGAAACATCAAAAAATAATGAGAAGAAATAGAACAGTATTACAAGCATGTATGTCAAATTAACTCGAACTCGAACTTGCTATATATGATGCTAAATAAATTCATATTTGCTCTTTTCTACCGCTTTCTAATTGCATTTTTTCCTTATAGGCATATTGGACTTTTGAAGAAGACGGGCTTGGACTTTCCACGGTTTATTTGCTCTTTTAGTAAGCTCTTTTTATTAGATTATGTTGCTAACATTTTTGCTTAAAACATTGCTAATGAAATATTGTATATGACTAAAAAAAATTATGTCTGAAATTAATGTAGCTTTGATTATGTTTAATCTTTATAACTGCTTATATTATCAGATTATATCTATTGGTGTTTTTTGAATTAAGCATTTTGTTTTTGAATACATTTTTCATGGCTATTATAACTGTTTTAAAACTGCTGCAGTAGTTGTTAAAAATAGGAAAAACATTAATATAACGCAACATTATGAAAGTGCTACAAAATGTTGAAGAGAAACAAGCTGCAACAAAATGGCATGCAACTACTAAGACTATTATCTAATATGCTGCGATAATTCCTTTTGCAGCGTTTCAAAAATGCCGTTATAGGACTGGTCCTATTGAAGCTTGGTGTTAGTCTACATTCTATAAAACGCCGCTAAATGAGTTGGCAAGGTTTCAGAAACGCTGGACAAATAATTTACAGCAGCGTTTTATAAAAGCTTCAGTACCCCTTTTTTTAGCAACATTTCTAAAAACGCTGCGGTATCTCCAAACTCTATTGCAGCATGATATTAGACAACGTTCATCAAAACGCTGCGAATGAGTACAGCAGCATTTTTAAAATGCTGCAAAAGGTCTTTTTTGTTGTAGTGAGATTCGGAGGCATTATCTCTTGGGAGAGAGATTTGAGTTGTATACCGATCATAAGTCAAGATATTTATTCTCTCATAAGGAGTTGAATATGAGACAGTAGAGATGGTTGGAGTTTTTGGCTGCTTATGATTTTGGTATAGAGTATACACCAGTGAAAGGTAATAAGCTGGCTGATGCTCTTAGTAGAAGACATCAGAATGTGGTGCTGGCTATGTTGGCAGAATGGAAGGATCTGGAAGCTTTGGCCAGTTGTGGTGTGCAGTTAACATCGACTGCTAATTCTAGTTAGGGTACTGCCATGTTGTCCTGTTTAGAGGTTCGACTAGTATTGATCGAAAGAATTGCTTCTAAAGAGAAGGAGGATCCAGTGTTAGCTGAGAGGATTAGAAGGCTTGGGGTTGGAACTGAAATTGATGATTTGAAAGATTTTGTCTTGACCAGAGAGGATGGTTGAGAAAGAAGCGGCGATTATGTGTTCCAAATGTTGAGAACTTGAGGAAAGAAGTTCTTAGGGAATGTCATCGATCCAAGTTTATGATTCATCCTCGAGGGACCAAGATGTATCAAGATATGAAGAGGAGCTTGTATTGGGAAGGCATGAAGAGGGATGTTGGCTTGTGGGTTAGGCAGTGTGTAAACTGTCAATAAGTGAAAGCCGAACATCAGAAGTCGAGTGGGTTACTTCAGCCTCTAGAGATTTCAATTTGGAAATGGGATTCGATATCCATGGATTTTATAGATGGGTTGCTAAGGTCAAGGAGTGGAAATGAGAGTATATGGATTATTATGGACGGGTTGACTAAGAGTGCCCATTTCATTCCAGTAAAGTCAACCAGGATGGTACCTGTTTTGGCGAAGTTGTTCATAAAGAGCATAGTTAGACTTCATGGAGTTCCAAGTAGCATAGTCAGCGACAGAGATGCATTATTCACTAGCGAATTCTGGAAGAGTCTACAGGATGTGCTAGGCACTAAGCTCAAGATGAGTACCGCATATCACCCTCAGTCGGACGGGCATACAGAAAGAGTCAACAAGGTACTCGAGGATTTGTTGAGAGCTTGTGTGTTGGACTTTGGTGGATCTTGGGAGGATCACCTACATTTGGTTGAGTTTTCCTATAATAATAATTATCAGACTAGTATAGGAATGGCGCCTTTTGAAGCTTTGTATGGAAGACCATGCGAATCACCAGTATGTTGGTCGGAGACTGGAGACAGATTGGTCTTAGGTCCAGATTTGGTTAGGGAGGAGTCAGAGAAGATTGAGTTGATCTGAGGGCGGATGAAAGAAGCTCAATCCAAAAGAAGAGTTACGTAGATAAGACGTGTAAGGACCTAGAGTTCTCAGTGGGAGACAGAGTTTTCATTAAAGTATCACCGATGAAGGGTGTGGTACGGTTTGGAAAATCAGGAAAGTTGGAACCAAGATATATTGGTCCATTCCAGGTTATAGAGAGGATTGGAAAGCTCACATAGAGTTACCGAGCAATATGACAAGTGTCCATAATGTATTTAATGTGTCTCATCTTCGCAAGTATGTACATAATCCAGAGGCCACTATTCCTCCGACAGGGTGGGAAGATTTAGTTGTAGAGCTTAATTTGACTATTGTTAGACAACCAGTTCGGGTTGTAGCGAGACATGAGAAAAGATTGAGGAACAAGACAGTCAAGTTGGTGAAAGTTCAGTGCAGCGACAACGAGAAGGACTGTACTTGGGAGACAAAGGATAGGATTCGAGATACTTATCCTGATCTACTTTGAGGGTATGTCTATATTATATTTATATAGATAATTCCTAGTCAGGTAAACTAGTATGGTTGTTAGGAATCGTTACAAATGATTGCTATGTTTAGTATTTAGTCCTTACTGAATTTCGAGGATGAAATTCTTTAAGGAGGGGAGCCTGTAACTCCCCTAATTTTTGATAACATTATTCAGGAGATTTAATTAGCTAAATTAAATAGAATAATGTAAATGTTAAGTGACAAGGGGGTTGAGATTTGAAAAAATCTAATTAAGGTCGTGCTTAATAAAAGAATTAATGGGCTTAAGAATGAGGATTTTGCTAATTAAATCACTTAAGGGTATATTAGGAAATTTGCCGCCCAATGACCCTCACCCTCATATATTTTCGTTCCTACCACTTATTCCTCATTCACGTCATTTTGAAAACGTAATTAAGAATATTAAGAAGGGTCGGCCATTACCAAAGAGAAGAGAATTTAATCAAAGCTAGAGATTCAAGCTTAGGGGAGATCAATCTCATTTCAATCTCCTTATCTAAATAAAGGTGAGTAATAATTCCATCTCTATTTTTTTAATCATATGTTTCGAATTTAAGGGATAAATTCGTTTTTAAGATGAATTAACTAATGATATGCTTGAAATTTGAGTGGTTTAATATAAACATGTTTGTTAAAAGGGATTTCTACGGTTTTAAGTAAAACCGAGATATGTTGATGTTTAAATGCCAGGGAAAAATTATATGTTATAGTAAACATGATTTTGGAGTTGAGTTTCAATTTTTATAATTTTCCAAGCCGTGGAGAATTAATTATGAATTTTCAAAGAAAAATATGTTTATTTTGGTGTATAAATTTATTTTGGAAAATATATCAAAAATTTTGGTCTGGAATTTTGATATGTTAGATAACATAATTAAAGTGAATTTCTGGAATTTTTGGGGATTTTTCCAAAGTGAATTGCTATGCGAATTAAACTATTTTAGAAGAGGAACTTCTTTGTAGAAATTGGTTTTGCTTAATGGAAGGGCTTAATTGATTAACTTAACCCTGATTTAGATCTGAAATTAGCAGTAGTTATTTTGGTTAAGAATTTGAAAAAGTTAAGGCAACCAACCTAGTGTTGACATGTGAGAAGTTAGTTAGAAAAAGATTTGCTTTAAGTAGTATTAAACCAGGTTCACTCAGAAAAGAGGGTTCCACCTACTTTGGGAAGTACCTTTCGACACAAGCTTTCGCCTTAAACCTATTGAAACCAATACACAAGGTATCACAATGATGGTATACGGTGGATTGAAGTCAGACAAAAGGTTAAGTGTCGAAAGCATGGCTTCCGAAGGAGTCGAAACCTTGGTTTGTTTTTTTTAGAGAAGCGCCTGTCTTTGTTTTGTTTTAGCCTTCGAAGGAGTCAAAGCATATGGTTACGAAAGAGGTTTTAAAAGGTTTCGAAAGGGTTACCTTCAATTTAAGTTTGCTTTCGAATGAGTTCCTTTACTAATGAAATGCTTTTGAAAGAAGGGGTTCCGACCCAGTCGAAACCCTATTGCCGTTCTTTAGCCTTTTGATGGTATTGAAGATATCAATACTTTCAAAAGGTGCTTTGTTTTATAACTATAAGCCACTTCATGTAGCTCTCGAAAGGGGTTAGGGGTTTCGAAGGCAATGGTTTCGAAAGGGTTTTCGACGCCAACCTTATAATATTTTACCCAGATGTTTTATGCTTTCGAAAGGACGGTGCCGACACCATCATATTTTCCCCAATAGTTTTATATGATAAAGGATGGTTTCGAAAGAGATGCTTTTGTCTATATTCACTTTGACCCTATAACATTTTATGTATAAACCCAAAGGTTTCGAGAGTGGGACTTTCAATGATTTCGAAAGGGTTACTTCCAATGGTTTCGAAAGGGGTACTTTCAAATGGTTTTGAAGCTATGCTTCCAAAGTTATATGCTAATACTTTAATACAATCAAAAGGTTTTGAAAGGAAGGTTTTAAAGTATCATAAAGGCAGAAGCCTAATGGTTTAAAGATAGATTTTAATGCTTTCGAAGAAGGTCATTCTACGAAGTCGAAAACAAGGTTTCGAAGGTTTCAGAAGGTTTTGTAACCCAAACTCAATTTTTAGAAGGAAAAACTCATGGCTAAATTAAAGGAGTTTTGAAATGATATTACGAAGAAGCTTTTCTTGATTAAATTATAGGTTAAAGGGAATGACTATGTTTTATATGAAAAGTGTTTCAAGGACATTAAACCCACGGGAGTGGTATTGTTTTGTAACTATGTTTGCTTCTTCAAATATGAATATATTCACATTATAATGGACCTATAACTGTATTTTGGGGTTAAAGGATAGAAGAACCAATTAGGTTAACCCAGTAGTGAATATAAAAATGATCAAGCTCATGGATGAGTAGAATTGCATCTAGGAGGTCAGGGAGACCAGAATATAGGATGCCTAAATATGGGAGTTGTCAGGGAGACAGTTTCATAGTTATCCCATGAAAACTATGATTAGGACGTTACTGGAGTTACCAATAGGTTCATAGTGATCCCATGAAAACTATGTTATAAAGAGTGGTTGGCAGGGGCCAATTGGTTTGTAGTGCACCCATGAAAACTATATCCGGATTAAATTATTAAGTGTTGTCAGTAGGTTCCTAGTCAACCCATGAAAACTAGGATAAGCGAGAAGTTATTGGAGTCACCAATAGGTTCAAGGGAACCCATGAATTAAGTTAATTGGCAGAGCCCAATAGGTTCATAGTGCACCTATGAAATCTGTAACAATCCGCATATTTTACGATTGTATATTTAATATAGCATTGTTAGTCGGATTATAGTCCGAAAGCTACTTTTTGCAAACAGTCGAATTAGGACTCGAGACCACTTCCATTGAGTCCAAAATGGCGTTTACAACTTTTTTGAGTATAAACATCGATATGTTTGGAGTTGAGTAGAATTTGCTATTTTTCTACTAGGGCTTTGGGTTTGGGTTTCAGCCCACTAACCCATCTTAACACCCTAGCTCAGTCCACCTCTCCTCTTCACTTCATTCTTATTTTCCTAACATTCAAGCTTCAGTAAAAATGGGGAGAGGAATGGGAAATTAAAATTCAAAACCCTAGTTTCCTTTGCAAATACAAATTCTTGCTCCAAATTCAAAGAGAAGCTAAGGTAAGCATCATCTTCTTCTTCTCCATCTCAATCTCTCTCCATGTTATCCCGCCTTTTGGCAAGGCTGTGACACTAAGGAATTGACTAGTAAACCAATGACGGTCCATCCCAAAGATCGGTTATACACAGGCTCACTATGGATATCGACGAATTTTGTCCGAGTCCGGATCGAGCAATTAATACAACACGACAAGCTAAGCTATGAGAGTCAATGCTCCAAATTTCAAGTCAATCCGAGTTCGTATGCTCAAGTTACGATCGATGCAAAATTGGGTGGAAATCAATCTCTATTCGACTCGCTCCACTTCGACTCCATCTCAGAACCTCTGTTCGACTCGACCCGCATCCCTCAGAAAACAACAGTTCAACTCGATCGTCTAATGCCTACTTCGAATCCATCTAGTTCGACTCCATCAGCTATGCACTGTTCGAATCGATCGTGCAATGACCACTTCGTATCCATCATAAAGCCTTTATTCGAATCCACATAACAGAGCATGGCAATCGATGCGAACTGTAACGACCCTGGATTTTTGACATTTGAAATCAGGATATTTAATTGATTTTAAATATCTGGAAGTTAGTTTAATTTGAGATTCAAATATCAGAATGAATTTAGCAATTAAATTATTGAAATTAATTATTGAAATTGGGTAAAAATTTGAATCTTTAGTTTTAAGTCTGTTAAAATTGGTTTAAAGGCTTAGAAAATTCATATTTATGATACTGAAGATAATGGAACTTTCAGAATTGAATTTGAAACTGTTTTGTTCAGTTTTGAAATTTTATCGTTTAAACTGAATTTAAAAATAGCGTTCCGGGGCACAGTCTCGGAATTTGACGAAACCAGTTCCATTGGATCCGTAATATTGTATTATTATCGGATTTCAATTTTCATGATATTTGGAGTGATCGTTTGGCCATACAATAAGCAAACACGCTGAATTTAAATTGAAAATTCAATTTAATAACTGGTCCAAAAAGCTATCTTCTCCATACGATCGAATTTGGAGTCGAAACCTTTTCCATTATGTTCGGAATAGGCGTATAACATTATAAACGCCTAGCGGCACGCTTTGATAGGAAGTCGAAATTTTGAGTTGAAAATTCGTGACGATTTAAATTTAAATTTAAATATAATGTATATTAACCAGTCAAATTTCTGTCACGTCAACTTTTCCTATAGCAGAGATTCCCTGCCCTCAGCCTGTTTTCTTTCATTTCGAATTACTGTATACACCCTCTCCTTCACGCAACCATTCACTCAAATTCAGAGAACACGTCCTTATTTCATTTCAATTTCAGAAGGAAATATCTCGTCCCTCTTCTCGTTTCTAATGGTCGAACAATTTTTTCCCTCTTCATCTCAGAGAAACGAAATCATGGCCGAAACCAATATCTTCTCGAAACAAAACCTCGTCTCAAATTCCCTCACTTCCAGTTCAAAATCGCAGATCCTTTGAGCCAAATCAATTCTCGAATTTATCCTAATAATACATGCTCGCGTGAAAACCAAGTCGACTTCAGTTCGAATCTAATCGTTCGACTTTGACGATGAGGGATGAGAGCGCGTAGCGAGCAGCATTCGCAACAGTAGTCGCTCGTGATGGTCGCATGTGGGGGAAATCAAATCGCAAGGCGTCGCGATAGTCAGAGCTCGAGTGGAACGAGGTCGATGGCGACGACTTTAGGGTTCGGCGGCAGACGAAGTCGAGAACGGCGAATTGAGTTCCAGTCGAATCAAGTGTGAGGCAGGTCAATGGATGATGTCGTGCTTGGGTTGGGATGCGACTTGATTACGGCAGCGGGTCTCGCGATGGTTGCGTGCGCGGCGACAAGCAGGCTAAGCAGCGAAGTATTTGCGTTTTAATTTATCTAATAAATGAATAAATATATAGAGTAGGAGTGTTACAGTAAAGAATAATTGTTTTAATTTATATATATGTATATCTGCATGTAGAAAATTTATTTACAGTGAAGTTAAAATAAAGATCTGTTTTAAAAAAAAATTACAGTAAGATAAAAGATTTTTGAAATTAAAATCATGGGTCAATTAAATTTATCCAATAAGAATTTAATTATTCGATTGGTTCGAATATTAATAAAATCATGTAATTGTTTACACTAGGTCAAAATCTGTAAAGAAACAAGCCGGGATGGAAAATGGATTGCATGCATAATAAAAGGTGAGATCTTCTCACTCAAATTAAAGTTGAATTGCAGTTATTGATTGATTGCCTGATTGTGATAGTACACATAGTAGTATATAGCAATATATATATTGGAATATGTATATATTGGAGTTGTTGATTTCCCGCATTATATAGCGGATGAGACCCTATGCGCCGCATAATAGCGGAATGATATTTTATAAATCCCATATACCGCGATATTCCACCTCGAAGTGGAATTGGTATTGTGCTAACGTCTGTGGATGCAGGGAAACAGATTGGAGGGATCCAACTGGATTCCTTAAATTATATGAATTTGTTTCATATGTTGTATGGATTTGTTTCATATGTTGTGTGATTATTTATTTATAATCTGTGAATGATTATATTTGTGATTGAATTTGTTAAAGGCTATAATTTGGTCGAATGTATTTTTGGTATCGTTGGATACCAGAAATAAATAAAATTAGATTTTGGGAATTTATTTTTAAGAATTGAATTAATTTGAAAGAAGGAATTTAAAAGAAAGGAAAAAATTGATTTTTGTTATCTTATCGAATTATTTCCAAAAATATGGGAAAGGATTTTTATAAAAGGATTTTGAGTAATATTGTTTAAAAGTTGAAGAATTTATTTAAAATGTAATTTTAGATGGTTCGGAAGAGATAAAGGAATTTATTTTAAAAGATGATAAATTTGTTTGAAATCCAATTGATAATTAATTTAGTATTTGAAGATAAATCTTTGGGAAATCGATATGAAAATTTATTTGATGTTGAATGAAAAATTGATTTGTGTTGAAATAAACTTGGAAATCGATTTGTAAAATGATTTGGGATTTGAAATAAACTTAGAAATCAATTTGTAATTGATTTGGGGTTGAAATAAATTTAGAAACCAATTTGTAATTGATTTGGTGTTTGAAAGTGAATATTTGGAAAACGACTTGAAAATCGTATATAAGTGAATATTTGGAAAATGATTTGAAAATCGTGTATAAGTGAATATTTGGAAATTTAAATTCACAATGGAATTCATAAAGAAAAAGGGAAATAAATAATATCGAGAATTTTATCCCAAGAGTGAAAAGTGATTTGAAATTTGTTTTCAAAGTGATGAAGTGTGGAAAATATATATCTTGTGAAGATATTTGAAAATTTAATAATTTGGAAAAATTATTTAAATTGGTTGATTGTTGTGAATGTTGTTGATAGTTAAATAACCGACTATCAATATTTGCCTTTGAAGTGGCACTTGAATTTGTTTTTAAAACATGCGCTCATTATTCGGTTAAGCCGGGAGAGGACTTTGTGTCATATAACTCATTCCGAATAGTGTTACGTCGTGAATGGATAACATTTGAAGACCGGTGTGAAGACCGGGTATTTTCGAAAATGAAAGGACAACCTGTCGAATGTCTCTGCACCGAGTTGCTCCGGTATAGAGATTTATATCACTCTTCTTGTGATGGGAAGTCCGGACGTGATTAGTGAATACCCGGATTGCAAGGGCTTCTTTGGAAGTGCCTTCGGTTCCGTTCGATCCCGGAACGGACTTGTATGGATGTGTGTTTGACGTTACACTTTGAGATGTAAAGCTGGTTTCTATCAAATACATTTCTGTTGGTGGCGGAGAATTTATTCTCTTAGCTTAACACCCTTCTCTGAGACGTACGAGCTCAGAGGTTATGTAGTTGATGGTTACTAGTGATACATTCCCAATTTGGTAATGTGGAATACGAAGTGCTGTTGATCATTTGTGGATCAAAGCATGGCTTTGTGAAAAAGCGTAGCTTTGTGGACGAGTCTTCGTCGAGCCTCACAACCCGGTAATGGTCGAAACAGGAATGTTGCGGCAAGGTTTTTAGGGGTCGAGCCCCTAGGGTATGTCATTTCCTTCTGGATAAAAGGTGATATCATGGTATGGAGCCCAGATATTTTACCTATGTTGATGCTGCAAATTTATTGTACTTTGTGGTTGTTGCTTTGTGGTTGAGGATCCTTGGATAAAGGTCGGTAACGACCGTGGGATGGCATAGCTTGTGTGTTAGCTACCTAGTTACAGATGTACAGCATGAGGTAGCGTCGTCCTTGTGTTTGCAGAGATCCGGTTAGGTTCTCGGGGCGTCTTTCTAGAGGCATTTCCATTTCGGTGTAAGGAAGTTCCTTTGCCTGACCATTTGTTGGAAAATCCAAAGAAACAATACGCGCCCTGTACGGTTTTAGTTGTATAACCTGCTATGGAATGTGGCGGTAACCTGCTATTGAACATAGTGGCTATAGTAGGCATAAGTGCGAAATGTTTATGCTGGCTAAGATTAATATTATACTTTCGAAATGTTTTCCACACTAGACATTAATAATAATATCAACTGATCTTTCGTAGTAAGCATCTTTGACTATCATAAGGAGAAATCTCCTCCAATTCTGCGTTTGCATTGTGTGTGTGGCGGGAGGCCTTATGGTAGTTCCATTTTCCAAAAGCATTGTGAATTTCTTTTATTTTCTTTGTGAAAATAACTGTTTTACGATCTCACACCAGTCACCATGACTGACTCGGAGTTTATTGTTCCCTTTCTAAACTCTGGGTGCCCATAATTTTCCATACGGGCAGCCTAGAGTTATGTTATCAGGATATTCTGGATATTCTGGAGCTTTGGAGACGAGCTGGATGGCGAGACGTACACTCGTACTTATTTATTTATTTCGCTGTGTATTCTGTATGAGGACAAGTTTATATAACTGTCCATTGTTGTATTGAGTTGTATATTGACTCTCATTGATGTATGTATAAACTGATATGGTTCTTTGTGATAAAGATTATTCATTTATCTATTATATGTTGTTCCGCTGCGAATGTGAGATTCTGATATTGTTTCCGTTTCTGTTTTTCTGTTCTTTCTTTTTCTTCTGTCTTCTTCTACCTCTTCTTTTTAACCCTAATGATTCAATTTTCCGGCATTCGATTGCGCGGTATTTGATACAGTGGACGTATTAATGTCGACTTTCGAGTGTCGAAAAGTCGAAATGTTACATGAACAAAGCATGGCCATCGATACGAACAGAGGGACTCTCATCGATACGAACTGGGCTAGTTCGGCCAATGCGAGTTGGACCATCACTTTTATCGGTTCGAATAAAAGCGAGTTGAACAGCGATTCGAACGAGAGCGAGTCGAACAGCGATTCGAACGAGAGCGAGTCGAACAACGATTCGAACGAGAGCGAGTCGAACAGCGATTCGAACGAGAGCGAGTCGAAACAAGGGAGTCGAACGAAACATCCAACCGAAGATCTTAATTCGTATCGATCATATCTCCTAATCTACAAGTCCAAATGCTATGAAATTTTGACAGAAGCTTGCGTACATGTTAAAGAATGTCCACGCCAAATTTTGACTCCATTGGATGAAATCCTGACCGATACGAAATCCATTCGTATCGATCACGGATCGGACCGAAACTTCTCGGGCTTGGGTGCGCAGGCCTGGTCACGTGCCAGAGAGGGTCTTTTGAGATCTGAGTGAATTATCAGCCTCCTACACCTATATATAGAGCCCCAGGGCATACAAAAAAGGGGCTTCTTCTTCTTTGAATCCTCCAGCGCCCAGACTCTGCCGGATCCAGATCTAAACTCCCTCGTTGCTGCCAACAATGAAATTCACTGCTGCAAATCATAATTACCTGTTGTAATTCATTGAATTCACTTGTAATCTTTAAAGAAAGATCAATAAAGTAATCAACTTCATAGTGGACGTAGGCGATACGCCAAACCACTCTAAATTCTTGTGTCTCCTTGCATTTTAATTATTCTCATTTCTGAAATTTGGAGTTTTTGTTAGATAATCCTCTTTTTACATTTAATTTCTTCACTTTATCTCTTCAAAAACTTCCAAAGAGTGTCGTGCCTAATTTTGGTACAAACACTTTGGTGCTTTCACTGGGAAAAACCTAATTTTTTTTCCTGCTCTTTGGATCTCCTATCTATATCGGATTGCAAAAATCCAAGAAGAAGATCCAGATCTAGAACTTTGAAGCCCTTCCATTCTATTCAGATTTGCATCAGATCTAGGAAAGGACTTTCATCACCTCACCATGGTAAGTACACAGACTACCTCTACAGCTGCTGATCAGGGAGGACGGGACAGAGAGAATCCCGAGCAATTGCCTCCATCCAACCAAGATGCTGCCGGACCTTCAGATCCATCAGGCCCGGTCACTAGACAAGAATTCCAGATGTTGCTTCAAGAGTTGACCCAGAGTCGCCAACAGCTTACTGAACAGCTGCGTGCCAACACAGAGTTGTCCAACCAGCTAAATCGCCAAAGGCGCAGAAGATCCAGAAGAGACCAAGGTTCTTATTCTTCCACAGAGAGTTCAGCCTCATCTGACGGTCATCACCGATCCACGCGCCCACGGTTGGATGTAAGCTACACCCAGGCCACAAGGCACCAACCTGCTTCGAATCTTGGACAACCCAGAACTGGACCATCCGCTAGTCATCATACAGGACCTTCATCCCGATGAGGTACTGCTCCTTATCATGTCACATGCAACATTGCTACTACCACCACTACCGAACAAGGGGTTGATGCTAGAAACCAAGCTGATCCTCAACGTAACCAACGAGAGCAGACTCCAGAACCTTATGTCCCAGAAAATGTTGAACCAAGGAGGCGAGGCATGGACCGTTGACCACGTCTAGTCCAAACTCGCGCTGTGGAACCCGACCACACCTTGGCACAACATGCTCCAAGTATCTGAATGCCGGACATACCAACGATGATTCGTCAAATGATCTGTGAAAGTCAAGCTCTCAGTAATGACGACTGGGGAATCTCCCGGAGTCATACCCCTTTCACCGATGATATATTGTATGCTGATCCACCTTGGCGCTTCAGGATGCCAACTTTGCCAGTCTATGAAGGAAGTTCTGATCCCAATCAACATATCCTGAAGTACGAATGGCTGATGAATGCTGCAAGAGCTGATGATGCAGTAACGTGCCGTAGTTTCCCCATTTCCCTGGGGGGAATTTCTACCATGTGGTTTACTCATTTGCCACCACGATCCATCTCTAGTTTTGACCAGATGGCCACCAAGTTTGTTTAACAATGCCGTATGCACGTGGCAAGGCCTAAAGATGTTAACACTTTGTCTAGTGTTACTCAAGCTCCCAGAGAAACACTTAGACGTTATTTGGAGCGATTCCATGCTGCGTGTGCAAAAATAAGCAATCCTAATGATAACTCTATTCTGATGGCGTTGACTAAGGGGATTGATGTTGATTCCGAGTTCGGAAATTGGTTAGCTGGAAAACCACCTATGCCATTGGACCGTTTCTATTCCAAGGCAGCCCAATTCTTAAGAAGGGAGGATGCGAAACAGTCTAGGAAGCAGGATGACGCAGGGCCCAACATCGAAGGAATCCAGAGTAACATCGCAGTTAAATAGTCCGGAGATAGTTCTGGAAAGGTTCAGTTGAAAATCCAAAATAAACAGAATCAGTAGAGGGACAATGGAAATCAAATCAAAAAACACGATCAGAATCGTGGTCCACGGCGTAAAGCTTCCATGTACGATAATTACACTCCATTGAACATGTCGCTGGAAAATGTGTATTTGCAGACCTGTAATACCATGCAATACAAGAAACCTGCTCCGAAGCCACCAACGGAAAGACAAATCCAAACAGGAAAATTTTGTAGGTTCCATGAGAGTTATGGCCACAACACCAATGAGTGTCGTCACTTACAAGACCTCATTGAAAAAATGATACGTGAACGGAAGTTGGATCAGTATGTGTGGGCGCTGCAGTCTGGTGGTGCAGGCCCATTCAATCAGAATCATGAGCCGAATCAGGAAAGACAGGAGGAACCCGCTCGTACAGGCGGGAGGTTGGTTATCAATACAATAAGTGGTGGTCCTCATCCAGCCGACCGAAGATGGAAGGAAATGGAGTCGTATGCCAGTTCTATCAGGCATGTGGACTTCGAGTGTTGTAGTAGTTTTGATGAAGGGACTGCGGCCAAGCAACAGAAGACGATGACAGATGACATCGTGTTCAGGAACCGAGACGCTGACAAAGTTGAATCCCCCACTATCGACCCACTGGTCATCTCAGCTCAAGTAGGTCCTGCTTGGATGAAGAGGATTTTAGTTGACAGTGGAAGCTCTGTGAATATTTTGTTTAAGCGAGCCTATGATCAAATGAGAATGGAAGCCACAGACTTGAAACCTTGTCAATCTCGAATCAGCGGTTTCAACGGAAGTGCTACAATACCCACAGGAATGGTGGAACTACCAGTGGAGTTGGGAGTTGGAGAACGCCGAAGAGTACGAATGTTACAGTTCATTGTGTTGGACATAGACTCCCATTACAATGCTTTCTTGGGCCGACCGGCCCTCGCTGAATTCAGGGCAGCCATCGCCCCGTGGTGTTTGACTTTAAAATTTCCCACTGATCGTGGAGTGGGAATCATTCAGGGAGATCAGGCTACTGCCAGAGCCTGTTATGTTGCTGAGCTGCGAGAGGCGCAGCGAAAGGAGAAAGGAAATGGCGTAGAGGAATCTCTCTGCGTCTGTTTTGCTGATAATTGACAATTAACGCCCGGGCCTAGGCCCGGGCACCCCAGCCAATTCCTCAAGGATCTTGACCCAAGAGAAACTGAAGACGAAGGAGAATCTAAAGAAAGTCAAGCATCCTCGGCCGAACTGACAATCGATGTCCCAATTGACAATGATGATGATTCGAAAATAATAAAGATTGGGTCTCAGCTAAGCCAGCAAACTCAAGAGGAATTGGTTGAATCTCTACGGGCAAATCTTGATGTATTCGCCTGGACGCATTCCGACATGCGTGGGATCTCGCTGGACATCGCGAGCCACACTTTGAATATTGACCCGCGGCATGTCCCGGTCAAACAGAAAAGGCATGGTATGGATCCAGAGAGATCTGCTGCCCTTATAGAAGAAGTAGAAAAGCTTAAAGTAAACAGGTTTATTCGAGACGCGCTATATCCTGAATGGGTGTCGAATCCCGTGCTCGTTCGAAAGCCGAACAGAAAGTGGAGAACATGTGTCGATTATTCCGATCTGAATAAAGCATGTCCCAAAGACAGTTTCCCGCTTCCCATAATTGATCAGCTAGTAGATTCGACAGCTGGGCATGAACTCTTATCCTTCATGGACGCGTATTCTGGCTACAATCAGATACCGATGCATTTACCCGATCAAGAACATACCAGCTTCATAACCAATCTGGGACTCTACTGTTACAAAGTTATGCCATTCGGACTCAAGAATGCCGGGGCTACTTATCAACGATTGGTCAATCGGATGTTTGCCAATCAAATCGGGAAAACAATGGAAGTATATGTAGACGACATGCTTATGAAGTCACGACTCTCCACCGACCATGTTATAGACCTAGAAACTATGTTCAACATACTTCGAGAATACAAAATGAAGCTAAATCCACTGAAATGTCATTTTGGAGTTGCATCTGGAAAATTCCTTAGATTCATTGTCAACGCTCGAGGGATCGAAGCTAAGCCTGAAAAGATCTAGGCTATCAGAAATCTTGAAACTCCGAAAACCATAAAACAAGTCCAGGGTCTCAATGGAAAAGTAGCAGCATTGAGCAGGTTCATTTTAAAGTCCACTGACAAATGCATCGCCTTCTTCGATCTGATCCGAAAAGGGAAACGAAACTTTGAATGGACCATGGAGTGTGAGGGCGCTTTCCAAGCACTAGTCCAACATCTATCAACACCACCTATCCTGTCGAAGCCTATTGATCATGAGAAGTTGTTCGTATATTTGGCGATATCAGAAAACGCTATCAGCGTTGCATTAATTCGAGAAGAAGACAAGATACAGAAGCCAGTATACTACGTCAGCAAACAATTGACTGGGGCCGAAAGGAATTATCCGAAGATAGAGAAGCTGGCTTATTGCCTTGTTATTGAATCGAGGAAGCTCCGACCATATTTCCAGGCACATCCCATTATTGTTTACACCGACGAGCCGTTACGACAGGTCCTTTCGCGGCCTGAGACGTCTGGTAGGTTACTCAAGTGGAACATCGAACTGAGCCAGTTTGATATTACTTACACTCCAAGACGAGCGATCTAAGGACAAGTCCTAGCCGATTTAATAGCTGAATTAACCGTTCCAAAGGACTTGCCCGAAACCAGCGAATCCCCCGAATATGTCTGGAAGCTTTATACCGACGGCGCATCAAATGACCGGTGTTCGGGAGCCGGTGTTGTACTTGAAACTCCCGAAGGTCGATCCATATGTTATGCTTTGAAGTTCGATTTTCATGCGACTAATAATGAAGCTGAATATGAAGCCCTCTTGGCTGGCTTGAAACTTGCTAGAGATCTGAGAATTGTCACAGTGGAAATTTATTGTGATTCACAATTAGTTGTGTGTCGGGTACAGGGAGAGTATCAAGCAAGAGATCGAAGATTGGCTGCTTACTTAGCTCGAGTCCAGGAAGTACTAAATCAGTTTGATTATTATACCATTTATTGTATACCTCGAGAACGCAACCAAAAGCCGATTCATTGGCGAAGCTAGACAGCACAGGTGAAGCTCAGCAAATAGGAATCATTCCCGTAGAAGCGTTATCCTCCCCAAGCATTGACCGGGCAGAAATAGACCGGGTATGCGAAACCATCCTCGAAAAGGATTCATGGATGACTCCACTCAGAAATTACATTGAGCACGGAACCCTGCCGAAGCGCAGGAGTGAAAAGAGACAACTCCTTCGGAAGGCCTCACGATTTACCATCCAGAATGGAATCATGTACAGAAGAGGGTACTCAGTCCTTCTACTCTGGTGTATCGCTCAGGATGAAATTAAACGAGTATTTCACGATGTGCACGAGGGAGAATGTGGCGATCACACCGGGGGGCAAGCACTTGCCAAGAAAATACTTCGATACGGATATTACTGGCCGACCGTGAATCGCGATGCGTCGGATTATGCAAAGAAATGTGATAGGTGCCAGAAATATGCACGAATTCCTAGAGCTCCTCCTACCGAGATAACGCAAATGGTCAGCCCATGGCCGTTTGCAATGTGGGGGCATCGACATCATTGGCGCTCTACCTCTGGCAAAAGGTGGTGCAAAATACGCCATCGTTGCAGTTGATTACTTTACAAAGTGGGCCGAAGCTCTTGCTACCATAACAACGAAGAAAGTAATCAACTTTGTAGTTCGCAACATCATTTATCGATACGGTCTCCCACACACCATTATTACGGACAACGGAACACAATTCGACAATGTCGAATTTAAAGATTTCTGCAAACGATTTCACATCCAAAAGAAATTCTCTGCAGTTGCACACCCTCAGGCGAACGGACAGGTCGAAGCAGTTAATAAAGTTATAAAATCCATTCTGAAAAAACGACTGGAAAAGGTCGGGGGCAAGTGGGTCGATGAACTTCGTATGGCTTTATGGGCTTACCGAACAACCCACAAGACCGCGACCGGCCACACTCCATTCTCTCTCTCTTATGGTTCGGAAGCCGTTATTCCAGTTGAACTAGAAGTACCTTCTCATCGTGTGACATACTATGATCCAAAGACAAATGCTATACTACTTGCTGAATCTTTCGATCTACTAGATGAGAAGCGTGAAGAGGCCGATTTGAGGGCAGCCGCGCATCGAAGTCGAGTCGCCCGATTGTATAACTCCAAGGTCCACCCGTGAACCTTTGAACTAGGCGATCTCGTCCTAAAAAGAATTTATCCGGTTCCTTGGCATATGAAGCCGACATGGGAAGGACCGTATGTTATTGATTGAAGGCTCGGAGATGGCACATTCAAATTATCGACCGTCGACGGTCTTACTCTACCAAGAGCCTGGAACAGCGAAAGTCTTCGTCGCTACTACACATAACAGGCTATGTTTATCCATTTAGTTTGCTTTCCATTTTGCAATTTGTTTCTGCATTTCGAAATTAGAATTTGTAATAAGGCAACCAACTTTGCCGTATTTTCTTATTTCAGCAATAAAATGCAATCTCTTCGAGCCAGAGCTGTGATTTACTTGAAATGCTTCATATGATCATCACTATGCACGGAGAGCTAAGTTTCACCATACGGTGGAATTTATTCAAATAGAGAGTGACCGTGATGCACCCGGTCACTCGCTAAGCGAAACCCGAGCTACACATCAAAGTCAAAAACAGATTGATACACGACAATCCCTCACTTAACTCCCGGTTCCGGGAGTGCGAATTGGAGTATTAAAAATACATCTACGAAGAGGGGGGATCCGTCCGCCTAACGACTTCGTCCATAACTGAACCAAGTTTGAGGAGGGTGGACCCGTCCATCTAACGACCCCACTTGTTAACTCAGGGTGGATGTGATCCGACCATCCATGATCCTGATACAACTCCGAACTCCCAGAGTGCGAGTCGGAGTATAAACATCAACTCCGAACTCCCAGAGTGCGAGTCGGAGTATAAACATCAACTCCAAATTCCCAGAGTGCGAAACGGAGTATCAACGACAACTCCGAACTCCCAGAGTGCGATTCAGAGTATAAACATCAACTCGAAATTCCCAAAGTGCGAAACGGAGTATAAACGACAACTCCGAACTCCCAAAGTGCGAGTCGGAGTATAAACATCAACTCCAAATTCCCAGAGTGCGAAAAGGAGTATAAACGACAACTACGAACTCCCAGAGTGCGAGTCAGAGTATAAACATCAACTCCGAATTCCCAGAGTGCGAGTCGGAGTATAACACCAACTCCGAATCCTCAGAGCGTGAGTTGAAGTACAAATATCAACTTCAAACTCCCAGAGTGCGGGTCGGAGTATACATGTCGATTCCAAGTCCCCAGAGCGTGGACGTATGATCTAAACTTGAGCCGGCGTGACCAACCACCGATAAACAAATGGGAATCCCCGGAGTGCAGATACGATCATCGACAATCAAACAAGCATGGATGAATTACTCAATCTCCGCTTGTCTCAGGCATCCGTTCGGTGGCACTAGACTCAACATGTTATAAGTGAGAAGCGATCGTCGACTGATGATCTACAACTTACCCCCAAGACTGGGGGGCAGGACTTAAGCATCGACCATTGACTGAAGCGATGCAACGTAAAAATTCAACTCGCTCCCCGGTCGCAAACCATGTCCACAGTACCCGAACTTGGCGAACAAAAACAAACTTTATTTGGAAGCCGAAACTTCACAAGTGCACTTCAGATATTGAAACACTTAGGCAAATACACAATGATAGAAAAGAAGTCAAAAAAGAGAAGTTTCATTTCTATTGTTTGTAAAAGAAGTTCGTGTACAAGTTTCCAAAAAATTCCTACTAGCAGGGGCCGAACCCGCATCTATACACGGCTAACAAAATGAAAGTCAGAATTACACCAAGGAAGCATGTCTAATCCTTCTTCTTCCACGGCTTCCTTTTCGGTGCAGGCCCACTGGAGCCACCACTATCCTTCCTCTTTGAGCCTTTGCCTGTCAGTGGACGGTCTACGGGCGGGGGCATAATTTCAACGTTCTCCTCCGAACTTGAATGAACAGGGATGCTTCCTGCTGGCCGAGTCGGAGGAATAGGATCAAATGTGGAAGATGGAATGGCCACGCTAGTGTCGGAAAATGTACCACCAGGCGATATCATTCTAAGTGGAGCTGGACTAAGTGTCGTCGTTCCACTTCCAAAAATGCTGCCATGTGTTGCGGCATCCATTTCAGTGGCGATTTGCGCCAAGATTTCCTCTTCAGTAACTGATCGAGCCTCGCTGGGAGTGTCAGTGGTAGGCATCGAAGAGCTTGTGGCAGGAACACCTCCGCCCATGACGAATGATAAGTCGGCTAAAGGATCGCCATGACGGCGAAAGAGTTCTTCCATCAACTGATCATCAAATACAAGTGTGCCTCCCTGCGCATCGTCGGGTGGGGCAGTTGTAGTTACGGTGATCGCTTCGGTCACGATAGCCTCCTGCGTCTGGTATGATTCTTGAGTAACAGGAGGCATGGCCGGTGCAACGTCAATCACTGGACAAAAATAAGAGAACTGTCAGAATTTAATTCAGATAAAGATTTCGACTTGGGGCAGATATGTGGAATGTTCAGAATACCTTCCTCAGTTTGATTTGTGGGCGGCAGAGCGGATTCAGTAACTTGCGCCGCAACTGGAGACATCTACGGCTGATTCGGATTATAGGCAGGAATAGCTTGGGGATCGACCGCAGACGAGGATTTGGGCTGGGTTGATGCTGGAACTTCAAGACCTGCCTCATGGTGGTCAACCCTTGAACCCTCTCCTATTTTGAAGTGCTGGGTGCCAAGTTTTTCCTTCTCACGCAGAATCATTGACTCGTGAAGAATCTTCCTTTCATCTTCAATCAAAATGCGATTCTCGAGTTCAAATTCATCCACAGACTCACCCAGATGCGCCTCCTTCTCTTCCTCATCCAGTCGGCCCCAAGCGTTGTAAAGATGCATCGGAAAATCATCGAGCCAGGCTAGACCCCTGTGCCTCAGCACGTTAGCGTTGTAAACAGCGAGAAGGTCTTCGATGTCAGCCTCTAGCCTGGACTCGGTCGACTTCACTTTCTCCTCAACCTCAGTCTCCACTTTGTGGACTTTAGCCACAGCCGCATCCCGTTCACCCTTGAGCAGAACAGCTTGTTCACACGCCTCCTGGGCTGCGTTGTTTGCATCATCTTTTTCCTTGACCATGTCGGCGAATTTGGCCTTGAGTTCATTGAGTTCCTTGACCGCCGCATCCCTCTCGGCGGTGACTGTAGTGTTTCGGTGGCCCATTTCCTCCACCAAGGCAACATGTGTCTGCCCCAACCTCTCCATTGCCGCTTCCGCTTTGTCAGCTTTTTTGGTGGCCCCAATCTTCGATTTCCGAGAAGACTCAGCCTCAGCAGTAAGCACTTGAATAATTTGGTCCCTTTGAGCGAGTTCGGTCTCCATTTTCTCAAGCGCTTTGGCTCGCTCAAAGGCCACCTTAGAAGCTTTCTCTGCAGCCTTTACCCACTCTCTGTACTGGGTGTAGATGTCATGGACATAATCGTGCATCGTGCCTTCCACCCCTGATGGAATTCTTTTTAAGTGTGGTGGGAAGACATAGCCATCGAAGCAAATATTCGGAAAATCCTTCCTCATCTGAGCCAATTTAAGGGCCCTTTCTCTTGTAGGCTCAGCTGGGACCTGCTCTGTAATTATGGAGGCCGTGGTCTCGACTCTCTAAAGATGAGTCTCAGATCTAGAAGTATGAGAAGATGGCCTGTGACGAGGAGGTTCTGGCGGGTGTGGAACAAAAACGGGAGGTGCGGATGGAAGTCTAAGAGGAGGAGAGCGTGATCTAGACCGATGTCTGTATTCCCTGTCCCTATCACGCCCATACTTATCTTGGTTAGAGTACTCGCGATCGCGATCTCTATCCGAGTCTCTCCTACGGGACTCATAATAGGAAGAAGCCTTTCGGGCCGAGCGAAGATTCCCGAGCGTCGATCCTTTTCCAGACATAGTACCTGAAAATGAGAAACGAAGAAAGAGTTAGTGATTTCCTAAGTTGGACGATTTACAGTTGTGAATCATCTAGTGTAGTGAAGTGTATGCATGTGCAACCCCCCGACCAAGCGGAAATGTTGGCCGCACTCATAGCAAGCGACCCGCTCAGTTCAAGATCATTATAAAGCTCCTCCATCCCGGTGTTGTGTTGAGACGACACAAAATCCGGAATCGGAATATCAGCAAGCCCTGCAAAAGGATTCTCTACTTGCAGGGGAGGAGCCTCCAAAATTCTAATCCCCGGGATGGGCAAGGACACAACCACAGATTTAAATCTCTCGGATTTAGAACGCTTGTGAGCAACAACCTTGACTTTTCTCTTTCCTCCTGAATCCTAGACATCGGAAGAAGGCCTAGCTGGGAGCTTGGTATCGGTAGGCGTTCTCTCCGGATCAACTTCTTCGGTTATCACGACTGCAGGCGCTTTGTGCTTCACCTATTACTTCGAGACCACTCTAAGTGTCCCTTCCAGCCGTATGCTCTGCCTCCGTTCAATCAGCCCGACAGTCCTCAAGTTTCTGTCGGTCAGAACCAAGTCAATATGCCTCTCTTCCCCCGAAACTGCTTGGAGGATCCGAACTAGCTCTCTGAAGTATGCACCGTCAGGCCGAGAAATTGCGGCTGTAAAAGAAGAGAAGTGTGTCAGTTTTGAAATCGGTTATTATTATCTCGATATATCAAGAGAAAGATTGCAGCGCTTACGTCTATCCAACCATCGCCTAGCAAATTCAGGGGGGCACCAAACGTAGAACCATTCGGTCTTGAAGTAACTTAGCCTTCCCCAGGAGCCCATTACAATATGGCAGTTCCTGACCGCTTCCAAGAAGGTGAAAGAAGGGCTGTCTCCATAGCTCTTAATGTTAAATAAATATCTGGTCTCGATCGGCTTTGGTGGTCGAAAGAGGATCTCCATAAACAGGATAAAGGTGCTATTCAACAAAGCATACCCGTTGGGGTGCAGCTATCCCAAGGAACGATAACATCTCCCTTATATATTGATTGAAGGGAGGAAGTGTCCCCGCTGTGAAAGCGTGACGGTTGAAAGCAGTAAACCCCTCCGTGGGATCATGTGGCCTGTCATTTGGCCCAGGCAGTAACACGTCGTCGAGCGACAAACCATGCCTTAAACAAATCCGTCCTAGCATGTCCTCGGAGATACCAGATGGCACAGAATCTTGTGGACGACAAATGAATCGGGCACAGAGACGCTCGTCCGGAGCTGGGTCTATAACTTCGGCTTCAATAACCGGTATTTCGATGGTTGGAGGAATTGAAGTCGAGAGTTCCTGCTGCTGAGAACTTGAAGGTTCCATGACAAGCTAGCTTATGAAAAATCATTGTTAAACAGACAATAACGCTCGTGCGTCCCCCAGTGTAAAGTGTGTGAGTGTGTTGTGTAGTGCGGTACTATATATCACTTGAGAAGATCTACAGGATTGAAGAAAACATGAAAACGACGAGACTTCAGAATTCAGTCGGAAGGACCGTCATCGCTGATCGTCACAACCGTGCTATCTAGAAATTAGCAATCAATCCAAGTTAAAGTTTGTTAAAAAATTTCCAAATTTGCAGTTCCATCGACGAGCTTCGATAGGCAATCAGATATGCGGTGAAACGATTAAGTCCAGTTATGAAAGTTTGAAGCTCGTCGGAGTCAGTTGTTCAAATGTGCAAGGAATTACAATTTTTTTAATGTTCAATTCGTATCGCTCACAAGAGCCCTGTTCGCATCGATAAATCATGGTCATCTGCGTACGAGTTCGACTCGGTCAAAAGTTGGGCGTGCAAGTTCGACTCGGTCAAGAGGTTGGGGATTTCGAATCGATCAGAGCGCAACACTTCGAATCGGTCCAAGGCCGCCACTTCGAATCGATTCAAAGCCTCCAGTTCGAATCAGTCCAAGGCCTCCACTTCGAATCTATCCAAGGGTTGCGCAGTTCGAATCGGTCCAAGGCCTCCACTTCGAATCGATCCAAGACCACCATTTCGAATCGATCAGACGCAACCCCTTCGTATCGATCCACATATTCAAAGTACTCGATTCGATGCAAAGCTCAACCCTCGATCGATACGAAGGCCTCCGTCTCATCATCTCGAAGCCCCTACTCCAGGTCTACGCGAAGCTGAGGCCAAGGAATCTTCGATCGATCACGACTCTGGTTGATTTGGTGTTAAAGATCGAGTTTCATCGTTTACGTGCTGGATTCTCTTAGTAGATTACCTAATTCTGGCAGTTAGTTCGAGTGATTGAGGATCTGAATCGGTTCGAACGGAAGAATGGTTTCTTTTTTTCCTGAGTCTATGAACGATGCGAAAACGAGAGCGCAAGAGTAGAAAAGTAAAAAGTGAAAAAATGGCTAAGTCCATGATATTTATATGGATTCGAAGGTGAAGTGAAAAAAAAACGATACGCATTCTAGTAAACACGACCGGTTACAACGTGTCGCCTACGCATCGATACGAACAAGCTGTTCGACTCTATGGACTCGAGTCTACATCGATGCGAAGCCCTCCTTCGAATCGATCATCTTCGACTCCATCTCCAGTGCATCGATACAAACGAACAGTTCAAATCCATAAAATCATAGCTCTCAGAGGCCAACTCCATCGATACGAAACCACAGTTCGTATCGCACACCTTCGACTCTGTCTCCTATGCAGTTCGAATCCATCGAATCACGGCTTCCAGAGGCCAACTCCATCGATACGAACAGCCACTTCGTATCCATCGAGCCCCACACCCATCGATTCGAAATGCTTATTTCACATCCATAAATTCAATGAAAATCGTCTTCAATGTTTCAACCCTTCACATCGGTTCAGGAGAGGATCGTTACGAAGGAACATTCAAAAACAACTATCGAGCGTTGTTACAACGAATTTCGCGTCGGTTCAGGAGAGGATCGATACGGAATTCAATATAAAATAAACTGACAAACGACTCGTGAACGTACGAACGTCAACGAGAGTCAAATTAACATATATGCATGTATGTTGGACTAATATTCAATATTCTAGATTTACAGGAATTGGAAACTCATTTGGTAATGATTACAACAACAAACGGCTAATCACTGGCATACAACAATTAGTTTCAATAATACAGGGTACAATAGTTGACAGTCAACAGTTTACATTATCGAGGAAGTCAGTCGAAGATTACAGCTTTCATCGAAAAGAGAATAACTATTCAGAGTAAAGATTGCAGCATTTCAAAGCACATCATGTTTTCACAAGACGTACTTTGGGGGGCAAATGTTATCCCGCCTTTTGGCAAAGCCGTGACACTAAGGAATTGACTAGTAAACCAATGATGGTCCATCCCAGAGATCGGTTATACATAGGCTCACTATGGATATCGACGAATTTTGTCCGAGTCCGGATCGAGCTTAAATTAATACAACACGACAAGCTAAGCTATGAGAGTCAACGCTCTAAATTTCAAGTCAATCCGAGTTCGTATGCTCAAGTTACGATCGATGCAAAATTGGGTGGAAATCAACCTCTATTCGACTCGCTCCACTTCGACTCCATCTCAGAACCTCTGTTCGACTCGACCCGCATCCCTCAGAAAACAACAGTTCGACTCGATCGCCTAATGCCTACTTCGAATCCATCTAGTTCGACTCCATCAGTTATGCACTATTCGAATCGATCGTGCAATGACCACTTCGTATCCATCACAAAGCCTTTATTCGAATCCACATAACAGAGCATGGCAATCAATGCGAACAAAGCATGGCCATCGATACGAATAGAGGGACTCTCATCGATATGAACTGGGCTAGTTCGGCCAATGCGAATTGGACCATCACTTTTATCGATTCGAATAAAAGCGAGTCGAACAGCGATTCGAACGAGAGCGAGTCTAACAGCGATTCGAACGAGAGCGAGTCGAACAACGATTCGAACGAGAGCGAGTCGAAACAAGGGAGTCGAACGAAACAGCCAACCGAAGATCTTAATTCGTATCGATCATATCCCCTAATCTACAAGTCCAACTGCTATGAAATTTTGACAGAAGCTTGCGTACATGTTAAAGAATGTCCACGCCAAGTTTCGACTCCATTGGATGAAATCCTGACCGATACGAAATCCATTCGTATCGATCACGGATCGGACCGAAACTTCCCGGGCTTGGGCGCGCGGGCCTGGTCATGTGCCAGAGAGGGTCTCCCAAGATCTGAGCGAAATATCAGCCTCTTACACCTATAAATGGAGCCCCAGGGCATACAAAAAAGGGGCTTCTTCTTCTTTGAATCCTCCAGCGCCTAGACTCTGCCGGATCCAGATATAAACTCCCTCGCTGCTGCCAACAACGAAATTCACTACTGCAAATCATAATTACCTGCTGTAATTCATTGAATTCACTTGTAATCTTTAAAGAAAGATCAATAAAGCAATCAACTTCATAGTGGACATAGGCGATACGCCGAACCACTCTAAATTCTTGTGTCTCCTTGCATTTTAATTATTCTCATTTCTGAAATTTGGAGTTTTTGTTAGATAATCCTCTTTTTACATTTAATTTCTTCACTTTATCTCTTCAAAAACTTCCGAAGAGTGTCGTGCCCAATTTTGGTACAAACACTCCAATTTCAGAAATTTCCTATAACCTAATTTGGGAAATTATTCCTTCTAGACTTAGATTGGAGCTTCTGGAGTTGAAGTGGTAGAGTAGTTGATCTTCCTTTGCTTTCAAGCTTCTCCTTCATCGTTTTTGTGTTTAAAGGTGAGATTTTTATCTCACATCTATGTCTATAACTATCTTTGATTGTTAGGTATGAATTCCTAACATCTTTACATGTTCATTTGATTTTGATTTGGATTGATTTGGTGAATATTCCAATTTTTGGTTTTTGAGTCCAATTTTGTGAAAATCCTTTTACGGATGTTTGAACATGTTTTTGGTGAAGCATTAAAGAGCCTATAGGGCTGGGTTACCGATTAGCGTAAACCCCTAGTACCCATTGCTCGTCCGATTTGCGATTTGTTGGATTTTTGCCCCACTTAGGGGCTAGGCTGAATGTGCTTCAGAAGCAGGTTCAGTCGACTGAACCATAAGGCAGGAAATGCCTTAGAAGCAGGTTCAGTCGACTGAACCAGGACCCATAAATTTGCCTGGGTTTGTATCAGTCGACTGACCATCTGGGTCAGTCGACTGACCCTGGGGACACAAAATTCGTATCCCTGTGTCAGTCGACTGACCACCTGGTTCAGTCGACTGACCTGCTTGTTTCAGTCTATTTTGCCTATTTTGCTTGAGGTTCCAATTTTTATCGATTCGTGATTATCCGATTTGTTGTTATCATTTATTATCTACTCCGATGACTTCTTTTTCGGGATTTTTGAGGATATCCATTTTGATGGATTTGGTATCGATTTCTTTGGATTTGATTCACGTCTTCGTATATGAATTTTTGGTTGATCAATTGTTTCTACAATCGTTTTATGTGATTTGTCACTTTAAAATACAAAGGTTTCGATACTAGTAGTAAATACTAAAACTCTTTCATTAAAACAATTTCGACACTATTTAAAACATAAAGCTCGCTTTTAAAACCGTTTTCCAATCTATTAGTATATACAAACCTTTACCTCATTCGTATGAGAAATCTAATTAAACGGCTTAGTAAAACAAGTGGTATGAAACACTTGCGTTTCCTTCGTCGGTTAATTCTTGGACTTGTTCGATTGAACTCTTGTGACAATTTTCGAGTGGAAGCCTACAATCTGTTCGTAAATATTTGAGTTAAGCTAGTGGTTATGGGACATGAAGCTAAACTCTTATATTTACTAGCGTAGTGTAATTTACACTTATTTTCGAGTGGAAGTCTACAATCTGTTTGTAAATATTTGAGTTAAGCTAGTGGTTATAGGACATGAAGCTAAACTCTTATATTTACTAACTTAGTGTAATTTATACTTGTCGATCATTGATGATCATTTTGTGATTTATACTAGCGATGTGCGATGTCTCTTTGTTTGTGTGGGGACTTAAAACCCCGTTTGTGGAACTTCAGTTCAATTTGGTGGGGTAGCAACCCATGGTCTTTGGACCGTTCGTGGAGCAATTGGCTCAATGAGTCTGTGCATGAGTCGTATCTTTTAGGGTGCGTCGATGTTCAGCTCATTCTTCCGCGTGGGGAACTGTACCACGACCGAATCTGTGCATGAGGCGTATCTTTTAGGGTGCGTCGATGTTCAGTTCATTTATTGGGTTAGCGACCCATGGAATAGCGTTCCATTTGTGTTACACGTGTTGGTGAGTTTTCATGCTTCCGTTTGTGATAGGCTTTCCCCCCTTTTTTTGATTTCTGGATTTCTCGTTGTGATATCTAGAATTTGTGTTTCACCAATTTTTGTGGATTGAATGGATAAGCTCTATCAATATTTGTGTTTTGGTGAATAATTTAAAGAATGTGATTCTTTTTGGTGTTTATAGATGATTTGAGATATTGTATGATTTTTGATTATTATTTGATGTATACTTGACACAATATAGCATTTCTGTGTTATCATACGTTTTTGGTCATATCTCTTTTCCTATCTCATTTTATCTGATATTTATAGCTAGACTGATCCGTTTATTATTTTCTTCTTAAATAATACTCGGGTCAGACCGAGGTATTTCAGGTGCTCCTGCTTGACTTCTTATCAGGGTCCTTCACCTGACTTTTGGCTAAACTTTAGATCAGTAGTTTTTGTTAGTATACATTTAAGTTAGAGACTCCTTGATGTATATTTATTCTTTTATCTTGCACCTATACCTATTCGTTTGATATGTAGTGGATCTTCTATGACCACTATTTGATGTACACTTTTATGTGTTATATTCATATCTGATTCTGACTTTGTGATATGAATATCCGTGACTGATTTGTGTTATGTTTATTTCTATATTTGTTTCCGAAGGCCACTTAGCCATTGTGCGGTAGCTTTGAGTATGTATTTGATATGTCGGATTCCCTCTTGAAACGAAGTGTAAGTTATATTATCTGACATATCGATACTCGCACAAAGCAATTACACAGATGGTCGCTCCTCAACAGCCTTATTCTTTGCGCTAGTCGACGACATTACACCGTAATGTCCTTGGCTAGCGTGAGTATAGAGGTGGGGCGTCACAGCTTGGTATCGGAGCCAAACTTTGGAACAATGTAGAACAATCTAGCAAGGATCATTGTCCTAAGTCTCTCTTAGGAGTCGTGCCTTAGGATTTAATTAGAATCATAGGACCCGTTTTATCCTATTTTCTTTTATGATGCCTTGTTTTATCAATCAAGTTTGTTTGATATTCATTCTGAGAATAACCTTTTTCCTCTTCTTTCTTTCTTTCTTAAAGAAGAGAAATGGTTAGATCTGGCAGTCCTAGCGCTGGTCAATCCAGTAGTCCTTCTCTGGATGGCGTATTTATGTCTGCCCAACAACTTTTGGATCTTGTAAAGAATCAAAAGTTTATCTGTGCTTTGAGTAAGAACCATGAAAAGGTTTTACCTCTGAAATTAGAAGTGCCTTTCGACCAGTTTGTTGATATCACTCTTCGACTTGAAGAGGCCGATAAAGAAAATGATGTTGAAGTTGTGGATGCCAAACAAAACTTCAACATCAACAAGAAAAGGCATATTAAGTTCAAAAGTCATAATCCCAACAAGAAAGTGAAGCAAGTAACTTTAGTAGCAAAGACTCCAATCCCTAATCGTAGAGAATGCTAAAATTGTGTGTCTAAGGACCACTATATTAGTAGGTGTCCAAGGCCTATTTCTTGCCGCTATTGCAAAAGTTCGGATCATTATATATCTTCATGTCCCAAACTCCAAAGTAGGAGAGAGGGAGAGTTGAATGTCGTGCAAGCTCCTAGTGACCCTTCTCTTGGTCAAGGTATTTCTCATTCTTATCCTTGACGATATTTGTTTTGTGATTATTTTATTCGAGTCCTTTTTGATACGGGTTCATCTCCTTCTTTTATATCAAAAAGAACTTGTTGATTCTTTTTCTTTAAATATTATGGGCTTGATGATTTCATTGAGAATTGCGAATTCGATTGATGGATCCGCAACACTCAATTTACTTTGTGAAAATGTCGAGATTATTTTATGTGATTATTCTTTTCAAGCCGATTTGCATGTTGTGTTACTTAGGCCTCGAAATTGATTTTTTGGGAGAGGATTGGCTTAATTATTATGAAGCCCATATCCTATGTCCAATGTGGACTATTTATCTTCGACATTCTCAATCTGTTAAGCAGATTTCTTTGGTTCTTAATGATTTTGATTTCCAAATTCGGTGATATCATTTTAATTCTTTAAACCTACGGGATGAGGAGAATATTATTTCTCTCATTCAAGTAGTTTGTGAATTTTTCGGTATATTTGAGCTTGTTATAGGATTACCACCTAAGCAATCTATTGTGTGGTGCTAAGATCTTTTCAGTTCGACCTTGCCACCGGTTTTCATCAACTACGAGTTGCGGAGGGTAGCATTCCACTTACCTCATTCCGCACTCGTTGCGATTCTTGTAAGTGGTTCATTATGTCATTTTGTTTGACGGATCTTCTACCTTATTTCATCCATCTTATGAATCGAGTAATCTACTAATGTCTCAATGAGTTTATCCTTGTATTTATTGATTATGGATGAAAATAAAAATTTAAATTTGCAAATCTTTTCAATAAGATATTTATAAGTATGATTGGATTTTGTTCTTAAAAACGAGCAAATAATATTTGTAAATTTTATAAGAGACATGTTATCATATATAAGATGATTTTGTGTTGTTTTGCCCATTGAGTGCTTTAAGAATTCTGGTCGATGCGCTTGATCAATGTTATCGATAGGAATCTCCTAAATGCTATGATGAGACAGTCAAACACAGTAAATTCTTGTAAACAGTTAATTTTTCTAAAAAGATGAATATATAAAGTTAATTATAATTTTGAAAGTCTTAGCCTTTCGGGAAAGAGAATCGATTAAAGGAACTCTTTTCCGATGTTTTTATTCTTGCGATTCCCGAAGGGAATCAAGACTTTAATGTTTATACCGATACTAGTCGTATTGGTTTTGGTGTTGTTCTCTTACAAAAGGGAATGTGTTATCACATATGCTTCTTGACAAATAAAGCTTGTCGAGACTAGATATGCCACTCATGATCTAGAGCTCGCGGTTATTGTTTTTGCTCTTAGAATTTGGCGTCATTATCTTTTGGGAGAGAAATTTGTTCTCTACACCGATCGTAAATCTTCGAAGTATTTGTTTTCTAAAAAGGAACTCAATTTGCATCAACAATGTTGGCTCGAGTTCCTTGCATCTTATGATCTTGATATTTTTATACTTTCGGAAAGGGCAATCGTGTTGCCGATGCCCTTAGCCGAAAGCAACAAGCAGTTGTTTCAAGGATGATATCTGAATGGAATGATCTCGAGACTTTATCCACTTGTAAGATTCGAGATCGTGAATCCAATTTATGTTCATCTCTTGTTTTGTGTAGCCTTGAGGCTCATCCTTCTCTTTTGAACCGCATCCTTGAAGCTCAATATTAAGATCCCGAATTGGCATTTCTTAGCCAAAGTTGTAGGGATCCAAATAAGGTTGATGGTTTGAAAGATTTTGAAATCGATGCTCGTGGTGGCATTCGAAAATTTGGTAGACTTATTGTGCCAAATATTTGTGATCTTTGTAAAGACATTTTAGAAGATTCTCATCGTTCTAAATTTACCATTCATCCCGGTAATAGTAGCGACTTTATTATTGGGATGGAATGAAATCTGATATTGCTAACTTCATTAAGCGTTGCATGACTTACCAACTCATTAAGGCCGAGCATCAAAGGCCCGGTGGGTTATTGCAACCTTTGGACATTCCTATTTGGAGGTGGGATCAAATTTCCATGGACTTCATTTACGGTCTTCCCCGATTCTCGTTCGGGTCATGACAGTTTATGGGTAATTGTAGATAGACCTACAAAATCCGTCCATTTTATTCCCGTTCGATCTAATCGGACCGTACCTCTTTTGGCTAAACTCTATGTCAGATTAGACTGCATGGAGTCCCTACTTATATTGTTAGCAATTGTGATCCATTATTTTACTAGTGGATTTTGGAAAGGTCTTCAAAAGATTTGGGAACAAAGCTTAATTTTAGCACCGCTTATCGTCCTCAATCCGAGGGACAAACCGGGCATGTGAATCAAACTCTTGAAGATCTTCTTTCGTGCGTGTGTTCTTGATTTTGGTGGAAGTTGGGAAGATCATATTCTTGTTGAGTTTTCTTCCTATAATAGCTTCTAATCTTGTACTGGTATAGCATCTTTCGAGGCACTCTACGGAAGGCCATGCCGATTTCCTTTGTGTTGGCTTAAAGCCGGTGAGAAGGTGGTTTTATGTCTAGATTTTATTTGTGTTCATTCATGTTTCACCTTTGACGGGTGATGTGCGTTTCAGTTGATCGGGAAAATTAGCACCTCGATATGTTGGTCCATTTCCCATCACCGAACGCATTGTTTCCGTGGCTTATCGCCTTTTATTACCGGCTCGATTTTTTGCTATTTATGACGTTTTCCACGTCTCTTTACTGGGGAAATACCTAGGGATTCCGATTTTTATTCTTGAGTCCGGTGTAATTATAGAAATTGAGGTTTCACCAGATTTGACTTTTGAGCAACATCCTATTCGCATCATTGCTTCGGAGGTTGAGCGCCTTCGAAATAAAGATTTCCTTTCTTTTTGTGAAAGTTCAATGGTTCTCAAATCCCAAAGATTGCTCTTATAGGATCCTAAGAATTCATTGAGCAAACATGTTCAGGCTTACTCTTTCGTGCTCTTTATGGTGAACTTCTTATTTCAAAACTTTCTTTTGTGTTGATATGCTTATATGGTTGTTACTCTTTATCTACTCCTTAAGTATTGCTAGGACGCAATTTCTTTAAGGAGGGGAGTCTGTAACAACCCGCATATTTTACGATTGTATATTTAAATATTTTATTTAAATATAGCATCGTTAGTCGGATTATAGTCCGAAAAGATACTTTTTGCAAACAGTCGAATTAGGACTCGAGACCACTTCCATTGAGTCAAAAATGGCGTTTACAACTTTTTTGAGTATAAACATCGATATGTTTGGAGTTGAGTAGAATTTGCTATTTTTCTACTAGGGCTTTGGGTTTCAGCCCACTAACCCATCTTAACACCCTAGCTCAGTCCACCTCTCCTCTTTACTTCATTCTTATTTTCCTAACATTCAAGCTTCAGTAAAAATGGGGAGAGGAATGGGAAATTAAAATTCAAAACCCTAGTTTCCTTTGCAAATGCAAATTCTTGCTCCAAATTCAAAGAGAAGCTAAGGTAAGCATCATCTTCTTCTTCTCCATCTCAATCTCTCTCCAATTTTAGAAATTTCCTATAATCTAATTTGGTAAATTATTCCTTCTAGACTTAGATTGGAGCTTCTAGAGTTGAAGTGGTAGAGTAGTTGATCTTCCTTTGCTTTCAAGCTTCTCCTTCATCGTTTTTGGGTTTAAAGGTGAATTTTTATCTCACATCTATGTCTATAACTATCTTTGATTGTTAGGTATGAATTCCTAACATCTTTACATGTTCATTTGATTTTGATTTGGATTGATTTGGTGAATATTCCAATTTTTGGTTTTTGAGTCCAATTTTGTGAAAATCCTTTTATGGATGTTTGAACATGTTTTTGGTGAAGCATCGAAAAGCCTATAGGGCTGGGTTGCCGATTGGCGTAAACCCCTAGTGCCCATTGCTCGTCCGATTTGCGATTTGTTGGATTTTTGCCCCACTTAGGGGCTAGGCTGAATGTGCTTTAGAAGCAGGTTCAGTCGACTGAACCAGTGGTTCAGTCGACTGAACCAGAAGGCAGGAAATGCCTTAGAAGTAGGTTCAGTCGACTGAACCAGTGTGTCAGTCAACTGAACCTAGACCCAGGAATTTGCCTGGGTCTGTATCAGTCAACTGACCATCTGGGTCAGTCGACTGACCCTGGGGACACAAAATTCGTATCCCTGTGTCAGTCGACTGACCACCTAGTTCAGTCGACTGACTTGCTTGTTTCAGTCTATTTTTCCTATTTTGCTTGAGGTTCCAATTTTTATCGATTCGTGATTATCCGATTTGTTGTTATCATTTATTATCTACTCTGATGACTTCTTTTTTGGGATTTTTGAGGATATCCATTTTGATGGATTCAGTATCGATTTCTTTGGATTTGATTCACGTCTTTGTATGTGAATTTTTGGTTGATCGATTGTTTCTACAATCGTTTTCTGTGATTTGTCACTTTAAAATACAAAGGTTTCGATACTAGTAGTAAATACTAAAACTCTTTCATTAAAACGATTTCGACACTATTTAAAATATAAAGCTCGCTTTTAAAACCATTTTCCAATCTATTAGTATATACAAACCTTTACCTCATTCGTATGAGAAATCTAATTAAACGTCTTAGTAAAACAAGTGGTATGAAACGCTTGCGTTTGCTTCATCGGTTAATTCTTGGACTTATTCGATTGAACTCTTGTGACAATTTTCGAGTGGAAGCCTACAATCTGTTTGTAAATATTTGAGTTAAGCTAGTGGTTATGGGACATGAAGCTAAACTCTTATATTTACTAGCTTAGTGTAATTTACACTTATTTTCGAATGGAAGTCTATAATCTGTTCGTAAATATTTGAGTTAAGCTAGTGGTTATGGGACATGAAGCTAAACTCTTATATTTACTAACTTAGTGTAATTTACACTTGTCGATCATTGATGATCATTTTGTGATTTAGACTAGCGATGTGCGATGTCTCTTTGTTTGTGTGGGGACTTAAAACCCCGTTTGTGGAACATCGGTTCAATTTGGTAGGGTAGCGACCCATGGTCTTTGGACCGTTCGTGGAGCAATTGGCTCAATGAGTCTGTGCATGAGTCGTATCTTTTAGGGTGCGTCGATGTTCAGCTCATTCGTCCACGTGGGGAACTGTACCACGACTGAATCATTGCATGTGGCGTATCTTTTAGGGTGCGTCGATGTTTGGTTCATTTATTGGGTTAGCGACCCATGGAATAGCGTTCCGTTTGTGTTACACGTGTTGGTGAGTTTTCATGCTCCCGTTTGTGATAGGCCTTCCCCCCTTTTTTTGATTTCTGGATTTCTCATTGTGATTTCTAGAATTTGTGTTTCACCAATTTTTGTGGATTGAATTGATAAGCTCTATCAATATTTGTGTTTTGGTGAATAATTTAAAGAATGTGATTCTTTTTGGTGTTTATAGATGATTTGAGATATTGTATGATTTTTTATTGTTATTTGATGTATACTTGACACATTATGGCATTTCTTTATTATCATACGTTTTTGGTCATATCTCTTATCCTATCTCATTTTATTTGATATTTATAGCTAGACTGATCCGTTTATTATTTTCTTCTTAAATAATACTCAGGTCAGACCGAGGTATTTCAGGTGCTCCTGCTTGACTTCTTATCAGGGTCCTTCACATGACTTTTGGCTAACTACTTTAGATCAGTAGTTTTTGTTAGTATACATTTGAGTTAGAGACTCCTTGATGTATATTTATTCTTTTGTCTTGCACCTGTACCTATTCGTTTGATATGTAGTGGATCTTCTATGACCACTATTTGATGTACACTTTTATGTGTTATATTCATATCTGATTCTGCCTTTGTGATATGAATATTTGTGACTGATTTGTGTTATGTTTATTTCTATATTTGTTTCCGAATGCCACTTAGCCACTGTGTGGTAGCTTTGAGTTTATATTTGATATGTCGGATTCCCTCTTGAAACGAAATGTAAGTTATATTATCTGACATATCAATATTCGCACAAAGCAATTACACAGATGGTCGTTCCTCAACAACCTTATTCTTTGCGCTAGTCGACGGCATTACACCGTAGTGTCCTTGGCTAGCGTGAGTATAAAGGTGGGGCGTCACAAAAACTATGAAATGAGATCGGGAGTCCATACATTATATAAAGGTTATTAGTAAGCCCATGAAAACTAATAGGTTAATAGTGACCCTAGAAACTATAAATATGACAGGGAGTCAATTAAACAAGGGATGGGAAATCCAAATGTTTTAACTTGTATGCATATCCTCATAATATTATGAAATGACTATGTTTTAACCATTGTGGATGCAGGAGCACAGTATATGGTTTTATAAAGGTTATAGGATACTAATGAGGGGAAAACCCGTTCCGCTAAGCGGCGTGGTCTCATTAGATATCCAAATGGTTTGAGATGGTAGATTATTATTCATACCAGACTTTATGTCTGACTCAAAATTTATGTTTTTCCCCTTAAACTCTCGGGTACTCAATTATTTTTAAGTAGTTTGAGAGTTGAGGATTTAAGGTACCTCTTTAGACGAATAAGCTTCCGGAGACGTGCATGAGCCATGATAGCTATTTAGAGTTCTCTTTCTTTTAATTCCCATGTGTTGTTTGTAATGGCGAAGTTGTTAAATTACCTATATATACTCGATCATCTAAGGGGGCATCTTCATATGTCGCCCTTGGCGTATGTTGTAATAAATATATTTTCTCTGAACATGATTTGCAATTATGGGATTATGTAATGAATTGGAAATGATTTGGAATGAAATGTAATTTTTTTTTGAAGTTTAATTTTTTTTCCATATTCATGTGTATCTATGTATTAATGAATCTAACACCGCCGTATTTGATCGCCGAGGATGAATAACTATGGATGACTGCAGCATCCATAACCGTTAGTTTTGGGCCTCCAAGTAGGGGGATGTTACAACAACTCTTCCCTTCTTCATCAATATCGCACTCAATCCAGCATCACAATCATCTGTATATATTGTCAACTCCTTTTTTCCACTTAGAATGGTCAATACCAGTTCACACGTCAACCTTTCTTTCAGACTCACAAATGCATGCTCACACTTGTCTGATTCTTCTTCGTCAAATTACTCAACGGTGCTGCTATCTTTGAGAAATCCTCGATGAAGCATCTATAGTATCCCACCAATCCTAGAAAACTCCTCACATCTGTAGCATTCTTGGGCTGGTTCCAACCTTGGACCACTGCCACCTTCGTAGGATCCACTACTATACCTTGTCCCGTAACGACATGATCGAAGAATCTTAATTCTTCTCTCCAAAAGTGACACTTAGAGAACTTCGATCTCAACTTATGCTTCCTCAATATCTCTAGCACAATCCTCAAGTGTGTCTTGTGCTCCTCTTCAGTTCTGGAATTGATCAGAACATGAACACAAGTACGAACTTGCTCGGCTGGTCTTTGAAAACCCTATTCATGAGATCCAAAATGTATGCCAGAGCGTTGGTCAATCCAAATGGCACCACCGACCACTCGTAAAAACCCGATGGCGTACGAAATGCAGTAATAGGCACACTCTACTTGGCTACTATCAACCAGTGAAACCCCACTACCAAATCCATTTAAGAGAACACCTATGCACCGTGAAGCTAATCAAATAAGTCATCAATACATGGAAGTGAATACTTGTTCTTCTTCTTCACCTTATTCAGCTCACGATAGTCCACACACAACCTCAAAGAGCCATCCGCCTTAGTCGCGAATACTGCAGGTGCACCCCGCTCAGATATGCTTCTTCGAATGAACCCTCTCCTTAATAGGTCATTCACTTACACCTATAATTCATTTTACTCTCTGGATGCCATACACCTTAAAGGCATCACTATAGGTTTGGCTTCCTTCACTAAGTCTATCCGAAAATCAATGTCTCTATGCGATGGCAATTTGGTCACTTCCTCAAAGACATCTGGATACTCTCTAGCGATAGGCACAGATGACCACCCATCTTATAGAACCTCTAGCAAATATAGAAAGATAACCATCACCTTATCCTCTAGTAGGGAGCTAATCACTACCGTTCTCCCTTCCACGTCTTCGATTGTCACCAATAACTTCTCGCAATCCACTACAACCACATACCTCTTTAGCCAGTCCATTCCCAAGATAACCCCGAACTCGACAAAATTCGAAACAAGCATTCACAAACAAATGTTCATCCATGACTTGATAAGACTAAACCATTACAAACCATGCATAGGCTAGTAGAGCCTCCAATAAGGTTTGTCACGATCAAGGGTCGGTCTACTATCTCAGGTCTCAATCTTAATCTGTCTACTAGGTCACTACATATAAATGAATGTGAAGCCCTGGTATCAAACAAAACTCGAATAGGAACATCACTAATAAAAAACATAACTTGAATAATAACTCTTTTCCCTTCTCCTTCACCAAGGGAGCACTTGACAAAGTCGAGACTGCATCCAAAGCATACGCTTTCACAACCTGCTTATCCTTTACTAGTTCCAGGCAATCCTTTTTCAAATGCTCAGGCTTATGACAATTGTAGCACTTCTTTTTATCACTCACTTTGCATTCCTCGATCAAATGACTTTCATCCTTGCACCCATAACAAGTAGGTTCTCACTTTCCCTTCTTCTGGCCATTCTTCCCGTAGACTGCTTTCTCTTTTCATTCTGCTTCATCTTACATCTACCACCTTGCTATGGTTTTGGCTCTTCCTTCTCAGTGGAAACAACCAAACTGTCCTAGCCTTTGGATACAGATTCTCATGAGGAAGTGTTTTCTCAACAAGCTTCTTAAACGGATCATCAATGTGGTCTACCAATTTCTCTCCATGATGTCATCCAGACCGATGATGAACTTTTCATTCTTTATCAAGGGAGTGTAGATGAATGATATCACATATTTCAACAAAGCATCGAATTCAACTGCATACTCAGAAACTGACATCTCACCTTGTCTGAGACTAGAAAACTTCCTAAACAATACTGACTTCTGGGTAGCCGATATGAACTTCTCCTCAAACCTTGCCTTAAACTGTTCCCAATTAAACTAATCTTCTGGCGTAGCAATAGTCACAGCATTCCACCAATTTATGGCCCGCCCCTAGAGTTGTCTAGAAGCCAACGTTCTCTTTATAGCATCATCCACTTTTATATAATTAAATATGTGCTCACAAGTATCAATCCAATCTTGCACTTCTATGGCTGACTCCTTTCCACAAATTGGCTTTCCTCCAAAAGTAGACCAATATATGCTCAAATTAGCGAAATCAGTCCTAGGCTTTTGCATGGGAGCACCTCCATCAACAGCCATACCAAGATCATTCCTCATCATCTTTGCCATCATAGCATTGAACGTAGCTTAAAAATCAACAATAACAACTCCTGATCCTGCTCCTCCTTCAACTCCTAAAAAAAGATCTCATAGTATGCCTTATATGCCGGCTCATTCTTATCCGTAACAAGAATGATTAGTCTCTCATAAGGAAAAATGTGTCCATGGTGCTCATGTGCATGAGACTTATACTATATAATATTATTATATAGTTTTGATAGTTTTGAAAACCAAAGTACATAACAAGTATACACTCTCTCGTATAGGTTTCGATCCAGTCTAAGGCGATAACACCTTCCCTATCTCTACTAGATCATGGTATCAACTCTGATTAATCGAATAACCAAAGCTTTGATACCAAATGTGACGACTATCCTATACCACCGGCACCAATAATACACAAATAGTGCACTACTACCATGCTTGGTCGATATAGGGCAATCATCAAGATGAATAATAAAAAAATAGCATATAACCTATCATATATCTCACAACGCATGGATAAAATATAATATCAGGGATACAACAAAAGAGATAGTAATAACAATGTGAACTAATCATTAGAGTATATTATCCACAAAGTTATACATCAAATTAAATGTCATAGAGTATTCAACAGAATCAACTCAATAAACTATCTCCACAAATAGAAATAAGCAAGCATTGCCAAAGGCTCTATAGTGTTGCACAGTGGAAAAGCATAAAAATTCATATATGTATATAATACAAGATAGATCCATCCATCTCATTCTCTGGACAGCTACTGCATCATCTAGACCTGTTATCTAGTTTACTCATTTAAGAGTATCCAAGATAATAAGAAGAAAAACATAAAACCTTTGGTCAGACAACAATCTGCTGTGAGCGATAAATGGATCTCAAAATACTATACAAGTAAATATGGTAAGGAACAAGAGTACACAGACCATAGATAGCATGTCCCTACAACCAAAATGTTAGCACATAACACTATAATATGCTACTTTACAATATCATAATGGTACTGTACAACGTACAATGATGGATCTCCAGATATCCCTATCTCCAGTACCTACTCCCAGTGATATCTCCGAGTGGTATCCCATAAAGATAGCAACCAAAGAAACCATGATATCTATCAAATAATACTCACTATCACCCATTCCTGCACGTTGAATATATGATAACTCGTATGGCCTCATTACCGTTAGGGACTAATGGAAATCCCCTTTTTTGTCGTACAATCGTATCACGTGGCCTAAAGCTCAACACATGTCTTGTAGCTCAAAGCTAGACACTAGACCCAAAGCCACTGGTCCAGGGTATACAGGTCCCACAATTGACCCATGGGCATTCCCACTTACAATACCCCATCTTATAGTACAACAGAAAACACTCCAAGTTACTAAAGATTCCGTAGCACATTCACATCCGAGCCCTCCTTGGCTCCATTCGAATTCCGAGCCCTTCTATTGCTCTGTAATAACCCAGATTCCAGTGGGTCCGGATTTTTCGCAAAAAATGCTAAAATCCAAATCCAGTGTCTGGTATCCAGCAAATAGGCAAAGATAAATATATCAGAGCTCAAATAAATATCTCACAACGGAACTGAGTAAAATATAGTAATAAGTAAATACTCATCAAGGTAATAACACTTTCTAAATAAGTGTTGTAAAGTTGGAAAATATCTGCCATCTATCTAACCCGTGGGATGATATGAGGAGAGGGGCAGAACTAAAGTTCTGGTGAATGGACAAATTATACACTTCTAAGCATAATTCTACATATACCGTTTATTTCCATTTTCTGTTATATTAGGTTTATTGGGTTTATAATACTCTCTCCTTTGTGCGTGAATCATACCCATCTACTCCCTAGTAGATTAAGACCTAATACCAATATATATATATATATATATATATAGCTACATGCCCAAAGACCGCATCGGTCCTAGGTACTACCCATAGTACCTTCCGTATCCTCCTCGAAAAGAACTCCATCATCTCGCTACTAGAGCGTACTATAACTACATCTGTAAAGGACAGCTTCGTGAGGCCTACAATACAGATGTTCCGTCGTCTACTATTAAAACGTGAAACTGCATCCGCACTAGTTTATACTAGTGCTAGGACATCCACAATGTACCACCCAGTGCGTACCTTGCGGACGACACGTAATCGTTCTGTCCACTCTCTGAATTCCGCCAACAAGGTCTACCTTGTACGGAACTCAGTTAGGGATTTTCTATATCTGTAAAGGTCAGCTTCGTTAGGCTTACAATACAGATATTCTACTTGGTCTGTCTCTTTTCTCATCATGGCTATGGCCCCACGCAGCCCCCCCTCAACTAATCGAAAGACCTTTCAAGAGCTAAGTGGTTGTGCCCTACTGCAAACAATCTAAACATCCAATTGGCTGTGCCCTTCATCCAATGTCTCGATAGTGAAAGAATCATTGGCATGTTGGTTTAACTCTAGTCTTTCCCGATCTCGCTCTGACGGATGATGGCCGATACCTGCATGCGACTATCCTTATGGGTCTAGCCCACTATAACCTACTCACAAAACTAGAGTACGGTGTCATACGAATATCCTACTGCATCATCAACCTTTTGACTGTCTACAAAGGTCCGCTTCGTTAGGCCTGCAATGCAAAAGCAGGCAAGGCATACTCTCTTGATGGAACACCTACAGACCTGCCTCTAGGGGTGCAGCTTCGTTAGGCCTACCCCAGAGGGCCATCCTAGAGTATCCTCACATCCCGTTGAAGTCTCGTACTTCCTTCTAGCCCAAAATAACTAAGTTGGACGTGCACTTTCTGTACTAAAAATCTGCGATGAACTGCTTCGTTAGGCTCTTTATCCAGATTCTCTTTGGGCTACTCCAAACGCACCTTGCCATTTTATTAGACCCTACGTCTAATCTTTTACTATACGTTTAGTTTACTTTTCTTATTCTGTTGGCTACTTATTTAACCTAATCAGCATGCCCAGCCCCACCCATGTGTGAGACCATCAGTCCTTTTCTATTCTAGTCCGTCTTCTTTTATTATGATACTAAATTCTCTTTAGTTCTCTTATATTATATGACAGTATTAGCTTGAGACTACATCCAACTGCCACAAATTACCTATCATAATAACTGCTTTACTTTTTACTCTATTATCTGTGCAATAAATGCAGATCTAGTCACATTCTCTGTTTATTGTTTCTAGTCTTGTCAAATAATTAACTTGATTATTTCCTCTTATTTTATTTTTTTAACGCTTCACGTTATTCTCTTTTATTCTAAGAAGTAATGCTATTCTATTTAGTTGGTTACAAAAACTGTGTTAAAAATCCATTTCCATATTTTAATACTAAATAATGCTATTAACAATAATTTGTAATTGCAAGATATTTCTTTTATTGTTTCTTTAATTATTGGGTAATGCAAAATACAGTAATGTCTCTATTTTGCACTAGTTCCATTTTTCTTGCTTTTATTCTTGCAATTACGTTTATCGTTATTCTTACAATATTAAAATATGGAAATGTATTCCCTTTTCTAAACCAACCAACTAATCTATCACTAACTTCCAAATCAAATTATTAGATTTTCCCCTTTTTAATTCATTTCTCCTATTTTAACATAATTTACTGTAAATTTCTCACTTTTAGGCTTATGCCTTTCTCTACAACTTTTAAGCCTAATATTACTTATATTTAATTGGATTCCTTTCTTTTTCCATATAAATAACATTTAAATGTAAGTACACTTCTCTTATAAAATTTACAATTTCAACATAACTGACTAGTAGAACTAATTACTGAAATAAATGCTGAATTAAATATTTAACGGGAATTTAACGATATTATATATCATAAACATAAAAGAGATATAATTTAAATCCACTCACCTGTCGTCCTTAGCTTTACTCCATGGCCTTCCTGGATCCCCTTATAAGGCGTCTAATATTTTTATTAAATAGATATTCTCCCTCGAAATATTTTCTATTTAGGGTTCAGCCTCAGGCATTGAACCCAATTGGGAGAAAATCTGATTGTTTGAAAATAGCTAGGCCTAGAGTTCTATTTATAGTGAAGTTTGGGGATCTTAGACCGTCAGAATTTTGGATTGAATCTGGTGCCACCACGTCACAGGCTCGCTGCGAATCGTTGGATCCAGAAAACAACACCTCAGATCGCACAAAAATTAGATTACAAGACTTCGGCACGTCCCTGGAGGGAAAAGGCGGGTCGACCCATAACTTTTGCGGGTCGACCCGTAGGGTCTTACTTCTTTTTTTCGTTTAATTTTGATTTCTTATTCTTCTCGTAACTTCTTCATATTAACTCGGATTTCGACAAGTTATATATGGAAATTGATAAGAAAATCGCCACGAACACAATGGTATAAGTTTCGTGGTCATATTCTGACAATTCCAAAAATTATTATTTTCACTGTTTAATAATTATTTTGGTTATTTAATTATGTAAAAATGCGGGGTGTTACATTCTCCCACCCTTAAGGAAATTTCATCTCCGAAATTCGATAAGGGCAAAACTATGTAATGCCTCGCATCAATCACATCAATTTTGTGTACATCTAATTTTGCAACCATCCGTGTCCTTGTGCAAAGTGTCATTCAACATAAAATATATGCATGTACATGAATTTCTAAGCGGTACCTCGTATATGAATGCTTTTCTTCTTTAAAAACTCCTTTTTAAAATATGATGCACACATCCTAAATATACTTGCAATTTTTATATGAATGCAATCTTCTGAAAACTCAAAACATTTTTCATCCAATTTTTCCCACACTCCTACTGAATAGGGGCGTAGTTCAACAATTTTTATATTCAAATCCTACCACACAACTTTTAATATTCGAATTTCAGAAAAATCTAATTTTCCGAACTCGATTTCTTATGTCAGAAAGAAGGTAGAAAACAGAAAACCTCACATTTCCCCGTTTTACTTTTGCGCACCTCTTTCTACGTACTTGGAACTTGTGCCACTATCCTATAAAAATCTCTATTTTCATTCCCAAGCAGGTTCACGTAAGAAAAAATTTCTTTTCAAAATTTTCTATTGACGTTTCTGTCGCTTTCTTTAAATTTGTTGTTTTTCTTTTAGTTACTCTTTTTGGATTTTACTTTCCTTTTATTATTTATGTCCTATGTCCTTATTCTCTTCTTGTGAACATCACAAAAACACAGAGAAAAAGCATCATACTAATCATCACTGATTTACTACAATAGGAACTAAGTGCTTACATAGGAGTACAATCTCATAACTAAAAGAGAAAACAAGTCCTACTACAAAGCGATACTAGATAGGTAAATATAGTAGCTAAACACAGCTATCATCTAGGGCTAGGAGGCCTAGGAGCATGTCCACCCTAACACAGAAAGGTCCTACTCTAGGAATCCAAGTAACTCATATGCTCCCCCTACCGCCTATTACTCGTTACTAACTTACATTGTATTACTCACGATGAATAATATCTATTCATATCTTCCATTCCATTCTCAAAATGGAATAACCAAGTCTCATTTACTACAACGAATAAGGATTTCAATCTATGCAGTCTCTATCTAAAAAAACAACTAAGCTTGGGAAATTTTTTTCTTTACCTTTACCTTTCATTTTTCCCCAACGAAGGTCTACCTATCCCAACCACGTGTGTCTTATTATCTTACTAATATCACTTCACTATTCTTCTATAGTCTACACACATGAAGCAACATTCCTAGGTTCTCACTAGTGTCCTATACACTTTACGGGAAGTTTTATTATTACTACTAAAAGTAATCACTGCTATCTCCTACATAGCCATACACTTTTCCCGTCACACCCAGGAAATGATTCCTATCTACTCCATATTTAAAAGTTTGGTTTGGTATTTATCATTTCATTTCGAAAATTAAAGCTTCTAAATTTTTGAAACATCAAATCCCAAAATTCTTGCCTTTAAAAGTGTTACTTTGAAGTTTCTATTAAATTAAAAGGTACTTAGTTACTTAACATCTTATCCTTCTAGACTTGCCTCTTTGCAGCTCTTTGAATTTAAATTATTCCTCAAACCTAAAGGGAAAACTTACAAATTCTAAGTTCAAAACTTATTCCTCTTTTCCTTTTAATAGACCTTTACAGCTTTCCATTAAAAAAATTGGATTTTTAAAATTTAACTGTTTACTAAGTTTTTCTCTTCCAAAAACTTATTTACTTTTTCACCAAACCATTTTTCTTTAAAACATGCCTTGCTTGTCCTTAAAACATTTTTTTTCTTGACTTCCAAAAATGTCCTTACATGTTTTCAAAACATCTTCTTTTCATAGATTTTCAAATTTACAAAAACTGGAGTAGATAAGAACATTATTTTATCAAAAATCACTTAACTTTCTTACTCTTCCAATTACCTAACATTGGAGGGGTTTCTAACTTACTACAAATGGGGACTTTCTACAAAGGCAAACAACCAATGCACATAATCAATGGAAAAATATGAAATTTCCATTGCTTAGCTTTCCTACTACGGCTCTCTATAATATCCCTCCTAACTAACACTGTCTCTAATTATTACACTTCTTATTACACCTAATGGTTTTATACCTTAATGTATTGGAACTACTTTATCTTATGAGAAACCATTAACGCTAAAATCTTCTATGAATCCTTTAAAAGAGGATTTCATGTTTATGTGAAATTACAAGGAACTTATTTTATATTTTATCGAAATAGGCTATACAAAATATGGTGCTTTCCATACCTTGTACATCTCTTTCACGTATTCCTTATAACTTGCACAAAACATATTTATTTGAGATTTGGTTTGATAGAAAATTATATCAATATTCATTTCATTCCAATAGATTAAAGTATGTTTAATCTATATTCACTTACAATAGACATTTCCTACGAAATTTATTAATTTCCTAATATTTAACTTACATCTTCTTTTCAGAAGAACTCATTTTCAAAATTGTTTTAATATTTTCATAACTAGAAAACATTTCCATATACTTATTTAAATAATAAGTGTATTTATAAACCACTTTTTTCTATACTTAGAAATTATCTGCAAAACACATTTTTATTTGGGTCAAAATAGATGTTGCATGAAACACCGTTACTACAACCCATCAATTAAAATAAATATGAATAAATCCCATATGCTATGTAAAAACATTTCCTTTGGGAGCCACCTACTATAACAATAGTGTCATAATCTATGCTTTCTTTATTTTTCACGAAAACATCTATTACAACAATAAATGTTGTAACCTACGTTTTCGATACTTAACACACTTTAGGTTTTTTGTATTTAAAATCTTTGTTTACCTACAAAGAAACTAGCGAGCTATACATGCTCTATAATTCTTCAAAAAGAATTTCACTTTTAACAAAATTAACATCATATAAAAACCAATTTAAATTTCATACCACTTTTTTTTCAAAAATCCAATATTTACTTCCTCAAACATATTAACAATTATATTTTCAACTTTTCAATTCCAAAAGTTTCATTTTATTGGGCTAGACATAATATGGATTTTCTTCTTACTACCCTAGGAATACCCTTCCTAAACCTTGGAAATCTCATTTCCTTACTAAAATCTCTTATTCCTTCCAAAATAAAAATACTCTCCCTACTATCCCTAGGGAACTTTCCTACTTCCTATAACATATGGATACAATCTTCTCTCAAAACATAGGTTATTGTACACTATGAATCGGCAATAACATAGGGCTCAACATCCTTGGGTCATCCCAAACCCAACTAGCAAACTATGCACAAATATACTTCTAAAAACTTTCCATAAATTAAAATATATAATTGGGGACTATTTGGATTTTAGTACATAATATTTTTATATTTTATTCAAAAATACAAATATGTTCACTTATATTTCCTAATTTACTTAGGATCTACTAACCTAAGCTCTGATACCAAATGTAACAACCCAAGTTCTAGTGGGTCCGAATTTTTCACAAAAATGCTAAATCCCAAATCCACTGAAGCCCGAGTTGGGTGTCTGGTATCCTGCAAATAGGCAAAGATAAATATATCAGAGCTCAAATAAATATCTCACAGCGAAACTGAGTAAAATATAGTAATAAGTAAATACTCACCAATGTAATAATACTTTCTAAACAAGTGTCTCAAAGCTGGAAAATCTCTGCCATCTATCTAACCTGTGGGATGATATAAGGAGGGGGTCAGAACTAAAGTTCTGGTGAATGGAAAAATTATACACTTCTAAGCATAATTCTACATATATCGTTCTATTTCTATTTTCTGTTATATTAGGTTTATTGGGTTTATAATACTCCCGCTTCTATGCGTGAATCGTACGCATCTACTCCCCGGTATATATATATATATATATATATATATATATATATATATATATATATATATAGCTACATGCCCAAAGACCGCATCGGTCCTAGGTACTACCCATAGCACCTTCCGTATCCTCCTCGAAAAGGACTCCATCGCCTCACTACTAGAGCGTACTGTAACTACATTTGTAAAAGACAGCTTCGTGAGGCCTACAATTCAGATGTTCCATCGTCTACTATGGAAACGTGAAACTGCATCCGCACTAGCTTATACTAGTGCTTGGACATCCACAATGTACCACCCAGTGCATACCTTGAGGACTACACGTAATCGTTCTGTCTACTCCATAAATTCCACCAACAAGGTCTACCTTGTACGGAACTCAGTCGGGGATTTTCTATATCTGTAAAGGTCCACTTTGTTAGGCCTACAATACATATATTCTATTTGGTCTGTCTCTTTTCTCATCGTGGCTATGGCGCCACGCAGCCCCCCTCAACTAATCGAAAGACCTTTCAAGAGCTAAGTGGATGTGCCCTACTACAAACAATCTAAACATCCAATTGGTTGTGCCCCTCATCCAATGTCTCGATAGTGAAAGAATCATTGGCTTGTTGGTTTAACTCTAGTCTTTCCCGAACTCGCTCTGACTGATGATGGCTGATACCCGCATGTGACTATCCTTATGGGTCCTACCCACTGTAACCTACTCGCAAATTAGGGTACGGTGTCATACGAATATCCTACTCCATCATCAACCTTTTGACTGCCTACAAAGGTCCGCTTCGTTAGGCCTGCAATGCAAAAGCAGTCAAAGCATACTCTCTTGATGGAACACCTACAGACCTGTTTTCGAGGGTGCAGCTTCGTTAGGCCTACCCCAGAGGACCATCCTATAGTATCCTCACGTCCTGTTGAAGTCTCATACTTCCTTCTAGCCCAAAATAACTAAGTTGGACGTGCTCTTTCTGTACTAAAAATCTACGACGAACTGCTTCGTTAGGCTCTTTATCCAAATTCTCTTTGGGCTACTCCAAACGGACCTTACCATTTTATTAGACCCCATGTCCAATCTTTTACTATTGCGTTTAGTTTACTTTTCTTATTATGTTGGCTACTTATTTACCCTAATCAGCATGCCTAGCCCCACCCATGTGTGAGACTATCAGTCCTAGACCTGAAAGGGAATGCTGTCGGTACGTACCACTTTTATTATTCTGCATATTAACTTAATCCAAGATCTAAGTTTGATAAAATAACCCTCTTCAATTTCTTTCTTTTTAATTATAACCTACGCATTACAATTATACTTGCAATTGTCACTTTTATATTCTTTTCTTTCTTTTATAACCTACAGGTTATAAATATAATTGCAAGTGTCTCTTTTCTATTTTAGTCTGTCTTCTTTTATTATGATACTAAATTCTCTTTAGTTCTCTTATATAATATGACAGTCTTAGCATGAGACTACGTCCAACTGCCACAAATTACTTATCATAATAACTACTTTACTTTTTACTCTATTATCTGCGCAATAAATGCAGATCTAGTCACATTCTTTGTTTATTATTTCCAGTCTTGTCAAATAATTAACTTGATTATTTCCTCTTCTTTTATTTCTTTAACGCTTCACGTTATTCTGTTTTATTCTAAGAAGTAGTTCTATTCTATTTGGTTGGTTACAAAAACTATGCTAAAAATCCATTTCCATATTTTAATACTAAATAATGCTATAAACAATAACCCGTAACTGCAAGATATTTCTTTTATTGTTTCTTCAATTATTGGGTAATGCAAAATACAGTAATGTCTCTATTTTGCTTTAATTTCATTTTTCTTGCTTTTATTCTTGCAATTACGTTTATCGTTATTCTTACAATATTAAACTATGGAATGTATTCTCTTTTCTAAACCAACCAACTAATCTATCACTAACTTCCAAATCAAGTTATTAGATTTTCTCCTTTTTAATTCATTTCTCCCGTTTTAACATAATTTACTGTAAATTTCTCACTTTTAGGCTTATGCCTTTATCTACAACTTTTAAGCCTAATATTACTTATATTTAATTGGATTCCTTTCTTTTTTCCATATAAATAACATTTAAATATAAGTACACTTCTCTTATAAAATTACAGTTTCAACATAACAGACTAGTAAAACTAATTACTGAAATAAATGCTGAATTAAATATTTAACGGGAATTTAACGATATTATATATCATAAACATAAAAGAGATATAATTTAAATCCACTCACCTGTCATCCTTAGCTTTACTCCATAGCCTTCCTGGATCCCCTTCTAAGGCGTCTAATATTTTTATTAAAAAGATATTCTTCTTAGAAATATTTTCTATTTAGGGTTCAGCCTCAGGCAATGAACCCAATTAGGAGAAAATATGATAGTGAGAAAATAGCTAGGCCTAGGGTTCTATTTATAGTGGAATTTGGGGATCTTAGACCGTCGGATTTTTGGATTGAATCTGGTGCCACCATATCACAGGCTCGCTGCGAATCGTTGGATCCAGAAAATAACACCTCAGATCGCACAAAAATCAGATTACAAGACTTCGGCACGTCCCTGGACGATTTCTCGTCCAGGGAAAAAGCGGGTCGACCCCTAACCTTTGTGGGTTGACCCGTAGGGTCTTACTTCTTTTTTTAAAATTTTGATTTCTTATTCTTCTCGTAACTTCTTCATATTAACTCGGATTTCGACAAGTTATATATGGAAATTGATCAGAAAATCGCCACGAACACAATGGTATAAGTTTCGTGGCCATATTTTGACAAATACAAAAATGCTTATTTTCGCTGTTTAATAATTATTTTGGTTATTTAATTATCTAAAAATGCGGGGTGTTACATGCTCAATCCAGTTTCCATTATCCAGGAACCCACCAAGTTCCTTGTTCTATAGCTCTCTCCTTTATCGAGGTGTTATCTTCTGTACCTACTCCCACCACGAGTCACAAACCGAGGATACATAGCTTTTATCATGATGTTACATCGCCATCCAACCTTGATGCAAATGAGCCAATACCTTCACCATGATCTACAAGACCTCTGCTTCGTCCCTTAGAAGTTCCACCATCATTGGACCCACTAGAACATCTCAGTACCGACATGAGTAAGTTGGTACTGACTTGTCTACTTAGCCAATCTATGGCTAACTCCACTTCCTTGCTTCTAGTATTCCATCTCTAAGTGCTCTGGACCCCGACTTATCCATCACACATCTTAGTCCTCTTTCCTAAGCATTTAACTTCGCATTTTAGAAACAAGTCAGTATAGCCTATAACCCTTAGCATATCACCTATCTCTTGCCTTTCGTCACCTTTACTAGCCTTGCCCTTGAGTTCCCCCCAAACCACCGAGCTATCTAACCAACACAAACATATCGTAACCGACATAAACAAGTCAGTACCAAATTATTCACTTAATGAATTGGAGCTTGTGATTTGAGCTACTAGCTTCCTTTATACTCTAAAGCCTCCACTCCAAGTTTCGTCCAATTCCAACCATCTTTGCCTTCGATTTGAAAAATTCACCAAACCTATCTTTTTAACATCCAAAACACTAGCAAAAAACATCAAAGCACAACATACAAACATGAAACAACATGTAATTACATTCATTCAAATAAACAATGCATAGAATTGTAGCAATCAAGCATACTCTAATCAAAACTAAGCAATCAACGAACATATGAATATGAACAAGGTGGATTTCAAAGCCATTTCTACAAATAATATTAGAATTTCTTAATTTATGTCATAAACATATGTCAACATGTGATTAAAGTTAGAAAAGGATTTTTATAGGCAAAAGTCATTTTAAAACCTATAATTTTACCATATAAACATGCATAGGATAGTGAGAAGTCATAAACCACTCACCGATTACCAAATTCAAACAATTTGAGTGTAAATCCAATATGGACAACGATCAAAAGCAATGCAAATCAACCAAATCGATGATCTCTATCTTCTAATCAATGATCTGTTCATTAATCTTTAATTTGGTTTGATTTAAAGAGTAATTTAGATTATTTTGGATGAATCTAGGGTTACTAGTGGTTTAGATCTGATTTGGGAGAGAGGACAAAGTTTTAATTTGACTTCAGCCCTCTATTTATATTGATTCTTGAATTAGACTAATGGGCTTACTGATGAGCTTAACTAATTACACAGTAATTCTGACCAGTAGCTGTTAAAACTTAAAGCAGGTATAACTTCCTAATCGTAAGTCCGGTTCTCTATTGTCACCACTCTATGGAATGGGAAACCATCATCCTAAAGCAATAAAACTGGTTTGAGACTCTAATTCGACTCCTATCAAAAGCTATAGCCTAAATAAGGTTTTTAGGGTCAAAATGGTCACATAGAAATTCAGAAAAAATCATAGATATGTAAAATGTCTCTAAGAGCCGTATTCGAAAATTATAGAATCATACGACCTCATATAAATAAAATAAAAATATTTTACGATCCTCCAATATATAAAATACGGGCTGTTACACAAACAATAGATGAAAGAATTCAATCGAAGAACTACACGATATGTGGAAGGAGTTCAGAAGTTATTTGATTTGTTGTAGAAAATGGTGGTAACAAAAAACTCTATTCATGCCTTTGCACTCAATGTAAAAATAAGAAGGTGAAGATCAAATTTGATGTCATTTATTTTCATTTACTTAGGTGGGGTATTGTCCAATCGTATAACTTGTTGCATTTTCATTGGGAAAAATTGGCAGAGGAGCAAAGTACAACCAGTTAGTTATGCCATAAGTGTTGATAAGTGTGAACTTCCGCTGATAGATTCCATTAGTTTCAACCTACAAGTCTGTTGCCTAATCATGATATTATTAGAGAATTGCATACCATTGCATTGATTGGTCGACTAATCAAAGTAAAAAGTATAAATCACCTTTTCATAGTGCAAAAGAGCCATTGTATCCTTCATGTTCAAAGGGATCACAAAGTTGTATGCTATTATGAAATTGAATAGCTTGAAGACCCAATATGATTTTTCAGATAATGGTGTAACTGCACTCCTTGAATTTATAAAGCAGTTACTCTCTGAAGGAACACGCTTCTGATAAAGTACCATACAATCTTCCTTCGTCTATATGCATGAAAATGGAGTTCTTGATGTTGACATTATTGATTTCTAGACCAAAACAACCAGGAAAGGATATTGATGTTTATTTACAACCGTTAATAGATGGGTTAAAGCAGTTATGGGAAGGAGTCGTTACATTTGACTCACTTAATAAATCTAAGTTCACAGTGAGAGCTAGGATGTTGTAGGCAATTCATAATCATTCCACACTTAGGACTTTATAGGAATGCATAATTCACGGTTACTTTTCATGCCCTATTTGTATGGGAGACACTTGTTCTTATCATCTTCTTGAAAGTAAGAATATTTATTATATGGAACATCGAAGATTTCTTCCTTCTGAACCCAAGTTTCTTGATGATAAAACAAACTTCAATAATAAACAAGAGCATCCTCATCCTCCATTGCCATCAACTTTTCATGTTGAAGAAAAGGTAGAAAATACAAGATGAAAGTTGGTAAAAAAACCCACTAGAAATTGGTCGAAAATGGTAAACAAAAATCGATGAAGAATAGTTTGACAATGTTCCTGCATGGTATAGGAGGTCCATCCTCTTTGATTTACCATATTGAAAAGTAAATTTAATCAGATATACTATTGATGTCATGCTTACGAAGAAGATTGTCATGGAACATCTCATCAGCACTATTATGGACCATAAAGACAAGTCAAAAGATGTGATTAATGCATGCATGTATTTGAAAACCATAGGTATAAAACAAAAATTGTCGATGATGGAAGACCCTAAAATAAATAAAATAACCATACCAAATACAACTTTTACTTTGAGCAAAGAAGAAAAGATACAGTTTTGCATCATTTTTGAAAAACCTGAAAGTGCCTAGTAAATTTTATTTTAACTTCCATGACAATGTGAGCATCAATCCTTATGAATTAAGAGATATAAAGTCACATGATTATCATGTCATAATGCAATTATTACTTCCAATGTTGCTTCAGCATTCTTATCTCCAACATAAGGATCCGTAGAATGACATACATCGTATAAGTCTATTCTTTCACGTTTTATGCTCAAAGATGGTCAACATGGAACATCTTTAAAAAGTAAAGGCTAGTTTGGTAGAAGCTATATGTGTTTTTGAAAAATATTTTCCATCTGCATTTTTTTATATCAGTATCCATTTTATGGTTCATTTGGCCAATGAGGCATTGATTTGCGGTTATGTTCGATATTGTTGGATGTATCCTTTTGAATAGTAAATTACTAATTTCAGTTGTGTATGTCATTGATTGATATAAATAGCTACTACTTATTTATAGTTGATCACCTTCATAGGTTGATGAAAACACATAAAGGATATGTTCTTAACAAAAGATACATTGAAGGGTGTAGGATATATCGTACAAGGAGATAGTCTTTACTACATGGAGTACACGCCAAACAGAGGTGATGGCACTTATAAATATACTCTTGAAGCTTTTTTAGATGCGATGAGTTTGCTGGTGAGATACCTCTAAATAATAGTAAAGATACAACATTAACTCAAGTGCAGTTTGAGTAAGTGTATAAATGTGTCCTTAATAAGTATGAGGAATTGAATGATTGGACGTAGTAAGTCCACGAATTTGTCTTAAATTTCCATTATTGTAAATCAATTCATATACGTTTTGATATCTATTTGTCGTAGGAAATATAACTCCTATGTGAAAAATACTAAATCTTGAAGTGGGGTTTCATCTGTGAAAGCCATTTGGAGTGTTACTTTATGATTTTATGGTGAGGTATTACATCACCATAAATATTCCACGGGTTTATAAGTGTATCATAGACGTTTATGACCATGTTTTTCACTCATTACATGTTCTTTTGTAGTTGGTGAAGACCAGCAGTGTTGATTCAATTATTTAGTGGCTAGTGAATGGGCTGAAGTATAAGACACGTAGTTATATGAATTACTAAGTAAGTGGTTCTAAATTTTCTCTAAAAAGTTACATAGAGCGGATAGTAACACAAGATAGTGGTGTGTGTGCATAGGAGCAATTACAAAATTTAGAGTGAGTGGGAGGGATAAAATTATAAAGAAGCATAAACAAAGTATCGCAGAGTCATCCAAAAGATAATCGAGTTGGATTACATTGACTTCAAACAAACAGTTTTTCATTATGATTGGGTATAGATAAAGGATAAGGTTAATGATTATAAAATAGACTCTGTTTCAAACTTGATCATAATAAAATTAGGAAAATTAAAGAGTAAAGATAGAGTGAGCGATGGATCATTTATTCTTGCATTGAAAGTGAGTCAAGTGTTCTACTCAAAAGATTCAAAAAAGAATGGAAGGTTCGTAGTTTTGCATACACCAAAACGGTTGACTATAAAGGTGGATAACACTGAGTGCCCTACTACCTATCAATCAAAATTTGAAGACAATGAAAAACTAAAAGACCTTACCAAATGTATATGTTAATATAAGATGTGTTTATTAAAGTAGAAGTATTCCTTTTGCATATAATCTAGACATTTCACAAGTCTCTTAATTTGTTTTTATTAAAGCCGAATTCTTGTTTTGGTTGATGTTTACTGAACAGACCTTACCAAATGCATATGTTAATATAAGATGTGTTTTTTTAAGTAGAAGCATCATTTGTGCATTGGATTGGTTCTTGTGCACTTTAATTACTTGGTCAGTTTGGAAAATGAATACATCGTCTCCACTTTGAACAAGTCCATAGACCATAGAGCATAATGTAAACATGTGTAGACCAGTCTGTATTATTTCAGTTTTAGAAATATAATTAATTAATGAAGTTGCATGTTATAAGAATACTAGTCCCCTTATTCATGTTCAGCAACCTTTTAATTGCATGAAACAATATATGTAGAAATATTTATAACACCAGTAATTCCATAAGATTTTTCTACAATTCTGATCATTTAAACTGTATACTGTAGTGTAGATAATAGCCATTCCACCTTTATTTTGAAGTAAGCAAGTGATACATTGATCCATAGATTCAAGAACAATTGGTGCCCAAATGACTGGTTTCTAGATCATAATATTCTACCTCTTCCATCAGTAGAGTTCTTATGTATATAGACTCCATTTGGTTCATATTTTTTAAGATAATTTATTATGTTCTCTTCAGTTAGCGTGTTCTCTATAAGAATAAGATATGACACATTATGTTTGCTAATTATTTCGCTTATATCCTTTTTTATGTTGTTGAGTTCATATCCATGTATTCCATAAAAGAAAAGACATTATTATAATGATAAAGCAAGTTCCTCACGTGGAGCTATATGTTAGACCGTTTTCTTTTACTTATTCTATTTTTAGGTTTGAGTAAGTCTACCATACTTTTTCGCTTTGGATTCTTTATCACCAACTTAGAATTTGAAGAATGGTTTGTCTTCAGTATCTTCATAGTTCATTTTTTCCTTCGTTCGACAGCTTTCTTATGGGCATCGATGGAGTTTTGGTCATCATCAATGGAGTTTTTGAACATTAATGGATGGTCCAAAGCAGTTTGCTATTACAAATGGGAAGCACAATTTGATTCCTTTTGGTGTTGTTATGTTCAGGTATATTTTTCTCCCTTGACAAACATTATGTTTTGACGTAATTCATAATCCTAGACTAAAAACAAATTAGAGGAAACTTATTACTTAATGATAATATGTAGATTAATATGGAATTAGTAATAATGAAGGGTTGCTAAGCTCTGCATTGCCGTGGAATTTTTACTTTTTATTTCTATTTTCTTTCTTAATTTTGACACCATCTTATATATTATGTGTATACAAAAGCTACATCATATCATGTGCATATTCCCATGCTTTTTTACTTGTGATTGCAACTACATGGGATTAGTAAGTGTGTACGGGCATATTCACCATATTGTGATTCATATTTCTATCATATATCCTATTTAAAACAGACAAATCATCCCGTTTGAACTCTGCTATGTCACAAGTCCTATGAACGATTGATATTTACAGAAACGAGGAGCTACGAGAAGCATTCAGGCAGGCAAAACTATGAACGATTTATCTTATGGAGTAGATTTAAAGGAGCAGATTTGACTCCTTAGATGGTAAGCCATGGGCTGTCACATTTATGGGTGCACCGGTTGATTCGACGACTTGTAGTGACAATCTAAAACTTAGACTGTCGACCATAGGTTGTCCTGTTAATGGGCCCACCCGTTAACATGATAGTTCGTAGCTGATCGTCTAAACCTTAGACGGTCAGCTATAGGCTATTGGTTTAGTAGGTGCATAGAACTCATGTTTTTAAACTTCACCTTATCTTCGCCATGTAGATTATACGTCGGTACAATGCCTGCCCATTTCTGAACCACATGGCAGAAGATAAGGTGAAGATCACATAGGTCTGGTGCTCCCGTTCGATAGGCTACGACAGGCTGTAAACCTTTGGAACCATATATGTTGTGCTTAGAGGCAAGATGAGCACAAAAGAAGTCGATGAGCAGATGATCAATGTGCAAAACAAAGACTTTTCTTACTTAATTGAATGTACAAACTCTTGTTGTTTTCTTCCTACTTTGTATACATCAAATGTAAATTAATAGTTATGTTTTGTACAAATTTGTTAAATATAAGATTTATACACATATGTTGAATGTACAAATTGCATACACTTAGATTTATATATCACATTTCTTGAATGTATGATTTGGATACATTTTATTTTATACACATTTGATGATCTTATGTTTATATTTGTGCATTATGTATATAGGTTCTATAATAGGCAAAAAAACATTTATATAAATAAAATTGTACAGGATTTGCAACTGCTAAGAGTCGTAAATAATGTTACCATCAAAGAAAAAATAGCCATGGCTCTGGGTAAAAAATGCATCCAAAAGAAGGGTGTTGCTAATTTGACATTTGTAACGGCTATTATCCATTACTACACCATAATTTGTACCTACTTTAAGTCGTTCTTACTGTATAAATTGGCAATGAAATAGAGCCTTTGCTAAATATTTGAGCCTGCTGCTATACCATCCAATACATGATATGGTGGGAAAAGACTTGTTAATGTGTAGTAACGACATCTGCCACACCTTATTTCGCTCCGGCTTTTAACCGTTGCAAAATGCTTAGGAACGACTCTAGGCCGTTCCTAATTAGCATTTGGTGTAGTTAACTCTGTCATTGTTTTGTGGTTAATTTATTTAATAAGATTATTTATTAACAAATATTAGTATATTTCCTAAATAATAGATTATAAATTGGTGTTGTTACATTAGAGTATCAATTAGTGGCGATGATGCCTCTTGCGATGCTAGGAATGTGGGAAGAACTAAAAGCTAGTTCGACTAGGGAGGAGTTTCCATTATAATCCATGTCCTTTAAACAAAGAAATAGAAGTTGGTCTAAAAACTAAGGTACTATATTGAGAGAAACGAATAAATAAGTGAATAATGAGGCAGCTACGAGTAATGCTGTAATAAGAAGGATGATATTACGATTCAGTTAATTGGGCATGGTCCTCAATTCAGCCCATATATTGCAACTCTTATAAATAGGATACAATCACATTGTATGTATTTGTACAAAATATGAATCATTCTGTATTCATTCGATTATCAATAATAATCTTTTTTGTTCTCTTCCATTCAATATCAAAACATTAATTTTGTATCAGAGCATTCAAAAAACTTGCTTAACAACAAATGAGAAGAAAACTGAAAATCATCAGAAATCAAGATCATCGTCTGATTTTCAGAACTCATCAGTTTGAGGTTATCATCATCTGAGTTTTTGAATCTACTTGAAAGATTATCAAGAAGAAAAGTGCCGTGCTAAAGAATTCATTAATTCCGGCTGCAACAAGTTTCTCAATATCAAATCGAGCAAATTGTTATAGAACTTTCAGAAAATCAAACCCAGAAAGCAAGAAAAGGACATTAAGTCATAAAGAAAGTTAGTGCCTCGCCAAGAAAACATCAGATCAGTGTCATCATCTGAATTCTTGGCTGGAACAAAACTGGTTTTCTTGCTTTAGAGTTCTATCTTTTTCCGCAATCTCATCTGTCCTGAAGAATCTCTTCATCATGGCTAGTGAAGTCTCAGCAACATCTAAAAATGGAGGAAATAATCAGCAACTGAGTGCAACAGAAAGTCTGATCAAGACAATCAATCTTCACAGTCAACTTATTACCATCCATTTAGATGGGGACAATTATCTTCTTTGGAAACTGTAGATTGGTACAGCAGTCAGAGGCTATGGACTGGAGGGATTCATTCTTGGAACCCTTTCTTTACCACCAGAGTTCATCACTGATCAAGAAAATAAGCAGATTATAAATCCAGAATACATAAAACATCGAAGACAAGATAGTTTAATAAGTTCTTGGCTATTATCTTTCATCAGTACTAATTTGTTGCCTCAATTAGTAGGATGCAAAACATCAAATGAGATCTGGACAACTATAGAGCAGATATTTAGTTCACAATCTACTGCTGAAATCATGCATTACAAAAGATGATTACAGAACATCAGAAAGGATAATTTACCAATGAGAGAGTATCTTTCAAAGGTCAAAACAATGTGTGATTTGTTGGAGGCTGCATGACATAAGGTGTCAGAGGTAGAGCAAATATTAACAATCTTAAGTGGCCGTAATGAGGAATATGAAGCTATAGTAGTTGTGATATCATCCAAAGAAACCCTACCATCTATGCAGTATGTTAATTCAACTTTATTGGCACATGAAGGAAGGATTGACCAAAGAAAATCACAAGAATCAGACCTATCGATCAACTATGCACTCAATTTTAGAAATAAAAACTAGAACAACAATAACAAAGATGCTCAATTCTATCAGAGAGGGGGTCAATCCAGTAGCTCAAGAGGTAGAGGCAGATGGAATAATAGTACAAGGCCAAGATGTTAAATATGTGCAAAACTTGGGCATACAGCAATGAGATGTTATTTCAAATTCAACACAAATTTCACATCAAATCCGAACATTAACACATAGAAAGGTGGTACTCCTAGTGCAAAGATGGCACTGGTTCAACAAGATACTGTCAGTCAAAAAGAAAATTCAAGAATGTATCATCTGAATGAAACCACCAGACCTGAACACACTAATGATGAAAGTGTTTACCCAGATTCTGGAGCAACCAACCATATCACAAGAAATCTGGATAATCTGAACTTGGGCAATAAATAATATAAAGGTAATAAACCTATACACATGGGAAATGGTGAGTCCATAAAGATCTCACACACTGGTATTGCTTGCATCAAAGGTAAAAGAAAACTTTACCTCAATAATTTATTAAGAGTGCCTCAAATTAAAAGAATCTCATGAGTGTATCACAATTTGCAAGTGATAACAATGTTTATTTTGAGTTTTATCCTACATACTATTTAGTGAGGAACATTCTAACTAGGGAAATTCTTTTACAGGGTGAAACAATCAAGGGACTATACAGATTTAACTCTGTTGATTCAAGAAATTCTGAAAAATAGAATGAATGTTGTAATTTTTCTAAAATAGTTCGATAGGACAATAGTATGAGTAAATTTGATATATGGCATTACAAGTTAGGTCATCCTAATGCAAATATTGTGAAGAAAGTGCTAGCAGAGAATAAAATTCTAGTTGGAAATATTACCATACCATATATGTGTACATATTGCCAAATGGGCAAAAGCCATAAACTTTCTTTCTCTAATTCACTAACTAAATATGAAAGACCCTTGGAACTAATAGCCACTGATCTTTGGGGGCCAACACCTATTAATTTTTATTATGGTTTTAAGTATTATATTTCATTCATAGATGCTTATTCTAGATATACTTGGATATATTTTCTAAGAGCAAAGTCTGAAAATTATAATGTTGTAATAAACTTTATTACTCAAGTAGAAAAGCAAATCAATCATCAAGTTAAAGTTATTCAAACTAATGGAGGTGGGGAATTTAAATCACGTGATAATTATTTTAGTAAAAAGGGAATAGTTCACAGGATTACTTGTCCCTACACATTTGAGCAAAATGGATTAATAGAAAGAAAGCATAGACATATTATGAAATCAGGTTTAATCCTTCTTGCTCATAAATCTTTTCCATTAAAATTCTGGCCAGATTCCTTTAGTATCGCTGTGTATTTAATTAACAGACTGCCAACTAAGGTACTGAAAGATAAGATCCAATTGAAACGTTATTTAGTACAAAACCAGAATATCAAAATTTAAAGGCCTTTGGATGTCTATGCTTTCCTTATATAAGACCATATAACACTCATAAACTAAATTTTAGGTCTACACCATGTACATTTTTAGGATATGCTACAAATCAAAAGGGATATAAGTGTCTTGATAGTAATGGGAAAATATATGTTAGTAGACATGTTGTATTTAATGAATGTGTTTTTCCTTATTCTAATATGAATATGAAAACTACCAAGAAAATTTATAATCCCAGAGCTTCAATACCACCAATACCTTTATACTCAAGTGATTGGAGTCATGAAGGAGTTGAAATAAATCCAGAGAACTCTGCTCCACAACACACATTACTGAACTAGGTCAGGCAGAGCCTTCTGAACCCATTGATCAATCTCCTGGTACTACATCAAGTCAAACACAAAACAGTGATCAGCAAGTTTCAAGTACTCAACAATAGGAATCAAATGATAATACAGATAAGGGTATTGAATCATCTCACAGTGAACTACAGGTCAGAGTTGGACATCATATGATCACCGGGGCAAAGAGTGGAATATTTAAGCCTAAAGCATACACTGTTACTACCATGTCTACCATATCAGAAGAACCAGTTACATTCAATCAGGCTATAAAAAAACAGAAACTGGAAAACTACAATGGATAGTGAATATAGTGCACTTATGAGAAACAAGACATGGAGTCTTGTTTTACCACCAGAAAATAAAAATATAATGGGTTGTAGACGGACATATAAACTGAAGAAAAATCCAGATGGATCCATCTTTAAATACAAAGCAAGACTAGTTGCTAAAGGTTACACTCCGCAACATGGGTTTGATTTTTATGAAATTTTTTCTCCAGTGGTAAAGCCAACAACAATTATGACTATTCTTACAATAGCACTATACAAAAACTGGTGAATAAAACAACTTGATGTCGATAATGCTTTTCTAAATGGTGAATTGCAAGAAAAAGTTTATATGGAACAACCTCAACGATATGAGCAAGATAGAAAATATGTTTGCAGGCTAAATAAGGCCATATATGGCCTAATACAGGCACCCAGAGTATGGTCTGATAAGTTGAAAATCACACTATCTAAATTAGATTTTCAACCTACAAGATCAGACAATTTCTTATTTGTGAAAACAAGTAAGGATACTACTGTTTATATTCTAATATATGTTGATGATTTAATTGTTATAGGTGACAATGAGGCAGAGGTCAGCAACATCATTCAATACTTGGACGAACAATTTTCAATTAAAGATCTTGGTGATCTGAATTATTTCCTGGCAATTGAAGTGAAAAGATCAAATTCAAAAAGTTTTCTAAGTCAAAGAAATATATTACAAATCTTCTAGTCAAAGCAAAAATGAATGAAGCTAACCATCTACCTACACCCACGATTACCAATAAGCATTTCTCAAAAAATAGGGGAGAACCAATATTAAATGATAAATGGTATAGAAGTATAGTTGGTGTATTACAATATGTAACCATAACAAAACCAAATATTTCTTTTAGTGTTAATAAAGTTTGCCAAATTATGTAGAATCCCCTTGATGAGGATTGGAAAGCAATCAAGAGAATTCTGAGATATCTCAAAGGGACTACAAATCATGGCTTAACACTAAAAGCATGCAACAATCTTAATATAATAGGATATGCAGATACAAACTGGGCTAGTGATCCAGATGATAGAAGATCAACAACTAGTTTTTGTATATATAAGGGAGACAACTTAATATCATGGTGTTCAAAGAAACAACTTATTGTCTTAAGGTCTAGCACAGAGGTTGAATACAGAAGTGTAGCAAGTGCAACTGCAGAGATTATGTGGATACAATCACTACTTAGTGAACAAAAGTAGACTATGACATCAAATCGATCATATGGTGCGATAATATGAGTGCTGTGTCACTTACAGATAATCTCATACTTCATTCCAGAACTAAGCACATAGAGATAGACCTATATTTTGTACATGAACAAGTGCTAAAGGGAAAATTACAGATAAATCATGTACCTTCAGCTTACTAACGTGCAGATATTTTAACTAAAGCATTGTCAGCTAAGAATTTTATCAGATTGAGGTCTGACTTGAAGACCAAGAAAAGCGACAATTGCCACTACACCACAGATAGGATTTTGGCGCAACCGTAGGCGGGGCATTTGATACGGCTATAAGCCGTATCAAATTTTAATACGGCTTATAGCCGTATCTATATTATTTAATACGGCTGTAAGCCGTATTAAAATTTGATACGGCCTATAGCCGTATCAAAATCTGTGCCTCTTTTCGTGGGAAAATTTTCCCCAAAACGCACACCCTCTCCCTCCTTTTTTTTATTTCCAGATTTCCTTTTTTCCTCGTACGCTTACTTAGGAGTTAAATCGCCAGAGCTTCCACCTCGATCACTAGAGCTTTGACGTCGTCCATCAGAGCCTTCCACGTCTTCCACCCCTTCCACGTCCAGGTAATTTTGTTATTAAATTGCGTGCTTAATTCAGTTGTTTTTGTTATGAAATTGCGTGGTTAATTTTGACGTTGGAGTTCAAACTACGGACTATATTGTTGTTTATTCGACTTGCACCTTTGGCGCTTGCTCTATTTACCTTCTGTTTTGCAGTCTCGGTATTGGAAATTATAGTAAATAATAATAATAATAATAATAATATATTGTAATAACGTATAAGTTTTAGTTCACGAAGTACAACATATTTATGGGATACAGGAGTTCGCTGTGGCATCTAGGTTGAACCAATGACTTTTGGTTTGTGAGTTCAGTTTGTTTCAACAAAATTTTGATGTTGAATGATATGTTTGGTGAATTAATTGAAGCACACGGTTTAGTTGATGGAATCTACTCAAGCAGTTAATATAAATTTTCAAATTTTGTTTATTTTTCTATTTTCAAATAAATAAGTGAAACATTGCATGAGTTTTTTATCCATACGTGAATAAATATGTATGTTAAAGTCAATGTTTGTTTAGCTCAAGGGGAATACTACTATCTTTTACTTAAAATTATTCTTCACTTTTATTTATGTTCAACTATGTACTGTAAAATTTGCTACTACTCAATGTATATTAACATCTATAGTCATAACATTTATTTCAGTGCAAATTATATAAGTAGTATTTTTGATAGTGTATTATAACGAAACAATATTATATGTTTGTATTTTTGGAATATATTTGTCTTATGAACACAAGACCTAGATGCAGAGAAGATGCAGAGAAAGGTTTACACACATAAGATTGTATTGAACATGTTTTACATTTAATTGTTTGTGCGTTTGGAAGAGAGTGCATAAATAGGTTATTTTTAGCAACTGAAAATATCATTTGAATTTTAATTTGTTACTTCTATATTTTATATTTTCTTAAATGTGAAACAGAATAATAAATGCATCTTCGATTACAATTAGGTATTTTTCACTATTTTTTTTATAGATCTATTGTAACATAGAGTTTTATTTAATTTATCTTACAATTCTACCTTATTATAGTTTTATTTGCTCTAGACTTTTTTTTCAAAGTCTTGTTTGGTTGTTAAATATTATATTCGAAGATTCAATAGTGAGTAATTACCATTTAAGCTTAGTTTTAATTCTCATTCTTATTCCTGAACTCTGTTTTGGACTTTTCTTTGGATTTGGGTTTTTCGAAAAAGAGAAAATCCCACTTTTTGGGTTATTCCTTGTTAATGTCAATTTTAATTAGGGATTACTGATCCTTTTTAGTGTATTTTGTCACTTTGGAAATTTCGACCCTCATCGCCATTGCATTCCTCCCCGTCGTGGCCTCTGTATTTTTCAGTGCATTTTAGCAGTAAATTTTCAGCTTTAGATTAATTAATATATATTACATGTTTATAAGTTCCATTTTAATTTTTGAGGATTTTACTTAAAGATTTCTGTTCTATGATGAATGAACATGGCCTATTTATCATGGCTTTCATATGTGATGTAACTGTTTTGGGTTATTGTCACATGTGAATAAACCATTTCAGTAGGATATTTGACAAGAAAACTTTGTAAAATTATGTACTTATTTGGTCTGCAGAAGCCAGTCAAGGGTTGAATCCATAACAACACATAGAGTGACAATCCTATCTTCTGATGAGTGTTGCCAAAGGTGTTTTCAAATTTCTTTATTGACAAAATTACAGCAATAGTGGCAAGCAAAACTGCAAGTATCTACAAGATATATAAAAGAAAAATTAGTTAATATCACAATATACTCATATCTGCAAGTATCTGCAAGATAAAATTAATCATTTAATAAGAAAAGTTATCATAAGAGTAGCATTATCATTTACCAGTTTCTAATTGATAAAAAGAGCAATGATTTATTCGTCTATCATGGCCTTTAGGTTTGAAAAGATATAACAATTATGTCAGAAGAGAATAAGATAGACTAACCTGTATAATTACATGAGAGTAGAAGAGAACATTAACCTTGTGGGCACATTCAATTCTCTGAGACATTCTGATCATTAGTGTACCGACAGGCATCAAGAAACCAAAAGAAGCCCATAGAAGAAAAGCATGTACTTCAATTTGGAATGAGAGTTTCGGAGTCAATTGTAAATAGCGATCGAAATAAGATACATTTTAACTAACCAGAGACAATACTGGAATATACGAAATGTTAGAAAAATTACCACGATATTAGAAGTTGGTTGAGTAGCAGTTTGAACTGATTTAGTTGTTTCATCTGATGAAGTTACTGATTCAAAATGAAAAACGAACACCAAGTAGAGGAACGCTATAATTGAAGTTATGTTTCTTGTAGAAGCTGCCATTTTGGCTAAATAGAATTGTGAAAGGCAGCTAAGAAGCAACAAACATCGTGTAGAAGAAACGCTATTATTAGTGATTTGGTATTTCTATGGGTTTAGTTTAAATTTTGTAAACTAAAATGAGATAAAAAGGGCTACAAAGATGAAACCTCCTCTTGAAGAAATGGTTTCTCAAAGTGTGTTCGAGTTACCAATTAACATAAAAAATTAGTGAACTTTTAATCTCATGGTTGGCAATTTGATTGAACAGTACAAAGAATCACCAAATTGCTTGTTGAGTAATGGAAGAATCACATGTAAAGAAGAAAACCAATATAAGATATCTTTTATAGGATCTAGTCTCAATTATCATATAGGGGAATTGTATATGTGGTATGTTATAATGAATTGAATCCTTTGGCCAAACTTTTTTGCAGCTTTTCTTTTTTATAAATATTATATATATTTTTTCCAGAAAATTCAGATGAATGTTGCTATGTATGTAAAGTCAGAGGAGTGGGATAAAGTGAATGAAATCGATTGGTGGGATGCAAAAGCATATAAAATTTCAGTCTGAATTTTGAAACATCAATCTCCCTTTTTTCCCCTTGCTTTACTATTATTCTGGAATGAACCCCCTATGCTTTTGAATTTTAGTTATATGCTTTCAAGAATTGATCGACAGTGCAATAGCAATGCTACTTTGGGGTTTAATAAAGAAAGATACAACTTGAGTGTCATTAGATTTTGTAAAAGGAAGATATGATGCCTATAAAGAATAGGATGTTACTGTCAACTGTCCATCATGAACTTTTGCTAAAGTGATTATTCCATATGTGCTCAGTCTACTCCATTCTACTTGCATTTTGTTAAAATTTTGGTGTAATTCATTTTGTTTATTTTTACATTTAATTTGTACAGATATTTGAAGTATTAAATAAAAAAACCAAAATAAAGTAAGTATGTATATATCATTTTTAAATTTACGTTGATTTATGCCATTGTGGGAAAAGAATTTAAAAAGAAAAACAAAGTAGTTTTCCATGTGAGAATTTAAAGTTGTTAGCAATCTATATATGTTTGCATATATTGGAACATCAAATAGGTTTCTAGAAACCTTGATAATGATGTTGTTTCCTGGAGATTTGACCAGGCAACTAGTGCTCGGCATCAGGTAGCACTCGGCATCTCATGGTACTCGGCGTAGTGCTTGGCATCTAGTAGTACTCGGCATCAGATAGTACTCGGCATCCAGTGGAACTCGGCAACAGGAGTACTCGGCATCCAATAGTACTCGGCATCCAGTGGCACTCGGCATCAAGGAGTACTCGGCATCTAGGAGTACTCGGCGTAGTACTCGGCATCCAATAGCACTCGGCGTCCAGAAGCACTCGGCATCTAGGAGTACTCGGCGTAGTACTCGGCATCCAGTAGCACTCGGCATCAAGGAGTACTCGGCGTAGTACTCGGCATCCAAGAGTACTCGGCATTAGAAGGTGTTCGGCGTATATGATTACTCGACATGGCAGTATCGTTCGGCCAAAGGGATCGTTCGGCTAAAAAGCATCGTTCAGCCAGAAGGCACGTTAGGCCAAGGAGGATCGTTCGGCCAAAGGTATCGATCGGCCAGAATGCATCGTTCGGCCAGAGAGCATTGTTCGGTCAAGCGCTTCGGACAGAGGCACGTTCGGCTTCGACTGACAACTATTCTACACTTCCCACACATCAAACATACCGTTCGGCATAAGGAGGGTGGTTCGGCATCATTGTGTTCGGCCTACCTGGTTCAGCATGCAACGACCACTATACTTGGGCTAGAGTGTTCGGCTACCGAGCCCATCTGGGAAGTCTAGCCCATCTTTGTCTATAAATAGAGGGGCAGGGTCACAGTGAAAAGGACCTTTTTTTGGGAGAACACTGGGGAGACTCTGCCATTTTTCAGACTCATCTTCTTTACTTAACAACTTCATTCAAGCATTTGATCTACGAATTGTATTTGTAATCAATCATTAAGAAGATCAATAAAGTTTAACCTCAAAGTGGACGTAGGCAATTACGCTGAACCACTATAAATTTGGTGTTCTTACTTTCTGCATTTAGATTAGCATCGTCTTCTCTGTTTAATTTACCTTCATCACTTATTTCTCTACATAATCTTTCTCTACGAGGTTAGTGACCAATTTTGGTGCTAACACTTTGGTGCTTTCACTGAGAGTTGAATTCTCAGACCTCAAGGATCTGCTTTGAAGCTACTGGATTGAACAAATCCCCCAAAGAAGACCCGACTCATTGATAGGACATCCGTTGATTCTACTCAGAGTTCCAACCAATAACTCTACAATGATGAGACCACGTACCAAGTCAGCTTCTCATAATGTGGATGCCCATGAAACTGCTAGCGTACAGCAAGCAGGACCTAACAATCAACCAGCGATTTCGGGTGTAGGAATTGCCACCCAGGACCAAACTCCAGTTGTCACCAGAATAGAGTTCAACGACTTGATGAGAGAACTCAGGGAAAGCAGGAGACAGCTAGGAGAGCAGATGCAAGCTAACACCAACCTGATGGCACAACTAACTCAACAGCAGCAACAGAATGCTGGGGGCAATCCCGCTCCCTATTCCTCATCCGACAGCTCAACTTCTTCTGATGAACCTCCCAGGCGCAGACGCCGTAAGACTGAAGCTGCGCGGACGGGTGCTACTGTTCAAATAGCTGGAAACCGTGACCAAGTCGGAGCTGGAAACTTAGGAACTGGAGTACAGATGGAGGCTGGAGGCCCAGACCATCAAAACGCTAATGATGTCGAACCTCAAGACGCACGATTGGCAGATCGCCAGGAGAGGAGGCATCAACATGGACAGTCACGTAGAACAGACTCTAACCTTCCACCTTCCATACAGACACCAGACCTGACAGCCATGGTCAGGCAATTGATGAAAGAAAATCAGGGCTTGTCGAATGACGATTGGGGAGTATCAAGGAGTCACACTCCGTTCACAGATGTTGTGTTACAGGCGGCGTACCCCAGAAAGTTTAGTATGCCAACTATTCCTGCGTATGAGGGAAAGACTGACCCCAGACAGCATGTCATGAGGTACGAATGGATGATGGATTCAGCTAGAGCAAATGATGCCACCAAGTGTAGATGCTTTCCAATTACTCTATCTGGGATCGCTACTATGTGGTTTACCCGACTCCCTCCGCGGTCTGTATCCAATTTCGAGGAGTTGGCAAAGAAGTTTATTGAGCAGTTCAGGATACACACTACTCGTCCAAAGGATGTGATGTCTCTGTCAAGTGTAATCCAAAGTCCCGAGGAGTCATTGAAGGAATATTTACAAAGGTTCCATGTTGCGGCAACTGAAGTCAGTAATCCCAACGATCATGCAATCCTAATGGCTGTGATGAGAGGTGTGGATCCGGATTCTGAGTTTGGAGACTGGTTGGCAGGAAAACCTCCGACTACGCTAGAGCGTTTCTACTCAAAGGCACACCAGTTCATAAGGAGAGAGGAAGCTAGGTGGGTAAGACGAGATAAGACACCAGGGCCTGTCTAAGAGTCCATGAAAAGCAACGTTGCTGTGAAACAGTCCGGGGAAAACTCGGGAAAGGTCCAAGTCAATGTCCAGAATAAGTCCAGGCAGCCTAAGGAGTCTGGAGGAAGAAATCAAGGGAAAAAGAGAGAAGCGGGGAAGTGGAAATTGAGAATTCCAAGCTACAACGAGTATACCCCGCTGAATGCGTCTCTTGAGAATATTTACCTATCAACCTGCAATGCCTTTCAGTACAGAAAGCCACGTCCAAAAGAATCAACCGAGGAACAGAAATGGACCGGGAAATATTGCCGCTTCCACGAGACTTATGGGCACAATACGGAAGAATGCAGACACCTGCACGACGCTATCGAGAAGTTGATTAGGCAAAAGAAGTTGCAAGAATTTGTGAAGGATCCACAGGAAGGAGGACAAGGAACGTCCAACCCAGGTCGTGCACCGGATCCGCGTCATCCCGAGGAGCCTGCCCGAACTGTGGGTAGGCTAGTCATAAACACGATCATCGGCGGGCCTCACCCCGCGGATAAAAATTGGCAGGAGATGGAGCGGTATGCTAGTGCCCTGAAGCATGCAGATTTCGAATGTTGTTCGAACACGGAGGATGGGACCCCTGCTAATCAACGGCGCGTAATGACAGACGATATAGTCTTCAGAAACAGAGATGCTGACCAAGTGGAGGCTCCAACCATCGACCCGATGGTCATATCTGCAACAATCGGACCAACATATGTGAAAAGAATTTTGATTGATTGTGGAAGTTCCGTCAACATCATCTTCAAGAAGGCTTATGACCAGATGAAAATGGAAACAAAGGACTTGAAACCGTTCAAAGCTCGCATACACGGCTTTAATGGCGCAGCGACCGATGTAGTGGGCTATGTTGAGTTACCAGTTGAACTAGGACAAGGCGAACATCGGAGGGTGCGAATCCTACCCTTCGTAGTTTTGGATGTGGATTCTCCGTATAATGTTTTCTTGGGCCGACCGGCCCTGGCTGAGTTTAGGGCAGCATTAGCCCCGTGGTGCTTAACTTTGAAGTTCCCAACTGACAAAGGGGTAGGTATTGTTCATGGCGACCAAGCAGCTGGTTGTTCCTGTTATGTGGCTGAGCTCCGGGAGGCCCATCGGAGGGACAAAGGAAAGGATGCGGACAATCCCGTCCGCATCCTTAACACGGATAATTGACAAGTAGTGCCCGAGCCCTGGCTCGGGCATAATTCTCGGATCTTCAAAGACATAGATCCGAGAGACTACGATGAGAAACCCAGGGAAGAAAAGGCAGCGCTGGCTGAACTAACGATTGACATTTCAGTTAGCCGAAACGACCCTTCGCGGATACTGAAGATCGGATCACAGCTTGGCCCCGCAATGACCGAAGACCTTAGTGACTTCCTCCGGGCGAATCTTGATGTTTTCGCCTGGACGCATTCTGATATGTGTGGGATTTCTCCCGCCATCACGAGTCATATGTTGAACATAGACCCAAAATACGTCCCGGTTAAACAAAAGAGGAGAGGAATGGACCTGGAGAGGTCCGTTGCTCTCAGAGAGGAGGTGGACAAACTCAAAGCCAATGGGTTCGTCCGCGACGCCCTCTATCCTGAATGGGTATCGAACCCTGTACTGGTGAAAAAGGCAAACGGGAAATGGAGAACTTGCGTAGAATATTCTGATTTGAACAAAGCATGCCCCAAGGACAGTTTCCCGTTACCAAGGATCGATCAGTTGGTCGACTCCACCGCAGGACATGAGCTGTTATCATTCATGGATGTATACTCGGGATACAACCAAATCCCGATGCATATCCCAGACCAGGAACACACCAGCTTCGTTACGGATGTCGGGCTATACTGCTATGTAGTAATGCCCTTCGGATTGAAGAACGCAGGAGCGACTTATCAATGTTTGGTGAATCGAATGTTCAAGGACCAACTTGGTAGGATGATGGAAGCCTATGTGGATGACATGCTCGTGAAGTCACGACAGTCAAACGACCACATTCGAGACTTGGCTGAAATGTTCGACATACTCAGGTATTACGGGATGAAGATCAACCCTCTGAAGTGTTCCTTCGGCGTCGCGTCGGGGAAGTTTTTGGGATTCATCGTCAATGCTAGGGGAATTGAAGCTAACCCCGAAAAGATCCAAGCTATTCGAGATGTGCAAGTACCCAGGACTATAAAGCAGGTACAGAGCTTGAATGGAAAAGTAGCTGCGCTAAGTCGATTCATATCCAGGGCGACTGACTAGTGCATCCCTTTCTTTGATGTAATAAAGAAAGGGAAGAGGTACTTCGAATGGACGTTTAGTTGTGAGGAAGCATTCCGGGATCTGGTGAGGCATCTGGAGAGTCCACCAATGCTATCAAAACCAATAGACCATGAGATGTTGTACATATACTTGGCCGTATCCCCACATGCGATAAGTGAGGCTCTGGTTCTCGAGGAGGACCGAATCCAAAAGCCGGTGTACTACGTCAGCAAGCGTTTAACGGGGGCAGAAAGAAATTACCCCAAAATCGAGAAATTGGCCTATTGCTTGGTGATTGCATCACGTAAGCTACGCCCATATTTTCAAGCACACTCAATCAGTGTTTATACCGATCAACCCCTGCGGCAGGTACTCCAACGACCAGAAACTTCCGGAAGATTGCTAAAATAGAACATCGAGTTGAGCCAGTTTGATATCGCTTACTTGCCACGAAGGGCCATACAAGGGCAAGCATTAGCAGATTTCATCGCTGAGTTTACCATACCCATAGAACCAGATAATCATGACGTCATTCCCCCCGTTCGTTGGAAATTATACACTGATGGGGCATCAAACGACCGTTGCTCCGGCGCGGGTGTGGTTCTTATAACTCCGAAAAATCGAGCAATCTGTTATGCTTTGAAGCTTGATTTCCCAGCTACAAATAACGAAGCAGAATATGAAGCACTGATCGCTGGCTTGAAGCTCATCGGAGAACTCGGGATCAAATCAGTTGAAATCTTTTGTGACTCACAGTTGGTGGTTTACCAAGTGCGGGGAGATTACCAAGCAAAGGGACAGAAGCTGGCTCCGTACCTTGTTCAGGTCCAAGAACTACTGTCAAATCTTGAGCGTTATGACATTTCACATGTCCCGCGCGAACAGAATAAAGAAGCCGACTTGTTGGCTGAGTTTGCAAGCACAGGCGACGCGCAGCAAATGGGATTGTATCCCTTTGAGGCCTTGCACGCCCCGAGCATAGACGAGATGAAAGTTGACCGTGTGTTGGAAACAGAAACCGAAAAGGAGTCGTGGATGACCCCGTTCAGACTGTACCTGACAACTGGGGCTTTACCAGAAAAAAGGAGCGAAAGGCGACAGGTCCTTCGAAAGGCCGCGCGATACGTGATGCAGGATGGAATAATGTATCGAAAAGGGTTCTCAGTCCCCTTATTACGTTGCATCGCTCATAACGATACGGAGTGGGTCTTAAGAGAGGTTCACGAAGGGGAATGTGGCGACCATACCGGGGGGAAAACGCTAGCAAAAAAGATCCTCCGCTATGGACTCGGAGTTAGCTCGGGATTAGAGCAGCCTGCATGAAAACATAAAAAATGAACATTAGAATGAATAAATGCTGGAAAATAACAAGATCTTTTGACTTCTAGAAAAGAAGAGTTTCCTACCGGGTTCTGGTTGGCTATCGGTTGCGCGTGGGGTATCACCCTCCAGAATAGGAGATAGCACGTGAACACCAAGCCCGGGATCTTCAGGATCATAGCCGGCATGCTGCTCGAACGGGTCAAGTGTCGGCCGACCGACCGGTTGAGCACCAGGAGGAGCAGCAATATGAGGAGCTGTAGTCTCAGCCCCAGACGGGCCAGCTTCATCACTTTTCTCTTTTGGAAGGCGAGAGCCTTTGTTATAAAGCGCCAAAGCTGCGGATAAGTCCGCTGGCTCATTCCCCCTAAGAAACTCCTTCACCAAGGCATCCTCATCGACCTCTTCAGAGCCCGACTCGATTTTCCTAATCTTCACCAAAGTTTCCCAGGCCTCAGCTAGGGATTCGAGATAGCCATCGCCCAAGAATGTCAAGTCACGGTGCATAAGGACGCGGGCTCCATACTCAGTAATCAACGGGTCAAACATGCACTTGACCTCTTCCCTGCCGGCTTCTGCGACCGCCTCGAGGCGAGAATAATTCTCCTCCGCAGCTTTTCTTTTGCCCTCCTCACGAGCTTCGTCCTTCATTTTTTCAACCCCAGCAAGTTCATCATCGAGCTTCGTTTTTAGGAGCCGAGTAGCAATGATTTCATCACAGTATCGTTGTGACTCTTCTTGAGCAGCTACTTTGTCCTCTTTCTCCTTGGAAAGTAATTCCTTCAACTCTTTGACTTGTATAGCGAGCGCGTCCCTTTCTTTTTGGATGGAATCTTTTTCTAGGGCAAGGACACTGCTACGCTGGACTGCTTCATCAAGTTCCTTCTTGTGAGCCACCTCTAAACGAGCGACTGCCTCAGCAGTATCTTTTGCGCTTTGCTCGGCGGCTTCCAGCTTCGACTTGTACGAAGCGAGCTCCTCGTCTTGGTGCTTGATGATGTTCTTGTCACAGCCAGCCTCCAATTTCAAACGATCAATCTCATATTGTCGCTCAACAGACACCTCCGAGATCTTTTCAACCAAGTGAACAAACGCGTCATGTTGAACATAGACGTCGTTGTTACAGGCAATGGCACTCTGCTTCACGTGCCCAGGAATATGATGGATAGCTGGGAGGAATTTCAGACCGTCAAAGCAAATTTTTGGAAATTTGGCCTTAAGATCGACCATCTTTTCTACTACAGTTGGGTCAACCGCGGGAGTAGGGGGAGGAGACCTTGGAAGCTCTGCTCTTTTTCGTTGCTCCCGAATTTGCCTCGTACTCGACGAACCGGAGTGTTGTTCTCGAGGAGCATCGGGTTGGGACCCCCTTCTGTAAAGACTTCTCTCTATCCAGCTCAGTTGGAGGAAGAGGATCACGGGACTGAGAAGATTGGGAATATGCCTTCTTACGATGAGACGAATCGCGGGGACGAATGTCTCTATCTTCATAATCATCTTTGTCCCTGCGTCTGCCCGAACCTGAATCCCATCCGGAATGATGAAATATGGAAGAGCCGTGAAGGCGATCGAATCCGTGAGAGCGCCCCATGTCACCTACAAAGAATAGAGATAACAACGAGTTAAGAAAGATCCGGGAAACAAGAAAAAAACTTGAAGTGTATGATGGAATGCGTATGTGCGTGTGTGTCCTAGTGTTCCCCCCGACGGACCAGTTCTTTTGTCTTTACTAATCGGAGTATTGTCTCCCTGGACTGGGAGTTGAACTCCCGCATTGCCTCTAGCGGGCGAAGAAAACTTGAGGGCTTCAGGATCGTCAAACCCGTAATTAAGTATATCGTCGGGGATAGAAAGATTCGACAAACCCCTTAGAGAACTCTCCAAGTGCTGTGAGGAAGCCTTTTTCTCTGGCGGGATAGGCATATCTTTTGAAGTGCCGCCAACTTTCTCCTTCCGAATATTGTATTTTAACCTCTTCTTTCCCTTCGAAGGGGAGGATGACGTTTCAATGTCATGAACTTCGACCGCCGGATTCCAAGCGGGACCCACATTCTCGCCTTGGGTCTCAGAAGCTTCATCCTCTTTATGCTCACCTTCTTCGTGCGTATCGGGAGTGCGGCGTGATGACGATCCGGCCTGTTTTTTCCCTTTACCGGATGCTGGCTTGGGAATGGAGACGCCCTCCGGGAGGCTAATCCGACGACCTAGGGCTAGCAAGTCGAACCTTGACAATGATTCATTCGAAATGATGGTTCGGATGTCTCGTTCCTCGGCAGGAAGAGCTCTAATGGCCTCAACGGCCTCAAAATATCCTCGGCCTTCCGGACGCGGGTTGATACCTGAAAAGATGAAACGAGGAGTTAGAAAAAGCATGACTCCAATTAAAGTCGAATGATGACTCAGCGAAGAGACTTACTGCCTTCAACCCATCTCCTCGCAAAACCAGGAGGGCAACGCACGTAGAACCATTCCTGTTTGTACAGGGCGAATTTACTGCATGCTCCTGTCAAGATTTGGCATTTGTGGTACGGCTCGAGGAACATGAAGGAAGGGTTATCTTTCCGTTTCTTGATCATCTAGATGTATCTGATGTCGCCAGAGGTTGGAGGTCTAGAGAAGACGGCCATGAAGAGTAGATAGGTCCCATATAGAAACGCGTGACCGTTCGGATGCAGCTGCGATGGAGAAATGTCGATGTACTGCAACACGTCCCGGAGGAATAAATTAAACGGAGGCACGTTGCCCATCCAACACATGAACTTGTTGCAGGTGGTATATCCGACTGGGGGCAGGTGAGGACGATCGTGTCGCGAAGGGACCAACACATCGGCGAAAGGAATCCCGTGAATGGAGCATATCCGTCGAAGTGCGGCTTCATTGATCTTCGAAGCTTGTGAATCGATCGGGTTGTCTAAAAGAATTGTTGCCTCCAGGGCATCGGGTGCTAAGTTATGGGCAGGGGAAGTCGACGGATTTGAAGTATCAGCGGCTTCTTGCCTTGATGATGGCTCAGGCTTGTCAGATATGGTGGCGGAGCTAGACTTCATAGACATCCCCAATAAATAATGAATCTGTTTAAGTGCGAAAACTATACTTGAAAAAACGTTGAACGTTAGAGTTAACAACACGAATATTCCCCCCCTCCCCCCCGTGTGGTGTGTGATCTAGTGCAAGCAATCGTGTAAAAGCGTTGAAAGGTTGAAAGTCGCAAAGCTGTTGATATAAAACTGAGCGTCAAGACATCGCCTTCGAAGACCGTCATCGCTGACCGTCCCCAGAAGCCTGCCTTTTGGTGATTGCAATTCAAGATCCAGAAACGTATGATAATCTAAGTTTAGATTTTCGTTTACTGAAGCTAAGAAGTTAGCGATCCGGGTCGGCTTCACGTATGCTAGAATGCTTGGGCCCTGTTTCTTGTTTTGATATACAGGAAGATATAATTAATGAGTGTTCGGCTAAGATTTTGGTTTGGCTAAAGTCATCGTTCGGCTAAAGTCATTGTTCGGCTAAAGTCCTGGCTCGGCTAAAGCATTGTCCGGCTAAAGACATCGTTCGGCTAAAGTCATTGTTCGGCTAAAGTCCTGGCTCGGCTAAAGCATTGTCCGGCTAAAGTCATTGTTCGGCTAAAACATTGTCCAGCTAAATACATTGTTCGGCTAAGTCATTGTTCGGCCAAGCCTGTGTTCGGCTAAGTCACTGTTCGGCCAAGCCTGTGTTCGGCTAAATTCTAGTTCGGCTAAGTTGTTGTTCGGCATGTTTTAACCTGAGTATGGTACGGTGTTTTGTGACTGTTCGGCTAAGATGACCATCAGCACGTTGTCCTTAACATTGGCCTCACCTTCTCCTCCATCCATACCGAACCACGAGGGCATATCGTTCGGCAAGTCGTACCAGACCGTACCACCAATGCCCCCAGTCATCTCCTACTTCCTCCATGTTTCTCCTTCCTCCAACCTGGTCCGGCATGAAATACTTATGCCGAACCACGGTATGTCTACCAGCAACTTCCTACTCGACATCGATTTATCCCATAAGTTAAAGATAAAGACTTGGGAGGAATCGGCTTGATTGTATGCTGGCTGGTAGCTTCGGCAGGATAGGGCAAAGGTGTTAGAAGTGTGAAAAAGGGAAGAAGGGTAGAGGTGCTAGCTTTTATAGGGAAAACGGGAGAAGTCGAAAAGGCCATATCCGGTGGAACCGGTCAAGGTCATATCGTTCGGCATCGGCGCATAATGGTGTCCGGCACTGAAGTATCGTTCGGCAAGGAAGCATCGTTCGTTTACAAATGTCTCGTTCGGCATTTAGAACACGCTCGGCACACATCTAAACCGCTGGAGTTCACAAAAGGGCATCTCCATTCGAGGTTAGTCAAGGGTTTAAGACGAGACGAAAAGGTTACATGATTCAAAGCGTACCACGTTCGGCCACGTGATACACTTTGGGGGGAAAGTGTTTCCTGGAGATTTGACCATGCAACTAGTGCTCGGCATCAGGTAGCACTCGGCATCTCATGGTACTCGGCGTAGCGCTTGGCATCTAGTAGTACTCGGCATCAGATAGTACTCGGCATCCAGTGGAACTCGACAACAGGAGTACTCGGCATCCAATAGTACTCGGCATCCAGTGGTACTCGGCATCCAGTGGCACTCGGCATCCAGTGGCACTCGGCATCAAGGAGTACTCGGCATCTAGGAGTACTCGGCGTAGTACTCGGCATCTAATAGCACTCGGCGTCCAGAAGCACTCGGCATCTAGGAGTACTCGGTGTAGTACTCGGCATCCAGTAGCACTCGGCATCAAGGAGTACTCAGCGTAGTACTCGGCATCCAAGAGTACTCGGCATTAGAAGGCGTTCGGCGTATATGATTACTCGACATGGCAGTATCGTTCGGCCAAAGGGATCGTTCGGCTAAAAAGCATCGTTCAGCCAGAAGGCACGTTAGGCCAAGGAGGATCGTTCGGCCAAAGGTATCGATCGGCCAGAATGCATCGTTCGGCCAGAGAGCATTGTTCGGTCAAGCGCTTCGGACAGAGGCACGTTCGGCTTTGACTGACAACTATTCTGCACTTCCCACACATCAAACATACCGTTCGGCATAGGGAGGGTGGTTCGGCATCATTGTGTTCGGCCTACCTGGTTCGGCATGCAGCGACCACTATACTTGGGCTAGAGTGTTCGGCTACCGAGCCCATCTGGGAAGTCCAGCCCATCTTTGTCTATAAATAGAGGGGCAGGGTCACAGTGAAAAAGGACCTTTTTTGGGAGAACACTAGGGAGACTCTACCATTTTTCAGACTCATCTTCTTTACTTAACAACTTTATTCAAGCATTTGATCTACGAATTGTATTTGTAATCAATCATTAAGAAGATCAATAAAGTTTAACCTCAAAGTGGACGTAGGCAATTACGCTGAACCACTATAAATTTGGTGTTCTTACTTTCTGCATTTAGATTAGCATTGTCTTCTCTGTTTAATTTACCTTCATCACTTATTTCTCTACATAATCTTTCTCTACGAGGTTAGTGACCAATTTTGGTGCTAACAGATGTAGTGGAATATAAACAGCTATCTTATGCTCAACCATTTATTGTTGGATGCACGATTTCAGTAGCATCTTTTTATTTAAATCACATTCCTTTTTCTTCAGTTACGAATTTTATTTGAATTTCGAGTGTGAGACCAATAATGTTTACACTATTGCCTTGAAATTTATAGTCTTTGGTGTGTTATTTGACAAAACCAAAATTGGGTAGATTAGCATTTTTGCATGATTTTTGAGAACAGCTTAAGCTATATATCTGGACCAATGGTCATAGGGTATATGCAAAAGTCACTCTTTCTTGAGCATTCGCTGAATAATTATGGAAATGTTAATGTTTTTTTAAGAATAAAAATAATATTTTATTCGAGTAAAACACTTATTTTAATATCTTTAAAACTCAAATACAAAATCTCTAGAAACTCAGTACAGAGCATTAGAACACTTAAGTTGATGATCCTTAACCTAGAAAAAAAATGAAGGAAAATTGACATGAAAAAGTTTATGTTAATTGATTTGATAATAGCTACATCAACAATCTAGAGATTTAGCACTGTTTCGCCATTCTTTCCTTTGTCCTGTCTAAACTTTATTTTGATAGAATAACATTGACCCTATTACCTTTGAATTAAATTTTAATCTAAGAGTATCTTGACATAAAATTATGTGAAATACAAATGGTTGTCTATAATGTAATGCAGAACAAAGCTATGTCATATCAGACACAATCTTATCCTACATTCACTTTCACGCAAGTAGAGATTTGTTGCATTTTAAATCCGTGTTTTCGATTGTAAACGTAACGGACGTTGGAAAAGATGTTGATATCAAATGCTTATAAAATCTTACGAGTAACAGTAAATATATAACTATCATTAACAATAAATATATTATTCACCATTTCCCTCTCTATTTAGTGTATTGTTGTTTATATGTTAGTAAATATGTTGTTCTGACATTGTATATGGTTTTGACATTGTTGTATAAGTGGATAAAATTATTGTTAATGGCACAAGCCAAGTATCAGGAGAGGGGTAATGCATAGACATTACTCCGGTGCTACAAAATAGCGCCGTTGTAATGACAAATTTTTTTGGAAACAGTTTGGTGCTAATGTTGTATATTGTTCTGACATTTTTGTATAAGTGGATAAAATTGTTGTTAATGGCGTAAGCCAAGTATCAGGAGAGGGGTAATGCATAGACATTACTCCGGTGCTACAAAATGGCGCCGTTGTAATGGCAAATTTTTTGGTAACACAGTTTGGTGCTAATGTTTAAAATAAACCCTATATTTTGAGTTACATTTATTGAAATTTAAATAGTCCATATTTTTATTGAAATTTATTGAAATTCCAATCAAAACAGCTTAAAAATATCATATTTTTAAATGGATATCTTAGAATTACGAAGTTTGCTAATCATAGAGATTAAAGAAGAAAAACAACCCGTTCGTATACTGTTGCATACACCACTTTTTTTATTGTTGTTTTGTGTGAGTGTAGCTAAGTTTTGTGTAAGTGGGATATATGCATGAATTAAATTAACCTGTAGGGTGCCTAACTATGACCTATTTTTGCATTGCCTTTGCACATGAGCAGCACCACAGTGCGTGCTGTATTTATGTACATTTGAAGGGTTAATAAGGTGCGTGGAAATGAATTAATATAATAGTGTGATGGTGTGTATAAATGATTGTATATGGGCGGGCCTGCGTGAGTTAGTGCTCTGTTTTTTTATATATGCGTATGTGTTTGAGTGTGTTTTACTTTGTACTGCGTATAAATATATATGAATTAACAACTGTGCATATGTAGACAGTATGAACTACATAAACCCTAGGTTGAATTACAGTTTTAGAGTACACTATCACATTGAATTTGTATGAACCCATATTTGAGCAAGAAGTGGTGTATGTAAGAGAGATGTTGGATACAAGCTTGTCCCTGATAATGAAAAGAAATTTATATACCATATTGAATAATTAAAACAAGATACCCCTCTCCCTGATAATGAAAAGAAATTTATATACCATATTGAATAATTAAAACAGGATAATAAGGGATTCTCTTACCATTCCTACCCCTCAATATATTGAACATAAGGTAAACAAAAATATGAAGAGGTTTATGGTTCAAATTTAAACACGATAGTAAATCTTTAAAAAATTGCCATTTTAATAAAATGCTAAATGGCTTTCTCTTTTTGACAAATAGCTAAACTTTTCAACGATAATGGCAAATCCGTAGAAAAACTAACATTTTTATCTTTAACACCAAACTAAATGTTGTCTTTTAAACAAAGTGCTAATGATTTCATCCATTAATAAAAATGGCTAGCGTGTGTAAAAGAAAGTTGAAATATTGTATTGTATTCACATTTTTATCATTGTACAGACTTGTGATGTATTCAAGGTTTTAAATCTCGCCCATCTCGGCCGAGATCTCGGCCGAGATCTCGTTTTCATGCCCAGGCGATTCGAAACAGGATATTTCGTTTGAATCTCGTCTGACCCAAATCTCGGACGATATTTCGATATCTCGTTTGGTATCTCGGACGAGATTTAAAAGCGAGATATCGGCCGAATTTTTGAATTTTGGAAAAAATCAACTCTTTTTCCGTATTGGGCTGGCTCATCCTTTACCTTAATTTAAGCCTTCTTAATTGTACTTTTTTTAACCCTTATTTCTTATATAAATCTCATTTAACCTTCGTCTCTTATTTTATGGCAGTGACGAGTGTAAGAAGATGATAAAATCTACATCGATTATGGTAAGTATATCACTTTATGATTTTCATTTAGGTTTCTGATCCAAATTATTTACATCCAATTTCATTTTTCTTTTTTCGACACTTTCTTGAGTTTTTTTCCTAACCCTATTTTTTGCGGCTATAAATTTTGGGCTTCACTTATTTAACTTTATGTTCCAAATGGATTCCCAATTTGATTTCATTTAGTCTTTGCTGCTATAATTTTTTCCTCAAGGCTTATTTTTAAGCAATAAAGGAATTCTCTTTCATCTATTAATTTCATTTGATGATTATATGTTCATTCGTACATCATTTTTTTGCTTTTCTTATAATATTACTAAATGTTTGAAAATTGTTTGTACTATGTATGCTATTTTCTACGTTTGTTTGAAATATCTATGCTTTTAGTTGCTTAATGAAATTTTGTTTGCTAATAATTAAATACTATAATTAGTCATAGAATATCTTAATTCTACTTGTAGACTTTTGTATTTGAAGTTATAAAATTAAGATTTCCCTTGCAGCACTATAAACCATAAAAGGTAGAAATGAGACATTATATTGTGTAGGAAAGTTAAGTGAATGATCAAATAAAGTAAATGTGCATATGTTATGGTTTGTTTCTTGTCTACTTTATCTCATATGATATTATATTGAACATTATTCATAAAATCTAGTTATTTGTTTAATTTGCATGATACAAGTGATATTTTTCCATACTAAATTACTAATGATAAGCGTGTGATATATTCAAGGTAAGTGCATAGTGTTTTCCTTAAGGTAGTGACTGAATAGTATTATAAATTTAGGTGTATGAAAACTAATTTTCGACATGACATATACTCCGAGATAACTCCGAAATGAATTTTAGAAACCGAGATGTAAATCCGAGATGGACGACCGAGATGCACTCATCTCGTTCGAGATCTCACCCGATACGAGATAAGCTATCTAAATTCTTCGAGACGAGACGTGACCGAAATCCGAGATTTAAAACCTTGGATGTATTTATACAAACAAGTCTCATGTTCTGTTAAATATGATATAGGAGGGCAGTATGTCTTTAAGCATAGACAAACAATGGATAAATGAATCAGATCTACATACTATATAGACGGGGTGCAGAAGTTCATTAGTTTTGTTGAAGAAAACGGTGGTAAGAAAGGATTGTATTTATGCCCTTGCACCCGGTGCAAAAATATGAAGACGATCAAATTAGATGACATTCATTTTCATTTGCTTAGATGGGGTATTATCCAATCGTATACAGCATGGTATTTTCATGGGGAAAAAGGGCGGAGATGGAAAAACAGCAACCAGTTAGTCATGGCAGAACTACTACTGAGTCTGAACATATTAGGATGGAAGATCTGGTCAATGATGTAGATAGATTTCATCATTTTCAACCTACAAATTCGTTGCCTAATCATGCTAATGTTGGAGAGCAGTCTACTGATTATCCAGATTGGCAGGCCAATGAAAGTAAGAAGTATAAATCGCTTTTTGGTAGCGTAAAAGAGCCACTGTATCCTTCATGTTCAAAAGGGATTACGAAGCTGTATGCCATTGTGAAACTGAATAGCTTGAAGACCCAATACAGCTTTTCAGATAATGGTATGACTGCACTTCTCGAACTAATAAAGGAGTTACTCCCCGAAGGTAACACGCTGCCGACAAAGTACTCCGACGTGAAGAAGATCATTAAGCAAGTTGGGATGAATTACAAAACTTATGATGCATGCATCAATGATTGCATATTGTACTGGAAAGATGATGCGAACAAAGTTTCTTGTACAAATTGCAATGAACCAAGATATATGACATTATTAAACGAAGGAGAAAATGCACCAAAGTACCTCGAAAGACATTAAGACATTTTCCTTTAATTTCTAGATTGAAGAGACTGTATACTGTACCATGGATGGCAGATGCGATGACCTGGCATGGTCGTGCCAAGTCTGATCCAACCGTAATGCGTCATCGATGTGACACTTCTCAATGGAAAGTCGCAGATTCATTTGATCAAACTTTTGCTGCCGAGCCACGAAATGTCACACTTGGAATAGCAACAGATGGTTTCTGTCCACATGCTTCTCTCTCTAACCCTTATAGTTGTTGGCCAGTAATTGTAGTACCATATAATCTTCCTCCGTCTATGTGCATGAAAAGGGAGTTCTCAATGTTAACATTGTTGATTTCTGGGCCAAAACAACCAAGAAAGGATATTGATGTTTATTTACAGCCGTTGATAGACGAGCTAAAGCAGTTATGGGAAGGAGTAGTTACATTTGACTCGTTAAATAAATCTGAGTTCACAATGAGAGCTAGGGTGCTGTGGGCAATCCATGATCACCCTGCTTTTGGGACTTTATCGGGATGTACAACTCATGGTTATTTTGCATGTCCTGTTTGTGGGGAAAACACTTGTTCTTATTATCTTCCTGAAAGTAAGAAGATGTGTTACATGGGACATCGAATGTTTCTTCCTAACGAACACAAGTTTCAATACGATAAGACAAATTTCAACAACGAACAAGAACTTCGTCGCCCTAAATGGCCATTGACTGGTTTTCAAGTTGAAAAGAAAGTAGCGAATATCAAAATGAAAGTTGGTAAATAAAAAGAAGAAATTGGTCGAAAACGGAAAAAGTCAACCAATGAAGATGTTGACAATATTTCTGGATGGTATAGGAGGTCTATCTTTTTTGATTTACCATATTGGAAAGCAAATTTGGTCCGACATAATATTGATGTTATGCATACGGAGAAGAATGTCACGGAGCATCTCATCAGCACCATTATGGACCATAAAGATAAGTCAAAAGATGGCATCAATGCACGTAAGGATTTGAAAATCATGGGTATAAAACAAAATTTTTGGGTGATGGAAGATCCTGAAACAAATAAAACAATCATACCAAAGACAACTTTCACTTTGAGCAAAGAAGAAAAGATACGGTTTTGCACCGTTTTGAAAAATCTGAAAGTGCCTAAGAAATTTTCTTCTAACTTTCACAACAATGTGAGCATCAATCCTCCTGAACTAAGAAATATGAAGTCACATGATTACCATGTCATAATGCAGCATTTGCTTCCGGTATTGCTTCAACATTCTTATCCACAACATAAGGATCTACGAAATGCTGTTCATCGTATTAGTTTATTCTTTAACATTTTGTGTTCAAAGGTGATCAATTGGGAACATCTTTTAAAAGCAAAGGCTAGCTTAGTAGAAGCAATGTGTGTATTCGAAAAACATTTTCCACCTGCATTTTTTGATATCAGTGTCCACCTTATGGTTCATTTAGCCGATGAAGCGTTGATTTGTGGCCCTGTCAGATATAGATGGATGTATCCATTTGAACGGTAAATTTCTAATTTCAGTTATGCACATCATTATTTCATATAAATAGCTACCGTCTACAGTATATTATTGATCACATTTATAGGTTGATGTAAAAATATATAAAGGATATGTGCGCAACAAAAGATACATTGAAGGGTGTATTGCAGAAGGATATATCGTACAAGAAGCTAGTCTTTACTGCATGGAATATATGCCAAACGGAGGTGATGGCAATCATAAACATACCCACGAAGCGTTTTTAGACGAGGACGATGAGTTTGCTGGTGAGATACCTCTGGATAATGGTAAAGACATAACGTTAACCCAAGTGCAGTTTGAACAGGTGCGTAGATGGGTCCTTAATAAGTACGATGGATTGGATGAATGGAAGAAGTAAGTTCACGAACTTGTTTGGAATTTTAATTTTTTTTAATTCAATTTATATATACATTTTGATATGTGTTTTTCGTAGGAGGTATAACTCCTATGTGAAAAGTACTAGATTTCAACCTAGAGGCAGGGCTACCACCGTGGAAGTAGTTCAAAGTTTTAATCTATGGTTACGTAATGAGCTGTTAAAGACTATCGATGTTGATCCAACTCTGTGGCGGTTAGTGCACGGGCCGAAGTTCATAACGCGTAGTTATATGAAGTACCAAGTGAATGGATTTTCATTTTCCATGAAAAAGTACGAAGGCCGTATGGTAACACAAAATAGCGGTGTATGTATGAGAGCAATTACAAAATTTAGAGCGAGTGGCAAGGATAAAAATTATAAGGAAGTAGAAACAACGTATTACGGAGTCATTCAACAGATACTTGAGTTGGATTACACTGACTTCAAACAAACAGTTTTTTATTGTGATTGGGTAAAAGTCGAGGATAAGGTCAATGGTTGCAAAATAGATCCTATTTCAAACCTCATCATGGTAAATTTAGAGAAATTAAAGAACAAAAATAACGTGAATGACGAGCCATTTATTCTTGCATCAGAAGCGAGTCAAGTTTTCTACTCCAAAGATTTAAAAAATAACGGATGGTCTGTGGTCTTGCATACACCAAAACGGTTGACTACAAATGTGGATGACATTGAGTTCCCTACCGTCTATCAATCAGCTTTTGAAGACAATGAAAAATTAGAAGACCTTACCAAATCCATATGTTAACTTATTAGTATTCGTACATCACATGATTGTGTGTCTGTATATTTTTAATTGCACGATTGTCTGTATGTATGTTTTGAATATTTTATACATTCCAATGCAATTTCAGGTGTTGGCACTTAATAATTTTGTATGTGCAAGTGTGTTATGTTATGGAGTGTTGACATTGATACATTGATACATCTATAATTATTATCGTGACTTATTAAAATAATTAGTAATATTATATTTTGCAGAAAACTATGTCAGAAAATCCACCATCTTTACATTCGTCATGTTCAGAGGCGAAGAAAGTTGATCAAAACTTATTTGGTATTCCGGTCTCAGATAATGCTGGAAAAATCGCTACTATGCTCGGTAAACTAGTAAGAGCTCATGTGCCGATATCATATATAAGTTGGAATAAAGTACCTGCAATATACAAGGACAACGTTTGGAACGAATTGGTGGTAAGTATCCTTATCTGTTTGACAACAACTATTTCATTCAATAGCCTTATGGTTTCAACTCTTTGCACAACATTTAATTTAATATATTTTTTGCAGAAAATATATGAGCTCGATCCGCTTTCAAAGGAAATGTTTTTAAAGAGAATGGCCGAGGATTTTAGGAGATACAAGAAAAACTTGAGAGTAGTTTATTATGACCCTTTCAACAATGACGAAGAACGGTTGAAAAATTGCCCACCTACAGTTGCTCAAGAAGATTGGACAGAGTTCGTAAAAAATGAAGCAACGCCTGTAGCGAGCGGAAGAAGGGAGGTAGGCAAAAAGAACAGAGAATTGCTCAGTTATGCTCATCATGCAGGACGTAAAAGTCACGCTAAAATAGAACAAGAAATGGTAAATTATATTCATTTTCATTCAAATGATTTACACATTGTGATTGGATATTCATGTCGTTGCATCAACTTGTATTGCAGATCGTTGCTAGTCCATCAACAAATATCAGTCGTCGTCAAGTATGGGAGAAGACACACAGGAAAAAAGATGGTAGCATATCAGATGCCACTTCTTCATACTTTGTAAGTTAAACAAATATTAACTTGCATATTCTTTAAAATTCCTTATTCATGTAAGTATTATCATATTACAGGATCAAATTGCGAAAGCGAAGGTAAAGATCACTGATAGTGATGAAGAAAAATTGACAGTGGATGAAGACATCTTATCACAAGTGCTTGGTAAGGATGCAAGGGGTAGGAGCCGCGGTGTTGAAACCGTTATACCAAAGACTAAAGTTAAGGCTTGTGCCATTGCACAGAAATGACTCCGACATGTTCATGGCGAGCAGGATTAGTTGAAAATGAGGGTGGGAAGTTTGGAGAGTACGGTGGGAAATTTGTCTGGGCAAATGGAGGTTTTGATCAACATGGTGGGAAATATTGAACAGGGAATTCGTGCACGGGTCAATTCTTCTGATGGAGGACGCGCCATACAATTCAATGCTCCTGAATTCATTGCTTCGCAGTTCCAGGATTCGACCAATGTTACGAACAATCAAAAATGTGAAATCCTCAACTCTGATTTAGAATTAATAGGAACAGGTATTTTTAACATTTAAACATTTATGACATAATAAGTAGAAAACTTAAATAATAATAAATATTCCCTTTTATTGCAACAGGTACTATATGCCGAGATTCTACATTGTCCAACATCCATGGAAAATCTTTACCATCCACACACGAAAAACTGGTGTTGGACAGTATACTGCTACCAGATGAGAGAACCAGCAAAATGAATCATCAATTTGTAGAGACCTTTGTTGATGTTGGAGTGGGTGGATATGTGTGCCATCCGAAGTGTCTTATTCGATATCTCTAGATGATGGAGCAGGTATATATGCAATTTCTTTAATTAATTTTAATTAGTTTTCAAACACTAGTTATAAATTAAATAACAATTTAGATTTTAAAGAGTATCTTAAAAAAACAAAATCTCATACTGACTTTTTTAAGAACAAAATATAAATTAAGTTTTAAGTAATTTTATAATTAATTCTTTTTAAATTACATTGGGTAATTATTCTAAATTAATTATATTAATTAATTAATCCTTAATAAATTAATCCTAACCTCTTAATTAAATTAAGATCTCAATTAACTTAAGATAAACCATTTATCTTAATTATTATTTTTAATTACGTCATTATATTTCAAACCACTCAGAGATCTAAATAATTAATATAAAAATTATTTTAAATCAAACAAATTTTGAAAACATTGTACCTTTTAAAATTTCAACCTTTGAAATTACTTGAAAGCTTGTTCCATACATATATTTTTAGGAACTTGTTTAATAATTTGTTATTAACAAATTATTTTAAACATTTTATCATCATCTAAATTTGGCTTTTAAAAAATCTTAAAAATCAACTTGATAACTTTAAGTTAAACAACATTTATTATATAGAGAAAATAGTTTAAAACTTAAAGGAAAACTTGACTTATATTTTTAAAACTAATAGAACAAATACCCTAGAAGTCCTTTTTTACCTGCCTTTTTTGGGGTTTTATAGAAGCAGAAGTGTACTGTTTTTACAAAAAATATACAGTTTTCCATTTTATGTATTCATTTACAAGGTTTAGAAAGCACTTTTAGGTTTTGCAGATATGAGTGGAGCTTAAAGGTTTCCCCTCTGCTTCATGTCCCCTCATGTTGTTTGTTTGAATCTACAAAAAAGTTGCTCCTATCTCAAAATGTAATCAGTTAATAATCGATATTCTTTTCATCAGCTATATCAATCAAATATAAAGTTTGATATGTTTAATTTTCTATAGCTTTTGTACCTTTGGTATTACTTAAGGATAATAAATGCATGTCTACCATAGTTAGGTTTGTTATGTTTTCTATCTAAATTTCACTGATTATTTCCTTTTTCCACATTTATAAATTAATTTTTAATCCACAAGTTGCTTCATTATGGTATTTAGATTTTAGTTTTACAATTCATATGCAATAAAACGGTTCAAGTGTGCAGATTTCTATTTTTGTTTGAAATACATTCAACTTACAGTAGCTACCTTTACAAACCATTTATTCCACATGTCTCCTTGAATTCTTACCATCAATGGATCTGTATTTCTTACGTACCCATTTCGCTTAATCCAACATTTCGCTTAATCCAACATTTCCCTATAATTGACTCGTGAATGATTTGAAAATTTGCATATTTTCAAAATATAGCTGTTATTGCGTCTGAGCATGCGTAATCACTCAGTTTTTGATCGCTTGGATTTGATATTTGGATGATTTTATAGTATATGTAATCCATTTTTTTCCAATGACCGATGTATGCTGGTTCTAATTTCCAGTGGAAATAAATATGAAAATTAAAAGTGATAGTCTGATAAGTACATTATTTAATTTTTTGCATGATTTGTACAAGTTTGTATGTATAATGCTAGATGGCGATGCTTTAGTGGATACTTTATGTTTGTAGATTAAAAAAAAAGAACTTTTTTGTGCACCGTTGTTCAATTTAGGATAAAACTACATAATCAATCACTCAGTTTATGATCGCTTGCTTTTATTAGATCATCTTCAGCAGTGCACAAATTGGTACAATAAGATATGAACTGCTCGTTTTTGAATGGTTGGAGGTCGCTCTGTTTATATATCACGCTTTTTATTTTATCACATGAATTACCTTCCAACGGTGGATAAACATGTGTCCCGGTACATCTTAAGATATACACCTACTGTAAAGCAGATGTGGCAGTTGATTTAAACCATTTATCACGCTTTTTATTTTATCACATGATTTGAAAGGAAGCTTGATTTGTTTTCAGGTTGGTTTCCAGTTTGAAAATTTTGAGGTGATTTTGTTTTGAACTTTTGATTCTCTTTTATATTTTAATTCTCAGTTTTGAGTTTTGTTCTCTTTTCATGGTATCAGCAAATATACTTCTCAAACTATCATTAGCGTTTATTTTTTTGGTACGACACAAACTTCTCAAACTGTCTTTTGTACTACTATAATTTATACCCATTTTTATGTTTGCAGGTTGAATCAGGAATGATCTTTATGCAATCTTTGGTGCTAGCTAATTTTATTTGGTTTAGCAAGAAGTGTAGCAAGAGACTTGGAGTAATTCATTTGCAAAAGGTTTAGCCAGAGACACTGTTATAAATGTTATACTCTGGGTTCTATTGAACATCTTAAGGTTTTGTATTGATATTGTGACTTGTGTAGCTCTTGTTTTGAGCTTAACTTCATATTTGTACTAAATGCTAGTATGTACTATTTTTCGTGTTATGTAATGATATTGTTAAGTTATTATGCACTGCAATGCGGATTATTGAATCATTTGAATGTGCACTGCCTATAATATTATTTGTTTTCTAATATCATTTGAGTGCGGAATTTTATATATGTATGTGTAATTGAGTACTTAGATACGGCTACTGGCCGTATCTAATGGGACAATTAGATACGGCTTAAGGTCGTATCTAATTGATACATTAGATTAATGTATCAATTAGATACGGCTTAAGGCCGTATCTAATTGATACATTAGATTAATGTATCAATTAGATACGGCTTAAGGCCGTATCTAATTGTCCCGTTAGATACGGCCTTAAGCCGTATCTAATTGTCCCATTGATACGGCTATTAGCCGTATCAAAATAATAAGCTCGTCATATTTTGATACGGCTAAAAGCCGTATCTAATTCGATTAGATACGGCTTTTAGCCGTATCAAAACATCGTTTATGGTATAGTGTGCTCGAATTCCGACTGAAGTGCCTCTAGACACAGACTCAAGTTGGCTTCTGCTGTCAAACTAGCCAAAGCCGTCTCCTTTCTTCGCAAATCTCAAAGTATTGAACTTAGATCTCTGATTGACTGAAGAGATAGTGAAGCTTCTACAAAATTCCTCTCTTAAAGAAGAAGATGAAAATCTGAAGCTATCAATATCAAATTGACTCAAGATATTGAAGATTTTAGAGTTAATTTTTGAAAGAAATTTTTTCAGTCAAACCCTAACCCTAGATCGGTTGGGGGGGGGGGTATTGACATAAATGAATGAACAAGTGAATAATGAGGCGGCTACGAGTATTGTTGTAATAAGAAGGATGATATTACGGTTCAGTTAATTGGGCATGGGCCTCAATTCAGCCCATATATTGCAACTCTATTTACAATATCACATTGTATGTATTGTACTAAATACGGATTATTCAGTATTCATTCGATTATCAATAATAATCTTTTCTGTTCTCTTCTATTCTATATCAAAACATTAATTTATTATTTGGTCTAAATACGACTTTTGTGTTTTGGATTTTCAACATGTGTCAAATGACATTGAAGAGAAATAGCGATTTGAAAACTTGGTCATTCCAATAATAGGGAGAATGAAAAGAAAGAATATGGTTGTTAATATTTCTCAAAAAGCGGAAAACAAAAAAAAGTCGGTTTCAATTTTGTATGTTAAAACCAATTTTCAAATTGACGATTTTTCACCCTTCTCCTCTAAGGTGCATTTTGATATAGTGTTTAAAAAACAAAACATAAAACCCATTTTCAAACAAAAACCACCTAAATTATTTATTTCACAGCTTTTGTTTTATATCCATAAAACAAAATTTCATCTGTTATGTCTATAAAAATATATCGAATTCAGAATACTGTTATCGAGTTCTTGAACTTGTGAACTCACTCTCATCTTTACGGATCAGTTTACTCTTTCAGTTTCTATATGTATACAAATTAACATGGTAGCTCTTAGCGAGGTTTTATTCAAATTTCTTACACGCTACAGGGATTGAAGTGAAGAGAAATTTCCGGCTTCGACACTGTTCTTGTTATATTTTCACACATGTTATGATACCTGCATAACGTTTCACATTTAACCATATCGTACTCGAGGGAAAGTAAAAGAAATACTTCATACTTGGTTTGAGAATCAAGGCGTCCAATCATGAAGGAAAATATAATAGGAAAGAATTGGTTAAATAGAAAGTCAAACAAAATGGCAGGGAGGGTTGTAAAATCAAGGTGCGTAAATAAAATTACCACAACAATGAATTGTCAAATCAAGTATTAGATCCGCCAACAAACATGATCAAATCAAAAGTAGGCTTTGTCCTGATTACGAGGCAGTTATGCTTATATATTTTGTGGGGTTCATAATACATGCCTTCGATTGATTGATGTTTTATGTCTTCACTACTGTCTCCTCTACTCACCAATCTTTATTTTTTCAATTTGATTTTTATATCATCAAAGTTTCATTGCTTGGTTAAATAATACTGGAACGTCGTCAGTTAGTAGTTTGCAATGACGCTGAGAACTTAATTCAACTGGGACTAATATCAATGTTATTTGCCCTAATATTAGTATTTTTAGGCTGATTTATGCAAGTTAGCAGTTACATTATGAAGCTTATTATAGTATTTTATGGTTTCAATGTCAAACGTTAATTATACGCGTGAAAGGAAAATAAATAAACCATCATTTGAGTCAAACAGTTTATGGCCATCAAAGAATTACCTATGAAATTAGGACTATTAATGAATACCCGAAAAATCCGAAATCCATTCGCATTTGTATTCGAAAAAAGTTAATATTTGATATTTGAAAAAACGTATACGGATACAGATAAAAAGGTATCTTAATCTGAAAATTATTCATCCGATTTTTGTCAAAATTATATTTTATATTTTGTGTATTTTAGTTGAACAAAGTTCTTTGAAGTCGCGGGTTCGAGTCCTATCCAGCTGCACTGTGTAACCCTTAAAGACGTGGAGTGGTTATCTTCCGAAAAAAAAGAAAACGCTTAGAGGATTGATACTCTATGTTGAGCTGGATAAAAAAGAGGGTCGGTTGTGGCGGACCATCTAAATCCTTTAGCTCTACTCTCCGGAGTAGGGTGTTAAAAAAAAGTATGTATTTTTTTATATTAAATTAATTGTTTGATTTATATGTATCTAATGCATATTAGTTGCTCAAAAATATTCATTGTCATTATATGTTATGCTAAACTAAAAAAATTTATTTATATTTTTTGATTTACCGATCGTTGGCGGATAGGATAATCATCCAATATTCATCTGTATCCGCAAATACGGATATTCAATATCCGCAAATGATTTCAGATGTGGATGCAGATATGACATTATCCGTATCCTAAAATATCCGTTTACAGACCCATGTGAAATGTTCTCAAGTTCACAATCGAACGGACAATTCAGTGTGTTATTGATTATGCATTTGTTATGATCTTATAGATGGTTTGTTTACAACATAATAATTCATGAACATATATATGTATGTGTGTTACCTTATGCTGAATGCTAAATGTATTAGAATCGGAATAATATCGGTATTCATAAGAGATATAAATTTGGTATTACTCCTTAATTACGTTGAGCATTTGGATCTCACCCTCTAAAAAAAATAAAAAAAAAAGGAGAGAGGAAGAGGAGGATAATAATAATAATAATAATAATAATAATAATAATAATAATAATAATAATAATAATTTATTTTTATTATTATTATTATTATTATGCAGTGATCAGAGTTTTTAGACTAAGGGATCACACAAATTTTCTGCAAGTATGTAACCCAAATAGAAGAATGTTACGTCTTTATCTTAGAACCTGATTCTATTTCTCATCTAAAAGAGTAGATCAATAAATTATTTAGTCTGCATTTTGAACTGCTTAAATTCAACATTATGTTGTATGTAGTATTTCAGTTTACAAGACTAGAAGTCAAATAATTTAAACCCGTTCTTTTTTTTTTTAAATAAAAAATATGGTTAGAATTTCAAATGATTCTGGTAGAAAAGAAATCTGAAAATTTCAATCTCTTCGCAGTAATACATTTTTGAAATGGAAGATGGTGCTAGTTTAATTTCAGTTAATGAATTAGTTCCAAAATAACAGTATACAAATATGTGTAAGCAAGTACTGCAACTCAAAGCAATAAAAATAAATTAGCATGCAATGCAGTGCAGCTTGGTTGTTTGCTGTTTAGCAACAGCAAAATGGCAGAAGAGTAAACAAAGCAAATTGATAAAAGCTGAGACTGAGACATATCTGAGCGGGAAAAAGAACATATGATAACTACTATTTTTAGCCATCACCCTTATTTTATTGTTCATTCAACTCCCCCTCTGTGGTTTTATGATTCTGATGGTTAAAAAGTACAGAAGGCACAGTTATATCTGCAGGTTAAAAGAGGGAATGGCCAAAAAGTCTGCTTTCAATATTCACTAGGAACTTTTATAATAGGTTGATCAACGTTTGATTGATTTATGACTGATATTTAACCCAATGGTTATTGGCTACTAGTCTATATACTCTATGCTATATAATGCATTATTTTGTTTTCAATGTGTACTGCACATTACAATACAATTTACATCATGTACGTATAATCTCCTATACAATATTTATATTTACATGGTATGACACTCGAAACTCAATGTGTATATACCGTAGACATGGACTCATTTAACATAGAGATGACAATGGTTTGAATAAAGATGATATGGGGCTCGGTAGGGATCGCCCCGAGGTGATATTTTCGGATGTCATTGGTACTTAACAAAATTTACAAAATAAACTTATATAACTAAAATAAAATGAATAATACATTTAATATTTAATAAACTTTGAATTTTATTACAAAAATAATCAATAATTGATCTTTTAAAAGAAAATTAAGTATAACATACATATCTTAAAGTTGTTCCCTACAAATTCTCATAATTTGAAAACGATCGATAATCATATGTCCAATGATATCAAAAACATCCTTTTCAATACGAGTGACAACTATAATTCAGCCATTCATCCCCGTTCGATTTCGAAGATCCGTTTTAACTATGTTCATAGTTGAAATTGATAGAATTGAGGACAGCGTAATGAGTTTATAAACTAAATTGTAGACAATATGCTTTTCTATGAAGACCGTCTTCTTAGCTAAATCGCTAATGTTTTTCACTTTCGTGAGTTCATTATTAGATGTCATATCCATCTCATAAATCTCTAATTGATTGTAAAGATCTATATACTCCGCTTCAGAAAAATCATTTGGACAAAGTTCAGATTGACTAACTAATTTCATGACATCAAAAGGAGCAAATGAATAAGTAGGATTCAAAGAAGCCATGCATAGAAGGAATTCTATGTTAACCTCATCAAAATGATTATTAAGCTCAACAAGTTGTTTATCTAAACAAACGTAGAACAAATCAACCTGATAGTGATGTAAGTTTTTAATCTTTGCCCTCATCTTGATCTGCTTAAAAGAAAATAATTATCCTCCGCATTTGGAATATGAATATTTTGCCTCGTGCAAAAAGAACTTACTTCAACAAATAGGTTATTCCATCCTTTATTTCTCATTTTTTGTAGACGTTTCGTGGATAATTTTACCAATGTTATAGCATTGACAATATCATAATCTTTTCGTTGAAGTGCATTTGAAAGACCATTGGTGATTTCAGGTACATTTTTCATCAAATATAATGTGAATATGAAATCAAAATTTTGCATCACTTTTATCAAATTTAAAGATTCTCCTATTTTATCTTTAGAGACATCTTCCACCAAATCTGTATGAACATCTATTGCAGAGGTGAACATAACAATAAAATTAATTAAAGTGCCCTAATGTGAAACCCAACGTGCGTCTCCCGATCATTTCAAACTTCTCTCTTAATTCAATCATCGACCACTACATAGTTCTCCATTCTGTAGTTGGTTGAATACCCTTTTTGCTTCTTTTTCTCGTAGGATATCCCAATGCTTACATGATGCTCCAACAAGATTCACCAAATTCTGAAATAAAGAATAAGAATTCAGCAATGTTGTCGATATCTTTCACAACATGAACAAGTGCTAACCGAAGTGGGTGTGCAAAAAAATGCACATAAAATACAGAATTGTTCTCTCTCAATATAAGTGTTTTGGGACCATTGAACATTCTCTGCATATATATTACTTGCCCAAAAAGTCCTGAAATTCCAACAGTCAAATAAACTCTTTAATGGCTGCCGCTCTCGTCTAATTCGTCTGAATCCACTCCGCCTCCCTCCGTCTTTTCTTCTGCGGTATTCTTTGGGCCTGCTTCTTAGCGAGCGCTCTCATCTCAATAGTTAGCGAGCGCCTCGGCTTTGTCTCGTGTTGTTATGGAATTGGGGATTTTTACTTTCAGTGGTGTTTTTGGGCGCTCTTGCCCCTCTTTCTCTGCGATCGCCATTGCTCTGCTTGAAGTGTTGCAACCCCCGCTATCGGTTTGCTTTTCTTCTGACAATTCAGTTGAGATCTCGGTGTTCTCTATTGGGGATTTCTGCTCTTTGGCTCGCTTCAACTATCTGCTGGTAGATGGTGTTTTCATGGAGATTTCTCCTTGCTTTGTGGAGACGCCCCGCTCTCTTAGTTCTGCGTCTATGGCGAACCGGGATTTCATCACCCAGTTCGAGCCAAGACTGGTTTTTGGGGATTCGGTCGGTCTGATGGATTTCGCCCCGTCTGATTTCTGCTTTGGTTCGGTGGCTGGGGAAACTTTCAGATCTGACGTCCTCGTCGAGGAGGATTGGTCGAGGAGGGAGACGGGAGAGTTGACCACTCCTGCCCCTCTTTGTCTGCCTTCTTCGACTGAGTTATCGTGTGCCTTCTCTCAGAATTCCTCGCTGTGGTCGGTTGCAGATGCTCAGTCCACTGATTGTTCTTTTGGCGTGGCGGAAGATAGAGAATTAATCACTTTATCTTCACGGCCATGCCTTATGGCTGCTGATGCTGTCTGTCAGAGTTTAGTTAACCTTGCTTCATTTTCTGGGAGGACTTATTGCAGGAATTCGCTGATTTCCTCCTCTGATCTGCCTTCGGTGGTGGGTGAGGGAAATTACTTGGCTTTAGTTGATGGCTGCCGTTCCGTTGCTGTAGAGGTTGGTTGGCAGGTAAGTGTCTTTCGCTGCAGGCAGGTGAACTTTCTTTCCCTCTACTTCGTCTCTGATGGTTATTATGGGACGCCTGTTGTTGTTGGGTGTTCGTGGTTTTTGCTTTCCTTTTTTTGCCTGAGCCATGACACACTGGCGTGTGTGCTCCCTGACATAGCCATCTTTATTGAGATTGGGTATGTGTCAGGTCACTGTTTGCTGTTTGGATTGGTGCCGTTCTTCAGTTCCATTTCTTTATGCGATATGCCTCACCCTGATTGGTTTCAGGTGTGTGTGTGGGATCGTCTTGTCCGAGCTGGATATATTCATCCCAGACTCTTTGTTTGGGCTGAATCGTTGGATTCTCGTTTTTGGTCTCCCTTGTCCAGTCTTGACGTCACCTTTCCTATGGCGTTAACGACTGGAGCTTTCTGGTCCAGGTCCGATTTATCTCGCTTCGTTTGGTCGTTATCGTGTTTGTTGAGGGATCGGAGCTATTGGCTCAGGCGCTATTCTCGTCCTGCACGTATAGTGACCACTTTGGTCCACTATACGGACAGATTGAGGGTTAGCCAGCTATTTAGCTTCTCTTTCCCCTCTGACTGGTCCGACTTGCGACTCTTACCTGCTTCGCGGGGCTGTTTGATTAGTGACAGTCCGGCATTGGTAAGACTCCCACAGCGATTTAGACCGCACTCTGTCTGCGGCCTTACATTGACCCGTTCTTGTTGTGTTTTTTTGATCTCTCCTTTGTCCGTTGATTCGACCCTCTCCTTCTGCTCTCCTTCGGCTGTATCCCACTCTCCGTTATCTTTGTTTCTTTGCTCGAGCCTTTTAGACCCTGCTAGCTTATCCATTCATCATCTTTCTGCTTGGTTTCTGCAGAAGATTGGTATGAGTCTGTCTCGGTTTCCTTCCCATTATCGATCCCCACAGGCTCACCCCTCCCATCCGGCCCTGGAGAGTCCCTCCTCCCTATCCGACTCTCCAGATGGTTCCCTTCCTGTTTCGCCTGATTCGTCGTTGTCCTCCACTGTCTCTTCTTTTTCTCTGTCCATATCCATTCCTCTCATGAGTAGGGAAGAGATTGCGCTACTCAATGAGCGCCTCGCATGCCTATCTCGGAACTCTTCGCCTTCTCCTTCGCTTTCTGTAGATTCTATTCCTTCGGTTATGGGCTCGGGTCCTGTCGCAGCTGTGGCCCCTTCTCATCAGATCTCCGACTCCATTCCCAAGGCGCCTAGGCGCCGATCTCGTAGAGTTCACACTACTCCCCGCACCATTCGCACACGCTCTATAGCGGCGTCCGAGCAGATCGACCGATCTTCCCGGTTTTCCCTTTACCTCGTCTGAGTTCTGTCCGGCTTTCTGCCTATTCGCGATCTCTATGGCGAATTTGCTCTTTTGGAATGTCCGTGGAATTGGCAATGATGAGTCTTTGGCTAGGCTAAAACGCATCGTCAAAAAACACTCGGTTGGCTTGGTCGCTATCCTAGAACCCTTCCTGGGTCCGGAAGGCATCTCCAGTATCGTCTTATCTCTTGGATTTGGCGGTGGCTATGCCAACGTTTCGGGGAAGATCTGGATCTTATGGTCCAAATCCCTGTCGGTTCAGACCGCTTTTGATTCCTCTCAGCTCTTCTCTTTGGTCTGCTCATCCCCCTTTTTTAGTTCTCCTTTTCTTTTCTCGGCGGTCTACGCCAAATGTGATCGGATAGAGAGATTAATCCTTTGGTCTGACCTTCTCGAGCTTGACTCGCTGGGTTTTTCAACCTCTATCATTGGTGGCGATTTCAATATCGTCACCTGCCAAGCGGAAAAACGAGGAGCCGCCATCAACCGGTCTGCGATGGAGGATTTCAACTCGTTCATTATTAGCTCTGGCCTTTCTGAGCTTCCTTTTGTTGGGTCTGCCTACACCTGGTCCAACAACCAGGAGGGACCCAACCGTATCCTCTCCCGGCTGGATCGTGTTTTCGGTTCGGAAGGGTGGCTTCGCCTTCCGTTTTCCTTCTCGGTTGCGCATCTACATCGTTCATTCTCCGATCATGCTCCTTTGGTAGTTCGCTGCTCTCCCCGTTCTTTAACGGGTCCTTCTTCTTTTCGGTTCCAGAGCATGTGGAGATCTCACCATACATTTCTTCATGCTGTGGCTGAGTCTTGGAGCGCTCCTCTTGTTGCTTCTCCCTGTGCTCTTTTCAGTCGTAAGCTAAAGCGGTTGAAAGATTACCTTAAGGTTTGGAATCTTCAGGTATTCAAGAACATTTTCGACCGCGTTCGCTCGGCCGAAGAATCTCTTATTATTGCTGAATCCCTCCATGACGAGGATCCTAATGAGGCGAACAAGGAGGCTTGGGGCCTTGCTCAAACCATTTTCTCCTCTGAACTTCGTATTGAGAATGACTACCTTCGTCAGAAGGCTAGAATCAAATGGGTGGTCAACGGTGACTCTAACTCTAAATTTTTCCATTCCTCTATTCGTAAGAAGAATAACCTCCTCACCATTCGTGATATCTTGCGGCCGGATCAATCTGTGGCATCTTCGCCTGAAGATGTTAAAGAGACCGTTCTGTCCCATTTCCAATCCTTTTTAGGTGCTCCGTCGGTCTCGGTATCTGATCCGTCTCTGTTAGCTTTTATTCCACGGGTTGTGTTTTCTCCAGATAGGGACGGTCTCGCTGAACTCCCTTCCGCTGAGGAGATTCGTTCTTCTGTCTTCGCACTAAGCAAGGATAGTGCCAGCGGACCGGACGGTTTCAACGGTGTCTTTTTTAGAAGTGCATGGTCTATTATTCAGGAGGATTTTTGCCTTGCTGTTCAGTCCTTTTTTTCTGGAGGGTCCCTGCCTTCCGGTTGGACTTCTACCAACCTCATTCTTATTCCAAAATGCGAGCAACCGAGGTCCTGTATGGATTTTCGGCCTATCAGTCTCTGCAACTTTTCTAACAAAGTGATTTCTAAAATTCTGGCTACTCGTTTGGCTCCCTTCCTTGAACGAATCATCTCGTCTTCTCAGGCGGGTTTTGTCAAGGGAAGGTTGATTACTGATAACGTCCTTCTCGCTCAGGAACTTATTTCCCAGATCGACAGGAAGACCAGGGGTTCGAATGTTGTCTTCAAACTGGATATGGCTAAGGCCTACGATCGTATGTCCTGGTTTTTCATCATCAAGGTTTTAAGAGCTTTCGGCTTTCCGGAACAACTTATTGACTTGGTGTGGAGGCTCATCTCCAACTGTTGGTTTTCGGTGCTCATCAATGGTTCGGCCAATGGCTACTTCAAGGCTGGTAGGGGCTTACGTCAGGGAGACCCGCTATCACCTTCTCTCTTTGTGATTGCGGCGGAGGCTTTCATCCGCGGTCTCCATTCGTTAACTTTATACGGACAGATTCAACGATTCGGGATTCCAAGGGGTTGCCCCCTAATCACTTCCCTATCCTTCGCTGATGATGTTGTTATTTTCTCCAATGGCAGTGTCTCGTCTGTCCGGCGTCTCCTTTCTTTTCTTCATCAATATGAGCGGGCTTCGGGCCAGTTAGTCAACCCCGCCAAAAGTTGCTTTGTTCATGCGAAAGACTTGCCCCCTGCTCGAGCTTCTTGGATCGAGTTGGTTTCAGGCTTCAAGGAGGCCGTTCTTCCTCTTCCTTACCTGGGTGTTGTGCTGTACCGCGGTAGGAAGATCAATGCTATTTTTGACCCCTTGACTGACAAAGTAAGGGGAAAAATCTTACGCTGGAACGCTTCTCTTATTTCTCAAGCTGGAAGACTTGTTCTCATTAAATCTGTACTAGACTCGATGAGAACTCATGTTTTCGCGGCAATGACCCCTACCTCGTCTTTCTTTCGTTCGTACCGCTCGCTGGTTTCTTCTTTCTTTTGGGGAAACAAAGACAGTGCCCGTCGACACCATTGGGTGTCGTGGGACGTGGTCTGTCGCCCTAAAATAGAAGGGGGTTTGGGCCTTCGCAACCCTAAGGATCTGTGCGCAGCTTTTGCCTGTAAATTATGGCACAGGTTTGGTGCTAACAACTCCCTTTGGGCTTCTTTCCTCCGTGCGAAATACCGCAGCCTTGCGGGCACAAATTACTTGGGCTCCCCTTCTTTTGCTAGTGAGACCTGGAAACACATGCAGTCAGTAAAACTGTTTTCTGACTCTCATGGTGGATCTTCAGGATGGGATGAGTCTTCCTTTTCCATTCTGAAAGTTTGGTCTTCGATCAGAATCCAAGCTCCGATTCGCCCTTCCTTTTCCTTCATTTGGGACTCTCGTATTCCACCCAAAGTCTCCACTTTAATGTGGCGTATCCTTCATGATGGTCTCCCTCTTGACGAGAACCTCCAGTCTATCGGTATTCCTCTCGTCTCTCGTTGCAAATGCTGCGGAAACGGGAACTCCGAATCCAGGAATCATCTATTCTTTTGTGGTTATTCTGCCAGATGTTGCTGGAATTACTTTGGTAATCTTCTTGGCATTAGTCGGTCGGCCACCTCGCCCTCAGATCTCCGTAACTCATGGTGGTCTGGGAACGCTGGTAAGACTCTTCGTGCTATCGTTTTCCGCTTGATTCCATGCCTCATCTGCTGGCACCTCTGGTGCGCGCGGAATAAGGCAACGTTTGAGAACACTCGAATGGAGCCGGCCTCCATTATTCGGCGTGTGAGGAACGACGTCTTTCTCGCATTCCGTGGTAGACCTTTCAGGGGCCGACTAACTACCCGGGCGGATCGACTTGCTCGTCTTCTCTCTATCTCGCATGGTGTGTCTCAAGCCAGGTTGGGTATAGGTTGATTGTTGTCTCCGACTGTAGTCTGCTTAAGTCGGTATGTCCCCACCCCCCCTTTACTGTTGGTTTTTTAATGCGTTTGTTAGTTTCACAGTTTCAGGTTCTTTGGCAATCTGTTGGCCGGGGTCAAGAATAGTTGGCTAGGTTCACGAACCGGGTCGCTATTTGTTAGTTCTTTGGTGGCTTTCTTCAGCTCTTTGTCTTGATTCCGCTTTCACTGCGCCACTCTGTTAGCGCGTTCTGTGGATTGATTTGGTGGTCTGGCCTTATACTCTTGGACTAGGCGGGTTAGTGTTTGGTGGTCTGGCCTAGTCCTACTGGTCAAGGCGGGTTGTGGCTGGTGGTGGATTGGTTTCCCCTTCTGCTGATGCTTTTTCCTGCGGTGTTGTTCTTTTCTGGGTTTTTTCCTGTTATGGGGTTTTAGCTGTGCTTGTCCGCTGTTGTGTAGCGGTTTTGGTTTTGTACAGTTCTTTTGCTTTCATTGTATCTTTCTTTCCTGTAAGCCATTGGAGAAAGGCGTTTTTTCTCCGGTTATTTATATATTCCTTTTAAAAAAAAAAAATATTATTCAACTAAAAAAATATATATATATATATATATTACTTGCCCTTCCATAACCTTGACCATGCAATTTTGTAAAGCTTAACAAGTGTTTAGAAAAAAGAGCTTCAAGTGATATTTTAAGTGAAACAACGGTTGTATTGGGACACTACAAGGGAGACAGCTCTTTCCAACGGCTCCAAGCCGTTGGCGGCCGTTGGTAAGCCGTTGGAATACATTTCAACGCCTTCCAATGGTTTTCAACGCCTCCAACGACGTTATACCAACGTTTACCAACGGCTCATCTGGCCACGTGGCAAACTTCGTTGACCAACTTTCCGTTGGTTCGCCGTTGGAAAACGTTGGTTATGGCCGTTGGTAGCCGTTGGAAGCCGTTGCCTATAAATGACCAAATGGCCGTTGGTATCCGTTGGAAGCCGTTGGAAATCTGAAACTTTTTTTTTCCCCAGCAGCTCCTACTCACCTCCGGCCACACACAATATCATAAATATCAAAACTGCTTCATTCTGAGCGTATATCCAATAACAATCACATATATATAACCAAACACAATATAATAATCAAATCATACACATAAACAACCAAACCATCAAAACAAACTAAATTCTACATCCATCAAATTAGTTTCTACATCAAAACCAAACGTCATCCAAACCAACCGTCATCATATATACAAACAAAACACATAAAAAGCCATCACCAATCGTCATCCAAACCATCACCAAATGTTTAAGACATCCAAACACATCACCAAATGCCTAACACATCCAAACCATCACCAAATGTCTAACACCATACAACAATATATACAAACCATCACCACTCCACACATAAGAGAACATCTCAAACATACCTCAACTCACTCGCCAGCAGAACCACCGGAGGAAGGAAACCGCCCGTATTGCTCCATGAACTCCGCCACTTTATTGTTTAGCTGCTCCATTTGTTCTTCACGGCGGCGATCGCGGTCTTGAAGCGTGGCGATCTGGGCTCGTAGCTGTGCGATCTCTTCCTTATCTTGAGCCCTCTGGTAGTTCTTCTGCACTACGTCAACCTGTAAATATTAGTAAATATGTGTAAATATATGTGTAAATACGTTTAAATATTTACTCTAGCTAAGCTCACATCTAAAGTGTTTATATATATGATATCGAAATGAACATGCTTCATAAAAATTATTTTAAATTTAAATTAAATTACCGATTGGCTTCCAAATCCAAAGCGCCTTCCGTGGGTCGCTGAATCCATGACAGACTCAAATATTGCGTTCTCCTCATCAATGGTCAACTCTGCTCTTCCGGTGTCCTGGAGCATCAATGTCCGTGCGTCCTGAAACTTTTCCTAGTATGCAAAATACAATTGAATTTAGATAATGCTATTTTAATAGACTTAAAACTTTTAGTTCATTATCTTATACTTACATATGCGGTCCTTGCTTTGTCATTACTTCCCAGGTGTACGAATATGAGCCTGAATCGTCAATCTGAGTCACCGTATGCGTATGCGCAAATACATCCCAACGACTTACAGGACCACCGCGCTGTCTTTCCTGAAATATGCACATATAAATATATATATTAAATATTTTTATATAAATGTTTATCTTAATTAATAAATATACCAAGTCCTCGCGGTGATGCTGGAATGACTTAGAACCACCGCGATGTGTGACGGGGTTCTTGCTCCTGTTAGCAGAATTCCTAGTTGACTCTTTCTGCAAATTTAAGTTGAAAAAAAAATTGTTTTATAGTTTTAATTTAAATATTATTTGCGTAGAACAATTTAAATTAAATATATGCTAAATTTACCTGAAATTCCTCATTGGCCCACCAGCGGATAAACTGTTCCCACACAACAGCGCTCATCCAATTTGGCTTGCTTCCACTTGATTTCACAGCATTTAAAGTCTCCCTGTAGTTCTTTGCAATTTTACTCTGCCAATGACGCTATACAACGGAAAGATCTGCATCCTGGATGTCCACATGGCCATGCACGTTTGATTACATAAGAGTTATATAGTTTTTATGCGTAGTGTAAACATGATTAGATATTTAAACCTAACAAGTAATATCACTCATACCAAAAAGTCCTGCCAAATAGCTTCCTTCACGTTCTCTGGAATCAAGGACCATTTGGGCCAACATTCATTCATCCGACTCTGGTATGCACGCTTAGATAATGAAAGAACTATATTTGATGGCTCTAACGTAAAACCACTGTGTTTAACAGGAAAAAAAAGCATTTACTATTTTATGACTACTATACTTATAATAGACTGTACGAGAATAAAATTTAATTTTGAAACTTAATACTTACCCAGATCCGTCGGCTTTTGGCTTTAGCCAAATTGCAGTGCGTGGCATCTCCTCTGATGGACCAGCGCGATCACGATCTGCAGGACGAATAGTCCCTCTCTGTGAAGAGGAGGGAGACCCAGAATGTGTAGACCCAGATCGTCTACGTGAAGACATATCTATAGAACATGTTACAGACAAACATTATATGAGAACATTAAATGACTATATGTAAAACATACATTATGGCATAACATAAGAAGAGTACGTGACACATATCATACATTAGCATAACATTTTTAATGAAAACATTATAATGTTAAATATAATTACCTTCAAAATGTAGATTATTGATCAGTCCTCGTCAGTTTCGGTTTCAGACTCTGTTTCGTACTCTATATTTTGTTCCTCTGTACTCTCAAATGCTTCAATTAATGCATTTGAATCATCGTTTAGAGGTCCAAAATCTGTTTGATCATCTGTTATTATTATTCCTCTACTTTCCTCGATATCTGCTTGATAAGCTTGTTCATCGGGAATGTTCCGTCCATCAAATGTAAATCTTGTCTTTGTTTTAAAAACAGCCGACCAATTTACTTTATCTCTTCTTAGAGATGGGTAAGAAGCATAATAAACTTGAAGAGCTTGTTTGGCAAGTACAAAAGGATCGTAGTTATGATAATGTGAAGTATGTTTTATTTCTATAAGATTATATTTTGGATGCACGTTTATTCCAGAACCTGGAACGTTGCTGAACCAGTTGCATTTAAACAAAAATACTTCTTCTGCAGGTCGTGTGAAATACGACAATTGCAAAACTTGGGTTAGCACGCCATAAAAATCATGTATATGATCATTTGGATCATCACTACCTTTAACAAATACACCAGTATTGTTAGTTAATTTTTCAGCACCGTATTCTTTGGTATTAAATTTATATCCATTCACAAAGAATATTGGATAGGTCTTGACTATCCTTTTTGGTCCCAAAGCTAAATGTTTCAATCCTTCGTCTACAACACCATTTGTCGTATCAAAAACGTACTTAGAAAACCATTTAGAGAATTCTTTGCTGATATCTCCGTTCGGATGTTGTGATTCGTAAATACTGCAATTATACAAGAAATGTTATATTTTGATTAAGATACATGTGTGCATATTTGTATATTTATTAATTAAGATACAAGAAATGTTACATATATAAGTATATTACCTAACAAATGGTGCAACTTCAGCACAGTTGAGAAGAATATATGTGTGTGCTACGTGATAATCTCTGTCATCCAACCATACTTCCACACATTTACCAGAAGGCCGACCATGCTTTTTAAAAATAGATATAGTCGATTGACAATCATCTTGATCAATGCCTTCATCATTACGCGGAGCACTTTCAAATGATATGTTCACATGGTCACTAAAATAATGAGAGAAAAAAAATGAAGCTTCTTCTTCAATGTATGATTTGCAAATCGAGCCTTCAACTCGAGCTTTTTGCCTCACTTTTTTCTTTAGATGATTTAAATATCTATTTCAAATTATTTTAAATCAATTTTTTTATACATATAATTAAACCAATATTTAATGAACTAAATATGAATATACCTTTCAAATGGATACATCCATCCATATTGCACAGGCCCTCGAAGACGTGCTTCAAATGGAAGATGAATAGGTAAATGCTCCATAACATTGAAAAAACCAGGAGGAAATATTTTTTCCAATTTGCATAGCAATATCGGGATTTCTTCCTCAAGTTTACGTAGACGATCAACTTTTAATGTAGTAGAACAAATCTCTTTATAAAACAGACTAAGTTATGTTAGAACAGTCCAAACTTTTACGGGCAATAGTTCTTTAAAAGCGACGGGTAATAAATTTTCCATCATAACATGACAATCATGACTTTTCATCCCGCTAAGTTTATTGTTCTTATAGTCCACACATCTACGAAGATTAGAAGATATACCATCCGGGAATCTTAATCCTTCCACCCATTTTAAAAATATTTTAACTTGATTATTGTCTAGCTCATAGCACGCTTTTGGCTTTTTTGTTTCATTTGGTTTCATATGAAGCTCAGGACGATTACATAATACTTCGATATCACGCCTTGATTTCAAATCATCTTTCGTCTTCCCCTTGACATTCAAAACTGTATTAAACACATTATCAAACACGTTTTTCTCATTGTGCATCACGTCAATATTATGACGAATCAGGAGATTTTTCCAATAAGGCAACTCCCAAAATATGCTTTGTTTGCACCAGTTATGAATCGATGATTTACCTTGAATTTCAATTTGCTTTCCGGTTTCATGTATTTTTGGATAATCCTTTACAAGTTCATAAATATCTTCGCTTGACCAAACCGTAGGTGCGCTTAAAGTTTCAACTCTATTAGCTGTAAAGTTTTTCTTATCTCTTCTAAATGGATGATTAACATGAAGAAAACATCGATGACAGTCAAACCACGAAATTTTTTTTCCATGAGGTAAAGGAAATGCTCTTGTTTCTTCCATGCAGTAAGGACAAGCTAGGCGACCAGCCGTACTCCAACCTGAAAGCATTGCATACGCAGGAAAATCGCTGATTGTCCATAACAAAGAAGCATACATGCGAAAGTTTTTTTTTTAGAAATATCATATGTTTCTACTCCTTCGTACCACAATGTTTTTAATTCTTCAATCAAAGGTTGTAAATAAACATCGATTCCTTGTGTCGGATCATCAGGACCAGGAACAACAACTGTAAGAAACATGTATGGAGTTTTCATACACATCCAAGGAGGTAAATTATAAGGTGTGACAATTATAGGCCAGGACGAATATTTAGAACCAAATTGAGAAAATGGTGAAAATCCATCCGTACATAAACCAAGTCTAACATTACGACTCTCGGATGCAAAATCAGGATACTTTTGGTCAAAATGCTTCCATGCTTCCCCATCAGCTGGGTGTGTTAATGTACCTTCCTTTCGTATTCTCATACTGTGCCATCTCATATGTTGCGCAGTTACAGAAGATGCATATAACCTTTGAAGTCTAGGAGTAATTGGTAAATAATGCATACGCTTATACGGGACTTCCTTTCTCTTTTTCTTTCTTGGTTTGTACCTTTCCTGATTGCATATTTTACAATGTCTAAGATTGATATCTTCCTTCCAAAACAGCATGCAACCGTTTAGACATGTATCTATTTTTTGATATGGTAAACCAAAAGCCGACATTAGTTTTTTTACTTCATAATGATTTTCACACATTAAATTATTGGGAGGCATATGCCGTTTCGCAGCTTGTACAACAGCTGTAAATCCAGATTCTGTGAGGTTGTATTTAGATTTCATCGCAATGTACTCAGCAGTCACTGACAATTGGGTTCCGCTTGTGCAACCTTCCCAAATGGGTTTCTTCGCCGCTTCTAACAAATCATATATTTTTTTGCACCAATATTTGGTTCGTCTTCAGTATTACCATCGTCATCGGTTAATTGAGAAACAGGGAACATTGAACGTGCAGCATCTTCAACCATATGTTCTACGAGATTTGTCGTATCAATTTCATTACTCAATACCTCCTCAGCTTCAACACGATTAGATGCTAACGGTTCTCCATGACGATCTCAAACCAAATAGTTCGACACGAAACCGAACTGACGCAAATGAACTCTTACCATTTCTGGTACCAAATGCTTTAACAATTTGCATTTAGTACATGGACAACGGATTTCTTTGTCGTTTCCGTTATTACTTAAAGCGAAATCAATAAATACGCGAACACCATTATTAAAATGTTCAATAATTGACGTTTCACTTTCAACTCTTCGTTTTTTGTACATCCAGCTCCGATCAGTAAAATAATTGTCCATTAACCTACGTATATAGTTAAAAAGTACGATATTAATTTGCATTGACATATTATTAAAACAGTTTACAGGTGAATTTTATAATAACTGATCATTGACTCTATGGTGATGGGTCGTCCTACCTCCCATTACAAATACAATAACGTAATTAAATCGCGTAAATTATTTCAATTTAAATGATTCAACAAAATTTCGGCAGCGCTTCGCTTTAGTTCCCTGAACAGTACACATTTGCGTGTACACAGGGAACATAAACGAAGCGCTGTCGAAATTTTGTAAACCATTTAAAATGAAATAATTTACGCGATTTAATTACGTTATTGTATTCGTAACTTGTCCAATACAGGGACAAATCCAACAAATACTGTATAAGATGAATACAGATGTCCGTTCTGTTAAAAAAACGAATATCCACATAACGATCATATACAATACTTATCAGACGGGGCCGAAAAACATTCTAAGGGTTTTCGAATATATTACATATTCTGCAACATATTATATTTATAAAAAAATTGACGTTCGATACTATACTTACTGTCATTTTCGATATTTTTTAACCGTACATTATAAAATTACTACACTATATTACTTATTAAAAAAATCAAAGTAACCGTATATTATAAAATTAAATATCATTTTCGATATTTTATAATCTAATGTCATCATTCAACTTATCGCACTATATTTTCATACAAGCAGCATTCTACACTACGCTATACACACAATACACTATACACCATACATACAACATACTATAATATACAATTAACTTACAATACATAGGTTAATAATAAAAATTAAGCATCAATAAACTAAAGTACACATACAATAGTCAATACAAACTATAAATTGCAAATCTAACACTAAATTACCTAATTTAATAAAAAGGGAATTAGGGTTTATACCTTGATTGGAGAAGATTAGAGGTTGGAGAGGGCTTCTAGATGCTACCGAGTGACGTTGGAGGCTGGAATGGAAGTTGATGGCGAATTGGGGAGGAGGATGGAGGGTTTTGGGAAAAAATTTGGTGAAAAACGAAATGGGGGAGAAGAAGCTGCTGCCGTTTATTTTAGTTCGGGTTTCCAACGGCTACCAACGGCCGCAAACGGCATTTTCCAACGGCGTCCAACTGCTATCTTTATAATCTCTTGGTCATAATCCGAAAAATACTTGCCGTTGGAAGTCGTTGGTCAATGCCGTTGGCGGCCGTTGCCCCCCCCCCCCCCCCCGTTGGAATAAACAGTAATCCTTGTAGTGGGAACATGTATCATGACCATAAATCATTTAATGGGAAAACCATTATTGTCGGCAAACCATATAACTATAGGCATTTTGCTCTTTAATTGATTATCATGTGCTTCATCAATTAAAATTGCAAATAGGCTACGATCAAGATGATTTAAGATAGCATTGACAACTTTGATAGCAATTGAGTTTACAACGTCTTATTGAATATCGGGTGATGTCGTTTTGGTATTTTGTGGAGCATTTTGCAAAACAATGGTATTAGTGAATGAATTTTGATTTGCAAGCCATTGTAGAAGTTCTTAAAAAAATCCGTTATTCATAGAGTTTTCAAATTCATCGTGATCACGAAAAGCTAGTCCTTGACGCAAAAGATATCGAATGCAATTAATGGTAGCATTTATACGAACTCGATAGTCAATTCGACATTGCTCTGTTTGTCTCACAATTTGTGGTTCAATGTGTCTACTTTGAATAATTATATTCTTGGTTTTCATACATGTGGTGTTATGTGCTTTTGTTTGACCATGTTCTTGGAATCTTCTACATTTTTTTCAATTTTATGTACCCACCAGTTGTAAAAACATCACTCGTATTTCTATTCACTGATTCTGAACGAAATAGATAATACTTCAAACAAAAAGCTGAATCTTCTTTCACACTATACTCTAACCAACCCCCAAATTGACTAAAGCAATTTGGATTAAAGCGACAAGTCTCTACTCCAATGATAGTTTGTGGAAATACCAATAGAGAAGGTTGACATAGACCCTTCTATGAATACGTTCTTCGAACTATATCTTGATCATTTGGTTCAAAGTTCGAAATTCGATTTCGTAAACTTGGATTAGAAGGAAGATTTCACAAATCAACTTGAATGTGATATCAAATCACCATTTTTGGGATAACTTCATTTTAATTATCATTATCTACGGTGTTGGTAGAAGATCTCGCATTGTCAGAAATAGTATCATAACTTCGTTTGTAATATTTATGCAAATCCGAAAAGAAGATCAACAAAAATTTAATAATCAAGTAATTACAAAAGTTCTTGAGCTATTGGATTAATTAACAAAAGCCTGTAATTATTATAATAAAAAAAATGATTACGTTCATCTTCTTTTCTAAAAAAATGATAACATTCATTTAGCAACCTAAAAACAACGAATAATTTCAAGAACATCAAGCTGATTTTAAGAACAATTTTAACAACGGCACATGAAACTCGAATCCATCAAATTACATAAATTAGTTATCATAGTAAATTATGTTAATTACTCTCAAGCAATTCCAATATATTGAATTGTCTCAATTTGATCAAATTCAAATTAATTGACATAATCCCTAAAATATGCATATTATAAGAAATTGAAGAAAAAACAAAAATGTTACCCATTTTACAAATTTTCTGATCTAGGATTTTGAATTTCACAAGAGATATCTGGACTGAAGTCTGAAAGGAAAAGGGTGGCATGCAAGATTGTCTAATGGATAGCATGGAAGATTGTCTGATGGAGAAACGTGAGCGCGATTTCAAAAAACTAGAAAATGGGGAAAGAGACTTAGATGAGGTCCTTTTATTTTGAAAAAGAAAGTTGTGTTAGTTTTTGTTTTCTTTTTTAAATACCGTGGTAGGCACATGTCTAACCCCATTTGCATGTGGGCTTTGCCCCTGCTAGTAAACCAAATATACAAAATTAGTGAAGTACAAATAGGTTCTGTTAGGTGGATAAATGTCCGCCGACTTATATATAGTGGTGGCTTCTTGTATGTCATAGTTACCATTTTGATTGTTATCTTATGATTACGATATCATATGTTTATGCTTCTTCCTTTTTTTTTTGAAAGAATACGTTGATCTTTATTATAACATAATAAAGGAGGTTGATGTAAAAAATTAGTTTGACTACTTTATTTAATAGAAGTAAAATTGATTAATGCTAAATTGGTTGAAACAACTATCTTCTTCACTTCAACTCATTTCTTTTCAAAAATATGGTTACTTCCTTTGGGTTTTCATGGCAAGGCATCTTGATTCCATCACCACTGAATGCTCAACATTTCTCTCAGCTCTAGCTTAGCTTTCATTCTCATCTTTATAACCTAAATTCAATATTGCATCACCTCCTTGAATATTGTTCTAGTAAGAGCGCCTAGTTTCTTAAGCGTATACTCATAGATCTTACTATAAACAGGGATATAACTTCCAAGCTTGGTAGATTTGAACATGATAAATCTCCTCGATTCATCAGCTCTCCTGCAAACTATTTTGCAAAATTTTAATTAATTTGCACTAACTTCAAAATTGTAGTGGAATACTAAGGCGCAGAAGTAACCAAAAGAAGGATCTAGCTTGTCGATTAATTATCAACCACCAATTTAATAAAAAATATTCACAAAACAAAGAAAAACAGAAGAGTAGAGAACACAAAGATTTAACGTGGTTCGGCTAGATTGTCTACGTCCACGGACCCAACAATTATTCTTTATTTTACTGAAGAAAGAGAGTACAAGAGAGAGATTACAAAATTATAGGTAGCAAAGTGGAGAGACTAACTTATAATTACAAATTGAATAATCAATTTCTCCAAAGTCCTGTTTGCGCTCAAAAACCCTAATTTGATTTGACTACAGAAATTAAGGTTTACTGAAAAAGAGGATAATGGTGGATGCTCTCTCACTTTGAAGATGAACACCTTCATTTAAATAAGCCGAGAATGAAGGATTACTTGGAGATTAAGAAAATTAATTTGTCTTGAAACCTTTTCAAATATTCATGATTTGATTTCTATGTAAATGGATAATGATGATCTTGATTTCTATAATTTCCTCAATTGATTGAATCTCCATGTATAAACTTTTCTATCTCTATACAACAAATCTTTTGACTAATTAATTGATTAGCTAATTAATTAGTTTCCTTTCTTCTAAAGCAATCACACATAACTTTCCTCTTTTCTTTCCACATATAACATAATTGATTAATAAGATCAATTAGCTAACTTCTTTTCTTCTTTGGTAAATATTTGAATCACCTAAATTTAACACTCCACCTTGGTTCAAATATAACAATCTCCCTTCATCATCACATCTCAATAAACTGTTGGGTCTACGCCACTTTGGCGTCGAACTCAAGATGAACAAGTTTGGGCATTGTTGGCTAAACGGAACTTCAAAATATTTCCAAAGCATAAGAAAGATAGTATGCACATCAACAAACAAAATACATACGAGAAAAAACCAAAATTCTTCAACAAATCCGATGTTGGAGATGAACATGTAGATACTAAGCTTCGAGAGATCAACGGAGATTTAACAGCGTGCTTCACCTTCTCCATTCCAAATTGAATAAGAACATACTCAACATTATCTACTCCAATCTCCTCCACAAGAATTTTGCTAGACTTTCCTAAATCAACATCAACAGACTCACCAACAAGCTTCGCAACATACAAAGCATAAGATGAAGAATCATCGCTACAAATATGCTTGCAAATAGAGCCAACTGAAGCAAAAGGCCTTTCCTGCAACTGAGCTCCACCTAGAGTCTGAACCTTTGTATTCCTCTCATCAACCATGGTATCATCACAAGTACCAATATCTCTTCGAATATGGAAACAATCCGATGACTCCAAATGTGTTTGGAAATTTTCTGTCTTCGCAATGTCATCACTTAATGGAGGCTCCACTTTCAACAAAGACCTCTAATCAAATATCGCATGCCTACTAGTCACAATTCTCCTAGTTTTTTTACACCACAACCTATACCTCTTCGCTCCTTCTTTATAGCCTAACAAAATGTGCTTTCTTTTCTTAGGCTTCAACTTATCATGTCTATCATCTTCTAAATAAGTTGAACAACCAAACACTTTAAGGAATGAATAATCAACATGCTCTCTTTTCCATATCTCTTCTGGGATCTTCATATCTATGGCAATAGAAGGTGTATGGTTGATGAGAAATACTGCCATAGATATCGCTTCTACCCAAAATCCCTCTTCCAGACCAGCAGTCATTCTCAAGCTCATAGCTCCCTCCCATAATATCCGACACATGCTCTCCGCAACTCTGTAACAATGTGACTCAACAGAAATAGAAAAATCTCTAACTACATGCTCGGACGCACAATAGTTAGTGAATTCTTGTGACAGAAATTCACTACTATTTCTAACTTTGAGAACCTTCAAACGCTTCCTCGACTGCTTCTCTACCAAGGTCTTCCACTTACAAAACTGGGAAAATATTTCATCTTGGCCTTTAAGAAATAGACCCAGACCTTACGTGAGAAATCATCCACAAATAAGACGAAATAACTGGCTCCACCAAAAGATGCAACTGAGGTGGGTCCCCGCACATAAGAATGAACATAATCCAGAAACTCTGTAGCTCTAGGTCTCCAAACATCAAATGTGACGCTTCTGCTTTCCAAAAAAACAATCTCCACAAGTGCTAGGCTTCGACTGACAAACACTATCAATCAACCCTCGCTTCTTTAATACTTCAAGACTCTACTCACTAACATGACCTAAACGAAGATGCCATAACTGAGTAGAATCTGGAACACTAGAATTAGTAGAAACGACTAACTCTCCTAAGACTGTCTCTCCATGAAACACATATATATATATATATATATATATCATCAACTCGCACCCCTTCAATCACTACCAAGGAACCCTTCGCCACTCTCAAATTCTTTCCATCTATTATTATCCTCATACTAAGTCTACTCAAAGCTCCAACTGACAACATATTTCTACACAACATTGGAACATGTCTAACATCCGTGATAATCCTAATAACACCGTCATGCATCTTAAACCTCACACTTCTGATGCCCACAACATGACAAGTTGTGCCATTCTCCATATGGACTGATCCGCCATCAATCTTCTTGTAACTGACAAAACAGTCCCATCTGGCATCATATGACAAGTGGCTTCAGAATCAATCACCCAACTTGTACGCTCTAAAGGTGAAATACTGACTGAAAACAAAGATGTATCACCGCCATTTCTATTTGCATCCGATCTGACCACTGTCGAAACTAATGCTTTCTTCTCCTTCTCTCTTTTCTTTCTAAGAGCTGGACAATCCCATATGAAATGCCCATTCTTCTTACAATAATAGCGAGCACCCCCTTTAGGACCCTTGAAGTGAGACTTATGCATATCTCTTCTACCTCTAAGGTGCTTCTGGCTTTTATCTTATTCCTCTAAATGAATGAAGTTATTGCTGAAGAACACCGTCATTAGTCTTCACCTTCCATGTCCCATAAACTCCTTTTCTAACAAATTTGATGATGCCATAATTTTTCAAACCACTACTAAAAGAATTTGCCATTGATAACTAATCTAGAACTAGACAACTGGCTCTAATACCAATCTGTTGTGCAAAATTTTAATTAATTTGCACTAACTTTAAAATCGCAGTGGAATACTAAGGTGCATTGACAACCAAAAGAAGGATCTGGCTTGTCGATTAATTATCAACCACCAATTCAATGAAAAATAATCACGAAACAAAGGAAAACAGAAAAGTAGAGAATGCAAAGTTTTAACGTGGTTCGGTTGGATTGTCTACGCCCACGTACCTATCAACTATTCCTTATTTTACTAAAGAAAGAGAGTACAAGAGAGAGATTATAAAATTATAGGTAGCAAAGTGGATAGTCTAACTTATAATTACAAATTGAATAATCAATTTCTCGAAAAACTTATTTGTGCTCAAAAACCCCTAATTTGATTTGACTTCAGAAATTAGAATTTATTGAAGAAGAAGATAATAGTGTATGCTCTCTCATACACTCTGAGATGAACACCTTCATTTAAATAGGCCTGAGAATAAAGGATTACTTGGAGATTAAGAAAATTAGTTTGTCTTGAAACGTTTCCAAATATCCATGATTTGATTTCTACGCAAATGAATAATGATGATCTTGATTTCCATAATTTTCCTCAATTGATTGAATCTCCGTGTATAAACTTTTCTGTCTCCATATAACAAATCTTTTAACTAATTAATTGATTAGCTAATTAATTAGTTTTCTTTCTTCTAAAGCAATCACACATAACTTTCCTCCTTTTCTTTCCACATATAACATAATTGATTAATAAGATCAATTAGCTAACTTCTTTTCTTTTTTGGCAAATATTTGAATCACCTAAATTTAACACAAACTTCAATTTTGTACATTTCTTCTAGTTGAAAATTATTTTGTTCCTTTCTTGCCAACAATACCAAATACATGTTGTGAAAATTACTTTGACTAAATCCCTTAATATTTCTTTTTTCGATGTTCATCTATAATAAAATTGATTTCATTATATCTAAATTGTGCTCCAAAAAGGGATTTGCAATCTTGATCTACACCACTATGAGATGTAGGAGTTAAAGTTACATTCATGGAACATATAATTCGACTAATGCTTGATCAGACATAATGTACATTTGTATATTTATTGCTAATAGATCACTGATGGTTTGAAGCTATTATTAAGATCTTTATAAGCACACATTGACAGTTATTAATATTATCTAATATAAATTAAGCTCAACTGATCTCCGGCAGATGAAACATGATTTTATCCTATGTAATGTTAAAAAGAATTCGTCATTAATTGGCTCTTTGCGATATGAAAAGTCTATATTCTTGTTAATTTACATGTTGAAGTTTTTAATGATGGTTGGAAAATTCCTGGTATATGGCAATATTTTCGGATGCCACCGATCATTCTCAATAGTCCTCTCGACTTTGTAATTTTCTCCTCCTAAAGTTGCTAGCGACTATTAACCTAACTTTCACAATAAAGAGTCTCCTAGCAAACAGGGATCAAACCAAAGGCTAGTGGTCTTACTATCCATAATTCTTTTCTCAAGGTATATTAAAGCTTTATTTCTGATATTTAACATAAATTTAAGTATACCTAAAAATTATTATTCATGTTAATCTCCCAGAAAGATTTCTCTCTCCACACTTATTATATTGTCGTTGTCCATATACACATTTCTGATTTAACATATTCTATATTTGTTTTATTCAAGATGTTTCATTCATCTTAGTTCTCATGTTCACAAAAACCTTTATGATTTTTCATATTCCGATATCATGTTGGGTTAGGACATTTGGTTCTTAGAAAATTTCCAACATGCTCGTTCACTGACTGAACAAACCACCACACATTTAAGCGTTTCTTATTTAGATACTAAATAAGCCACAAGGAGCAACTGGTGGCTCTTTCAAGTGTCACAGAGTCGGCCATTTGAAATGGCGTTTACTTCGGTGTTTTAAGCATTCTCTTTAACAAATGCACTAAAGCGGCATTCTCTTTGCATTTTTATTGCACATGCATCCAAATGGAAAATAGAACTTCATTTTAATGGTCATATATTTATCTGCTGAGACATTTTTCTTATTTGATTTTAGTTATATTTTTGGTTAGTTCACTTGTTTCTAGACGTTGTGTGCCTTGTACTAGTTAAAATAAGGGTGAATCTGAGAAGTGAACATCTATGAGCAATGCTCTTATAACGATTACTTTGATATATGCATAAAAGTCAACAAACATTTTTGCAATATAAGAAAATCTTTATCGCAGGAATGGAGAGAAGATCCCTAAGTCTGATATCTCATGTTTTGGTGTACCTCACCAATAAGTATTTGATATATAGTCAGTAACTTTTGTAAAAGATCACTTACATTGAGAAATATTGGCATTTTTTGCAGAAAATTCATTATGTTGGTTGGCTTGGCATATAAGAACAGAGAAAGTTGGACCATGAGATTTCTACCACATGTAACGTGCTTAGTAACTTTTAATTAGAAGTTGTTGCACATTTATAACCACTTTGAGGAAAGTGGGAAATTCTCTTTTCACATTAAGTATTTTCCAATGGGATAATTTTCTTTTTAATATAATAAAACATATTTAGGAATAAAGTTATGCTTATAAATAGTTGTGTTGAATTTTGTGATACTATATTGATGAAAATGTACAGGGATGTATAAGCTTTCAAAAAGGTCGAACGGTTCGAAGGAGGATAAAACGACAAAAATGTAGACCAATCGAATTCAATCAATAGGTCATTTGTCTATAGCAAAAACACTGTAGTATCTCAAGAGTTTATGATTGAGGATAGTTGACTGGTTGGAAGGAAAATTGTCGATTAATTTAGGAGTTAGTCGACTGGTTGCTCCAATTAGTCGAACATTTTGTTGATGCTATTTTATTTTGGAGGATCAGTCGCCCATTTAGTTGATGTTATTTTATATACATTTTGTGTTCAATCGATTGATCGACTAAAGCAGAGATTTTCTGGAGAATTCTGGAGCTCGAAATTCAGGGGGATTTTCGCAAATTTTATTGTATTTATCTTTTGCTATAAAAAAGAATGTTAGGTCAGAATTAAGAAGAAAGAGACTGGAGGCTAGGGTTTCATCGATTGCTCTAGGTTTTTCAACCATTACTATTTCTTCATCTTTTATATCCACAAAAGTAATTCTTTAAGGAAAATCATTGTAATCAATCTCACTCTCTCCGAAATTAATAAAGGCACTCCCCAAAATGTATGTACACTAACATGACATTAGTGGAACCATTATAAAATCCTGGTATCTCTTATTTATTGTTATTTCCTATTTGTTCTTTCTATATATTATTATGATTATTGATTATGTTGAATTGAGGAGTTATTTGATAGATTATTTTGCAAAACCTTTGCTGTAACACCCTGCAAAATTTACTAAGGATTTATTTAAGGAAACTAAACGATTTAAAATAAATTTAAAAATAGAATTTGACCAAAAGTCAGAATTTGGCTACGAAAGTTGCACCTTATGTTCGTAGCAATTTTCTAGACAACTTCCATATATAAACTTTTATAATCGAAATTTAAACAGAAAAGTTATTAACGTTTAAAGAATTGAAACATAATTAATTAAAAATATATTAGAGGAAGTAAGTCAATAAAATCTTAACGTTAAAAATATAACACAATACACTACACTGGTTGATAGCATTACTAGGACCAGTCGACCGGTTATCGGTCGACTACTCCTAATTAATCGGTCGACTGGTGGGCACATGTTGGCTAGAGTTAGCCTAGGTCGAACAACCCGAGTTTATTAATATTAAATCTAATGGCCTAGGTAGATTGCTATGTTTATAAATATAGACGCAGCCTTCACTGTTGTTTTATTTCTGGAACCCTAACAGCAGTCAACACGTCTAAACTCTATTTCTCTTCCAAGTCTCTCTGTCTCCTCCAAACTCTAAAACAAAATAAAAATAAAAATCAAGGAAAAATCAACAATTAAATAAGAAGATGAGATCAAAGGCAAGCTAGAAAGAAGGGAAAACTTTAAGAGATAAGTAAGTTGATTATTAAAAAATGTTGATGCAAAAGTAATTGAATTTGTTTGTATCTCTACTTGATTTGGAAGTTATATTATTTTATTTTAGATAAAAGTTTTCCAATTTGAAGTTCATATTTTAATAAATTGCAACTGAATAAAGATATGGTTTAAAAGACTAGATTACAGAAATCTAAACCTATTTGGTTTAACTTGATTATAAATGAAGGATTTGATTTAGATTTGAATTTTTTTTTTGATTTTAAGGATGTATGACCGAGGTCATACAGATGTAGTTATAAACATACATATAAAAATATAACGACCAACAAGGCTTGGCTGGTAGCCCATCGGTTTTTAAGGTAGACCGTCCAACATAACATAAATTTGAAGCACACGTGTGAGGCAAAGCACCTCAACAGCTATAAAAACAAATTACATGCACCAAAACCAAAATGGCTCGACAATACGACACCATGCCATCAACAGCAGTTCCACAATGAGAGAGCAATACCCAAATTTCATTAGTTTCAAAGGTAAAGCAAGTTACTCGAATTCCCACTGGCACCAAAGGAAGCCAGTAAATTCGAATGAGAAGATCTCCATAGGGCCAACAATTACAACGAGCAAACATATATCACTCCAAAAATAACAAAAACGATCCGATAGAGAATGCAATGTAGGAATCCGACATCAGTAGATGCATCAAAGCCCCAACCAAGATGCTTGTGAAGCCCAACAACACACACCAAAAAAACCTCACATCAGCTACCCAAGGCAATCCCCATGGAGAAATGGCGATGATAAAATGAAGCTAGGTTAAGGCACTGACATAAAATGCAGAGGCCAAGGAACAACATCATCCAACCTGCTAGAACAGTTCAATACAAATAGGAGCCATAACCAACAAATCACTACCCAAGCCAAAAAATCTTGCTGTAAACACAGCAAGCAGAAAATCAATGACCAACACAGAACTCACAGCAGCACAAAACAATAACTGACAACCAAATAGAAGTAACATAAAAGAACTCATGCAGAACAAATAATGATACATGAACGTAACAAATGAAGCTGCAACTAAGCAGTAGGTACTCACGTAAAGTTTCAGATCAAAAACTTGCACGCTCACTAACATAAAATAGCCCCAAAACACCTAGTTCAAAGGCCAAGCACCGTAGCACACAAAATTGCAAGACATAGCGAAGGGAAGAAAATTAACCATGCACCCAAGATGTAAAATATGCAAAAAAGATAAACTGCCTAATTGCCATAATGAAGCACCATAAGCACACACCCAAGAAGATTCCACCATTGCATAAGCAATCGTCAAGGAGCTAATTAGCTGATGCGAAGAAGCAGTAAGGCCGAGTACCCAGATCCATAGACTCAACACTGGAAACATGACATTGACAACTAGAGATGTGTCTCTGATGACTCTCCCAACAACCAAAATGCTGAAGCATAAAAATATGTCAGATCAAAGCAACCTAAAATTCAGAAATGGCAGATCTGGCCTGGATGAAGTCGAAAGCTCCAGCAAAAGGTTTGGGGAAATGGGAAGATGCGGGGAAGATTAGCTTGCAGCAATGGGGAAAACTAGTAAAGAAAAGAAGCGACAAGGAGAGGCGAGTGGAAGTAGAAGGGCGATGTAAAGTTAAAAGGAAAATGGAGGAGAAGCGGGGGTTAAAAAGGGGAAGGCAACCCTAGTCCCCCTAGATCTAAATTTTAAAATGTATACACCCTTTATATCACCTTGAATTGATTTCGAGATGTTAACACATACATATAATTAAAAAATTGATAATTTGAATTCATGTAAATGAAATTGTAAGTTACGCATGAAAATTGTTTGAACTATATATGCAGAATCATTGATAGAAATAAGTATAATAGACTTGTTCAAAAAGTTGGTGATTAACATTAAACATAAACTAGCAAAAATAATTTACTACTGAAACAAAACCCGACTGATTGACGACTCACCATAATCGGTCGATAGTAAGTGGTCGACCGCTATGGTGGCAGTCGATCGATCGGTCAACGAACTTCAAGCGCATGTTGAACCTTAGCCCATAGCCCATAGCCCATATTTGTATATATTAGTATATATAATAGTATATATGTTATATAAGTATGGAAAGTTAGCTCCCTAATCCTTCCAATCCTTGACTTATGAATACCACGGGACCAAAGTAAGCATGTTTGTGGGCAATTAGACCTAGACACGATTTATTATGCGAATTTGATATTCGATATGAGGCAATTTGATTGCGAGGGTATGCTAAGCACATGGCACCAATAGGAGACTCCTTGGCGTATGCGATGCTGTTGGTGGATGCCTGGTGCAGTGCTTGGTAATGGGAGGTTTCTCGGTGCATATGACGATTAGGACATACACTGTTGATGAATTCCTGGTGCAGTGCAATAAGTGACATTACCATTGAGTTATTGGACACGGATGCTTAAGTAGACCCTAAGTCATTTTTGATGCAAGTCGGTATTGCGGGATCCTCTTAGTATGTAAGTATGATACGTATAGTCGTTGTTTGGGTAGTGCAGTCCCAAAGGTGATATTTTATGAGATCTTATGTTAGGAGCAGTCCCAGAGATTATTAGTTCGATCAATTATCAATTAATTATCGAATCCGTTGTTGATCAATTATCGATCTGTTGTTGGTCAGTGGTTTGATTCTTTGTTCGACCCCTAAATATAAACCTCCATAATATGTTTCGGTGTAGGTGTATTTGGAACCATATTCCTTAGGTTAATATGACCAACCATAGTAAGTAATTCACAAACACAAGTAGGACACCCTATGTCACGTAAATTATAAACGAAGTCAATTACATGTGATCACTATATATTAGTAATGTAATCCATTCACCAGACTTTTGTTTGACCCGCTCCTTTCCTTTTTCCATCCCTAAAGGAGGATGAGGCAGCAGGTGATTGGCCCAGATTTAGTATGTGGAGAAGCGAGCTTGGCGTTGCTCATTATTCTTCATTATTCTCCATGTAACTACCTATTGTATTTAGCATATATAATACTTTATACTGTCATTCTTAAAACTCTGGACTTTTCATTAAGTGTATTTTGAGACTGTGTTTCTGAGATATTTTCTAAGATGGTTATTTTCTATATTTATATTTTATTTTCTTTCCCCATAGGATCTGAAAGTGTAGAATGCCCTAGATTTTATCTTTGTAACCATATCATGTAATGTTTTAAAAACTGATAGCCTATACTTCTTGGCACAACATGGATTCGAAAGTCACTCTAGGCTTTGGGTCGGTGTGTGTTGTCGCAGTTGGTATCAAAACTTAGGTTTAAGATCTCTTAGGAATTAGGCACACATTGAGAGAAAGTACTAGAATATTTTGAAAAAGTTTTTCAAAGGGTTTTCAAATATATATATATATATATAAAGTTTTCTAAAGATTTAATACAACAAAAATACAGTCACTTGTTCTTGTTAACACTATTTGTGGGGAAGTTGCTAATAATTCCTAATCATAGATAGAGAGAATGAGCAATTCTATCGGATGCGGCTCAGGTGAAGCAACTGAGATTCTGAGTGTGAACATCCTGATATGGTTTTGCCAGTATCTGCAAGCAAGAGGACAAACTAAGCTTAACCCTACTAGGGGACCCATGGAGCAGGTGCCAGGTGTAGTTCCTGCTAATCCACCTATCGCTAATTTTGCCAAGCTGTGTAAGGAATTTATGAGTCTATAAGGGAATTCATATGTAGGGACTAAATCTTTTGTGGAGTCAAAGGCATGAATTTGTACTTGTAAGAAGGTTTTCATATTGTTAGACCTTTGTGATGCCGTTATGAGGTAGCTTGCTTCTTGGTATTTACAAGGAGACGCTCTAAATTGGTGGGATATGGTAGTGGCAGAAACCAATGAGGAAGAGATAACTTGGGGAGGGTTTAGGAGACGTTTTGAGATAATATTTATTTCCATAGTAGAGCAGGGAGTACATTTGAAGAACATATATTTGTAGTAAGGAGAGATGTCAGTGAAATACTATATAAATCAGGTCAATGAATTGGCTAGCTATGGAGTAGATTTGGCAAATACCCTTCTCAAGAAAGCTATGAAGTTTGTAAAGTGGCTGAATCAACCTCTTCAATGTTTGGCCCTTAGTCACATTCCTACGGGGGCAACTTACATGGGTTTGGTGGAAATGGCCTTGCTGAATACAATTTCCGAAGAAGAGGTGAAGAGTGAGCCAAAGAAGTTTGAAAGGAAAACACTCCAGCAGAATCAATGCAAGGGCGGAGTAGGGACCCAAGGAAAGATTAAAAAGTAGGAAATTAAGTGCAAAGATGTGGTAGGAAGCGGCATGTGGTAAAGGATTGCAGGATAGATATCTCAAAGATCAAATTCTACAACTGCAGTCAACTTGGGCACATGAAGAGGGAGTGTCCGACACACCGAGGACCTATGCTCAAGTGGATTCTGCTTATGCACTGGATGTTGCTACCAGCTCAAGTGCGCCTCTAGTAGTAGACAGGGGGAAGGTCGTAATTGAAGGCATGTTAACTTTATCTGATTTATATATTCGTACCTTATTTGACACTGGGACATCACATTCTTTTATTTTGAGTAGACTTGTATATGAGTTGCACTTAGACACTAGCAAAGTTACTGACCGTGCAGTTGTATCAAACCCTATTAGAGGATCAGCTCACTTATCTATGATTTTTAAGGGTTTGAAATTTTATATTTTGGGGGTCAAGTTTGATTACGATGATTTATTGTTGGGATTTTATGGATTTGGTTTGATTTGGGTATGAATTGGATGACCATGTATGGGGCAGTCCTAGATTATGATAGGAAAGTCGTTTGTTTGGGTACTTGTAGTGGACACAGTCTTGAAATTTATTGCGACCCCAGAAGTTTAGTTATATCGAGTTATCTATATTATATAGACCCATCAAATAAGTTAGCTTTAGTGCAAGTAGTTCGAGACTACCCAGTGTCCTTTTCGAGGTTACCGGTCTTCCATCCTAGAGGGAGATTGAATTTCAAATTTACTTCGAGGAGAATGCCAGACCTGTTGCCTTACCTTTGAGGCATATGGCTTCTAAAGAAAGACACAAACTGAATAAGCAAGTGAATGAGCTGTTGGAGAAGGGCTTCATTGGGAGGAGTATTTTAGAGTGGGGAGCACCGGTTGTCTTTACCACTAAGGTAGATGGCTCTCCGAGACTTTGCATCGATTACCGTGAGCTGAATTAAACTGACAAAGAAAAATTGTTACCCATTGCCCCATATAAACGATCTCTTTGATTAGTTAGCTAGAGCGAAGGTGTTCTCTTAGCTTGACTTGACTAACGGGTTCCATCAGTTCTGTTTGGCCAAAGATAGTATATAGAAAACCGCTTTTCTCAAATCCAATATACTTTATGAGTGGTTAGTCGTGCCCTTTTTACTAACCAATGCACCTGCATATTCTGTTGGCCTGATGAGTTGAGTTTTTAGAGGATTTCTTAATAAGTTCGTGGTCGTAATTTTTTTGATGACATATTGGTCTATTCGAAAAGCGAGGAGGAGCATAGGTTGCATTTAGGAGAAGTGCTCAATACTCTTCGTGGGCATAAGTTAAAGGCAAAGTTTTCCAAATGATACTTTTGGTGCAAGGAGGTTTGCTTTATGGGACAAGTTGTCTCTAAGCATGGGCTGGCGGTCGATCCTAGTAAAGTTGCTGTGGTATAGAATTGGCATTTACCAAAGAATGCCATGATAGTGAAAAGTTTCCTTGGTTTGGCGGCCTATTATTGGAAGTTCATTAAGGGCTTCGCTATCGCCCCTTTAACTCACCTTACCAAGAAGAATTTGGTTTTCTCATGGGACTCAGAGTATGAGAATGCTTTTATTAAGCTGAAGGAGTCATTTACAGGTGCATAATTTTGGTACTACCCGATGATTCGAGAGCATTCACAATGTATACTGTTGCTTGTGGTACGGGACTGGGCGCGGTTTTGATGCAGGAAGGGAGAGTGGTGAGCTATGCTAGTCAACAATTGAAAGTCCATGAGAGAAATTATTCTACCTGGGATCTAGAGTTGGCAGCTATTGTTTTTGCACTAAAGTCATGGAGGCATTATCTATAAGGAGAGCAGTTTGAGCTATTCATGGATCATAAGTCTCTGAAATATTTGTTCTCCCAAAGGGATTTGAATTTAAGGCGGTAGAGGTGGATGGAATTCTTAGCATCGTATGTATTTCGGTATCTCCTACACTCTAGGCAAAGGCAATATGGTAGTCGATGCAATGGGTAGAAAGAATGTGATGTTGAGTCCTATGTTTTCGGAGTGGAATCACTTGGAGTTTTTCTTCCACATTTAATTTTCAACCTTCGTCAGACATCACTCCAAAATTATTAGCAACTTTGGAGGTGTAGACTACGCTTATGGACCGCATTGGGTTAAGTCAGAAATAAGATAAAAAGTTGTTGGGTACTTTCGAGAAGCTTGGTAAAATGGAACAATAGAGTCATTTGAGGTGTTATACCATTGACTCGAAAGGGTGGTTATAGAGAGATGATAGACTATGTGTTCCTCTCATTATGGATATAACTGATACAGTACTAGCTAAGTCCCATCGTTCTAAGTTGACAATCCATCCCGGTGGAGACAAAATGTATCATGATATGAAGAGAGCCTTTTATTGGTCTAGTATGAAGAGGCAGTGTGGAGTATGTGTCTAAGTGTATGACTTGCCAAAAGGTAAAGGTGGAGCAAAAGAAGCCAAGTAGATTGTTGCAGCCATTAGATATTCCGCAGTGTAAGTGGGAGAGTGTTTCTATGGATTTTATTGATGTACTACCTAGAAGTAGGAGGGGGAATGAGAGTATTTGGGTTGTAGTTGATCGACTGACCAAACATGCTCACTTTGTTCCGGTTAGGACTACGAGGACTGCTGCATCTTTGGAGACTCTTTACGCGAGGGAGATAGTTCAGTTACACCGAGTTCCTTCTAGCATTGTCAGTTACCGAGACATGCTTTTCACTAGCGAGTTTTGGAGGAGCCTTTAGGAGGCTTTAGGCACTGAGTTGAGTTTTTGTACCGCTTATCACCCATAGATGGATGGACAGACGTAGAGCGTGAATCGAGTACTGGAGGACTTGCTTCGAAGGTATGTATTTTGGATTTTGGAGGCCCTTGGGAGTATCACTTGCCACTAGTGGTGTTTGTTGATAATAATAGCTATCGGGCAAGTATTGGGATGGCACTGTTTGAGGCATTATATAGGAGATTTGTAGATCACCGTCTTGTTGGTAGGACACTATGGATAGGATCATTCTTGAACCAGACATTGTAAGGGAGACTTCAGAGAAGACAGACTTAATCCATAGGAGGATGAAGACCATGCAAGATAGGTAGTAATCTTATGCTGATAGGATACGCATAGAATTGGAGTTTATAGAGGGCGACATAGTCTTTGTGAAGGTCACGCTGCTTAGACATGTCATGAGGTTTGGTAGTTCGAGAAAGTTAGTGCCAAGGTTTGTAGGGTCTTTTCTGATCATAGGTAGAGTATGAAAGTTGGCTTATAGGGTGGAGCTTCCTGAAAAGTTGGTGGGAGTACACAATGTTTTTCATGTGTCACACTCGCAAAAGTGTTTACACGATCCAACAGATGTGGTCGAGCCGAGCTAACTAGAAGAGGTGGTAATGGAAAGGGATTCATTTGTTCGCCATGCATCTACCTGTATCATTGAGCATGGTACAAAGAGACTTCGCAATTAAGTTATTAAGCTGGTTAAGGTCTAGTGGGGAAAGGATCCAGCGGAGAGTACATGGGAATTAGAGGAGAAGATCCGAACCACCCATCCAGAACTCTTTTATGGTAATTCCATTTTAGTTAATATATTTGACCGCTTATGCCTTAGGCTTTAGCTTAGTATATGCCATAGGTAGGGATGTTGGATGCTAGGAATGGTTGTGTACATGTCACTAGAACATGTTTTGGATGATGGTTTCCAATGGATGTATTTATTAAGTAAATCTTTGCACACAAAGGCTAATATATTCAAGTTAGTCTACACTTGCACCATCACTTTTTTATTCTCTTAAGTTAGACACATCTGGTTGTTGCATATGTATTGAATGGTTGCTCATTCATATAAAATTGCAAGTATAGGGAGTTGCATACATGTTGGATGAATGACATAAGCATGAGCATTTCAGGAGGTTGACTAGATCAAAAGGCTGCCTAATTTTAACATTAGTCATAGGTTCATATGTGTTCCACACCTATATGTACATATTGCATTAGAAATTTAAAATAGAGACAATGGTTGCCGATGGTTGATGGTTGAGTAGATGGTTGTAGACATTGGTTTTTCAATATATGAGTTGCATTTTTCTATCCATAGATATTTTGGGGATGAAATCTTTTTAAAGGGGGAGAATCACCCTGAGAAATTTACTGAGGATTTATTAAAGGAAATTAATCGATTTAAAATAAAATTAAAAATGGAACTTTAGAAAACGTCAGAATTTGCCTACGAAACTTGCACCATTGTGTTCATAGCGATTTTTTGGATAACTTTTATATATAATGTTATGTAGTTAGATTTCAAACGAAAAGTTATTAGCATTTAAAGAAATGAAAATAGAAATAATCAAAAACATATTAAAGGAAGTAAATTATAAAATGCTGACATTAAAAACATAACATATATACACTAAACCGGTTGACAGTATTATTGGGACTAGTCGACCGCCACCAATGAACCTTTTGACCGGTGGGCAAATGTCGGCTTGGGTTATCCTAGGACAAATGGCTTGGATTTTTTAATAATTAATCTAATGGTCGATTCAAATTGCTGTGTTTATAAATAGAGATGTAACCTACATTGTTATTTTATTTCTGAATCCCTAACATCAGTCAGTACGTCTAAACTCTATTTCTCTTCCAAATCTCTCTGTCTCCTTCAAACTCTAAAACAAAATAAAAAAAAATCAAGGAAAATCAATAATTAAAGAAGAAGAAGAGGAGATCAAAGGCAAGCTAGGAAGAAGGAAAAACTTTAAGGGTTGAGTGAGTTGATTATTAAAAATATGTCGATGCACAAGTAATTGAATTTATTTGTATCTCTACTTGATTTGAAAGTTATATGTTTTTAATTTAAGATAAAAGTTTTCTAATTTGAATTTTATTTATTTAATAAATTGCAACTGAATAGAGATGTGGTTTAAAAAACTAGATTGCCTGAATATAATCCCTATTTTATTTAACTTGATTATAAATGAAGAATTCGATTTATAACTGAATTTTAATTGCATACACCCTTTATATCATTTTGAATTGATTCTGAGATGTAAACATATACATATAATTACAAAATCGATAAGTTTAATTCGTGTAAACGAAATTATAAATTACATATGAAAATTGTTCGAATTATATGTAGAATAATTGATAGAAACAAGTATAATAGACATGTTCAGAAATTTGTTAATTAGCATTAACCATAAACTAGAGAAAATAATTTACTGTTGAAATGAAACCTAACTAGTCCATGGCTCACCATAGTCGATCGATAGTAAGTGGTCGACCGCTATTTTAGTAGGTGGTCGACCGGCTAACGAAGTTCAGGCGCACGTTGAAGCTCGACCTATGGCCCAGGTTTGTATATATTAGTATATATAATATTATATATATATATTATATAAGTATGGGAAGTTAGTTCCCTAATCCTTGACTTCCTAATACTACGGGACTTAAGTTAGTGTGTATGTAGGTAATTCGGCCTAGACACTATTTGTTCTGCGAATTTGATATTTGATATGAGGTAGTTTGATCGTGAGGGTGTGCTAAGCATACGACGGTGACAGGAGGTTCCTCGGTATATGCAACGCTGTTTGTGACAACTGCCCTGCGCCACCGGCACCCAATATAGCTAAATAATGCATCGCTGCCATGCCCGGTCGATGTAGGATGATTATCAAGGGTTGAAAGAAAAAAAACCAATCACAGAACCTGTCTATACCTCACCACGCATGGAATAATATATAATATACATCATAGATATAAAACATGAGAGACATTTATAACTAAGTGAATGCTATAGGAAAAAACACATCAGAGATAGATATGCTCCATTGTCTAATTGCATATCTATCTATCGTTAAATTCCATGTCGTCTCATTTCACATCAGACCACAGATATGCCCTGTCATATTATATGCACTAACACAACCAGAAAAAACCATATGCTGTCTAATGTTGTAGTATCATTTCTAGAATTTCTATTATAGAATATATATATATATATATATATATATATATATATATATTAACTGATATGTATACCGATTGCACATATTAAATTTGCAAAGTGAAATAAATGAATGGTAAATTTATTTAAATTAATATATTACATCAAATCAAATTCAAATGCAATACAACTTTCACTATCACTCTCATATATACAACTTTTCTCTACACTCTCATTTATAACCTTTTTTTACTCGCTCTCACTCACACTCACTCGAGTTTATTTTTGATGTGTTGTGTAACAACCCGCATATTTTACGATTGTATATTTAAATATTTTATTTAAATATAGCGTCGTTAGTCGAATTAAAGTCTGAAATGTCACTTTTTGCAAACAGTCGAATTGGGACTCGAGACCACTTCAATTGAGTCCAAAATGGCGTTTGCGACTCTTTTAAGTATAAGCATCGATATGTTTGGAGTAAGTTGAATTTTGCTATTTTCTAAGTGGGCTTTTAGGTTTGGGTTTCATCCAACTCATCCTATACCCTAACTCAGCCCCCTCTCTTCATCCATTCACTCATTTCATTTCTTTTTCTCAAGCTCAACTGAAAATGGGGGACGAGAATGGGAAATAGAAATTCCAAGCCCTAGCTTCCTTATGCAAACTCGATTCTTGCTCCAAAATCAAAAAAAAGCTTAGGTAAGCCTTCTTTTCACCTTCTCCATCTCAATCTCTATCCAATTTCAGAAATTTCCTATAACCTAATTTAGGAAATACTTATTTTGATCTTAGATTGGAGCTTGTAGAGTAGAAGTAAAGAGTGGTTGATCTTTTCTTTGCATTTGAGCTTCTCATCTTTGCTTTTGAGTTAAAAGGTGAGTTTTGAACTCACATCTACTTCTCTAGATATCATTGATGTTAGGTATGGATTCCTACCACTTATTTATGTTCATTTGCTTTTGATTTGAATTGATTTGGTGAACATTTCAATTTTTGGTGTTTTGAAGTCAAAAACTCTAAAAATCATAGCTTTGATGTTTGATCATGCTTTTGGTGGTGTATTGAAGAGCTTATAGGGTTGGGTTGTCGATTGGCATAAACCTCTAGCGCCCATTGCTCGTCCGGTTGCAAGTCGTGAGAGTTTGCTCTTCATTGTGATAAGCTGAAAAACAGTTCCAGTGCCAGTCAGTCGACTGACTGCAGGAACCGAAAGTTTCAAGTTTCTGGATCAGTCGACTGGCCTCTGCAGTCAGTCGACTGACCTACTTGTCTCAGCCCAATTTGCCTATTATGCTTGGTTTCCAATTTTAATCGATTCGTGTCGATTCCAATTAGTTGTTATCGCATTTTTGACTTTGATGATTCCTTTTGATTTCATACACGGGTTTTTATAAAGTGATCTTTTAAATTGTTTTAAAGCTTGTTTCTCCAACTTCTAATTTCTACTTAAAACACACACACAATTTTGCACTTCGAGTGAAGAGAGAGGAGAATTAAATGATTAAATAAAACGCGTGCTATGAACACGTGGGTTTATCTTTCCAGTTAATTCCTAATCTATTCGTTTGACCATTTTGACCTTTGGGTCTGGTTTACCGATGAGATGAGGTGAACTTTGTACTGCTTTGAGTGTGAAAATTGACTAACGGTTAGTAAACCGTTTAGTACGAACGTGTGGTATGGGACTCACGTTAACATTTTTCGGGTTCCTTTCTGAGAGTTGTGACACATTCTGCTAGTTAGTGGTGTCCAGTACTGGGTCTCCGGACCTTCGCCACTACGGTTTGTTGCCCTATAGTATCGCTTTTGGAGTTGGTCATTCGTCACCGCTCGGGAGATATTGGGTTTGTTGCCTTCGGGCGTGTGGATCCTTGTTATACAGTACTGAGCTCGAGCATCTTTTGTTTCTTTGACAATTATATTTCCTTAGTGTATCGCCCTTCGGTGTAGGTCCTTTGAACCATACGATATATAGCGATTACCTTGTGGAAACTTGTGTTACCATTATTGGTATTTGTTATTTGCCTTTATGGCTTGTTTTGGGATATGATATCCTTGGTTTATTTGAGTTGCCTATGATATGAGGCTTGTTATGATTCATCTTTTGTTAGATGATTTGGATATCTCTTTTGGAGATATTTGTGGTATTTTATGACCCTGTATGTTCATTATCATTTAGTTTATCTAACTGATTTGTTTAGCTAGACTGACCCGTGTATGTTATACTCGGGTCAGACCGAGATGTTTCAGGTTAGGTGCATTGGACTTAGCCTATTTTGCTTCTGCATGGACTATTCTGCTAGTTTCTTTTTGTTATAGCTTTTTGTGTAGTCCTTTTTGGCTGTAACTCTGATATGTATTCTTTTGACTCGCCTGTATAGTGTGGTTTGCTTTACCACTTGTCGAGTATCATTTTGTAAACTCTGTAATGTATCTGTATATGTGTAAATGTATGTGATGATCTACTGTTCTGTTATGTGTATTACATTTGAGTTGTTATATTTTATTCTGATAGATCCTTCAGCCACCTATGGCTTTGTATTAAGTATTTATTGGATATGTCGATCCATTTAAGTAAGAAGTGGCAATTATCGACGTATTCAATAGATAATTAAGACAAGGTTATAGATGGTCGCTCCTATCCAGCTCTATTCTCCGTATTAGCAGACGGTGTTACCTAGTAATACTCTTTGCTAATGTGGGTCTCGGAGTGGGGCGTCACAGCTTGGTATCAGAGCTGAGTTCAGAACAAAATATGATAAACATAGAATATAGACACATATTATGGTACATCAAAGGGTAGTACGAATGTTACAAATCTTTGAATCATCGTGCCTTATTTCTTTCCGTGCCTTCGGGGTAGATAGAATTTTGGGAATACGTCTAGGAATGCATTTTATTCCGTAGTATTCCATATTTGAATTAATGATATATACCTTGTGAATAATCTTTATCTTATCTTATCTTTCAGCTAATGGCCGGAAGAGGCAGAGGACGACGCTCGGATTCTGGGCAATCCAGCGGCTCGCATCCGGACGACGTTTATATGTCTACCGATCGGTTTTTGGAGTTATTTAGGAGCACTCAGCCTCCAGCTCCTATTCGTGCATCTCCTCCACGCAAGTCTACCTTTGCACGTCTGTGCAGTGATTTTTCTCATCTTGGTGGGAAGCCATTCAAAGGCTCCGAGTCTGTTCTTGAGGTCCAAGCTTGGATTCGCACATGCGAACGTATCTTCTCTCGCATGGATCTTTCCGACCATGATCGAGTTCTTGTAACTTCTAGCTTATTGGAAGAGCGTGCCCTTGATTGGTACGAGCATCTTGTAGCCAAACTTGATGAGTCTGTTCTTTCTTGGACTCAGTTCCAGGAACGATTCGAACTCAAATTCGTTCCTGAATCTAAGAAAGTTTTATTAGCCTGTCGCTTCCTTGAGTTGAAGCAAGGGGAATCCTCCGTCTCTGTATATGTTGCATCATTCGAGGCCTTATCTAAGTATGGTCTTGAATTCATTAGCACCTCTTATAAGAAGAATCTGAAGTTTGTGTCTGGTCTTAAGAAATATCTTAAGAAGTCTTTAATGCTTCAGCTTAAGCTTTCTTTTGAGGAGTTGGTTGACTAGGCACTTCATCTCGAAGCCATCGAGAAGGAGTGTGTTAGTGGTGATGATATTGAGGTTCGTGAGAATCCCAATAAGAAGAAGTTTCCATTTCATAAACAGGAATTTTTCCCTTCCAAGAAGAAAAAGCCTGTTGAATCTGGTTCGAACTCTCAATCTGCTGGAACACCTTCCATTCTGAAGTGTTTCAATTGTGGTTCTCCTGATCATATGATTCGAGCTTGTCCTAAGCCTCTCTTCTGTCGTTATTGCAAGAAGGAAGGTCATCGAATTTCTACCTGTCCTACTGCTCCTGCTAGTGCCAGGTCTGGCAAGCTTTATGTTGCTAAGGCTTCTGGAGGTTCCTCTCAGTCCAGAGGTAATTCTCCTCCTATCCTTGATGGCATTATTTTATTTCGTGATCTTCCTATTTAGTTTCTTTTGATACGGGTGCGTCCCACTCTTTTATATCAAGAGAACTTGTTGATTCTTTTTCTTTAAATATGATGGGTTTGATGACTTCACTGAGAATTGCGAATCTGGTTGGTGGATCCGCAACACTCGGTTTGCTTTGTAAAAATGTCGAGATTATTTTGTGATTATTCTTTTCGAGCCGATTTGCATGTCATGCGTTATTTAGGCTTCGAAAATTGATTTTTTTTTGGGAAAGGATTGGCTTAATTATTATGAAGCCCATATCCTATGTCCAATGTGGACTATTCATCTTCAATCTGTTAAGCAGATTTCTTTTGTTCTTAATGATTTCGATTTCCAAATTCGGTGGCATCATTTATTCTTTAAACTCACTTGATGAGGAAAGTGTTATTTCTCTCATTCAAGTAGTTTGTGAATTTTCTGGTATTTTTGAGATTTGTCTTAGAATTATCACCTGAGCAATCTTTTGAGTGGTGCTAAGGTCTTTTTAGTTTGACCTTGCCACCGGTTTTCATCAGCTACGAGTTGCGGAAGGTAACATTCTCTTACCGCATTCCGCGCTCTTTATGATTCTTGTGAGCGGTTCGTTATGTCATTCGATTTGACAAACCTTCTACCTTATTTCATCCATTTTGTGAATCGAGTATTCTACGAATATCTCGATTGGTTTATCCTTATATTTATTGGTTATGGATGAAAAAAAAATTTGCAAATCTTTTTAATAAGATATTTATAAGTATGATTGGGTTTGTTCTTAAAACGAGCAAAGAATATTTGTAAATTTTATAAGAGACATGGTTATCATATAGAAAATGATTTTGTGTTGTTTTTCCCATTAAGTGCTTTAAGAATTCTGGTCGATGCGCTTGATCAACATTATCGATAAGAATCTCCTAAACGCTATGATGAGACAGTCAAACACAATAAATTCTTGTAAAAAGTTAATTTTTCTAAAAAGATGTATATATATATATAAAGTTAATTATAACTTTGAAAGTCTTAGCTTTTCGGGAAAGAGATTCGATTAAAGGAACTCTTTTTCGATGCTTTTATTCTTGCGGTTCCCGAAGGGAACCAAGACTTCACTGTTTATACCGATACTAGTCGTATTGGTTTGGGTGCCTTTCTCTTGCAAAAGGGAACGTTCTATCACTTATGCTTCTATACAATTAAAGCCTATCGAGACTAGGTATGCCACTCATGATCTAGTGCTCGCAGCTATTGTTTTCGCTTTTAGAATTGGCATCATTTTCTTCTTTTTTGGAGAGAAATTTGTTCTCTATACCGATCATAAATCTTTGAAATATTTGTTTTCTCAAAAAGGAACTCAATTTGCGTCAAAAATGCTGGCTCGAGTTCTTTGCATCTTATGATCTTGTTATTCTATACTTCCCGAAGGGGAAATCGTGTTGTCGATGCCCTTAAGCCGAGAGCAACAAGCGGATGTTTCTTTGTTGATATCCGAATGGAGTGATCTCGAGACTTTATCCACTTGTGAGATTCGAGATCGTGAATCTGATTCATGTTCCTCTCTTGTTTTGTGTAGCCTTGAGGCTCGTCCTTCTCTTTTGGACTATTCCTCTTTTGGGCTGAACTCTATGTCCTGTTATATTGCATGTAGTTCCTAATTCTATTGTTAGCAATCGTGATCCATTATTTTTCTAGTGGATTTTTGTAGGGTCTTCAAAAGCTTTGGGAACAAAGCTTAAATTTTTTAGAACCGCTTATCGTCCTCAATTCGATGGACAAATAGAGCGTGTGAATCAAACCCTTGAAAATCTCTTTCGTGCATGTGTTCTTGATTTTGGTGGAAGTAGGAAGATCATATTTCTCTTGATTGAGTTTTCTTCCTATAATAGCTTCCAATCTAGTATTGGTATGGCTCCTTTCGAGGCACTCTACGGAAGGCCATGCCGATTTCCTTCGTGTTGGCTTGAAGCCGGTGAGAAGCTGGTTTTAGGTCCAGATTTTATTGGTGTTCATTTGTGTTTCACCTATGAGGGGTGTTGTGCATTTCAGTCGATCGGGAAAGTTAGCACCTCGATATGTTGGTCCATTTCCCATCACCGAACGTATTGATTCTGTGGCTTATCGCCTTTTATTTACCGACTCAATTTTTTTCTATTTATGACGTATTCCACGTCTCTCAACTACGGAAATGCCTTAGGGATTCCGATTCTAATCTTGAGTCCGGTGTTATTGAGGAAATTGAAGTTTCACCAAATTTGACTTATGAGCAACATTCTATTGTATCATTACTTCGGAGGTTAAACCCCTTCGAAATAAAGATGTTCTTCTTGTGGAAGTTCAATGGTCCTCAAATCCTAAGAATTGCTCTTGGGAATCTTGAGAATTCATCGAGCAAACACATCCGGACTTACTCTTTCGTGCTCTTTATGGTGAACTTCTTATTTCAAATTTCTTTTGTGTTGATATGCTTTTATAGTTGTTACTCTTTATTTTCTTCTTAAGTATTGCGAGGACGCAATTTCTTTAAGGAGGGGAGTCTGTAACAACCCACATATTTTATGATTGTATATTTAAATATTTTATTTAAATATAACGTCGTTAGTCGGATTAAAGTCCGAAATGTCACTTTTTGCAAACAGTCGAATTGGGACTCGAGACCACTTCCATTGAGTCCAAAATGGCGTTTGCGACTTTTTTGAGTATAAGCATCGATATGTTTGGAGTAAGTTGAATTTTGCTATTTTCTAAGTGGGCTTTTGGGTTTGGGTTTCACCCAACTCATCCTATACCCTAACTCAGCCCCCTCTCTTCATCCATTCACTCATTTCATTTCTTTTTCTCAAGCTCAACTGAAAATGGGGGAAGAGAATGGGAAATAGAAATTCCAAGCTCTAGCTTCCTTTTGCAAACTCGATTCTTGCTCCAAAATCAAAGAGAAGCTTAGGTAAGCCTTCTTTTCACCTTCTCCTTCTCAATCTCTATCCAATTTTAGAAATTTCCTATAAGCTAATTTAGGAAATACTTGTTTTGATCTTAGATTGGAGCTTGTAGAGTAGAAGTGAAGAGTGGTTGATCTTTTCTTTGCATTTGAGCTTCTCATCTTTGCTTTTGAGTTAAAAGGTGAGTTTTGAACTCACATCTACTTCTCTAGATATCATTGATGTTAGGTATGGATTCCTACCACTTATTTATGTTCATTTGCTTTTGATTTGAATTGATTTGGTGAACATTTCAATTTTTGGTGTTTTGAAGTCAAAAACTCTAAAAATCATAGCTTTGATGTTTGATCATGCTTTTGGTGGTGTATTGAAGAGCTTATAGGGTTGGGTTGTCGATTGGCATAAACCTCTAGCGCCCATTGCTCGTCCGGTTGCAAGTCGTGAGAGTTTGCTCTTCATTGTGATAAGCTGAAAAACGGTTCCAATGCCAGTCAGTCGACTGACTGCAGGAACCGAAAGTTTCAGGTTTCTGGATCAGTCGACTGGCCTCTGCAGTCAGTCGACTGACCTGCTTGTCTCAGCCCAATTTGCCTATTTTGCTTGGTTTCCAATTTTAATCGATTCGTGTCGATTCCAATTAGTTGTTATCGCATTTTTGACTTTGATGATTCCTTTTTTATTTCATACACGGGTTTTTATAAAGTGATCTTTTAAATTGTATTAAAGCTTGTTTCTCCAACTTCTAATTTCTACTTAAAACACACACACAATTTTGCACTTCGAGCGAAGAGAGAGGAGAATTAAATGGTTAAATAAAACGCGTGCTATGAACACGTGGGTTTATCTTTCCAGTTAATTCCTAATCTATTCGTTTGACCGTTTTGACCTTTGGGTCTGGTTTACCGATGAGATGAGGTGAACTTTGTACTGCTTTGAGTGTGAAAATTGACTAACGGTTAGTAAACCGTTTAGTGCGAACGTGTGGTATGGGACTCACGTTAACATTTTTCGGGTTCCTTTCTGAGATTTGTGACACATTCTGCTAGTTAGTGGTGTCCAGTACTGGGTCTCCGGACCTTCGCCACTATGGTTTGTTGCCCTATAGTATCGCTTTAGGAGTTGGTCATTCGTCACCGCTCGGGAGATATTGGGTTTGTTGCCTTCGGGCGTTGCCTTCGGGCGTGTGGATCCTTGTTATACAGTACTGAGCTCGAGCATCTTTTGTTTCTTTGACAATTATATTTCCTTAGTGTATCGCCCTTCGGTGTAGGTCCTTTGAGCCACACGATATATAGCGATTACCTTGTGGAAACTTGTGTTACCATTATTGGTATTTGTTATTTACCTTTTTGGCTTGTTTTGGGATATGATATCCTTGGTTTATTTGAGTTGCCTATGATATGAGGCTTGTTATGATTCATCTTTTGTTAGATGATTTGGTTATCTCTTTTGGAGATATTTGTGGTATTTTATGACTTTGTATGTTCATTATCATTTAGTTTATCTAACTGATTTGTTTAGCTAGACTGACCCGTGTACGTTATACTCGGGTCAGACCGAGATGTTTCAGGTTAGGTGCATTGGACTTAGCCTATTTATCTTCCGCATGGACTATTCTGCTAGTTCCTTTTTGTTATAGCTTTTTGTGTAGTCCTTTTTGGCTGTAACTCTGATATGTATTCTTTTGACTCGCCTGTATATTGTGGTTTGCTTTACCACTTGTCGAGTATCATTTTGTAAACTCTGTAATGTATCTGTATATGTGTAGATGTATGTGATGATCTACTGTTCTGTGATGTGTATTACATTTGAGTTGTTATATTTTATTCTGATAGATCCTTCAGCCACATATGGCTTTGTATTAAGTATTTATGGGATATGTCGATCCATTTAAGAAGAAGTGGCAATTGTCGGCGTATTCAATAGATAATTAAGACAAGGTTATAGATGGTCGCTCCTATCCAGCTCTATTCTCCGTATTAGCAGACGGTGTTACCTAGTAATACTCTTTGCTAATGTGGGTCTCGGAGTGGGGCGTCACATGTTGATCTTGATTTACTTGCTCCAGCTTGTATCCAGCCATCTCCTATACCTGTCAAATAAACAATGTAGTAAAATGGAAAAGGAAACAAACCAAAATTGCATAATTAAATTGAATTTGAATATTAATATTTCCTCAGTTCATGGGTTTGTTTTCTCTTTATGTTTTAGACAGGGACAAATATATGTGTGCATGGACAACTTATGATATGCACAGTGTATCACTGTGAATATCACAAGGCCGAGCATCAATTAAATCTCAAAAACTGTTGCACTAATAGGTAAAGGAACAAGCACATGAAAGTGCACAAACCAGATTAACCACCAACATTCACTATATATACATACATATGTATGTATATATATGGAAATTCAAAGCTAAAACAAGTTTCAACAATTCAACAACATGGACCAGCAAAGATCAAAATGATCAAAAAGTGCCAGTGTGCACTACCTTGAACAGGGCAGTGGCAGTGCACCATCAAACCAAAGCAAAGCCCCATCAAAGCACCATCAAATAAAGCTTCAAAGTCACAAAACAAAATTAATAGTATATAAAAGAGTGACCAGACTCATAGGTCCAAATATATCAGTAATTGAACAAGTGCTACAAATTAAATAATAAAAAGTCCATATCACTAACAATTTCATATCACTGCCTTAAAAAGTGCCACAAATTGAACAAGACACAAATTAAACAAGTGCCACAAAATTGAACAAGACACTAACACTAACCACAAATTAGAACCACCAACATTCACCTATATATACATACATATGTATGTATGTATATACACGGATGATATTGGAATCAAAGTGCACAGCTTTACCTCGACCGATAGTTGAACTTACTGCAAAGTACTAATCCAAGTAAAAACAAAGTGCGGACAACAATGCAGCATATGAACAAGTATCAGTTTCAGGCTAAACCATAGAACAAGGCTAAACCGTAGAACACATACATATATGTATGCATGTATATACATGGATGAACCAAGATAGCATAACAAATATACACATATGTATATGCATGTATATATGTACATAGTGAGCAACTAGCAGTTCAAACCATCGAATAGTAAACAGAACATGAAGTAAAGGCACAAGCACATGAAAGTGCACATGAAAATGTATATAAGAAGCCAAAGCACATGAAAGTAATCAAACAGAACAACGTGAAGTAAAGGCACAAGCACATGAAAGTGAACAAACAAGTAAAGGCAAAAGCACATAAAAGTGCATAAGCACATAAGTTCAAGTATAAGTATAGTGAGCAACACACAAACACACACACACAGACACACACACACATATATATATATACATGTATACATGTATATATGCAACACATGTTCAGTGTTGAAGTGCACTGCCTTTAATAAGGCAGTTCCAGTCAACACTGCCTTGGACAACAAGGTCCAACATAGCAATCCACTAACTCAGACATGATTTCAAGAGCACATGTTCAGGCAACATAGTGAAAAACAAGGTCCAACATAGCAATCAAATTAGCAAACGGAAACCAAAGAAGAAATTCAAGAATAAAAAAATCATCAAGAGCGTTCAATATAAATCGATAGTCGAAAAAAATAATTTGAAAATTCAAATCGAATCATATATTCGCATATTTAGGAAATAAATTCCTATATAAGAAACCCAAATCATCATCGGCCGGAGATTAGAAGTCGAGAATAATATAAATTGAAAGGGGCATAAATCATACCAATATCAATCGAAGAACACTCGACAAGGAGGAGCCGCAACTATTAATAGTTAGTAAATCAAAGTACGCAATCTACAAGGAAGGATGGGAGCAAGGTAATTCGAACCTAACTTTCAAGCAGTGGCTTTCAAGAAACCCTAATGTCGGAATGAAGGTGAAAGAGATGGCTCTGATTAGGAAACCCTAAGTTTATTGAAGAACATCGATGAGATGGAAGAAGGCTAGGGTCGGCAGCAAACGATTGCTAGGAGGAGGGATAGCGAAGGCGGTGAGGAAAATAATTAAAGGAACGAATGCCATTTTTTTCTCTAGAAACGAAAGAAAGAGGGGGAAATAACTAAAAGAACGCGACCATGAAATAATCTAGGCAATATTGAGAGGGAAACCAAGATTTTGATAAGGAGCCAAAATGAAATTTTTGATAATCTCAATCAGACAACAAATAAAATGTTGTTTAAATGGCATGGATGAAATCTCAATAGAACAAAGATTTCATGGGCTATGACACACAACAGATGGTTTGTCCATGTGTTGTGTGAAACAGTGGTAAACATTGGGATAACAGCAAATCTACCTTATGTTGTGTGATCACTGTTGTCTGATTCACTTGGTGGCATAGTGGAACCAAATATCAGAGCACAGTTTCACAGTGTTATATAACATATTAGTAGAATTTATATAAAATGGTAATAATTCAAGACTGTCTCATAATAGTAAAGTGAACATTGATTAGGCTCCACAGTGTTGCACATCGGAATAAGTATAACATCCATGTATAATACGAGAAAGCCATATCCAGCTTATCCTTTGCATAGCTACTACATCTCACCTAGACCTCTTATCTAGTCTACTCATTTAAGAGTACCCGAGATGATAAGAAGAAAAGCATAAAACCTCGAGTAAGACAATAGTCTGGTGTGAGCGAAAAATGAATCTCAAAATACTATACAAGTCGATATAGTAATAAATAAGGGTATACAAACCATACATGACCTGCCTCTGTAACTGAAGAGTTAGCATATAACATGATGCTTTGCTATCATCATTAAATCTTATCCATGCCACTTCCTAAGGCTAGGAAATAGAGCCACAGTCATAAGGTCCATGGTAACTACAGTCATAAGGTTTGGACACAGTCATAATCCAGGTGGGCATCACCGCATACCGTCTTTACACGAGCACACAGAAAACCTCTGAGTGTCTATGATCCCTTTACACATGCCTTTATAATGGAGTGTGGTTATAATTCCATTCTTGCCGCATCCATAGTGGAACACAGTCGTAATCCCACTCACGAGCACTCCTCATTGAACCCGCCCTTTGGACCATCCCTTCGGCTCTAGTCATTGAGCCACTATCATCGGGGCCTAACTTCATTCACTGTCAAGTTATCCTCATTGAAGTCCTAAAGCTATCATCGTGCTACTACATCGCCATTAATCCCCAAGCGAACAAACAAACACCTTTAGCACGACCTTCAAAGCCTATACTTCGCCTCTTGGAAGTTTCATCCCGACCTGACCAAAAACTACAGGTTGGTACCGACCTCTTCTACTTGATACCGAGTAGTATACTTAACCAAATTTTGGCTCCCTCTACTTCCTTGAAGCCTCGCTCCTACAAAGCTCCAACTTCCAAGCCATTGGACCTTAACCCTGTGCAGTTAATGCCCCGCTATTACCCCACTATAGCCCTGCTATATCTCATAGAGGATTTCTACCGCTACAATTTTCCATATAGCCCCAATTATAGCCATTCTGCTTTAAGCCCCGCTATTTCCGCTATATCCCGTTATTCCCGCTATATTCCGCTATTTCCGCTGTATCCTCTTTAAAACAAATTAATTGAAAAATGACATTTATACATTATAAAAATTATGAAATTAATTTATTTAATTGAAATTTTAATATATTTTTAGAAATGAAAATACTCTAATATTATGCTAAATTCAATTATGTTATATAACAATATTACATTTATTTATAGTATATTCACACATATTTTTTTTTTAAATTATTTATGTATTAATTATAATTTAATTGAATGTTAATTTTTCATTTAATTACCATTTATATATTTGTAAAAACATTAAGTACGAGTTTTATATGCTATTTTAGAGTCATCCGCTATATCTCGTTATATCCTCGCTGTATCCCCGCTATGACTTTTGCACCTCCGCCGCATTGAATCTGCCGAGGGCTTTAACTGCATAGCCCTAACCATCATCTAGAAAAGTACTCGGTACCGAGTACCTTAGCCAATTTCGGCTTTTGGATCCTTGAACTTCTTTCCCTCGCCAACCCTAAGCTCGGCCTAAAGTAGCCCCATGCTTTCTCCAAGCAAGCCCCAAAGCAAAGTCCTACTGAGCTGATTTGGCTTTCAATTAAACCCTAAGCTTTTCCTCATCTTACCTGAAGCCAACTTCGAGTCCTCTACCATTTTTCTCGAAGCATGACTCGAAGTAAGTATCCCACCGACCTAAAGCCCTACTACCAACCTGAATTCCACTCAACACCGAGTAGGATTCCTTGGTCCAACTTCACACGAATTAAACCTTGAGCTCCTACCATTCTCCAGACCCCCTTTTCCAAGTTTCATCTAATTCTAACCACCTTTGCCTTTGATTTGCCTAATTCGACGATCTCTTTTCCTAACTACACAAAGCACTAGCAAACCATATCAAAGAAAATATATCCAAACAGCAATATCACCCATATACATCCATTCATAAATGCAATTCATTAAAACACGATAATCGTACAAATTCTGTCCTATATCTAACTTTTACACTAGCATGTCAATATGATCAAAAGGGGTTGCAAACCATTTAAAAATCATTTTTAACAGTTTTAACTTTAATCAAAAACATGTATAAGGATGTGATTAAAGTCAGAAAATGTTCTAGGATCAAAATCATGTTAAAAACATCAAATTTATCTATATAAACATGCATAGGATAGTGAAAGGTCAAGAACCACTCACCAATCACCTAAAATACCAATTTAAATCTCTAGTTCTGATGTAAATAGCAAGGAAAGACGAATTTGCAAGCACCAAAGTGATAGATCTACAATCTCCTTTGCTAATTACCCTTATAATGATGCATTGGCTAAGATTAGTGTGGAAAGAGATGGTTTTTGAAGAGAATAGGGTAATGGAAGCTTATAACTATTTTGGGGAAGTTGGACATGATTTAGAATAGTCCCATCAGCCCCCCTTGGCTTTATTTCCGAAATGGTCTAGTAGGCCTAAATATGGGCTTAGTTAATTACCTATTAATGCGGCCCAACAGCAACTAAAACTTAAAACAGCCATAACTTTCAAGCGGTAAGTCCTTTTTGCTATTATGACCACTCCACGAAATGGAAAATCACCAACCTAAAGCAATGGAGGTGGTTTTTGAACCTATCTCGACTCCTATTAAAAGTTATAGTCCATACAGGATTTCTAAGGTCAAAATAGTCACATAGAAATTTGATGAAAATCATAGATGTGGAAAATGTCCATAGGAATCATTTTCCAAAATTTTAAAGTCATACGACCTCTATAAATTAAATAAAAATATTTTACGATCCTCTGATATGTAAAACATGGATCGTTACACTCTCCTACCCTTTAGAGATTTTGCCCTCGAAATCCTCATACAAGTCAAAGAATAGTCAACCATAGTTACTCGACATGCCTAACAATCATATGAAACCATCAAACATATCAAATAGACAACCATACTATCGATAGTATAGATAAACCTATCCTAGCATGCGAGATACTAAACTATCCTATATGATATTAAAACAAAAGCAAATACAATAGATGGTAGGCCTTACCACACAAAGAGCTTTGGATATGTAGCCCTCATGCTCTCCTCGGTTTTCCACGTGCAATCGCTTTCACTTTCGCCCCGTTGAACCTTTACCAACTCCACCGTCCTTCTCCTAAGCTCTTTCGTATTACGTCCGACAACACGAACCGACCTATGAGGTCCCGTAGCTTCTGATTCAATCTCGATATCATTAAGCTAATCCAGTGCAATCGTCATATCTAAGTTGTGCACAAACTTCCACAGATAAGAGACATGGAAGACATTATGCATGCCCGCCATCTTCTGAGGTAAGTCGACCTTATATGCTAGGTTCCCAATCCTCTCTACTATCAAAAAATGACCTGCAAATCTCGATGCCAACTTCCCCTTACTTATGAATTAAATAGCATCGTTCAATGGAGAAATCTTCACAAGCACCATATCGCCGACAGAGAACTCCAAATCTCCACATCTCCTATCGGTATAGCTCTTCTGCCTATCTTGAGCAGCTTTTATTCATTTCCAAATGATCTTAATCTTCTTTGAGGTTTCTTAAAACATATCTAGCCCGAGTATCAGTTTTTCGCCTGGTTTCCACTAACATGAAGTTGCATTACACGGTCGGCCATACAATGCTTCATATGGTGCCATATCGATACTAGACTGATAGCTATTTTTGTATGAGCACTCCACCAAATGTAGATGATCGTCCCATGAGCCTTCGAAATCCAGAATGCAAGCTCAAAGAGTTCCTCTAATATACGTTTCACCCTCTCGATCTGCCCATCAATTTTCGGGTGATAAGCTGTACTGAGATGCAGCTCGATCCCCAACGCCTCTTGTAATCTCTTCCAAAACCCACTAGTGAATAAAGGGTCTCGATCGCTCATAATTCTCTTTAGCACACCATAGAATCACACAACCCATTTAACATACAAATTGAAAAGTTTAGATGGCATTCTACTTGACTTAACGGGTATGACTTGAGCACTCTTCGTCAATCTATCAATTATGATCCAAATGCCATCATACCCTGCTTTGGTCCTCGACAATCCATTAATGAAATCCATCAAGACTTGCTCCCATTTCCATTCGGAACTTCAAGTGGTTGTAGCAATCCACTTAGCTTCTTTTGTTCTGCCTTCACCAACTGGCAGTTCATGCACTTCGAGATGAATGTTCCGATGTCCTTCTTCATCCCTACCCACTAATAGGTCTACTCAATATCATGTTACATCTTATTACCGTCGAGGTATATAGTCAACCTAGAATGGTGGCACTCTCGTAGCACCTCATCTCGCAATCCATCAACATTAAAAATAAATAATCTCCCATCCTTACGGAGCCAACCATCTTGGTTGAGTCTGTAATACTTCATTTCCTCAGACTCTACCCCTTCTTTAATTTTCAGCATGATCTCAACAGTCTAGCATCTTGCCTCTGATTATTTCTGATCCGCTCAATCAAAGTAGGTTTGATCATCAAACTCGCCAACATCTCTAACTCGCAACGAGGTCTGAAGTCATAGCCAATAATATACTCCAGTTGCTTCTACTCTAGGAACATTGGCCCTAAACTAGCATGTCTTTTACTCAAGGTGTCAACAATTACATTCCCCTTACCAAGCGTATAGGAAATGCTAAAGCCGTAGGAGACCAAGAATTCCAACCATCGTTGTTGGCAAAGGTTGAAATCCTTCAGGGAGAAAAGGTACTTGAAGGATTTGTGATCCATGAATAGCTCAAGCCTTTCCCCTAATGGATAATGCCTCCAAATCTTCAAAACAAATACTATCGCCACCAACTCCAAATCATGAATCGAATACTTCTTCTTGTGCGGTTTCAACTGTCGACTAGCGTGGGCGACAACTTTTCCCCTCTGCATCAACAACATACCCGGTCCAGTACCACAGGCTTTTGTGCATACTGGTAGCTCCTTATTTCCGCTTGGAATAGTCAATACTAGTGCACTCACCAACCTCTCCTTCAGACTTACAAACGCATGCTCGCACTTTGCATCCTAAACAAAGATTTGATTTTTCTTCATCAAATTGGTCGATGGCGCTACTATCTTTGAGAAGTCCTTGATAAAATGTCTATAATATCCTGCCAATCCTAAAAATCTTCTCACATTAGTAGTGTTCTTAGGTTGGTTCCAATCCTGAACCGCTGCCACCTTTGCAAGATATTTTGTGTTGCCCTGCTAATAGACGACATAACCCGAGAATCTCACTTCCTCCTCCAGAAGTGGCACTTCAAACACTTCGCTCTCAACTTGTGGTTCCTCAATAATTCAAGCACGATCCTCAAGTGCGTCTTGTGTTCCTCCTCTGTCCTAGGGTAGACAAGAATATCATCCAAGAACACAAGCACAAACTTGTTCAGCTGATCCCTAAAAACTCGGTTCATGAGATCAATAAAGTATGATAGAGTATTAGTTAGCCCGAACGGCATAACCAACCACTCATAGAAACTGGTTGGCATATGAAACACGGTGATCAACACACTCTCCTTCACTACTCTCAACTGGTGATATTCCTTCACCAAATCCAATTGGGAAAACATCTTCGCAACGTGAAGCTGATCGAACAGGTCATCAATACGCGGGAGTGGATACTTTTTCTTTCTCGTCACCTGTTTTAGCTCACCATAATCTACACACAACCTCAGAGAATCATCTGTCTTAGTGGCAAACACTATAGGTGCGCCGCATTCGGATATGCTCATACAAACGAACCCTTGCTTCAATAGGTCATATACTTGCACCTCCATACCAAATCTATATGGAACTTGATTTCTCTATGTGGTGGTAATCCAATCACCTCCTCAAACAAGTCTGGATACTTCTTCTTTATAGGCACAATGTTAATGAGATATTTTGTCCTAAAAACACCTAAATATTTTTATTGAAGTAACCATGATGCTGAATGCTTTCGTGGTTATGAATAAGAAAATTAAATAAGATTAAAATTTTCTTTAAAGGTAGTAATTATGTCACCGTAATGCTTGCACAATTATGAGGAGAAATATTTTTAAATTTATGAAAAGTCTCTTTCCAATTTGTTAGAACAATACATTCTAATTTAAACATCCAAGACAGAAAAAGTAAACTAAAGTATTGAAAGCAATAAATAACATAGAGAATTTACCTTGTTCGGATGTTAGTGAATCCTAAGTCCATAGAAAAATGTCCTTATCTTCTTCATTTATTCTTGGTACAAATGAAAAATGGCAGAGAGTGCAATTTTGATTTCAGTGCTCTAGAAAAAGTAAAGTCTAGAAAAAATTGCCTCCCTTTGTACTACAGTTCCCTATTCAATTACAGTCCATAGAGGTTCACACGGATCGTTAAATCAATTTTCTGCTCTTTTGATTTCTACTTTAGATTATGCCATGTGTTGATCATTTGTCTTGCTGATTTACTATACACGGATTGCTAATGTGGTCTTTGGCGAAAAACCATGATTTGAGTTGATGAATTTTGAATTTGTGCACGAAGCTTGAAATTGAAGCGAGAAAACCCAATTTTGAATAGACCATGACCCGATGATTTCATAAAGTAACAAGCCAATGAACTACACACCTGTGTAAGCGTAACCGCAATGAGAAACCGCTGCCCATCTTAGAAAAACTGCATAGTTATAAGCAGTCCAGGGTTTCGCTATCGTGAATGGGCCATTGTGAACTATACCTCCATAATTACATAGGGTGACAATATTACAAAACATCTAAACTGCGTCGACCCTCCTAAAGTCGTACTACACCGTTCCATCCAAATAACAACAAAGCACAGTGTCATGGGTGATTGGTGCCAAGTCGTGTGTCTCAGTAAATAAGACCGTGTCGCCATTTTGAAGGATGGTCATATCGCCTAAATCTATTCTGGGCTGTTCTTATCAATAGAGGACTGCGCCACTACCTTTATATTTAAGTTATGTTTAAGGAATTTAAGAATGATGTCATGGCTTCTTGGCTTGCCTGTGAGGAATGTAACTTAGATTATGATTGTGGAGCAGTTTTACCCTATTGCCTCATCCTTTGGGTCCTTGTATTTGTGGATAATATTCTTTATAATTGCTATGTTGTTCTGTCATTTTAACGTCAAATCAAGATATTTGGACTGAGAAATGCTCCTACATACTTCGTTGACTTAATGAATCGTGTCTTTAGAGAGTATCTCGATAAGTTCAACCTTATGTTTATTGATAATATTTTAGTATATTCCAAGACCGAGGAAGAAAATGAAAATCATCTTAGGACTGTATTGGAGACATTGGGGCAGAATAAGCTAAAAGCCAAGTTTTTTAAATGTAATTTTTGGAAGAAACAAGTTAATTTCTTGGACCACGTTGTTTTAGAAGCTAGAATATCTGTAGACTCGGACAAGGTTGAAGCTATACAGAATTGGAAGCAGCCTGAGATAGTTTCTGAGATAAGGAGATTTCTAGGATTGGTCAGTTATTATTGACGATTTATTAAAGATTTTTCAAACATTAATCAACTTCTGACAGTCCTTACACGGAAAGGTATTAAATTTCAATGCACATCCAGGTGTGAAAAAGCGTTTCTAAAGTTGAAGGAGTTACTTACCAATGGACATGTGTTGATTGTCCCAGAAAGCAATCAGGACCTAGAAGTTTATACAGATGCTTATGGGTCTAGACTGGGTGTTGTGCTTATGCAGAAGGGTAGAGTAGTGGCATACACGTCAAGGAAATTAAGACCTAACGAGAGTCCATATGCTACCCATGATCTGGAATTGGCTGCTATAGTCTTCGCACTCAAGATGTAGTGAAATTATTTACATGGAGAATAGTTTGTATTGTATACAGACCATAAATCTCTAAAGTATCTGTTTATAGAAGGATCTTAATATGAGACAACGACGGAGGATGGAATTTCTGGCGGCATATGATTTTAAGCTCCGATATACCCTTGGGAAGGGAAATCACGTAGCTGATGCTTTAAGCAGGAAGCACCAGGCAGTGGTTTTGATGATGATTGCGTAACAAAAAGGAAAGACCTTGACACTTTCTATATGTGAGATTCAAGCAAAAGATTCAATGGAAGATTCTGGTGTAAGGTTGGCAAGTCTTGTAGCTGGACCGTCTTTGATGAATTAAATTGTTAAAGCCCAAAGGGAAAATCAAGCCACTTTAGAATTAAACCAAAGGCTGGAAAGGGATGAAGATGGAGAAGACTTGAATAAGTATTCTCTTGATTCGCATGGATGTTTACGTAAGAAGAATAAATTAGTAGTTCCTGATAGTGATGATCTTCACAAAGCAATAATGGATGATTGTCATCGATCGCGATATACTATTCATCCAGGCAGAAGTAAAATGTATATGGATATGAAATGCTTATATTATTGGGCTGGAATGAAGCTCGAGATTGGAAATTATGTGCAGGAATGTGCTAATTGTCAGCCACTTAAAGCTGAGCATCAGAGACCAAGTGGGTTAATTCAGCCATTAGAGATTCCTCAATGGAAGTGGGATCAGGTATGAATATACCCATTATTAGTGTTAATGATTTGTTTTATATAAGTCCCTATCAAACCTTATTAATCATTTATAGGTATCCATGGATTTCATTGATGGATTAACTCGTTATCAAAGCGGTTGTGATAGTATATGGGTAATAATCGATCGTTTAACTAAATCGGTTCATTTTATTCCTATGAAGTTGACTAGATCCATACTATACGTTGTGAAATTATATGTGAAAAAAGTAGTTAAACTTCATGGAGTGCCAAGTTCTGTTGTTTGCGACGAGATCCATTATTTACCAGTAGGTTTTGGAGAAGCCTTCAAGCAGCTTTGGGAACGAAGTTAAACGTTAGTACGGCCTATCATCCTCGAACGAATGGACAAAAAAAGCGAGTGAATCAAATTTTTGAAGACTTAATTCGAGCCTGTGTGCTTGATTTTGGAAGAAATTGGGAGGAACACCTTTATTTAGTTGAGTTTTCTTGTAATAATAGTTATCGATCAAGTATTGGAATGACTCCATTTGAAGCTCTGTACGGACGACCATGCCAATCAACTTCTTGTTGGTTGGATACCAGAGATAAGTTTGTTTTAGGACTTGATTCAATCAGAGAAGCATAAAAAAGATTGAGTCGATTAACAAAGAATGAAGGAAGCTCAGGATCGTCAAAACTCTTATGTTGATCGAAGAAGGAAAGAGTTAACATTTGAAGTTGGAGATCTCGTGTACATGAAGATATCACCTCTTAAGGGAGTTATGAGAAATCTACGAAACTAGCACCTTGCTATATTGGTCCATTTCCAATTAGGAATGTTAGGAGGAGTTGCTTATCGAGTAGCACTTCCAGATCAATTTGCTGGAATACATGATGTTTTTTATGTACCTCGATTAAAAAAGTGTTTATGAGATACTGAGATCGTTGTAAAGCCTAGAGATGCAAGAACTCGAGATCTCTAGACTGGACTTACGTGAACATCTTATTAGTATAATTGATTCAGAAGTTCGACAGCTCAGGAGTTAAAGAGTTCTCCTAGTAAAAGTGCAGTGGTTAGATAATCCATTCGATTGTACTTGGGAAACTCAGGAGCATATGAAGCATGCTTACCCTGAGTTGTTTAACGAAGCACATGAGTAAGGTTTGTATTTAGATCATTATTCTATAATAAATGATACAGATAAGTTAGTATTGATTTGTCTGTTATAGATTTTCCTATAAGGAATTATGAGGACACCATTTTCTTAAGGGGGAAAGTCTGTAACAACCCAATGTCAGGAAGCAATTAATTATGAATAAATAATAATAATTTAAATAATTAAGCCAGATTAAAATGGTAATTAGTGGAAATAATTAATAATTTGAATGATTCTAGGTGAAATAATTGATATAGTCCAAAGAATTGAATTTTGATTTTTATTTGGTGTTTATAAATCAATTTGAACATTTATTGGTATTAAAAGTAATTTTAAGAGTTTGGAAACATAAATAAATAAATTAATTGCCCCAAAGATATTTATTTTTCAAATAAAATGGAAACCAATATTCATTTGATACGTTAATTGTCGGATTTATCCCGGTTTTGGACAAGTTATAAATGTAGTGATATTTATGTTTCGTAAATTAATATTTCAAATCGAATGGTTAATGAAATTTTGACAGCTCTTCTTGATCCCGTATATGCTCTTTTGCATATGATATTGGGAATAAGGGGAATTACTACTAAAATTTTGTTAATCTTTTGATTTGAAATGATTTATAAAACATAAATATCATTACGTTTATAATGGGAAGTAGGATAGCCAACTATTAAAAAAGTGTCCCTGGGTTATATAGCTTTGAAATTATTTGTGAATTCAATTATTCTAAAGTTGTTCTATAATAAAATTTATAATGTTATTGAAATTAATAATATTATATGTAGTAATAAAATTTATTATATTATTGAAATTAATAATAAAATTAATAATGTTATTTAAATTATTAATAAAATTAATAACGTTATTGAATGTAATAATAAAAATAATAATGTTATTTAAATTAATAATGTTATTTAAGTTAATAGTAAAATTAATATTGTTATTTAAATTAATAATAAAATTAATAATGTTATTTAAGTTAATAGTAAAATTAATATTGTTATTTAAATTAATAATAAATAATGTTATTAATGTTTGGTTTTATTAAATAGATGACAGTAATGTTATTAATAATGTTTGGGTTTATTAACAAGATGATAGCAATGTTATTATTGATGTTTGGTTTTATTAAAAAATTAAGAATAAAATACTATTATGTGAAAACTAATGTAATTTTTGTTTACGTGTAGTATAAAAGATGGATTATTTGAAAGATCGAAATTGGATGTACATGAAAGGTAAAAAAGAGAAACAATACCGTTACACCTTTGAAATGGTATCGATGCATTCATGAAATTGGCATCTTGTAATAAATCAAATATGAAAGAAGTCTAATGTCCGAATATGAAATGCCGCTGTCTAAAACTTATAGAGTATTATACTATGGTATTACATTTACATCGATATGGTTTTTTGCCCGACTACCTTGTGGTCATATATCATTGAGAAGAATATCATGTTGTATAAGAGGAGACTGTAAATATAGATGTGGACATCGATAAACCCCTTAGTGAAGAAAATGTAGATCTAGAAAATAGAATATCTGAAATGGTTCATGAAGCTACTTGTCCAAATATGTGGACTGATGAACTAGACTTTAAGGAAGATCTTGACTTGGAAGCGAAAAGGTTTTTCAACTTGTTAGAAACATCGAAATAACCCCTCTATAAAGGCCGTAAAATGGTACACTTATCAACAACATCTAGGTCAAGCACTGTAAATTCCGAATATAATGCATCAAAAACCTAATGAATGCAATTTTTAGCTTGTATAAAGAAATGCTTCCACCTGACAATATGTTGGCGGAGAACTGGTACCCCCCTTAGAAGAGAGGTCTCAGCCTTTGGATTGCCACATGAAAAAATTGACACTTATCCAAGTGGATGCATGATTTATTGGAAGGAAGATAAAGATCCAACATTGTGTAAATTATGTAAACAACTTAGATATAGGTCGATGAAAACCAATGGTAAAGTGTTCCTTTCAGCAGAATGCATTATTTTCTAATTACATTGAGATTGCAAAGGTTATATGCATATTCTTCTACGGCGAAACACATGTGATGACATAGTGAATGACAATGAGGTGAAGGTGTTTTCTGTCATCTTACAGATAGTGAAGCTTGGAAATATTTTGATAGGACATAACCTGATTTTGCTAAAGAATAGTGTAATGTTAAACTTGGTTTGTGTACGGATGGTTTTTCCCCTTTGCTTCGTTTGGTAAGTTTTACTCAACCCGACCAATTATCTAATACCTTATAATCTCCTTACTTGGATCTGTATAAAGAATCCATACTTGTTTCTAATTGTAATTATTCCTAGACCTAAAAATCAAAACAATGGAATAGACGTGTACCTACAGCCTTTGGTTGATGAGTTGAAAAAGCTATGGACAGATGATGTTATGTCGACGTTTCAAAAAAAAAGAACTTTAGCAAGTTTGCTTCTTTATTATGGACAATAAGCAATTTTCCTATGTATCAGATGCTTTCTGGATGGAGTACTAGCGGTAAGTTCGCTTCATGTTTGCATGAATTGGACATAATCATTTCAACTTAACAATGATGGCAAAAAGTGTTGGTGGGAATCGTGGGATAGACATCATTGTTTTTCGCATGTAAACGACCGTTTTAGATTTGGTAAAAAAAACTTCAAACGAAATACAACTATTACTTTAAAGCCACCATACATTCTGAGTAGTGAAGAAGTGTATGAGCTCAAGCAAGATTATCCTAAAATATACAAGATAGGAAAAGAGCCCAAAATTCCTGGTAAAAGAGAGTATCACAATTGGTGTAAACAAAGTATATTTTGGGACTTATCATATTGGAAAAATCATAAACTTTGACATGGTATAGACGTAATGCATAATGAGAAAAATGTGTTCAGGAACTTCTTTAACATGACAATGAACGTGAAAGGAAAAACAAAAGATGATTTGAAGTCGGGAAAGAATATAGTGTTAAACTGTAATCGTCCTGAACTTACCATTGATAGCGAACGACCAAATTTTCTTGTTACGAGTTGGAAAATAAGCATCGCCAAAAACTATTAGAGTGGGTTCAAATTTTGAGGTTTCTAGATGGAATTGCTTCAAACATGAAAAGAGATCTTGATATGAAGGATCTTCAAATATCGGGTATGAAGAGTCGCGATTATCATGTATTTTTAGAGACTCTTTTCCCGATTGTATTTAAGGACTGTTGCCGCCGAAGATGTGGATACCTATTACTGAGCTTAGATTGTTCTATAAAGAGTTATGCTCAACCATCCTTAGTAAAAGCAATTTAAAAAATGGAAACAATACCTAAATTATTGTGTAAATTGGAGAAAATATTTCCTTCTGGAGTATTCAACATGGTATATCTACCCGTACATCTACCAACTAAAGCTTTAATGCAAGGACTGATGCAATATGGTTGAACGTATCCTTTTGAGAGGTACATAAAATACAATTATGAGTTATATATTCTCTTTTTTGTAATCAACATAATAAACGTATAATTTATAACTTTCTGGTATGAAGATGCCATGTCACCTTAAGAAAAGGTGAAACAAAAAGCACATGTTGAAGGTTCAATATGTCAAGCATACATTGTTGGAGAAGCATCCATATTTTTCAGTTATTATTTCGAAGACCATGTTAAGTTGAATTCTAATGTTGGTCATCCTAATGATGATGCTATGGATGAGTCATTTGACATTTAACTTTTCAATTTTCTAAAACATGGACATCCTTTTGGTAAATGGAAGGATCGAAGTTTTCAAACACTTAAAGATTTTGTCATAGTTAGAACAATGATACATCTCAGTTGTGAAGAATCATCGGACCTTATTAGGTAAAAATTTGTTTGTTTGTTTATATCAATACCGTGTTATATATCATAACCATGTTTATTTTAACAAGTTTAAGCAACAAAAACCAAGGGTTCAACCCAGTAAAGGATTTGAGGCTTGGTTTCATAAATATGTAAGCATGTATAATTGTTGAATAAATTTTGTATGAAACGGTTGAATTATTACGTATATTAATATGTATTAATTTAATGCAATATGTAGTTGTTATGAAATTGGAGATATTTATTATAAAACTCTTGCATTTGGTCCAGTGATGAAATATAGAAAATGCCTAATCATATACGTAAACGATTTTAAATTTCACACAACGAAGTCTGGAGCCAGTAAAACAACTTACAACAGTGGGGTATGTGTAAAAAGCAATAAACATGGTGATGATTTACAAGATTGTTATAGAGTTTTACATGAAATAATTAAACTAGCTTATTCCATAATAATACCAGAGCTTATTTACAAGATTATTATGGAGTGTTATTATGAAGTAGTTGACGAAGTTGAATTAGATGAAGATGTCGAGGTCAATGATGATGATGATGTCGACGAAGTTAATGAACATGAATATGATGATGATATTGTAAATGATGATAGTGATAATGATGCTGACAATCAGTAGCTTGTATAAAATTTGTTGACGGACTGTTTTTATATATGCACGTTATTACCATTTTTCTATGTTTGTCGTGCCAAGTAAATATCCCCATCGTTACATTATAGTTGGTTAGTAATCAACCGATTTTTACACACATCTTTTAGAATTAAACATTCAACAACTTATAGATTATTTGCATCCAACAAAATATTTCTATTTGAAGAAAGCACTACACATTGTTTTTTAATAGTATAAACAACACTCCATTTTTGTCTCTTTCATGCAATCTCATGAGAATATTCTTGAAATTGTAGGATAGGACAAACATGAATTGTTGGTTATGCTATTACACAAATATGTGCAGTGCTTTCCCTAGGCTAAAAATGTTTTTGTTGGATATCTACAAGTTGGGGACACATGCCCTTTTCAATTGGTCAATAAATACAAAAAATATGTGTGTAAAAATCATTTGATTATCAACCAACTATAATATAAAGATGGAGTTATGATTGATTATCATTTATAATGTAACGTAATTCAGAATTGTTCAAATTGCTACTATAGTTTCATGTCATTGTAAAACACAAGTTACATATCCTTTGTAATATTGTATACATCTGTATATGTATTATTATAACAGATATGTCTAGTCGACACCAATACAGGCATGATGGCTCAACATCATCAGGTCAGAGTGGCACCTACTCGTTAGAGCATGGAGACGTCCACGCACATATGATGTCTCCATTTACTCAGACCGACAATGCTCATATTGATGCAATCGGTCCATCCACTCCTGCGTTCGAGACAAATTCTTCCTCCATCCACCGACTTGATGTCTTCTAAAGAGAACGAGGATTGAGGTGAGTAATTACTTGTTTGAATATTATAGTTGAAATCAAACGCACACCAACATTAATACATATACACTCACACACACATACAAACATATATACATGTATATACAATAATTTACCAATTAAATATGCATACATGCATACATATATAGACTCACATACATACATACACACACACACACATATATATACATATATATATATACATATATATATATTATATACAAACATATATACATATATATATATACATACATACATATACACACACATATATATACATACATACATGTATACATATATATACATCTATATACATATGTATGTATGTATATATGTATAGTTATGATTTCACCAACGCCGCAACATCCAATTCCATCTGTGATGACTTGCTTGCATGGTCACGGCATTCTTTCCTAGATTTAGTGACATTCTCAATAACAAGAAGAAAGTCATGTTTGAGGAATTTATGATAAAATAATTTTATTATACAACACGCTGCATAAATATGTATGTCATTTTGTTGATAATATATTCAATTTGCAATTTGTAGAGGAAATTTTCTTGAAGAGAGGGCATTTTTGAAGACCTCGTGAGAAGGGCTTGAGCAACCGCAGCATCCAAAAAATATCGAGTTAAAATATAGAACTTGTTAAATTATCCAATAAATTGAACAAATATATAAATTAAATCACTCAATAAAATAAACAAATACGTAACTAAGTTAAATTATAAAAAAATTCAATGAATTAAACAAGTTTATTTGTGTTAAAATATGGATTTTGTTAGATACACAAATACGATAGTTGAAATAAAAATTTACTTATTATTAAGAAACAAATTTGGTTAAAATGTAGAGATCTTCATCAGATAGAGGTTCAATATTTAATATTGTTATAGAAGAAAAAACCGATGGTTGAAGTCACATGTTGGTAAGCTGGAGAAGAAGCTCGCTAAGCTTACTGATGCACTTATGTGACGGTTTCCAAATGATGACATTTCTGCTAATGATAATGATGGTTACGGTGGGCAGGGCTCGAGGGAGTATGTAGTATTTGTGTTGATAGGATATTTTTCATGTTATGGTTTGTATTATTTGGATATTTTTGATGTTGGATATTTCTATGTATGTATGTAGACATTAGATTGGTATTTATGTTTTCAGATGTGTATTTGTGTTTCCAAATGTATATAGATCTTTGTATTGGTTGGATATTTCTGGCGTTGGATGATATGGTTTGGTGATGTATGTATCTTTATGATGTTGGATAATATTTGTGATACATGAGTTTGTGATATTGTTGTGTTATATTAGTGTGATTATATATCAAATATATACGAATTTATGATTGAGGTGATAAATGTAGCAAAAATGTTTCGGCAACGACGTTAGTAGGGCGTAAGAAAAAACAGTCTTAGCATTTTAATTATGCATCGATAGGGCATCGGTAGGTCCAATTTTAATATTTTAACGAGGCGGTGGCATGGAGTCACAATGGCACAGTGATAGGACGTCGATAAGGCGTCGATTAGTGCCGCACGGAAGACGTCACCAAGACATCGAAAATTATTTATCGAAGCGCTATTTACCGACGCCTTATAGGTGTCGGAATTCTGTCTACCGACGCCTTTTTGGCATTGGTAAACAATGTTATTTTTGTAGTGTTAATTTTGAAATTGATGCGAATTAAATAGTAAAATAATGAATTATCATAATTAAGGAGCTAATTATGGAATTAACTAATTTAGTAGAGAGATAATAGGGAAAATTACTAAACCTGGTAGGCACTTAAAATTTGAAAGGAACAAATGAATTTAACATGTGTTAAAATTAGGTTTAAAAAGATTACTTTGTTAGGTAATAAGTTTAACGCTTATTTATAGAATTTTCATGGTGTACCTATCTTCAAATCTGATAGTAGCACCTATCACCAAACCAATAGAAACCCTTGTCTCTAAATCTAATAGCAACCTTTTGATTGAAATGTTAACACTACGTAAAAGTAGAAGTGGAAGGTACCATCAACAGTTTCTGTATTTACACATATAGCCAAAAATGATGGTCGCATAGGAGCGCCTATCACAACATATTTTTGCTACCATCGGCATATAAACGATATCACATAAGAGACATAACACTCATCTGTAAGAACGTTTTATCCATCATAAAAATAGCGAAAAAAACTCATTGCATGGGGTGATAACTGCCATCGGCATAAAATATTAGAACCCATCACATAAGCTATTACATCCATCAAAGTACCTATTGCTAAAGACAAGAGTAACCATCAGAATGACTTGATAAGAACCCATTGCATTTCACAACAATACTCATCAAGTAAAAGAGATGGTACTTATCGATAGGTATGATTGTCCCTATCGCATAAATGCAAAAGAACCCATTGGAATAGTGATGTACCCGCAGCATAACCTCGTTGGTACACATTGGTAAGTCTCCATAGTCCATACTATATGTATCATAGTTAGAATAATAAACACTCATCGTACGAAGCGATAATCCTAGCCGATAGTACCCATTGAACAAAGCGGTGATTGATTTATAATTCCCATAGTCAAAGAGACAAACATAACATACTGGGACCATCGTTGGTCTTAGCACCTTATCACTGATGGTGTAAATGGAATTGTACCCGATGGTTACAATAATGGAGAGCCGATGGCGATAGGGCATGCGCGCAATGAGAAGGCGGTAATCAAGGGGAAGTGACCCCAATGTGATAGGATGGAACCGATATGACTAGTGATGAAGTAGACCGATAACACCTCCAATGTAACACTCGGTAAGGATAATAATTGATATGGCGTAGTGATGTTATGATCGACGAATATAATTTGGAGGAAAATTAATTATAGATTATTTATGTATTGAATTTGGAGATAAATTTCATAGCTTAACAAAATAACTTCTAAAAGTGTGAAAGAAAGTGACTTAGCTTAATATAAGCTAATAGGTTGAAACAAAATAATGAATTAATTCAATACATTTAAAATGACAAAAAAAATTGATCTTGTATGATTATGTGTGACTATCGTATGGATGTGTATGTTTGCTTAATATGATATATGTATTTTATGATGATGTATGAGCCGTATTGATTGATTTATACTCACTATTGCATGATTAGTTATAATATATGATAAATGAAAACAACTTATGAATGTCATTAAAGATGGTATAAATAGGATAGACTCTCAGGTGAGTAGAATTGCATCCTAGAGATTACAGGGTTAAAATGGGATGTCACAACCAATTATAATTGAATGAACTATAACATAAAAAACATGGATTCTCAAGATTATGAGAGCTACGTAGGCTAATGGTAGAGATAGGATCTTTGTCAGCTTGTGCATGGTTGTACTTTCAACTCCTATGCGGGATAAGGCAGTGATCCATTGAACCATGTTACGTAAACTAAAATAGAGATAGTAAGCTGGAAGGGATATAACCATAATGAATGAAAGAGTGTGAAATTAAATGACACCTAATTATTATGCTTATGTGACATTAAAGAATTAAATATACAATAATGTATGATGAATCATGAACAAATGTTAGAGTAGGACTTTTATTTTAACTTATGCAAATTAAACTGTTGTGACCTTACTTCCATGTTTATGAAAAAAGTATGTTACGAAGATGAGCTTGTTTGGGATGGTGTGGGAAAAATCGGTTACGTTCTACGGTGTGGTATCTCTATTAAATATATACGTTTTAAGGCGATCAATATTATTCATACTAGACTGATGTTTGGCCTGTGTTTATTATTATTTTCCTTAACTCATGGATGTTCACTTGAGAAGGTTGAGTTTATTGGATTATCAGGTTATACATATAGGATTTAAAGTTCGAATAAAGAAGATGAAGACAAAGCCAAAGGCTTATTATTATATTTAGTAGTTTAATTTATTTCCATTGTGTACTGAACAAAGTATATAAGTGGTTGGATGATATATTGCATCTTAAATTATCAGAATGTAATCATTTTTTGATAGAAAGGATGTATGATCTGAAGATCATACAGTTGTATTAGGCATATGTATATATAAATATAATAAAAGATACAGAAGTACAGGGCCAAAGGCCCACACCATAAAATAACTGCCAAAATGCATGGCCAGCTAGCAAAAAAATCATCAAATAAGCACCACAAAACTGACCGGACTCAAGTACAACAAATATAGCGATGACTAAAACCAACAATATCATTACAATTACTGATAAATATCCAAGGATATTGAGCTCAGAGTAATAGATGGGGGTGTGTGGTGAGAAGATAAATTTCTGGTCCCAATTCGGAGCAACCATAATTTTTACGTTGTTGGATCCGAATTCCCCATCGTTGCAATGTACAAGCTCATCATCCAAAGCCTATAGAAGAGTTCTCGCTCATCATTCTTATCCTTTGAACCCACTTAGAGAAAATCATCCATTTTGAGTGGAAATACAAACCGATATCCTCGTGGGAGCAACCTCGCCTCTCTGCCCCAAACCAACTAGGTACCTTCAATCAATTTTTTAGACAGTTCTTTAGCAATGTCTTCAGCACTCGGGGGATCGAAAATGATAGCATGGACAAATTTCTTCTTAAGAGAAGTAATAGGAGAATCACAGGGCTGAACAAGGTAGGTTAGGGGGCGTATCTAGGAGCAGTAGGCGGGGGGAAGCAGGGCGGACAAGAGGAGTGGAAGCGGGAACGAAAGGAGCTGAAGAAATGGGTCGAGGGGTGAGGGGCTTCCATTGCCTAGATGGAGGTTTTGGGAGGGGCTGCTTAGGGGGAATGATGTCCAGATCAGCATCAGAATAAGGGCAAGCTGTGATAACATGGCCAAAGGAGTGATAGAGGTCGCAAATCGGCAGTTTCCATTGATAAGAGACATCAACGTAGGCTACTCTACCCTCGACGAGGGAAGCAGGAATGCGAGAAGGCAACTGCCTAGATGGGGAGTTTTCAATAAGAGCTTTGACATAACGTAGAATTTGTCTATGTTCAATGAAAGTGTCAAAGCAAATCAACTGACCAATATGATTTGCTAACCAGTTTACCCCCTCAAGGGACTGAAATATAGAAGGAATTTTCAAAATATGAGCCAAAACGGGAATGGAGAGGACTTGCTCTCAAGCAAGGTCAACAGAAAGCCTCTATTGGATAATAATAAACACTTTACCTTTGATAACAATAGAAGGCGAATCCAGAATACAAGATCTCTCTTGAGGGCAAGAAAATTTTAAAAAATACAATGAATTATCACATCTGACATTAACCGAACCTTTAAGATGCCAAACACCAAAAATATGATTTTTACGACTGAGAAATGGGGAGCCTCATCTATAAAGAAGCCAACTAATTAGTCCTTCCAAAAGGCAATATAGAGTCAATAATTTCACGACTGAGCAACGGCGCCACTATCACGACGATGCCACTAGCACACATGCCACTAGAGCCAGCAACAACGGGAACCCTAGGTAGAGGTGGGAACTCAGCGAACATGTCCAAATCAAGGCCGAGCCCACCATCGGCTAAAAACAATGAAACCGAGGCCCAGCCAGATGAAGATTTGAGTCGAAACTGAAGTTGAATCTCAAACTCCAAGAAGATCGAACGCGAATACAAGCCGGATCATAAACAAGACAACGGAAGTCGCAAATCTATAGAAGAAACAAAGCCAGGAAAATTGACAAGATGGAGACCGAAGCTGCAAAAGATCGGAGCCCTAGGGAGAAGAATGCATTGGAGCAAAACTGAGGGGGTGATTGATGAATGAATTTTGGAGAGCAAGATTAGGAGTTGCCATTTTCAAAAAGAAAAATAAAAATATAATCACTAAATATGTTTTTATTATATTTATCCCTACATGGGAAATGATTAGGTTAAACTGTTAAAGACATTGAAAAATTAAATGATTATTTGTTGCTTTACTTGCTTATATTTTCAAAAAAATATAACTGATCTTGTTTTATCACTTAAAAATAATTTTGCAGCATTATTGGCGTTCACTTTTGGGTCAAAAAATTAAGGTGCTTTTACAAATCTTGTTTTCAAAGAGTGAGAGGTAAAGACTTTTGGAGGGATGAAAGGTGGAGGGGTGAGGCCGAAGGTTTTCCAGTGGTCCCACGACAACCTCAAATGTAATGAAGCCCTTCTTTATTAGAATACCATTGAGAAACTTGCTTAATTACGGTCAGGACGCCAGGAGAAGATGGCGAAAAAGAGTGGAGGGATGGAGTGGGGAGGGTGCAGGGAGGAGGGATGGAGTGGAGAGGGTGCAGGGAAGAGAGGTGGATAGGGAAGAGGAACGAACAAAGTGATGGAGGGGAGGTGAAGTCTAGAGAAGGAGGATATTGAGGTAGGTGATGAAATATGAGAATGATGCAATTTTTAGCTTCAATTCAAAAAAAGGATTAATATTAGTTTTGAGCATATATTAGATTCAACATTTGTATAACATTCACAAAATGCAAAATTTGATAATGACTCAAAGGAAAATTACCGTGTCAATTTATACAACGGTTTCAACAATAGATCTACAAATATAAATACAAAGATGTGGTTTATGTTGAATTCTCAAATAAAAGTTTAATAAAAGGAAAATTTTAGCATACATCTTTATAATTATAAAAAATTAGGCTTAGGTCCCTCCCAATTTCCTTTTATAAATTACATCCCTATTTTTTTAAAATAAAGATGAAATTCACGAGGGTATTTGGATAATTTTACTAATATCAACATGCGTTTTTAGGTTATACGTTCATAACTCATAACCACCGTAATACACGTCGTAGTGGCCACCTTTAAATTTGAAAATGAGAAAAATAAAAATAAAAATCGAAAAATAGGAATGTAGTAAATAGTTTTTAAAAGAGAAGGATGTAAAACTGATAAGTTTAGAAATGATGGTTGCGTCCCTAACTTTTACTTAATAAAATCTAGTATTTGTTAAACTTTAGAGTTCGTTAAATTGGCATTTCAAACAAGTGTTTAGTTAAAGTTTGGACAGAGTTTTGTTTGGATATTAGGTTATCATTATTGTATTGATTTACTTAGTTATTACTAGTTAGACAAATATTTAAATAATTAATAATTACTAAATATTAACTGTAATTAATAGAATCAATTATTTTAGCTAATAATGCACTAAAATAGAAATAACAAGAAATTCAAACATTTCATCAAATAAAGTACTACACTGAATTCATTAAATTTAGTAATACATTAAACAAAAACTACACTGAATATTACTTTTTAACTTTTGCGACTTATTTTCCTCTTGTCGCATTGCTGCACAATCGATTGAACTTGACTTCAAATTATAACACTATAATTGTTGCTGAAATATTACTAGATCAAGATGGATTCAACTTTATTGTAGCATTGGTCGCATTTCGAACTTCTACTTTGATTATGTTGGTTTTGACCTGAATTTTGATTTTCGCTAGGTTTTGTTTTTCAACTAAATTTTGGATTTTAACTTGGTTTTAGTTAAGAGTTCCATTTTCAATGCTACTCGTTTCAAAAAATGGTGAAGAAATGAGGTACAACGAAACAAAAATACGTGAAGTAAAAGATGCATAAATGGTAAAAGATGAACAAGTTACTTATAGTTGAAACATATATGATGTAAAAGTTCCATTTTCTACATAAAGGGTTTTCCTTTGGATGTAAAATCTACATTAGAGAAAACTTTATGTTTCAAAGCATTCAAATGCTAGTATCTGAAACGCTGACAAAAGTCTTATGTTCGACATAAACCCTCCTACGTCGCGATTCGTTCTTTTTTCTTTGACTGAGGGTCAGAACTTCATTTGGGTTCAAATCCTACTAAAAGGTCCACAGAGATCAGAAATTTTTGAAGAAAAAACAAGATGTTTCCTTTGTCCCTTCCAAGCGATCGGAAAATAAAGAAATGGATATTCAAGATAATTACATATATACAAAATACCATCTCAATTCATCCAATTTCATCATATTCGGGATGTGATATGGTTCCGAAGGATGAATCAGATATGGACAGTTGCAACATGATTTCATTCTTAAAAAAAATTCATTTTTGAATTCAGTTCATCTATTCCATAACTGGAACAAGGGGGATACACGTTACACCATGAGACTTGTTCGCATGAGTTAAGCCATTCGTTCGATGCGTTAGGTCTTTTGCTTTAATAAGAAAGGCAGATTGCATATGAGGCCGGGTTTATACTAGCCTGAATGACAAGTTCACTCACCTGACAGAAAATTCAACCACAACTTTCCTCTGATACTGTAGACCAATCAACATGATCACCATTGAATGTTATCGCTTCGCTAATAGAAACTATTGTGTAAGAAATGCTAAACGCTTTTCTCGTATTTAATGTCGGAGAAAGAGGCCTTACATTGTCCTATGAAAGAGATGTAGGTCTAAATATTGTCTTAATAGGCATGTGAGGCAAAATATCCCACGCAAAACATGACAATCGCATTTTTGATAAATTATACTACACTATGATATGATTTTTCAGCAATTTAGTACCCTTTTCGTTATAGTTTCCTCCATTTCTAAATAAAGTTTGTTACACTTAGCAACAATTTTAGACCTCATTTGTCTTACCACTTTTAGTTTTGGGTTTATCAAACGAAACTGTGTACAACTCGTATATTTTTGAAAAACTAATTAATTTAAAAAATAAAGTTTAAAATACAAATTGAAGACAACTTTAATTTATTTTTCGTATTTTGAAAAATAACACAAACACGGAAAACAATTTATTACTTCCATTGTTCTTCTATCTCCTCCATTGTTCCTTCGTAGTCTCAATGGCTTAAAAACTTGAGCATCAAACAAAAATGTGTTTATCCGGCTCACTAACATTTCTAATGTCGACTTCAGTTTCAATACCATCCAACTAATACGCTTGATTTCACATTTGTATTGTTTTTGCCAAATGAGAAGTCAGTTTGGCAATTTAGTTTGATTTTCCTGGAATAAAATAAATGGTACTGTTTTCAGAAAGAAAAAAAGAAAAACAGCTGAATTAAACGCAGAAAAGGAAGATTTTGAAACCCTAGACAGTCTTGTCAAAATTAAATGCACGAAAGGAAGAATAATATATACCTAAACATAAACATAACATATTATGTTTACAACACACAGAAGCACAAACTGTTGCCTTTCACTTTCTCTTGCTGCTCTCAAACTCCTCACCCACCACTTCCTGCTTTTATTTCCCTTTTTAATTGTACTGCTTCTTCGAAAAAAAAATTCATTTGCCAAAAAGAAAAAAAATGGGGAGAGGAAAGATAGAGATAAAAAAGATCGAAAATGCAACAAATAGACAAGTAACTTATTCTAAAAGAAGAGCAGGGATTATGAAGAAGGCCAAAGAACTTACTGTCCTTTGTGATGCTCAAGTTTCCATTATAATGTTTTCTAACACTGGCAAATTTTCGGAGTATTGCAGCACCGACACTGAGTATTCTTCATTTTATTTTTCAATTTTTTTTGTTAGTTAAGACCATAATGTTGCGTTTATGGTTCATCTTTGTACTTGATAAGTTTATTTTTCTTCTTTTAATAACCTTCAATTTCAGTACTAAGAAGATTTTCGATCGGTACCAGCAAGCTACTGGAATTAACTTGTGGGATGCACAATACGAGGCAATTTTTTACTACGTTTTTTCTTTTGTACTTTTTAATCAGATCTTCAATTTACCATATTTTGTCTTTATTTTTAGCATACAGTGCAATTTGGTCTAACTAATATAACTTGGTTATTTAATGTATTTTTTTGGTTTTAGAAAATGCAAAATACAATGAACCATCTCAAGGATATCAATCACAACCTTCGAAGAGAAATTAGGTATCATATAATCAAGAATATGTTTGATATAAATTAATTAATTGAGTTTTTTTTCTTTTTTTCTTTTTTGAGCAATTATAAAATAATATATTATCAAATGAAAGACAAAGGATGGGGGAGGATCTTGATGGCATGGATATCATGGACTTGCGTGTTCTCGAGCAAAATCTTGATGAGGCTTTAAAGAATGTTCGTCAAAGAAAAGTATGTTTTTACTTAGCATTATGACTTTTCAAATCTTTGTGTAATTTAAACCTATTTTGTTACCAAGAATTTTTAGTTTATTCAGTTTTGTTCTGGATGTTAGTCTTAAGATGCTATAGCTTTTATATATTTTTATTTTATTTTATTTTTATCACTTTGTCTTTTTCATAATGTCAACAGTTTTAGCCAAACTAAGTCTGCCAATTTAACACCAAGTGTTGTTAAATGTAACATTTAAAATTTATAATGACTAGTTAGGACTTCAGATCTGGCTTGCTATACAATATTTTAAAAATCTATATCATGACCAATAGCGTATTGCTTGTGCCTTGTGGTAAGATTTGATTACGTTTTGCACCTGCAGGTTAGTTTTGACATATTATCATCTTTAAAAGATATTTTTTTCTTCCTTTATTAATTCATAATAGAATAAATGTTGGCATATATTCATCGCATTCTAGGCAAATTAGTTAACTAATTATGGGGTAAACTTTTGCTATTGTATCCAGATATATATAATTGGTAACTAACACTGTATTGGTTGTTATTATTGTTGCAGTATCATGTCATCCACACTCAGACAGAAACCTACAAGAAAAAGGTGAGTAATTTATGATTCTTTTCAATTTTATATGTGTGTGTCTATACACACACAGCTGTGACGCCCCATACCATACGTTCTCACTAATCGGTTTATTAACTGCTAGCCAGTACCACACCAGAAATCAGTAAAAATATTTGTCTAATCTCATCGGCAAATACGACCCGAAGGTCAAAACGTTCAAACGGACAAGTCAGGAATTAACCGATAAAGTAAACGCATATGTCTCATACTATGTGTTTTACTAAACCATTTAATTCTTCTTTTCATACGCTCGAATAGTGCAAAAACGTGTATTTTATATAGAAAATAATTTATTTGTGAACCAAGCTTTTAAAACAATTTTCGAAATCGTTTTTGAAAAACAATCTTTGAAATTCTCTTATTATAGAGAATATATAGTTTTTATAGTTGTAAAATAATTTATAAATATTATATAATAATTATTTCAAAAGCCAATTTATTTTAAAAATCATTTCAAAATTATTTAGAAAAACTCGGGCTCGGAAACAAAGAAAAACATCGAAAAATATCGAAAACCGACATTCGAAATCATCTCAAAATCGATTCATTTTGAATCACAAATTCACCGTAATTTTGGCTCACCTATTGCTAGGCTTCATGGCCATTAAAACAACACAAAAATGTCACCAAAATTAAGTAGAAATGTAAGCAAAACAAGCTGGAAATACTGCAGAACAAAGGATCAAAAGGGGCAAAAATTCACAGACTATAGGTCGACCTATATATATATACACGCGCGCGCGCTCATACATCTTCATCTCTTTTCTTCCTTTTCTTTTCTTCTAGTTAACATGTGTGGATTGCAGATATTACTATCATATTTATATCAGAGAAAAATGACTATAAAATGGAATGTTACTTCTTTTTTTTCATGTTTTCACGTAAGGAAAAAGGAAAATGCTAGTTTAAACTCTTATTCATGATTAGCTAATAGCTACTAGCAGTATGAATTAGGTTTTGCTATGGCAGTAACATAATGTTTAAAAATTGAAAACTGATACTTTGGCTTGAGAACTTTATACTTCAGAGCCTAAATATGTGTCTACCAACATTTAGGAAAGACCACATCATCCACCCTAAGTCATGTTATTTAATTAATTATTAAAATGTGCATGGTTTTATTTCTATTGAATTTGGCTATAATATATACCTAGAGATCAAACCAATGACTAGATTACATAATCAATTCTCTCTTGTCAATATTATCAGCGGTGGTTGGCTCATTTTTCTATAATTATAAAGCAAATCTTTTGATCTATCAACCCATATTTGGGAAACATCCATAATCCATTTCCTGGTATTATGTCAGACTAAAAACGAAATTTGAGTATGTTTTCCAAAAGTAAAATGAAATGCCGAGTGCAAAAGTATATTTAAGTTCGCAGACTCGTGGTTATATTTTTAGAAGTATAGAGTTGGCAAGAAACCACGGGAACTGAGAGATTTTTTTAGTATGCTGCAACATGTTCAAGTCAAACATTACAGTGCAGTTGGAATTTTAAAAGTTTAGGGGTGTTGGATGGCCTAGTGAGTTATAAATTTTAGATATTCAGGTGCTTTCATATAGAAAATCCTAAAGTTAAATTGCATGAGTTCTTTTTTAACTACAACTATGACTTTGATATGTAGTAGAGTAATTAATGTTAAGCTGATGAAGGTTCAACTTATGCAGTTAAAACCGTGCTAAAGTCTCGTTAATGTCTCGCTAAAGCGCTTAGCTTGCTTTTTCGATATAGCACTATTAAATAGTAAATCCGCTTAAAGCCCCGCTATTTTACGCTATGTCCGCTATACTTTCTAGCATCCGCTTTAACAATTTTAATATAAAAATGTTAATTTGATCGGTTTTCATATAAACCAAATCAACAAATTTAGGGTGTAGATATAGGTTCAAGTCTTAAGCACTTAATATAAATTGAAACTTTATTATATTCGTATGAACGGCATGAATCATGATATTCTTTGATTTTGTTATACAGGAGTGAATAATGTTACTTTTTTCTACACACATAATGTGGAAATGAGATAAATCTACTTTAGAGATTTGATTTTATCTCCAATAAAATAATTTACACCTTCGCTGTTATCTGATGTTTCCCCGCTATAGCTTTTTGCACCTCCAATGCTATAAAACCGCTAAGCGCTTTAATTGCATATGGTTCAATATCCTTATACATTAGTTTGCCTACTGTAATTCTCTATACTTTATAATTAATGGCTTCAATATTAGAACCATGGTAGCTATTGATTCAAGGTTCTGACCGTCTAATCGATGGGGGACTTTTAAACCATCGCACATTTTTTTGTAATTGAGCAAATTATTTCACATATGTTAGCAACTTTGTAGATGGAATAATAATGATTTAGATATCAATTAAAAAATGAAAAATGTGGATATTTTAAATTAAAAAAATGAGAGATGTGAATATTTTAAAAGAGGATTAGAATTTTATTATAAAACTTTGGTTACAAACTTTTTCATTTGGTTACAAATGAGAGCAAGCACTTCTATTTATACTCCTATTTATAGTAACACATCTCTTAAATAGATGGTGAAGATATATTTAATCTTATGGCTAATAAACATTCTCTAGAAATATCTATGCTTTTCATAGGAAATATCTTAGATATTTTCCTTACGTAGCTCTAGATTAGGTAATTCTAAAGACTCTCAACCATGGTTATCATAATTGAAATGCAAGTCGATCCATGACAGTAAAAGGTCGAAGGTTCCGAAAGTCTGATCGATCGAACCGTTAAAACCGTGTCAATTTATATTAGAATTTTAATTCTTGAAAAACAAAAAATAAGGTAAACAAGTTATAACAAGCGGAATTAAGCTTATGATCTGAGCTACATATGACTTTATGTACTGTTAGGAAGAGCAAGTTCAGCAAAATATTGAATATTCAGGTAGATACACTAGTTTTGATAGTCCCACTTCGGCTCTTATAGTGAATCTATTTCAAACTTCAGCTGCAATGTGGCGGCAAGTATTTTCTGGACTGTTAAAGTTGGCAAATTATTTTTTGTTACGTTTGCGTTGATTAAAAAATGTATTTTATTTAGTTTTAATTCCAGAACAAACCTAGTTTATCTAATTGAATTATGATTTATCCACGGTTTGCGGTTTGTTGTAGATCATGATTTGTTTTCATTTCGGACCCGATTGGGCTACGTCTGCGGTTTTCCTAGTTCAATCGGTGGCCTGGTCTGCTTATGATTACTAGGCACTCTACCCTAATTAGACATCTCAAGATATTTCTTTAGCTTACATTACAAGTTCTAGTCCAAATTCTAACTGAAGCTCAAAACAATAGTTAATCCCAAAATTAAGTCTAGCTTTCAACATCCCCTTAAAATTTGGTTTTGCAACTCCGAGTAAATCCTGCAATTTACCAAAGTCTTTATACTTCAACGCCTTCTTGGAAATATCTGCTACTTACTCTTTTGAATTAACGTACTTTGCTTGGACTTTCTTTTTTGCAATGCACTTTTGAATAAAGTGATAGCATGTATCTATATGTGAACTTTGACCATGGAAGGTAGGGCTCTTCGCTAGAGCAATGGCTGACTTGTTGTCCATAAAAATCTTTGTTGTATTATGTTGTGACATATGCAACTCCTTTAATAATTCTTGAAGCCAAATTGCAAGACGAATATAGTTTGAAACAGCAACATAACTAGGTGGAAAGCAGCACAATTGGTTGCTTTTTTGAACTCTAAGTGAAGTTGTGTCTCACATTAAGAAAACAAATCCACTTGTAGTTTTACGATCATTACCATCTCCAGCCCAATCTCTATCACTGTAGCCAATCGACTTGAATTTATTAGAAAGTGAATATAACAATCCAAAATCAATAGTAACTTTGATATGTCGAAGGATCCTTTTTGCAGTCTTAAATTATGATGTAGTAGGAGCTTACATGTAGCAACTAATAAGACCAACTCCATAAAGTATGCCGGGTCTTGTGCAAGTTAAGTATCTCAAACTACCAACTAAGCTTTTGAATAGAGTAGGATCCACATTTCTTCTCTAGCATATTTTGAGAGCTTTATTCCACATTCTATTGGAATGCTTATCGGTTTACAGCCATTCGTCTTAAATTTCTTTAATATTTTAGTTGCATGTGCTTTTTGGGAAACAGATATGTTTTGTTCACTTTGAATCACTTGGATTCCAAGATAATATGACATAAGTCCAATATCCTTCGTCTCAAACTCTAAACTCATCTCCTTTTTAAAATCATAAAACATTTTTGGATCATTTCCAGTAATGATTAAGCATCCACATATAAACAACAGTTAAAATATCTATGTTTTATAAATTTTCCATGTGGGACTGATCTCAACACTCCCCCACACGTGTGACGTATTGTAAGCCAAACACGTGGACATACATATTGGGCGATGTTGAACATGTGTGACGGTTAAGCGCACACAAATTAAAACCATTTTGATACTATGTTAGAGAATCACATATTATCACAAAACCAATTGGTGATGTGATAGATGGTCTCTTAATATTTATTCGAGATTTTTTTATAAATTGTCTGATGTAGAACTAATCTCAACATTTTGAATATCTCATTCTCACTTAATGTGAATTTGGTTTGAAGAGCTTGCTCCAACGGCTCTTCTTTAAATCATTTTCTTATTTTTGTTCATGTGCTTGAAGCGATTGAACAATGATCATGGATTATACATCTTTTGATTCTTCAATCGCTACAGCTATGTAGTTAAATTTTGAATCTAAAGATCGTAGAATTTTCTCAACAACTCTAGAATTTCCTTTTTTTCCTCTGTATCTTTCTTTTTGATTTACTAAGGATGATAAGCGTGAAAAATAATCATCAATTGATTTTGATGATTTTGTCTGTTAAAACTCAAACTCACCCCATATAGTTTGTAGTCGAACTTTCTTTACCTTATCAATTTCACTGAAAGCATTCACCAAGATCTCCCCCCTTGTTTCTTTACTACTTTGTGCACTTTTTACCTTTTCGAATGTAACTTCATCATAACCTTGATGGATAAGAATAAAAGCCTTTTGATCATTTTTCTTCAAGTCCTTCAAATTATCCATTTGAGTTTGGGATAAAGTGGTGACATTGGCGAAGTTTTTACAACCATTTTCAATGATATCTTATGCATTCTACAATCCAAGCAATGTTTTTATTCAAATGCTCTAATTATCTTAATACTCCTTCACCAAAGAAACTTGAAAAAGTCATGTCGCTTGCCATCTTTCCTTGATTAGCAATCTAGTACCAATGTTAGCAATTTTGTAAGAAGATGAATAATTGATTTTGATAGCAATTAAAAAATTAGAGATGTGAATATTATAAAAGAGGAAGTATAATTTTTAATAAAACTTTAATTACAAACTTTTTTGCTTGGTTACTAGCAAGCACTCCTATTAACTATCTTCTAAATGAAATTGGAGATGCATTTAATCCTATAACTAATAAATGTTCTCTAAGATTATCTATAATAGGAAATATCTTAGATATTTTTCTTACGTAACTCTAGATTATATCGTTCTATAGGCTCTCTACCATAACTAAACGTCTTTGGATAATTCTATAGCTTACAAGTTTTTGTCCAAATTTAAATGGAAGCCAAAAACAATAGTTAATCACAAAATCAAGTTTAGCTTTTAACATAAATATTAACATATAATGCATTAAGTCATATAAATATAATGCACCAAATCATCTTTTATTATAGAATACAACATTATATATAGTGCATCAAGTCACATGCATGTTTAATTCAACAAAATAATGATAAATGGTGGATGAAAAAGTAATCCAACTTTTACTATGAAACAAAATTTTGAAATCAAATTAATGTTTCGGGTGAATTACTTCTTTATGAACTAGTTAATACATCAAAATATCAAACAAATATTTAAAAAATACGAATTGAATCATTTCAGCAAAACACTTTAGGGTCTATAATTAAATTACAGTCTATTCACTTAATTTAAGTTAAATAATGGAGTTTGATGTTCTTATGCGGTGGTGCTCGTAGTTGAAATTGTGGTGGTAGCGGTGGCTATCATTTAGTGGTTTACAAATTTCCAAATAAGAAGTTTTTTTAAATGATAATTAAAGAGAAAATAGACATACATATTTTTCATTTCTAATATGAAGAAGACTGTTCATAGAAGTCGGTTCAAAGGGTTTTTCAAGGTTTCATTATTGAAACACAGTATCAGAGTGGTCAATTCAAATGGTTTCTCGCAATCTAAGGGTTGGAATGCTTGTTCACGCACATGCAAGATTATTTGATTCTTCAAAATGTAGTGTCTCAAAGTCCAAAGATACCCAGGTACATACCTCGGTTGGATCGAACTCTCAAAACATGTCTTCAGATAGACCCTTGCATAGTAGAAAGTCATATACATATTAGGTTTCTTTCTGTTAAATTCTTATATCACATATGTTCTAGTATTCTAACAAGATAGCAACATCATACTTTAGAGATTTGGTATAGATATTAACATGCTATAGAAGATAGTAATGTTAAACTAATTTGACAATTTTAGTACATAGGGATTGGGAACCAAAACTATATTATAGCTTATGTAAGGATGGATGATATATCTCATTTCTTATAAATCTCATTCAATCCCTCTCCATTTTTTATGAATTTAAAACTCCAAGTAAAATAAATTTTTGTATATATGTAATGTTCATTAGCAAAATCATCCGTGCAAAATTTAAAATCCATCCACTTCTTCTATTACCTTCAAACTTATATTCGAAATAAAAGTAAAATGTATATTTTTGATAGAGCCCCACCTTCATCTTTTTAGTAGAGAATCATGTTTATGGAGATGACAATGATCTTAGTAGGGTCCTACCAGAACACTTCCTCGATTAAGACCGTCTCTTTTTTATATAGTTAAATTCTACTCTACCTCGGTGATGAATAGTCATATTTTTATGTTTTGTGTGATGGTAATCTGTTACTCTTGTTAAGGGTTATCGGTACCGTCTGAATTGTAGTATCTGAGACTTGTCCCACTCTTGTATTTCATCATATTCTATAGAAAAAAGTAGGGGACCATCCAACCATGCTTGACTTGTAAAATGAATTGATGGTTTATATTGGCTTACAATGCATAAACAGTGAAATGTTTTGAATCAACTTCAATTTACATATATGATATTGGTAATGAGTATGTAGACTTCGTGTTTGGTTATGCCCAAGCAGGATTGCTTATGTGGATATACCTTATTTATAGCAACATGAGATATGCACTACTTGTCACTTCTTTGATCACACCTTTAACTTTTGTATCCATGCTCCTCCATTCTTGGCTCAAGACCCTATACCCAAATCTCCTTCTCCTATTCCTTTAAGGATCTCACTACCAAAACTTCTTTTTAAGCAATGAAAAACTAAAACTCTTAACTAGTGAATCCACGCTATGAATGTTATATCCCTCTCTACTGTACCTACTCCTCTTATTTCTTATTATCATGTTATAACCCAAGAAGAAAAGCTTTTCCAACTGAAATTATTTCTCCCCACAATTCAATCAATTACTACGTCAAGGACCGCTAGCTCAAGTGGTAAGATCTTTAGATTGTGTTCTAGAGATCTTGGTTCAATCCTCGAGACACCAAAATGAGTTATGTGCTTAAAGTTAAGTATCGCTCTTGTTATAAGAAAAATCGATCAATTACCGCATCTGATAACCTCAAAGCACTTCCTTCATCATCGTCGTAGCAACTACCTCCTCCTCCTTCTTGCTTAATCTGCTCTATGGCATCTAATTTTGACACTGATCCCAATGAGATGGATATTGGGGTATGATTACTCTATCAATGCTGTACAACACAACCCTTATCCTTCATTCATTCCTCTTCGGGCTTTGGATATTACATTGCTTGGTGAGATCACTATCTATGGTGATGACATTGATCTTAGTGTCAATCGACCTGCTCTCTTCCATGTTTGATATTGCCTTTTCGAACAACTCATTCCATTATGCCTCGTGATATATCCTTGTTGTGATGATGTCTTATGTGATGATATTTGTTTCTTTTGTTAGGCATCAATTGCATAATGTGAGTTGTCGTAGTTGAGATGCATCTTCCTCACTCTTTGCATAACTGTTTTATATCAGATATGGTAGGGGATCTTCAACCTCATTTGCTATGTGTATGTATGTGTGTTTATGTGTATATACATGTATATATATGCGGTTATTGAGATACAAAATAAAACATCAACCACTGGATTTCTTTGTTTTTACATGGGAAGATGAAAACCCCACGGTGGGGGAGGGGGTGTGGAGGAGGAGATCTCTTATGTCAAATTTTCTATCTTCGGTCTGCGTTCAAGTAGAATTATCACACACAAATACATATATATATTTATGTGTGCGTGCGCGCGCGTGTGTATGTGTGTGTAAATATGTATGAGTTTACTTTGATCTAGAATTTTTTGACACAAAAGGAATGATTATTTGTGAATTATTAGTTGTCTTGGTCCTACAAACACATATACATATACATATACATATATACACATACACATACACATACACATACACATACATATATTTATAAACATATACGTATATGTATGTGTGAATTTGTTATCACGCTCTTCGCTACATCACATTCTACATCCATGTGGTTTCTATAACTACACAATTAACTATACAATTAAAAATAAAATGAAATTTTGAGATGCACAATTAAAATTATAAATCATATTAAAAAACGAGATCATTTAAAACTTCTACCATGTTCAAAATGTTAAGACAATATCAGTTGGTAAAACATTATTATAATCGTCACTTTGAAATATTATTTTAACCAAGTTATGATTATCCAAACAGAATAAAATTTTGTGAAGATGATTTTGAGTCATGGAAGATTTGTACAAATTTTCGTTTGGTTCAAATTATATAGCTCTAGAAATCGTAGAGGTGCGGATGGGATGTAGCAAAGAGAGAGTGGATGTGTATTGAATAGTACCACTCTTGCTTATGAACAAACTTTTAAATAAAATTTACTTACAAAAAATAAATCTTAATAGCGGTTGGAATACTGTAACCATATTTTGGTCCAACCATAAAGTTCCAATTACACTTACTTTATATAGATGAGGACAGTGAGAACACCAGTTTGAATTCCGCTCGTGACAAAAGCAAATCTATTATACATATTTTTGTAATGTTCTCTCTTTTACGTATCAATAAATTAGTGCCTATTTTTCTTTTATTTTTGAGCTATGTAGAATGAACTTTATATTTTGATTTTTGTATAATTTTAACTTACTTTGTAAAAAAATGAACTTAAAAACTATTCCGCATAATTGTATATAAAATCATTCTTTTAGGCAGCATTTTGTATGATGTTCGGTTTTTTTTTTTACTTAGAAGGATTTTCGTAAAAATATATTACAATTGAAAGTTAAGGTTATACATACAAACATATGTATACGTACACACATGTACACACACAACCACATATACATTATTTTAGTCAAGACTTGCATTATTTTAGTCAAGACTTCAATATTTTGAAATAACTTTTATTTTTCTACAAAAAAAAGTTTATAAAATAAGAAGAAAAAATCGTTAGTGAAGGTTTGATTATTTCAACTTAAATACATATTTTGTTCAAAGATATTTTTCATACAGGGGTGCAATGCACGTTCAAAGTACTCAAAACTTAATAGAAAGTGTTAACATTTTTTTTCACTCTTATTCGTATATAATTTATAGTTTTTTCTTTTACAATAAGTAAAAAAATAACAAACTATGAGTTAAGTGTAGGAAATGAAAAAAAATTGTTAAATCAAATGATCTGATTAGAAGTGTAAATTACATCAAAATACTCTTTAAAAAGTTTTTCAACTCCATCATCTATGTTATTTTTTGCCACTAACACATTGGTGTGGATCAAAAAAAGAATGAGAGATAACAATTGTTGGGAGGATATTTTATATTGTTGAACCATCATAGTACACTTATATTAAACTTCTCTATAAATTTTAAATTAAATTCAAATTGTAACATTTTTATCTTCTATGTGACGAGCATGAGAATGTCTGTATGATTTATTTTACAATTTATGCGTGGATCCTCTCCCATTTACACTATTAAATCAATGGATAAATAAACCCCACAAAACATAGCATGTGGTTCGCATATGCCCATTCATCTCTGGTTGACAATAACTCAACAAGCCCAGTGTTGTAACCCGCATGCATGTTCCAAGATCCGAGGTTTATATGTTGGGAGTTTCAATCGGTAGCGTTTTGTTTTACTTTCTCTTATGTTTGCAGTTGAAGAACTCTCAAGAAGCACACAAAACATTGATAAATGAACTGGTTAGTATATCTACCAACAATATTTTCATTACGAATAACTAAAAAAATTGAATTTATTCTACATTAAAAAAATCATTCAAGTTGACATTTTTAGACATTTTTACATTATAGGAAATGAACGATGAGCATCCAGTGTATGGCTTTGTGGAAGATCCAAATAACTACGATGGAACACTAGCCCTTGCAAATGGTGGAAATCATATGTACGCGATGAGAATTCAGCCAAATCAACCCAACCTTAATGGAATGGGTTTTGGTTTGCATGATCTTCGCCTTGCTTGAATATCCATATTTCATGCAACCTCTTCCTCATAATTTAATGTGTGAGTACTTTATTTACTATTGATGTTAATGAGGTTGAGAGCTTGCTTATAATACTCTCAATTCTATATTTGAAATCCTTGTGATGCTTTATTCCATGCACCTATGCTACTTATTACACTATCTATCTATTATGAATTTGAGCTATCTGTATGATTTATGAGTGTATTACTCTAGCTTTATGCATGTCAAGTTGCTACTTAATTATCCTGAAATGTGATTGTTTTGTTCAGTTTAGTGCTTTGTTTCTGTCTTTGGTGTTATGCTATATTTGTTATCTTCGACGTTTTAAAAGTCATAATCTTAGTCATGAAGCTGTCCTCACGACCAAACTTCAAATTTTGAATTTATAAACATTCAGACTTGAAACAAAGTGGTCGTTTAATAACAAAGAACATAGAAGCCGCTGAAATCTTTGCTAGCTGTGGGATGTGACGTAAAAGAGATGGCTAACAAAATCTTTCTTAGCTGACTCTAGCAAAATTGACGGTCAGGTTTCATACAAAACATATCAATAAAGACTTGATGAACAAATTGAAAGGTATAAAATTAGAGAGGTAAATGCAGACAATGATGCATTTCAGTCAAGAAAAACTAAAATCATGTTAACTTGACATTTAAAACATGTCAACTTGACATGTAAAATACAAATATCAAATATATGTATCTTCTTTTCATGAGCCACAGCCTTAGTCATGAAGTTGTCATTGTGACAATAATTCAAATTTTGATTTTAAAACAAAAAAAGAGAGCAATTCAAACTCAAAAACAAAGTTAGGTTTCATTTAGCTAAATATAATACTAATAGAACCCACAACAGTGGAAAGTTGCATGATTTCGAAAATAATTTTTGTTGTAATTTTTCATTAATTTTAATTAAGCATCAAATCGAAATATGTGTATAATAATTAGAATCTAGAATTTGAATTGGATATCTAAAAATTTGAGAATTTAAAATTTAACTTTAAATATTGAAATTCAAATTTGAATTTTTATCCAGAAAATTCAATTGAAGACTTGAATTTGAAACTGCAAAATCTGAAAATCAAATTTCAAATTTGAAAGTTGATTTTGAAAACTTAAAATTACAAGATTTGGATTTTGAATATTAAATAACAAATTTTGAATTTGAAACTGAATTTGAAAATTCATATTTTAAATTTTGGTTTATTTTTTAAAATTTGGATTTTAAAAAGTAGAAAGTTCAATTGTAACCTTCTTCAAAAAGAAGGGAAAAAAAACTATGTGAAATTTGAAATTTTGAGAATTTAACTTTTCGAATTTTCGACTTGAGTTTTCAAATTTGAACTCTAAATTGGAAATTTCGAAACTTGAATTTTTGAAAATTCACTCTCAAACTTTTGAATTTGAAATTTGAATTTAGAAAGTTTAATTTTGGATTTGAATATTGAATTCGAAATTATTACATATGAAATTTTTTACATCTTTTTCTCTGAATTGGAAATTTTAAAATTTAATTTACATTTAAAACTTGAATTTTGAATTCAAAACTTAAAAAACTTAAAACTTGAAAATTTAATTTGAACTCGAAATCTGTAAGTATGAGAATTTGAAAGATTATGAAAATATCAAAACTTTTGATAAGAAAACCTATTATCATTTAAATAGTAGATCACATGAGAAAACTGATTTAAGATGTTTGTATAGAGAATAAAGTAAATAGCATGTGGGAGATTTTAAGGAGACGTATTAAAAGACAGTATCAATAACACTTCTTGTTTTTTGGCTTCATACTATTTTATTTTACATGCGTGTAGACAAACCTCTCTAACGTTTGGTTTGATTATTTTAGACACTTTCAAATCATAGAAAAGAAAATCTGAATTCAAATTTATCTTTTGCAATATATTTCCATAAATTTTTTTCAAAGCAACCAAAATTGAATGCACAACTTTTAACGTTGGTATAACATATGTGAAACAAGGTTGTCTCCAACAAATGAAAATTCAACCTTTAGATATTCAGAATATTGATAATTGAGCAATCCAATGGCCCGCAAGTGTAATATTTTGCTTAATATTCAGTCCGACATCAAAGGAAACTAAGCCACAGTGGAAAGCTTTTTTACTGTCTAAAAGGAAACGGCTACAAATACCAATCCGCCTCTTATTTTGAAAATCACATCTGCACTAATATCATCGAAATTGCTTTTTTTATAATGAATTTTTTTCAAAAATTGCAAATATTTATAGAAAACAATATTTGTAGTTGTAAACGAATATTTGAAATTTAAGAAACTAATAAATATTCGCAATCGGACTAAAATTAGAAATGGAAACGTTTTTCGAAACATGTTTTTGAAAAGGGACAAGCATGTAATCTGAAATCTAAAATGAACATTTTACAAAAGTTCACCTAAAAATAAGCATATGATTTCAAACGGTTTTAGCAGCCATGATCACCATCTCTATTACAAATTTTATATCAAATTTCACTTCTATGCATTAATTATATCATGTGGTGATACTAAGATTTGTATAACTGGTTATACGAAACTGTTTTCATTCATGTTACTAATCTGAGTACCATGATTGTAGACCATTACGTTTTAACCCCCTATTTGCTGTGTGGTAAAAAAAAACATTATATCAAATTTCTCACTGTCTAAAGACAAATGGTTAAACAAGCATGGGTTTGAAACGAAAAATAATTGATTAATAATCTTATTTGACGTATTATTATTTTTTTAATCTCAACCGTCAAATTCAAAATTCATCGGCTCAAAATGAACTACAGCACTGGTAAACCAAGCAAAGAATATAGAAGCCGTTGAAATCTTTGCTAACTGTGCAATGTGACATGAAAGAGAAGGTTAACAAAAATTTTCAAAGCAAACTCTAGCAGAATTGACAGGCAGTTTTATTTCAAAACATTTTCGATAAAGATTTGAAGAACAAATTTGAAAGTTATATACAGACTAATGAATTTTCAGTCAAGAAAAACCAAATTCATGCCAACTTGTCATTTAAAATATCAAATATTTACATACAATCCAACTAATTCTTCACAGGCAAATCAAAATGTTTGGGTAAACTGAAATCATGTTCATAATTGGTTGATTATCCAATCTAATTAAGAGTAACTACGTACACAAATCCAAAGAGGAAAAAAAAAATCTTTACAATGGTTTCCAGTCCATTGCCCTAACATAATTGTACATCTAAACGTGCAAAAATATTAACGTTTCCTGACAATTTTGTCAGGTAAAATCATGTATGACCACCTTATATAAGTTTGTGAGGTAAGAGAAGATAATCTTGAAAGCCATCTAAAAATAAACAGTAGCTATAATTTCCTAATCTTCTCACCGACTTCGACTGTGCTCCGAAGTAGTTCTATGTGACGAAGATGGCTGCAATAATTAAATCAAAAAAGACATCAGAGCTGAAAAAATACAATTAACGTTACAAAAAACAAAATACAATAGATTATAAACCAACCAAAGAACGAGATGAGGAAGAGATTCTCCCAAATGCTTGCAAATACTCTTCGTATGTCTACAGCAACATTAAGTGGATCAGATTCTCTACTAAAAGTAAATTCATACGTGGAAACATATCATGACTTTCTGTTGTTGTTACAATAATCAAATACATAATGCCTTGCTCAAAGAATGTAAAAGGTCGTTTTAATTTTGCAGCTTCAATTCTTCAAATGCCATTTTTGATCTTATGCTGCAATCTAAATATATAGCCAACTTTTATACCATAGAGGAAGAGCTAACCGTGAATATAGCTTTATCTCAAAAGAGGAATTTTTTTTATTCTATAGCCTGGTCCGTGGTCCAAGTAGAGAAGAAAAAAAGGGGGAGGGGAGGGGGGGGGGGGTCCGTGGTCAATACTCTTTTTGACACTCCCAGACTACTTTGCATCTTTACAATGATGAATATTTTAGTGTAAAAGATGAGTGTGTGCAGCTAGAGAGCGAAACGAAAATGCATATATACTGTAACAAAGTTCATTGTTGCAACTTGCAAGATGAATATCGTGCAGCTGGAGAGAAATGAAAATGCATATATACCGTAACAAAGTTCGTTGTTGCAACTTGCGAGATGAATATCGTGCAGCTGGAGAGAGAAATGAAAATGCATATATACCGTAACAAAGTTCGTTGTTGCAACTTGCGAGATGAATATCACATTGTCTTGCAACAGCATGGATTGAGTTGTATGATGAAACAATTGAAGTGCCAACAACCCATAGGAATTATATTCTTTAAGTAATGCCCAAACTAGAAAATGATGCCATCTTACATAACACACCAAAAGATACAGCATTGCATTTGTATTAAAGTCTATGGCAGTTTTATTGCACAGGCACGCACAGATATGCAAGCATGCATGTATGCATATAGCACACAAACACGCGTATCCTTGTATGTTCAATAAAATGTGCCACCACACCACAGAATCCCATAATGTACAAATATGTGTCCTTATGTGCATAACATATCTTAAATTGGTGGGTGACCTGACTAGTCATTGAGATTTAATATACATCTGAAAATAAATGGTACGTTAGCCATAGGGCACAGGGTGTCTGAGCCATTAATTATTAAACTTTAAATGCTTATGTTAATGACACATGATTGAATTCATTTTGCATGTTGTATGCTAATATTAAACAAGCTTCCTCGAAAATAGAAAGAAAAAAAAAATCATCCAAGTTCTACAGTGAAAAATAAATAACACGTTAACTTTTGACTGAAAAGCAATAATGGTGTTTTGCACATTAATACAATTAGTACGTGGTCGTTAACAACTTCTAGCTCAAATTTTGTGGCTTAGACTAAACCTGTCAAAGGTTGGATACTAATCCAGCTAGTGTTATATCTGCATTTGTATCCGAAATCGTTTTTGAAAATCGGACATTCATACCAGCGGACATAAAACGGATATCATATTTTTTATCTATCTGCGCGTAAATAATAAACTTAAAAGAATAAACAGAAATTTTCATTCAACGTAAAACTGTTTTAGTAATAATGCTTATAAAAAAACAAAAAATACTAGAATAATAATAGTTTTGAGCAACGAATATTCGTTTATATACGCATAGTATGAATTATTATCTTAATAAAATAGTAAATATCTTGATTAAAGCCGGACGGATAATCTTTTAACGCAGATACCATCGTATTCACATTCATGTACACATTTCTATTTCGGATATTTTCATTGTTCAGCCATGGATGCAAACGGATTTTGAATTTTTGAGTATCCACTGACAGACCTAAGTAGATTGTATTTTCCTAAAATAAAAGATAACATGATTGACTTTGTCAATCTAACTCAAATTGGTGTTTTGATTACAAAAAGATGAATTCTTAGTGCATTCAGTTTACAACAATAGAAATTTAGTTGTACTATACTATTTCAAGCAATCAAAAAATGTAATCACTGGTTATTTCAATGAAAAAACACAAAATAATAGGTGGGCCCTAAGATCCGAGAAGTCCAATGCAACAAAGTTTTTGAGGCCTCGTTGTATTACAAAATATACTACTTTTAAATGGTACAATGCACAAAACTAAAATTTCGTACTATTCTGTTATTCTACTCATAAAATGTTGGTAGACATATTATGCTGATAAAATAAATCAAAGCAAAAAATGTACACAGTAAATTTTTGTACGAGAACAAAAACTAAGAGACTAAGCATTGGATTCTTGACCTCATACTTAATATACGAGTAAACAATTCACTAAGCTAAATGTAAAATTAAAATCTAACAAACAATATACACTACTTAGAATAAGACCCAAAACTTGAAAAATCAAAGGCCCTCTATTTTCGTAGACCAAAGGCCACCAGGGCCAGGCCTGGGAGTACTTGGAATTATAATGCATCAAAATTAACTAGAATAGTGATCGCTTTCATCATTTAGTGGATAGGGTTATTTCATTCTTTGATTTTTGAAAATGAAATTTTGGATCCACCCCTTATTTTTAAGTTTGATACACAACAAACCTTCCTCAAAAACATGTTTTAAATTACACCTTATATTTGACATTTTTTTCCTTTTTTTGTTATTTTTTCGAAAATCAAATCTGCACTTAATTGCAGGTTTCTACGACCGTTTTTTTTTTTTTGCCAAACTACAAAAATTTGAATTTTTAGAAACTGCAATTTCACTAAAACCACAAACAGATATGTTTTCTATAACAGGTATTTGAGGAGGAGCGGCTATGTACTTTGAAAATTAAAGATGGTGTTTTACAAAAGTTTCCTTTTTGAAAAGCAAACAAGATTGGAGTATGGGTTTGAAACAAAGAAAATGCCGCAGTATCTTATCATCTGCCTCTGTCAAATAATTGTTGGAAACTTGGAATTGAGCTGCTTAACGTAAATTTTATTTTATTTTTAAAACTTGACTTTTGCAAGTTGCCGATGATCAAGTCTTTATTTTAGTTCATTCCAAGTTTACAATTTTGTTTAACAGACATTACTATGTCTAAATAATCAATATTTAAATTGTGTACATCTTACCAAATATATTAACATGTGATAATATAAATAAACATGTCTAAGACTCCAAATGCATGCAAGCATGAAACGGAGGTTTCGAGGAAATGTGTACCTTAGTATCCACATCCACCGGATGTGGATTCAACATTGGATAGTTGAACAGCCAGTTCTTAAGTTGAAATGAATTCTAACTAATTATCGAATATGAAGTGACAATGTCATCCAAAGATAATCAATAATTTATATACGTAAAATGCAAAAAAAAAGGGCTAAAGAGTCACTGTTCCAGACAGCAATCACAACAAAGGTATGAAAGAAACAGAATAAAAATAAAATTACCATAGAAAGAAATTCTTCTTCAGATAGTGATAAAGAAGAAATTTCTTTAGGAAGCGTATCTTTTTTACTAGAATGTTTCTGAAAACTATTGGTGTTCCCACTGTTTTGCTGAAGAGGATGTTTTGTAGATGTCGTCTTGCTTTCTAGCTTGAGGTATGGGTTAGAGTTTTGATGAAAAGGGGCCTTCGGAGGCTTTCCGAGCATCAAATGGTGATAGTTTTCTTCATTCTGCATTTGTTGATACAACAGAGATGGATTTGACATTGAAGAGTTTGACCATCTCACATTTTGCGCATGTTTAAAAGGCATGCTGTTTTCTTGTTCAAAATGAACTGGCAAACTTCTGCATGGTCTCTTGTAATTAACATCATCCACTGAAGTACTGCATTAAGCAGCATCAGGACGTCAATACTTTTTATGACCTATCTAATGAGACAAGATGAGTTAAACTGATTGTGATATCAGTATACCTGTTCATGTTACCTAACATGTCTACCTCTCCATCAAACAAATTACAGAGAGCTTCACCGATATCCGTAGCCAGCTCCTAGCAAAAGCAGAAATTGCAAAGATGCCATGTTTAGAGGAAATGCCTACTAGCTATGGTTTTAGGCAAGCACAGTAAATTAAGATATGATTACCTGACAATCTCTGCTAATTTTAACAGGCTTAAAATCATTAAGTGGGTTCTTAAGATGCAGAGTCTTTTGAAAAGGTAAGTCACACAGTCTTAACCATTTCACTTTGAAAGTACGACCCCATAAATTATTTCCACCACCTGATTTACTCCATAAGTTATCACGTTTCCAGCTTACAGGTGACATCATCTGTGCATAACCTTGGAAATAACCGCTCATATTGATACTAAATATGAGTATAACTCTATCCGAGTTCTGCAGAACAAGTTAACAAATATTATTGCTGTTCTGATAAGAAAAAATTCAGCAATTACGATTAAGTATATTTCTTACATGAAATGCCTCCTCCAAGATAGGTTCATTCATCACTTGAGTAGCCCATATGCCTTTTTCAATGGACAATTCAATATTCTCACGGCTCAAACTCTTTATGACAAAATATCTTGTATAAACATTAGCGTCTGCAATTTGAGTAGAACCGCCAACATTATGAGATAGGCTTACATGATCTGCGCCAGCAGTACAAACTTCATTATTCCTGCTAATTGAGCACTCTGGCAACAACAGGTTGAGATGAGCAAATAAAAAGAAAACATTGACGAACTATTCTCCTTCTGAAGAAAATGAAATTAAGGGTGCATTTACAACAAAGTGAAAGGAGCTAGCGAAAGGGGTATTCAAAAGGAGCTGGAAAAGAGTAAGTTCGACGAAAGCAAGATGTGTTTTTGTGTTATGAAAGAAGAATAAAAATGAGTATTGAAAGGAGAATTGTATTGTAATAATTAATTGTTATTAGTGAAGAAGAAAGATGTGCACTTAAGCGGAGTGAAGAGAGGATTAAATAGGAAAAAACACACAAAAAAAGCTGTCCCGAGTTACAATGTCTGGCGTGTCGTATGCGCGAATGGAATAGAAAAAATTCATGAACACGCCCTAAATAGAGAAAGGCATTTTGTTGTAACAAAATACAACATGCAAACATCGATGATCTATTTGGGTTTTGGAACACGAAACGAGGAAGAAGAAATGCTTTGAGACTTTGCTGAAGCATTCGACTGCCTATTAGCAAACATATTTTATTGGGAAAAATAATATTTAATGACACACAAAAGTTGGTCAAATAAATCACAAATGACAACTATTTATATAGAAGAAATTTAGCATCATACAAAGAGTATTAAGTAATATCTAGAGAGAGTCTAACAAATCAACATCGTCTTTTACCCCTCATGGGTAGTGTGATTGGTTGAGTGAGTATGTCGGCTTGCACCGACGAGGTCAAGAGTTCGATCAACACTGACTACATTATTCATGTGATTTAACTAGAGTATGTATTGAAAGTACGGTGCATATATCCTCAAAATTTACAAGCAAAACTTTGTTCAGTGGGTTTCCACACATGCACGTACACGCACGCGCATGCACGCATATATATACATGTATATATATAGGGAAGGATCAACCGCCCCCTAAATTCAATCCCCAACATAGTCCCTTAATTTCAGCCAATCGTTTCTATTTACATACTAATTATTTCTCTATCTTATCACACCATACAATTATTGAAATAGAAACGAGTGGCTGATATTATGGGCCTATGTTTGGAGACTGAATCTAGGGGGCTGCTGATCCTTCCACATGTATATACATATATGTGTGTGTATGTATATGTGTGTAGAGCTAGGATCGGCTATACCTCATTTTTACCACACTTCAAATCCCTCCTGATTTCAACCACATGTTTCTATTAAATTAATTATATAAGTGACAAGAGAGAGAAACTATAATTATTTAAATCGAAACATGTGATTGAAATCAGGGGATTTGAAGTGTAGCAAAAATGAGGTGTAACCGATCGTTGCCCATGTATATGTATATATACATATATACACATACACACACACACACACATATATATATATATAACATAAAAACATTAAATAGAAAAAAGAATCTAAAAATAACAATATAATAAAGTTTACCTGGAAATATAACAAAAGAAACAAGTTTAAATTTAGAAATTACGAGAAAACATGGAAAATGACAAAGAAAACAGCTAAAGAAATTTTAGAAGAAACTAAATAGGAAAATGATATCACGGTGGATAAGGAGATATCACAAGGATTTACTTAAAAGGAAAAAAACATGAAAAAATAGTAGACAAAAAAGGGATATAGAAATTTTAAAAAAATTGAAGCAAAAAGGTTGTTAGTATAGCAAAGAAAAGAAGTTCATAAAAATATATAACATAAAGTTAGGGACAAGAGAAATAAGTGATATTTATAAATTAGTGAAAAACAAACAAAGACTATTAACTCAACATACTGAACAAATGAAATGCATTAAAGATATAAATAATAATATACTGACATAAGAGGAGGGCATACTAAATCGCTGAAAATGAAGAAAACCCAAGAGAAAATGTAGAAAAGTAGACGAGAAACAGGAAAATTGGACAAAATAAAAAGGAAAGAAGAAGAAATTATATTAAATAAAGTGGGTAAAAATAAAGTAGTAGGCTCAAGTAATATACATACAGAAATTACTGGGAAGTAAAATTGAAATGCTTGCAAATTTAATAAAATATCGACATAAGCAAAATTTTCAAATGAGTGGAGAAAAAGTGTGATAATACTAACTTTTAAAAGGAGATACAAAATTGATCTAATTATAGAATTAAATCAATGAGTCATACAATGAAATCATGGAAAAAATAATATAACAAAGATTGAAAAATGAATCTTTTGTATCGAATAACCAGATTGAATATACATCTAGTAGATCAACAATGGAAGGTATATACTTAATCAGACACGATTAATGCAACAAGTTACAAGTAAGAAAAAAAGAACATATGTTACTTGTAGATCCAGAAAAAGCCTATGATAGTACCAATATATGATTTGGTGGACTTCTTAAATAAAATAAGGATACGAATTTCAATGCACATAACAAAATTTATTCTAGATATGTATGAAAACTCTAAAATGAAAGCATAAACATTATGGAGATATATGGTGAGTTTTTGTTTATATATAAAGATTTATCAATGATCGCTTCTAATTCCATACTTGTTAACCTTTAATGAAATAACGACTAATCTTCAATATGATATGTCATGGTGCATGATGGTCTACACCGCAAAAGAAAATTTGAAATAAATAAGAAAAATAGATAAATGCATTAGTACTAATATATTTTAAACTTAATAGAACAAAAATTTAACATGTATATGGTTTAGCATATGACATGAAACTTCATTAAACATATTCATTCGATAAAAGTACAAAAACAAACCATTAACAACAAAGGTATGTTTAAACACATAGGATCAATGATACAAAGATGGAAAGATGATGTACCAAATTTACAGTTTTCGGTAAAATAGACAAAGAAATTGAGTTTTATTTGATAACAAAAAAATAATAAAATTAAAAGGATTTTTTATCAAACTGCTATTAGACTACTCATATTACACGGAGCAGAGTGTTAGGGTGGAAGATGTGAATGTTAGGTGGATGATGTGAGTCACTAGAAAGGATATAGTTACAAATGAGACGGTGAGAAAAAACAAAGTACCTATAAATACCAAAAATATATAAAATAAACTTATACGGTATGGATACATGAAAAGGAGACTGCAACGAACGAAGATGTGAAAATATCCATATAGAAGGGAAAGAGGAGAAAGACAAAATTAACATGAGGAAAAAAATGATTTCAGAAAACTAATTAATAAAAAAGATATGACTTAGGATAAAAATGTGTGAGTATGAGAATTCGTATTAACGATCTCAATCATTTGGCATTAAGGCAGGGATGATGATGACATTAAATATATACATAGTTACAAGTTATCAGAAGGAAGTGACAATAAACATATGTATTAAAACCAAGTCTTATTTAATGGATGTATGTTGTTGGATCAGAAGAACTGCGTATCATGAACTGGGTGTGGGAGAGAAGAGTTACGGAGACTGAATTATAAGATAATATTACAATAGCATACAAGTTATTGTACATGTATTTTTTTAGTCTCAATAAAAAAAGCTGTGGCAATGGACATAAATGCCGTGTAACAGAAACCTTATGTGAGGACAAATCTGGTGGTTATTGCACTTATATGAAACCACACCGCACAAGAAACAAAAACAAACTATGCAAAACCATAACCTATGTGGAATCAAAACATATAACCATGTCTTGTAATTGTAGCCATTTGGAATTAACTTTATTTGATTTCTCTCACTAAATCTAATCAAAACACTTACTTTTGGACTATTCATGCAATCAGTAGGCATTCTATAGGTAACCAATACATGTATTGAGTTTTAGAATATATTTATTGAATGATCAACATTACCACATTTCCAAATGCTTAAAATTGCTAATATGTTGGGCTTCTCTCTGTGATATACATTCTTTATGAGCTAGGAGTTGTAATCAGCAAATCTTTGCAAGAATAGATTAAATACTACATTCAGTAATCAAACCCTTGTAGGATATCAGAGGTAAAAACATATTGTAATCGGGTTCATGATTCTGGTGAAGGTGATCTAGTCTAGTGCTTAAAACAAATCTAAGGGATGAGATTAGTTAACCAGAATAAGCAAGGAGTAGAATATGAGGTGGAACATTCTAATACATTCATCAGCTTGCACACTTCACTTCGCTGAATGCATTTATGTTGTTAATGGTCAAAGTTACTGTGTTTGTAGTAATGTATATTCGTACCATCTACCAAATGGTTAATGTTGTGCCTGACAATTAACTATAAATGCTATTTAAGCCCTCTAGGTTATTTCAAACCTAACCCGTTAAGAATAACTACACCAAATAGGGTAAACCCAAGTCTAACGTGGTCATAATATTACATCCACTTTGTGTATCTTAAAAAAGAGAGAAAATGTATAATAATATATGTTCGCATTGTCATCTCATCATAATGTTGCTTCATTTTTACCCAAAGAAGGTTTATGCTCTGTATTCATAGCTTGATCTTCAAATATTTAAGGAGAGAGCTAAGAAGATAATTTATGGCGCCAGCTGTTAACTTGCATGGTTACAAACATAATAATCCACATAAGCTCCCACATTATAATCGTAATATATTTTTTTCCCCTAAAAATATGAACGTAGCCTTGCAATTCTTGTCAGAACCTAATAAATAACTTTTATTTGAATTTTCCACCAAAAGTATGATCTATTTTCATTAATTTAAATTTTAGAATATATATTTTTTTACTTAAAATATCGACCAGATATCTCGATTATTCTATTTTTTACTACTCAAACAATTACTGTCATATGATGAAAGAATGAAACTGCGAATGCATTCACCGCTAGACCGATTGGAGTGGGAAAAGAGGTAAACTGAGAGGAGTTTAGAAAATGGAAGTAAGTGGAAGAGGTATGAGCGAAATAAAGTGTTCTTCACTGTTTTAAACGGAGAACAAATGGATGTAAAATGAAGTGGAATCGTATGATAATTTTTATTTAATTTATTATATCTATTTATATAATATATTTAAATACAAGAAGTATATAGTTCATAATCAAAATTTTGTTGTATTTTAACCAAATGTTTATTTGTAATGAAGATCAATTTATTGCGTATTTTAATATTTATTGTTAGATTCTTTATAACTTATGTACATTCAGAGCATCTTCCACGACTGCTGGTGTCGAAGAGCTGAAGGTAGTTGAAATGTGATTATTAGAAAAATGGTAATATTGACATACCTTAAAAAATAGTTATGAAACATATTAATTTTTAGTAAAAAGAAATCACAGATTAATTAGCATACCTTATAAAATAACATTTGTTAACTAAAGTTGGTGTGATGCCATGAACGCATGCATCAGGTTGACATTGGATGTCCACCACTAAACATGGCTAACTCCTAATGTTCATATGAGTGGAGAATTTGCCTGATTTTGGCATCAGATGCCACTTGGCGTCTATGGTGTTCACATTAACATTGGCATCCAATGCCAAAATGGGGCAAAAATTTGCCGATGAACGCACCTTATATATGTGTACTTGAAAAAAGGCTGTGTTTTCATTTCCACTCTCCTCTCTCCTTCTGAAGGGATTCCTCCCTGATGAAACTTTAGTTGCAAACTAAAAGCGCTACATTCTAGAATTCCAATTTAAATTTAAGTGCCTGCCGTAAAAGTGTTTGCTCCATAGAAACCTCTGCATACAATATTCACTTTAACGTGAGAAACTCAAAGTCAAACGATGAATCCAGATATCCAATTCCACTGCAGCAACATGAGCAAGTTTCAGAAATACCTCTATAGAGGCAAGTAAAAGGGCTGCTTATGCAGATAGAACATGTTCTAGCATCCCGTACCGTATATTACTATATGTTGAAATATTTATACAAGAAATTGTTCACAAGTAAGGTTATCTGAATGGATCCAATAGTTTTAAGAAGTATGCACCAAGCAATACACATTACAGATCAGCTATGAACTGATTATGCAAAATAAATAATATCGCAGCGATTTTGTAATAATAAAAGTGACTAACCTGTATGAGTGATCTTAACTAGATGAAGACATTTGCAATTAAGCATGTGAATACTAACCTGGGCTATCAAAGTTCTCTAAGTCATGTTTGCTTTCAGTTAAAGAAGAATCAACTACTGATGCATCTTCTTTCGTTGTCTCAAATGTTGAATTTCCTACCACGCCCTAGTTTCAAACAGAAAGTTACAAAAAAAAGTTAAAGCGGAGAAAAAGAGACTCCATCTAAACCCAAAAAATTGATAGTAAGATTTTATTTTATTTTTTTCTTCTTTCTTACAAAAAGGAGAAAAAAAAGACAGCTACATGAAAAGCACTGAGATTAATTTTCAAAATGGAAGAAACTTCTTATGAAAACATCAAAATAAATAAATTGAATCATTATTTAGCATAGCAAAATAAAGCAAACACTTGAGTAGTTTAAGCAAAGTTTATTGGTTGAGGACTAAACAAGGAAAATTGCTCGACCAATTCTGTTGGCGAATCAATAAGTAGAAAGATGATGTTTGTGCCTAGCAACTTGGCATGAAACACATAATTATCTACTGTCAAAAATGAAACACGCTATGGTAAAAGCAGAGAAAAACTAGAAGCAATGATGAGATCATCTGTGCAATAATTATAGAATAATGCACTAAACTGTGAAAAACATGTGTTGCATTTCAATACACAATCCAAAATGCAACAGCATGGTACCAATATGAAGAAGGAACAAATATACACTTCCAAATATGATCTAATGGCCATCCTATGTTACTTAAAAAATGATCCAACCAATTGAGCAGGTCATCTGAAATTCTGACCTGGTATAAAACATCCCAAATCAGAAGTTACTGACCTAACTGAAAGTATCAACTAAAGTGTGTCATATTACATACCAACATTGCAATCTAACTATCTTTTAACATCCACTATTAACACTGATCCTCATCTTTTTTATATTCCATGAGTCCATCAAACATACTTTCAATTTGTATATTTATTAAGACAGTTGCAATTTGATGGTTTCCAGTAAGATAATGAGATCAGCAATAAAATTGGTGTTTGAACCCTTTGCATGTTTATTCTATTTCATTGTTGCTTGCGAATAACATTATAGTTTGATAAATGTTGCTTTGCTTTACATCTTATGATAGTACGATATAAATCACTCTTGAGGGATTTTGGGTTTGTCCTTTCAGATTCTTGAGCTTTCTCTAGGTCCAGTCTGAAGAAAAACAATGATTTATTCTTATTAAAGAGAGTCCAACGAAAGGTCTGAACCATCTTTTCCGAAAAATGTATGATACTACACTACATAGCCAATATAATATGGTAACTGAAAATTCAATTACTATTCTATAAGAAGCCACTTTTTTTTTCCACTTTCTCAAATATCTTCTTCTCTGACCATGGGATCCTACCTCCTTGTGGCATTGCTCCGTTGGGTTTTCGCCTAATGTGGGAAATTCCCCACTATTGCCTCCAGTTGATGTCTAAACTGATTACATTTATCAACGGGTCGATATAATTACGGTGTCAAAAGGCAAGTTAGTATTAAGTTATTTATTTACATGTATCGTTTTTCTGCACATCTTTAAAATACGAAAATATAAAAATGGCAGTTTATTGTTTTTATATGGTATTTGATTACTTCGCCTAATTATGCTAATTGATGTTGCTGCTAATAAGAATAGTTTTTATAACCAATTAACATTAGATGTGCTACACTAGTTGCATTTCACCTATATTATGCATGAAAATGGGCATATCCACTAAAATGGGCAAATCCAATGATGACTTGGCCTCAAATTTTAAGATGGTTCTAAATTTATAAATATATGATCATAATTGAACAATAATTCGATAATGAAGACATATATATGCGCATACAATACACACACATATACATATATATACACACACACACATATATAGTGCAAGGTTTCAAATCTTTAATTTCAGACGAGATCGCAAACTAACATCCCACGAATCTTGAAATTTAGGATGAGATAAGTGTCAAAATAGCCAAAAATAAATTTTGAAGTTTCATCTTGCCCAAATGCAAAAGGAAGACCTCCAATGAGATCTCATATGAGATGGAGATTTAGAACTCTAAAAAGGTGTCAGTAGGGTTGGCCCAGTTGGTTGATGGTCCGAATTGCAAAACCAAATATCATGAGTCCATACCTCGAAATAGACAATCATAAAACGAGTACACTATTTACCCGCTTTTTGACCAAAGCTGCTAACTTAAAACGGACTTAGAGAACTCATCCTGAGTCGGTTTGACTTGAAATTTTGAAAGAACACTTAGAAGACATAAAAGAAGGCATTCATCAAAAATGGGCTTGATTGGATAAGGCTAGATGAATCGCTAGCGACCTAACCAGATGGATCGCTAATGATCCGTGTAGAATGGGCCCACCATCTGAAATTTTTAGAGTAGGTCTCAAACACCCTTTAGAGTGTACCTGCAAAGTTTCGTCTAATTTCGTTAAGTTTTGAGCGAGTTATGGATGATTTTTCTGAACCAAATGACTCATGAAGACGAATGATCAAACAAACTCCAAACGACTTGATATTTGGACAAGGCATTCAAATAGATGAAAGGAAGGTAACCTAAAACAATAGACTCAAAAATAGTTTAAGGGCATGGATCGCTAGCGATCCATCACCCATGGATCGCTAGCGATCCATCATGTTAGCTCGAGTCGCCTTGAGTTTTTCTGGACTTCTTCCTAGCGCTGAATAGAGGCTTCTGACAAGTCGGTATTGGCCCAACTGCTATACTACCCCTATAAATACAATCCTACTACCCTTATAAATACAATCCTACCCGCAACACAAAGAGAATCTTCTGGAATAGCTGCTGAAACTCTGTAGAGATTATTCTTTACTCTTCTTCTCTTATGATTCTCCAGTGAACTCTTGTACTTGTGACTTATTCTAATCTCATCAACTTGTAACCGAATTCAACTTGTAATACCAGCCAGTCGATAATAAAGCTTACAAAGTGGCCGTAGGCTTCGTTAACAGCCGAACCACTATAAAAATCTTCTTGTCTCTTTACTATTTCCGTTTTTTTACATTTATTTTTTATATTATTGCTCTAAAAGAATATGGCTGGTGCTTTCACACTCAATCTAGGTTGTTGAACCATTTTTTGGTTAACATTTGGTGTTTTCACCGAGAAAACTGAACTCAGGGCTAGATCTGAAGACTTGAACTTTGAATCTAAGCCTTGGAAAAGATGAGCGGGCCTAATACCATATCTAGAGCCGAAGCAAATCAACCAGGGTCTGGTGGCAGCCAGGATGTGTCCTCAAATTCTCATCAATTCAACTATGTGATTAGAGAGGAGATGGAAAGGATGATGAAAGAGATGCATGATGGAATCTTAGCTAAAGAACAGAAGATAATGGACGGCTTCTTTCAAAAGATAGAGCAGCAAGGAGATGGAGCAGCAAGGGATGGCTGGATCTGCAGGGAATAGGAATCAAACTCCATAGAACAACGCAGAAGCTGTAGGGATTGGTACGAAAGTTCATTAGAGGAGGACTCCAGATCAAGGTCTGGAAGAAGTGAACAGGAATCCGTTTACCGTTAATATCCGAAATGCGAGAAATTCTCCAGATTTCAAGCTTCCGACGTTGGAAATGTACGACGGAAAGACAGATCCGACGATTCATATGATGAGATACATCCAACATATGGAGATATTGGGTGCTCATGAGGAGGTAATGGGGCGGTGCTTCCCATTATACGTAACGGATTTAGCTGCAATATGGTTCAGACAGTTGAAGAATGGATCCATAAGCACATGGACCGACTTGGTGAGCAAGTTTTTAAGACAGTTCAGAGTTCACGTCTCACAACCGAGAAATGTATTTATGCTTTCAAACGTAAAACAAAGGCTTGAAGAGTCCTTAAGAAGTTATTTAACAATATTCAATGTGGCGGCAGCTGCGGTCGACAAGCCGGATCTATCGTTTATCCTAATGGCGGCAGTATTTGAAGTCGCGAGTAAGACTGATTCAAAGCCGCGTTGACAAGGGATCCACCGATGGATCTTGCGGAATTCTACTACGAAGCCGAGAGATATTTGCGTCAGGGAGACGCTAAAGCCGAGGATGAAGATGTGGATGCTGAAATCGAGCCGAAATGACAAAGGAAGGAGTCGAGATTCTCTTTATACACTGACCTGACTGAAACCCCGGAGAGGATATACTAGTATACTATGGGGCGGAACCTCTACCAAAGGCCACCTAGGAGGGAGCCCACTGATCGAGAAAAAAGATCTGAAAAGTTATACATCTTCGATGAGCTGAATGGGCATGAAACAAATAAGCGCCGACACCTTCGAGATCTGATAGAAGAACAGGTTCGGAACAACCAGCTGCCACAGTACGTGAGGAACAGAATTGCGGTAGAATTGCAAGAACAGCCACCATCCGCGGCAAATGCATCAAGAGACGCCCAGGGATTTGAGCCAAGACAAATTATCTCATGATCGGGGTAGATGGGAGTCGGATCCAGCTCTCATGCTTTGCTTTTTCGTTTCCTTTTCCGCACTTTTCATTTGGTATTTAGACAATAATAACCTCAGGTCGCTTACACGTGTACGGGATCCCGAACGGTCCCTAGGTACACTCTGAGTCGGATGCCTGAGATGACTATTTAGGACAACAATAACCTCGGACCGCTTACACGTGTACGAAACCCAGATTGGTCTATAGGCACGCTCTGCGTCGGATCTCCGATATGAACATTTAGGATTTCTACTCGTTTTGATTCCAGCTTTTTTGATTTCTGCTTGGTTTTGATTTGAATATTTGAAATTTGAAAAATCCACTTTGATTGTGATGACTAATATTGATCGTCTTAGAGTCACGACATGGGACCGGAGTGCAAGGTGCAAGCCCCTTGCCAGAAAAGCAAGTGGATGGACTTGTACGATATTTATCGTCTTAGAGTCCCGACACGGGACCGGAGTGCAAGGTGCAAGTCCCCTTGGATGGACTTGTACGATGCTGATCGTCTCAGAATCCCGACCAGAGAGACGGGATCAGAGTGCAAGAAGTAAGTCCTCTCACCATAGAGTGAGCGGATGGGCCTATTTAATCCCTTTTAACTTAACAAACAAATGATCTGAAGAGATCATCCTCCTTAACTTAAACATTAAACTAACCGATTTGAATTAATAAAAGGATTTGAATGCCTTATAAATAGAATAAAACTGATAAATCTTGAATGAACATAGGATGATTTCAATATTTGATGTGATTTTGATATATGATGTGATGTAATTTTGATATATGATATGATTTTGATATATGATGTTATAACTCTGAATGAGAGTCGGTATGGTAATAATGTAAATCCCAGATGGACACGGGATAGTTAGAGATGCGAGATGTAATAACTCCGAATGAAATCGAAATGATTGTGATGTGTAGATTACACTTAGGCAAAGTCTAAAGTCTTAGGCTGTAACATGTTTGGAATGACTTATGATTGGCAAGAGAATCCAAAGGAACTGGACGATTCAACAAGGCTAAAGCAGCTGAAAAGCTAAACTATCGAAGATCGAAGATAGGAACTTGTTCTTAAGCAAAGCACGTCTTTCATTCAAAAGGCATACTTTGGGAGTAAATGTTTACCCGCTTTTTGACCAAAGCAGCTAACTTAAAACGGACATAGAGAACTCATACGGAGTCGGATTGACTTGAAATTTTGGAAGAACGCTTAGAAAACATAAAAAAGGACACTCACCAAAAATGAGCTTGATTGGATAAGGTTAGATGGATCGCTAGCGATCTAACTAGATGGATCGCTAGTGATCCATGTCGAATGGGCTCCACCACCTGAAATTTTTAGGGTAGGTCCAGACACTCTCTAAAGTGTACCTACAAAGTTTCGTCTGGTTTCATTAAGTTTTGAGCGAGTTATGAATGATTCTTCTAGACTAGATGACTCATGAAGACGAATGATCAAACCAACTCCAAACGACTTGATATTTGGACAATGCATTTAAATAAATGAAAGGCAACCCAAAAGGGTAGACTCAAAAATAGTTTAAGACCAGCAATCCATCACCCATGGATCGCTACCGATCCATCATGTTAGCTCGAGTCGCCTTGGGTTTTTTTGGACTTCTTCCTAGCACTGAGTAGAGGCTTCTGACAAGTCGGCCTTGATCCAACTGCTCTCATACCCCTATAAATACAATCCTATCTGCAACACAAAAAGAATCTTCTAGATTGACTATGGGAACTCTGCAGAGATTATTCTTCACTCTTCTTCTCCCACACAACAGTCATCTAAGAATTCACTGTGATTCTCCAGTGAACTCTTGCACTTGTGACTTATTCTAATCTCATCAACTTGTAACCGAATTCAATTTGTAATAGCAGTTAGTCGATAATAAAGCTTATAAGGTGGACGTAGGCTTCGTTAACAGTCGAATCACTATAAAAAACTTCTTATCTTTTTACTATTTCTCCTCTTTTTACATTTATTTTCTATATTATTGCTCTGTAAGAACAGAGCTGTGCTTTCACACTCAATCCAGGGTGTTGAGCCATTTTTGGGTTAACATACACGAAGTATGTGTTTTGTAGGCACTAACTTCCCTAGAGTTTACAAGCAACTTTTGGTTCTCTGCGTAATTCAAAAAATATATATATAAGTTGCATCATATAAGTGCATATCACATTCTGATATCTCACAAAAGAAGCATTAAAAAAATAACAAGGTTGTAAAGTATGATTTACATGTGCAATCTTTATCATGTAACAATTAAAGACACAATATGTCAATCAAATTCAATAAAAATCGTTGAAAGACATACACTATTTGAAATCTGAATAAAAATTTGCTTAACGTATGATCATGCAAGACAAAAAGTAACTAAAGTAAAGCTCTTGGATTTCGAAAATTAAATAGACCTCGATTTTTTATTACTGCCTGGTGGAGAGGAAGAAAAATGTTGGACCGTTCTTTCTCAATGCTTGATTTACGTCGCTTTCATTCTCAAAAACCTAACAAAAGCTTGCTTTCAATAAATATAAACCACTGATGATTCTTTTATGTCAAGAAGAAGTTTCGTATTTTCGATTTTCTTAGCTTGTAGCAGCATCTATCCCCTTTGAGTCCAATAGAATAAATTTTTAATAGATTCATAATTATAAGACTATGGTCACAGTAAAAGTTTTATCCTTTTTTAAGTTATGTTGATGAAATTTTAGATTTTATAGAACTTTCCACCAAATTTAGTGCTTGAATTCATCGAATAAAAAATAAATAAATCTGTAAAGAGTAAAATTTGTTATGGACTCAAGTAGTTAGAAAATGAGTTATGAATTCGAGCAACCTTTATTCATCCATCCGATATGGTAAGCAATTAACATGTCTATGTTTCTAAACAAGACAAAAAATGAACTTGCATTGCATTGCCCAGACTGTTAAAACAAAACAAAAATTACATGACTTTTACCTTATTTGCTAAGTTTTTAATTCATTTCTATTAATACATTATAAATATGATATACACACACATGTGTTTGTGTGTGTGTAATTGTACTACTCATGCGATTAACATAGAGTACGAATTTTTAGTAATTGCAGGATATTCTAGCTATCCTAGCAAGGACAGAGATGTATGATCTCATCGTTGTTGTGATTCCCTTGAGATCTTGATGTTTATTTTAGCTTTGTTTTATAATTAAAATTATGATTCTATCATGTTTTGTAGAAGTTTTGAATGTAGGATAATTAAAAGAAAACTGAAGCTAAAATATTAGAAAACAAACAGGATAATGATTTTTTAGTAAAATATAAAATAAAGAATTGGTTGTTGAAAAATAAGTGATGAAACTGGGAAAAAAAAAGAAACATTGTGATAAATAAGGATGTGTGTAGAAATAACTTAAATGATATAAATAAATAGCGTTGACCGCATCACAAATGCGGAGAACCGTATTGAATTGAATTAGTGGTACAAGAATGAATTTTGAAACAAAAAAGGAGAAAGATGCTTATAAGAATAATATTTGTTGTCACGACTCCTACCCTAAACAATTAATTATTTCTTAAAGATGATGAGAGATTTTTTTAAAAAAGTAATGGCATATTTCTAAGCATTACTGAAAAGATTGTTAAATTTGATCTGATAATACGAAAATATATGCTTAGAATTCATAGTATTAAAAATTATTAATAGTATCTCAGCTAAAAATTGAAATGTTAGTCATGAAGATATATGACTTGCATTCTACAACGTCTGGTTATTTCAACAAATATTGTAAAGGTAGAAGAGTTCATTATAGTATTATTAGTGATTTTTGATGAGCTTGTTGACACTTTGATTTAGAACTTGATATTGATAATGTAGCGAGAGAGGGACATGAAGGGTGTGATAACATTTTAAAAAAATCATAGCTGTGCAAAAAGGACTACTACGACTAAAACTAAAGCATCACAATCATTGTGGTTGTCATAGTTTTGATTTTGTGCCTCGTGATATAAATACATGTTCTAAAGTTGTATTTTTCTAGTGGTGCAAACATGTCAATGACCACTAGCTCAAGTAGAAAGTGGCGAGCCGCTCTACACTGATTTCTAAAGGTCTTGGTTTCAAACCTCCGAGACATCAAAATGAGTGTTCTGTTTTAATAAAGTACCCCTCTTATTCTATAAAAAGAATAGTGCAAACATGTACATATTGTTTTCATCTTCTAGAGTTGAGTATTGTCTTTTGGAGTGGTTGTCTTTTGGAGTGGTGCAAGTACATACACTTTGGTTTTGATCTTCTACTAAGAGATGAAAATATGCAAGAACACGTAAACAGTTATATGTCTTAAATGACACGTCAAAAGCAAGGTTTAAGATTTCACTTTCTAGTTTTGATTCATTCAATTGAAATTTTGGTTTCATTTCTAAATTTTTATCATTTTTGTTTCACTTCACTTTTCGAATCTCAATAATTTTTTATGTATTTATTATATATTACAATTATATAATGAAAAAATAGCAACTTCAATAATGTGATTATAATTTATAAGTTTTCATACTAACAGTTAAATGGAAGGAGTGATAATTTAGAAGATTATAATTTACAACAATAAAAGTTAAAATAGTACCAAATGAGATCTTGAATGAGATGTATGTAATTTTTATGTCCATTTTGGGCAGGCATCTCGGGCTTTAATGTACAATTTAAAACCATCTCATGGTAACAAATAGATTTATAATTGACATTTGTATAAAAAAATTATAATTGTTGCCTAAGAAAAGAATAATGTAACTGCTTGATTTGCAATCCACAAAATGAAATGAGAAAAGGTTAAGATTGATAATTAGATCGAACATGAATTTATAAAACCAGTAAAATAAGAGTAAAATACATAATTTTGACCAAGATATCAATTTGGGATTTCCATCGAGATTTTAAATTTGTGTAGTGATTTTAATACCTCAACCAACATGGGTTTCAAAATAGATGCACACAAAATTTAATGTTTCTAGGTTACAAAGTGCAAAAACAACATTATGCCTAAGATGACCGAAATAGTTAACATTTAAATCACTAAAATAAAAGGTTTCTAATGGTTTATTAGGGTAGCTTTGGAAAATTCACTATATTATCTCAAATGTGATTAGCTATGGTAGTTTTGGCACGTCTAGGTAAAAATTAATAAATTCAAAAGAGTTGTGGGTTCTTGATTTATGAGATGTTTATATTTTATATTGGAACATATGACTACATAATTGAATGGGATATGTGTTATTCCACCAACAATGTAGTTAAGTATCATACTGATTGCTGAATAAACAATTGAAACTTTTTCAGTAGATGTGACATTTTTAATGTGGGGAGCATATTAGGATAATGGATCTTGGCAATATGCCTGTGCGTGCGTGCGTGCGATAATTCATGTATCAATAGGCAAACACTCACTTGAATAAAGAACAGGTACAAGAAAATTAGAAATAAAGGAAACATGGATAGCAATGTAACTGTGATGGAAAGCTAAAACAATGTGAGATTAGAAGTGTTTTTTATCTACAATGAAATGTATACTGTACAGTGGTGGTTTCAATACATAGGGACATCCTATTATAAAATCCAATTCTTGTTAACAAGCTTGCATGTTGGCAACAGCGTAAATGTAACTATTTATACATAAAGTATCCTCAACCAGATATATCCTTTTGTTTTTAAAAGAGTAAGAGCACGACCAGCAATGGCTTGTTCAGTTGAAAAAATAGACTGAACTAGCCGCAATGCATCCAGGCATGGCATGTTCCCCTGTTCGTGGCTGGTTCACTTGGATTCTGTGGGGGTAAAGTGAACAGGTTTGTAGTTGGTAATGGTCTCATGTTAATAAAAATACTTCGTTTCAGTGCAAAGTACTTCTCGACATACATGGCAGCCACACAAAAGGCGCATCAATTATATTCCTAATATCATAGAATTCCAAGTCCTTCACTCAAAAGAATATCCGGTCGCTCGAAAGAAAACATTACCTTGCAGCCAAAGTTTCGAGTCTGTTCTCTCTCTTCCGTGACCATGCCAACTCAGTTTAGGTCTTTGGATTTTAGGGCTTGAAATTTGAAAGTTTTTTATACTCTGCGAAAGGAGAAGTAAGTAGATATGAATACATTTGTATAAAACCCTGAATTAAGTACGAAAATAATACAAAACCCTAATATAAGAGAAAGTACCTGAAATTGTAGAAACTAAATTGGGGCAGAAGTAGAACGCGCGGAGAAGAAGAAATGAAATAAATCGGTACTATTTGACGTCCGGCTGTTCTGAGATCTAACGGTGGAAAATGAATATAGTAGTCCTGTTTCTACATTCACAGCTAAGTTTTGAAATTTGATTTTGTTATGTTGATTTTTAATAATAATTTTTAGCTTGCGTCGCATTTTTCTTTAGGGGAAAAAATCTCAAAGGACAACTTATTTTAAAAAATTGGGCACAAGAAAATGCACAATTTTTCTCCGTCTCAAATACAAGTCCAATGTCCATTCGCGGGTTCCCTTTACCTTTCTAGTTCATTTCATTCGTCTTTCTTTTTTGATTTCAAATTCTCTTTTCATTCGCTTTTAAAATTCCAATTCACAACAAAAATGGCACCTCAAATCAGAAGTAAATCGTTATCTTCAACTCAATCATAAACTTTAACGCCCGAAAAACATACATCAGAAATTCAACAACAATCACCGATTCGTGAAATCGATGACCTAACTTCAACGAAAATTTAGCAGCAAACTCCAAATCGAGAAACCAAAATCGTAGCCCCACTAGAGATTCAATAGCAATCCACAATTCCAAAAAAGGAAAGCTCAATTTAATTCGAAACTAGAGACGACGAAAGTAAAGCTAGCAAGTAAAAATTATGAGAACGGTCAATTAAAGAAGAAGCGCATTAAAATCGAGAAAAAAAAGAACAAAGAGAAGAAATGAACAAAATAGAGCAGATGAAAACTAATCAAAAATAACAGAAAGCATACCGGAAAAGGTAACTGATACTATAAAATTAAGTATAACAAAGTTAATATAATTGTATTATAATATTAGTGAACTTATTTGATAGAACAATGAAGAAAACATGCAGCAAAAAACAGCTGCTGAGAAAGCAACTGAAGAACAGCTGCAAAAAAAAGAACGAAGATCGAAGAAAAAAATAAAAAAACAATTCAGAAGGAAATTTAAACAAAAAATCAAAATACAATTCAACAGGTAAATGATACTGCAAAATTATGAAACTGATACTAATAATATCATATTATTAAATGTATTTTAATAGTCAAAAATGTTAAATAGGAAAAGGCTCAAAAAGAAAAGGGAAAACAAATTGCAAATGAAGAATCTGAAGAGGAGTAAATCAATTCAGTTAAATTACAAACACTATCACTTAACAACATGTTACATATTGCAAAAATGATACTTACAGTTTGTTTGGTAGAAGACAAGGCTTGCAGTTTTAAAAATAGTTTTCATCGTCATTTATTACAAAACTGATACTAATATATTGGAAAAGTGATACTCACACTGTTTGATTTAAGTTGGTGCTTTGTAATTGAAGAAATTATTTTCACTGGCATATATATATATAATAAAACTGATATCAACTTACTGCAAAACTGATACACGCTGGTGTGGAGTTAATGCCTTGTAATTTAGAAATTATTTTTCCATTTTATTTGTAGCAAAATTGATACTAATACCTTACAAAAATGATACCCACTTTATATTTGTTTGAAGTTGATACTTTTAGTTTTACAAATTATTTTCACTGTAATTTGTTTTAAAACTGATAGAAATATAAACCAAAAATGATACCTCCAGTTTGTTTGTTTGAAGTTATTATTTTAGAATTTTAAAATTATTTCAACCATACTTTTTAACAAACTGATAATTATATTTAACAAAAACGATACTCACTGTTTGTTTTGAGTAGAATTGATATGGCTGTTTTCCAAATCATTTGTAGCAAAACTGACACTGGTATCTTGAAAAAATGATACAAATAATCATTTAAGTTTTTACTTTGTGCCTTGATAAGTTGTTTTCATCGTGTTTTTTATAAAAACCGATACCATTATAAACCAAGAATGATACCTACAGTTTGTATGGTTGAAGGTATTAGTTTGGAATTTCAAAAATTATTTCAAATATCATGTTTATGAAAACTGATGCTTATATCTAACAAAAATTATACCCACTTACTATTTTGACAAGAGGTGATGCCTTTATAATTCTATAAATGATTTTCAACGTATTTTGTAGCAAAAATGATACCAAAAATATGTTTGTTTGAAATTTGTACTTCGTACTTTTTTGAATTGTTGTCACTACCTTATGTTTAAAAACTGATACCATTATAAATAAAAAATGATACCTAAACTGTGTATGAGTTAAATGATTTGGGGTTTTCAGAATTATTTCAAATATCATTTTTACGAAAGCTGACACTAGTATTCAAAAAAAATGATACCCAGTAGTTGTTTTGAGTAGAATTGATGTCTTTCTAATTTTATAGAATATTTTTCATGTAATTTGTAGCAAAAATGATACCAATAGCTTGGAAAAATAATACCACTAACATGTTTGTTTGAAGCTTGTACTTTTTACTTTTATACATTATTTTCACTACATTTTTTTTAAAAACTGATACCATTATAAATCAAAATGATACCAAAATTATGTATGTTTCAGGTTAATGATTTGGAGTTTTAAAGTTATTTGCATTGTTATGTTTATGAAAATTGATACCAATATTCAACAAAAATGATATCCACTAGATGTTTTGAGTATAACTTGTGTCTTTCTAATTTTATAAATAATTTTCCATGTAATTTGTAGAAAAATGCTACTAGTAGCTTCTAAAAATAATACCACTAATATGTTTGTTTGAAACTTGTACTTTGTACATTTATAAATTGTTTTCCCTGCATTTTTTTTAAAAACTGGCACTATTATAAATCAAATATGATACCTACAGTTCATACTCTTGAAGTTACTAGTTTGGAATTTTCAAATTGTTTCAAATCTCATTTTTATAAAAATTGATACCTATGTTTAACAAAACTGATACCTTTAAATTGCAAAAATAATATTCCTTATATATTTGCATAAAGTTGTTTCATTGCAGTTGATACCCAATATATTGTTATGTTTTAATGTCATTTGTTTCACTGTTAACTTAATGCATCTTTTTCAAACAATAGGATGATGATGATTTTGTCAATCCACATCCTACAAGCATGAATGTCATATCTAAAGGATCAGAGCAGGAAATAGCAGAAGCTGAAGATACAAAGCCAGACATAGTATACAGATGTGGCTTACAACCAATTTTCAAGATGATAAAATTGGTAAAAGAAAAGAATGGCCTGACCAAAAAACAAATAGACACGTTGAAAAAGACTCTATTTTACAACTCGTCAATGTCTTTTATGAAGAAAAAATAATAATAAAGGAATGCAAGAAGCATCAATACAGCTTAGATGCTTTATACAAATGCTACTCAGCTGAAATTGATACTTTCATGTTTGGAGAAGACAAAATGAAAGTAACTGCCACAGACATTAGCTTGCTTTTTGGTCTACCGTTGAAAGGAATAAACATAGAATTGACACAAAAAACGATGAGCAAAATCATTCCAATGGAGTGTAAAGAATTTGCAAGAATAAATTTTGATAATTGTACTTTCATTGCAAGAAATGTGGTTGAAAGAAGAATAAAATAAGTGATAGCAAAAAAGAAAAAGCAAAATGAAGAAGACCTGCCATTGTTGATTGTAATGGAAATACTATTAGTATTTTTCTTCCTCAACAACCAACACAAATTGAGATGGGGAATTCTACCACTCTTGATCGATTTTGAAACAATGTAGATAGTTTCTTGGCCATAAATAATAGAGAAAAAATTTAGTAAATTTGTCAAAAAATTTATCCACAAACCAAGGAACATGTCAGGATACTCCATGTTTTCATTGGTAAGATATGTTATTCAAAATATTATTATTTAAAATAAATATTATTTTTATTAATCATATCTAATCAGTTATTTAATGCTTATAGTTCTGCATATGTGAGAAGATGAAGCTCATTCAACCAAGACGACAACGTACTCAAGATTTACCAAGATTTGCAAGATAGGATTTGCGAAAGCTTAAAGACATGGTAGTCAAACAATTTTTGGATGATGTAAAAGATGGTGATGTAAGTTAAAACTCTATCTTACCTACATTAATCGATATCATTTAACTTTTACTTAGAATCAATTTTAGCACTATTCTTTTCTTCTATCATTTCTGACCATACATGGTATCAATTTTTAACTCATGCATGGTATCAGTTTAAATACTTGGTATCATTTTTGTCTCTGCATAGTATCAGTTTCAATACTTAATATAATTTATGTCTATGCATAGTATCCATTTAGCTTCGACATAGTATTAGTTTCAATACTTGCTATCAATTTTGTCTATGCATAGTATCAGTTTTGCCTCTGTATAGTATTTGTTTTGCTTTATCATAGTATCAGTTATAGTACACAATAATACTTGATATCATTTTTAACACTGTACAATATCAGTTTACAACTCTACATAGTATCACTTTCATAACTATTATCTTTGCTTCTATTAAAAAGTATCATAGCATAAAACTAAAACAAAATTTTTGTACCAATTATACAGGTGAAATAATTGACTAATATTCTTCTACATGAAGAAAGACTTCTTCAAACAACATCTACAAAACAACAATTAAGCAACAAAGAAAAAGTAAAGTAAGGGAAAAAAAGAAAATTTGAAGAAGCTGAATAAAGTATTGGATCATTTGAAGAAGATGTAAGTATTAGAGTCTTCTAAATGCACATAAAAGGTTTGAAAGATGAAGCAAAAAAAAGAAGAAACTGGAAAAAGAAAAGAATATGAAGATAGAAACCGAGAAAAAAATTCTAAAATTGAAAAGAAGAGAAATCAAGTCAAGATTGGAAGATAATGAAGGGAGAAATTCAGACACTGAAGTACAAAATCTACACATAGTAGATGAACTTGAAATGAACGAAAAGAGTGAAAAAAAAATTGAAGAGACAGATGTCGCCTCTAATGTAGAAAAGACCACACAGCAATTGAAATGAACGAAGATACATGTATAGAGATGGAAACCCAAAATGCAGAAAACATATCTACAACTGAAAAGAATAAAGAGGAAAAAGTAGAGTGTCAAGTAGAAAAAGTGCAAAAAAAAGAAAATGAAGCACAAAATGAAGAAAGAATTGTAGAGCATGATATAAAAAAGTCAACTGAAATAGCAACTGAAGTGCATGAAAAGATGCAGACGGAACAGAAAATGAATTGCTGGAAAAAATGCAAAATGAAGAAAATAAAGCACAAAATGAAAAGAATTGCATAGCATGACATAGAAAAAGCAACTGAAATAGCAACCGAAGTGCATGAACAAGTGCAGACAGAGACTGAAACTCAAGTGCAAGAAAAAGTGCAAAATGAAGAAAAAGAAGCACAAAATGAAAAAAGAACTGCAAAGCATGATGTAGAAAAAGCAACTGAAATACCAACTGTGGTGCATGAACAAGTGGAGACAGAAACTGAAAATCAAGTGGAAGAAAAAGTGCTCCAACCAAATCAAGATACACCTTTGGAGACCACAAAAGAAAGTGCAGACATGGTAGACAAAACAAAAGAAATAGTTCTTCCAACAATTTAAAAAAATGGTAGAAAAAGAAACAGAAGAAGCTCAAAATATGAAAGAAGATACCACTATCAAAAGCCAAACTTTACCCTACCATGTTTCAGTACTTGACTTCACTCCTCCAACTTTCAAACTCTATGACACACAAGAGTTTAAAACGGAAAAAACTGAACAAGATGATGAAAAAAACCAACAAAACCTGCTGGTCGAAAAAGGAAAAGAACGGTGACAAAATCAGCTGGTCGAAAAATCAAAGCAACACAAAAAGAAAACAGCTTCTTATGTGCAAAGAATAAAAGTAAGAATAAGAATAAGAAAACAAAGCGACAACTTTAACAATGGTCAGAAACAGAAAAAAAGCAAATAAGCCAAAACCCAAAAAAACAAAGATGATGAAAAAAAGTACAGAAGATGACTTTCCAAAGCCACTTGCAGTAATAGAACCAACACTTTCAGAGATAGAACTAGGACACTGCAAATGCTTGGTATATCTGAACATAAAACAATAAATTGTAATCAAAACTTTCTTTTCTCTGACATCAACACAAAAGTAAGTTTACAAATATTTATACTAATGTTACATACTAAAATAACTTTAATTAATTGATTCAAATCTTTTTTCTTAAAACAGCGAAGTAGCATGGGAGGATCATGATACAATCAAAGGAGGATGTTTGATTATAAAAAAAGCACAACGACGTATATTTGAAGGAAGTTATATGGATGAGCAGGTAAATAAATTTATTTTTTCTTTAATAATACTAATATCAATCAAAATAAGTACCAAAACCAATACCTGGTAGCCATTTGATTGGAATTCATGTTTGGTTATTTTCTGTTACTTATAACAAAACCGATACCTATATATATCCAAAAATGATAGCTAGTTTTTGTTTGTTATAACTTGATGCTCTGTAAATTTAATTACTTAGTTGATCGTCATATATGACAAAACTAATACCAAAATAGTGCAAAACTGATACCAAGTTGTTCTTTTACTGGAATTTATGCTTCATTATTTTATAAATTATTTTCACTATTATGTAAAACAAAACTAATACCTGTATATATGAAAAACCGATATCTAATTTCTGTTTGAAAAAAGTTGATGCTCTATAATTTTAATTATTTATTTAATTGTCACATATGACCAAAATAATACCAAAATAATGCAAAACTTATACCTAATAGCTATATGTTTGGAGTTGATGCTTGCTTTCTAAATTATTTTCATTGTAATTTACATCAAAACTGATACCAAAATAAAAGTAAAAATGATACCTAGTTTCTGGATCATAAAATATGACGATTGTTAATTTTAGAAAAAGTTTTGAGTACCATGTACAATAAAACTGATACCAAATCAATGCAAAAACTGATACCCATAAGCTGTTTGATTTGAGTTAATGCTTTGTTATCTATGTTTTTCAATATACACAACCACTATTAACATTACTAATACTATTCATTATTTAATATTGGTTCATCAATAACAAAAACTTTTCCTGTTTTTAATATAGTTAATTGGCTGGTAGATATCTAAATGCTGGCTAGCAGAGCATAACCATTATTCACGACTACAATGGCAGTAAATAGAACTTTAATATGCAAGTACGTAATAATTGCTTCATACATTAAATTGTAACTTATGTTTATATTCAACATAAAGCAGGTCCGGCCTTGGCTCAAGGCCACCAAGGCGGTGGCCTAGGGCCTCCGATTTCTGGGGGCCTCAATCTTTGATTTATATATGATATATGATGAGATGTTTACAATGTTTATATGAAGTAATATAGCTCAGTGGTAAAAGTGTTCCACTTCCACCTTGAGCACTTGGGTTCAAATCTTGCACCTAATATTTTCAGGGTCTTGCATTTTTTTTCCTGCTTTCTTCTCAGCCCTGGGCTTCCAAGTTGTCAGGGTCTGCCCTGACAGAAAGGGGTTGTCTATGATCTAAAAGGTGTTAAAAAACATTTGGTCCTGCCTATGCTTGAAACAATTGTACAAGACAAATATGCAGAAGATGTTTATTTTCCTTTGCATTGTGAAAACCATTGGACGTTAGTAACTTTGACATACCCAATAATGCAATGGTGTCATGTGGATTCTAGACGTCCTAGAATATCAAATGACAAAAACAACTCTAGTATGAAAGAAGCTATGAAATTGGTATGATATTTTTTTTAAAAAAAATTACTTAATACAATTAAAAAAGTGAACATAATCTAACTTTGTATCATTTTGTCTTTAATATAGAAAACAAATTGAAGAAATGCTGCAAGCAAGATGTGAAGGTGAAGCCAGACGAAATGCATCAAATCAAGTGTGCACAGCAAGGAGAGGACACGTAAACTTTTTTTGGGTTAAAAATGATACCTACTGAGAGAAAAATTGATACTAGAACTGAAACTAGTAGCGATACTGAATTGACAGTTACTTCATGCTTAAAACTTGTGGTCGTTTTGCTTTGTAATCTTTTATATAATACTCTACATCATTATATGCCTTTTACACTGAATTGAATTTGATTCATACTGAAGATATTATCTTTTAGTTCAATAAACATTTGATTCGGATCTAAACTGATACCTACATAAAAAAAACTGATACCTACAGACACAAAACTAATACATGCATGTACAAAACTGATACTAAATGTATATATATTCAAAACTAAAACAAAACAACTACCAAAAACTTAAAATGATACCTACAGGCGCTAAAACTCATACTAAAACTAATGCTAAGTGCGGTAGTAAAACTGTTAAATACTTTAATTCAAAGCATACTTTCTGTTTGCACCATTATCTCTGAATTACAGTGTTTTATATTACAAACCTGATACTACAAGTGATGCAAACTGATATTATATATTTTGCTTCAAACAAGCTTGACTGTGGCATATACGTAATGATATTCATTATTTTTTCTGGACAGAAGCAGAATACTATCAAATTAGAAGCTGAACAAATATATCAACAAGGGCAAAAATTGTGCGTACTATACTGATAGACAATTAGCATTGCTGGAATTTGGCCAAGTACATGTCAAGCCTAGAAGAATAAAAAACAGAAGAAGTGAATTTGTTTGCAAAATCTGCAGTTATGTTCAATTGCCTTAATATACATTTGAGATATTGTGTTAAAAGTAAAAGAAATTAGCTTTTTTTAATGTTGATACAAACAATTCTTGATATTATGTTGACATTTGTTGTAAAGGCTATGTACTTATTTCTGATATTGCAAAAATTAGCTTTGTTTAACTTCTCTCACACTTGATATTCTATTATGACCATAAATATATTTCCATTTACAAATAAAACCGATACAAGTAGTGTGCATGAACTGATACTATTTTTTTGCCTACTTGTATGATTGGAATGCACGCTTGATTATGTTATAAATTATTTATTTTAAATGTTATTTACAACAAAACTGATACCTATATTTATGCAAAATGATACCCAGTAATTGTTCTGTATAATATGATCCTCTATAAATTAAATTTACTTCACTGTAATGTATAACAAAAGTAATATCAAAAATAGTGCAGAACTCATACTTAGTACCTGTATGATTGAAATTCAAGCTTGATGATTTTATAAATTAATTTAAATATTATATACAATAAAACTGATACCGATATTTATGAAAAAATGATACCCAATAGTTGTTTAATTTAATATGATGCTTTATAAATTTAATTATCTAGTTTACTGTCATGCATGACGAAACATATACCAAAATATGCAAACTCATACCTAGTAGTTGTTTGATTGAAATTCATGCTTGTTCATTTTATAAACTATTTTCACTATAATTTATTGCAAAACTGATACCCATGTATATACAAAACCGATACCCAGTAGCTGTTTGAAATAACATGATGCTTTATAAATTTAATTTAGTTCACTGTCATACATGACAAAAGAGATACCAAAATAGTGCAATCTCATACCTAGTAGCTGTTTGATTGAAATTCATGCTTGTTCATTTTATAAAATATTTTCACTATAATTTATAGCAAAACTGATACCTACATATATGCAAAAATGATACCCGGTTGTTGTTTGAAATAATTTGACAACATCACTATACCAAACTACACTTTTACACTTCTACATCATATACTGAGTTGCCAACTGTTCAGCATAACATACTGTACATTATATATTGACATTTAAGCTCATAATTCTTCTCATAGTTTTGCACTTCACAACTCAGCAAACAAAAAATTCCAGTCACTTCAAAACTAGAAAAAAGTAAAAATCATCATGTACAAATGATACAAATAGCATGCAAAAAATAATACCATAGTTATTTATACCTAAAACTGATATTGAAAACACACAAAAACCAATATCATAATTTGTAATACCTGAAACTGATACTAATACCATACAAAAACTGATACCACATTTTTTACATACCTAAAACTGACACCAATAGAACCAAAAACTGATACCAAACAACAAATAAAATAAATAAACTGAACAACATATAAACATTATCACACATCACTTCCCATGCAACCTATGTATTCCAAAACACACAATAGTCAACTAAAATTGATAACATATAACAAAGTTCAACCACAAAGAGCAAGTCAATGTCAAATTTAGTATATGATAAACCAATACACTTATATAACAATGTTCGATTACATAAAATTGCCAAAAAGACATAAAACCAAGTATATCTTCTTAGAAGCTTGACAATCAAATTATATCTTCTTAGAAGTTTGACAATTACGCTTGTTGTGACCATATTGCTTGCATACACCACATCTATTTTTCTTATTTTGAAAATATGCAAATCCTCCTTTCCGTTTTATAGAAGGTCGACCAACACCTCGTTTCTCCTTTGCTGGCTTAATAACATCTTCAAAAGCTTGCATCAACAATTGGCTTATCCAAATTAGTAATATAATTAATAGAATTAGCATAAGAATAATGATAAGCATCAACGGTGAAATATTACAAAAAAATCATAAACGGACGACTTTGACTTGTTCATGCACTTAATAGCATGAGCACAACAAAATCCTGTAACTTTCGATTGATTGCAACTACAACCCCACTCTTTAAGATCAACATGATTAGAGTTTGGCGATTTCACTTCAAAAACAAACTCTGAAGACTTGTATACATCCCATCTGAATCCTTCTTTAATCAATTCACTTAAACGAGACTCGATGGAAGGACAAAGAGTAGTATTCCACAATCGACGTTCCTCTTTCCTTTTAGCCATTTGTTCCATAACTTTAATTCGAATTTCATCTAAGCATACCGTAAAAGGCAAGGCTCGCTCATCCAAAATCCAACTATTAAAGCTTTTGACGACATTTGAACTATATTCACCACATCGTTTACCCGGAAAAAACAAATCAGCTCACTTATCAAAATGCTTATCCTTCAAGAAATTACAATAGTGACACCACCAATTTCACAAAATTTAGAATGTGCTTCTTCAAATTCATACAAAATAGAAGCTCTAGAACACATCTTGAACAAATTAATGATAGACATATTCAAATTCTTTGCCTTAACTGCTGAAAGTAGATTCTGTTCCATATGAAGATAGCAGTAACTGTGAAAGGTTGAAGGAAAAATTTCATAAATGCCTAAAATTAAACCTTGATGGTGATCCGACATAAAAACCAAATCACGATCTTCTTGAAGCATTTGTTTTAAATGACTCAAAACTATTTCCAATTATCCACATTTTCTAGAGAAACTATACTCATACTAAAAGGAAAAAACCTGCACATAACAGTTTAAAAAAATATTAAAATAAAATTCAACCAACCGTTAACTTAAAAACTGATACCTAAAAACTGCTAGTGTTAACTAAAAAATGATACCTAAAAACTGCTACCGATAACTAAAAACCGATACCTAAGAAATAGATAACTAAATTCCGATACTATACATTAAAACATTTTAAAATAAAAACATACCTTGATTACCATTTTTTGCAGTAGCATCCATCAAAACACCTGGCTGTCCCGTTAAATGAGTAGCATCTAAAAATATCATAGGCCGACAATGCTTGAAACCAAGTAAACGAGTACCAAAACTAATAAATACTCTCACAAATTGATTAGTACAAGCATTAACATCCATATCAACACAAATACCTGGATTATGCTTCTTCAATGCTTCTAAATACCAACTCAAATCATTGTAGGACATAGCATCATTACCATGCAATTTTATCAAAGCAAGTTGTTTTCCGCAATAAGCAAAAGAGTAAGACAACTCAAGATTTTATTCTTTTCTAAAATCATGTATTATATCTTTAAGCTTTTTACCAGGACAATCACGAATCTCATCAATAATCAACGATTTAACAAATGCACTAGAAATATATGGATTATTCAAATTTCTAAGGTCAGCCCCGCAAGAATGATCACTAACCAAACTTCTAATGAAAAACTTTTAAGTTATCCGGAATCACAAGAAGCATGCACTTTAAAAGGACATCCATTCATAGATAAAGAGCAAATAACAGTAATTCTTGTAGAACAATTCTTCAAAAACACTAATTCATATCCTTTTGAATTTGGTATGCCATCAAAAGTTTCCTAAAATCATTAGCTCCTCCAAAATGAAAACCAACAAAATTAGAAATGGATAATTTCGAACCTCTCTTCAACATATCCTTCAAATAACTTTACTATAGACAACAACATTTAACACAAAGATCTACTAGAATCTGAATAATTAAGAAGGTTGGATGGAATTGAAGTAGAATCACCACCAACATTTTCCAATTGAGAACCTTTGACCCTAACGGTAAAAGGAAATGCACTCTTCTTATACAATTGAAAACAATGTATACTCTGAAGATCAGATTCGGTATCAACCACAATAACTTTATTCTCAACCACATAAGAAATCTCAATGATAAAGGAGTTAATTGAGACCAATACCGACAAATGTCATTCTTCAAATCATAAAAACAACAATCAATGCACAACAGAGTACTGAAAAAAATTTCATTAAATAGAAACAAACGAAGAAAGCTGTTATCACCACTGCAAAAGAAAAAAACATCAGTAAAAAATCAGAAAGAAAATAAAATAGTTTTACAAAACTGATACCTACTAATAATAAAACTGATACCTAAAAATGAACCTCAAATTAATAGTAAAACTGGTACTCAAACATACTTCATGAGATGTTTGATACTAACAAAACACTAATTTAACTCATCAATCATTTGCTACATATCATCATCTTTACTATGTAACAACTTCATTTTTATATGCTCAAACAAACAAAAAATTAAAAATACTTCCACACTACATATTGCAAAAAAAAGATACTAAGAAAAATAAAAAATGATACCTAAAAACTGATCCTAACTAAACTCAACACGGTAATACATTACCAAGCAAACTAATATGAATGCAAAAAAAAATAACAATTAAAAAATGTTTGCTTCAAAATGTCAATTTATTATAGTATAATAATTTTATTATACAACAAAAATCACAAACACAAAAACTAAAGAATTTTTTTCAAAAATAATACCTACAAACTGTAAAATTGATACCTAACGCCTGATACTTAAATTAATAACAAAAATGATACTTCATCAAATGTTTGATACTAACACAACACGGTAATTCAACCCATTAAGTTTTAATATATATAATTATACATACTCCATAACAACTTCATATTTACATATATAGAAACAAAACATCAAAACACTTCAAAACTTCATTATTGTGAAAAATGATATCAACAAAAACTAAAAATGATACCTAAAAACTGATTCACAATGAACAAAACACAGAAATACATTTTCATCCAAATCAATATGAATCCAACATATACATCAGTGAACAAAAACCAAATAACATTCGATTTAAAGCAAATAAAAATACATTGCTACATATAAAAGAAAAGACAAGAATAAACCTACTACTACTGTCCAAATTTGTCATAGAATATGAAAGAAAACACAGCAACAAAACTGATTTCGATTATTAAAAAGAAAAACAAAACAATGTTAGAAACGACCAAATTAAAACTCTTATAGAAGAAAAAGAAGAACAAAAAAAATTGAATCATACCTAAATCTGATAATTTCCAGTATCGAATTGAAAGAAATGAGAATCAAAATTACTATAATACGAGTGGATCGCAAACCACAATAAAGAAGAATAAAGAAGAAAATTCAAATTTGAATGAAAAAAATAAAAAGCAAAGAAGAATTAAAGAGGAAAAAGATGAGATCGAAGAAGAAGAGAAAGCGCGCATGACAGTTAGGGTTGTTTAAAATATTTTAATTCTTTTGTCCTTGAGAATAAAATATTAGTGGGTTGTCTGTGCTTACAAAAAAGCCTTTAAGTTTATCCTGGACGATATTTTCTTGTTTTTCTTTATAGCACCCCAAAACACATTTGATGGTACTCGGTGATCCTTTTATAAAAAGTTAAATCTTATCCCTTGGGACATCAAACTAATATACTTTTACACTACTTAATTTAATGCATTTAAAATGTCAATGAATATAAATATAAAAAAACCAAACAAAAACACAAATATCTTATTGTTTGCAATATAAAAGATTGGTTTATCAAATATTAAAAGTCAAATTTTTTCTGTCAAAACTAGGTTATGTAATAAAAAATGAATAAATAAACAACACAATAGTTGAAACATATTCATGAAATTAGACTAAATAGGCTATCAACCCAAATTAATAAATTTCTAGTTTATCACTTCATAATAATTATATTTAAGGACATAATACATAAGAAATTATCATTTAACAAGAAAATTATAAATGAAAATATTATTTTCACCGAAAATGATAATTTCTTTTGTCTTTTATCTTCAAAACTATGAAATGACAAGTGAAATTGTTATCTATGATTTCTCATTCGTGAAGTACATTCGGCATTTATCTATGAATTCTACGATTTTTAGTGAATCTTTAATGTATTCTGACTTTGGAGAATGGAACAAAGCTAATGCATGAAGTAGAGATGGACTAATGGAATACAGAATGAAGCAAAACATAAGAAAAATGATGAGTTCATCGATCTGTATTGATCGGTACCGACCCATGGTAGAGTCCAAAATATCCCTAATATTTCTCCTTTTGATGTGAATCTAGAATAGAGATATTTTTGGATGACTTTTCAGATGTCTCGACTTCAAAGCCCTAACATATCCTTCAATGCCTATAAATACAAATGGCATCAACCAAAAAAGGATCGAATGATTTTTCGTTAAGGGAAGGTTCTCTTATTTTCTTATCTTAGAACATGCTTAGACTTCTAGATATTGAATATAATTGAAGAAACCAAGACAATCTACAGCCGGTGAAATAGGTGAATTTAAAAAAAACATATTTGAATCATAGTAGGCCTATGAATCTGAATGATTTCACTAAATCCAATTTAGTTACTTTAATAAAATAATATTTTATTAACATTGTCTTAATCTTATTAATTAATTCCAAATTAATTAAGTATGAGATTAGAAATTTTTTTAATAAATAAAATATATTCATGTGTGACAAACATGCTAAACATAAAGAAAATGTAATTAATATGTGACAATGGATAAGAATGAGAGAAGAAATCTAAATGTAATAACATCAAGGTCGAATAGGAAAAGAGATTATCCTCTTTAGCAAATTTAATTAATACGACATTTTATTAATATGTAAAAGATGTAATAATACAATTAAATGACATAAAACAGCAAGCAATAAGTAATATGTATATATTATTATCTAAATTTTAAATTGTTTGATAAAACTGAAAAGGTTTTAAAACATGTCTTAGTAATATGAAATACAAATATCAAATGTTTATACATACACACTATGATTGATCTTGATTAGGTGCTAAATTCCATTTTGATCTTGATTGAGTCTATGAAGCAATCCATACAAATATTAAAGATTTCAGAAAAAATTCCATTTTGAACTTGATTGGGTCTACGAAGCATAAATTGATTTAGATCTAATCTAAAATTTCGAATAAAATCTTCATTTTATTTCTTTTGCTTAAAATTATTTTTAAGTTTAATTTCAAGTTATATGTATATTAAATGAGCACATCAAATGCATTAATGAGTGAAAGTGCAAGTGCAACATATGGTTATTACACATAGTTAGCGTGAACTTTATTTAGGTGCTGATATTTACACCGAAGTGGACACATTTTCCCTTTATATTGCCGTCAAAAGAATTTTTTTAATTGGATTTATTTAATGTATGTGTGTGTATAATTGGTTACATTGGAATAGACTTTGTTTGTATAACATGTATTAAAGTTAAAGTAGACAATTTAAAGTTGGTTTTAATTAAAAGATAGTTTAAAAACAAAATTACAATATTTTACATAAAAGTATATTTTGTAAACCTTGATTTAAATACATACATACATATACATACAAACATATATTCATACAAAAAAAATTAGATCAATGTTTTGAAACAAAACAACTAAATTGCATTCAACTAGTTTATAATATAAAAGACATTCCTTCAGATAATAAAATTAATTCGGATTAGATTTAATTGTTAATTAAAAGGGGCAAAAAGTTTCAAAGTTTATTTTATATTGAAAACAACATATGAAATTCACTTAGTTTTTCATGTAAATAATAGTCAAAATTGTTTCAAAACAATCTATAGTAAAAGCATTCAATTATTAACCTTTATAATATGAAACTTTATCTATTAATAAAATTATTTCAAAATTTATTCAAACGATGATTTTTTGAAATAAAAAGAATTGGACGACTTAGTCATATATAAATTCATGATAATGAGATTAAGATCTAAATTAAGTATACAATTTGAACAAATAAACAAGAGCAGTAATGAATCGATATTTATTATCATTGGTAACACGTGAATAACAGATAAAAAAACAAGGAGATGTTAAAACGTATTAATATGATGACAATACAACCGATTCAAATAAAGAAAATTGATATCCAAATAATCCAAAATTCATGCAGGTAAAAGAGATAGAAGAGTTGGAGGACTAAAAGCATACAAACATGATGAATTTGTATATAAAAATAGAATATTGCATTTGAGATGTAGTCAAAAGCAATACCCTAAATGAAGAAATGATTCTTATATTCAATGAACCGATCCTAGATCTTGCAATAATCGAGGGATAACCATCTTTTTTATTTAGTTTTGTTCAGATTTATTTTTGGAATTTTGTAACCCTAGGCAGCATGGAATTTTTGTCCTTGGTTGGATGTGAGAAAAATAGAAAAGATGATAGAGGCTAATCAAATTAAAGAAGGAAATAAAGGTATCATTAAAGATATGATGACTCACCTTCCTTTAGTTAAGACTTGCCTTTTCATTTCAAAAACAGAAGACTACTCGTATCCCTCAAAGCATGGCCAACCATGACATGGGCTGTTTGGGCCCCAAATAATTCCAAAAACCCATTAGTATTATTCCTATTTAAATTTAATTTAAAATTTCCATCGATATCGTATACCAATACGCACGTTTATGACTTTTATATATGCACTTTATTAAATACTAATGGCATTCAAGAAATTCAAATAAAACTTTAATAATTAGTATCTATTAAATATTAATTAATTTAATTAATTTTCAATGATTAAACCTAAATTAAATAGTGTGCTTCATTTGGAATGTTCATCATTTCGATTGTGTGACTCAAAGGCGTAAATTTAATCAGCGAATAATATTGAACAATTCAATTATTAATGTTCACACGACACCTTAGCTAGTGGTGTGACATTTTGACTGAATTTATCGCTTATACATCTTTTAGTAAAATCCAATTTTACTTATTATAAGCAGTCTCTGGTAGACGAATATTTAAACCAATTCTCTTCATCAAAACTATATCAAATTAGGGGTTCTAAAATTTGGTTTTGATCAAAATTCCAACATCATTCACATTCAACTTTGTAACTCCAAAAAACAAAGTCATTGGCTCAATAATAACATTTACTATAAATCGTACTAATCTACTAGAGATTTTTAGTTTGAATTGACTATAGTTGACCGTAATATTGACCACATATAACTAAGGAGACGAATTCTCTACTGAATAGTGTTTTGCTTCCAATGCTTCAACTCAGACTCAACTATAGTCGTTCAATGAATATCATGCCAAAATTTAACTATAATCAAAGTGGAGTACTCATATTGTAGTTCAATGGTACCCTCAAGTCAAGAGAACTATGTAACATCGTTACTTCAAGATTCTCTATTTGACCATAGTTATATTAACCAATAGAAAACTCTTGAGTGAGTCATTCCATACTTATCCAATAACTAACGGTACGTAACCCTTGGTGCCCCTAACAGCCATAAGTAATACACCGTCCAACATTTGAAGAGCATTATGTACTCTAGTGTCAACGGATATATTGATATCTAGTCTCAATACATCTTAAGTGGGAATATTTGAAATGGTATATTTATTATATTATGACAAATTGCTCTTAATTACAACACATTATAATTACTATCATAAAATATATCTGTTAATGAACTTCTTCGCTAACATCTAAAAAGTGTAAAGAACGAGGATTTTGGTTGAGAGAAGGCTTGATTAACCCTTATAGACCTCAACGAGTGTTGGCAAAAGTGACACCTGGTTGAGAAACAGTTTAGATAAATAGGCTTAGTATGTTAAAATCTACAATGAAGTCATAAATTGTTTATGTCGAAGCTATGCTCAAACTCATGTTGAAGCCATCAATCAATGTAGAACAATCTCATTCAAGTAGAAATCGAAACTATGAACGTTTAAGAATTCAAAGCAAGTTATGATTAAAAATCCCAAGTGCTTTGAAACTCAAAACAAGCTATTAGTCATAATGTCTTTATTTATATGCTATGCAATGGTTGAATATACAAGGACTTATGTGTGATTGGTCAAGAAGTACAACTAGCACCGAAATCCCCAAATTGATTTAGGGTTACAAAGTTTAAAATGTAAGAAATGAGAAAAGAATGATTTGTCCCCTCCTCCATGCCCCTAAGTTGGTATTTATAGGGGTGGTAAGATGCTGCATGGATGCCATGCGACATGCTTGTACTTCGGCATCAAGGTTCATCTCGATGGTGCTTAGCGTTATACTTTGTTTTGATAATATGCATCATCCCTTTGTATATTGGTGAACTATGGCATCACTAAGGCACGGTATTGCTAATAAGAGATTAATAATAGGATGCATTGGTAATGGGTGGTATTGATAATAGACGATATTGATGATAGATGGTATTGATAATATACGGCATTGAAGAGTTATGGCATTGCTTGAGAGGCGATATCAATAAGAGGTGACATTGGCGAGGAGCTACACCAGAGAGGAGCGACAACACTTGAAAAATGTCAATGCCAAAGATATACAACATTGGTTAGATGCAATCTCAGTTAGATGTGATATTGACTGGATGTGGTATCTACCCTTGTTTGATGATGCATTCAATCTTTTTGAGTGGTGGCTTATGACATGGCGCTCTTCGATCTGTCTTGATGAGATATGGCACTAGCTTCATATGATATCATCCACTGGTGATATGCGAGATATGGCATTATTTATTCGGTTTTATTGATGGAGAGCGACATTAGTGATATAAGGCATCATTGTGGGGCTTTGAAATTGGCCTTGATGACATGCCACTTCCATACTTTCGTTATCATTTACTAATGCGAGATGCTTTGCTATTTGATAATCTCTTTTTCGTGAATGTGACATCATCTAATGGCCCTTGTTGAAGAAAAGTGGCATTAATAGTGTGCAACATTGATGTCGTGTGTGCTGGTGGGATTCAATATTCCACATCACATTGATGAACTCCTTTGGCTGCAAGATTCTTTGATCTTTGCACTCTTATTGTTGACAGGCTCTCGTGCTTTTAGAATTAATATTGGTAGTAACAATATCTTTTACATATTTTCTATTAAATATACTTCAATTAAATGATTAATTAATTAATATAACACATTATATCAAGAATATAGTAGAAAGAAAAACATCTTTTATTTCGAATGAGATTTTATTACAAAGTTAATAATTTACATTAAATAACAGAATTTCCCCTAGGGCATACCCTTAACTCTATTAGTATACTTGAATTAATTGACAAAATACATTTACACATATGAATTAAATGTTTCACCCAAAATGAATTTTAGTTTTTTTAATATCATAAAACCAAAGTTGAACACAACAAATTAAACAAGGTATTAACGATCTGTTAGAATATTCAAATAAGGACATTCGAATCACTAAATTTCATAACATATTTGAAACACTAAAACTTAGATTCATAATCAAAACATTGTTTTAATAATATGTAAACTTATATTTCAATTTATTAGATTAAAAACAAACCAATTCATTCAACAAAGTTTTCAATTTGCATGATTATTTTCGATTCAAGGTGAAGTAACAGCAAGTGCATACAAAGTTTCTATTTCAATGCTAATGCAAATAATATGTACATACAAACTTTCAGATCTAGTCAAAAATTATACTTTTATTTGAGAGTTTAAAACATTGATTGATAATTAAAACATTGTTTTAATCATATACAAAATTTTATTTTGAATTATCAAATTGAAACCAAATCAATTCATTCAATAAATAGTTCGAATTACAAATATAATATTAAACGAGGCAATAATATATACATATAAGATTGTGATATCATATTATATTTAAGATAACGATTAAAATAGGAAATACCTTTAGATCTAGCCAAAATTTATACCTGGATTTGAGATTTCTCCTCGGATCTCTAAGATCCACACCAAATCCTCGAAGATGTCACCACTGATCACACCTTTAAATGGTAGAATATCCTAGATCCAAGATGAAAAATCTTGCCATTTGTAACATCCTAATTTGAGATTTCTCCTCAGATCCCAAGTAGATCAACATTCAGCTTTGCAGAAGAAGGATGAACCACTTAATTTTATTTTATTTGATGTTTGCATTTAATTTGGAGTTGGAAATATTTTGGAAAAAAGGGATGTTAAAAATTCGGGCATGGCATGAATAGGATAAGGAAAAGGAAAGTGAATGAAATAATGAATACATGAAAGAAAATGAATAAGAGAATTCGTTTGAATGAGAGAATAAAAACCTTCTTGTTCTCTCTTTAAACTTCCACTTTTGATTCTTAATTAATTTTCATTGAAATCTCATCCATATCACTTCCTCTCTCTAGCATTGTAGACCACATCTTTCCATCACACGGATAATTATTTCCAAAAGCTTATTGAGTAATTAACTATATTTAAAACCCGTTTAAATATATATCGATATCGTATATTGATACGCGCATATATAACTTCTATATGTACATCCAAATAATTACCGACGACACCAAAACATCAAATAAATTAAATAATAATCAACATTTCTCAAATATTAATTAATTTAATTAATTTACTATATTTTATAAATTATTTAAATTGTGTGTTTTTCGAAGAATTCGAAAATCCGATTATGTAACTCAAAGGTGTAAACAGTCGCCAATTGATATTAATAATTCAAATATTAACGTTTACATGTTATATTAGCTAGTGGTATGACAATTTGGCCGAATTCATCGCTTATAGATATTTTTAGTAAAATCACATTTTATAATTTCGTTAGTGGTATTACACTAATTCTCTTTGTCAACATTATATCCAATTAGGACATATGAAATTTGGTTTTAGTAAAAATTCCAATATCATCCGCATTCAACTTGGTTAGTCCATAAACACAGTCCTTGGTTTGATAATAACATTTATTACTAAATATACTACTCTGAATAGAGATTTTTAACTTTGGGTTGATTATAGTTGACCATGATACTAACCTCATACAATCGAGGAGATGAATTCTCTATTGAATAGTGTTTTACTTCCGATGCTTTAACTCAGACCCAACTATAGTCCTTCTATGAATGCAATGTCACGATTTAACTATAATCAAAGTAGAGTTTTCATATTGAAGTTTGAAAATATTCTCAAGTCGAGAGAACTGTGTAATATGGTGACAACCAGCACCTCCGGACACACCGATTCAAAGCCTAAAATGACTTTGGAACTTGTATCATGCCAAAAAGTACAATTCATCGGGGTTTTAGAACATTACATGATATCGAGACTAATATAAAATTTTAAGAATTCCACACTTTCAGATCTTACAGCGGAATGAAATAAAATATAAGTACAGGAAATAAGCAAATCATTTAATAGTCTCCGCATAACATAGTTTATACCATAACTGGCACAATAAAGTTCCCAAATAACAACGTGATGTCCAACTGATAACATAATATAATAAATAGTACATGGAGGGTAATTTTAAACAATATAACTTCGGGAGCCTAGTCTCATCCTCCAGGCTTTGTGTGGGCCAAATCACATGCTGGCATGTCCTCCTGTAGTGGGTATGAACGGGTAAGAAAAGGAGTGGATCATACAAAGTTTGGTAAATGAATTGTATTACTAGTGTATGATGTTCATAAGTAATTAACTTTATTTATAATCTGTATGACCTAAGGTGACCGCTTGTGTTCAAGTATTACATATAAAGGATTGGTTACTTTACAAATCAAGGGTAAAACTCTAGTTCACCTGCACTCATAAACAACTTACAAAGGTTTCCAACCGAGGGTTGGACAATCAACATCTAATAACTCTAGGTCAGTTCTTAGTATATGGTCCCGATAAATAATTCCTAATATATGGTCCCGATAAACTATGTATATCACACTTGCACGATGAGGAACATTGCAATGTCTGGGCTCGCACCAGTATATTACCATAACTAGTTATGGCTTATCTAAGCATTCGTGCCAACTTCTCAATGGTAAATGTGTCCTATGCTCTTTATCATTCAACCTAAAGTATTAAGAAAATCACTATAGTGATTCTTCCATAGGTCCAACCATGTAGCCCTACTATGCGGATGCCTCTGTCTCCCTTCCTTGGTTTCTACATGTTTAACGTGTGACCAGGCATGCCCCAGTAACAATAACAGCTTCTAACACGTTGCAAACGTGCGCCCTATCGAGTTCCACGCTACACTCGCCATAAATTGTGTAGCGACCCGTAAATTAATCACTTTAAAATATGGATACTTATTATCTTTTTAAACAATTAACTAATGGATATTTTAACTAGAATAAAACTCTTTCAAATAATAACTAATGATGGTGGAATAGTTTTTAAAATTTGTTTACAAAAATAATTAGTTCGAAGAAAAATGGAAAATGTGGTCGAAAATCATTTTTCAAATTTTTGACTTTTTAGTGTCGAAAAAGTTGTCGGAAAACGTTGTGCACATTTGTGTAACATATATACACATTCATATACAAGTTAGAATACATTTTAGAATATGCATATATATATATTTATACTATAATTTATTAAAATATGAAATGGCATTTTATGAAAAATAAATAAGTTTAAAAGGTAAAAAAGGAAAATTGTCCCAAAATGTCATTTCTCTCAAAACATAAGTACATTTAGGCATCAAATCATGTTTGTGAAGGGGGAGACATATTGAGGGCGTGAGTCCATGGGGGAGGAGGTGGCATGGTGGCATGGCAAGCATGGAATGGAGGTTATGTCCTTTAAAGGTAGTTTGGTAATTTTATTTATCCATTAGCACAAAAGCCAATTTCCTGGTTCTTTTATCATTTTTCTCATTTATATCTTCACTTTCAAAACTTCATTCAAGTTCTACTTGAGCTTTCATGTCTTCCTAAGTTTAAAAAGTTATAAATATCCACTCTTTTACATTTTTTCCTTAAACAAAAACCACTAAAATTCACTTCTCTTTTCAATTACCCCTCTTCCTTACCAAAACAAGATCCATATCCACCTAAAGCCTCCAAGGCTGAGCTACCCTAAGTCCTAGGCCAAACCATATTACCTCCTAGCCCACAAAAATCAAGTTTTTCCAAAAACAAAATCAAGATCTTAGGTCGATCCGAGATTTAGTGAAAGTTCGGTTTGATTTAGTGATATTTCGGTGAGTAAAATCTCATTTTTTAAACCAAAATTATTTAACTTTAATATTGTTGATCTTAATAGCTTTTAAATGCTTGTTGTATATGTATGGTAATGGGATAGCTGTTGGTTTGGGTTATGCTTTGAAAAAAATGACATCTTGGTGGTTAATAAGCGACACGAAAGTTAGTAGAAAAAGTTAAATATATTTTATGTAATGCTCTCTACAAATTGTATGATTTGTTATGGACCTTGTGTAGATATATGTTGTACTTATGTTATGTGATGTGATGCTTGGATAAAAATCAATATATCATGAAAGTAGTTCCCGAAGAGTCCGTATAGCGACTATCGCTATATCAGCACTTCCGAAAAATACCATCTCTTCGAGATCTTTTGTTTTACTTCCGAGCTTGAGTTTTACTTTGCAAAGTTAATTAAGTTTTTAAATAAGGATGTATTTAAAATTAATTTACTAATTAATAATGATTTTAATTAACGAAGATTAAGGTTAATTAATTATCTTAATAACGATGTGTTTAAAATTAATTAATTACTTTGTAATGATGTTTAAAATTAATTAAACATTTTATCTAATGATGATTAAGTTTAATTAATCTCTTAAACAATGATACATTAAAGTTAATTAATTATTTTAATTAATGGTGTTTAGAAAATTAATTAATTATTTTTAATTAATTGCTTTTAAAGTTAATTAATTAGTTTCAATTTAATTAATCTTTTCCATTAATAATATTTCAAATTAGTTAATCCTTATTAATAAATGATGTTTTAAAATTAATTAATCAACTTAATTAATGAGATTTAAAATTAATTAATATAATTAGTGATGTTTTAAGGTGATTAATCCTTTTTAATTATAGGTATTTAAAGTTAATTAATCAAATTAATTAACGAAGTCTAAAGATAATTAATCACTCTTATTAATGACAGTTAAAGATGACTAATCAATTTAATAATAATGTTTTAGGTTATTAAATCCTTTTTATAATGGTGTTTTAAAGTTAATAAACCGTTTTTTTACAAAGATGTTTAAAGTTAAAAAAAATTTGTAATGAGAAGCCTAAGCACGAATTTGGTTTTAAAAGTAAAATTTCGATTCGGTTATGGAAAAGAAATTTCCGTAAACACCATCGCTTATATGGAAAGAATTTAATCATACTCTTGACATTAAACGTCGAGGAATGAAAACTTGTCG